>OY282483.1:6656725-9056725 GCA_958295575.1 Leucania comma
AAGACTAGAGGAAAAAAAATAAAAACCCAAAGTTTCAGATATAAAAATTTTATTATTTATAGGAAATATTTTGATTTAACAACAACTCTTTCCGTGAGAAGCGCCCGCGCCGCCGAGCCGACGAAGATCATGGCACATCGATATTAACTCTCGCTTTTTACTTGAAAACCGCTAGTTCACAACTTGGCTACGTTTCCGATACGACAATAGTAAGTAACGCAAAAGTAAGACCTGTCCACAGACGCATATTCGACATTATACGCTTGGTGTATACGCTTGCATGAAGCTTAGATACCAAACTATGAAACTCTGTCGACGAAGCTGCAACGACTCGCCGGCACGACGCCGCCAAGCGTATAATGACGAATACGCGGCTATGAAGCTGCACGTCCGTGGACAGTATGCTTAACTCATAACTTGGCTACACATCCGATACGGCAGTAGTACGCAACTTATCGCATCGCAAAAGTAACAAGGGTCAAGTTCACGGCACCAAAAATGTTTCAGACTGTAGATTTCGTTTTACGAAGCCAAATAGTGTGTTCAGTACCAGCACGCAACGCCAACATTCGTCCGCTCGTTGAACTTCGTAAATAAGCGCCGGCGCAGAGGCGCGAGCGCTCACACTGACAGCACGAGGTTTCGTTGTCAGAAAACCGTCCGAGGTTCCTCACAGCGCAAAACGGTACCTCAAAAAGAAAAAAAAAGTCTATCCACTTCATCATTTCGTCCGCAGACCACAACACACCGCTTATTGCGACATTATCACATTTATCAAGCATTATCTGTTGATCCCTCGATACAGGAAAAAAAACTGATTTTTTTTTAATTCTGTGTTTTCACAGTTTTCGCCTAACTATAAACTAGTACTTAAATTATAGCTCACTCATCACCTATTTCGCTCGCATTCTCGCTTCGCAACCACACTCTATACAAGATGTCTTTGCATTTATACTACAGAGCGACATATTTTTACATTGGATCTCACGGGGGACAGTCAATTCCTATACTATTTATTGCTTTTCAAGCAATTATATATTTTAAAAATAACACTCTTCCCCTTACAACCGTGTCAGACAATGTCCGCGCATTATTTAGAAGCGTTTATAAGAGGAAGCAGTACAAGCTGCATAGGCATATTTTTAAATATCACACATTTTTTTAAATTACATAGCGATACAGCGTGTTCAGCTATCATCGGAACATCTAGAAGGAATTGACCGGGCCCCTTACAAAATAGACGAGAAAAAAAACTAAAACTTAACGCAGTTCCTATACAAATCGATGAACATAAAACATGTCGTGGAGATTATGGAGAGGGCCTGAATACAGCCGAATATTTAAATAAATGTTAGCCGTTTCACGTGTCTATGTACAGAACCAAATTATTTGGGGTCCGCCTTGCAAAACTATCACATGTTCGGAACGAGTTACTTATGTACAAAACTGGACAAGTTCGGGAGGCTAGCGATCACAAACTGACGAGTTACACACGATGCACGATTACTGTGGACTACACTAGGCCTTTGTAAAGGTTTGTTTAACTCCAAAATCCTATTGATATATTTATGCAGACTTATAAGTTTTGCAGAAACAGACACCACGAAGGCGACGTTCTATCGAGCGACAGACTTCGACTTACTCAATAAGTGGCTAGCTCTCATAAACACTACCATTTAACTATTAACACAGAATCATCATGTATTACTAGGAAGATACCGCTCGATGCAACGTTGGTTTAAAGCCTCGATTTACATATTATTAAAACAATTTCAGTTACAAAAGTATGTATAAATGTAGATACATTAAACGCTAGCTGTTAACATAAAAACTAGACACAAAGTTAAAACAAATTCATATCATATAGTCGAACATAATTTCCAAGCTTTACACAAAATACATATAATATTAACTGTACAAATTGTGACGTCTATCTCTTCAGGCCTCCATTCAACACTACATATTTACATTACAATAAACATACTGTTCAAGCTTCAAATCACAATTTTTCAATAAGTAATATTTGCCGAAATTACGAAGTAACGGTCTAGTCTTGATGAGTTTAGCTGGCTGTGGCAAGAAAAGGGAACTGCGACGTAGCATTACGATTGGGGGGGCAAGATGATGAAGGAAGACTTCATCATGACATGTAAGGTTTAGAAATGATAAGCTACAGACTTCGGAGTCCTAACTGAGTGAATTGCTACAACTGTTTACGTTCGCGTGTAAATATCAAACCAACTAAATGCGTCGCTCATCGCCGCACCCACCGCAAGAGTATTAATTGTTTGTTCCTTTCGTGGCGCATCGCTTTGCGATCGCGTTCGCGTTGATTCGCCTACGTTAAAACACGGCGTTACTGTTCATAAGCGGGCGATTCATCATTTTCATGATAGAAATTCGCAACTCTGGAGATTTGGGGAAAACTGTTTATATACGCCCTATTATTATGGTATTTTACTCTTCAAATACAAAAATACATATCTAATCTAGAGTCAAGTATTTGAACAACTGTAAAATTATCGCATTACGAAAAAAAAAGCCAGAAAAACACCGCATCACTCATCAAGACTATAAAAAAAAAAAAATTAAACCATAATCATAACAAGAAAACGTTAATCGCCAATGATTGTAAAAACATAATCACAAAGAACTTAGGAAAATACATAATAATATTATAGTAAATAAATAAAGTATAATAATATTATATCAACAACTTCGAGCGTAAGGCACATTGCCAGCAAAATTTGAACGGCGTATTACGCTTGAAGTCTTATTTTTACGTATGTATCTGTCGTATTATGTACTGTAACTGTGTCTTATAAACAGAGATCGTAATATGTAAAACATATTTACCTATAATTCGAGGATATAAGTAGATACGAGTTGATAATACCTCGACTAAAATTCCGGAATCATAGACATAACGGTTTAAATTCCGAGATTTATGATACCTCGATCACTGCTGCTTAGTCTTTTCCCAACATGAAGTCAGTATCCTATCTAAGTACCAGAATATATCACACGGTCAAAAGGTGATAAGAATTCCCTTTTGCAAGGCTGGTGCCGTTTCTGCCTTTCGACTGCATTAAGGGCCGTGCCTCATTTGAGGCTCTAAGGCCGTCATGACAACCTAGGCAAGTCACGAAGTACTCAAACATAAGAACTTGACTTGAGCGTCCATGGTGGGCACACGGGCGTAGGCTGCTCGATGCGAGACGCGCGCGGGCCACTCCCGCCAATGCTCATTCACAGAGCGGCCGGCAGCGCGAGAGCGGGGATCTCAAACTTCTTCGAGCTACCGCGTGCGGTATTATGATGGCTCCACTACGGATAGGCACTATCACCCGCGCCGCGTTGCCTGTCTGGCTAAGCACTAAGCATTCAACCCATAAAAGATAGCTATGTTTCAATCACATGTAATAAAGGGCGTGCGCATTGCCGTCAACTGGACGATGCAAAACCTAACTACAGGGAATTAACACGTTATGTAGCCGTATACCTAGTTTGATATACTTCGGTTAAAATTGGCAGTGAAAATGATTTCGGATTATTCTATCTAATGTTTCCCAATGTGAGAAGAAAACTATCACAATATTGAGCGAATTTAATGTCTATAAAATCAGTTCTATGTATAATTGAGAAATGCCACCATAACCTTACACACAATGAAATAAGGTGCAAAGCTGATCAAGAACCAGCTGTTATATTGTGATGTTTAAAAATAAGACTTATCTGTGAGTCCATAAGGGCTAATTTCTCATAAACAAGACGCAGTTACAGTACAAACCGAGCTATTCATTATGGCGGTGGATTCCTTCAAGTAAAACCTTTTCGGTTATCGTTACCGTGAGTTCGATACCTTTCTGAGCGCAGTACTAAAATGTATGAGATCTAATCAAATGTCAAGAGATCATTGCACGCGGCTTGAAGATATGTACGTATATTGTAAATGTGCTATGTATTCGAGATTATCGGAAACTGCTATATCTATTTTTATGGACCTAATTTTTTGCTTGATGGACCTGCTTATTTCTGCTTGCTTAATGAAATAAAAAACTTACTACAGTATTTATCTATACACAAATGATATATCGTATCACCAACATTGAAAGAAGTCATAAAACTCTCATACAAACTTGAATGACTCGCGAATGAGACCGTAGTCTTCCGATCTCATACATTTTTCCTTCACGCCTTCTAAGACATTCGTTACACCTAACTAATCTCATACAGCGGATGTGTCCATTCCTTACAAAAAAGGATCGTTTATGTTTAAACAATAAATACTTAATTACCGCTTAGAACCTTAAGTAAGAAAAGCGTATAAATTATTTTTTTCTCAGAAAATTTGAATTAACGGACTTAATTCCTATCTACCTAGATGTTGTGTCGTATTGTATTGTTACATACAAATGTATGGATCACTGGGAACGTATTATATCAAACAAAAAATAACGTCAATATGACGAAATGCAATCTTGAGGCGTACTTTTCACGCACGCGTAGCTTCATAGACGCGTATTGGTCATTATACGCTTGGCGTAAGCCTGCGTGAAGCTCACATACAAATGTATGGCCTACTGTCCACGGTCGCGTAATTTTATAGAAGCGACACAACAGAACAACGTTGCTTCTTCGTCGACAGATTTTCACAGCCTTGTATGGTCGCTTCACGCAGGCGTACAGACAAATACGCGTCTATTAGGCTACGTGTCCATGGACAGTAAGCTTCAAATTGGCATGTCATGATGACGCATTTTGAGCATTCTTGTTCTATCATCTTTTAACACGCTTTTTTTCAGTTCAGTTAAAATGAAGACTTACTAAATGCACACAAATGAATGAAATTGAGATTTTTTTCTTTGGAAAAAGAAACTTTTTCTCTCAATACAATACGGCACAACTATTATAACAAGGGCGGCTTTCAACGACTCAGTTTTAAAAGCAGTCGCGCTTAAGGCTCGGTACTATATGGATTGCTCATTTGCTTACATTTTATTCAATTCCCATTTGTTTGATATAGGTATGTTAATTAGTTGACTATCTTGTTCTATGATGGCTAAGTTCCATATTCAAAGCTACATGCATTTTGATGTAACTTATTTGAGTACCACTACTACCAAACTTGTTCATACAAAAGTAGACTCTAAACATCGGAATTATGGCCTATAGTGGAGTGGATGTGAGAGGACACCGGTGTCCGCTCGAGCTAGGACAGGTTAACGTAAAACAAACTCGCACTATGCATTCCGTTATAAATCCCATTTTCGAATCTTTTCCAACAATTTGTAACGACATCTTTTGACTTCCAGTCTGACAAAACCAAATGTGTCCAGTACGCCACGGTCACTGCTACAAGACAGACTTAAACGCTAATAAATCTCATAAGAAAGTATTGTTTTACTTATTTGTGTTGTTATAGGATGAAATCGCAGCCACCCGTTGGCGTAGAGAGCACGCTTTTTGCTGTCAAGAGGTTCACTATACTACATTCGTAAGATTAGCCATATATACCAACCTTTTTTACTGCCCGTTCAAACGATTTTGACTTTTATTGCGTTAGTGGCATGACAAATGACAACTACAGTAAATAGTTGGTATTGTAACCATATATTTGCTTTTAATGCCATCCTTATGCCTAAGGAATAGAACTCAAAATCGGTTGAACTGACAGTATAAAAGTTGGTTTAAATGTCTAATCATGTTACGAATAGAAAACATCGAAAATTAGAAAAAAAAAGACTCTTGTTCAGAAGCGGGGATTTGAGTTACCCTATAGGGCGGAGGCCTTGTGTAAGTTATCCTATAGGGGGACTTATGAACTTACCCTACAGGGAAGACTTGTGTAAGTTATCCAATAGGGAGGACTTCCAACGCTAAACATAAAATTGTGATGCAGCGATAACAAATGCGTCATGAAAGCCGCCTTGTAACATATAACAAGTTTATATATTGACGCCCGACGCACCGAGAATACGCTTAAAATGTCTATGCATTCCTTCTGTTGGTCAATGAGCTTCATTGTTTATTGTAGTGAATTATATTGAGCACTGTGTTAATAATTATTAAACTTCATAAAGAAACTCAGTTTACAATAAATATTTATTGTGTTATTGTCCATTCACGTTAAGGAAATAGTAACTCATCATTATCACTCAGCTTAGTCAAGCCATTTGACCAATTAGATCATAGAAAATAAGAAAACCGTGTTCACATTGAACAGTTGATTGAAGACAGTGTAGACACATCTTTTGTCAATTTTAACTACGTCGGATATATCCGACCAACTCGCGTTTAT
Source organism: Leucania comma (assembly GCA_958295575.1). Classification (NCBI taxonomy): domain Eukaryota; kingdom Metazoa; phylum Arthropoda; class Insecta; order Lepidoptera; family Noctuidae; genus Leucania; species Leucania comma. The sequence continues at coordinate 6,663,027 of OY282483.1, forward strand.
TCCGTCGCATATCCACGGACATATACTCCATCTCGTCAGCTCTTTTGTCACCTGTAGGGATTAAGAGCTAAACGGTACCCAGTCGCAAATACACGACCCTGGCGATAAGACTCGAAAACAATCGTCGGACCAATCCGACGCATGCGTTACAGGGTTAAAAATAAGTACCTCGACTATTCATAAGAATAAAAGTGAAAATTCTATCAATTTCTTTATATTAATATTTTTTCTTATTACAAAAACGTTTGCTTTAGGTAATGTTGATAGTTAAATTTTTACCTTAGTATGAATACGCCTTTACTGTAGCACTGATGTATCACTATGTTCTTAACGTGAATGGACTATTATTATAGTTATTACTATCGTCATCCGCATGCGGTTTTCTTAGAATTTTAAGGTATTTGTGAACTGACTTTTATATAATACACTGACACATAGTCACAACTTAGGTCTACTGTCCACGGACACGTAGCTTCATAGACGCGTATTCGTCATTACGTGCTTGGTGTTACCCTGCGTGAAGAATACATACAAAACTATGACACTCGTCGACAATCTATAAAGCTACGCGTCCATGTATTATTCGCGGCACTTAAGTTGAACCTTCAATGTGCAGTAACAGATTTTCGGGTCTCAATCGAAGTGCGGCACCGCGGAGGACTACGCGTAACCATGGCAACGACAGCCATTTTAGTTCAACTTATTTGCCGCGTACAATAGGAGGCCATAACCGCACAATTTGCCGCTTGGTGACTCTCAAAACACGGCGATATCCCACTAAAATCGCATCGAATTCGCAGAACCGAATTTGAAATGTATGGGATCGACATCGCACCGCGACAATTCGACAGTATTTGCTATAACTATGGTCATTAGCTTTTTGACCGCCACATTCATTTCAAAGTAAAATGTGTCCAGCGCGCCACGTACACGGCTACATGACAGACTTAAAAGCTAATAAATCTTGTAAGAAAGTATTATTTTTCTTATTCGTGTTGTTAAAGAACAAAATCGCAGTCGCCCGTTGGCAACGGAGAGCACGTTTTTGCTTTGTGTGTGACGGTCAAACGATAAAATACCCGCATGCAGTACAGAGGCCCTACCACGACCTCTTAACGCGATCCATTTGACGGCCTAAACTGAACAGTTAAAAGGACGGAGCTATATAACGTTTACAGCTCAATCCCTTTTTATCGTTCGCTCGCCATACATGTCAACACGTCATGATAAGGCCCTAAATCCACAATAAAAACATCCACATAAGGTATTTAGAACAAATTATTGCTATATCTGCGTATACGCACACTATAGTCCACATGGTAAGTGTATAGAACGCTCATAAGCCCATGCCACCAATGGGGTAACTGTTCAATGGTGCCGACATAAGTTTGTAGTGTTTTTTGGTGAAGGTGCAACTCTGCTGTCGATTGGAGACCTTTATTTTTATCTAGGTAAGAGTTATTTTCGTTTAGCTTGACAAAGGATTCAACAATTTTATCTTGGGTATGTTTGACCCGAGCGCTAACTTTTCCTGGCAAAAAAAAAAAGATAGCTTTATTACTTCAAACTTAAAATTGATTTACCAATAGAGTCCAATTGATGGTCAGTCTACTGGATTCTTTTATCATAGACAGGCTCGAGTTTTGACTAATATCTGGTAAGCAATGTGGCGTCACTCTGACCCCGAAGTAATCTGCCATTTAGAAGTAGAGTCAATAGCAATGAAATATGATTTTTTTACAAGCCATTGTCCCTAAATAGTTTGTGATTAATTACTCTAAGATAAGTCAAGTTCGTTATCAATGAACGGCAGGTCAGTTGCACCATCACCAGTGACATTTGTGCATCCGCACACACTGGTGCATACATACGCCACGTCATCCGATGGGGCGGTGCGCGCTGCGTTAAGGGGGCGTCTGCTAGAACTTGTCTTGGAAGATGAAGAGGTTGTTGGTGGCGGCTACAGCTATGATACTTTCGTGGGGGTGCCATGCCGTATGCAGGATTTTCTTGTTGAAGTCCAGGCAGTCTACGCTTATCTCGTCCTGGGAATAAATAGAAATGTTGTAATATCAAATGTATTCGATTAGCCTGTTGGTCTAGTGGTTAAATTTATTTATTTGTGTGATGAGCACGGTAATTTTTGTTGCATGTCTGGGTGTAATTTGTATGTATTTAACAGTATACAACATTATTTTTAGTATATGCGAAACCTGAATACAGTTTATTAATAATAATAATAGTTTAATTCAGGCAATAAAATGCCCATATACAATAAAATAAACTTGTAAAATACATTTAAAATCATTGAGGTATGTATAGTCATCCAAAAAAAGAGAACAACATATTAAAAAAAAAAAAACATTATTATAACTGAAGAACTAAGTCTTACTATGCGTTCCAAATAAGAATAGGAAAGCCAATAACCTCAATCTGTCAAATGTTGAGTGAAAAGTACAGTTGGCAAAAAAAAACTTATTTGCGTTTCAATAAAGGCTTTTTTTTTTCGCTTTTTATTACGTAGTCTTAGTTAAGTCTAGGTGAAGTAAAAACGTTATTGTTTATTATAAATTAGCTAAATATATTGTTTTAAGTCATAATTAGTTAAAAATACAAAGTGTTATGTTTCTTATTATCATTGTTAGGAACAATTCACCTTCTTCTTCCATTTGCCACTAGTCACACATTTCACAAAATGACGCAGAGACGAGTAAAATTAAATGAATTCTGATAAAACTTTTTTTATTCAAGATTCGTAAATAAATTAAATTTAAAAAAAATCTTTTTTTGCTCGCCGTACCCAATTTCTTCAATTTGACAGTTCGACGTGACGTCACAACATGGCAATCGATCCTATTCTCATTTGGACCGCATTGTACGTCATTTTTTGTTCTCGTTCAGGTGTACAGAATTCCAGTGTTTAAATATGGGATTAGCCAGATAGCATGTGACTGGAACTGGAACGTCTCAAACTTTGCCAAAAAGATGCAACTCTCGACCTCATGATTGCGTAGAAGTCCGGGACCCTCGCTTCAGCAAACATGCTCGAGGCACTGCAGTATCTTGGCAGTTTCATAAGAGTTAGGTAAGCATCATTATACTGAACCCTTAAAGTACCGTACATTTTTTTTGTGAAGTTGCACCAAAGTTGGCAAGTGTACATTGTCAGACAATAAGCTCTAAACAATGTGGTCTTGACATCATTGGTGCACCTCACAAATCTGCGTGCAAGCATGTTGCTCCTCACTGAGAGGGCCCTACGCTCTCGTTCTATGTCGCAGTCGTCCCGGAGTCTGTCTGTCAGTATGTGCCCAAGATATTTAAACTGCTTTACGACAGTTATGGTCGTACCGTTCAGTTTAACACTGGGTATGTTCTCCGGACCAGCTCCAGACCTGAATACCATCGATTCCGTTTTAAGAACGTTGTATTTCAATCCGTGAGCATTAGCATAATGCTCACAGACCGACAGCAACCTCCTCAACCCTTTGATCGAGGGACTCAGAAGTACCATGTCATCGGCGTAGCTTAAGCTATTCAAACAGATATTGCCTAGGTGACACCCGACTCTGGTTCCTCTGAGTTCCGCAATCAGATCGTTGACGTAAAGGTTAAAGAGGTCCGGAGAAGTTAACCCCCCTTGGCGAACACCACAATCTAGCCTATAGTTGCTAGATAGAGCGTCACCCCATTTTACTTGGTTGGTTTGGTTTCCGTTATTCAGAATCAGAAACTGAATCATTCCAATGATTTTTTCACCATGGTATATTTTTCCCCAAACATATTTAAAAAAACGGTAATTTAAAAAAACTAAAAAACCCGACTGCTTTTCTGAGCATTCATGAAAAAGCCCTAAAACAAGAAAGTCGTTGTACCCGATTGCACTAACTATATAATATTTTAAATACAAGATAAATTATAACAGTCGGGAGCCATTCTAGAAATGGAGGCTCAGTGAATATTCACTAAGCCTCCATTTCTAGAATATTATTTATATTAGGTGGGGTGATGGTGGTGGTGGTAGGTAAAAGCCGGGCTTATTTGTTTCTATGGTGCGCACGTCCCTGCTAGCCAACCCGACGAAAGTGGTTAAAGGATTAATATGGTTTTTTTTTTATGGTAGGTAAAATCATCCAATGACAAATCCCGCCCAAGGGCGGAGCGGGAAATAGTGTCAGACTCTTACTGACTAAAAACCTACCCTGTTCCTTCCCTGCCTTGGATCCGGGGCCCTGGTATGCATTTTCATACCTCCCCAGAGCCCCAGACTACGCCTCGACCCTACTGGGCCCCTACGGTTTGCTGACAACTCCTTGAGGCGCACGGGAACAGTGCGCGCCGTAAACGCCTTGGACTCGGTCCGGTCTGTTACCGGACAAACGGACAGCGAGCTACCCATTGCCCGCCGTCCGCAAGCCCACGCCTACGGTGGCCGGAAATTTGAATCGGAATTACGGCGGCGGCTACGGCGTGAGCGCCGTTGCCTGATGCGGTCGGCCTCCTCCTTTGCTAGCATTACTGCTTCGCAGAAGGAGGCGACCGCCTGCCACTCCTCCTCGCTCCGGAGCAAGGCCTGAACCAAGCCCCGGCGCGAGAGATCATTGCTACCGATCGCCCTCACGAGGACATGGCGATGCTCTTCCCAAGCAGGGCACACCTCTACCGTGCTCCACCGTGTCCACCGGGCGTTACGCACAATGGCGACACCCGGGCGTCACCTCCGCACGGATCTTGTACAGGTACGGCCCGAACTTGCTATGTTCGGTTATTACCTGCGCTATGCGGAAGGTCACGACGCCGTGAGACCTTTCCAGCCACGCCTCAAAGAGGGGCCTTACCGCCTTAATCGTGGCGTGCCCAGCACAGGGTTGCGACAGTCGTTCTCGCCATTTCACCATGAGATCCCGCTGGAACTCTGTCCGCCAAGCCGCGACTTGTCGCGGCAGCGGGGATTCGCCCCGGCGCTGCATCTCCACGCGCAGATCGTGCATGCGTGCAAGGACTGTTGCCTCCAAATCCCATGGTGGCAGGCCAGCAAGGAGGCTGGCCGCATCACGGGATACCGTGCGGTATCCCCGAATCATCCGTATGGCCATGAACCTCTGGCAGGCGTTCAGCAGGGCAGCCGGTCGCCTTCGCAGCGACGGCGCCCACACCGGCAAAGGGTTAATATGGTGGGTCCAGTAGTTACTTGGTAGTAGTGTGGTGTGTGGTGGCGTACCTTCTTCCTCTTGGCGGTGGTGGCGACGCGCCTCGCGCGCAGCGGCTGGCGCGGGCGCGCGGCGGCGTCGCGCGCGGCCTCCAGCGTCAGCTCGCCGCGCCGCGCCGCGCCCATGCCGCCCGGGCCCATGCCGCCGCGCTCGAATATCCTGGACAGAACAACCTCTTATTAATCTGCTTGATCCAGCTCTGTTGTCACTAAAAACACAACCTTCACCGGCACCTCTCACATCACGACGATGGTTCGCGAAATACATACGCTATGGTTTTAAACATTAGCACCATAACCCAGGAGACAGACGCAAAAAAACAAAGTTAATTTTATTTTATCAATAAAAATTTGAACAGAGTCGAACAACTTAGTCCTAAGTCAAAAATATCAACAATACAAAACTCAATTTGAAATGATTGATCAACCTTACACAAATCAACATGCATATACAATTTGCGCATAGAAACGCACACCGAGGGAGAGACTGCTTCTACTGCTACCGCAGCAAACCACGACGGTGGACCGAATTTCAGCAAAATCTCATGGCAATATGGCGGTGTGAACTTTCACAACCCAGTGCTCGGCACACCAAAATCATAAACGGTAAGTTCTCTCTGAACAGCAGCTGGAGAGTCCGTCACAGCATCCTACCCTTCCACATGATGTAGGTCCTCGCCGGACATGGTAAATTCGTGTGATTCCTGCACCTAATTCAGGCGAAAGAATAGCTCTGGTTCCACTACCATGCGGACCGCTCGGAATTTACGGTTATTTAGGAAATACTTATGCTAGCGAAAGAGGCGGCCGCACGCGTGAGCTAAAAGTCATCCATATGCCCCCAGTCGCTGGGATCCCGACCCCGACTTCAAGCAACAGTCAGAGTGAACTTGCAGGCAACAAGCAATGGATAGCTCGCAGTCCAACCGACAGGTAACCGCTAGTGCGGTCGACGGCGCAGTTTTTCACGCACACCTCAAAGAGATCAGCAAAATCGTAGGGGTTCAACTGGGAAAAGCCTACTGGGGCCATGGATTAACTTCTGAAAGGGAAATCGTGGCCCTAGAACGCAAAAGGGCAACTGAAGACAGCCAGAGTCAGCAACACTGCATCCCGCTTCGCCCTAGAGTGGAAGAAATCATTAGATGACTTACCTAAAGAATCCATTATAAGAGCCGGTCATGAGCCGCTGGTCGTCTCCGCTCCAGCAGCACTCGAACTTGTCGAAGATGCAGTCGTTCTCGTACAGCGAGCACAGCTTGGAGCGCAGGTACTCGTGCACGGGGTACGTCTCCACGGGCTTCGTCTCCATGCGGAGGTCCCATACTTTTAAACCTAGGTAGTCGCGTGACATCATGTATCTGAAAGGAGGAATGGAAAATAGCTGTAGATTTGTAAATATTATTGTAGAATTTTGGATGTATGGTACACTCTTGTTAACCTCCGTTGAAAAGGGACGATGCTCTGACCAGACGGATACAATACGCAGCATATAAGTTAAACCAAAATTACCATTTTGGTTCAACTTAAATCTATAGTGTTTCATGTACCGAATCGACCCTCCATGGGATTAAAACGACCAAAATTTAACGATCAACCATCGGACAGTTTACCGATGGTTGATTTTGGACTGTCATATGTTCATATCTCGTTTAAAACACTGATGCTGAATTTTGCAGTTTTAGTTTCATGTGGCGGCATAGATATCGCTACAGAATAGCTACACAACCTAAGTCATAGGACTACGTTAGCAAAAATTGTGTGTAGTAGACCCTCAAGCGGGAAGTCATGTGATGACTTTCCACTTTAAAAACTGGCTTCGTAGTTGGTTCCGTACCTCAAAAGGAAAAACAACTTGTCCGTCTGTCTGTAAAGACCCATTATATCGGGAACGAGTAGAGATATCGAGTTGAAATTAAAACCATTTGCAGTAAAAAAATCACACTTCTAAACTAAGGAAAAAAGGATACAGGTGTTAATACAGAATCCTGAAATTTGGTATATAGCAAGGTCTTATAGCATAGGTATAGAAATAAATGTTGTACACATGCAAGCTAACTAGTGGCGTGTTCCCTCACCTGCCAGAATTACTAAGCTTGACGTCGCTGATGGAGGAGATGATCTCGGAGAAGAAGGAGCGCGCGTGCGGGTCCTCGGGCTCCTCGAACAGCTTGGCGTGCCGGTCGCACAGCGCCGCCGCGCGCATGTCGCACAGCCGGATGGTGCCTGCGCGCACACAACATTACACCCACGTCTACACGGCGCAACTCTTGTGCGTCGCAACGCTAATATTTCGACGCATAGCCGGCCACACACGCTGCGTCATTGCAGAGGCGATGCACGGCCGCGGCAAGCATTTTGTAAAAACACCGTCAACCTAAAGAAAGCATGTGTCGGCGGCGACAGCGCTTAATCGAAGCAACGCTGACGCAGCGCGCCGTTTGTACCGGCTCTTACTATTGCCTGAATATTTGACAGGCCTGTTGATTTAGCGATTAGTGGCCCTGACTGCTATGCCGAAGGTCGTGGGTTCGATTACCACCAAAACCCAAATGTTTATAATATGATTAGCATGATCATTTGTTCCGTGTCTGGGTGTAATTTATTTATATGTATTTAGAAGTATATTAGAATCTTTACCAGTTGTCTAGTACTCATAGCACAAGCTCTGCTTAGTTTGGGGCTAGATGGCGTTGTGTGAAAGTTGTGAAAATAATAGGTATGACATACTTTGGTGTTTCATTTTGCCTGGGTTTGTTCTAGCGTTATAAAGAATTTGGTGATATTGAAATCGAATTCGGAACCACTGGACGTATTTTGGCTGAAATGATGATGCATTATCACATTGCACTTTTTCAAAGATTCAAAACATTTTATTTCAAATAAACCATTTACAGGCACTTTTGAAAAGATTATTAAGTTTTTTAGATAGAAGCCTTATTGCAAGAACAAACACATGGTTGTACTCACCCTTACTACTAGAATAAACAAAGAGATTGCATTCAGTCGGATGAAACTCCGCCGCGGTTATCACCTGAAACAATATTTTATTCATATTTATATTCCCCGATTTTCATTCATTTATTATTTCTTCGTAGACTTAGCATCAAGTACATTTTGCTATCATATCAGACCTTATCTTGTGTTATCAGTTAGTGTTTATTTATTTATCGATTATTGATATGTTTATATAATTTAATTAGAACAGCTTCAGTGCGGTTGAACTAATTAAATATTCTATTATGTTGCGTAACTTGTCTATTACTTTGTCAACGACAATTACGAGGGAACGTAACTTAAATATGCTGGAAAAACTCTGTAGGCCTAATTGGCAACAATCGTGCGAGCAAACGATACGTTCTCGTCGACCTGCTGCGGTCTTCCCATCCGATTATAATTTAGGTGTCTTCAAGGCTAGAGTAAATAGGCTCATTGAAACTAGTGCGCCTCACCATCAACGATTGCATAGTGATGCAATGAACGGCGCACTAGTTTGCTTGACTGCGATCTCACCTGCATAAGCAGTGGCTTACCATCAGGTGAGATCGCAGTCAAGCACTTGTTTATACACTATTAAATTTGATTGTTTTAATCCCGTGGGGGGTCGATTCGGTACATGAAACTATCGATTTGTAACGATAAAATTTAAAAGATAAAGTACTTTTTTTTAAAACTCTAATTAATTTACGCATGCACGAAATTAATTTCTTTGCGCATAAATTAAAAAAAAAAGAAAACAAATTCAATTTTCATACTTCCACCTTTTTGACTGTCTACGACTAAATGCGTTTAAGAAGAAAGCTTCCAATTTGGTCGTAAACAGCCAGGGTAGTCCGTTAAAATTTATTATTTTTTTGCAAAATTTGAGAAAGCAAGTAATCGTGATAATTGGAAAGAAAGAAGGGAGGCCTTTGCCCAGCAGTGGGACAGTACAGGCTAAATATAATATAATAATAATGTTAGAGTATAATTAATTAAAATGTGATTGGCGACCATAACATGTACTTATTTACAGAATTATAGGTATTAAAATAGCTCTAATATATCAAATAATCATAACCTAATCCTATAAATGAACTGAGAGAAATGTGTCGATGATAGGGAAAGAACTTTTAAAAATGATCCAGTAAGTTTTGAGTTTATTCATTACAAACAAAAATACAACTTTTTCCTTTTAATGTTGTTATTAATAGATATATTTCTGTTATTTCAGTCGCGAATTTCAGATCAGCAATTTAAAAAAAAAAACAATTGAAAATCCTCAATTTCTTTCTCAGTTTTTTTTTTTTATCTATTGATGTAAACTAGTGCTTGACTGCAATCCCACCTGATGGTAAGCAGTGATGCAATTCGTTGATGGTGAGGCGCACTAGTTTATTAAGAGCCTATTCACTTTAGCCTTGTAGACACCTAAATTATTATCGGACGGGAAGACCGCAGCAGACAAACTGTTCCAGTCCTTCGATGTACGCGGTATAAACGACGAGGCAAAACGCTTAGCTGAAGAACTTATTGACTATTTGATCAAAATATCACTGAATAGGGTAATGTTCATAACAGCATACCTCTGTGAGCTCCTCCATATTGGCAGGTTTAATATCAACGATGTTGAAGCTCTGGTCGGTGATCTCGAGGTGCCACAGGTTGATGCGCAAGTCGTCGGCCGACAGGTACGTCTCCTGGTCCGAATTCAGCGATATCGAGTTTATGTGGTACGTGTGCGCGTTCGCGAATATTCTCCTGTTGACAATACGAAAGCATTTTTTTAGTCGGCACTGAGTCAAAGATACTTAAATCTAATAAAAGACGAATATTCTGTGTTAATTGATTTTTAGCAATAATTGTGAATACTCCTTGCCAGAGCAGCTTTCTTGTTGATTGTTAAAATGTAAACGTCATAGTGGTGATAGAAGTGTTCCATACTAAAATAGTTTTAGTAATTTTGTTTACCCTGCCAATGACTTGTTTAACACTTTAAGTCTTGCGTCGGATTGGTCTGACGTGTTTTTGCGTCCTGTTCGCCAGGGTCATGTGTTTGCGACTGGGTACTCCATCTCGTTTAACTCTTCAATCCCCTTAGATGACAGAAGAGCTGATGAGTCGGTCAAAATGGTAAGGTGGAAATTCAACCTATGGGGGTGTACAGGGGGACTGAAAAAACAATCCCGAATAAAACAATTTTGGGTTAATAAAATTGAAACTTGGTACACAGCTTCAGCAAAGTGAATAATAAAGACCATGCTATCATTATTATTTTTAAATTACTTTCAAAATACGATTGAAGGAGTGTTACAATTTTTTACGAAAACAGTCTCGCAAATGAAGTCGAGGACAATGTGCTAGTTTAACTCATATCACAGTAATATTCCTAAAGGTGAGAAGGTTAGTCGAAGCCGGTAAAGTACGTCAGAATGAAGTAACGTTCAACTATATATCGTAATAGGTTTAAAGATCAGCATTGTATGTACATACTAATTATTGATTTTTGCGATTAGCACATAGCGAGAATACCGATTATAATTAAATCATCACGATTTAGAGACCAGTAGCTGAAATATATAATGAACGAGTAAACATTGTGAGGTTCGAATCTCAGCAAAATAAAATCGACTGTCCCTAGGCAAACTCTCGAATCTAGAAATTAGCATTTTGTTTTTTTTTTATTGTTTCTGTTTTATGCTTAATACAAACTAGCTAGCACATAAAAATTGTCTAATGATCCCAACCTAAATTGGGATTCATCAATGAGGAATTGATGGATTATGTTGAGTCTCGGAATATTGATTGACAAACGACAGCACCTAACAGCCCTCAGCGAAATGGGGTAAGTGAACGACGTAATCAGAGAAGTATCGTATCGTAAATAGAGAAGGCTCGATCACTATAGTCCCATGGCTCTCAGATCGAAATTTATATTCAGGTATAGGCATTAATGACAAAGTTGTCCCTACCATAAACTTCAAATCGCTCTCCTGTTAACTTTTTCAATTCTTATAATTATTTACCTAGGGACAGTCGAAATTTGTTCTGGAAGGCATAAGGACTGCATGAAAATGTATGAAAATTATTGGATGAGGTTTTCACACCAATCTCTACATAAAATCCATATTAATATTATAATTGCTAGCTACTGCCAGAAGCTTTGCTTGCGAGAAAGTAGGTATCTCCATACAAATCTGGTACCACTATTTCAACACTTTAGGACGTGAATTTTAGAAATTCCTCTCGTAGTGCTCAATCCACGTCATAAAAGGAAGTTTTAAGCAAAATTTTATGTTATTAGTCCCAGTGGTTTCAATAGATAAGTAACTGTAATTATCAAAAAATCTTCTCAAATTACACCCGTCAACACGATGAGGACATGTGAATTCTTAAGTACTAACATCGAGGAAAACACGGAATGACCGATTGACGACGTGAAGCAATTATTGGAGCTCTCGAACAAAGCAATATTGCTAAACCATTAATACCATAAACCCACGATTTTAGCCAAAATCCCATAATAACATAATAACAGACCAGCTACCGTTAACCCACTTTTCCCTAATAGATAACCTACGCTTTATGAAAACGGTTGTCAAGATAAACGGTATATTAAAAACGTTTCGTAATCCCATGACTGGGCTCACGTGTTAACGCAAATGTATCTCAAATATAATTAAATTAGATCGTCGACTCTTATCGTAATGTAAACAGAGCCGATATTGAGGCTCTCAATTTATTCAATATATTGATAACAGTGTTTAGAAAAAAAATCCGGGCAAGTGCGAGTCGGACTCGCGCACCGAGAGTCCGTATAAACTTATCTATGAAAAGAGTTTAATTCCCAAAGCTAGTCTCGACTCGAAGTTTTTTGTTTGTGACACAACTACAAATTTACAGTTTTGGCTTGAGACTGTCGAAATGTACATTTTTTTTACTACATAAACGGCCGTATCTTTTTTTTTTCGTTCACTTAAAAGTTTGATTTTTTCACAGCTTCAGGGGACCGCAGACTTGAGGATATGGTTTTAATTTCAACTTAATAATATATAATACCTTTACGCGTTTTCGGGATAAAGGGTATTGACAGACAGACAGGCAGGCAGACAGGCCTACAACAAAGTGGCCCTATAAGGCCGTGTTTACGAAAGCTAGAGTGCTACCATTGGCCAGCATGACTACTCTGTCAGGATTAGATAAAACTCACCTAGGAGACGCCTCCACCATGAGCTCGGCCGGCCTCACGGTGGGCACCCGCAGCTGAGTGATCCGCGCCGGGTCACGTGGCCGCCCACCCTCCTCACGTGTATTGTACCCCGTCACGCGCTTGTCTCGTTCCGACACCTGCAAACGTTGTGAGATTAGTGAGAGTAGTTTCTGTCGTTGCTAGCAGTCTGTGGGGCCTAGAACAAAAATAAGAAATATTAGTAGTTAGTCGTGAAATGTCAGGTTTGCCTTCGTAAATAGGAGTCACAAATTGTCACTCAGTAGTAGACCGTTTCAACCATACGAGTTTTCTCTTCTTATTATTATTGATAGGCTCGCGTTTGGCCACCTGATGGTAACCGATGATATGGTCAACGATGGACCAAGCTTAGAATTAAAAACCTATGGTCATAGCTATCAGGAAACTTAGATTCTGGCAGGGAATTCCACTCCTTACTTCTGTACTCAAAATAAATGGATTCACAAAACGGTTTCATACTTATGGGTGGGATGTCTGTCATGTACCAGTAGCGCAACGCCATTCTTCTAGTGGTCCGATGATGGCATAGGCTTGGTAGAATTAAATTGTGCAATTCCGATTTGCACTCCCCCCAAATGTAAACCGATAGAAAACATGATCTGGTCTGAAAGGTATCAGCGCACAACGAAATTTAACTTAGTTAACATGCCATCAAATAACTTTCCCCATTTAGTTGGAGCGAGAAGACATGTCAGACTTACTTACTAAAACCCTGTTCTTTCAGTTACCTTTTGAAGACAAGTGATTGGGAAGGGCTTGCTTTGCGAACTTTGTTTTATTTATTTAATTTTAGGATGTAATTCTAAAACATAATGAGTGATAAGTTCAAATTCTTAAAGCCCGAGATTTAATCTTCTGTACTTCATGATTTAAGAGGAGGTGTCAACTCTATGTACTTTCATGAACTAAAGCCTGTGTTAAACTTTTGGACTTTTTGATGTCGCTTTGATAAACCAGAATTTAGATAAACAGTAGGTATAGCTACTGGTCCCTAAAGACGGTCTCAAAAACCTATCGTTAGGTATATCCTGCTAATTCTAACCTACGGAGCTCAGATATGGTCGCTCACAGTCTTTGAGCTTGCCAATGAGCAATGGAGCTTAACTATCTGGGTATCAAAAGAGCCGACAGAATGAGGAACACCACACTGCGTCAAAAGACTGGGATCATGGACATAGACAAAAAGGCTAAAAAGGAATTAGGCGGGTCACAACAGCAGCATGCAAACTGACTGTTGGGCGAGTCTCCATGAAATGGGTACCTGAGGATGGAAGTAGTGGCAAGATAACCTAGACGCTTATTGATAGGGCTAGTTCGAGGTGGCTCGAGAAAAGAATATCTGGAAAAAGTTGGTAGTCCAGCAGTGGGAAAGAAGGCTAAATAAAAAAAAAAGTAGGTATAAAAGTCTCGGGCCATTTTTATGCCCTAATAAGACATAAACCAACAGGTAAAACAATAGCCATAAAAACATACCTATCAATGTTTTGATACACAAAGCATACTGGACACATTAGATTCGTATCGAATGACGTCACATGACGCAAGTCAGTAACGATCAATAGCACATGATCATAAATTGGTTGGGAGATCGTAATACGAAAGAATGTTAGCTTGCAATTACATGGGCATTTTTTTGAGGCCATGCTTGTATTTAGTATGGGGAACGAGACTATGTATTGCGACTTTCCTCCCTGTGCCTTAGATATTGGTGGGATATTTCGTACTCCCAGCGACAGAGGTTTTGTCATCCGCCATTTACATTTACACTAAAAGGGCTAGCTATCACGGTTCATGAGATACAGCCTGTTGACAGACAGGTGCCCGCGACTTTCTCTATGTCTAGTAGTGTTATTCTAATGGTAACAGCCATGTTTAAATTAGGTATATTATTGATTAGAAGATTCTAAATTTAAAATATTCCATAGAAACAGACCTAAACATTTCAGGAGGTTTACGATGAATCAATAGAATAGTATTTACACACAAAAAAATTAGTTAAATTAACCACAATCTAACTAATAACATGGTACATGGTGATGGTTGGTCTTTATAAATAAGGCCCTAAAAGTCAGGGACATAGAATAAATCCTCAGGTCTGTGCAATTATTATGCTATACTTGGTAATCGAACCCAGTTTGACAAGCAAAAACACTAACAATGGCAAAACTGAACACGCTACTAACGATTTCGCTAACGCAGAACTAGATCAGCACTTGTGACTGCCTAATCAATGTAAACCTTTGTCCACCATATCTGAAAACACTTGCTTATATGTAATAAGGTTATTGTGTTACGGGTGGGATTATAAGGTTGTGTATTTTTATTCCCAGGAAAGGGAAACTGAAAAACCACTGGTGTTTTTTTGGCAGTCTTGACACCCTCCTGCTCCAACTAGAATGGGAAGAGATATTTTACGATTTTCAACCCCAAAAAAAGCTGTGTATATTTTTTTTTGCCATCTCGTTGCTGGAAAAAGGCCTTCCTTGATACATTCTCCAGTCTTAAAAATACTTATACTAAAAACTTAAAACTAAAAAATAGAAAATAATAAAAAAATCTCGAATACATACAAGACTAACCTTCCACAATTTGATGGTCTTGTCATTGGTGGAGAGCAGGAAGTGGGCCTGGTTCTTCCTCTTCAGCCACCGTATCTTGTTGATTTTCTCTTCAATCTCCAAAGATTTGAGGTAATCGAACTCTGGTTCGTGTGATTGGAATGTGGAGTACACATTGTACTCGCCCTTTTTCGGTACACATTGCTTTGAGGCTGGGTCCCTCTGGAAAGAAAAAATAAGTTTTGAGGCATAGTTCACCAGATAAAAACTGCAGCTGATCAATACTTGTTTTTATCGTAAGATACAATGTACAAATATTTAGATGCTATAGCCTATTAGCCTTATCAAAAATGTTAACATCTCTCTCAGATCAAGCGGTCGGACTCAAGCGTTTCGCCTCGTCGTTTATACCGCATACATCGACGGATTGGAACTATTTGCTTGCTGCGGTCTTCCCGTCCGATTATAATTTAGGTGTTTTCAAGGCGAGAGTGAATAGGCTCTTAATAAACTAGTGCGATTCACCATCAACGAATGCATCACTGCTCACTATCAGATGGGATCAGTCAAGTACTAGTATATCATTTCAAAAAAATGTTCTTGTGGAGGCGATTGGCAACATGGGTCCTCTTGCGTCCGACACACGTTCAGGCTATAGAACGGAGTAAGAAGGAACGAGAGGCTGAAACTTGGCACAAAGTCTAACAAAAACGAATAATGAAGACTGCCATTATTAGTTTTTCAATACTCTACCCTCAAAATGGATGTTAAAGTTTTTATGAAAACGTTCTCGCGACCGAAGTCGTGAGAAAAGTGCTAGTGTGGGCCATATAAGCAAGATATTTGGCTGCAACTACGAACCAAGAACGTAGTGACGTGACATCTGTGACAGATACAAGATAGAATCGTAGGAAATGAGTCATAGGGTCACGTCGAATCAGGTGTTGAGTGACGTCGATATAGCGTCACATCGGACGTGATTGTGTCGAAACAAACGTAGCATTGACACAGCTTTGGCGTCTCGTAAGCAGTGTATACGTTTGAAAATCTTGCGATGGTATTTTTTTCACTTCATCGTGAGTATCGACTTGCGTCCGCGACTCTCATTTTCAACGTTTTTACCACGTCGGTATTAGATGCTTCCATTTAATATTAGATGCATTTATTCTTGATCAGAATTAATTATTGAGCTCCTTAGTAGTCCTAAGTTGAGCTATACGAATACTGGCAAATGCTTGCATTGACTGGACAGGTCCACTCAAATCTGTATGGTTCTTAACTCAAAAGACCATCTCGAGACACAAATCTGCATGGTCGTCATAGGATTTGACCATTACATATTTGCTGTATGGACTTGTAATAGACTGACTCCTGAGTTTGTTTCGGTGTTTCTTTTCAGGGTAGTCAGCTAGGAAACACCAGCCTCATATTGTTTAAACTGACAAAAAAATTGACATTCATTTACATAAATCATTTACTCCCTTAGAATTTGCACAATTTTGACCATTCAGGTTTGGTTAAGAAAGCGGTGGTCTGATGAAGCGTGATTTTTCACCTGTTTAACGTCTTCGATTTCCCAACTACTGGTCTAACGGTCAAAGGGAAAATAAATAGCATAACTAACCTGAAATATAACAACCCTGCCTCCTTTATCTCCCGTGGCGAGCAGTTCTCCGTCATGGTTGAACTCCACGCAGGAGATCAGGTCAGCTTCCGTGACATCGTCTTCCAAGGTACCCTTCACCTGGCTGAAACACCATGTCGTCTCGCCACCATTGCCTGGAAAATTTACCATTCAAATAAGAAAAAATATGCGTAAAAGAACGCACTGGAATGTTAGGGCTTATGGTGTCTTCGATTCAATAGTTGTCTTTTAAGAATTTTTTTCTATGCATTGGTCCGTAGGCATGGGTAAAGTCCGAACATACATTATCTTCGGATACTATATCCCAAAACGGATATATTATCATTTTTGTTCATTCCAAGAAATTAACATATTCGATATCCGATAATGCCCCTTGACAATGACATAAAACCTAGAAGCGAAAAAATTTAAATATGACATTGCAGCGATTTGGAAGCTGGATATTAAAATATGCATATTTTTGGGTAAAAATATGAAAATAAATTGACTGAAACAAAGAAAGCATTTGAATTTGTTTCGCAAAGTGACTAACTCCCGGATAAGGATATGTTAATCGAAAATTTTTGCTTGGAATGAATTTATTATATCCAATATTTTACCGGAGCTAAGCCCATGCCTAACGGGTTGCGCAGCGCGGCGCGATCGGCGCACGATGCGTCGCGAAGTCTCGACGAGCGTGCGAACACCTCTCGAAGAACGACCTATGCCCAAAGGATGTAATAAAAATAAAAGCAAGATGATTTTTTTAAGCCATAGAGTAGCAAACAAGTAGGCGGCCCGACTGAAGGCCGTCTATGGATCTGCAATACTTTTACAAATTGCGTCTTATTTTTAACGTCGAAGTTTTGTTCCTGTTGTGTTTCTTTTTTGCTTAAACAGGTTTGTATCGACTATGGAAGGAAAGTGAAAAATATAAAATGTTTTTAAAAGATTAGCTTGGAGTTTTGAGCTTCCACTGGTAATCAAACCAAGAAATTAAAATAATATATTCGTTTGACCTTGTTTTATAAATCTTATAAAAATTTAACATTGCTTATAAAGATCGTCAAAACCAGTTTTGGTCGTAAAACACCACGCAAAACATCAGATTACAAAATATTTAGGCAATTTAGTGCATTATGAAGCCAATGTTAGCGATTAGGTGACAACACCACAAAGTATGATAGTTAACGTAGTTATATTATTGTCTGCCAAAATTGTTACCTCTCAAAAGTCCTATTTATTTTTTAATTATTTTTTTGAGGTCTTATTATTTTTTAATTATTTTCTTGAGGTCCTATTATTTTTAATTTTGTTTTTGAGGTCCTATTATTTTTAAATTATTATCTTGACCATCAAATAATTCCGCTCGGGGTGGGTAAGAGAAGCCAAAACTCCACGGAAAGGAAACTTATGCTCCTAGAACGGTAAGAACAACTGTGGGACACAGGTTCGGTTTTAGTAAGTGTAACTCTGACCCGCTCTCTCGCTTCACCTTAGAGCGGGAGGTCATTGGGTGACTTCCCACCTCAAAAAAAATCTTTAGTCACAATTACCGGTACTGTAGCTCTGGCCACAGAATCTCGTCTCTCGTATTATTTGACCAAACAACAATACAGTAATATTGGAGCTATCTATATTGTAGCTACATGTATATATATTCCGCTGAAGGGTCGCCAGCGGTGATTGAAATCAATAATTTCAATTTTCGTCATAAACTGAATTTCATTTGCTTCAGAGAAATCTCGGTATTAATCTACCTACGTATATATCAAAAGATTGAAGCGTTACCCTAGCTAAGGCCCCTCATCTACAGTGACTTTGTAGCGAAGCTGTCGCGCGATTCGTATAAAGCGCGCGACAGCATCGCTACTTACGCACGTTAGTCGTATCTGCAACGCGCTATAGAAGAGGTGCCAACTCGTTACTAACGCGCTACAGCATCGCGAATTCGCGACTGTATCGATACGAACGCGCTACAGCATCGCTACAAAAAGTCGTCGTGGGCAAAGGGCCTAAATGATCTAGCAGACTATATTATTATTTTAAGTGAAATTATATTTTTAGATTTTAATAATAAAGTTCTTTCTGGAAGTAACTACTTTACGATTTTAGAAATTCTTGGACTAATAAAAGGCACTATCGCCAAGACACAGAAACTTTTTATCCCAAAAATCATGGTTCCAGATAAAACTAGTAATTGCTAAGTGTTAAGAAATAAATGTTTGAATTCTTGATGAAAATCACTATTTACGTGCCTATATTTGAAGAACTCTCTCTCTCTTGAATTTGATAAAAATGGTACCATTCTGGAAATATATCTTTCCAAATAAAAATAATACATTTCTAAATGCGTCCATAATTGTCGATTCAAAAATATCAAACATACAAAAAAATCAGTCAAATTAGAAACCTCCTTCCTTTCTGAAGTCGGTTTTTTAACATATTTTTATAGGTTTAGAAACAGTCGTATTTTTAAGTCGAAAATTAAGTTTAAGTTGAAAAGCTATTGTTTTAGCTGGGAAGAAATGACGCTAAAAACTTCCCAGCAACATAATCGCTTTAACCCTTTAACCGGTCGGATATATACGACAAACACTCTCGTGTTTATTCCACCAAGGTCGCATATTCACGACCTCGTCAGCTCTTCTGCCACCTATGGGGATTGAAGAGCTAAACGAAATGGTGTACCCTGTCGCAAACGCACGACCCTGGAAAATAGGACACAAAATCGCTCGTCGGAAAAATCCGACGCGAGCTGTAAAACGGTTAAATAGTTTCAAAAAACACACACACACACACACGAAGATAACACAAAAATTAGTCAACACACACATTAATAATAAAGAAAGAAATGTTAGTAAACAACTAGCATATAAATATAAAGTCGTAAATGCAATGTATTATACAAAAGATACAAAATGTTATGTCAAGATAGCGAGCGTAAGGAATTATCATTTAATTGTTATCAAAAGTTTAGTAGTTATTAAAAAAACTCAAACTAAACTACGTTATCTTAAAATTAAAGAATGAAGTAATTTTATTGTTCTCTCAATGGTCTTCCATTCTGATAAAAATACGTAGAATTTGGGTGGTCCAGTTACATAATTTTGGTTTTGATTTTTTTTCTCTGATAGTGTCAAATGTGAATTTTTCTATAATCAGTCGTTCGATTTATGAACTACTCATTTTTTTATATACATAAGATTTAACCCTTTAACAGCCTACGTCGGGTATATCCGACAAACACTCGCATTTATTCTGCCAGCGTCGCACATCCACGACCAAATACATCTAGTCAGCTCTACTGTCAGCTATGGGTATTGAAGGGCTAAACGAGTTGCAGTTCCCAGTCGTAAACGCACGACCCTAGCGAATAGGATACGAAAATATTCGTCGGACCAATATGACACAAGCGGGTTATTCAGTTGTTCGATTTACGGACTACATTTTTTTTTTTATTAGACTTTAAAAATTAATTTATAAGAACCTAGAAAAATATTCTAATAGATTGACCTGTCTAATACTCAACGTACAAAAATATCTGGCGCCGGCCAATTGAAACGATTGAAAATTGACCCATTTCAGACATACGTACAATCACAAGTCGTGTTCCAGTGCACCCGACACGAATGATGTCTCCAATTGGCGAAATTATCCTGAATCCTAATCCGATGATTGGAATACCACGGTACTTCCTTCTTTTTCAACATCTCTACACTAACTTATCATAGAAAACAGTAAATAACCACGCATTTTACTAATTAATTAAATAACAAAAAAAAAATGTTAAACAGTACAGTTCTGTAACATGTCCTGACCGTAAATGGCGGAAAACTTTGAATTTGGAACCTGTTTTTTGAACGTGGAACAGTAATGTAATACTTATGAATGGGGACAGCGGCTTGGTAACATTACACCTTTCTTTTCAGCCTTTGTAGGGTGGCTATAGACAATGGACCCACAAAGCTTGACGCGTAACAATTAGAGGAAGCACCTTGTACATGTGTAGAACGTAATTGAAAGATATAAATAGCGTTGTGATAATAATTACTGCTGGCAGTTGCGTGTCTGTCGTGAAGATAGTTCTTGTATTGAAATACTAGGAATAACTGCTCGATTCTTTTTACTGTAGGGCGCAAATTACATTCTTGAACCTGTTATTTGGCATTTTAGTTATCGTCATTTCAGACTGTGGAAAACAAGTGCTTCTTTTAACGTGTCTATAGAACCATTATTTATTCTGGAGGAAAATTTTCTTTGTTCAATCTCCTTTTACGAGCGAAAGGCCAGCTCTTACCCTAATTTGAATTCATATCTAATACAAAAGGGTGCCTAAATAAACACTTAACCCTACAACATTAACGTCATACCGCTAACAGACGAAGTCTATGACGCAAATGGCTGTCTAACTTATCGAGTGTCTAACTCGATTTATAGACTAAGGATATACCTACAGATTAAAATTTCGTCATTTAAGCGTTGACACACGATGAGTTGGTGTTGACTTTACGATGCTACATAGTTAAGTTGGTTTAGCATCTCACATTTACGTGTTTCCAGAAAACGGTCGGAAAAGTCCTAAATTTAGAATATCAGGCTGTCTAAAGTTAATATTTAAGTTGTGACCCGTTTCGGCTTCGCACTTCGAACGAGTGGAAATTACACTCAAAAACCTTCCTCATCGGCAGTTTTTCTCCGTGTGACAAATTGTTCTGACTGTTAAAAGATTACCTGCTAAGGTATTCTCTAATGTGGAGGTAATCTCCCAGAAGGGAACAAACAAAATAAAATGAAAATGCTCACGCAAGCTGAAAACTGAATCTAATTCACACAGCCATTGAGGCAAAGGGGTGCGGGATTCTTCTAAAAAGTTACTGAATAAACAGGAGGGTTTCCTCCAGTAAGAGCCTGCCACTCACTCTCTGTCTACACAGAGCGAGAGGTATTATTTGATGATTCCCCACTACAAGGGCTTTTTATGGTAGGTAAAATCATCCTATGCGCCCCGTTGCCTTTGCCTGATGCGGTCGGCCCCTTCCTTTGCTAACATTACTGCTTCGCAAAAGGAGGCGACCGCCTGCCATCCCTCCTCACTCTGGACCATGGCTTGAACCAAGGCCCGGCGAGAGATCGCTGATGCCGATCACCCCCACGAGGACACGGCGATGCGCTGCCCAGGCTGGGCACATCTCTACAGTGTGCTCCACCGTGTCCTCCGGGCCCACTAAAAGGATACAAGAATACGCTCCTCGGAGTCTCAATACCATTTGGCTGTGACTTTTTTACTTGGATTGAGATACGAATACAATAAGGGTTGTATAGAAGACAAATCTCAAGACACCGAAACATCAAGCCATATAAGACCTACCTATCAATTACTTCATCAAAGATTTCATGATGCCATACAAAGTCTAGTATCAATTTCTTGATAGAAATGCTTTTCAAATCAAGATACGGCCGGGTCGTCAATGAGTTCAAGGTTATTTGAGAGTCAGTCAGTTATCACAGTGTAAACTGTGTGAGGTTTGTTTATACAATGATATCTTGACGTAAGACTTCCTTGTCACAGCCTTGGAAGGGCAGGTGATGAGAACATTTATAATGAGGATAAAAGAATGTGGGTTGTTAGTGAAATTATAGATATAGCTCAATATTTGAAACAATTTTTATTTTTTGGCTGTTTGTTTTTTTTTTCCTAAATTTTTAAACAACTAGAGGGCGTTGCCTAAAAGTTCCCAAATTAAACAGAGCTTATATAAATATCTATGAATAATATATCCAAAAAGGAATAATAAAATTAAATGATTGCTCCAAAAAAGGAGACAAATCTTAAATTTCACGCGAATGAAGTCGCGGGCTAGCTACTGGATTATTAAGCTGTTATTATTAATTAACAGTATAAATATGACCTGCTTTCACAAACTCTTTCTTCTAGAGAATAAAAAGTGAAAAAAAAATATATAAAGGCTTAAAACTGCTCAACAGTCATTGAAAAAACTGAAGAAAATGTATGAATCAAACAATGACGTGATTAAGGTATTTTTTTTTCTAAGTACTTACCAGTTTCACATTAGATCTTATCTAGCAATAGATAAAATTATTGTTTGTTATAGAATAGATAGCTAGCTAGGTACGAGTAGCAAACTCTTCTTGCGATGTAATGATATTTTTTCTAAATAGATTATTTACCAACTTAAGCAGTGGATTTACTGCAATTATTTAATTTATTAAAACTATAAGCACCAGTAAGAAACACTACAAAGGTAGACTTAAACAAAACATAAACAAAACAAAACATGGTAGACGCAATATAATGGTAAAGAAATACAATAATAAATACAAGTGATTTGATTGTATAGATAGTAGAGTATGTTGTAAACTCTTCTATTTACGATTTTCTTTTCTTTTTCTAATTTATGATCAACATAATTAAGACATATGCCGATAGATCAGAAAAAAAAAACATGGGGAGGCACCCAGATTCTGACGACACCTGACAATGGATTGTAATTGGTGCTAACTGCCTTTTCAATTGCTTAACGGGATTTTAAATTGTTACTGGTGAGATATGTTAGTGGCCTATCTTTGAGCTACATCTGTCAGCGTCAAATGGCACTTTCCTATGCTTCTTTTCTTTTCTGTCACTTAGAACCGTTAGAGCGTGATGCCACGAATCCGCCGAATGCGATCACACTCTCTCTCTCTTACTCGCTCTAGTAAATGACGGTTCTAGTGCCAGAAAAGGGTAGAAGTACAGGAAAGTGTGATTCGATGCTGACAAATGTAAGTCAACCCTTATGGTAAATGGTAATGTTACCTTTGAACAAAATATTACAGGCAGTTCCATTTCTGGGATTTGGAAGCTGAAATCTCATTTTATTTTTTCGGTGTCTGAATCGAGTATTTTGAGTTAAGCAACTCTCAAACACAACTTTACTGCCGACAGGTTTTCAGGCTAAAGCAGAGTTCTGAAGAAAAACTCAACTTCAAATGCTTTACTGCCAAATTTTGACAGGTTTTCAGGCTAAAGCACAGTTCTGAAGAAAAACTCAACTTCAAATGTTTATCCTTTTAACCGCTTACTACGGATATATCCGACAAAAATTCGCGTTTATTCCGCCAGGTTCACACATTCACGACCAAATACTCCATCCCGTCAGCTCTTCTGTCACCTATGGGGATTGAAAAGCTAAACGAGATGGAGTACCTAGCCGCAAACACACGACCCTGGCGATTAGAACACGAAAATACTCGTCGGACCAATACGACACAAGCGGGTTATTCAGATGTTCGATTTACGGACTACAATTTTGTTTTTATTAAACTTTAAAAATTAATTTATAAGAACCTAGCAAAATATTCTAATAGATTGACCTGTCGATTAGAACACGAAAAATCTCGTTTTTACAGCTCGCTTCGAAGGTCCGAAGCAAGGCGGTTAAAGGATTAAATCAGAAATCGAGGGATTATTGTTAGTCTCTCGGCAGTCCCATTCAACCTACTTCACACAAGATATAAGATGTCAAACAAGGCTAGGTTTTACTTAATATTCCGCGCCAGTGCTGTTCCTGCCATACTTGGGGAGATGCCAAATTAGCTCAAGACTTGAGCAATACATCATTTTCCTTGAGTGTCATTTAAAGTGGCGTTTAATTATATCAGTGATGTATTAATTTGTAGGGAAATAGATTTTCTTTTAGTGTATCTATTTGAGAATATGTTCTTCGTTTTTGTGGAAAGTAATTAAGTAGTAATTTCTTCATTTAACAGTGTTAAGCATGTGTATCTGTCTACATTTTGCTGTCTGTTTTTTTTCCTTGCTTGACACTACAATCGCCCAAAAAACATTTGAAAACAAATTTCTAGAATCCTGTGCGGAAACTACAATTTTAAAATACAAAAGTATAGAATTTATGAAAAAATAATAGCTGTTTAGTCTTTGTATCTAGGGCATACAGATACCTGTCCAAATTATTGATTTATTTAAATTTGTTAACAGATTATCTATACTATTCATCACCTACTTTGATAGCAAAATATATTTAATTACATAGATAAAAATACACATGGTATCATTTATCATTGTGAAAATGTAATAATAATTCATGATTTATTTTAATCGATTGTTAGCGAGAGCGACCCAGCGCAACTTCGCTGAGGTGTTAGAAATATTTGAATTCTCAGCTTTTCTGTACTATTTTATGCATATATTATACAGCTAAAGCTTCCTCATGAATTACTCTGTCTGTATGTGAAAACCATATGAAAATACGTTCAGTAGATTTTAAGTTAAACACTGAACAGACAAATAGAAGCGATGGAGGAGTTGGTGTTATAGAGATGTAAGGTGGCAGTACCCCAAGTATTTTGTTTTAACAACCTAAACCATTTTTGTTTTAGGTCAAAACCTATTATTTAGACCTCTTGTATAAAGGAAAAAAGGCAGAAACTTCAAGTCATAATAATATATTGTCATAATTAAATTACCTTCTTAACTAGGATAAAAGCGTCTTAAGGTAGAACTACATTGCGCGGACGTCCGCCACAGATGCAGTTTTGGGCGCGTCCGTCTCCATACATTTAATATGGAAACTACACTCTTAGAACTACACTTGATAGACGCCCCGGGCGTCCCGACCAACCAGATCGGCGTCTGTGGCGGACGTTCAGCGCAGTGTAGTTCTCGCTTTAGTCATACCTTCAAGGCTGTCATGTAGGGCTAGTGCATCCTGAGCCCTTCCATACATCTCTGTCATCCTCCTTCCAACTATGTTATCTATAGATAGAAGGAACTAACTGACATAATATCAATGCACAGCCGAAACTACAGGGCCTACGAGCGAAAAATTTAGCTCATGGTTTTCTTTTGACTTAGGTGAACACTAAAAGAGGAATTTACAAAATTCACCCCCCTTTGGGGGGTGAATAGGTACGAAGGCAATGAAGGAAAGGGGGTAGGTTTTTAGTCAGTAAGAGTCTGACAATCTCCCGCGCCGCCCAAGGGCGGGAGATGTCATTGGGTGATTTTACCCACCACAAAAAATAAAAAAACCCGTCTAAGGGGATGAAAATACTTTCATGTGGGCGAAACTGCTAGCAAAAACTAGTCATACAACTATCAATCAATTTCTTTGATCTCATCTCTAACAGAGCTCTCTAAAGTAAAGAAGGTAGTCAAACTGTTTGGTAATTTAGTGGATCAATAATATCCAAGGTTTGACAGAGCAAGATTAAAAAGAAAACAAAAAATGAGGTAAATGTTACCCATTTACCTCATTTTTGTTTTTCACCATGACACATCATATAACAATTATATCACTCAATTAGTTCATATTAAAATGATTCACCACTAATCAAGCTCTACTAGTACCCGGATAGCTGAGAACAGAATTTTTGAAATAATAGCATTCCTGCTCAAATTGTACATTTTGATCTCATCATTACATAGTATAAAACAAAATCACTTCTCACTTCCTGCCCCTATGTATTCTTAGATTTTTAAAACTATGCAACGGATTTTGATGCGGTTTTTTTATCACTCTAGAGTGATTCAAGAAGGTTTATATGTATAATACATGCATAATATATTTAATATCACCATTGCACCCGTGCGAAACTGGAATATAATAACCCTCGTAGCTTCGCACATTTGCAAATCTAGACTAATATTATAAACTAAAGTGTTTGTTAACACGCTAATCTCAGAAACTGCTGGTCAACAATAGGATCAAGAACAGCTATAAAGCTTCTTCATTTATTGTACTTCTATGAGGGAAAACCACATCAAAATCCATTGTGTGGTTTAGGAGTTAGCAGAAGACAAAGAAATAATTATAACAAGTTATAAACTATGTTCAAAGACAGCATAAAACATATATCACAAACAGTTTTCATCATTCTCCTGCCCTTGAGAGTTAATTTAATATTGAAATAACCAATTGTAATTTAATTGGCAAAGATGACACTATACTACGCTCCCAAACAGAGATTGATGATGAGGCTGAAAAGGTTCTGGACACAGATTAAGTGGGTTAGGGCTGGACATGTCTGCTGCATGCCAATGTGAGACAATAAAATTCAAAATTGGTGGACTGAAATCGCACGCCAGGGTCACGGCAGACCAGAAGAAAGCAGAACCACTTGAGATATAGATGTCTTCTAGAGATTGAGAGGAAATGGCAAGGAGTTGTCCAGATCCAGGAACAATGAAAGGAATGAATGCGTTTGCCTAGCAGTAGGACAGTATAGGCTAGATGTACGGGCTTGTGGACGGCGAGCAATGGGTATCTCGCCGTCCGGACCAAGCCCAAGTTGTCGACGGCGCGTATAGTGCCACGGGCCTCAGGGAGTTGTCAGCAACCGTAAAGGCCCAGCAGGCTCGAAGCCTACTGGGGCCAACGATCGATTTTTGAAAGGTTCGGCCCCGGTATGAAAGGCAACGAAATAACGCGAGTGGGTTTTTAGTCAGTAAAAGTCTGACACTATCTCCCACCCTACCCAAGAACGTGAAGTTGTCATTGGATGACTTTCCCACCGAAAAAAAACATTAAGAAATATTTAAAATAAAAATACATAAATAAAAATAAATCAATAATATGTCATCTATTTGGGATCAGCACAGCCAATCTTCATCCATACATACTCTTTCAGTCATTCTTTCAGTATTCTATTTACAGTACCAGAAACAGTTTTTATTCTATTTTATAATAATAAATAATTAACTATGCTTGACATAAGACTGAATGTGTTTACTTTATAGACTTTAAAAGAGACTGTGACCCCTGAGTTTGTCTTGGTGTTTCTTATCATGGGTAGTCTAGGTTTTTGATAATTCAAAAGTGCTTGTAATTGGTCTATTTGATATAAACTATTCTGATTCTCTGATTCTGAGTCCCAGTCATCGTCATCTTCCTGCCCTTGTCCAGTTTTATTTGGGGTCAGCGCAACACGTTTTTTTCTTCTATTCTGTTCTGTCGCTTGTTAAGCTATCACTAACTCTGTTTTCTCACACAATCCATTCATCTTTTTTCATCTCATTTTTAATCCATCAATATTTTTTTCATCAGTTTAAAAATGTTTTTTAAAACCTTTTTGCAAGATAAATATCATTTATCTATAACTTTTGCAACCTGTATTTTACCATTAATAGCAAAAACTCAGTACCAATATCAATACAAACATTTTCTTTATGCAAAACAAGTTTTTTATCACCACAACTGGCCCTAATCAGTTCTTATTTAATGGCAGATCACCCATTTAATTGTTTCCAGTCACATAACACATTCATAAGCATTAATTAAAGCAATTGACTATGGAACCTTCACGTAATTCCTTATTTAACAGGATATATATCTTAATTGATAGTAATTAAAAACTTTTAAATTGTTTGTTATGCAAGAATGCATTTTGTTTATTGTGAACGTAAAGAAATGAGTATATTATCAAGTAGAAATACACATAACTATAGACATTGATTAGTGATATTATTTATTGATATCCAGCAATATTTGTATTTTCTTTTTTTAAAAGGAAAATGTCCAGCTTGTAAAATTATTGCTTTATTAGTAGACCCATTTCATGATTATAAGAATGTTAAGATGCTTTGTTTATTATGAATGATATGAATTGGGGTTTTTTTCAAATAAAAATACACGTAAAACCCAATACTAATGACAATCTTGATTAGTATTATTAGATATTATTTTGCAATATGCAGTCTTCTCTTTTTTAAAAGCAAAACTATGATTAGCTTTTGAAATTTTGGCTTTTGAGTAACTCATATCATGATTATCTATGGCAGGGCATTATCCTAAAAACTGCCTTTTTTTCAGTAAACTATAAGCGCCTACGTAATAATCACAATAAGTAGTGGACTTTTAATAACTTTGCTTACTTTTAATTATTTTTGAAAGTAATTTGTATTCTTATACAATCTTTTTATGGTAATGAGCTGTATCAACATTGCATGAAGGCATAATTTTAAGCTTATCTGAACATTTTGTCTATTTTCCCTGTGTTGACAATGTACGAGGAAACTGATTCCATATTGTTAACATAAAGGTGTATTGTAACCTTTGATACAATACAGTGAACTGTTTAAAATATTGTGTCCATAGACGATAATGTGAAACCTCTTTTGTGTTTTCTGTTCTTATTGTGTTTGATAGCAAAAATGTTTTACTACTGAAGAAAAACAGTTTATTGTACAACCACTAGACGGTATTATTTACCTATTTAATTTCAACATTTTAATGTACCAAGAAATGATATATTGTATTACTGTATAAACTAGCAGTTCCAGTAAATATTGTCCTGCCTGAATGCAAGGTTTTCATCAGAGAATTTAGAACTGGATTGCAGTGTTGCCTACCTGGTTTAATTCTATTTTCAAACCATCCAGAGAGTCACTCAAATACACGCACAAAATTTCAACAAACAAGAGACCAATACAGAAGAATTATGATAAAGATGTACTACAAACGAATTTGAGGAAGCCATTTACCCTGCTGTATTAAAATAATAACCAAGATTGTTAAGTAAATTGAAGATTAAGTATTAGAAACATAATACAAATCGGAACACAAAAGAAAATTGCAGTAAATTGAATTAAGTACAGAGGATTTTGTTAATAGTTGTCATTATCACATTGTTCATTATAAAATTTGTCTATTCACGTACACATTAAATCCTAGAAACTAATATTTAAAGGTAAATCTACTTATTAGTGCTTACCTAACAAGGAAAAGAGGTCAAGAATCAACTCCTATATGAGGAAAGTTTTGTTTTTAATATTTAAAATGGTATAAACAGTGATGAAATTGTTGCATAGGTCAAACATGATATGTTGGAGGTATGTCTGTTTGAAAAAGTTTGTGTTATAAAGCCAGGTTTCTGAGTTGGGATTGGCATAAAAAAATTAATCTTATATGGTCACCAGTGGGTAAAGATTGGCCGTGCATGGTGATAGGTTAGGACAGTTAAAACTTAGGACCATTCGCATAATATTTCTTGCTTAATCTGTCCTAGCTCAGAGGACACCGGTGTCCTCTCACATCCACGCCACTATAGGCCTTAATTCCGATGTTTAGAGTCTACTTTTGTATGAACAAGTTGGGTAGTTGTGGATCGAAGTGTTAATGATTTTATCATCATCATTAGTTATTATTCTTGCCAAGAAATTCAGACAAAATAAATGAAGAAATACTAGATCTGCTTGTTTTTCTTGTAAATTCCTTGAGTATGAAGATAGATACTTCATAAATCATACCTAGAGCAATCAGTACCCAGGCCCTGATGTAGTCTAAGAGAAGGCCTGTGCCCAGTGGGTGCAACATTAAAGTTCCATTATGGTGAATCAACTTCAAGAGAACCTATTATTACAAATTAACAGAGAATTTCTATCTGAATCAAGAAGAAAACATTACACCAACACAAAAACAAAGAACTGTGGAATAAAACCACCATTCATCAATTTTATTATCCACAAAAGAAAATTAAAAACATCATAATTGACCTACATAGAAGATCATGGTTCAGCCAAAAATTTCCATTGCCTTTGCCTATTTCAACTCTGTAAGACAACAAGTATTAATAGTCTATGGTGTTTATGACCAATAAAACTGATGCGAATATGACCTGAATCTATGATCAAGAGAAAACTTTATGATCTTTGTATGATATTATCTATTAAACCATAAATTGAGTTTAGAAGATCTTAGATTCATAATTAATCAATGGTTTGTTGTGCTTATAAGACATTAAGGTTATCTAAATGATGATGAAGCACAAAGATTCCAGTTTGTAGGTTATTTTCATATTTTTTGTCAATTTTGTTTGCAGATGTAACCATAAATGTTGCAAATTATTTATGTACAGAGAAATGTAACTCTCCGGGATGTTTATTCCTATAAGAAACGGTAATATACCTATTTCGTTCCTTCAGCCAGTCAAACGCAAATTAGACAGGGACATCTGACTTATCAAATTTGAATAAAATTCCCATGTTAATTAGAGGGTAGAGTATTCATAAATTAAACAAATTTAACACTAAATTACGATTGTATAGTAACAAATTATTTAACAACAAGTAAATTGTTGATAAGATTCACAAGTAACTGATTAACGGATATCAAAATTAGCAAAATACGCAAGTTACCAAAAAACGCTTACCTGAACTTAACTTCATTGAAATAACGTGTTTTCTTGGTTGTGTATGAGCCCCTGAGTGTTCAAAACAGTCTAGAGATACTGTTCTAAAGAATTATTGCTACGTTTTCGCTAAATACACAACCGCAACGAAATACAATCATATGTTCTCGCAAACTTTCCTGCTAGCCCGCATTTTTATGTAACAATGACGTTATAAAGTCGAAAACAGACTCTGAAAGACCGTTGCGAGAACTTTCTCACATCTACATCTCTAGCAATAGTGAATTCAGAGAGCAAAAGGTTAAAACTATCGGCGTAAGTAATGATAACCAAACATTAATCCAAACAAGCTATCGTCACAGGATGTAAACACTAAATACTAAAAACCAAACTAATGACAATAACATTGCATTTACCGTCGGAGTTCGAACGATAAAACATCTTCGACTTATTGCGATTCCCAAATCCGATTTCGCCCTTGACTAGCGGGCGCAAAAAGTCACCACTTACCGGCCATGACAAAGCCCAGCACAAAAACTTTAAGAAGTTCGATAGTTTTAGTACACAATCACTTGAGTGTTTTGCTAAAACATCACACAGATTTGCCGATTAAAACGGATTAGAATCATTTCAACATTACATCGGTAAAAAGTAATGGCGCTGAGAAATACATACAAATAATTACTGCAGAATTTAGTGTTGCCATACTGACATTTACTAAATCTACTAAGTACTACTAACAACTCGTTCGTGCAAATAACTAGCAAATAGCCGCGACGCGCGTCGTGTTTTCACGAACGTCCTTGTACGTTACGTAAATCTCAAGCAAACATAACTTTGACTTGAAGACATCAGTTTAAACAAACATGATTGTACTAATTCATGGCACGTGAATTTTGATATTTACCTCAACTTGAATTTAGCAGTATGTTTATAGTTTTTTTATTTTATATACTTTCATTTGATCAAAATATAGTTTAATCTGTCCTAGCTCAGAGGACACCGGTGTCCTCTCACATCCACGCCACTATAGGCCTTAATTCCGATGTTTAGAGTCTACTTTTGTATGAACAAGTTTGGTAGTTGTGGATCTACGTGTTAAATTCACTCATGTCTAACTTAAAAAAATTATAATATCTTAAAAAAAACCATTAAGTTGAAAGTTTAAATAACAAGTTCAAAGAAACAATTCTGATGAATTCCTGAGGTTGATTTTCAGTTGAAAATGAAAAAAAAGGATTTTGGTGTTTTTATTTTCTTGGTATTATTATATTTTAGAATCGTCTAGATTTTGATGTCTAAAATCTTAAATGTTTTGAAATTTTGAAAAACAAATAGACGAACTAACGAAATAGAAGTTTCGAAACTCAATTTTAAAAATTAGAGTCTCTTCAAGGAAGCATCTACACATAAGAACGAATAGAAACACTTTCCGAAGTCGAGTAAAAAGATCGAAATAGTGACTAGAAATAATTTACTAAGAGAAAACCAAACTCAATCAATAAACTCTTTTTTGTAACTACTTTTTTCGATTTTATTATTAGACATTTTTCACTCCTTTCGAGTTCCTTCTTGTCACATAATTTATTACAATGGTAGAATTCGAACAACGTAGCAACACTCTGACTCTAAATGTCAAAACGGACGTTAGGAGTTCAAAAAAACAGTCACAGAAAAGCGCGCATTTCATTTGTCCACTGTGCTGCCACCTAGTAACATGTATTATGAACTAAATCCTGTTTAACCGACACGTAATAAAAAAATATTTACAGAGCGGAACAGTATAGTTTCGAAATCAAACTTTATCGATTATCTCCATCACATATTATGTATACAATAATCACAATATTATGTATTATCTAAGAAGATCACAGTCGTATTATAAATTAATAGAATAGATGTTTCCGTTTTCCGGTAGAGCATAGTGCGTTTCGTTTCGAAAACTTGAAATAACGAACCGAACGAACGTCAATTTGTCAATATTATTGTAATTTTTTCAAGCGAGCTATTTATTTTAGAAACGTTCTGGACATTCAGGAATAATTTGATGGTATTATTAAACAGAGTAAAGACATAGCTAATACAAAATAATGACTTCATTGATTGGCAAAAATAAGTCTTGTGAACCGCCTGAAGAGAAAAAGTGCAAAGAACAGAAGAAGAAAGTTGAAAATGAACAGGGAAAAAAAGCAGAAAAAAAAGAACCGGAATGCGTAGAACCCCAGCCACCTGAAGTGAGGGATAAGGTGTTGTTCGACCCGGTAAGATATAAACAGATAGCATACAAAGATGTCACATAGTTCTTACTTAGTCCTAGGTACTTGGTCATTGTGAAAAGTTGGTCTAGGTACAGATATTTTATTTCATGAAAGCGGCTAGTCTTGGATGTGTGTCTGTATAGATTCACAGGCACATTATTTCTGAGAGCGAGATCGTAAGATTTTTTTTAAGTACACTATCTATTTGAGATGGGAATTCATCCATCGTATTCTCCCGCCTAGGGTGGAACGCATAGATATCCGTGATGGATCGAGAGGGCCAGACCGCCAGACTTACTGACTAATACCCTGCTGTGTTCTTCTGTTTCCTTTTGCGTTCTAGGACGACAGTACTTATATCCTAAAAAAATCTTTGCCATGCAAACAGGGAAGTATGGAAAACAAAGACCCAAAAAGTGAAGAGATTGATGATGGCTAAACGAAACAAAAAAATAACATTTTTACCCAGTATGGCGTTTCCGTCAATAAAATAAACAGATTCATACATAAAGCCTTCAGTTGGATCCCTAAAACCAATGTATCATAAAAGCCAGCTGCAAAGGTGCTAACCTTTTGCTTTGTCAGACGAACATTTTTTGTAGAATTGAGACCGACAGGTGCTGAGGTGAACAAACTTAATCGCGCCAAGCTTGAATAGGCGGTCAAATAGGGAACTACTAATAAATGTACTGAAGCTTTCTTTTCTCCTTAGCAAGCAGCGCCTTATTGAACAGCAAAGATAATTTTGACAAGGAACCCAGGTAAACTTTATATTCTACAGGATATGTTGCATTTTGAAACAAAGGACTTTGTTATCATGTATTCTCTATCTGTATCATAAATTATGAAAAAAAAAATGCCTCAAACCCTTAATTGAAACAGGTTTTTATAGTTTTTTTTTATTGACAGAATCATACATATCCACGAGAAAAAGAGCAAAATAATAATTTTCATAGAAAACATATCTAATTGCTGATTGCAAGCTTGTATAATTAATATCTTGTTGTTCGTACTTTTGTACCTACTTTAAAGTTCCTCGGAACTAAAGTAGATGGCGCTCCTTGTCTTACAATCTCATCACTACATGATCAACAAATTCTTCTTTATTAAAATAGAAGAAAAACGCCGAGCCGACTTATGTTAAATGGTACTTATTAAAGCTTGAGATAGATCATTATTTACATTTACGACATTAAGATAGTACAGGAGCAACCTGTTGATTACCGACAGAAACTTTTCTTGAGCTTTGTTACGCCATTTATTCGTCCTAAATTGCCTTATGTTTTGAAAGACATACCGCTGGACACAGGTGGGTTTCAGTCAGTAAAAGTCTGACACCGCTTTACCTGGAGGTCATTTGACGATTTCCCTTAAAACAAAACCGTAAGTGGTGAATGAAGAGCGGCCGTTCTGGAGCGCTGTGTCGATCTTGACCTTCAAAAAGTGCTGAATCTTAGCATTATTCATAGATGAGAGCTTATTGCCGACAATCTCGTCGATTCTGTCGCACTCCCGCTCTCTTTTTCGCTCTAGTGAATGACGAACGGAGCACGATCCGAGCACAAATTCATAGTCTCGGCAAGTGCTCGGCGCCTCTAGAGTCTGTCCACATTACACAAAGAGGTCTGCTCGTGCTCTGGTCGTGTTTGGCTCCTCTAGAGTAGACCCACCCTAAGAGATACTGAGACAGAGAAGGATAGAAGCATAGCTCAAACTTTATATGCTTTTGTTATATTTTGAGTTACCACAAACTAAACCAATGTAAAGAACAATTATACAAAATCAGCTGGTAATATGGTTCCACTCTCTGTCTCTATTCCAAGAAGCGGGCCTGTTGGATCAGAGGACAAATTTCTTTTCTGTTAGCGTTCCCGCCAAACATCAATGTCACGTCATTTGTCACGTGACTTTTCCACAGGTATTCCGCAAAGAAGTCTCTTTTTCTACACTACAATTGTTACAGAATGGTGCGAGTGACAGCTGTCGGATTCATACAATGTAGCTTACCTATCCTTTTCTCTCATCTTAAAGATGCATATTTTCGTCCTGCTGTCATTCTACCCATGTAATAGACCTTAAACGTGGAGTACAGTTGGGAGCTGTCACCTCTCATCGAACTTCACTTACCATTTTTATTTCCGTGGTCGAATATGATGCTTAGTTTCTGTAGGCTATTCTGCCTAGCTTCAGCGAATAACCGCCTCTTGTTCTTGGGTGATGGCTGCGTGGCTAACGGTGACACTACCATCGTGGTGGTCGCCATATTGTCATAGCACCATGGCCCGTACAATCTAGGGACAAATGGATTGTGTTAAGTCTATATTTAGTTTATTTTATAAATTATGTACACACATACGTACTTTAACAGAAGAATATAGATCATTCTAAAAAATCTATAAATGGTCGACGATAGAGCACGTTCACTCTTGATTTGGCCTATCAGGTTTGTAGCTATCACGAAACACAGAATCCGGTAGGGTATTTAACTCCTTAGCTGTACATACAATAAATGTGTTCCCAAAACTTTTTGGACATTATAGATATTACTGACAGGTTCTTCTAATTTATGTACGTGCGTGGTTAACCATATAACACAAAAAATGATAAAAGATGTCCCTAAAATTTCATTTCCTAGATGTTGCGCAGTAGATACACTCGTATCTATTGTGAATCTACTCAGATAAGTCTTTCCTAAAGTCGACGTTTCTATAGTCATTTCAGATGTCACTTTCGTCTCCTTTACCCACTTTCAAGCAGCCTCTTGGCTATTAATTCCTGGCTTTTTGTATCTACATTCAGAATTACATGAAGACATACACTACGGGACAGACTAAATACAGAGAGTATGATATAGTAGCCCTTCATCATAATTTGTAAAAGTGCTGTTCATGAATTCTGTTCCCAATTATAAATTGAAGCTCGTCATTACCCATTCCTATTTCTAGATCTTATGATTTGAGTCTTATTAGTGAATTGAGTACAATGTCAATTATATAATTGTCTTGTACATTGAATGACCTTCCAAAAC
Organism: Leucania comma; assembly: GCA_958295575.1. Lineage (NCBI taxonomy): Eukaryota > Metazoa > Arthropoda > Insecta > Lepidoptera > Noctuidae > Leucania > Leucania comma. The sequence continues at coordinate 6,699,083 of OY282483.1, forward strand.
TCAACTTTATCATTTCAGGACTTGGCAATTGATGTAAGCAAGCTTGAACTGGATAAAATTACACGAATTCAGTTTAAAACTGGATTAATTTGTACGTTAGACTTAGGTTCTTTAAGATGTTTTCTTTTTGACATTAGGTCATCGTCTTATTCTTTCATATGAGTAGGAGTCTATGACTCTGATGGACTGAAACCTTAGCATTTGCTGGTCTATTTATTTTAGCTACCGATTTACAGTAAAAGCAATTGTATTTGTGCATACTCTATTATTGGAGCTGGAAATGTTCCGATATGATTTAGCTACAAGAAAATTGTGGCATAGTATGTTTCTGACATCTTCGCGCCCTAAGGAGACGCCTCGGGTGTCGGGAGGAAGTCGTGGGGCGATCCCCAGTCAGTGCAGGTGCGGGCTTGCAGTCGACAGCGCGTAATGTGCCATCCAAAACCGTAGGAGTCCATTAGGACCGATGCCCGCTAGGGCGCCAGGATTTTTTCAAAAACTTGGAAAACTGAAAGACACAGGTGGGCTTTAAGTCAGTCTAACACGCCCTCTTGCTCCACCCCAGAGAGGGAGAAGTGATGATATTCCATCTCAAAATGTGAGTGAGTTTCTAAGTGAGCTCTTTTTCACCTCTACGACTAACGTTAATGCAGGTAATAGCTAGCTTTACTAATGGAAAATTTTCAGCAAAGTTTATCAGAAATACAAATGGGTGAAAATATATTTTATGTAAACGATTATCCATACGATAATGAGAAATCCAAACAGCTGTGCTCACCACGGAATAATATTTTGCTACAGTTTAATAATACGGCAAACATTTCGTGATGGCCACGTTAAAATGAAGTTATTCCATGTTTACTTCTCCTTGTATAAAACATAACACAATTTTAAAAATGGATTCTGCGAAGAATCGCAAATATGTATTATAGTTTTGATTTTTAAGTTTGTTTGAGAATTTTCCATGTCTACAATCACATTATTAACAAAATCCTAACAGCATTTACGTCATACATATTTAAATATTAAAATTATAAAAACAAGCCATTGTTTCGTGTGAAAACAATTACTTTTATTCGTCAGACAATAATGCTAAGAAAGATCTGAGAATGCTGACTTCCAGTCTCTCCAAACCAATAAAAAGGCATAAAAAAAACATTCTGTGAAACAACGGAAGGATTTAACGCATGTTACTATTTAAAAAGAGTTATGAGTATACATGTAGATGGATGGAGAGGGAGACGGAAGCCAAAGAAAGATGAATGGATTGTATGAAGAGGGATACGAATGAAAAGGGAGTCGGTGATAGTATGACGGGTAACGGGACGGAAAAGAAAAAAAATCGTGTTGCGCCGACACCAAATCGGGACAAGGGCAGGAAGATGATGATGGCGATTCAGGCGAACAACTATTATTCGGAAATTGAATAGTAAAAACAAAACAATGCGATGCCTAATCATATTGTTGACAATACAAAACTTTATTTATCTACAAGCGGGCCTACGCGGTTTTCGCGCGTTTTGGTTACTGCGCCTCTCCCGTGGATCGAAGCGTCATATTACATAGCTTTCCTTGATAAATAGACTATTCAACACTAAAAGAATTTTTCAATTCGAACCAGAACTTCTTGAGATTAGCGCGTTAAAACAAAAAACTCATCAGCCTCATAATTGCGAATGAAATGACAAAGAAATAATTGAGAGATTTCTTCCGGATAATCCAAAACCTACCTCAATGGAAGCGATGCCATACCGTAAGGAGCACCCACTACGAAATTCGTATTCACTCTTTCAAATGAGACAACCACTAATGAAATTATTCGTACTCTAAAGGCGACACACGTTTTCAACCATTACTCGGATGACGGATTTTGGCACTAGACTAAACTTACTACAAGAATATTGGCGTGCATAGAATATTATTAATAGGTATCATTGGAATCCAATGCATTTGAAGTACACAATACTCATTACCCTTTGACAGATGTTTGAACGGATTAACATACATACCAATTGTAAAAAGTATACTTGACCACGTGGACGCCTCAGTTGGGAAAAAACTAGTCTTCCTATAACTAGATCATCATTTCCTGGAAATTCATTAGATTTGGCTGAAACGCAACTGAAATCAAAGACCGTCTACACTATTATAGACTGAACGAAAAGAAACACAGTCTCAATACTAGGGATGTAACCACGTATATCGATGTAACGGAAGTAGGTACTTGAACTGGAACCTAATCCGGAAACGGAGTTTTTAATTTTGGTTTATCGGAACCGGAATCGCAATTGGAGGTTCAAAATCAATTAGAACTTCCGAATCTTCCGAGCCGTAATATCTCTGCTCTACATACCTAGCTGCTGCTAGTGGTATCGCGTGAACAGTTTTCTCCATACAAATTTTGGACCCCCTTTCATCTGAACTTTTGGTAAATCGTTTCTTAGCGCTTGCCAAATTTCAACGCAGTCCAGTTCAGTGATTTGTGCTATGTATTGATAGATCGGTCAGTTGGTATCGGTTGGCTTCATGTAGAAGACTAGCTTCTGCTAGCGTCTTCGCTCACGTTTATATAAATCTCGCAAGAGACAATCATAAAGCCTTTTATTCTGAACTTTAAGAGTCTACAATACTGTAATGTTTTACAGGATGTCTCTTAGTTCAGTGAGCCTGTTGCCCTACTTCCTCTAACCTCGTCAATTATCTTGTATTTTAGCAACCCTTCTTCAGTTGGCTCTAGCTGTAATCCTCCCATCTTTTCTCTTGATTTCCTCCTTCATTCCTTTTTTCGTCTCTAAGGATTCTATGATAATCTTCTCCACTTTTCTTGTGTACTTCGCAGTATGTCCACAACGGAACATACTCCGGGAATAAAAATTAACTATTCCACGACACGGTCCATCCACGTAGGTACCAATTTTCATCCAAATCCGTTTGGCCCTATGAGCGAGAAGAAGTAACAAACATACACATACAACTTTCGCCTATATATTATTAATTGTGCAAGATGACTATCATGTCTATTTTACAACGGGGTGTGGCACTTGTGGCACCAGACATAGTACTCTATTATTTACTAACACATGTAGTTTTATCAGACATGACACAAGGAAAAACGTAACACTATCAGCTGATACCAATTCATCACTTGTTTGCTTACTACTATTACTTGAAATGATTTCCCACAGGAATGTAAGCTACGGATTACTATTGGCTTTGCACGCAACTAATGAGCCGTCTGTGGTATTTGAACTAAATAACAACTCTAGATATTTGAAGGCGATATTGTTTTACTAACTACAAGTTAATCTGATACGCTGATTTTTCAATTTGATACTTGGGAAGGAAATTTAGGTGTTATAGCTTTCTGTCCTTGAATTTATATTATATTTTTGTCGGACGACCAACGATTTATACTTATAAACTGAAATATTAAGGGTGACTGGTAATTAGTGAACGATACTTAAACACGTGATTGTAGTCATGATAATAAACAACTTTTACTATGGGACCAAACCTGAAATCGCGAAAAAGTCTGCCAAGTTCAGTACATTTTGACCAGTTAGACGAATATATATGTACTGAACTTGTCAGATTTTTTTTCTAGGATATGTTGCATTTCTTACGGGTGGGGCGGTGCTACCGCCCAAAGTAATATTAACATTGAAATATTAATATTGATATTATATACATATACATCAAGATCATCAGGTAATTAAAATAATATAATCCCTCACCTTTTTTTTTCTATCTCAAACATTATTTAGTGACTTAAAGTTGTTTATTATAAGTTGAATTAATGGTCCGAAAAATAAATGGGTTGTATTATTAGAAAACGATAATAATCTCGCTTCAAAGTCGCACCAATCTCCGATAAGATAATGAAAATCACCTTCGTTGGTATGGACGGACACGTCCAAAGATGTAGTGAGGACCACGTAGTTCATTTCAGATTGCTCTACGCCACGTAGTTCAGATCGCCTACCAGAACAAAAAAGAGGTAGAGGGTGCTCGCCTTTGACCTGGTGGTTGAATATAGAGGAGGACCTCAAGAGAGCCCAGTTGCCAAAATAGACAACCCAACAGAAAGCCACTTAGGAAAGTGAGCAGACCCAAGTCCGACCCCAAATAATGGGATCGGGGAAGGAAGAAGAAGATAATAATATCGAATATAGACATAATGAAACAAGTATCAAAGGCAGTGCCGGATTATCCAGTGCGGGGCCTGTAGCAAATTCTACCAAAGGGCCCAACTTATTTTTCTCACAAGCCGCAGGACCTTTAGGTAACGGTAGCCCCATTGTATTTGCTTACATTTTTTTTTTAATTGTGTATTGATTCGCGCTTGACCGCTATCTCACCCGATGGAAAGCGACGATGTGGTCGACGATAGAGCGCGCTTACCTAGAAGTAACCTATTCACTCTTGACTTAAAGATTCCCGGGTTGTAGCCATCAAACACAGAATACGGCAGGGAATTCCACTCCTTAGCTGTACGCACAATGAGTTTTATTTTATGAATATTCCGGAATTGATTAAATATCGTATGATACAACAGGTATCCTGACCTGTTTTTGTGCGTCCGACCGGGGGCCCCTGAAGCGCGGGGCCTGTAGCATTTGCTACTCTTGTTACGTGGCTAATCCGGCACTGATCAAAAGGAAACACCGTGGATCATGAATTGTTAAAAATAGGACCCCTTTGTATTGAACATCAGAGAAGACGGGACTTTCCATACGACCTGTGTAATTTTTGCTCGTAAAATAGGGCAAGAAGAAAAATATGTCAAACGTCTTAAGAAATCCAGCGAGAAATCATCGAGATTAAGAAGTGGACACAGTAAACATGCTAACCAGAACAAGGTTAACAACAGACAACATGATTATTATCAAACGAAAGCACACAACGGATTTTTGGCCCAAATTCAAGGAAAGTACGCCTTTGTATTAATAAAATGACTAATTCCCACGTACAGATTTCAGCGAAGCATTGTGAATTGGAGAAGTCTGTGCGATTGCATGTATCATCTTTGTATGCCTCAGTAGTTATTAGGGTCAACTGCATTGATTCTTCGGGTGAAGTAATCGTCGATTCTATGAATATGCCATGGCCTGGTACTTCGAGCTAAACTTAGGTGACACACTTGGCAGTTATGCCGCTACAAGCATCTTGTTTGACATAATTTGTATTTGGAGATTGTCGGTCTTTGGTCCCTTGGGTTATTGCGACCAATGCCTATAAAGTAGTTTTGTGTATAGTGTGACGTCCCGTCGATAATACATCTCAAGCCCATTACTTTTGGTTGATTTTTTCTTTATTGATGTGTTCAATCATCAGATATGGTACAGGAGTTATATATTCTTATTATTTATTAGACACATACAAATAAAACAGTTTATGCAGAAAGGCGAGTGGTTCTCTAACAACAAACCTCAGTGCGAAAGTATTTTTGGCCACTTTCTTAAACCTTGAGTTCTCACGCTTCGAGCATTCTGCCGCCCTCAGAAAATTATCGTCATTATTAGATTCAAAATCACCTGGACCTATATTTCTACTACCTATATTGCAAGTTTAACGAACAATTAGGACGATAGGAAAGCTTATTTATTACCAGGTTGCGTACGGCGGGAAATTGCTCACCGCGTGACCACTCAAGGTTTAATAGCATTAGGAAAAAAATCCTGTCAAATGTAAACTTTAAAACATCTGAAACTAGCAACCCGAAGCAGCTTCTCACAGTTGTAATTCTCAACTTTTCTCTACTATAATATGCATACATTTTATTTTAACCTGCCTAATGAATATATCTGTCTATTGGCGTAAACCGTTGGTAGTTTTTGAGTTCATCGCGAACAGAGAGACAAATTTGTTTGTAAACGAAAGACCTTGTTTTATAATACATGTAGTGCCTGATGTGTACAGTGTGAATGGTCAAATGGACAGAGATTCTACAAAAGAGTTGCCGTAACTCTAGAACGCAAAGGACAGCTGAATGAACGCAGGTAGGTCTATCAGTAAAACTCTGACACCCCCTGTCGTTCCACTAAGAGCGGGAGATGTTATGTTATGATGTCCCAAAACAAAGGGCACCTTTAATAATTGGCGAAAATTGAAAAAAAAACTAAGTTTGACGTCAATATAAACCGGTCAACCAACAAGTCGAATGGCGCAATAACTTTTTAGTACGAATTTATTGTTCGAAATTTGAACGTTAATCCTTCTAAAACTCGATCGGATTTTATTAATATTATGGTGCCAAACCCAAAGTTTCCATTTAGAAAAACACCTAATGTCCTTTTATTTTCGATTTTTTTTTAATTCTTTAACAGCATTTTGTCTTTTTTTCTACTCGGCCTTATTTTTTTGGGGGGTTGTTTTCTTTTATTATTTATCATCAAATAAGATTAAATAATTGACTTACTTGGTTATTACTTTAAACTTTATTACTTATTTTACAATACGCTTTATTACCTCATGCTTCTAAGCAGTAGCGCCTTTACGAGTTACAGGCCTCCCCCATTACTTTCTAACGATTCCCGTTCCTACTATTGGCTAGGGACTGGAATCATCCACCCTGGTCTAACTCTCTCCCGGAAAAAGTCTTTCCACCTTTTCTTTGGTCGGCTCCTATTTCTATTTTCTTCTCATGGAATTCACTACGTTACTTTTTTAATCCATCCATCACTCTCCAACTTGTAGACATGGCCAGCCCAGTTCCATTTAAGTAACCTGATTTTTATTTAATAACGTCTATTAATATTGTCACGCTTCTTTATGTTTTGCTGTATAGTTTTTCTCTCTTTTTTATCTCCAACATGTTTCGTTCCATTTTTCTTTGGAACATGGCTATTTTATTTTCATCCTCTTTCTTTATCACCATATACTTCATCGATATTGTCAACCAATTCTTTTTTTAGGGTTTCATTGATCCTTGTAGGACATATCGAACCCATTGTACTAAATAATATTTACATCATTAATTAACTACAACTAATAAATATCTTATAACTCTATAGGTTACTGTGAGGGAGTCGGTGTTTTTTTTTTTTTTTTTTTTTTTTTTTGTGGTAGGTAAAATCATCCAATGACGAATCCCGCCCTTGGGTGGGGCGGGAAACAGTGTCAGACTTTTACTGACTAAAAACCTACCTTTCCATTCCTCGCCTTTGTCCCGGGGCCCGTGGTGACACTCTCGCATGACCTTTGGCCCCAGTAGGCTTCGGCCCTGCTGGACCCCTACAGTTTGCTGACAACTCCTTGAGGCGCGCGGGAACGGTGCGCGCCGTAGACGACCTGAGCTCGGACCGGTCTGTTACCGGACGGACGGACAGCGAGCTACCCATTGCCCACCGTCCGCGAGCCCGCGCCTACGGTGGCCGGAAATTGGGATCGGAAACCCGGCGGCGGCGGCGTGTCCGCCTTTGCCTAAGGCGGTCGGCCTCCTCCTTTACTAGCATTACTGCTTCGCAGAAGGAGGCGACCGCCTGCCACTCCTCCTCGCTCCGGAGCATGGCTTGAACCAAGCCCCGGCGCGAGAGATCGCCGCCGATCGCCCCCACGAGGACACGGCGCTGCTCTTCCCAAGCGGGGCACACCTCGACTGTGTGCTCCACCGTGTCCACCGGGCGGTCCGCACAGTGGCGACACCCGGGCGTCGTCTCCGCACGAATCTTGTACAGGTACGGACCGAACTTGCCGTGTTCGGTCAGCACCTGCGCCAAACGGAAGGTGACGACGCCGTGGGGCCTTTCCAGCCACGCCTCAAAGAGGGGCCTTACCGCCTCGATCGTGGCGTGCCCAGCACGAGGTTGCGACAATCGCTCTCGCCATTTCACCATGAGATCCCGCCGGAGCTCTGTCCGCCATGCCGCGACTTGTCGCGGCAGCGGAGTTTCGCCCCGACGTTGCATCTCCACGCGTAAGTCATGCATGTGTGCAAGGACTGTTGCCTCCAAATCCCATGGTGGTAGGCCAGCAAGGAGGCTCGCCGCTTCACAGGACACCGTACGGTATCCGCGGATCATCCGGATGGCCATGACCCTCTGGCAGGCGGTTAGCCGGGCCGCCACTCGCTTCCGTAGCGATGGCGCCCACACCGGCGCACCGTAAAGGGCCATGGACCGAACGATGCCTGCGTAGAGCCTCCGGCAGGAGGCGTCTGGACCCCCTAAGTTCGGCAGGAGCCGCTTGAGCGCAGCCCCAGTCGCATTCAACCTGGGAGCCAGACGTCGGAAGTGCTCCTTGAAGTTCCACCGGCTGTCGAGGACGAGTCCCAGGTACTTCATCGTCGACCCGACGCCGATGTGAACTCCTCCTACCGTTAATTGGGAGCCCGGAGGTGGCGCGCTCCGAGGGCCGTGAAAACACATGGCCTCGGACTTGTGCAATGCCACCTCGAGTCCCAACTGCTGTATCCTCTCCACGACTGTCGCAACCCCGCGCGTCGCTAGTTCGACCGCCGCCTGGTACGACCGTCCCCGCGCCAGGACCAGCGTGTCGTCTGCGTAACAGACCACGCTGACCCCGTCGGGGAGGTCGAGGGAGTCGGTGTTGGGGCCGTGACAGTAGTAGGCAAAACATTTTCGCCATTCTCGTGACCGGATCAGCTCAACCGCTTTGAATAACTCCTACGTCCATCCTATAAATCTTATTAATGTTAAACTTTCATCGTTATTGGCTACTAATTCTAAATATTCAGTTTACATATATGTACTTGTATGTATTTCATAACATTTTTCACACTTCTTGAACGATATCTTGATATATTCCAGACTTTTTATATAATCATTGCGATGTCGTTCGTTGACTTGTCTACGCAAGTTATTTTGGTCTCAATGAACTCAACTGTTCTGAATCCAATGTTGACTATCGTTGATGTAAAGTTCATTTAGAAACTAACATGAAGGATATTTCAATTACTAATTACAAAAATAATCAAATAACGATCTTACTGTTAGTACAGATGGTCCGTTATCTCTAAGAGGAAGACGTCTCAAGTCATTGAAAGTTTAGGTCTAAAACGAAACAGAAAAAAAAACTGGCCAATTAAAAGGATGTGGTGACATCTATGGCGCCACATGGGAGCTAAACTATGAAATTCTACATCGCGCAATTACAATTCTCCGCACGATTTGAACATATACAACAGCCAGAAATCATCTATCAGGTAGTTGCCCACACTAGACACACACGAGTCTGGTGGGAAGATCCTCCCTTTTCGACGGAGGTTTGCGGGACTTAAAACTTTGTTACGCAAAGGATCAGAAATTGATCATTGATCAGAAAGACGCATGCAAAAATAATGATAAATGCGTACCCACTGTTGCGAAACAGATTAAGGCACGTGGTTTGCTTTAATTGTTTCATTCTTATGTGACCGACATACCAACCTAATCCATAATTCATGCATATGACAGACTACGACAAGACCGCTTTGAAGCCGAACTAACAAGATTAACCGATATACCCTTGTCCCCAAATATTCTTTTATGTCGTATCAATAATAATCGATTGCTGTATTTATGGGTATTCATATTTTATGCTGGTAATTGTGAGATATTATTCTATACAAGGGGTCGACATTTGGGCTTATCCCTTTACTAAATTGGACTGCGAAAACGGTTATTGATTTGATGATAGTTTTGTCATCAAGGGCAAAATTACAATATGGTTTCATATATTCTAATCGTTTTTTATTTTTTTTATTTACATTATTTATACATACAATTTTGTTAAAATACAGCCCAGAAAAACGACCCTACAAAACTAGTAGGTATGTGGAGCCTTCAATAGTGGGAGTGTAGTTTTAGCCGGTACTTAGCGACCCGCCCCAACTTGGCACGGGCGCAATGGTGATATTAAATATGTATGTATTATTCATATAAACCTTCCTTTAAAAAAACCGCATCAAAATCCGTTGCGTAGTTTTAAAGATCTAATCATGCATAGGGGCAGACATCGGGAAGCGACTTTGTTTTATACTATGTAGTGAAGAGTCCGGCACTACAAAGACTGCTCTTCTTGTCTCACTTGTGGGGCAGTCTGAGCGTCCATGAGGATTTCCACTTCTGCCACAAAAAAAAACCCAGAGGCCCTAAACTGAATTGTTAAATGTATGGAGCCGATGGAGCTATATAGGGTGTATCGACATGGACATTTTAAAGTCACGGTAATGCCCCCGATTAAGCTTTCTAATAACCTTTTAAATAAGTCTGTAAACCTTGTAAAGAGAACAAAACAAGGACACAGTTCATGAAACTGAATCCACAAATACATTAAAGTTAATACAAGCTGAAGCAAAGAGAAGGGCAAAGACTAAAGACCTCGTGTAAACATTTTCACTAAATTATTCTCGAGTTTGTCTCCACCGCAAGAGGTTGTAACTTTGTTAGCTAGGCGTTTAGAGGTGCGTATAATTCAACAATGTCAAACGCCATCCCATAAGGACGGCAACAATTACAACGCTCTATTGATCGCGACATTAGGTTAGGGCTGACCAAAATTTTCGTCAACTTCAAAGTAATTCTCAAACTTGTAGAAGACCACAAGATTATAACTTTAATTACCTATTTGAAGCCGAGGAGTAGGATTGAAAACTTCATTAAACAGCTATTATCATGAGTCGCTAATTGAAGATTGAGAGACTATCTTAAAAACTAAAGGCCAGCGACCTTGAGCGAACAAAAGAAGAGCTAGCATCGCTCCCCGTGGATCAAGATTTTTCGAATAATAATATGTCTTTCGTTTATTAAACACAATATATTATGAATAATATTAAAAGATTGTTAACGAAATTATCTTTTAGTTTGTGAAAGTTTCATAAATATACACCCAATTGTTTTTGCCTTATCTTCGCTTTTTTGTTTGTGTTAGACATAACTTTGAAAATAAATTACGTCAAGATCTATGAAAAAAATGTAAATATTCGTGTATCAAATTATATTAGGCAAATATTCTAGTTTAACATATTTTTTTTTTTAAACATACGGACTAGCCGTTTAGACGTGATGTTGGATTTAAAATCATCTAAAATCATATATCTGCCTGGTTGCGCCAATTTGCTATGTTCCGCGATTTTGTTTTTTGTAATTTATTTTTTTGGCCTAGCAATCCTATCCCTTCCGTTTATTTCCCCGCACGACCTCAAGAAAGGATTTGACATTGACGTTGTGTGCATTGTGAATGTGACCGCACCGCTAACACGCCCGCTCGAAATTACAAGAAAATTGACTATTTTCGTGATCCAATCATTCAGAGACTCCACAATAGTGCTGTGCTAGTGCAATACAGGACCTGGCAGTGATTTAAATGTGCGAAGACGAGGATCGGCCGGTGCCACGTGCAATCTTCGAAGTGCCACGTGCAACCAACGAAGTCTAAAGGTCAGTGCTCCTTCCCAATACATTTATTCCATGCCAGGCGCAGTATCTGCATATTGTTAACAAACCTAAGATCGCTTTTCAAACCTACAGTCCATTAAAACATCAAGCAAATTCGCGCAGCCATTACTTTTTGGTCCTTACGAGCAGGATCGTGAATCATTTTCTTGTAATTTCGCAATATAGTATTTGTTCCATAGGGAATAAACGCAACGCGCCTGTTTACCTAGATATAATAGTAGAAAACCCGCATCTAGGCATTTAGGCAACTATACGTTATTTCGCTCGTATAGTTAAGGAGTCATTGATAATTACGGTACCTACGCCGTCAACCGCACCGCATAATTATAGTTAGCTACGTAAATATCAGCGTAGATATAAATCGATCGCATTCTTTTTCTTGTCAAAATTCATTCGGAAGTCCTACAAATTGCATGTAGGTAGACGCATTTCAAAAATACCCGTTCATTGTTGAGTGAATATTTGTAGGAAACGGATAAACCATAGATTATATAGACAGGTTATTCCGTTCGTTCGCCGTTCGCTTTGTTGTTTACAATACTACCATATTGTTATCTGATAATTATCGCTTACTTAATAATTCGTTAAGTGTTTGTTTGAGTGTATAGTGTGAATATATCAAGACAAGATGTCTCTTAAGGGAACCAAGGTTAGTACTGATTTAAAGGTTCAGTTAAAGCTTTTATACGCCGAAAGGGACTCACAGTTTTCACGTGTTCAATCAATTTGTGATAAATCTTTGCAAATCTCGGATCTGATGATTAGAGATGCTTTCTTGTGTTCGTTGGAAACTTTAGATAGTTTGCGCGAGGATTTTAAATCTACAATTAAGAATATAAACATTTTAGAGTTGGAGTTAAATCCTGATTACTGTGTGAGTTATCAGGCATTGTCGTCCTTTGATGACTTGTATTGTCGTATCAAACGTATTGCTAGGAGTTTGGAGACTCCCCCCCCCGCGAGTGGTTTATCCAACCCTCCTCGCGAACGCCCACGATTGCCGCCAATTCAAATACCTGAATTTGATGGTGACATTCGAAATTGGAATTTATTTATAGATAGTTTCGAAAATATAATACATAGGAACACATCGCTGACAGATCACGAGAGATTGCATTATCTCGTAGAGAAATTGACCGGTAAGGCAAAGGCTGTCTGTGCTGGAATTACGTTTAGCGCTGAAAATTACAATTTAGTTTTGAACACTTTAAAAACAAAATACGAAGATAAGCGATTAGTAGCTACCGCATATTTAGATCAATTATTCGATTTGAAAAGTTTTTCCGTTTGTAACGATCATAATTTAGAGAAGTTTTTAAATATTTTCGCATCATCTGTTCGTGCAGTAAAGAACCTAAAGGTCAATGACCTCTGTGACTTTTTGTTTTTGTATATCGGTTTAAAGAAATTAGATCCTGAAACTGTTCGTCTGTTTGAAACGACTCAGCGCGGTAAAGAAATACCTAAGTTCGAAGATTTAGAATCTTTTATTCGCGACCATATTAAGGTGTTGCAGCGCACGTCGGCACGTCATGAAGCCACGAATAGGACAGGTTCCGATCGCCGTATAGACGCGTCATCGAAGTCAGTCAAGACTGCACATACGCTAGTTAATACCGCCTCAACACCTGACTGTTCTCTGTGTAAGGGTAGCCATACACAGCTGTACAAGTGTTCGGAATTTCAGAGATTATCGCCTAGTGATCGTTACAAGTTTGTCCGCACTAATAATTTGTGTTTTAATTGTCTAAGTGACAAACATCTGGTTACGTCATGTAAAAGTGGTGTTAGCTGTCGTAAATGTCCAGCTAGACATCATACCTTCTTACATTTTGAGAGTAGTAAGCTGCCATCGCAGCAGCAGCCTGCGCAGACGCGCGACGCTTGTGACGCGCGGCCTGCTGCAAGTGCAAACGACGTAACATTGTGTTCGCTTTCCGCCGCTGGTACTCAAGTCACTACCGTTTTACTTGCGACCGCGCAAGTTGTCATTGTAGATGCCTTTGGCAAACCGCACACCGTTCGAGCGCTACTAGATGGCGCTTCCCAGAGTAATTTTATTACTCGGGATTGTTGTCAACGCCTTGGTTTTAGTTTTAATAATTGGTCATCCCGTTCAGAAGTGAAAGGTTTTGGAGGTTTAAAGGCAACCATTCACGGTTCCATTAAAATAATATTTAGTTCACGTTTTAATCGTAATATTTCGTTTGAAATGGATTCGCTAGTCGCAGATAAGATTACGGAACGGTTGCCCACGGTACCGGTTGACACGTCCATGCTGACGGAGTTTAAGAACTTGCAGTTAGCCGACGGAAATTACGCTTTCCCTGGAGATATCGATCTATTGATCGGTGCTTCGATTCTCCCGCATCTCCAGTTATCACGTAAAATTCAGGGTCTTCCGATGTACCCCGCTCCGCACGCACTGGAAACAGTTCTCGGGTTTGTTATAGTTGGTTCCGCACCCGCTTATTTAAATAGTTACTCGACTGTGTCGCACTGTTGCACCGTCGAGCCGCCGCTTGAGTCTACCATCCGCAAGTTCTGGGAGATTGAAGAGGTCAATGTCCCGCCTATTCTCAGCCCTGAGGATCAGGTCACTGAGGAGATTTATACTCGCACGACTACTCGTGATAAAGATGGTCGTTATGTTGTCGCGCTCCCTTTCAAGGGTGATATTTTTTCGCTCGGTGGCTCCCGTGCCTCCGCAGAAAAACGCTTTCTATGCTTGGAACGTAAGATTCAAGCTGAATTGTCGCCGGAAAATATATTCCATGTCGCTGGAACAGAAAACCCAGCTGATTGTCTCTCACGTGGTTTGCTTCCTGCGCAAATTTTAAATCATCCGCTTTGGTTTTGTGGCCCTCCCTGGCTTCATACCACTCCTAACGAGTGGCCAAGTGTTCCGTTTAACCCCGCTACTGTTTCAGAGCCACCCGAGGAGAAGAAACATACGCTTGTAGTATCAGTTCCGCGTGAAGAGTCAGTTGTTTTGTTGTTGTCTAATCGAGTCTCGTCTTGGTCGAGACTATTACGCTGTGTAGTTTACGTCCTAAGATTTTTGAGATTATTACCATCGCGTGGTTCTATAATCGCAGCTGATTTGGATAGAGCTGAATCAGTTGTACTTCGAGAGTTGCAGAAATTTTATTTTTCAATAGAATTTCGTAGTTTAGAATCACATAAACCTTGTAGTCCCGCACTTCAACATTTGAAACCATTTTTGCAAGACGGACTCATTCGTGTCGGTGGCCGTCTGCGAAATGCTAAGTTAGAGTTTGAACAAATGCATCCAGTAGTTCTACCACGCAGGGATCACGTTTTGGATTTGTTGGTGGACTATCACCATAAGGTGAATTGTCACGCTGGTCCCGATTTATTAATGTCCATTCTTCGACAGAAGTACTGGATACTTTCCGCTCGCAATTTGATACGCGCTAGAGTGCACAGATGTGTGCCCTGCTTTAAGCTCCGCCCGCGTTTCAACGCGCCGGAAATGGCCGACCATCGTTCTTGTCGTGTTGTACAGACGGTGAAACCTTTCATACATACTGGGACGGACTATGCTGGACCGTTTAAAGTCACTATTGCCCGTGGTCGTGGTATACGTTCCACAAAGGCATACATTTGCCTATTCGTTTGTATGACAACTCGTGCGGTTCACATAGAGTTAACCAGTGATTTGAGTACGCAGGGTTTTATGTCTGCATTTAAACGATTTTTATCTCGCCGTGGTCCCGTTAAGCGCTTATACTCTGACAACGGCACAAATTATGTTGGAGCGCGACGCAATATTTCGGAATTACATACATTCTTACGCTCCAAGTACTACCAAAGTGAATTCGCCCATGTCTTAGCTGAGAATCGCATTGATTGGTGTTTTAATACGCCAGCGGCTAGTCATTTTGGTGGCAATTGGGAGGCGAATATTAAAAGCCTTAAGTCGCACCTGTTTCGGGTCATAGGCGAACAGATTCTCTCGTACGAGGAGTTGAGCACCGTACTCGCTCAGGTAGAGGCGTTGATGAATACGCGTCCGTTGTGTCGGACTTTGTCTAGTGATCCATCGGAGCCACTAGCGTTGACGCCGGCTCACTTCTTGACGACGACTCCTCTTAAATATTTGCCCGCTTTAGATGTCGAGACTGACAAACTGCAGCTTCACCCGCGTCACGCTCTGCTAGATAGCTTAGTTCAGTCCTTTTGGAAGCGATGGAGGACAGATTATCTGCATACGCTGCAGTCGCGTCAAAAGTGGAACACTCCTTCAGATCCAGTCACAGTCGGTACTGTGGTGATACTGAAGACTGAGAGTGCGCCTCCTCTGCACTGGCCTCTTGGTGTAGTGGAAGAAGTTTTTCCGGGTTCGAACGGAATAACGCGAGTCGTAAAAGTTAAAACCGCAACTGGATCGTACCTGCGTCCGGTTATTCGCCTCTGCCCTCTGCCTAATCAGTAGTAGTGGCATAGTTAGTTATAAGTTGTTTCGCTACCTAGTATTGATAGTTTAGATTAGTAATAGGGTTTAGTTTCGCTTTTGTTTTTTTTCTTTTCTTTGAAGGTAACCCTTCAAACCCGGGGGGAATGGTTGCGCCAATTTGCTATGTTCCGCGATTTTGTTTTTTGTAATTTATTTTTTTGGCCTAGCAATCCTATCCCTTCCGTTTATTTCCCCGCACGACCTCAAGAAAGGATTTGACATTGACGTTGTGTGCATTGTGAATGTGACCGCACCGCTAACACGCCCGCTCGAAATTACAAGAAAATTGACTATTTTCGTGATCCAATCATTCAGAGACTCCACAATAGTGCTGTGCTAGTGCAATACAGGACCTGGCAGTGATTTAAATGTGCGAAGACGAGGATCGGCCGGTGCCACGTGCAATCTTCGAAGTGCCACGTGCAACCAACGAAGTCTAAAGGTCAGTGCTCCTTCCCAATACATTTATTCCATGCCAGGCGCAGTATCTGCATATTGTTAACAAACCTAAGATCGCTTTTCAAACCTACAGTCCATTAAAACATCAAGCAAATTCGCGCAGCCACTGCCCCTTAATAGCGTCTCTCTGCCATTAGATATCTTTAGATATCTTTTCTTGCTCATTGTCGGAATTTCAGAGGGTGACAATAAGTGTATTGTCCTATATGTAACTTGTGCCGGTTTTTCAAAGCGTTGCTTGAGTCTGAACATCGATTATAAAATGTATGTTGCCTGCACTGAGAGGTATGTGATCAGTTTGTTAGTGGCGTCTCTCAGTGCCGCTATTTTACGGCTACATTTATTACCAGGAGTCTATACCTGTTAAAACAATTGTATGTGTTAATAAAATAAATAAATCTTAATATACTTGGCAAGAAATAGGTACCGTGAGTGACTCATTGCAGCGCTGCCTGTTGCACGATTACCGCTTGAGAAAAAAGAAGAGAAAAATATTTATATGGCCTACAGCGTTTTCCTTGTGAATGTTTGTAACGACACACGAGAAAAAATCTTAGAGTGGGACGTTTCAAAAAAACAAAACGGCAAGTGGGAGTCTGACTCGGACACAGAGGGTTCCGTACAAACGAATTTATTGAGTCTCGAAGATTTTTTAAAATCGCAAAAATTGTTTTTTTTTTTTTATAACTTAATAACAATATTTACAGTTTTCTGATTTTTTCTTATATTTGTGCTATAAGACCTGGTATTGGAGGATTCTGAAATTTGGCTTCGAGTCCTTGCTCCATGCATTAAATATTAATAATTTGCATTTTTGGCGGGATCCTAGGCTAATTGAAGCTCCATTTAGTATCCAATTTTGATGCTGTTTTCAGAAAAAGGTCTTAGTATTTTACAAAAATAAGCACAGGCAAATACCCAATTGTCTTGCCAGTCTGCAAGCTAATAAGAGCTATTCTTCATGTGACCTCTTTCTACATCACAGAATTGAGTTTGTGCAAATTGTTTTTTTTTTTTCTATACAAACCAGCGGAAACCCTAACACTTGAATTGCACATTGACCTGAATGCTTCATTTAAGGATGTAATGACAGACAGAGTACCGCATGTAATAACATGTCCGCTCCATTGTTTTATTACAACAATGAATAAACCCACGCGTTTCATTTTTTCGCTTTTCTTTCTTTTTCATACAAAGTTTCATGAATTTGTAATTAATTTTGTATGTTAATGCAGTGTTATTAATATTTGCTTGTTTTTTCCAAACCAACTTCCTTCCCAACCTTCGGATGGTCTCCTCTAAATTTTACATCTCGTCCACTATCTCAAAAAAAATATTATGCAATTTGGATATCATCATCATCATTAGCCTTTTAATGTTCCCACTGCTGGGAGACTGGCCCCCTCTCTAAGAGAGTGAATGGGCCGTAATCAACCACGTAGGCCCAGTGCGGGTTGGTGGATGTCATATATCTTCGAATTTTTAGTTCTAGGACATGCCGGTTTCCTTATGATGTTTTCCTTCACCGTTTTGAGAGCAGTGGTGATAAAATAAATTACACAAAGTAATGCGCCTGGCTGGGCTTGAACCCTCGATCTACAACTCGTAAGCCAGGGTCGTAACTTCTCAGCCACCACTGCTCTATATCTAATTTGGATAACAGCCTTTTAATTCGCCATCTGTTGTACATATCTCAAAATGTCTTAATCTTATTTAACCACACATGGTCATACCAATGGGACAGCAACTTGTTTATTGCTAATTATTTCTCATCTCCGTAAAATAAGTAGCGGTTAATTGAAACCGATTCTTACTGATTCGATGCGAATCATTGCAGATTTATATCCAATAACGGCTTGTTTTGATACTGCAGTATACATTATTTTACGTACGGAGTGGAATTTCCTGAGTCTGTTTTTTTTTAAAGTTGCAGCTATCAAAAAACACAGACTCCGTCAGGAGGTTGAAGGTTGAGGTCTCTAAGTCAAGAGTGAATAGATTATTTCTAGGCAAACGAGCTTCATCGTCGTCCACATCGTCGCTTACCATCAGGTGAGATAGTGGTCAAATACGAGCATACCCCGTATTGTCACGATTCTAGACACCTGGCTGTATGCCCACCAGTAGCAATGGGATTTGTTTGTGTAGTGGTCCGATTAATCTGATATTTAAGGTTTGGTAACTAATGCTTCCCCTGTAAGTAATACTCCAGGTCTTTCTAAAATGGAGGTAATAAAGGGAAATATTTGGAATACGTAGTGGATATTTTACCGGAAGGATTTACTGAAGCACGCAGTACATGGCATTCTACACTGGTGGACTAGAGCAAGGACATGTGCATAGAGAAAGGCCATGTGCATATCTTCGGATACGACATAAATGTACAGGTCCCTAAGGTTCTTCATACAAACGGCTAAAACGGCTTTTTTCTCTTTATTAAGGTTTTTTTTTTTGTTATAAGCTAGTGCTTGACTGCAATCCCACCAACCCCATCAATAAAGGACAATGGGCAAAAATGTATGGAAGCTGGTACACCCCTCCAATAGCAATGAAATATATATCGTTAGATAGGTCTTTTTAACTGGAACAACATTTAATATGACAGCTTTGTTGAAATGTTTGTCCGTTCTGAGTTTTAGGTGAAAAACAAAAGTTAGGTTAGGTCAGGTACTAATAAGTACACCCCACTAATAGCAAAGACATATATGTCGTTGGATAGGTCTTTTTAACTGAAACAACATTTACTATGACAGCTTCGTTGAAAGGTTTGTCCGTTCTGAGTTTTAGGAGAAAAACAAAGGTTAGGTTAGGTTAGTTAAAAACAAGGTAATTGGTAGACCCCACCAATAGCTAAGACATATATGTCGATAGATAGGTCTTTTTAACAGGAACAACATTTACTATGACAGCTTTGTTGAAAAGTTTGTCCGTTCTGAGTTTTAGATTAATAAAAGTTAGGTTAGGTACTAATTGGTACACCCCACCAATAGCAAAGACATACATGTCGTTAGATAGGTATTTTTAACTGGAACAACATTTACTATGACAGGTTTGTTGAAAGGTTTTGTCCGTTCTGAGTTTTAGGTTAAAAACAAAACTGGAACAACATTTACTATGACAGGTTTGTTGAAAGGTTTGTCCGTTCTGAGTTTTAGGTGAAAAACAAAGGTTAGGTTAGGTTAGGTACTAATTGGTACACCCCACCAATAGCAAAGACATATATGTCGTTGGATAGGTCTTTTTAACTGGAACAACATTTACTATGACAGTTTTGTTAAAAGGTTTGTCCGTTCTGAGTTTTAGGTTAAAAATAAGTTAGGTTAGGTTAGGTGCTAATTGGTACACCCCACCAATAGCAAAGAAATGTATGTCGTTGGATAGGTCTTTTTTACAGGAACAACATTTACTATGAAAGGTTTGTTGAAATGTTTGTCCTTTCTCAGTTTTAGGTTAAAAACAAAGGGTAGGTTAGGTGCTAATTGGTACACCCCACCAATAGCAAAGACATATATGTCGTTGGATAGATCCCTATAACAGGAACAACATTTAATATGACAGCTTTGTTGAAATGTTTGTCCGTTCTGAGTTTTAGGTGAAAAACAAAAGTTAGGTTAGGTCAGGTACTAATAAGTACACCCCACTAATAGCAAAGACATATATGTCGTTGGATAGGTCTTTTTAACAGGAACAACATTTACTATGACAGCTTTGTTGAAAGGTTTGTCCTTTCTGAGTTTTAGATTAATAAAAGTTAGGTTAGGTACTAATTGGTACACCCCACCAATAGCAAAGACATACATGTCGTTAGATAGGTATTTTTAACTGGAACAACATTTACTATGACAGGTTTGTTGAAAGGTTTTGTCCGTTCTGAGTTTTAGGTTAAAAATAAAAGTTAGGTTAGGTTAGGTGCTAATTGGTACACCCCACCAATGTCATCGTAAATGTTGTTCAAGTTAAAAAGACCTATCCAACGACATATATGTCTTTGCTGTTAGTGGGGTGTACCGACTACCTTGTTTTTAATACCTAACCTAACCTTTGTTTTTAACCTAAAACTCAGAACGGACCAACATTTCAACAAAGCTGTCATAGTAAATGTTGTTCCTGTTATAGGGATCTATCCAACGACATTATGTCTTTGCTATTGGTGGGGTGTACCAATTAGCACCTAACCTACCCTTTGTTTTTAACCTAAAACTGAGAAAGGACAAACATTTCAACAAACCTTTCATAGTAAATGTTGTTCCTGTAAAAAAGACCTATCCAACGACATACATTTCTTTGCTATTGGTGGGGTGTACCAATTAGCACCTAACCTAACCTAACTTATTTTTAACCTAAAACTCAGAACAGACAAACCTTTCAACAAACCTGTCATAGTAAATGTTGTTCCAGTTTTGTTTTTAACCTAAAACTCAGAACGGACCAACATGTCAATAAAGCTGTCATAGTAAATGTTGTTCCTGTTATAAAGACCTATCCATCGACATTTATGTCTTAGCTATTGGTGGGGTGTACCAATTACCTTGTTTTTAACACCTAACCTAACCTTTGTTTTTCACCTAAAACTCAGAACGGACAAACCTTTTAACAAAGCTGTCATAGTAAATGTTGTTCCAGTTAAAAAGACCTATCCAACGACATATATGTCTTTGCTATTGGTGGGGTGTACCAATTAGTACCTAACCTAACCTAACCTTTGTTTTTCACCTAAAACTCAGAACGGACAAACCTTTTAACAAAGCTGTCATAGTAAATGTTGTTCCAGTTAAAAAGACCTATCCAACGACATATATGTCTTTGCTATTGGTGGGGTGTACCAATTAGTACCTAACCTAACCTAACTTTTGTTTTTAACCTAAAACTCAGAACGGACAAACATTTTAACAAAGCTGTCATAGTAAATGTTGTTCCAGTTAAAAAGACCTATCTAACGATATATATCTCATTGCTATTGGAGTGGTGTACCAATTAGCCCATTGTCCTTTGCAATAATAAGGTAAACCGCACCGTAGACCACACACGCATACGCTGTGGCAGGTTATACAGGAAAGGAGTATAATCTGCCTCTCTACTTAGCGTTTGTGAACTCCGAGCAAGCCTTTGAATCGATAGAGACTTGGGCTGTACTGCAGTCTCTCCAATGGTGCCAGATTGACTATCGGTCCCTACATCATTTTGCTGAAATGTTTGTACGAAAACGCCACCATGCCAGTCTGTCGTCAAGGTAGGATTCGAAACCTATATATTCTCCTACCGCGGGGTGTTAGACAGGGAGACGTCATTTCTCTGAAACTGTTTACGGCAGCAAAGTAGAATGTCTTAGGTTCTGAACTGGAGAGGGATAACCATTAATTTTAATGGCGAGCCGGCGAGTACATCACTCACCTTCAATTTGCTGACGAAATAGTAATTATGGCTACGGAGGCTGCTGGAAGACTAAGGAGGAACTCAGTGTAATTCTCGATGTCTTCAGTAGAGCTTCCGAAAAAAGAAGACTTATGATGGATATGGCCAAACCAATGTCATGATAAATAACCATATAACACCCACTTCTATCAAGGCCAGAGACGTTACACTCGAAGTTGTGGACGCCTATGTCAAAAAAAAAAACTTGAGCACTCACTTCAAAGAGCGGGTTTCTGAATTGAGTATTTTGAGTTAAGAGCGTCTCAAACCATGCTTATATGCCAAATTTTGACAGGTTTGGAGGGTAAAGTAGAGTTTGAGTAATTCTCAACTTCTAATGCTTAAATCAGAAATCGGGGGAAAGTCTTATTTATATTGCATAGTGATGAACTGGACCTTTTTTAGCGCAACCGTGAGACACACAATTTTGTTTTATTTTTTTAAATTATTTTTTACATACGTTTGTATATACTTGTTTTTGTTTAAGTTTTTTATGTTATCGTTTCTTCATTGTGTGTGTGTCTGTGTGCTAAAATAAACGTGTTTTCTTTCTTAGTTCTTATCTTCATTTTGTTTTTGGTTTCAGGATTCCTCCGATCCAATTAACAGAGAACGAGCAAAGTGCTTAAAAAGTACGATTTTAATTTAAATATTTGTCACCCACGTAACGACTAAAAGCATTTAGATCCTGGAGTGTAAATTGTGTATTTTTATGGTCATTTTGTGTATTGGTGTTAATTATGTAATGTACACTTTTTTTTGTGTTTATAGTTCTTGAACGAGAATTTATTGGAAGCCACTTGTAGATGATTTAGATGTAGGTATTGTAGCTACTCCCATTTATTGTAATAAGGTAAAGTTTTTTTTTGTAGGAGGTACTTAATCTCTGAAAATACTGATCCGTGTGCTAAAATTTCACATATAGAAACATGCTTTATTCCCGAGTGACATAGGCTAAATTTTATGTACGCGAGCGTAGCCGCGGGTATAAGCTAGTACATAATATAGACCCTTTTTAGGAAGAACACCGTCGCAAGCGGCAGTTTGTTTTCTCAGAAAGGGTTTTTCTTTACTAATTAAAAAATTAGGTAAAATACTTTCCTCAATGACATTACTCTGCGGAGACGTGTCAGGTAATGTCGTTGCCATACATTTTGTGATTATCGTTAGGCGAGAACGCTAACAAAAACGTAATAGCTAATTCTGCTGGGCAGAATACTGCAGGCCTGGCTAAGTTACGACCGTTTCTTACCATTACCATTTATACCATAAAACTACAGGATGTTGCGATGAACATTGTAGGAACTATTACATGTCATTCTTTTGTTTTGAACAATCTGAACTTGATTACGAATTTTGTTGAGATTGTCATTCCCATACATTTGATTAGTTTTTTGTAGATTATCAACTTGACTAAGCCTGAGTATTACACAGCATGTAGTTAGACTGGAAACCGACCCCAATATACCTACCTTGTAGAGAAAAGATAACTCGATTGACTCTTTTCCTTCTTTGCAGATTGCAAAGTTGAACCAATTTACACCTTATGGAAAGCGTGTGATAGTAGGGTGACCAGAAAGTTGCTTTACACTGCTGAGACTTGCCACGAAGAAACCATAGACTTGATGGAAGCTATAGACAAGTGCGTCAAAGACACAGGCTTTCTTCAACTCGAGTAGAATTCTTTGAGCTAAAGAGAGGTCTATGAAAGAATGATTTTGAATAGCAACTTTTTGAAGTTATGTCTGCCTGTTTTCATTATTACTCGATACTACTTCAGTTGCCTAGTGTAAACAGGAAAAATAAAAACCAGTATAATTTACGATAAGTTCGTAAATTTATTATAATTATCGGAGTTTTTTCAAGGCTTATTATATTTTCCGATAGTCTATCACAATCTTGGAAACTTGGGAGCCCCGGACCTTTAAGAGCCATAACAGGGGCTGAAGGCCACTTTGCGGGGGCCCTGTTAAGATACAAAATAGGATAAATACCAACCGATGATTTTACCTTATGTACTCGTATACCATAAATGCATGTAAGGATAACCCTAAAAACAAAGGTAATTATGTATTTGGTAGGCCAATGTGAATTGGTTACTATAGGGATTATGAATTTGGAGGACTTGTGTGGACTGGTTACTATGAGAGTTATGAATTCGGAGGACTAATGTGGAGTGGTTACTATGAAAAGACTGGCCACGCGGCCTCACGTGATCAACTTTATAAATATACACAGATGAAGTGGCATTAAGGGTGTTTTTTTATTATTATTTTGTTTTAATATTTTTATTTTTGTATGAATAAATGAATTTAATTAATTTATAATGGATGAAAGCCTTTTACCGTCTAATAATTGTTAGTTCAAATAGGTACTAAACAATTCCAAGAATGAGACTTTGTTCACAAAATTTGAATTAGCTGAAAATTTCATTACAATACGAATCCTTTTTCTGTTTCTAACAAAAGAAAGATTCCTAAGATTATGTATTACGTACGAAAATTACATTTAACAATTTAATTTTTTTCTTGGAAGGAGTTTATAAAACGCTTGGTTTCCGTAAAAGTTGAAAGTTTTAAACTTATGTGTCAAGTTTTTATAAGTAGGTAATGGCAATGAATAGGACGGTACTCTAATTCTTTAATTTATGATTCACATGTTTATCAATCGAATAATTAAGAAATATAAATTCAAGTACTAGCGACCCACCCCTGCTTCCCGCAAGTGTAAATTAATTATCTAAACAAACCTTCCTAGTATAGCGGTGTAACTAATGAAATTTTTACGAAGTGAAAAACCGTATCGAAATCCGTTGCGTAGTTTAAAGAAGTACCTAAACAGAGAAACAAACGAATGCAGAAAGATATTATATGTATAGTACTACCTTCTGCCAGCAGCGTCGCCCTCGTGTACAAACTTCCAACTCACGTTTTCAAAATTGTACACCAGGGCTCTGGTACGAAGGCAATGAAGGAACGGGGTAGCTTTTTTAGTCGGTAAAAGTCTGACACTATCTCCTGCTCCAGCCAAGGGCGGGAGTTGTTATTGCATGATTTTTACCCACCAAAAAAAACCCCCTCGGGGAGGAGTTTCATAAAACCCGTTCTTAGCTGATGTCTACACCCCATAAGGTAGGTGTTATAGTTTCTGAGTTTTCGCGATTAATGAGTGAATAGTATTTCGATTTTATCAAAATTCCCATCTAACCAAGAAAATGTGTAAATGAAATGCGATAGGTGGTACTTACTGACTTAATAAAAGTAAAGCTCTACCATTACACAACCTTAAATCGATCGTGAAATCCTTGAACTTTATGAATCGAGACTTCAAGCACATAATCTACACGTAAACGTTATAATACTGGTAATAAGACATTCCTTATTGACTGCACCATTATCCTTGGGTATCATCTTCATTAGGACGAAGTTAAGACAGTAAAATAGGGTCTTTATAGCCTGATCCGAGATTATGTCGATCACATGATGATCTTTTACAGGGGAAACGATTTTTAAAGTTCCGTACCCGAATGGTGACAACGGGACCCTAACTCGAGCCTGCGCTGTCCGGCTGGCCGTCTGTCAGCGGACTGTACAGAAAACCGTAAGGGAGTAGATAGAGGGTTGAGTTTTTTTAAATAAAATATTAAAATAAGAGTTTCCAACTTCCTATATAAGAAATTTTATCTTATCGACGTTTTTTGATCGATTTTAATATTGTAGTACGGAACCCTTTTTTGTATCTATAAAAAAATCAGTCTAACCTGTACAGGATGTAATTGAAATGGGTGGTCTGTTTAAATATTGCTGACTGTAATTTCCTTACTGTCCCCAAGGACCTGTTTATTTCTGTGGGTTTGAAGCAGTATCTAACACATGACCATTCATTTCATCCTACTGCAGGACTAAGGTCTCTTATCTCCCTTTTCTACACAATTTTGTCATCCGCCAGTCCACTCTTTTCAGTGGCTTGCACATTTTACTCAAAGATATTTGTCTTACTCAATGTTTTTTTTTAATGTCTGGATTCCCGGCGTGTAGTAAAAGAAGAAAAAAATATACATTTTTCGCCTTAAGGGAAAAGTGTCATCCAATTCGAAGCCATTTCCTTAGATAATATTGACCGAAGGCCCATAGGCAGGAAAAATAAAAAGTACGCTCGTAAAATTACCCTAAAGGCACTTAACCCTTTTTATTTTTCGACTGTGGGTACCTTGGTACGTACATATATGTATACTACTATTGGCGCCCAGTTGGGATATGTAATCCCAACTGTGCGCCAATAGTAACCTACTCGTATAATATTATATTTCTTCTCTAATTTCCAAGTGTGTTGAGGTCGGCTTCCAGACAGCTGAATACCATCAGACTCTTCTTTGAAGGAATATTCTTGTTTATACTAGTAATTCAGTAATATGAGTCAAGTAATACTATCCAGTCGATTCAATCAATTCATAAAATATAGCTGTATATTTGCAATCGTTTCGTCGGTAATATTGGAACAAATAATATCACAAATATTTACCAATAATATCAATATTCAATAACCCTTTGAACCGTTAACTTTGTTGTACAACTCCGCAAAAGTCTTATTGGAACATGTTTTTGAAAACCCTAAATACTTATATGAAACCAAGTTATATAGGTAGATTACTTACTCAACGAATTGTAATGATTTCTGAGATTATTAAACTTTGTTTTGGCGAAAGACTAGATTTGATACTGTAAATCTCGGAGCCTCAGGCAGCGTCTATATTAGATAACTACCCTCTTCTGAAATAATCCTTTGAATCAATCAGTCATTCAAATCTACTTCATAAAAATCGGTAGTTCGGTAATGTCTTGTGTTGTGAGCTACTGACGTCATATAATTCTAAATAAGCCTAGTCAGCCTTAAAATGTTCCCACTGCTGGGACTCAAGCCTCCTCTCCATGGGAGAGAACGGACCGTAATCCACTAAGCGGACTCAGTAGAGGGATTGGTGGATGTCACATGTCTTTTAATTTTTGATTCTAGGACATGCAGATTTCCTCACGACCGCAACCTTTTCATTCACCGTTTTAAGAGCAGTGGTGATGAAATAAATCACACAAAGCTAAGTGCCTGGCTGGGTTAGAATCCTCGACCTACAAATTCGTAAGTCAGGGCAATTACCACTGGGCCACCACTGCTCTCCTCTCAATCTAAATACTTCGGTGAATTGTTAACGCATGTACTCCTATACAGGGCAAAGTACAGCCTTTCTTTCTTTTTTTTACCGATTGTAAATAGAAGCAGAGTTTATTGGTGCCAGGTATGTACATGTTTTTATTTTTGCCTTTTATAGATATCAACTTGGTCAAGTTTGTCTGTAAGGTCACGTTGTCATCGCAAATCGCGCCTCAACTTTTAATTAAACCATCAATTTTATGAAGCCATTTAAAACATCACGTTTTATATTAGTAAATTTTATCGAACCCGTCGATTGTTTTTGACTGTCAACCGGCTGGGTTACTTGACTGTCAACTGGCGGGGTCACTTGACCGAATAAAGCTACCGGAGCTGTGGAGTAAGTACCAGCCTTTTCTTGGTGGAAGCTGGACAAAAGTCTTCCGCTCTGTGCGGAGCGAGAGGGCCGCGATAATTTTTTCGAACAAACCGGCAGGCGTCGCAGTCATCGACCCTAGCTGCCTTATAATTTTTCCAGACATCTCTTTGAAGCCAGCAAGTACCTACCTGAGTACATGGACATAAAAGGTAATAATACCTACCTAATCGTTATATGAAACTTCCATTTATTATTTTCCCAAGAACCTTATTCGAAAACGATTAATAATTCATTAAAGAAGTAATGAGTTACTAACTGGAAGTTACTATAGTACGCGGCAAATAAGTTGAACCATTTGCTATGGTTACGTGACCTTGAATGGGCATTAACCCGTTCCCGTCGAATGTTTTCGTGTCCTATTCGCCAGAACCGTCTGCTTGCGACTGGGTACTGCATCTCGTTTAGCTAATAATAATTTTAATCTACTGAATAAAAAAGGTAATAGTCGTAGTAGGAATATATTTCTTATTCATTAACGTGTTCAGCTTGCCGGAAGCGTAGTAACTATAACCGGAAGTATCGCCTGATCGACTCCTTACTTTACTAGGAATAGAAAATAGCTTTATATATCAACTGGTGATTCGTATATTAACTATATGTATCTAATGTTATAGGGAGAGCAGTGGTGGCCGAGTGGTAAAAACCCCGACTTACCAGTACGGTCGCGAGTTTAAACATTTATTTCATCATCACTGCTCTCAAAACGGTGAAGGAAAACATAATGAGAAAACTGTTCTAGAACTAAAAATTTGAAGACGTGTGACATCCACCAACCCGCACTGGGCTCGTGTGGTGGATTACGGCCCATTCCCTCTCCTAGAGAGGAGGCCTGAGTCCCAGCGATGGGGACTTTATAAGGCTGATGCTACGCATGTTATAGGGCTATGGAATTGTCTGTAAGAATTACGGAGGTTCTGAAACACAAAGAGAAACTGAAGAAATTGCTCTAAACATTATTTCGAAATTCAATCTGTATTGCAGAGCCAATTCGCCATATTTGTTTAGAGGTATGCGGGACAGAGTGTAAAGCCGCTAACCTCCATTGAAAAGGGAGGATCCTCCGACCAGACGCGTGTTAAAATCATCTATAAGGCTATGTTGTATATGTTTAAATCGCGCGGAGAAATTGAATTGCGCGAGATTTCGTAGTTTAGTTCCTATGTGACATCCAAGACGGATGTCGCTACTTTTGCATTGAAGGTAATTGTTGTGCCCACAGTACCTTTCCTGTCCTTCATTCGCAACTTCATCACCTTCCAATACCTGGACGTGGCTAATGTCGGACAATTATCTACTGGTCAAATGAAATTTGAAAATCCCAGTAGTCTATCACTACAAAAAAGAAGTGTAGTTCCGAAGTGATCTCTACAAAACAACACTACCTAGAGACCGCGTTAATGATCGTAAATAAATAATGGGGGTACTTTACTAAAGTAATTGCACCAAAAAGGTTTGGTGTTTATCCGCAAAAGCAAATATAATTAAGTTAGCGGAAAGTCGAGAAATCCTGCTTTGGAAAACCACAACCTTTTAGAAACATCTTGCATTTTTATGCTAATTGAATTTATCTAGAAATAGCGAGGTAGCTTTTTGCATTATTAACAAGCATTGATATGGTAACAAGTAGTCCTACAGTTGGGAGATCAATTCTTTTGCCAGCTGGAGGTTTCGGCCGGTTGTGGTCACAATATTTTGTGTAGTAGTGGCGGAGTTGCCCGGGGCCTCCGCACGGGGCTGCGAAGTCGACATAGAGTCGACTTCGCGGCCTCGTATCAGCGTTTTTATTTTTATAAAAAAAAAAGAAACAGTCAACTATTTAAGCTTTTTGTTCTTACTAGACCCTTTTAAAAAACAAGCTTTATTATGTTGTTTTCATGTTACTTTCAAATATTACCGTGACGTTATCTCGTAGATATACATGTTTCAAATCGTAAATTAGGGTCTGACTCGTGATTTTTTTTTTTAACGTGCCAACTAATTTATTATCATGCTTTGATTTTTACCACAAAACAAACTATTCTTATGTTCTGTAATTTTTACCCAGCGATTCTCGATCATATGGTAATTTTTTATGGTTTTCTCTTTTATATTTGTGGATTTCCACAGGTTAAAAAAAGTTCGAAATTAGTAGAACCTGGCCTTAAAGTCGGAAATTATCTCAAGAGAACGTATCTTGGTACAACCGAACTTCCCTCCCTAAGGCTTAGCATAGCACGCACTGCGATTAAATGCCCGCGTTTTCCCGCAAGTCTGAAACCGCAAAAAAAATATGGCTTTCTATACAAGCGCACGCATTAGCGATTTTTTCAGTGACTGATTTTACAAAGTGACATGCGGTTTTGCGTTTTCAGCTATTCCCAAACCGCTTGCGTTTAATCGCAGTGCGTGCTAAGCCTATGCCCCTTCGAGGCTTCTGTCGATTATTCTTTCACTTGTTTTGTTTCGTTTTTAGAATTTACTGAATTTGCTCTTCATTTACGAGTACACCTACTGGTTCTAGCTTTTGATTAGTTTTAATAAGATTTAGTATGAAGCTTCTATCCGCCTGCGCCTCCGATTTCAATTCCAATTCCGATAATAAGTTTAAAAAATACGGTTCCGATATAACCTTCACTTATTTACTACTTCCTTTATTTACCTAATCCAAAAGCTATTAGCGGGCGAAGGTCAAATGATTAACAAGCCTTAAAATTTCATTTCTTAGGGTATATAAATATTAGTAGGAAGAGAAAACGATGCTGAATGTATCAATGAGCTGGTAAAAAAAACTGGGACATGTCAAGTACAAACCAAAACACCAACTAGCTATTATCGAATTATCGATCTCTTGTCTATATCCGTCCGTAATAAACACTCCTTTGCGGTGTCACCTTGACATTGCACCTGCAGCCATTAACATTGTTTTACAACTGTTCTGCTCTTGTGCTGGAGGTCAGAGGAAAATGACCAGAGGCTTTGGATAAACTGGTCGAAATGCCAAAATGTAAGGAGTTGATCTCACATTGTAAGGTCTACTGGCCACGGACGTGTAGCTTCATGAACGCATATTCGTCACGAATTCTCAGAAACTATATCACCCACAAACTTAAAATTTGGTAGGTAGGTTCCTTATAGGGCGTAGATATCCGCTAAGAACGGATTTTACGATACTCCATCCCTAAGAGAGTAAACCGACAGTCACGCAGGCGAAGCCGCTGGCTAGTCTATAGATATATTATACAAAAAGAAACTGACTTACTGACATATCAATCCTCAGCTGAAACTATAGGAATGTGAAGTTTTGTACATGGTTTCCTTTTACGACGTAGGCGAGCTCTTACGGTTTTCCAGAATGCATCCTCCAAAGGTATGAAATGGGGGTTCCAAAGTTTGAGAAATCTACTTTTACGCGAGTGAAACAGCTGGCAGGAGCTAGTTTATTGATTAAAAAGCATTTTTTCTCCTAACAAAACCTCTCAAAGATATCAAAATAAGATAAATAATTTTAAATGGATCAATTCAACTACACTGAATATTCGTATCTTTTACATGAAAGAACTTCTCAGAATTTCTTAGACCCGTGGTAAGGTGGGCGTGGGTTGGCGGCTCCATATATTAGGTACTATAATATCATATTATGCTGCTTGCTTTGATTTCCTTCCATAAATTTACGGTACATACTTTTCTCTTGTAAAAGAAATTATAAAACCTGGTTGCTAACGTAAAATAAAAATGTTAACAGCCATAATACCTCAAAATACAATGAGCCTAAGAGGCTTAGTTTGAGAAATAACCTTTGAAGATGTAACAAGAAAACTTAGTCTGGAACACTGTGGTCGTGGAGTCCTGGCCCTAACATGGTAGGTAAAATCATCTAATGACAAATCCCGCCCTTGGAAATAGTGTCAGACCTTACTGACTTGAAACCTACCCTGTTCCTTCCCTGCCTTGGATCCAGGGCCCTGGTATGCATTTTCGTATGAAAATGACTCTCTGAGCTCTGGGGAGGTATCTCCCCAGAGCTCCAGACTAGGCCTCGACCCTACTGGGTCCCTACGGTTTGCTGACAACTCCTTGAGGCGCACGGGAACAGTGCGCTCCGTAAACGCCTTGGACTCGGTCCGGTCTGTTACCGGACAAACGGACAGCGAGCTACCCATTGCCCGCCGTCCGCAAGCCCGCGCCTACGGTGGCACCCCCGTAGGGTTTGGAGTTTCGTAAAATCCGTTCTTAGCAGATTTTTACACCCTTTAAGGAACGTACTTGCCAAATTTTAAGTTTGTAGGTGTTATATTTTCTAGATTTCGTGATTAAGTGAGTGATATTATTTCGCTTTTGTATGTATAGATTACGGCTTGAAAAGTGTAAAACGTCAAAAGGTACTTCTTAGATTTGATGGCCCTTAATTTCCCACCTAGGTATTCTTGTCACACCACACATCCATCTTAATCTCAGCCATATCTCAGCAATACTCAGCATTCTCATTTACGCTACAAGGAATCTTTTGTCATCACGAACTTGTAGATTTTACCCTTCAACTTGAGGGGCATCCGTGGGTCACGGGTTGTTACAGTGACCTCGCCATTTCATCCATCCATACAAGATATAAGTAGATACCTATACCTAATATCATAATCAAATTAATAGATTTTAAATATAATATTTAGACGATTACCAACCCTAATGAACAAAGGTCATGTTTTATTTTTACGAACAGCAGCCATTTAATTTATCAAGAAGTATTTATTCGCTCGGTAACACAGGGGCTTTATAATCTGTGGTCGATATGAGGTTTTGTAATTCCTTTGATCTATGGTACAATTTCTAACTTATACATTGACGTTATGTTAATTAAGCTTAAATAATTAACGTGTTCCACAAGTTACTTTACCAAATATACTTTCTATAGGTTCATAATTATTTCTTGTTTAGGCAGAGGGCTACAGAATTAATTAGGCATCTTAATTATTAATTTCTATTTGGGTCAACTACAATAGTAACTTGAAAGAGAGATTTCTCAGAAGCTTCTTTCTTATTACGATTTGACTCTAAAAGATTCATTCGTTTAAAAAATAAATAATTGGGCCAATTTTTTTTTCATATTTTGCCCGATTGTGTGTAACGTGAGTGTGGGTTTTTAAACATGTAAACTCACATATACCAAATCTTGGCAGTAATTTCTGGCGCCTCTCCGAGCCCTGGCTCTGGTCAGGCTATGGTCCGCAGTGGGAGGGAATGGGATGCGGGCGCGTTCTTCTGCGAAGCAGAGTTCTGTTCTGGAGGCGTCCGCAAAAGTGAGGGAACGTACATTTATCTTCACACGCCCCAGCCACCGCGACAGAAGACACCCGTCGCCCCCCGTCTGGAATCTCAGAGCGCACTCCAGTTACCGTAATAGCGGGCCTACGGGCGACGAGCAATGGGTAGCTGGTCGTCTGGTCGTCCTATAAGGACCGAGCTCGAGTCGTCGACGGCGCGTAGTGTTCCAGACACGCCACAAAGAGTTGTTAGCAAAATTGAAGGGGCCCTGTAGGGCCGTTGCCTGCTAAGGCTGCAGGGAACATTTGAAAGAGTGACCTGAATCAGTTCAGGTCACTCTTTCAAATGTTCCCTACCCCAGAATGCAAAGGGCTACTGAACGACACACTACTACGACGGTGCTACTAGGGTCATGGGTTCACCCCTGAAAGGAAAGCCCGGAGCCAAAGAAGGATCTTATGAGAAGGTTCAGTGAAAGTCTGACACGCCCTCTCGCTCCACCCTAGAGTGGAAAAAGTCATCCAATGAATACCCACATTAAAAAAAAAACTGGGCAAGTGCGAGTCGGACTCATGCATTCAGGGTTCCGTGCAAACTTACCTATGAAAACAGTTAATCTCCCGAAACGAGTTTCGAAGATTTTTCCGAATCGCAAAATTGTTTTTTTTTCTGACAACTACTTTTCAGTTTTCAGATTTTTTCCTGTAGGTACTTTTGCTCTGACACCTTGCTTCATACCAAATTTCTAAATTCTAGGTCAACGGGAAGTACCCAATGAATTTTGATTCCTTTGAGAGATTGGGAAAATACGTTTTGTGCGACACAAACAGGTTCATAATCTTTTCTTTCGTTAACTTAAGTTTGATTTTTTAACAGCTCCAAGGAACCGTAGACTTCAGTATATGGTTTAAATTTCGAGTCGATGACCTCCACGCGTTACCGAGATAAATGGTCTTGACAGACAGACAGACGGTCAACAAAGTGATCTTATAAAGGTTCCGTTTTACCTTTTGAGATACGGAACCCTAAAAAAGAATTAATTCGAAGACGGCATCATGTCTCTTGTAAAAACAAATGAATCACTTCATTTTGTGTGCCTCCTACAATCTTGCTTGTAAACAAAGCTTGGTCACACGAAGTCTCGTTATTTACTCTAGGCAAGGTTGACTAGCCGCGATCAACCTTGTCATAGACAAACAAACGGTAATAAACTGTTTATACCTATGTAAGAGGATTATATAGGCAATCTTATACATATTAGTTCCGTGTAGAAACAGCTGTGGAAGATTTGAGATGAAAATTATACAGGATTAGCTGTGGCATAGCATAGCCTAGCATAACATCAGCTTTATAATGTTCCCACTGCTGGGAATCAAGCCTCCTCTCAGGGAATGGGCCGTATTCTTCACCGTTTTTTGAGAGCAGTGGTGATGAAATAAATTACATAAAGTTATGCACCAAACCAGGTTTGAAAAGACGACCTACAACTCGAAAAGTCGAGACCGTTACCACTCAGCCACCATCATGTCATGTCTAATTTTGTTCCTGTTTTCAGAAAATGATTTCTATCTAGTCTCATTTGTTGTTTAGTACAAAATATTGTAGGTACAAAAATAAACACAGGTAAATACCCAATTGTTAGATTATAGCGCATAAAAGCAAACGGGAAATGTAGAAGGTCACTTTATCACCTAAACTTTTTACTATAAGTATCTAGTTTATATCCTATCCTTGACAAGTGAACTGCTGTCCGCGATTTATCATGATGTCATTCTTCATTTTGGTGATCGGTGCACAATAGGTCACAAAAAAATTATCAATTTGTACATCTTATGATCTCACTCTTCATGTACGTACAACTTGTCTATAGTTTTTCGTCTCATTTGAGATAAGTTCTAGAATATTCTCTCTAGATAATAAATCTAGCTTATCTATATTCTTAGGTGTATAATCTTCTCATTTATACACCGTTCAATATTGATCGTTTTAATACCGTGGAGGGTCGATTCGGTACATGAAACACTATCAATTTGTAAAGATAAAATAAAAACATAAAATACTTTTTTTTCTAAAACTCGAATTAATATACGCATATACGAAATTAATTTCTTTAAGTAAACGAGTCAATGACCTTGTAGGGAGTTGTCGTTATCTATATTATGTCCGGTCTGAAATATTGTACTTACGGCACAGCATAGGTTACACAACCCTAACCCTATTGGCAATTGCAAAGAAGGAAACCCTAACTGCTAAGGAAAGAAAGAAGAAAGAAACAGACACAAGAACTTGATAAAACTAAAAATACAAAGGAAATAAAAGTCTACGTTAGAAAAATACGAAGAAGTCTGGCCTATACTGCGATAATTAAAAAAAAAAAACAATGAAAAGGTACTATCAAAGACACTTTCACCTTATCACCATTAAGTTCATTTTTGCTTGCACTCGAAACGAAAACTGCAAACGGTTTAGTTTAGCACCGGCCGCAGGTATCAAGCGAATATTTTTTTTAAGTGATCATGCAGAAATGACCGCGATATTACATAATAAAGTCTCGCTTGAGTGTTTCCACTAACCCATCAAGGTTGGGAAAAGGTTGAAGGAGAAACTAGAAGAACAAGTTTATCAAAAAGGCGAAGGAATTCCAATATAACGCTCTACAATGGTGTTATCATCGACTTAAATCCAATAACCTTTCGAAATCTCAAATTCTCGATATGTACCTCTCTAGGAGAATGAATTCATCAAAGGTACTCTTGTAGTCAGGTTTCATGAGCTAACGGCATTATATTCGCAAGAGTTTAAGTGAGGTCAACGTCTTAGGTAAATACTTAAATGATGA
The DNA here is from genome assembly GCA_958295575.1 of Leucania comma. Lineage (NCBI taxonomy): Eukaryota > Metazoa > Arthropoda > Insecta > Lepidoptera > Noctuidae > Leucania > Leucania comma. The sequence goes on from OY282483.1 coordinate 6,734,491, forward strand.
TTGATGTTATTTTACGCTGGTATTTTTATGGTTCCGTACCTAATTAAGTAAAAACGGAAACCTTATAGGATCTTTGTCGTTTTTCTAAGGAACGCGTGGAGATATGAAGCTGAAATTATTATTATCAAAGATTCAAGCCTGCTACCCCAAGCAGCAGTGAAAAAATCAAACTTCTAAGTAATCACAATCTAAAGATAAGGCCGTTTATTCTCTGTTTAGGCATATACACCGTTAAATTTTTGGTCGTTTTAATCCCGTGGAGGGTCGATTCGGTACATGAAACCCTGTCGATCTGTAAAGATAAAAATAAAGTACATTTTTTTTTTAAACTCGAATTAATTTACGCGTGTACGAAATTAATTTCTTTAAGTAAACGTCAGCTGGTCGAGGTCAATGAACTGTAGGTAGTTAGTACGCAACGACCGACAACTCCCTACAAGGTCATTGACTCGATTGCTTATAGAAATTAACTTCGTACATGCGTATATTAATTAGAGTTTTAGAAAAAAAGTACTTATTTTTAGTTTTATCTTTATAAATCGACAGTGTTTCATGTACCGAATCAACCCTCCACGGGATCAAAACGACCAAAATTTAACGGCGTATTTTACACTCGCTAGGAAATCAATATCTATGGGGTAGTATCATAGTTATAAGAAAGAAGTATAAGTACTTAAAGTTGATCTAGAATCCTGTTTGGCAGGAAGCAAGATTTTATAGCATAAGTAAAGGAAAAAGACTAATCACTGAAAATGTTTAGTAAATGTTACAATAAAATTATTAATGCAATTCGGAAACATATTCGAGAATTGAACTATTTACATAGTTATAAAGTTTTAATATAAATAAAATAAGCTCGGATCCCTAGGTGCGCAAGTCCGACTCGCACTTGACCTATTTTTGGGGTATTTGTCAGCTGGTAAAATGAGGGCAAATTTGTTGAGAACAGTTGAAATTATTGTGAATAGAATATTAAATAGCTCATTAAAGTCTTCAGAAGTAAATATCAGCTTTTTTCTTTACAAGGAGATGCTAATAACCTGTAATATCGTATCAAAGGTAGAAAGAATGTCTTCGTTCGTTGAACCTTCTCAGTATATATTTATACGTAACTAGCTTTTGCCCGCGGTCGCTCCCGCTCTACCCTACTCTATTCTACTCTACTCTACCCGACTTTAGCTTAATCTACCCTATTTTATTTTACTTTTTTAAATTGATATAAACTACCTAGTGCTTGACTGCAATCCCACCTGATGTTAAGCAGTGATGCAATCGTTGATGGTGAGGCGCACTAGTTTATTAAGAGCCTATTCACTCTAGCCTTGAAAACACCTAAATTATAATCGGACGGGAAGACCGCAGCAGGCAAACTGTTCCAGTCTCTCGATGTACGCGGTATTAACGACGAGGCAAAACGCTTAGTCCGTACCGTAGAAGTTTCAACAACATAAGGGTGGATATTCGCCGTACTACGTAATTCCGCCATCGGACAACCCGGCTGTCCGATGGCGGAATTGAGATGGCGGAATTATGTCATGTAATTCCCGCGCACACTCTCCAAAATGCATCCTGTAAAACACCGAAAGGCTGGCTACTCTACGCTGTACTCGAGGCTTTGTAGATTGGACTTAACCAAGTCTGGATCACCAATTAGCATCCTACCTATAAATACCTATAAATGAGTAGGTTTTGGATTTTTTATCCTATGTCCGTCTCCTGGTTCTAAGTTACCTTCCCACCAATTTTCAACCAAATTAGTTCAGCCGTTCTTGAGTTATAAATAGTGTATCTAACAGGACTTTCTTTTATATATAGATTAGTAATAGATTACCGTTGTTTGTTCAATGCATCATAGAGATATGATAAATAACAGTAACCGGTTGACGAGAACTTATTTTAGCTACACCGTGTTTCAATGGTTGTTTTCCCGCGGCAGAAGGATTTTTTTTGTGAAATCATTTTTTTTTGTTTTTTTAAGTATTAGTTTTTTTTGTACCTTTACTGTATGCTTTGAAAGTAATCCTGCAAGTCGTGCTGCCGCGGGGAAACAAGCACAAAAATTTCATGGTGTATAACTACAATGCTAATTTTGGTAGCATTTTATGAAATAAAAAAAAAAACGAAACGATAATAGTTCAAAAGTCTTAGGTGAAATGAAATTCGATCAAACGTTTTTCGAACTTATAATAGGTAACCCGTCACAATACGGTACTTACAAAGAATGATTAATTTCAAAACTATTTAGTTTATCTATAAGTAGGTCGATTAATAATATTAAAAATTAATTAAAGACTGATTATTACTTAATTTTTACAAATTGATTTTTGATAGTTTCCAATTAAACGTGCGTGTGCCTACGTGACATGGAGCCTGTGTTTAATTTTTTATTAATCTTCTAGGTCATTAACTGTGTCCAAATTGAAGCATAAAAAATATAATGTAGGCTTGCTGGAATATGCCTTGAAGACCTGCCTACGCAGCAGCAGTTCTTGGACAACATTATTTTTAGTAAGTATATAATTATGCGAAACCTGAATATAGTTTATTCAGAATGAGTAACTGAATCGATTCCAATCATTTTTACACCATGTTATATTTATTCCCAAACATGAGAGTACAGGTCACTGCAGGTCATAGTGGGCATGAGACACTGGCGCACAGCTGGGTGCGGGAGCAATACATCCCCTCAGTGGCCAGGATGGCCCGGTGACCATGTGTTTGTGTGGAGAACCAGATCATATAAAAAACTTATAACTTTGATATTTTTCATGATACAGTTCTGAAATTTAATTTAAATACTAGACCCGTGTTTCGCATTTCGAAAATATGGTTGTAGTCGATATCCGTGGTTGTATGTGAAAGAAGGTACGATTACGTCGACTCAATAAATCGTAATCAATGCAGGAATTAAGATAAAGACTTTTTTTTGTTAGCCTGTTCTGTCCCACTCCTTAGTAAAGACCTCGTTCCACTCCTCCCATCTTTCCCGGGCCCGCACTTCCTCTTGCTAGTTCTGAAGGCATCTGTCTAGTCCGTCGCGCTATCTCCTACCCCGTCGCACAGTCTGGGCACCAACTTTGTGCTACTTTGGCCCACAGTTGGTCAGGCACGCGGCAGACGTGTCCTGCCCACTCAGATTTCAGTACTGTACAATTTTATAAAACGATATCCGTATATACGCGCACCTCAAGGAGATGTCAGCAAACTGTAGAGGCCTAGCAGGGCCGAAGACTACTGGGGCCATGGGCAGTCCGAAAGAGAACCCCGGGGTCCTAGAACGCGAGGTAAAGAAGGAACTCAGTTGTGGTTTTAGTCAAAAATAAGTCACGCTTCCCACTCCGCCTTAGAGCGGGAGAAATCACATGGCCTCAGGTATTCATCATCATCAGCCTTTTAATGTTCCCACTGCTGGGACACGGCCTGTGTCCTCTCTTAGAGACGGAATGGGCCGTAATCCACCAGGGGGGCCTGTGCGGGTTGGTGAATATCACATGTCTTCTAAATTTTGGTTCTAGGACATGCCGGTTTCCTCACGATGTTTTCCTGCACAAAAATCTACACAAATCTAAAAGACTATTATATTATCTAATTCATCTTTCCTAAAAATTACCATAATTTCATCATAATTTCGACCTAACAAAAATATTTTCTAAACAGTCTTAAGCCCTATCACTAAATCCAATTACAGGCTTCGCCGCACACCACTTAGCTTGACAGCCACGCCAGCGACAACACGCGGCGCGTCCGCTCACGTGGACGACCACGTGCTGAGTGACGTTCTTGGTCCAAATTGCACTGTCACAGTTGTGGCTGAGGGTGACAGGAAACTACGACACTGTTTTAGACGACGTTTTTAGACAGTTCTATGGAGTAGATTGAGAATTCAAGACAGCAAAACCGTAGAGGCCCAGCAGAGCTCAAGCGTCCTAGGGCCATTGAACACGCCACAATTATGGCAGAGGACATACCTCTCTTTGAGGAGTGTCTGGAAAGACCTAACGACGTCCTCACCTTACGCATGACGCAGGTTCTCACCGGACATGATAAGTTTGGGGATTTCCTGCTCCGGATTCGTGTGGAAGAAACGCCCGGGTGTCATCATTGTGTGGGTCGCCCAAAGGACATGATGGAGCATACGGTAGAGGTGTGTCCAGCCTGGGCAGAGTATCGCTGTGCCTCGTGAAGGCGATCAGCGGCAGGTCATGGTTCGGAGTGAATATTCGAGTGGCAGGCGGTCGACTTCATCTGCGAAGCAATACCTAATGCTAGCAAAGGAAGCGGCCGCATGCATGAGGGAATGGCCCTCACGTCCCAGCCGCTGGGATCTCTATCCCCATTTTCGGCCACCATAGGCGCGGGCTTACAGACGGTGAGCAATGGGTAGCTCGCCGTCCGGTTGTCCGGTAACCGTCCGGATCGAGCCCAAGTTTGTCGCCGGCGCGTAGCGTTCCACGCGCGCTTCAAGGAGATGTCAGCAAAACCGTAGGGTCTCAGGTCAAAGCCTACTGGGTTCTCTGTTCCCTGGAATGAAGGTAAAGCAGGAACAGGAGTGGGTTCTAGTCAGTAAAATTGTGACGCGCCATCCCGTTCCGCCCAAGAGCGGGAAATATCATTGGAAGATTTCCCATATAAAAAAACCTCCTAGGGTCATGGGTCGACTTCTGAAAGTTGGACCCGGGGTCTTACGACACAAAGAAAATCTGAAAGATCATCGGTGTGGTTTTACTCAGTAAAAGTCTGTCACGACTTCTCGCTCCGCCCTAGAGGAGAAAAAGTCATTAGTTACGGTGACCCTGGAACACAAATAGCAACTAAAGAAATACTTTTTTACTTTCACGCGAGTGGAGCCGCTGACAAAAGATAGTTTTAAATATGTAGGTCAACTGAATGTTGGAATCTACTATTGATGTATGCGAAGAATTCTGAAGATGAGCTACCTGTGAAGGTCTGGCTTTAATAATCCGTATAGTGAAAACGTAATGCCTGTAATTCGTGACTTTTGGAGACAATTTGACAACAGCGTTTGATGGTATATTAACAGTGCGTACGTGTTATTGGCAAAATTGTGGTGTGTCTTCCACAAAGGCCATAAATTAAGAGTTGAAGTTGAAGTTGGATCCTGATGTTGAGTGCAATCCCAACGTAAGTATGATGTCAATGCAATGTAAATATAAATGTAAAAAAAATCAGAAATGTTACTGAGTGCCTAACGGGAAGAGTCTAAATAAAAATGCTAGTAGTCTGACCCAAACCACGTCTTATTGAAAACTAAAGTAAATATAATTTACATACATAAATGCATGCAATTTTGGCTCTGCCTATGTCAATGCATCACCGACTGCAGGTCGCGTTCAAAGCCAACATTCGGCTAACTTAAAAAAAAAATCTAATTATTTTATCATACACGTACACCGTATAACCCCAAACATTGAAATTGTGATGATGTAACTGCGGTATCGGGTACACGGTAGAATAGTGTATTCCCGATGCTCCAAGAGACTAGTAGGGGAACGCGGGGTAGTGAGAGCGGTCGGGCAATGGGAGCTATGGTGTTTGGACGGAATGCAGGCACATTTGCTCGATCGTAAGCACTCGGCTACTTCCGTCAACTATCGGCAAACTTCGCCTGACGCGCTCGTACCGTTAGTGCCATTCGTTTAGTCACGAGGGACGGTTGTGTGTTTTTCGCTCCGTGCTTACAAGAAATTGTCGATTGCCAGCATAAAGGTAAGCATGAAATTATATTCTTATTTTGTTGTATTTATGCTTATTATATCCCTAGATTCGTTTACTAACAAGTCCAATTAGTTGAATTGTGATTGAGAATAGAATTACATATTTATGTTATTACTTTTCAAAATGGTGGTCAGCGGCTAATGGTAGCCTAGCTAGGCTCTCATTACCCGGCATAGCTCCAGTTACCCCATTTAGTAATTTTAGAGATATAAAAGCCTTGTTTTTTTTTTGTTTTAGATGCCACGTAAAAGAACTCGGACAACCACAAAAGGTTCTTGGACAGTGGATTTATTAGAAAATGCGGTATCTGTTCTCAAAAGAGGAGGCATTTCGGTGTACAAAGTATCTCAACAAACTGGCATTCCCTACAGCACTTTAAAGAAGAGATACAATTTAGCGAAAGCTGACGATAGTAGCTACAAAAACTTAATTTTATTATAATTAAAAATAAAAAACTTAATTTAATTTAATTTAATTTTATAAAAAAGTTAATTTTATTCTTTGAGAGTAATTATAATGGCTCCCATTTTCCGTATGAGCGTTAAATGGGCTCTCATTAGCCGTATTTGTCGGGTAATAGGAGCGACTGACTTTTTTTGTAAAACTGTGATTGTACCTTAATACATGTCTGTAGTTGATTATAATTGTGATTAAAGTATTCTCTTATAATAAAGGTAAGAGTTCATAATAAAAAATTACAAGAATTTTGACTAACGTGGTTTTTATTAAAACTTTCCCTTAGTAGGCTCCCATTGCCCTGTTCTCCCCTACGCTATATAGATACAAGAAATACTCGTAGGTAATTGAAGCAAGGTCCGCTTGCGACTAAAGCGGAATCAATATCAATCAATCCAAGATTATTGCAATCTGCAATCAGAACGCGTTGCTGAGCATGGCTGACTGCCAAACCTGATTGTTCCGCCCTGCTATTTAATTCACTTCATTGCAGAAAATAACTGAAGAACAAACACGTTTTATTACGCTCATAGGCCTCGAACTAACTTCCTAGGATGTAAATGAACTGTTTAGTAAATAAACGATTTGAAATTGTAAACACTTGTAGCTTTGTAAAACCACTGGACTGCGAAAAATATTCTTTACTTACACTAGTTTTTTAATTCGGCATATTCTCTTCATTTTTAAGTCAGTAATGTTGTTTCAACTGAACCAAACTTAAGTGGCAGTATGGGCAGGGCACATTGCTCGTAGAAGTGATATTCGATGGGACAGAAATGTTTTGAAAAGGTGGTCGCGTATCGGAAGACACGGCGTTGGAAGGCTTTCTTTAAGGTAGAATGATGATCTGGTGACGGTCATGGGTACATAATGATGAGATGGGTGAGAGATGCACAGCACTGGCTTTGTGGCGACCTTGAAGGAGGCCTATGGTTAGCAGTGGTCGTTTTTAGGCCGAAATGATAATTGGACCTGTAGGTAACTAGAATGTTTGAAATTTGAACTGGTATTTACTAAGTATTAACTATATCAGAAATAGTGTCTTTGCAGAAATACATACTTTATGTTACCCTGAATTTAGAACCCATTGCTGTCCCATTCGTAACAGAGCATTTGCTTGCATTCAAAGAAAAGTTTCCATCACCAATAACAAGAAAACTCACAGTCATCGTAAAAACTAGATCAACTAGCGTCTCGTGTATTTAAAGACCAAACGAGATCGTAAATCGTCTACGTTTTTCCGTCTAAACACGTTCAGTACCTCTACCATGAGTTTTAAGCAATAGTATTCGTCGCTACTCGATATCGACGCCGTAAATATTTTGTATGGCAAATTTTGGTTCTGCAAGTGACCGCTAGAGGCGCTGCAAAATTTGCCATACAAAATATTTACGGCGTCGATATCGAGTAGCGACGAATACTATTGCTTAAAACTCATGGTAGAGGTACAGAAGCGAGAAAATAGCGCCAAAGCCGTCACAAGGCGTCAAGTCGTCACGTCGCGCAAAACTACGATAATTGCTTTTACAAAGTACCTAGTTGTCTCAAGATTTTATGTGCAAAGTAAATACGGAAACAGTAGAAGGACATGGCGGGGACAAGCCGGCAATGTAGGTGTAGTGGATTTGGTTCAAGGTTTTAAGGAGACAATATGCTTATGACGGATCGTCTAAAGTGACAGTTTACGTTGACATAGTTGATTAATAAATATCAAACTTATGATATCCATTGATAAACAATTTTCTTATATTTACATCGATATGGATAATAATAATAATTAGCCAAGAGCCTCGACCAACACCTTAGGAGAGGCTTGATTCAGAGGGCGAGGGCGGTACTCCTGGACACGACTCTTATAGTTAGGAGGTTCCTTTCTCTGGAGGCTCCAGAGAAAGGCTCCAGACTGGAGCCCTGACCGCCGGTAGCTTGAAGACCGAAAGGCCCCTTTTGCTAAAGAGACTAAAGTATTTACCGACTATAACCCACCCGTATTCCTCTAATTTTAGGCTTTGCTTTAGCCTAGAGAGAGGTGGGAACTGGAACTAGTTTGTTGGCCACTTAGAAGTTAGAAGAAGACGTGTTAGAGAGGTTAGGCACTACGTCCGATCCGTCAAAAACCTGCTCTTATCCCACTGCTTTTAGGCACGCAATTGACAGTATTCCGCACTAGTGCAGTAAAGTGCGATTGCTCGCCCCCGCCACAATTTTATTGTGATGAAATATTTCAACGGCTACGAAAGTGTGGTCCGTAACTATACTTTCACGGGTTCGCATCGGATGCGGATCCGCTCTTATAATATCAATAATTTGATCCAGAAAGCATTAATCCTGGAAAAGGCGCGTATTGTTAGGAGGTTCCTCAAACAGGAGCGCTGACTACCTACCGGTGGTAATTAAGGTGGATTTCAAGAAAATACATAGTCTTTTTATTGTACCTACTAGTAAGATCGCTTAAAATAGTTTTTCTTAGAACAATTTACAGACTTATATTGTTACAGTTAATTTTATATTTTCAGCAGTTTCCACAGTTCTTCAGAGGAAAACGTCATATGCTACCCCAATTAAATTGAAACAAGACCAGAGAATAATGATGTAACATGTTAACCACGGACGTGAATTACGTGTCAATTAAAAAACTTAATGGCATATTTACATAATTTGTAACTTTGACGTCTGCTTCTTTATACGAGTAAAATGGCGGTTATGCTATTAACATAGCCGCCATTTTGCAACCAACTGTCAGTGTCAAGTGTACTCAAGTAGGTACAAGGAGTAATTACAGACGGTTTTATAGTTTGAAATAGAGACAAATGACGCTTATAAATAATTCTATAGCCCAGACACAGATTTATAGTCATTCAATCAATTTATAAATGGTTGTCGGAAGTGACATTATTACACTTGTATTACCTTTACGAGTCTAGGCTAGAGATACAATTGATTGCAAGAATGTCAGGTACAATACCATTTTATATCACGCTTGATGACGTATTTGGACATATATAGCTGAGTATATGACATGGTTAACTTTTACGTTATAAGGCTATAAGACTATTTTTTAGGGTTCCGTACCTCAAAAGGAAAAAACAGGACCCTTTTAGGATCACTTTTTTGTCCTTCTGTCTGTCAGTCAAGGCCCTTTATTTCAAGTACGCGAGGAGGTATCAAGTTGATATTAAAACCATATACACCGTAAATTTTGATCGGTTTAATCCCGTGGAGGGTCGATTCGGTACATGAAACACTATCGATTTGTAAAGATACATTTAAAAAATAAAGTACTTTTTTTATAATCCTCCTCCTTAGTCGTTCACTCTTGACAGAGTGGTCGTGGTTGACGATGTTGCGTTTTCGTTGGCGAGTGAGGCTCCCGCGATGCGTCTCCACTTTTCCCGGCTAACGGCGTCTCGGGAACACTGGACTATGGAAGTCTGTGTTGCAGCTCTGATGAGGTCTGTCCAACGCGTAGGTGAGCGCCCGCGTGACCGCTTCCCTTCCACTTGTCCCTGGACAACGAGTCGCTCCATGGAATCTTCGTTGCGAACAATGTGACCAAAATATTTAAGGATTCGTACTTGCACAGTCGACGATAATCTCTGTTTGATTTTTAACTCCTCCAGGATCGAGACGTTAGTCCTCCGCGCTCTCCAAGGGATCCGCAGCAGTCGCCGCCAGCACCACATCTCTTGTGCATCGATTTTGCGTCGGTCTTTGAGGCGAAATTTTTATAATGTATCTTTACAAATCGATATGTTTCGTGTACCTGATCGACCCTCTACGGGATTAAAACGATCAAAATTTTACGGTGTATTTAGGCCTGCGGGCCCTTGAAGCTGTGAGAAAATCAAACTAGTTAAAAAAAGTATTTATGTCGTAAATCACTACATAGTATAAAACAAAGTCGCTTCCCGCTGTCTATCCTTAGGTATGCTTAGATCTTTAAAACATGGCAACGAATTTTGGTGCGGTTTTTTTTTAAATGGATAGAGTGATTCAAGAGGAAGGTTTATATATTTAATACATGCATAATAAATTTAATATCACCATTGCACCCGTGCGAAGCTAGGGCGGGTCGCTAGTAACGTATATTTCGACGCTCGAATTAAACTTGACATAAATAAAAGATTCCTGGGTTGTATTGTAATCATCAGGAAACACAGACTCCGGCAGGGAATTCCATTCCTTAGCTGTACGCTGTGTACGCACAATGAATGTATTCCCAAAACCTTTTGCACATATTTTAGATATCTACCAATTAAATTCGTCCCGTGATTTAAAAGTTAGCGGATAGACATACAGAAGATTCAGAAAAGCCTTTGTTTTGTACGATTAACAGTGGAAAAAACGGTGAAAAATTGCACATCAGCTGTTAGATTGCCGGTACTTACATGCTACGTGAACGTGATGCAAGCAAGGGGAGATATAATGACGATGATTAGCTGATCATGTGCACGATATGAAACCGTGTCATGCATGGGGGCCCGGAGATTTATGACGTCCCTGTGAGATTTTTTAATGCCTTACTTACATACGTTTTTTTTTTGTTTTAACAGCTAGATACGTAGTAGTAACACATGATATTGAAAATAAAATGGAATAAAACCTAAAGCTGTAAAGATATGCGCAGGACCGTTTAAAAGTAAAGTAATGAGTATTGAAAGAGATATTACAGTAATGACCACCAAAAATTACTTTGTAAGCAATAACATCTGTGACCTATAATATATAGGTACTAATCAGCAAAAAAATTAAACCTTAACCAAAAACTAAAAACTAAAATTACAATCATACAACTCACTTTATTCATAACCGCACTTTAAATTGGACTGTGAACCCAAATTTAATGAATAATCACCTTTTTGATGAGCAAATTATTCTGCTATTTCTACTTAAATACACCGTTTGATTGCCATAAAATGTGGCTAGGTTAGGTATACTATCAAAAATTGTACATTAGTTGCCGAACCGATCCCCAGAATTTATTCACTTCGGGGATCAGGGCACCCCGACACGAACAGTACCTCTACCATGAGTTTTAAGTAATAGTATTCGTCGCTACTCGATATCGACGCTGTAAATATTTAGTATGGCAGATTTTGCAGCGCCTTTAGCGGTCACTTGCAGAACCAAAATTTGCCATACAAAATATTTACGGCGTCGATATCGAGTAGCGACGAATACTATTGCTTAAAACTCATGGTAGAGGTACTGGTCAGGTTAGAAGGGGAAGGCGAGGTATAGTGAGCGAGCGAAGCGAACGAAGACAGTCCCCGCCATCCCCTTCGTGGTTATTTTTTTAAACCACCCAGAAGTGCACAGAACAAAAATAAAAAGTACATAATTACAATCTGATTAAATAGGACATTACAGTTTTTACAATATGATTCGTATAAGAGTGTCGAATAGGCGACCAAAACAAATAAAAATCGAAGCGAGAAAATATTACTTTACTATCCACTTATCATGCGAATTAGTTCACTAATGAAAGTCAACCAAGCGAACAGATAACGATATATTTTCGAAAGCTTTTGTTAAATAAACAGCTTTATGGTGAGCTCATCATTTACACATGAATTTTATTTTGTTTTGTACTTAGCTCCTTCCTCATGCATGTTACGCGAATAATATTTATGAATTTTGTATTTGAAGAGTGTATAGCGCCGGTTGCCGGTTCTATTTGAGGACCTAAACTGAATTGGTGAAGAGATGGAGCTGTGTTTGCGATGGATCAAGGATACCCTATTTGGCCAGGTTAGCTTTTGCAGCAGCTAACCTTACCATTGATTGTCAGACGAGGCAGCCAGAAAGAGTGATATAGCTATAGGTACACCCTTAGTTCTAGGCAAACTGGGGCCAAGGGTCGGCTTCTGAAAAGAAGGCTCTACCCCTTTATGAAAGGCAACGAAGGAACGTGATGGGTTTTTTAATCAGTAAGAGTCTGACACTATCTCTCACTCCACCTAAGGGCGGGGGATGTCATCGGACGATTTTCACCCACCATAAAAAAACATATGAGAAATACATAACCTAAAATACATAATTCAGAAACTACCTACATACACATACATAGTACATACATCTATGCCACCCATATGCTTAATTGAAAGACTCCAATAACATGATTCGCAGTACAATTGTTCATTAAAGTAACAATCGATGAAAATTGCAACGATTAATCTGTTACCGGTTCGAACTGGTAAACACCAGTTCAATCTAGTTCTTTCCGGTTACAATTAAACAATTGAACGTTACCATAGTTGAGAAAACGTGCTGGACTTGTTATGGCAGGATATAGTGGGTTTGTCTGCTTTGGTTCAAGATTTAAAGATTCTGAAATATGTAACTACTGAAACGAATGTATTATAGTGATTTCACAATTTTTTTTGTACGATATCATTAAATAATTTCTTCCGCTGTTGGGTGAAGCGGGAGTGTCAGACTTTTCGGAACTCATCCCATAGTTTTTTTATATAATTATATATATTTCACAACTAACACACAACACCATCAGCAGCTAGTGGGCTTATCAAATAAAAGAATGTTATTTTCCATAATCATCTTCTCATAAACTAGAAAGACAATGATCACGATTAGGCACTTACTACCTACTTACTTAGCAAACGTCTTTATAATGGTACAATTTGAGACAAATAAACGCACCTACGTTTTGTGTCTGCGCACTCGACCGTGACGGAACTACGGCCTTTGATGATTTACTACTTATTATGATGTTTTGTTTTATCGCTGTAGGTTTGTCATCTAACTATTTTGAGATCGAAATAGGGATAAGGTTTGTTATACGTGATCGACACGTTTGTGACGTTCGGCACTGCGATTGACCCGCGCCAAGCTCTGAGTGCTCGATTACGGAGACGCGGTGCGTTGCGTGGCGCGTCGGACGGTCCGTCGTACATTGCCATTCGTTTGTGTTACGACGAAACGCACAACTCGCCGCGCAACGCGCAGCGTCTCCGTAAACACGGCCTTAACCAATCAGAGAGCCAAACGCGGCATACGTTTCGACCGCATCGCGTTAACGTCAAAACAACTCCTACTCAGCACAAAGAACGTGTCAAAATGCCCAGGCTTTGTTTTCTTTTTAGAGCATCGATAATAATTAATAAAGAACGTCTCGGTCTTTGTAAAAAAAACAGGTTTTTTAAGGTGGAATTTATCCAATGACTTCTCCTGTCTAGGGTGGAGCGGGAGGCGGTTGAAAACTTCACTGACACCATCACTTTTCTGGCTGAAAATTAATGACTTTTTCGATGTGACTATTAGAAGTGGGAAATCATTTAATGATTTTAAAACGCATTCACGGCGCGCGACATCTTGTTGGCTAGGGTGGAATGAGAGGGCGTTCCAGACTTTTACTGACTAATACCTACAGGCGTCTTTCAGTTGCCCTTTGCATTCTATTTCACAGTCACTTTTATTTAATTAAATACCATTTTATGAAAAATAATTTTATAGGTACCCTAGGTACATAAAATTGTTGTGCCCGATAGGGTTTATGTTCACACATATGATTTGCAATTTATTGAAATAAATGAAATATATTTTTGGGTAAATCTGGCAATAAACAATTTTATTTCATAGGCTAATTAAAAAAAATCTCAGCTCTCATCGGGCATGGAACTCAATCGAAATACTTTTTGTAGGTTTACGCGAAGGAAACTAGTTCACTAAGTCACGTAAGCAATAGGGAGAACTCTTGCGTTTGCGTAAAAATCGCTGTCATCGAAAAATCCCAGGAAAACCAGATGTTTGGTCATTGTATGCGTAAACCAAGCAAGGAAAAACATTTGTCTAAGTATAGATGACAAGAAAAATGCTATTGCATTCTTACTAAACAAAATTTATTAAGCCTTCTCACGTATTTTAAAAAATAATCCCCCATCGCGTCTGTCTACTCGCGATAAACTCAAAAAGTGCTGAACGGATTTTCATGGGGTTTTTACTAATAGACAGAGTGATTCATGAGAAAGGTTTAGATGGTACATGTATATTATGGTAGAGTACAGCCGAATATTTATAAGACCCGTTCGAAGTTGGGGTTGGTCGCTAGTTTAGGATAATTACATTAGTTTTAGTATAATTATGCGAAACCCGAAACACGTGTCTAATATTTTTATGTATAAAATCTACGTATAAAATTTCATAACTGTATTGTTATGTTACCTGTTTGTCTGCACAAATACATGGTTACCAGGCCATCCGAGCGACTAAGGAGTGGTTTTGCTCCCACACTCAGCTGTGTGCTATATTGTGTTGTACTTAATGTCAGTGGCGTCCAACTTGACCTTATTTAAAAAAATTTGGAAACAAATATAGGTAACATAGCGTAAAAATTGTTGGAATCGATTCCGTTACCTACTGATTCTGAACAAACTATATTCAGGTTTCGCATATACCAAAAATAATGTAATGTATACAAAGCTCGATTTTATAATAAGATTATGCGTAGCTCACGTTTGACCACTATCTCACGTGATGGTAAGAGATGATGCGGCCAACGATGGCTTGCTTAGAAGTAACCTATTCACTCTTGACTTAAAGACCCCTAGGTTATAGCTATCAGGAAACACAGATTCCGGCAGGGAATTCCACTCCTTAGCTGTACGCATAAGTCATGTGTTCCTAAAAGGCTTTGAACTTTAGGTTAAGGAAAACAAACTAGGTACAATATTATTTGCTGTCTGTGCAATTGAAAGTGTGATAATTGTTTGGATAGTTCTTCTTCTTATCGTATCGATGGTTTTCTTTTCCCTCAAAGTTTTTGGGAATTTTTTGGACAGTTTATAAGAATGTAGTTTATAACCCCACAAAATCTTACACAGAATTAATTTGTTTGTCTGCAAAAAGTCCCCAGCGTTTTATGGCAAAGTGATTAGTCAGGCAGCACCCACTCATACTATCCACGGGGAATGACTGGAAGGGAAACCGCGATCCTAGAATGCAAAGGGTAAGGGGCCGTTCAAGTATTACGTAAGCAGATTTTTGGCAAATATTAACATCCCTGCCTCCTCGTCAGCAAATTTAAGCAAAACAAAAGACCCCTACCCACTGTTGTGCTTACATAATACTTGAATGGCCCCTAACTGAAGGACACAGGTGTGGCTTTAGTTAGTAAAAGTCTGTCCTCCCGTTCCATCCTAGTACGTGAGAAGGCATTGGTTGATTTACTACCTCAAAAAAAATTAAATCCTCTCATAATTATAGAAAATTAAATACTCATACAGCTATGTGGCTTTAATCGCGGCTTAATTCCCAGCTATCTCGCAGGAACCAGGAAATGTTCACATTTCCTTAATAAAAACTAGACTATTGTTCTTCTAGTGAAATAATCAACTATCGTAATGATTCGAGGGCTTTTACCGAGGAGTAGGCTTCAGAAAGTCATTGTTTTATAGCACTGCTCGCAGGTGTGCTACCTCAAGCAGCAGTGAAAAAATTAGTTAAACTCCTAATTCAATTCAATATAAAGATAAGGCCGTCTATGCTCCAAGGGCGTCGCCAGCCGATGATAGTATAAAGAATTCTATTATAAAGTTTATTTTCTCCACAATATAACTCTTATTTGCTAGCCTTATTTCTACGGTAACATGGCATTACAATGTGGGAGACCAGTGCCTAAACTAAGCTCAAGGCCTATATTTCAGGTCACCATGGCAAAACAATGAATTGTAGTTACAGTCGAGAGCTTTTGAAGCTAAAACAAGTGAAAATTTCAACCGCATTATTCCAAAACGCGATCTAAAATAGTTCCAGGACTATTACAAGGTTTAATACCGATTAAACTCTATCTAAATGTAGTTTTCGGTATTATTACTAAGTTTAATACCAAATAAAAGTGATCTAAACTCTGTTTTTTCATTAGAGATAATGATTTGACAAGTGCAAATGTCAAACTTCGGAAATATGATACCAGCTTTTTGATCAAAGTGATGTCTCCAAATTCGATTCTTTTTGTACCGGTTCTTTTAGTAATACAACCTTTATGGCAAGTAGGACCAAGATATGATAGTGTTTGTTTATATTAGAGTCTAATACAAATTTTAAAATAAAAATATTCAAATATATTACAATCTTTTTTTACACGCGGCCTTTTACTTAGGCTAAGAACTAACATCCACCGCGGTTGCGGGCCTGCCGCTTCGTAGGCCGCGGGTTCAAACTCAGACAGGCGCATTTCTTTGTATTGTCTCCTCCGTCTCCAAGAATGCTCTGCACAGGAGACTGTCTGTGTTGCCTATTGTGTGGAGGGGTTTGTTTAGTAAGCAGGATTAAGGGTGGGTCCGGTGATAGTCCCCACCACGCGGACTGCCTGTGTCCAGTCGCAAAAGGCATTTAGTAAGAGTTTCGTTTCTATATGGTATGACCTCTTTGACCCGTCTACATCCTGGTGTCCAAGACCACCAGCCCTCCGCTAGTGTGTGGGTGTGTTTACGTAGCTGACTATAGGGGACGTGCACGATAGTTTCGGGCCCGAACTCCAATACAATGTTATAATCCCTTCCTAGACAACTGCTGAACTCAAGTAGCTTCTTTTTAAAATTTTACAATTGAAGTAGGTAGCGATTCTGATGATTCATTTTACTCGGACTCTTCAGAATCAGAATAAAGACTCTTTGCGTAGCCTAGCAACGGTGTTGATATTTGGAACTTGTCATTCTATCAATATATTAATTGAATGTTTTTTTTACGTTATGGACATATTATAATTTATTCAACATTGGTGACGAGGAGGTCTGTTGAACAATAGAGCCTGAAACGATTACGAGCAACCTTCAGGTTGTGCTAACGAAGACGAAAAATACATTTCAAGAAGACATTATACTTCATACCTTAAAAGAGATCGAAGCCAGATTGTCAACTTTACAAAACTTTTACGAATCCGCAGTTTTGATTTAATCTAAGACGAATCCTTACAAAGCTTACAAAAAAAGATTGAACTGGAAACAGAAAATGATAACTCGAAGCAACAATGCAATACAGGTACGAATGTGAAGCCTACATTGATGGTACCATCATTGGTCGTCAAGCTGTGATTTCAAATCTCTGCATTACAAAAAACGACACTCGATTCGAGCCTGAGTCCTAGCTCACCATAATTAGTCGTAAAAATTTAAAATGATAATTCTTACGATTTTTACGAATATTTTTCGATCTTTCGGTCAATGTCGGTAGCGGCACCTCACTATTTATGAAATGGAAAAAACATGCAACATTCGAATTGTCAAATCATTATCTCTAATGAAAAAATGAGCTGTAAATGTATTTCCGAGACTATTATTAGGGTTTAATGTCAATTTAAACTAGTAATAGTCCCGGAACTATTTTAGATCGCGTTTTGGAATAAGGTGGTAACATTTTAATGCTCAAGACTGTAGTCACCACCAAAATTCTTATCATAATAGTGCTAAATATAGCTGTGAAAGTGCTGAGTTCGCAACACCAAACGAAGGGCGTGGCGAGTGTGGCGACATATTGCCTGTCCCTCACTTTCCTTAGTTCCGGCCAGTGAAACGTCAAAGCCACCAAAACCAAAGTAAAAAAAAACCCTTAAAGGCTTCTTTGTTCTTTTTAATTAATCGAGTTTTTATAAATGACAATGTTTACAAGTGGCGTTCCGTTCGGCGCTCCGACTGGCCCGCTCCAAGCTCTTAACCAATCAGGGAGCCAAACCTGGTTAACGTAAAACAAGTAGCAGTAAGCCTCAGAAACATCTACCAACTATAGTAGTTCCCAACGTGTGGTCCGCAAGAGAGGGATCTTTTGCGGACCACAGGTTGGGAACCACTGATCTTCCAAAGATTTTCCAACTGAAAAGTAACATATATGCGAACGGATTTTAAGTTTTATCATATAATTGTGTTTTTTAATAAACTATTGATTTTAAAGAATACATCGTTGTGCTACAAGTTTGGAGTAGTGAGTGTTTTTT
Organism: Leucania comma; assembly: GCA_958295575.1. NCBI lineage: Eukaryota > Metazoa > Arthropoda > Insecta > Lepidoptera > Noctuidae > Leucania > Leucania comma. The sequence continues at coordinate 6,752,630 of OY282483.1, forward strand.
TAGATAAATGTAGTCAAAACTTCTGAAATTCTGGCCCCTGCTAATGACGAAAGAATCGTAAGGGGTCCCAGCCCCCCTAGCCAAGTTACAATCGTTTCGTTTAGCGTGAACGCTTCTGACGTCATCTCAACAAAGGAATTGGGGGCGTGGCGAACTCCAAGCGTTCACGCTTAACGAAACGATTGTAACTTAGCTAGGGGGCCAGGTCAAAATAAGGTTGAGAACCACTGACCTACTACAATAAAACTAATTATGACAGGTAAGTAGTACGTGTCACATATAACGCAACCCAGGTATCTACTCACTAGAAATCAAGTCTACTGACCTTCCTGAAGGTAAACATCTTAGGTGATTATGGTCACAGATATAGATATGGCGCACAATTTGCAATGCTCAATCATGAATAGTCGATATACATTGAATTTTCAATCGTATTTATTAGCGGAACATGTTTTGTAACGCATTCATTTATATATCTATACTACTAATATTTTAAAGAGGAAACAAAAATAATATAAATAGGAGGGTTGATAAAGATGCATGTATTTTCGCCCTTAACGCTCTCAAAAAAACGAGATTGTGTCCGACTATTTTTGGAAAAAATAATATAATTTCCAATAAAAAAAAATATTTCTGTCTATCTGTCTGTTTAGACTGATCTCCGAAACTGCTGCACCGATTCTGACGGATGGATAACTGATGTTACAAAAAGTAAAGGTAGTTTTCATTTTCCCGCGGGAATAGGTTTCCACACTACGGAATACGTCTTCGAAACAGTTGAGTAAGTTATGTTATGATTTTCCAGATAACGACCAAGCGCATTTAGACTTTGTAGAAATAACGATAAGGGTGTTTATAGTTTGCACTGAAGACAACATGTGGTATTGTCATTAAAATCAAATATATTTAAAATTAACAAAGTTTAGTATTTACCGATGATACGATATACCTCTTTAAGATAGATTTTTTTTTTCTGATTTCGTTTTTGAAGGTAAAAACTGCAAAACAATGCATACATTGTAATATTTCGCGTATTTCTGAGACAACCAATCGCGAAATAAGAATAGGAAAGCCAATAACCTTGATCTGTCAAATTTTGAGTGAAAACTACGGTTTGCAAAAAAACCTTACTTGAATATCAAAAAAGGGTTTTTTTTTGCTTTGTATTACGAAGTCCTATATAAGTCTAGGTGAAGTAAAAACTTTAATGGTTAATATAAATTAGCTAAATATTTTGTTTTAAGTAATAATTAGTTTAAAAAAAAACTATTTTCTTTCTTAGGAATTCATTGTTAGGAATAATTCGCCTTTTTATTCCATTTGCCAGTAATCGGACACTTCACACAGTGACACAGAGATGAGCAAAATTTAAGAATTGGATTCTGATAAAACTTTTTTCGTTCACGATTCATAAATTAAATTTAAAAAAATCTTTTTTTGCTCGCCGTACCTAATTTCTTCAATTTGACAGTTCGACGTAACGTCACAACATGGCAATCGATCCTATTCTCATTTGGACCGCATTGTACCTATCTGACAGCAAATAAGATCAATGTTGCGCATCTTGGCTTAATGTTGACACGCGCGTGATATCAGAACGGCACTTTCTCTACTTTCTTTATTCCGTAGTCCCGGCGCCATCTTCTTCTTGGTCTACCGCTACACCGTCGTGCGATTTCAGGGCACAAACTTTAGGGGGTTGATAAATATTATAAAGAACACGTTTATTTCGCGATGTGATTGCATTAATTAGGGCTCAGAACGCGTCATGGCTTATCTTCATTGCCACAACGCGTCATGGCCGTTTTTTAGCGTCACACACGACGCGAAATTCGCGGTGTTGGTGTTTGAAAGAAAAATTGCGTTGTGAGCAATTTTTTTCGTTTTTTGGCCGATTTCGATCTTCGAGCGCTTTTTTTTTTTTGTAAATCACTAAATTACGAAAAGGATTTTGATGTGATTTTCCTTATAAGTATACATAAGGAAAATCATATCAAAATCCTTTTCGTGATTTAGAAGTATTTGGCGTAAAGAAAGAGGTAGACTGCGACTTTGTTTTAAAGGTCCTATTTAGAGGTTAACATCACTCACGGAGTTGATGGTCACATTATTTTTAGCAACAGATTTTTAGCATTATCGGCCTTGTAATATTCCCACTGTTGGGACTCAGGACTCCTCTCTATCGCTAGGTAAGGGAATGGGCCGTAATCCACCACGCGGGCCCAGTGCGGATTGGTGGACATGTAACACATGTCTTCGAGTTTTTGGTTCTAGGACATGCTGGTTTCCTCAAGATTGTTTTCCTTCACCGTTGCTCTTAGCAGCGGTGATAAAATAAATAATACAAAGTAATTAGTCTGGCTTTGATTGAATGGATTTGAACCCACGACCTACAACTGTTAATGACGAGCTGGACAACAAATTGATGCAGAATTGAAAAACATGTTTTTGAAGATTAATTTCCTACAAAATATTTTATTTTGTTTTTAAATAAGTAAGTACAGACCTACCTACTACCACTACTACCATGTTCAGAAAAAAGAACAAGAAAAAAAAAACTATTTATTTATTGCTAATTATTATCACTACATAGTATAAAACAAAGTCGCTTCCCGCTGTCTGTTCATATGTATGCTTAGATCTTTAAAACTACGCAACGGATTTTGATGCGGTTTTTTTTTCAATAGAAAGAGTGATTCAAGAGGAAGGTTTATATATATAAAACATGTATATATTTAATATCACCATTGCACCCGTGCGATGCTGGGGCGGGTCGCTAGTTAAACATAAAATAAAAGGAAAATCTGTAGGTAATCAATGTGTGTAATCTGTGTCAGGAAAATCTAATGATTTTGTTCGGAACACCCGTTTTCAAATACATTGCAGGGGGCTTACTCTCGAGTTTAATCCCGATCGGTCGACATTGGAATTGTGACGCTAGGTACTCTTGAATTCGATGCTAGCGCCATATTGGTTTAAAATTGCGTGACCACACGTCAAGCCCAATCCCCATTTTACTTAACTTTTCCAAAAAGGTCACGCAATTTGGCCCTAGCATCGAATTCAAGAGTACCTAACGTCACAATTCCAATGTCCACCGATCGGAATTAAACTCGAGAGTAAGCCCCCAGATGACTGAAACTATACGGGTTCCGGTTTTTCATTCGGACATACGGGACACTAGTTGAGATCAGAGATTTAATCAGGATATCAGTTAAATGAGAGGTAATACTAACGTGTGTATACGGCGAAAAGCGCTTTAGTCGAGGAATTGCGAACGCCAGCGGGAAATACAATAAAATACGGCGAAAACGTGATTGCCAAGAGCTTGCCAAGAACATTCTGTTTTGATATATCAATGGTTTACGGTTATGCCAACACGTGTTTTAGTTTATTCTTTATTACTCAATGTTTTATGTTTAAATGCACCCAAAACTGAGCTGATCTTACAAAATAAATAAATGTAACATTTTTTTTTTCAATATTTATTCTAATTTGCGTCATCGCCGAAGATATTTTTAATTTTAGCTACATGTCATGCATGTTCCAAGTTTGACTTCTCTATTACAGTTTTAAATTTAGAATCCTTGACAGAACTATCTTATGTGTGGAAACTGTGGTTATGAAGGATCCAAGGATCTTATGTGTTATCTGCAGTTATTTCATCGTGTTTGCAATGCCAAAACATCGTTAGTAACACATCGGAAAATCATACTGAATCCTATAATCCAGAATTCCAGATGCATTCGTGTGAAAACAACCTAGATTGTGTTGCCATTTACGATATTTTTAGAATGCGATGTGGAATTAATTCGTAGATTATAGACAAGGGCATCGGAGTTTCATTTTCATCTCCACTTTTATAGGGCATTCAACAAGTGACGAAGGGAGGTAGCTTGAACTTAATGTAAGCGAATGTGTATGCGAAGTTATCTTTTGTTTATTGACGTTTCTATTAGCGAATTATGAAAGATTTAATAAAATTCAAACTGCAGATAGATATTTTTTAGATGCTTTTGTTTTTCGTACAGTAAATTTTAAATTATGACTGTAACTTCGTTCCGTTATATCTACCTATATCTGCTGAAGGAATGTAAAACTTATCTAGATTTTTTTAGATAATATCTGAAACTAAACTAAAACAATCCGTAGGTTTACCAAACTGTAGTACTTACCTATTCATGATATAAATAGAGTCTAATTTTAAAACGAATGTATAGCACAGCGCAGGCTCTTTTTTTATTTACAAACATTTTGCAGCCTTGTTTATCTAAGTGGGTTACTTAGATATTTCGTGTTATGGTAGGTATGTCCATGCTAAACAATTAATAGAAAACAATAGTTTTAAATGTGTAAACACTTACCCCAGAGGATGTTATACAGAATTCCTTTGCTTCAATTGCAGAATTAACACAAAATAACAGTGCACATTTTCTTCAGAAAAAAAAGAAGAAAAACGGCGGGAAAAGAGAGAGACGTCCGTCGCACTTTCAAGTTCAAGCCGACACCATGCACAAAATCACAGTTTTCTTTGAAGTTTTGTTAGTTTATACACTCGGAACACAGAATGTTATGCGCGTGTGATCACAACGATTGAATAAACGACAGTGCGTAAACAATATCGTGTTATGAATGCGGTTCTGGCGCGAACGTCCGAGGTTATTATCAAAGGCTATTGAACGCAGACAGTAATGTAGAACATTGATAACAGCGCCACCTATGAAGTGTTTTATGAGCTAACAAAAGGTATGAACCAAGTTTGAAATTTTTTTGAACTTGGTTTGGTAAACAGATGAAACCAACTTTAAGGAAATTGTAAAAAATAAAGATAAAGTACATCATGAAGGTGAATGAATTGCCAGAAACCTTGTAAAATCATGTCTCGATGCTAAGTGAGCGAATAAACTGGTAAAGTCACGCAGGCCGTGCGTTAGATAATTATAATTAATTAACAGCTACCGTTTACTCGCAATAGTTTCAATGGGTCTCAAAAATAAGTGATGGAAATAATAAAGGCTTCGTTGCTATGCCATAGTATGCTTTATAATATATAATATTCCACCACATTACCACACAAAACCTTATGAGTGTTCATGCTTATTTGACGACTCGAAAAAGTGGCAAGTGTGAGAAGAGAAATGCACACTGATTGTCCGACAAATAAATAAATGTGTACTTAATGTTTGATAAAAATATAATTATATTTGTGTTGGTGCGGGAATCGAAACCGTGACCCTTGCGTCTCAACCTGCGCTCGAAGCCACTGCGCTAAACGGGTCGTCGGGTAATGAAAAAACGCCCATCCATAAAAGGCGATTACTGATCTATTTCTTGATGTCTATTCTCAGGGGTGCTCGGCACCCACTGTTTATTTCTCAATAGTCCTACGGAGAACCCACGCAGTCAGCGCCCCTGAGTTGCACACAATAGGTTCGAGATAACTTGTTCCTTTGTTGTCCTTCGTTCTTATCACGTAAATGGCGGTTGAAGGTAAAGCCACCGCGTCGCGTTAAATTCGTGTGATCCGCATCGGATCGCTTCGCAACCGCATTCGCGTCAAATCGCCCACGGGAATTGAAGACATAACAAACAGAAGTGTTTTCTAAGTAGGAATATCTATATTTCCCTACTAACACTTCGTTGAACAACGCAGTTGAGTTTCTTTTACTGTCCTACTGCTGCTGGACAAAGGCCTCCTCCCCTCCCCCCAAGTTTTTCCAGGTATTCTTTTCCCGCGCCGTCTCAAACCAGTCCTCGCGGTACGCGTTTCGATTATCCCACCATCTCTTTCTAGGCCGGCCTCGGCGGCGCTTTTTCTAATACGTAGCAACATTTGCACAGCGTTCTCTGTGTATATAGCTGATGTGACCCGCATAACCTCATTTGAGCCTAGCAGCCTTTTTCTGCCCATTTATTAAGCCTGTTTTGGAGTGCAGCATATCATTCCGTATTCAGTCAGTTTTACAGCTAAAATGCTACGTCCATAGCTCTTAGTAAATATAGGAGTGTAAAATAAAAAACAAGATGAAATCTTAACCGTTATTTATATTATTATTCAATACATTCATACAAAAGAGATGCATTGGATCCATACCGCTTGCTTACGACTAAGTTTTGCAGAACACTTGACAGTAATTGAAATAAAGATACAGTACTGGGGAAGAATTGATACAGCACAATCGAATTTTAGGAAAAGAATGTCACTGTGTGACATACATTGCAAGGAATAGCCGCGCCTAGAAACAGATTTTTTTTAACCACTGAAACTGGATTGCTAGTAAACAATGGTACACTTTGTATAGAAAGTGTTGGGATGGCTGTTTCTAACTACAGCTAGCAATGAGTCTCGCATCCTTACTCTACAGTTTCACAGTCAAAAGTGTGATTTAGAGCCTGGCAACATTAGTAAGGCGCGGTGTCTGAATGCGGCACAGTATCGCATCGTGCGGTGAAGCCAAAAATTTCGCTATAAGTCTTCAAGCTAAGAGTTTTATGATGGTGCTTTTTAATCACTCAAGCCCTAAGCGAACGCCGGCGTACTCATACCTATTGTCTTTCTATTGTGTCTCTAATTACGGCCACACCCATTTGCACTTCTATCCTACCCAAGAGAGCGTGTTAGCGACCGCCTCATCGATCTCGACGCGTGCGGTCGCTCTCCCACTCTTTCTCGTACTAGTAAATGACGATTCTAAGTAACAGAAAAGGATAGAAGGGCGATTTGGTGCGGCTAGATGTAACTTAACCCTAACAATGTTTTGTTTACTTTTTTGGCTTGATCCTAAAGGACTTCTACAGATTTTCATGTCAGTCATGTTTTCAAACGAATAGTTAATTTGTTTACCATTAGAATATAGATGTACAGATTCTAATGTTTTTATAGTATTTGGCAGCAGATGTATCAAGTCAACCTTCTCGGCAAACTTTGCTGAGGTTAACACTACAATATAAAATTGTCATGTCCATTTTACTGCAATCATGCCACGCAGACACTTGAGATACAAACCTACACCAATTCTACATCACAATATCCATTATGAAGCAATTTGCGAACAATTAAAACACACACAGTCACAGAACTTCACTTGAAGAAATCCTGCCAAAAATTCCCGCACGGTTGTCTGTGGTAGTGTGGGCAGGTTGTACGACAATGTTTTACATAGGAAAATCTTTTTCTGAAACTCGATGTACTATATTTTATAATTACCCAGCAATTGAACAATCTCCGTAGATTACTAGATTATTTGCCAGCAGCTGTGGCCAGTGGGTTTCTTAATACTAGGATCACTGAGTCACCACGTAGGAACATTTTTGAAATGAATCTATCCTTGTTCACGGCTTTACCCTGAAAATATAATTATTTTATTTGAGTATTTAGCATTTGCACTCTACGCATATCATGCTAAACTTGGGTCTCACAACTTAATATTATGAGAGTAGTTGATAGTGATTAAAACAATAACAACAACAACTAACTACTTTAAATCTCTGCAAAATTGTATAGTATGCGGCAAATAAGTTGAACTCGTTGTTATGGTTAAGCGCCACTTTAAATGATACCCGAATATTGGTTACTGCACTCCATTCAAACTCAACGACCATGATGGGTCATGCCAAGGTTTATATGCAATGGATGATTATGTGATTGGATGATTGCAATTATTCTTTCTTATTTGAAAAGTAACGATTTACAAGTTTTTCTTTGTCAAGTATTGTGATTTAACATGATACATAAAATATATAGTGGTTATTTGTTTATATTGACTTGGCTCTTGAATTTCTGAATTGATGTGTAAAAATATCAATATGTCTAAGGGTTGAGAAGTTAGACCTTGATACAGTTTTGCAAAATGGGGAACACAGTTGTTTTATAGCATGTTATGGATAATCGTTGTGAAGTGAGTAAGTTTTCTTACTTTCATAGCTCAGAATTGTTTTATGAATATGTTATAAAGTGAAACTTTGTCACACACACCTTTTTTCGTATTTGAAATTTACTAAAAGTAACTAAACTACAGCATCAAACAACATTTCTGAAAATCAATACATAACCTCTAAACTCAATGTTTGCATTAAGAATTACCCCGAAAAAAGACAAGAGATGTATATAATAAAAAGAATTTCACGTGATCATTTACCTTCTTGCCTTTGCCTAGCCTTGGCACCTCAGTCCACATTTCCTTTACATTCTCAAGAACCATGTTGCAATGCCGGTCAAATGCCTTGACGCGTCCCAACAGCTTTTTGTTATTTCGACAGTTGATCAGAACTTGAGTATTGTTCTTTACTGATTGCGTGAGTACTGAAAGAGGGCCGGTACTGAATTCTTCCTCTTCAATTTTAGATAATTCTTCTAAAGTCATCTCTGAGCGTGGCTTAGATGTTGATGCCCTGAAAACATTATTTTGGGAGAATTAGCGCATTAGAACGGTATTTTTCTGCTGTTTAATATTTTTAAGTCTTTCACTTACATTTTGTGATGGTTTTTTTTCTAGTTTATCACTGAATAATCAACAAAATTACAAATCTCGTAGAAATCACAATCACACAACGCCAAAATGTTTTTTTTTTTTAATATTTGTCAGATATTTGTGACTTTTGTTTTGTTGGTTGCCTTGGATAGCGGGTTTTCAGGATATAGTTGTTGCCAGTGACATTATTGACAAATATAAAAAAAAAAAAACATTTTGGCGTTGTGTGATTGTGATTTCTACGAGATTTGTAATTTTGTTGATTTGAGTGACATTATGTGGACTCTTACTCAATATATATGTCAATGCTCATGAGCTTATAATTATAGTGCTATGGTTTAAAAAAATTAATTTGTCAGAGGGTCGCTGTAGCTGTTGATATTTGGTAAAAATTTTCTGCAGAAATTGTGTATAAATGAAAAGACGGTGTCTTTAGTTCTCATTTCGGCCACGAACAAAAAGATGTAAAGACTCAAAATAAAATCGTATTGTTTAACTTTTTCGATTTTAGTTCAGTGGCTGTTTTAATTATTCGCAATTTGATTCATAGAGGATATTGTGATATAAAATTATTGGTATCGTCTCAAACGTCACCACAACTGGACAATATGTAGAATGCCTCAGAGATGTTTATCAAGAAGACTCGATACACTTGTTGCCAAATACTGCAAAACCATTAGAATATATTACAATGTGTCTCCTGATATATCCATTTCTAGGTCGTATTCCCACCCGATTATAAGCAGTGATGCAACTTAGAAGCAATTGTAATGGTGATAATCATGGATATCATTTTAATGTCATGATTCCAGTGAGAGAAGGGACAGATTCATGGTAGAATTTCTGGTAACAAGCAACAAAATAAAACAAGGACCATTCGTGAAATATTTTTATTATCTTTTTTCTGTAATAATAAGAAAAAATGAAGTATTCAACTAGCTTTTAGTAACTAATTTTGATATAATAATTCAATATATTTATAATTCACAGTCTTGGAATAAAAATAAAGGCTAATTTAATAATAGACATTGCCATTTTCATTCAACATTAGTTTTTTCCAACTTGCAACACATTACGTAAAGTTTTAATTTAATATTCATACAGGAACAAGCTAAGATGCGTACCGGGATCACACTTACATAAATTTCTTTGGTTATATTTACAAATATTTATGTACTTTCCCTTTAAAAACTTATTTAAATTATCACAACTAAATATTACTATAGCAACACATTTACGAAAGACAAAATAAATACAATGTTGAAAAATCCAATTTTTTTTTACTCCAGTACGCAAATATTAAAATGCTAAGTTTTAAATGGAAAGCAAGTTTTAGAAATGAAGTAAATGGGTAGAAAAATGTGAATAAAGACGTATAGTGTATTCGTGTTGAGAAAATAATGTTGCATCATTGTCATTGAACTTAGCCACGCCCCTTGACCAATTAGGTCATAAGTAAATTAGAAAGTCGTGTTCACATTGACGAAGTTGTTGAAGATTAACTTTTAAAATAACTAGTTAATAATTATATTTGAAAACACTGTAAGAATGTTGGCTTTTATTTACATGAATGGTTTAATTTTTACCTCAGTATAAATACACTTTGCAGTTGCAATAATGAGGCACTATTTTCTTGACACGGATAGGCTACAGAATACATTACATGTATTATGTAGTCATGTATACAATGGCCCATATTGGTCGTTTATAGGATGATCCATACTGACCATTAAGATTATCAAGTATAGGTCCACATCTGATTCACACACTTCGTCAAACAGAGAAAGTATTACAATCACTTATAAAAAATATCAATTTCACATCGCTTTTCAATCCATGAATTTCGTTGTGAAGCTTATGTATAAGACTGGAAACCACAGAGCTGCCAAAACAATAGACTTTATATTGTTTACTTGGTGTGAAACTAAATCTTTAAGTCGGATGCATGATTGCTTTTCTTGTGTAATTTCGGCCGAGCTGATGGTTTTTAGCATCGATTATGTAGAGCGTCCGAACCGCATCACATAAAGTATTGCGATACAGTCGCCTTTGCGGCAGCACAGCGGCGGCGCGCAACAGCGATGGAAACGCGTGAGTCTATCGTTACTGTCTCGCTACTCCAGCGATACAAATAATAGCGTCTAGAGGCGCTCACGTACAGATAGTCATTATACTACAGCACACGAACTGTATCGATGTTGCTATGCATCTTTATCTCTATTGCATCGCGATAGTATCAATGCGGAATTATGGTTTTTCGATGAAGGTTTTTTGATCAGGCGACAGCATCACGACTGTATCGCAAACTTTGTGCGATTGAATCACTGCAAAAATCGATACCTATATCTTCAGTTCTAGAGGCATCGCTGTACGTTGCCAACTAGAGATAAAGCTGAATTTGAACCTTTATATTTAGATTCCTTTACTGCTCTGCACTTTCCAACTATATTAATTATAAAGAAAGTCAATTTCCAAACAACAAAACTATTGTTTACTAACATTTATCATCAAACTTGGATATTAATAAATATATTGAGTTTCATTTTGCGACGATCCAGCACCATTTTGTTTTGTACCAAGCTGTGGCAGTGATTACTACTATGGACGACAATTATTATGCATCTATTTATTAATAAATTATTGCATTATTCCGATTAAAGCATATAATTGACAGGGACATGGGCAGAATATCATAAAATTATTTTTTATTATTTTTATTCACTTTACTCTGATAAAATTAAAGTTTTAATAGTATCACATTTCAGCTATCTGAAACTAATAGTAACATATTATTCGGTTAAGCTACTATAAACAAAAACAAAACCTCCTTATTGTAATTATAGCTGTCATTTCGAATCCTGCCCACACCCCTATCACAAATACATCAAAATTATCTGATTTTTAATATTACAAAAATACGTTTATTATACTATGTTCGGTAAGCATGTTGCTTCGCTGTAGCACCATTTATATAGTGGAATTAGAACGGTATATAAATTATTTATTGTAAAGCATCAACACTCAAGACTAACTAGATGTGTGTTTGACTGTCGCCGGCTGGATGTCAAATTGATGATAGGTGGGAAGATATCCTCTTTATGTATCAAAAGCCGCTGGAGTATTACGTAAAAAAGATTCTTTATTTTAGTACACAAATAGTAGCATAATTTTTACACAAACTTTATCTATAGGTACAATGACGGTCTTATTGCGAACAGCGACATCTACCAGACAACCTTTGGATAGACTGAAGGAACGTAATACTTGAAAGGCCTCCCGATTCCAAGAAGAGACGGCGAGAGCTATTTTAAATTGTCTGTGGACTGTAAAATCGATCTCCCTTTCTCTTTAAACTCTTTTTAAAAAAAATCATCGTCACTAATTTTTTGTATTATATTTATACCAGTTGCATGGATTGTTGCTCCTAACATAATATGGTGGTTCACTAGGACTTGTCATTTTATATATTTCTTAAAATATTTAAGTAGAACTGCTTCATAATCCAGACGGCGACATAACACATAGACAAAAAAACAAATTCTCTATAAATCTCAAACACTATAGTCTTTATAAAAATACGAATTAAGCATTATGTACCATAAGACACTTCTCATTTATCATTACTTACTATAAGGAATAAAACTAACCTAATAATATTTACAGAGATCTCTTATTTAGATTCTAATCAATCGTTTAAGAGTTCGAGCAAAAAATAATATCGATGGCAGAAATGTCAAATTTCGTAAAGGACACGTCCTGTATCAATAATATGTATGATTTAGTAATACAAAGTATGTTTATCAGTTGTCTAGTACTCATAGCATAAGCTCTGCTTAGTTTGGAACTAGATGGCGTTTTGTGAATGTTGTGGAATATTATTATTATATTTTTATTGCGCCTAAGGTTGAAAATCCAATGGTGCATTGTATGTCCTTCCGATGTTTGAAGTTTCCAACGTCGATATTACTTATGTGCTTTGTACCATATCAACAACGGCTTTAGAACGTAAAGAAAACAAATGAACTATGTCAGGATCGCTGCTTACCCAGGGATAAAAGGGAACCCTGGTGTCCTGGAACGCAAGGCAAAGAAGGAACATAGGAGTGGGTTTTGGTTAGTAAAGGTCTGACACGTCACAGAGCTGAAGAAGTCATTGGACGATTTCCAACCTAAAAAAAGGGCGGGGGAATTGTGTTTGGAATAATACACCACACCTATTTTGAATGTGGTTTCCGTTGAGTAATATCCGAGAAAGATATCCGAGGTGCGAATTGTTTTTACGTTGCGTTATGACGTTTGGCGCTCCGATTTGCTCACTCCAAGTTTTTAACCGATCGCGTTAATGTAAAAAAAAAATACTAGCAATGATCACACAAAACAGTTTATGACCTTAGCCATCTTGATACGTCACTAAGTCCATAAGTGTGCTACAAACTTTAAACACGTACGATCTTACAGTTTAAGTAAAATACATACAAACATTTTGAAATATACTCTACATTTATGTACAGATATTTCTTACCGTCAAAATTGCGTTTCATTATTACAAAATATGAACACTTTCGTTTTATGCTTATATTCGTAACAAGCTGAATAAGTAATAATAAAATAATTTCTTCGCTTTTTTTCTCGTTCTTTTTAATCTTATTTTAACTCAATTACTTTATATTTTGAACATTCTTTTCACACGTTGAGTACCTACATATTTTATCTGATCAATTTTATTCTGCTGTCGGTTATGGCTCAAAAGCCCAGATATCAAAAAAATAATAATCGAGTACTTTGTTGGCATCCGGGCTTTTCAAGCCATATTTAACAGCGATTTAAAACTCTTTTGGACAAGCAACTTACAATACTAACCAGCCATTGGCCAACCAAACCAAATTCAATATATATCAATCAACATACCATTTCGATTCACATAAAATGCTTCGTAAAAAATCAGATCCTTACATACCTTGTGACGACAAGTCTTCTGTGCTAATGGCCATTTAAATATATTTACAGACTAGATAACTCAATTAAATTACACGCCATTTGTAAAACTACTTTCATTTTTTTGTTACGGCAATCTCTTTGCCTAACGACTTTCTGTTTTCGAATTTCTGCTGTAAACTGGCAACATTCGATGGTTTGGCCGTCAGTTTTGTTTGATTTGGTTTATTGTCCGTCTTTTGAGAGACTGTAGATGGTTTGGGTACTACTTTAGGCTTGTTTTTATTTAGATTATCTGCTATAGCTTTTACGGAGTCTACTTTTGAAATGGCACGGTTTGTGGGCGGAGTTTTGTCTGTCACTTTGTTTAAGTTAGAATTGGAATTGACTGGTTTAAGTGGAGGTGTAACTTTGTTCGGTTTTTTCGGCTCTGTGGGCGCGGGTCTTAATGGCGGTCGGTTGTCATTCGGTTTTGCTGTCACCACCGGTTTGGTTGTTACTTTTGTCGTGTCGTTTGGTAGTTTATTATTGTTAATAACATCGGGAGGCTTCACATTTTTCGCGTCGGGTACTGTACAGCTAGAAACAACGTCTGGACTGTTCATTATTTTCGGAGTTAAGTTCGCGTTTTTAACTACTTTAGGTGATGGAGGCACGTTTCTGAATGTGGAAGTGTTTTTGAGGGTTGGTGGAGTCACTTGTCTTGAGAAAGTTGGAATTTTAGAATTCGGCCCCGGGAGAGGTGGAGGAGCCTTATCTTCCTCTTTTGTATCATCCTTTTTCAAAAAGGTGGGTACATTGACAGCTGAAGGATGTAAGTACCCACTACTTGTCGTTGACACGTTCGATTTAGCTCCAGAATTGCTATAAACACTCTCAGGAGTCTTATAATGTTCCGAATTCATATACGTACTATCTCTATTGCTCTCTCTCTTTTCCGCCGCGGCTTTGGCTTTTCTTTCCTTCTCTTTCTTTCGTGACAGCGTCGATGCTGAATATATGGACTCAAAATTACGATTCTGTATTTCATTGACGATCTCTCCTAGTAATCCCATGCTTTCAGTACTCCCAGAATTTGAAGGGATCACTTTTGGAGTGTTATACCCTTCGGGAGGAGGCTGAGGTATAGTTTTGATCGGCAGAGGTACCCCTGGTAAAGGTTTCGAGTGTTTTTCCGGACTCTCTTCGATAACAGCGTATATATTGTCTGTAGATTCCTCAGCGATGTGTGCTAAGGGAGCCTGCTTTTCTTCAATGCAATCAACATAATCAACAGACTTAGTTTCGGGTTCTTTTGGTTTTGGTGGTGGGGTTGGGTCTGAATGACTCGGTAAAGGTGGTGGTGGCGCTGTAGGTCTGCCTACGACGGATAATGGTCTAGGCGCGGCTGGTGCTTGCCTCATAGACCCAAAGCTTTGCAAAACCGGTTTCTGACTCGTAGGAGCTCTCATACTCTGAGCCCTATTAACAAAGGCCTTAGGATCGTCCCCGTCTTCAGAATCAGACACCACAGGCACAGATTTGACTGGTAGCTCAATCTCTTTCTGGAGTATCGGGTTGGATATCTGCAAGTTCCTTAGAGCAACTTTGTCGGATTTTGGTACTTTGACCTGATGATTTGGATTCTTCGGTAAAGAGTGACTTCTTTCTACCGGATTACGTTCCTTCTCTTTAGGCTTATCGTGTTTTAGGAACGATGCTATACGGTTTAGTGAAATCCCTTCTTTGACTTTCTTCGGTTCTTCAGGGAGAGGTTTTTGTGGTACCCCAGCGGAGTGCATACTTAGTGGTCTTTTAGGGAAATCTGGGGACATAGGGACAGTTGGAGCAGATCTTAAAGGCCCTAGAGTCTTCGACCCTTGTAAGGGTGATATCAACTCCTTTGCGGTGCATGTAGATGCTTCTAGAATCGGACTTGATATCACAGGCCTTGGCGGAGGGTTGGACGCAGTCGACTGTGTTACTTCTTCAGTTTTATCAGCATTCATTAAAGCTTTAATTTTGTTCTGTACAGTACTATTTGTCCTTTTTACTGAGGGACTCGTCTTTGGGCTGGTTTTCGTCGTAGTGGGTACAACTGGAAGTGGAGGGGCACTTCTTAACACTGGTTTTAAGACTCCTTGGGGAGCAATATTCTGGCTGTTACTTCCACTCCTATGCACAGGTGTAATTTTTGCACTTTTATTTAAACTTTCCGCTATACTTTTCACTGGTTTTTGCGCTATTGGAGGTTCAGTTTCTTCTTTTTGTTCTGCAGCGGTTTTTTCTATAGGAGTTAGGGAAAAACCTTTGAAATTGCCGAAGAAGTTGACGGAAGGATTAATATTGCCCGGGGGACTTCGGTCAGAATCGCTGCGGAGTAAGCTAGAGCTCATATCGTCAGGGTTAGACAGTGTGTGTACATTGACGGGTTGGGCGTTATTTTGAGTGCTGTTTTGAAAGTTAGCGGCGAATTTGCTTGCGCTGCGAGAGATCCGATGTTGTAGGCTTGCTTTCTTTGGTGATGGGGCTCTGTAAACAGATAATTTCATATGAGTAATGAGTTTGGAATTATTTATTTTAGAGTTAACGTAGATATAAATTGTAATCATGCTGTCATGCTAAGTTTTTTCTTTTATGCAACATGCATCAGTGTCGTGTGGGAATGATCTTAACTTATTTTAATTGAAAGTTGTATAATTATGTTTTTACTTCCTATAAGTCAAAACGTTCTCTAAAAGTTAAATATCGCATTATGTTTACCAATAAAAGTCATTAGTTATAGGTAGGTACCTACTAAATCCTATCGGAAATTGCACCAAGGAAAACTTTTGTCTTTAAATTAATCAGAATAAATTAATTTCATTACAGTTATTACATAAAAGATTATGCCAGAACCCAAACATGCCGTTAATGCTAAAAACATGCGCTTAATACTAGAATGCCATGCAACGTTAATGAAAAGCTAAACCAGATCAAGTCACTCACCAAAACAATGCAGAAACAACACCATGTAAGAAGTATTAAGTGTTACCAGCTTTAAAACATACTTTTTTCTAATCCAAGTTTAATTGAGATTGCGGAAACCATTTCTTTTTAATATTGGATGCCAAAAGACACCTCTTTATACAGATCAATGAAAATTAGTGTTCTTTTTTTTTAAATAAAGTTCCAAGGCCCTGTCTGTGATTAAAAAAGATTACCATACAAACAAAACTTAAACTAGGCATCTTTGTTAAGGATAAATTTTGCAAATTAATTTTTAAAAGCTGGTAACACTTCGTGCATAGAAATAAGAAGAATCAAACAAGCAACTAATAGAAAAAAAGAAGAATATTTTATTAAACAGTGAGTTAAATTTTACTACTAGTTAAATTATTATGAGTATGTTACAAAGTAAATACGATTTTGAGCAATTACAGGACATTTTTATTAGAGAGTTTACTTTTTGTTTAATCAGTATTTAATGTACGAGTTATAGTTTATTAACACCCGTATTTATAAACAAGTAAAAATAATTACTTAAGTAAAAGTAACTACATAAGCAAAAATTTGTATAAAAATACTTGAAGATTTCTAACCTCAAGTAACGACTCAATTAGAAATTACTTGGCAACAAGTAATTACTTCTTTATAAGTACTGGTGTAAGAATGTCCGTGTGTGTAATTGGAGCCCCTGGTTTTTGAAAGTTACAAGACAAACAAATGGTTAGTAAACTCTGGTAAAAAAAAACCCTTTCATATTGACACGAATTTTAACTTAATTTAATGAATGTGCTTTCAGAAACCGAGGCCTGCTAAAGAAGAAAATGAGAAACATAGAAAGAAAAAGAAACAAGGACACAGAAAAAAGGAAATAAGGCATGGTTCACACCAAACGTATTGTCCGCCGCCGACTGTGAGTATGCTCACTGTCAGCCCCAGTGTGAACGTGGACTCAGTCTGCAGTATGCGTTCTCACAAAGCCGACAGTTCGCTATAGCGTAACATACTCGTGTAAACAAAAGAGTAGGCTTGCTACGCATAGAACAATAATCGGCCACTGAGAGGCAGCGGCAACGCACTATGTAACAGCGTATATTGATGGTTCGGTGTGAACGAAAAGTTAATAAATATGGAAAAGCGATAAACTGCGTAACGCCCCCTAACACGTTAGTGGCCGACAATACGTTTGGTCTAATTGTTCTTCAAGATTTTATACAGATTGATTTTTGAAGTGTTTAGGATAACACTCAAATTTAGTTTAGGGTGACATTTGTGACTTTTGAGCATAAATTTGATCAAACACAGAGCGCTGAGTCGCCTCGGTGACTGCTGTTAGAGACGCCATTGTCAACACTTTCCAAATCTCATCCTCATTTTTATTTTTCGAAGTAACAAAAAAAAAAACAATACCATGTGTCTGATATTTTGTAGTAATCTAACTGACGAACCAAACAGATAAAATTGTCATCTATGCAAATCATGATGCTTATTATGCTGTTGCATGCTTAATATTCGTGTTCGAGTAATATCTCTATTTGTTTTGTCACGAATATTATTATTATTTGTGATGGCGTCTTTAATCGCATTCGGTGCGGCGATTCTCTGCTCCGATTTATAATGATCAAAAAAAGTTAAATGTAAGTAAGATCTAACTTTACATCTACATTAATAAGTTCTAAATTAGTATTTTTAAATTCCCATTTTGTTAATATTAATATCATTAAAATACACAGGCCAAAAGTATCACAGTACAGAATATAATAAAATAAATAAATCCCATTCACAACGACTTCCCTAAATAGCATAAAACCGCGCACCGGGTATCGAGGTAGGGCAGACAACGCCCACTTTCAACCCCCCTAAAAAGGTCGATATGTCGATGGATTAGGGGATCTGTCGGCACATTAATTTGGACCCGAGATGGTAGCTCTAAATACTCCACACGCGCCTCTCTTAGATGTATATGTAGGAGGGCCACTCTCCAATATGGGACGAGACCCACAGAGATAGGATCACAACTAGCCTGGGACAGCAGAAGTCAATCTGCACCCGCAGCTCTCGACACTATGATTTTTAATTAGATGAACCAAAGTGACAGCAGTGGACAATGCCCAACTGTCAAATAACAATGCCCAACTGTCAAACAACCACTGTTATAGCTGTCACTTTAGTCCATCTAATAAAAAATCATAGTTTAGTGTACGAGGGAATACCGGGGTGGTTTTTGTCAGTAAGAGTCTGACAGACCTATTCACCCACCCCACAGCGGATCCATGAGGATTTCCACACCGGCAAAAAAGGAAGGCGGTTTTTTTATTCGTTAGTGAATGGGATTTCTTAGTTCTATACTACAAAAATGAATCAATAATTCTATAAATGCTATAAATAATTATATGAATCTACGTAATCTACTTAAAAATAAAGAGATTTTAGCCTCAGTCAATTAAAGTTATAAACTTTTTACTACACATACAATGCTACAAGGGATCTTTTGATGCTTGAATGAATAAAGTCAGGAAGTGCTTTAGTTAACTCTAGTGAAATTGTATTAGAAAATCAAGATGGCGGCATTCGCGCCAAAAGATCCTTTGATTGATGGCTATAGTGAAGAATATGGAAGATCTAAGTTCCACAAAGAAATAGTTCTTATAGTAGGAGTCAGTTAAATTTGCAATAAAGGTCCTTCTTACATTTATTGGTATTCTTTTAACCACCCGCGTCAGATTGGTCCGACGAGTATTTTCGTGTCCTATTCGCCAGGGTCATGTGTTTGCGACTGGGTACTCTATCTCGTTTAGCTCTTCAACCCACAACACATTCACAACACAAAACACATACAGTAGATATGACGAGATGAAGTATTTGGTCGTGGAGGTCGGATATATCCGACGACTTAAAGCTGTCTTGATCTTTCGGTATCCTATACATTTCGTAGTAATGAAAAACTGTTCATTGTTTGTTTTTGGGTACTTATGCAGATATATTAGAAAAAGGTCAATGTACTTTATTGCAAATTTATTTGACGCCTATTATAGTTTTCATAGATATTCAGAGGCCTTACCACGACGTGTTAAATTGTCAGGCTTACGAGAAAGGGGGATGGAGCTGTGCACCCTACATAGCGCCATCCCTTTAACATTTCAATTTAGGTCGTTAAGAACTCGTGGTAAGGCGTCTGTTCAGCAAACAAAGACGTGCGTTTTCATGCAAATACACTTAAAACAATCCCGTTTTACTTTTTAAACCTATGCGATTTGAGATTCCCGCCAACATTGGCATTGCCAACTTGACCAGCATTTGCAAATAGACTACTCTTATTAGTAACATTCCCAACATTATGCATTCTATGCTGACTGTTCGCTACCATTTCATTAGTCGTAGACGCCAAACCCTGCTTTATTATAACAACATTAGGTTTATTTCCCTGTGGCACATTATCCAAAACCGGTTTCGGTTTGACCGGAGGTCTATCTACTTTGATATCGGTTTGACTAGCGATTTGAATGTCATCTTTGTTGATTTTTTTGACAGGTTTTTTTAGCGGGACTTTTGCTAGATTTTTCTCAGGGATTATCGGTTTTTGTGCAGATTTAAGTTCTTCTAAATTTGAATAGACCGGGCTTTCGGGTTTTGGGGGGTCTGTGTAAGTATTTGTGATAGAATGTGTGCTAGCATTTCTTTTGATACTCAAAAGGTTTCTGAGAGATGAAGTGCTTTCTTGGAATTTGGCGAATTTGCCAGCGAACAGTCGTTTTGTGTCAGGTTTCGTGCACCCGTTACAGAGGTTGTTTACGTACGATTTCCTTGGTTTCTTCCACCAGAGGAGGACGTTGTGTCTTGAGTAGTAGATGAGGAACAGAACCAGCAGGATCGCAGGGATGATGCCGAGGAATATCACGTACATCGCGACCATGAAGTTGCGTTGTACTGTAAGAAAAGATGTAAATTAGATTACGGTGTTATTTCAGCTAGTTGGTAGGGCTAATTTATGCCGCCAAATGTTGCTGTAACTGAAGCTTAAATGCTTCAGATAAAAAAACAATCTATTCATGACTTAGGTAGTCCGCAATTACAGTTTTAACTTGTTCAAATAACAGGTGTATTGCGTGTCCGCAATTGCTCCTTTAGGAATCGAACCCAAGACTTAATGCTTTAAGTTGCGCATGCGACTTCTCGACCAATAAGGCAGTAGAAGATTCAAAAACTTTAATTGACATCCACAACTTGTAGTTCCCATGAAACCGGATAGATGTCACTAGCTCCATCATACAAGGACGCATAGCTTTAACGTCGTGCTTTCGTGTCGTTGCTGCTTCGTCGACAGTTTTATAGTTTTGTATGGTCGCTTCACGCGGGCGAAGCTATGCGTCCGTGGCCTTAGGTTAACGTGAAAGCACTTACTGGTAGGATCAGTGGCTGGACCAGAGTCGTACGAGCCTCCCGGGCCGGGGAGCGCGCATAACGGAGGGGCGAAGCCCGCCTCGCAGTGACAGTGACCTGGACACAAAGGAATTTTGTTTATTTGGCATATTATTATGAATTATGATAGTTGAAGTAAATTTGAGCAAAAGCTAAAATGGTGACCCCGACGTGATATAATATCATACCTGCAGAGTTACAGACGCCATGTCCGGAGCAGTTAGAAGGACAGACGGAAGATTCCATCGCTGCTATGGTGGCTCTCAACGTAGACACGGCTTTGCATTCTTGTTTATAACACATCTGTAAGGAAACAGTTATTATTATTTCTGATTGGCTAACATACAACAGGTATAAACAGAGTGTCTGACTTTGACGTACAAAAGAATGCCATGGATCGAATACATGAATCTCGACCCGACTCGACTCTGCGGTGGAATTTTTCGTCGGTTTTTACTCATTTTTTTTATCTTAACTTTTTTAAACTTAAACCGCCTTATCCAAAAACGCTATCTAAAATAGTTTCGGGACTATTACTAGTTTTAATGGGCATTAAACCTAATAATAGTTCCGGAAATACATTTAGATCGCATCATCATCGATCGAATAAGGCGGAAACTGTATAAAATCGTTTTTCAAATCAAACCCGATGATATTTTTAGGGGAAAAAATGAATTAATTACTTTTTAATTAAAAACCTGGGGGTTTTTGGAGTAAAGAGTGAAAGATGCATCGCTTACATCAAGCAAGAGGTTATCATTTTTTTTTTATGTAGCTTAATGAAACTATGATCGAATCAATAAGGCCTTTGATTTGATTTTTTTTTCTCAAATATAAAATATATTGCAGTTTCTTCAAATTTTTATTGATAGTTGGCGCAGTGGTTGAGCGATTAGCCAAATCGGTTCAGCCGTTCTTGAGTTTTAGCGAGACTAACGAACATCATTTTTATATATAAGGCTAGGGACCCGCCCCAGCTTTGCACGGGTGCAATGATAATATGCATGTATTATCACATGTATCACAAGTAACCTTCTTCTTGAATCACTCTATTTAATAAAAAAAAACCGCATCAAAATCCGTTGCATAGTTTAAAAGATCTAAGCATACATAGGGACAGACAGCGGGAAGCGACATTGTTTTATACTGTGATATGTCATTGGTGTTCCTAATATAATAATCAAAATAAAATTTCGGTTCGTTAAAATGGTCACCACTCCACCGACCGACCTTGTCAAGTCTTGCTTAACCTTGGGGATCGACTGGTACGACTGTTATTACTATGGAAGTAAATACATACCATTTCATCGCCACAGATCGCTCCGTCGGGCACCAGGCCGGGATCCACGTCACTCAGTCCCAAGTCTATGATGGCCGTCCGACATGCCATGATAACACCTAAAATGATATCAACGTTTTTAATGTACATATGCTTTTAGGTCTTCTATATACGGATTCAGAACTATAAATCTATGTCTTACAAAACAAGGTCCGAATTTGCTTGCAATTCATAATAACATTTGTAATGTATTTAACGCACCTGGATCCTCTGAATTCGGATTCAGAATTGTTAACTCTATGTTTTATAAAACAAGGTTCAAATTTGTTTGCAGAGTGTAGAGTGTCTTTTAATACGAAAGTTCACTTAAAAATCAAGTTAAAATACTAAACCAGGTACTTCTTGTTCTTCTTTTCGAATCGATGTTAAACTTGCTAAACTGTTTGGGCCCAGTAGGGTACTTCATTTAATTGACGATGAATATAAATGATCTCGCAAGTATGAATTTAAGCACCATACATATTCTAATAAAATTAGTCTATTTTTAAACATCAAAAACTACCAAAGACATTTTCACAAGATGGGCGCCCTTTCTAATGTCTTAGCTACAAAGAAGTAAGCGAACTTCCAAACTTCGGGTTACTACAGTGTAATTATTATAAGAAAAACTTAACAGCACTTTTTGCCCATCTTAGGAATCGAAACCTGGACGCTTAACAGTCATGACTAACAAATGAAACAAGTAAAAGTGTACAAGGACCAAGAGACTTTGACTCCTGAGCTTGTGTCAGTATTTATCCTTTGGGTACGGAACCTTAAAAAAACCTATTTCCATAATAAATATCATTGAACGTACCGTTGCTGTTGATGAAGGTGGCAGACAACGTAGAGACCGACTCCATGCCGAACTCCAGGCGCTCGTTGAGGTGTCTGCACTGTAGTGTGCCACATTTTGAGTCCCGGGCCTTGCATGGCTTGTAGCTTTTGTTAAGGCGATCGTAGCCGCAGTTGCCGCTTCTAGAGGTTAAATAATGCTTTTATTTCTTATTTATAAAGGGGAATAAAACTTTTGCCATACATTGTTGTCATAGTGAAACCTAGGCCATTTAATAGAGGATTGTATGAGAAATCAATAGCAAAAAGCATTATTTCTACCAACCGTAACTAAACGAAAGTGAAGACTATTTAGTAGATTGCTATTAGTTCTTCCTCACGCGTTATTTTTTATGTTGGTTTCGGTATTTATGGTGTGTACGCACTAACGCGTATCTTTTCAATACGTTTATCAATTTTATTTTTTATTTATTTTTAATGATGAAAAACTGCGAGTGTGAAAAACTATAACAATAATAACCAACATCAAAATTAACTAACTATCTATATTATCAAAAGGAACTTCAAGATATTACGTATTACACTAGCAACGCTTCTATACGTGTCTTCGTTCTGTTACTGTTTAAGGACCTGATTTTTTTTGCTATTGATTTCTCGTTTTGTCCTCTAACATATAACCTACGTTTCATTTCTGGCGAAAAGAAAAAAATTAAATCATGCCAAAAGTTTGCATTGGCTTTTGATCGTACTAATAATATAAGAGAGCAGTGGTGGCCCAGTGGTAACTGCAGCGACTTAGAAGTTGTAGATCGCAAGTTCAATCTGATGGATGCGAGACGCAAAGGGGAAGTCGTTGTTACGACACGCCTGGGTAGATTTATGTCCAGTAGTGGACATCATTCGGCTGAAATGATGATGATGATGGCTAAATGCAGAGTACTAACTTGTTCCCTTTGACGTTGGTGCTGTTGTAGCACTGTTCGGGCGAGCTCTCGCCCGTCGTGCCCCACAGCAGGCGGCACTGGTCGCTGTGCGAGCGGCACGAGCCCTTCACGCAGTGCGCTTTCTGGGGACAAAGACAAACTAATGTGACGTTTCCGTTTGTTTTCCATTTGACTTAGTTACTGAAAATTCGAGAAACATAATTATTCCTTTTATGTTGTATACAGAAAAAAAGAGAATGAGTATGAGAATATGTCGTAAGTATTTTTCAACCACCCTCAAAAAAGAGGTGTGGCATTTTTTAAATGTGTTTTTAGAAAATGTATAATTCTATTCCGATTTGTAGAACAATATTTGCTCAGCTAATAATAATATAACTTTGGATTCAGCAATAATTGTAAGGGTCTCCAAAAATTTTGGTCGAGATCGAGGTTCGTGACTAACAAGGCTCTGCCAGCGGCTTCACCCATTTGAAAATACGTTTCGCTATATAAATTTTGGATCCCCATTTCATACCTACGGGAGGTGAATTTTAGAAAATTCTCTCTTACGGCCCGTTCACGACCTTGCCGCTATGAGTGGCAACAGCGACGGGACAGCGAGCGGTAAGAAGACGCCGCTCATAGCGCCGCACGCTTGCCTACCGATACTGCCCCCAAGCCGCTAACACCGAAGTCGTGAACGGGCCGTTAGTGCTCGCCTACGTGATAAAAGGAAATCTTGTACAAAATTTCACCCACCTAAGCCCTGTAGTTGTGTGCGTTGATATGTCAGTCAGTCAGTGTCTCGTTTTATATAAATACAGATAAACGAATATAAAATGTGATTATGACCACATACATATGCATGAGGGGGAGTTTCATTTTTAATTTCACTTAATATCAAAATGCCAACATACCTCTGTCCCTTTCCCGCACTCCGTGGTGTCCATCTTGAAGAAGTCGTCGGGGCAGTACTCCGAGTGCCCCGTGCAGTACTCCGGCAAGTCGCACTCGCGCTCCGCCGAGCGGCACACTGTGCCCGCTGATTTTGGACGACACGTCTGAAAAGGTACGTTTCTTAGTAATATTCGAAATCTCATTCACTAGCCGACTTCATCAACGCTCATCACAAACTGTTTTTTTTTTTTCGGTGGGTAAAAATCCAATGACAACTCACGCCCTTGGGCAGAGCGGGAGATAGTGTCAGACTTTTACTGGCTAAAAAAACCCACCTCGATCCTACGTTGCCTTGGTTCCAGGGCCTTGGTGTGCACTTTCACATTTACCCAAGGCCTCAGAGTAGGCTTCGACCCTAGCACAAGCTGTTGGACTTCGTTCCAAAGCCCCGGGGGTCTTTTTAGCACAACCCATGAGAAACGAACCGATGTATATATAAAAGTTATAGTAGAAAACTTGAATATTTTTTTAAATACACATAATAGTGCTTGACTGCGATCCTGCCTGATGGTAAGCAGTGATGCAATCGTTGATGGTGGGGCGCACTAGTTTATTAAGAGCTACTTTCTTCTTCACTTTAACCTTGAAGCCAAAAGTCCAGTCCTTCGATGTACGCGGTATAAATATAATGAATACTAGTTGACCCTGCAAACTTCGTATCGCCTAATAAGGATAACGCCATCTACGGGCATAACCAGAACCAGCATAATTCAATTTAAAATGACATTTTAACTAGAGATAATGTTGTACTCGGATTTTTTTTCCATGATTTTTTTATTTAAATCTTCCCTGGACTATCATGAAGATTTCAAGACTAGAATTAGCCAAATAGGTCTAGCTGATCTCGAGTTTTAGCAAGACTAATGCCTTGATCACACGTACCCAGTAAAAGGGCGAGACAGTAAAATGTTGCTCGGCCGAGCAATCGGCGCTGTTAATACGTACCGAGTATTCGGCCGAGGGCACTGTCTCGCCCGTTTGCTCGGTACGTGTGATCAATGCATTACGAATTTCTATTCGTTTTTATATATATGAAGATTTGAATATTGACCAGTAAATCGCAGCACATGCCCGCCCCGCAGGTGGCGTTGGCGCGCAGCATGCAGGTGCCGGGGTCGCAGCACGCGTGGCACGGGTTGTACGCCTTAGGGTCGGCCAGCGCGCCGCAGTCGCACTGCTCGCCCGGCTCCGTGAACCCGTTGCCGCACGTCGGCGAGTCGAACAGCAGCTTTGGTTTGTTTCTAGAAAACAAATAACAAGTTAAAAAATGTGGGAAGAAAGAAAACACGTTTATTTAGCACACAGATACACACAATAATAATATTTCAAAACTATCACACAACGCCGTCTAGTCCCAAGCTAAGCAGAGCTTGTGTTATGAGTAATAGACGACTGATAAACATACATACATATTATAGACAAATTACACCCAAACACGAAGGTAAAAGAAAACATCGTGAGGAAACCGGCATGTACCAGAACCAAAAATTTCGAAAACATGTGACATCCACCAATCCGCACTGGGCCCGCGTGGTGTATTACAGCCCATTCTCTCTCCTAGAGAAGAGGTCTGAGTCCCAGCAGTGGGAACATTAAAAGGCTGATGATGATGATGACACCCAAACACAGAACAAATGATCGTGCTCATCACACAAACATAAGTCCTGAGTGGGAATCGAACCTACAACTTCCAGCATAGCCACTAACTACTAGACCAACAGGCCTGTCATGACTTCATCACAATGAAGAAACAAATTAAAAACAACATCATTGTGTGTCTCACGGCTGCTAAGTAGGTCCAGTTCAGCATAATTCCAATTAATTATTCGCATAGTTGATTCCTAGTGGATATTGATGTAATTTAGTTAGTTTTGTAGTTCAAGTGTCTGCACAACTGGACAACATGTAGAATCATTAAAACAGGTGCAATACCTCTACAGTGGAGCAGAGAATTTTATTTTAGTATTCACTGCCTCAGCGAAGTTGTTCAAGAAGGTTGACTGTATTCATACGAAGACATGGCTTGAAGGACTTATTATAATAATAATTATCTAAGCTAAAAGTATTATAAAAAACACAAACATTAAAAAAAACGGGCAGTAAAAACCGATAAAAGAAGTTGTTCAATTGATATCAAGGTTGCTTATCTCGATAAAATCTATGAAACAGCTGTTTTTTTTTTACAAGCTTTTATTTAGTTTCACCTGTCCCAAAATGTTAGGCTGTGATAAAATCCTTTAAATTAAATTTGATCCACTTCCCGGTTACCGATTGAGCTGAAATTTTGCTTGTACATTGAATAAATCAGATGGCAATGCAAAATTATTATGACATGGAGCTGATCTGATAATGGAAACGGAAGGTGGCCATAGGAATTCGGCCCCTTAGATTTTGTTCTATAATACTCGAGTGAGTGACGGAATTACCGAATGCCAACAGAGCGTCCAGGTATTATATCTCTTTTTTCGCGTTGCGTCTCTATCAAACATTGCATTGAAATGCATCGGATTAAACAACAAGATTTTAAACCATGCTGACGTTTTTTTCTCCCATCTCATCAATAGGAGATTGTGGCTAGCAATGCCCACGTTGACGATAGACGGATCGGGAAGAGCCCTCTCAGGGCCGAAACACATAACCGCATTACGGCGCCGCGCTGCTCAAGTCGGCAGTGACGCCCGCCGCTACGTAGAATGTTGCAGTGTGACGTCATACTTTGACACTGATGCAGTTTGCTTCTAACTTGTCTCTTAATAACGAACAGGCAACAAGTTTATTACGCTCAAAAATCACGAGGAACTGGTTATCCTACAGTACGACAGTAAAACGCGTTTTTTCGCGACGCCGCCACGCAAAATTCAGCGACGGGCGTCACTGCCGATTATGGCGCAACGCAGTTGTGTGTTTCGGCCCTTACATACCAAGATCACTCGCAGTTCGTATACATTGTACTTGACATTCAAATATTAATTACGACAAAGCGACGGTTAACTGCAAGATGCACTAGTGAGTCAATGACCAATTCATTGAAGCACTGTAACTCGATATTTATTACTTGCCTGACGTAAGTTTCATTACTGACTATATATTTGTTTCCTGTTACTCAATTTGTTTCTCAGAATACTTTGCATATATCTAATGGTAATTTGTGTAGTACGCTACTTTGATAACTTCATTTTATACCAGTTTGTTCCCTTAGCTGTGCTCTTGTGGATTTCACGCAGAAATCGTGCTTTTGTAGAGATTATTTAAATCAAGACATCATCAATATCTAAGGACCAAATATGCGTTACGCGCCCCGCGACCCTTTTTGCTACATAATAATACACTAAAGTTTTCGACTGATACGACTACATGCACACTGTTAAAGTTGAACTAGTCACACTGTGCAGATAATAATCCGGTTTCCGCTACGGGAACCGCCGCACGTACACGACACACGCGAATAGTCACGCGACGTTGGCCCTATAATAACTACAAAACCATGATTACAGGAGGCGAAAAAGCGTTTAATTTCTTTAATTTTATGTTCACTATTGGATTGTTCGAGACTTACCGCAGACCTGGGGGTCTACTCTCTTTCTCCGAAACGAAACTTTCGTAAACGAACGAAATTCAAACGAAGTTTCGTCAGTGAACCTACTCTGTTTCATGTTCGGACACGCACACGAAGTTCGGATCCACAGACAATCTTCGTGATTGAATGGAATGAAAAATATTGTGTGGGTCTTTTTATATGTCATTTAAAATAAATTACGGTTTTTAAACTAATTTTGAATCTGGCTTTATTTTAAAATTTTGCATTTACTATGTGGTTTATTAAATATTACTAGTAATATTTATAAATAAAATTTAAATATATAGCAAAATACAAATTTTTGATGAAATTCATCACGACATTATAAAGCACCCTTTTTTCAGCCGTTGTTAACCAACTTATTTAAAGAGCACCATTTCTTGCCAATCATCGGTACTAACGTATGACAATTAAAAATATCCGTATAATCACACGTAATGTGTCAATTATAACAAACGTCAACTTCAACTTGATTTTTAGTTTGACTTTTTGAAAAATATATCATGTTGCCAGTGCTTTTTTTACCTACTTTTCAATTGCAATACACATTTTGTATATTTATTTGTATTTTAATATATGATTTATTAAATTTTTCTCGTAATATTTATACATAGAATATAAATTGGACTCAAAAAAATACTTATTATTGGCGGCGAGGTTGTGAGGTTTAAGACCTTAGCCTGCCCAAATGGGACGAAGAAAAACAATCTTGTAACTTGTCAAGATTGTCAACTTCAGTGTTAACAATTTAGCATTATTATGGCTAAATTTAGCAATTTTATAAGTGATTTGGCATGCATAAATTCAGGTTAGCATTGCATTGCATTGCATAGCATCAGCCTTGAAATGTGTCCACTGCTTGGACTCAGAACTCCTCTTTAGGAGAGGGAATGGGCACAGTTTAGCATATTTTTTAGCATTTTATTCGGGAAGATATTGATACTTGAATTTCCAAAAACAAAAATAAACCTGAATAACGCGGTGATGTTTCTGAAAACGACCGTAGTGAACTAGTGATCAGGGGAATCCCGCTTGAATTGAACTACATAATGGTTTATTGTATAAGTCGAAGTTGTCATCGAAGGCAATTTTGTTTTGTTTGATTCGTATGTGGCTACGTGCGTTGAATAAGAGATAGTAATAGAACTAATAGAGTTAATTAATTGACAATGCCATAAAAATATCACAATTTGAGACTGGGAATTGATATCCGATTAAAAGGAGTGGCTTCAGAGCCGGCCGGTCGGTCTTCTGCTTCGGTTGTATCTAATGAAGAGGATACAAACGAAGGTCTTCATATTTTATTTGTGTCACAAAATTAGTTCTTTCAGTGCTTCCTTGCCATTATTGTTAAGATTTTTTAATAAATGCGCGTCGTTGTTTTATTTTTACATTTTCTAGAAATTTTAGCATATTTTGGCATTTTTTAAATGTAGATTTTGCAAAAAAATATTTTGTAGAGTTGGCAGCACTCGTCAACTTAGGATGTTTTGTTTGATTTTTTCAAAAGATTTTTATTCTGTTTATTACTCAAGTGTTGTGTTATTACATCATGATACATACTTTGTGATCGTTTTACACATTCTGTAAAAACAGTTTCAAGTTAAACTGTCGATATCGCGTAACATTTTCGGCCTCCACATGCTGCTTTGTTTTGGAAATAAGAAAGTAAATATGTATAAAATTTGTAAGTAAATATTAACATAAATTTACCATATAACTAGTATTTATATTTAGTCGTAGGTAGTCTATTCTTAGAATTCTTTTATTCACAATCTTAGTTGTGTCCGAATTTTGTTTTCAAAAATAATAATTGATTTTATTACCAAATTTTTATGTATAAGAATTTAAAATCCCTTTTAATTCCATCAATTCTTATAAAATTACAATTTTTTAATGACAATTAGGTATTTAATCCGTTTTATTTTCAGATCAATGAACCAATGCCATCCACCTTCTCACCTCCTGTCAATCAAGCCAACTTCTAAACTTTTCACAGCCTGAGGTAGCTGTGAACCTAGAACCCAGCCAGTAAGATAGGCATAACCAGCCAGTCGACTACTAGTGTCACGAAAATTCCTAAATCTTACAGGGTTCAAGTTAATAAAAATTGTAAACATTATACATGTATTTTAGTCTTTTATTAAAATGTCACTGAACAACAACAACTTAACACAGTCCACTTTCTAGCGCTTTGCTACTCTGAATATATCATAGTAGCACTCAACTTCCTAGAGTTTTGCTACCCTGAAAATATAACAGTAGCACTTCACTGCCTAGTGTTTTGCTACCCTGAACATATCACAGTAGCACTCCACTTTCTAGTGCTTTGGTGGGAAGAAGCCTTTGGAGATAATAAAAGCACTATTTCCTAGCACAACTCCTCAAATAATTGCCGACTGAGTCTGTCTTTTCCCACAAACTAAGACAGGAATTTGCGTAATGTTAAGCTGGTTGCGCAAGTGACTCCGGTTCCTTGTACGCTCTAAACGTCCTTCACGTAGAGCTGCTGTAATTACTCCTCCTTGCGTTGTTTTCCTCAATGCTGAGGATCGTGACCACCCTGTTTCATCACTTTTCCTTGAATGATATTTCTCCAGATGATTCTATCTCTGGCGGTATGAAGGGCATTGTATATTGTAGAGCCGCTTTGATTTAAAGCATTTTTGAGGCCATTTTAAGCAATTTTCCTGCAAAATTCACACAAACGAAGATCAAAATATAACACTTTTGGTTTCGTAGGTTTGAAGTTAAAATTCCGAATAATCCATCTTCATCGGTTGCTTGTGCACTTTAAACGTTCCTCACGTGGAGCTGCTTATATTAAGAGCATTCTAGAGGCCATTTTAAGGAATTTTCACACAAAATCCACAAAAACGAAAATCAAAAGGTAACGTTTTTGGTTTCGTCAATTTGACGTTAAAATTGCGCAATATTCGTGTGTCAAACTCATTTTTTTTTTCGTAACATTACCAATTAGAGTAGGTTTAGAGAATCGGAATGTCAAACTATTTTCGTTCGTATGCAATTTCGGGAACGAAATGAACCGTGGTAGGAAACACGCGAAATTTCTTACGAAACTTCGTTTTTCGGAGAAAGAGAGTAGACCCCCTGAAACGCATAAGGCTACTGAAGGAATACAGGCACGTTTTAGTTAATAAAAGTGTGACTATCTCGCTCCGCCGAGCGGAAGAAGCTGTTTGATAACTTCTGATTTAAGCATTTGAAGTTGAATATTTCTGAAAATTTACCTGATATACTCTGCCAAAAAACCTGTCAAAATTTGACATTGAGTGTGAGATACTCAATTCAGAAACACATCTTGCCTGTTGCCCTGTTGATTTAGTGGATGGTGCCCCTGACTGCTAAGCGGAAGGTAGTGGGTTCGATTCCAACCCAGAACAAATGTTTGTGTGATGAGCACGATCATTTGTTCTGTGTAATTTTTTTTTTGAATGTATTTAGAAATATACAAGTGTGTTTATCAGTTGTCTAGTACTCTTAACACAAACTCTGCTTAGCTTGAGACTAGACGGCGTTGTGTGATAGTTGTGGAATATTATTATTTATTTTAATTATCATTTTATCACAGAACCCAGGACTTTCGGGAGACATATGAGGAGCCGAAATCAACTCGCACCAACTCGACTTTTAATGGAAATAAGTAGTATTATTTATTTATTAGCTTCTGATGGGTAACAAGAGTAGGTATTTAATGAATTAATTTGAACTCACCTCAAACAGTAATCCATTCCCCTTTCAAACGCCAACGCCAACGAGTTCAAGCTACACGACGACCAATGTATAGGAGTGACCGACGTGCTAGAGGGGCTCATGATACACTTGGCGTCGGGACACTCGCACAGCGTGTCCGTGTCGTGCTCCAGACCGAAGTTATGGCCCATCTCGTGGGCTATCGTGGTCGCTACTAAGCCAATCACTTCAGAATGGTTGGTGGCCACGCCACCGGAGAACTCGTAGGTACAGATGGGTCCTTTCAACGCTTTGCCGACTACACCGTCGTTGAATTTTTGGCGGCTGAAAATATAAGGGGTTTGTTAGTATAATTTAGGAATTAAAATTGAAAATTTATGGCACTTAAGGGTCTTTATAAATCTTTATAGTTCGTGGGTGGGGTCAAGGCTTTTCGACGTTTAATTTTTATATTAATGATTTTGAATGAGGTTCTAAAATTCAAAATAGATGTCTTGAATTGAAATGAAATTTATTTCAACGTTTTTTTCTTTTGGATGCGGACGATGACCTTCCCGTTGCTAGTCGTCCACAAGTTCCCAGCAAATCCCAGGCATCTTCTGCGGCGACTAAGGCATGAGGATGTTCATTATTATTCCACGTGGCGTGGATCTAATGTAGCTCTACAAATCTAGTTGCTATGTAAAATAATATGGAGTCCGACGCGACCAGATCGGCGTACCTGGTGCACATGGGCTCAGTGTAGTTCTACCTTAACTCAAGTAGCTAAGGTCTATATTTGAACAAAAACGCTAAGTGTGGGCAAAGTATATAGTAAAGCGCAGAGAAAAATATTAAAAAATCACTCACGTCAGTAACTGAGCATTATCGTTCGGGATGTCCTTCACCAGCACAGTTTTCCTGTACCCCAGGAAGTTGTTGAGGGTCCTGTCTCCGTTCTCCTCGAGGATGATCTCGTCCGTCTCCGTCCAGACCACCACGCCGACCAGGGCTATGAAGATGTTTAGAGGAGAGTATACCTGGAAAGGACAGGATTATTTTATAGCGGGCTAATAGGACAGACTTCATGCTAATAAGCATTATTAGCATGAAGTTATGCTTTGTGTGTTTCTGTGTATTTGTGTTAACATATGGGTATCTTACCTGAAATAAATGCTTATTATTATTATTATTATTCGCGTCTAAATATTTGTTCCGTGCGGGAATCGAACCCGCGGCACGCAATGTAGCAATCAATCAATCAACCATTGAAAGTGTGAAAGTGTAACTTATGCAATTTTTTATTTTAGAAAAGGAATTAGGGTCCGGCGCAAAAACCTAAACGTTTTACGAACCTGACGCTGGCAAAGTTATGGGTTAGCCCCATTAATATTTTACAAGGGAAGATACATTACGCGGTAACATCGCAATCAGAAAACCTGGACTCGAAACTCACACATCTACACTACCTGTAGTCACTGATAGACAAGGACAGAGATAAGAGCTGGCGCTGTCGTGCAAGCCAAATAGCGTTAGTCGCCGAATGTGTGTGATTGTAGCGACCGATGTAAAATTCTGCCATTTGGTACAATTTCAGCGGCCCACGCGCTAGAGGTTTTCACCTGTCTTCGGCTGTTTTGATTTAATCTAAGTTTAGTCCTCATTAAAACTTACCGAATTAATGATATTAGCGACATCCTTCAGCTGGCGGTGCACCGTGTTCAAGTTCTCGCCGTTCGCCTTGTACTCTCTGTTGTCAGCCACCAGCACCAACTCCACGTACCGAGACAATTTGTTCGCATTGTACGGGCCCCGGACTTGCGTGTCGTCTGGCGCGTATCTTTTGTACTGGAAAGATAAAGACATCATCTTATTATAAAAATGAATAGCTGTTCGTTAGTCTCGCTAATACTCGAGAATGACTGGACCGATTTGTTTCATTTTGGTCTTGAAATGTTCGTGATAGTCCAGGGAAGATTTAAAAGGTGAGAAATAAAGTATTCATTGACTATTAGGCGGTACTAAGATTGCCGAGTCAGCTAGTATTTAATATAAATTATATCCTTCGATTCGAGCAGTGGTGACCGAGTGGTACCGGCCCCGACTTTCGAGTTGTAGGTTGCCGATTCAAATCCTTTATTTTTTTATAAATAAGGGTAAATATGTATAAAATTGAATTTCATAAATCTGTAATGAATAGATAGTACGCGGCAAATAAGTTGACCAACTTGTGTGACGAGGATTATAACCTATTTTCGGGTCTCAATTGATGTGAGGGGTTGCGCGTAACCATAGCGAGTGATGCAATCATTTGCTCTCTAAATGGCCTTTGACCCTCAGATGCAAGCCAGGTCTTTAGCAACATGAATGCTAAAAAGATGCAACTCCCGCCTGAT
This sequence comes from Leucania comma, assembly GCA_958295575.1. Lineage (NCBI taxonomy): Eukaryota > Metazoa > Arthropoda > Insecta > Lepidoptera > Noctuidae > Leucania > Leucania comma. Next base: position 6,787,078 of record OY282483.1, read on the forward strand.
CTAATTAAACTCAAAGATCACACCTTGCAACACACTTAATTACATCGTTAAATCCAATTGAACCTCAGCTTGATAACCAGTGATTCATCCAGGAATTATTTCTATTACAAGCGACCCGCCCCAGCTTCGCACGGGTGCAATGGTAATATTAAATATATTATGTATGTATTATACATATAAACCTTCCTAACAAAACGCATCAAAATCCGTTGCGTAGTTTTAAAGATAGATTCATAGGGACAGACAGCGGGAAGCGACTTTGTTTTATACTATGTAGTGATAGTGATTTAAGTAGGTAGTGGTTTCTCTTCACATAATTTTCTTTTTACCCGACTGCGCCAGAAGGAGGGTTATGTTTTTCGAGAGTATGTATGTATGTATGTATGCATGTATGTATGTATGTATAATTGTTTGGCACGCTCTGCAGCCTGAACGGCTCGATGGATTTTAGCTTGAGAGGTGTCGTTAGATTCGTATTTACTGTGAGAGTGACACTGGGTATATCAAAATAAAAAAAACAAAATGGCGGATTTTTAGCGCCAAATTCAAATGTTTGGCACGCTCTGCGACCTGAACGGCTCAATGGATTTTAGTTTGAGAGGTGTCTTTAGATTTGTATTTACTTTGAAAGTGATATCGTAATAAAATAAAACTAAAAAAATAAAAAACAGTAATTTAAAAAACTAAAAAACCCGACTGCTTTTCTGAGCATTCATGAAAAACCCTAAAACAAGAAAGTCGTTGTACCCGATTGCACTTATCTATATAATATTTTAAATACTGGCAGTCGGGACCCATTCTAGAAAGTCAGCCGTCTAGTCAATAGATTGGAGTAATCTGCAATGTAATATAGGTATGTGCTCTCAATTCTAGAATGGGTCCCGACTGCCAGTATTTAAAATATTATATAGATAAGTGCAATCGGGTACAACGACTTTCTTGTTTTAGGGCTTTTTCATGAATGCTCAGAAAAGCAGTCGGGTTTTTTAGTTTTTTAAATTACCGTTTTTTTTTAGAAAATTATTCCAAGAGAACATACTCCGGGGATAAAAAGTATCCTATTTGCTATTCCAGGACATAGTCTACCCGTGTACTAAGTTTCATCGAAATCCGCTCAGCCGTTCGAGTGTGAAGTAACAAACATATACACACACACACACACACACAGACTCACAAACTTTCACCTTTAAATGATAAAAAATAAACAAGTGGAATGGTGTTGGTTTTTACAAATAGAAAAAAGTAATTAACGAGAAAGATTTATGTAAGTATATAATTTGCATTCGTACGAAGCCGAGGCGGGTCATTTGTAATGTTAATATATAAAAACTGGGCAAGTGCGAGTCGGGTTCGCACATCGAGGATTGCGTACATACTAACTTACCTATGTAAATAGTTCAATTCCCGAATCGAATCTCGAAGATTTTTCCAAATCGAAAATATTTTTTTTTTGGGACGTAACTACAATAGTTTTCAGATTTATTCCTATACTTGTGCTATGAGAAATTTCTTCATGCCAAACAAGGTTCTAGGCCAACGGGAAGTACCCTACAAATTTTGGTTCCCTTGATAGTGTCACAGGACCGTTCATTATTGCGATACTTGGGGGAGGCCTATGTCCAACAGTGGACGTCCTTCGGCTAAAATGATGATGATGAGTGTCCAAATGTACGTTTCTTGCGACATAAACGACCGTATCTTTTTTTGTCGTAACTTAGAGGCTTCAATGGACCGCAGACCTGAGTATACACGGCAAAATTTTGATCATTTTAATCTCGTGGAGGGTCGATTCAGTACATGAAACACTATCGATTTGTAAAGATAAAATTTTAATTATCTTTACAAATCGATAGTGTTTCATGTACCGGTTCGACCCTCCACCAGATGTCCTCGTGGGGGCGATCGGCGGCAGCGATCTCTCTCGCCGGGCCTTGGTTCAGGCCATGGTCCGTAGTGAGGAGGGATGGCAGGCGGTCGCCTCCTTCTGCGAAGCAGTAATGCTAGCAAAGGAGGAGGCCGACCGCATCAGGCAGAGGCAACGGGGCGCTCGCCCCAGCCGCCGCCGGGATTCCGATCCCGATTTCCGGCCACCGTAGGCGCGGGCTTGCGGACGGCGTGCAATGGGTAGCACGCTGTCCGATCGTCCGGTAACCGACCGGACCGAGCCCAAGTCGTCGACGGCGCGTTCTGTTCCCGCGCGCCTCAAGGAGATGTCAGCACACCGAAGAGGCCCAGCCTGCTAACTGCAGGCAGGCAGGGTCGAAGCCTACTGGGGTCATGGGTTAGTTCCGAAAGGAATGCTCGACCCCGGCACGATAGGCTACGAAGGAACGGGGTAGGTTTTTAGTCAGTAAGAGTCTGACACTACTTCCCGCTCCACCCAAGGGCGGGATTTGTCATTGGATGATTTTACCTACCATAAAAAAAAAAAACCCTCCACCAGATTAAAAAGATCAAAATTTAGCCGTGTATGTTTTTAATTTCAACTCCATGCATTCCCAAGATAAAGGGTCTTGACAGACAAGGCAGACATACAGACGGACAACAAAGTGATCCTATAAGGTTTCCGTTTTTCCTTTCGAGGTACGGAACCCTAAAAATGAATCAACATTTCCCTTGGTCAGGCCATAAAAGAACGATATCATTAATTTTTTTTTTAAGAGTCGCGTCGCGTGGCTTGGATAAGTGTAGCTCAACTAGTCTAGTTGCCATATAAAATGTATGGATCGAAATAAGTGGTGCACGTATACGCAGTGTAGTTCTACCTTTAGGTAGTCACCACAAAATAATGGCAGACAATCAAAGTAACTCCAACAGAACCGTTAGAAAACAGCAATATTACCGGTGGACTCAGAACAGCTACTAGGCTGACAGAGGTCAACAGCATGTCTAACTTCCGTTCTAAATGGTATACCGTAGTTTTATTGTAAAGTGATGGTATTTCTTTACGATATTATTTACTTACACGACTGATCCTACTTTTCTGCTGTTCCTGTTCGCTATGGTGCTTCTCGAAGAGCTGTGGATCGTAGCTGGCGTTCTTGGTGACGCCGCCGACGTAACCGCAGTGGTATTCGTTGTTCAAGTCTGCATGGTCGTAGATGTAGTGGTTTGATTGAATGTCGGATCCTGTGAAAGAAGATGCCATTAGAAAATGGATTACGTTACTGCTGGATTTGGATTAGCTGACAGTAATTGGCTGAGGAGTTTCTGCGTGAGCGAGGGTGTTCAGGTGCGGAATTTCTTCCGGACTATTTGGTAGGGGCGCCCGAGAGCAGTGCCATAACTAGGAGAGTATTCCTCGAAGCGCTACCACTTTGAGGCGCACCTAATGAGGCGTACCTTTTTAGGGTTCCGTAGCCAAATGGCAAGAAACGGAGCCCTTATAGATTCGTCATGTCTGTCTGTCTGTCTGTCAGTCCGTATGTCACAGCCACTTTTTTCCGAAACTATAAGAACTATACTGTTGAAACTTGGTAAGTAGATGTATGCTGTGAACTGCATTAAGATTTTCACACAAAAATATAAAAAAAACAACAAATTTTGGGGTTCCCCATACTTAGAACTGAAACTCAAAAAATTTTTTTTCTTCGAAAATGATATTGAGGTTTCTAACATATTTTTTTTCTAAACTGAATAGTTTGCGCGAGAGACACATCCAAACTGGTAAAATGTGTCCCCCCCTGTAACTTCTAAAATAAGAGAATGATAAAACTAAAAAAAATATATGATGTACATTACCATGCAAACTTCCACCGAAAATTGGTTTGAACGATATCTAGTAAGTAGTTTTTTTTTTAATACGTCATAAATCGTAAACCGCAATTTGTACGGAACCCTCAGTGTGCGAGTCCGACTCGCACTTGCCGGTTTTTTTATTCCTCGGAGCGCAACTTTTAGTAGCGAGAGCGCTATAAAGCAATTAACAATATTAAGAGCAGTGCCAGCAGTGTCCGCCTAGGCACAAGGTACAGTTCTTAGAGGAACGCAACATCTTTATATGTAATCCTTTTTGTTTGTATTGCATTTTTCTCTAGAAGCGTAGTTATAGAAACTCGCACCAGGCCTATAAAAGGCTAGTTACGCCACTGGCGCAAGAGTCCCTGTATCCTTGCCACATCTTAAACGGGTTGTTCTGAGGGTGTTTATAATATCGTGCGGTTTTGATCACGCATGCGGGATTGTCCCAACTGTCCCACAGGTTCCAGCTGGTAATTGTAGATTTTTGACAGGTGGTAATTAACTCTTAGCTGTTACATGGGATATTGAGTACATAATTCAATACCTAAAAAAAATAACCTTCAAAAACGCAGGTGATATTGTCTTTCTGCCAAACATTAGCGTTCACAATCACTGCCATTTATCAAAAGATCAAGGGTGATAACTACGCCAAACAAACAGGTTTGTGATCACTGTGGTTTTAAACAATTATTAATTATCACGTCTTAAAGACAAAAGCAAGAAAATATTGATTAAATAAACAGAGCTAACACATCATCATCATCTTCATCAGCCTTTTAATGTTCCCACTGCTGGGACTCAGGCCTCCTCTCTAGGAGAGGGAATGGGCCGTATTCCACCACGCGGGCCCAGTGCGGATTGGTGGATGTCACATGTCTTCGAATTTTTGGTTCTTGAACATGCCGGTTTCCTCACGATGTTTTCCTTCACCGTTTTGAGAGCAGTGGTGATAAATTAAATTACACAAAGTAATGCGCCTGGCTAGGTTTGAACCTGTGACCTACAACTCGTAAGTCGGGGCCGTTACCACTCGGCCACCACTGCTCCTGCTCCAGAGCTAACACACAAGCACACAATACAATCACACATTAAAAATCATTTCTTTTTTAATATTTATTGTGTACTCTTTAGGATTACCAAAAGGCAAAAACAGGAGCCTTTCCCAAAAGGTAAAATTATACTGTCCGTCTGCCTGTATCTCATGCACCGTGATAGCTAGACAGTTAAAATTTTTACAGATGACGTAATTCTGTATACTAAAAACAGAGACACAATAGAAAGACAATAGGTGTGCGGACACCGGTGTCCACTTGGGGTTTAATGAACTACATAAATATTTAAAGGGGCTCCCATACAACAAACAACGGACGCCATGGTACTTTTCGTGCGGGAGTCCGACTCGACTTGGCCGGTTTTTTTTATATAACATTGTAGAGTCAGTTTCATTAATCAGCTTTGCAACTGTATAAAGGTAAAATAAATCCGCTTCGGAAGCATACCTTCAGCAGGCTCGATGTATTTCATACTCTCTCCATCGTAGACGATTCCTCGGACGCCATGGCAGGTGGACACCGCCACCCTTGAGCCAGGCTTGCCTCGGACCGTCCCTGAGTATTGACATAAGTCTATATCCTGAAACATGAAAAATTAGATGTAAGTTAAGGTTACAAAAGTCGATCGTAGAAAAATCTCTTTTAATTTAGAAGGGAAATCATCAAATAACTTCTTCCGCTTTGGGTGAAGCGAGAGGAAGTGTCAGAATTTTACTGACTAAAATCTACCCGCGTTCTTTCAGTTGACCTTTGCGTTCCAGGGTTACGGTTAATTTTACGAGGAATCCCGTAGGTCTGGCAGGCCTTTGTCTAATAAATTGGGTCCAAATCTAACAAGACTTGGGAGTCGTATAGGAAACCTGGCAAAAGCACCATAGCTTTAGCGATTCACATGTTCTATAGTTCTATCTCTTTCTGTCATGTCATTGAACTTGTAAAGGCCCTGATCGACGGGCGAGTAAAACCGCGGTCTTATAACTCGTCGGTAAAGCACACCGGTGTTTCATTGCAATACGAACGACGACCCTGGCTCGCGGCTCGTCGTGTTTGCTTTATTTTCAACTCGGCTCGTCGTTCAAAACTGTTTTACGCGCAAGTCGATCAGCACCAACGAGCCGCGAGTAAAACTGACGTTCTTTAAAACCGCGGTATTTGCTCGTACGTCGATCACCCACTTTAGTCATAAAAGTCACTTATGCGAAAACAATCGCGAATCTGCCATTGTTCTTATCTTATGACCTTAAAAAAGCCTATGAAAGAAACATCATACAATTAAGGGGCGCTTTCAAACCCATAATCAACCAACCTTGGTTGACCATAAATTGATGTCGCAAGTTCACAGGTGAACGATTCTTACGGTAACCATGGAAAATGATTGTCCACGGGGAACCATCAAAATAGTTACGGTACTTAGCCGTTCGTCAGGCATCCGGGCTCTTGGTCGCACTACTTGCTTAGCGATTGGATAATGAATCTTTTATTCACGGCATCAGCGTAAGAGCGGCCAAACCAAGCTCTTTCGTGACTATGAAGTTATTACACATCTTTATCCAGATATTTTGGACACACAAATATTTTGTGGCTTAGGAAACCTAGATAATATAGGTTTCTATAATATGAGTAAACCTAATCGAGTAAAGACCCCTGAAAATCTGCTATTTTGTACATGAACTTTAAGCCTGCCATAGTGTACTCATATATGAAAAATATAAAAAGTACATCTATAGAAGCCTAGAATATTTAATTGAGATTCTAAATCACGACATTTTTCTCAAAAACTTTTAATGATTTAAAAAAATATTCGAAGTAAATCACAGAATTACCGAATGCCAACGGGGTTTTCAGGCGTTCTCTATTTTCGCGTTGCCTTTTCATCAAACATCGCGTTGGATTGCGTTAGATAAAGCAACAAGCTTTTTAACCATGCTCGACGTAGGCGAGTGGGGAAGGCCCCTCTTAAAGCTTTAGATACACTTGGGGACAAAATCTTGGGGACAACATGACGTATAAATTGTCCCGCGTCACATGAATGCACGTAATACATTGGGGGACAAGTTGCGGGACACTGGGCAACGTTGCAACGTCAAGTCAACGCGAGCCTATCAACAATAAAAAAATAAATAATAAAAAAGTAGATTTAGCGATGCGCACCATGTTGGATATTCGAGAGGAATTCAAAGAGAGACTAGATTCATAAGCAGAGTCAAGTCTTGAAAGAGAAATGTTGTAAATTATTCCTAAAGAACATACTTCTGGGATAAAAAGGATTTTATATTTCATTCTAGGACATTTTTTACACGTGTGCCTTTCATCTAAATCCGTTCCGTAGCCGTTTGAGGGGAAAGGAGTCTTAATACATTCATAGTAAATACATACACACATTATAGTACGCGGCAAATAAATTGAACCATTTGCTATGGTTACACACAGCCACTTCGATTGAAACCCGAAAATTGGTTACTGCGCATTCAAAGTTGACCGTTATTATGGTTCAACTTGTGTAACGACGGTTATACCAGATTTTCGGGTCTGCGCGTAACTATAGTAAATAGTTCAACTTATTTGCCGCGTACTAGACAAATCACAACCGTTCGCCTGTGTAATATTAGTGTGATAAATGGGTACTAAGTAATTTTTCAGCTTACCTCTTTCTTAGGTTTATGTACAACAGTCTTGCCGTTCTTCTGGTACCTAAGTACATGGTTTTCTGTGACTAGGTCCTGGTTTAGTCTCAGGTCCAGGACGTACTCCTGCCCGTCTATGGGAACCGTTATCGTCACCTCTGGATGATGTGCACCGCTCTGTAACAGATGTTGGAGGATTAACATTTCAATTCGAGGATCTATTAGCTATGTAACTAAATAACAGCATCGATGGCACTCATTAAATCCTCCATAGTGCCGGTGTATGGGCACTTAGGGCACTCTAACATGTGGCTCATGTGTGTGTGTGTGCGTGTGATAATGTAGCCACCTACTGGGCCCAAACAGTTTAGCGAGTTTACCATCGATTCGAAAAAAAAGAAGAGACTAAATAACAGCCGCATAAGTTGATCTTCACCATAGATGTGGACGGCATCCTCCTCCATCGATCTGACCATCGCTTATGCCTTGATCACACGTATTGAGTAAAAGAGCGAGACAGTAAACTGTTGCTCGGCCGAGACAGTAATGTAAGCGAGTTGTAGAGATAAGCGCTCGGCCGAGCACTCGGCGCTATGTATAAACACTCGAGGACACTGCCTCACCCGTTTGCTCTGAACGTGTGATCAAGGCATAACGATCAGGTATGATAGTGGTCAAGCGTGAACATACAAATAATTAAAAAAAAATCTTTTGTTTCTTATCTAACTTCTCGGCCGACCCCTCAAACAGATACAAAACTATCAAAGTAGAACTACATTATTAGACCGACGCACACGTGTAACACGCTTGATTTGTACGTAGAAGAACGTCGCGTGGCGTGAATCAAGTGTAGCTCTACAAGTCTAGTTTCCATATAAAATGTATGGAGGCCGCGCCCAGATCGGCATGTATACGCAGTGTAGTTCTAGCTTTAGGTAGTCACTATAGAATAATGGCAGACAATCAAAGTAACTCCAAAAGAACCGTTAGAAAACAGCAATATTACCGGTGGACTCAGAACAGCTACTAGGCTGACAGAGGTCAACAGCATGTCTAACTTCCGTTCTAAATGGTATACCGTAGTTTTATTGTAAAGTGACGGTATTTCTTTGTTGTTACACGCGATGCATGAGCGAAGGTAATGTGAATTGTGAACCTTCCACTTATGGTAATGCGTTTAGTATTGGGTTTTTAGCTGACATATATACTTGTAAGCCGTTACTTGATGGTTTCTTTTTAATTACTTCTATTGTCGGTTATAAAGAAGTTTCGTATTCTAGACTAGCTGACCTGGCGAACTTCGAATCACCTAATGGTCGGAATGGACTTTTTTTTGTGAATTTTTCAATTTTTTCTGACCGTTTAAACCTTTCCTGAAGTATTAAGAATATTTCAAGACCGAAATTGGCCAAATCGGTCCAGCCGTTCTCGAGATTTAGCAACACTAACGAACAGCTATTCATTTTTATATATAAGAAGACTAGCGACCCGCCCCAGCTTCGCTCGCATGCAATGGTGATATTAAATATATTATGCATGTATTATACATATAAACCTACCTCTTGAATCACTCTATCTATTTAAAAAAAACCGCGTCAAAATCCTTTGTCTATTTTTAAATATCTAAGCATGCATAGGGACAGACAGCGGGAAGCGACTTTGTTTTATACTATGTAGTGAAGAAGATTGAACTATGTTTATTTTTTTCCCATCCTCAAGTCAGATCTCATCCATCTCTTTTCCCGGTGAGAAATCATCAAATGATTTTACCCGCTCTGAACGAAGCATACGGTAATGACAAACTTTTACTGACTAAAAATCTACCAAGTTCCTTCAGTTGCCCTTTGCGTTCGTGAGCCGCAGTAACTTTTTCCAATAATCCCGCGAACACAAGACGCCCTGTTGTTGGGTCTAATAATTTGGTTGTCCTTTATTATAAGCCAGGACAGGCAAACGTCAAAATGGAAAAATATATGTTGTAGAGATAATATTTTCAAGTCTGCTTTGTTGCCGAATTGGACGTGTTGATCCAGCACTCTTAGAATGACAATAACCTAACTCAAAAATTCCAAATTAACACGTAGGTACATTATGTTTGCAATTTTCGAGTTAGTTCAGTTTCTTGTGACAAAAAGCATGAAGGTCTTCAAAATGTATAGTATTTTTTTTATGTATCGCTTATCATGTTTTTTTTATTCATAAATTAGGCACTTTTTCAACACTAAGTGTAGCAAAATCAGAAGTTAACGATGCTTTCAGTTACATCACTTTCTATTCCAGGGTACGTTTAGGCTTAGCACGTACCGTACTGCGATTAAACGCCCGCGTTTTACCGCAGGTCTGAAGCCGCAAAAAAAAATTAACACATGGCTTTCTATACAAGCGCACGTATTAGCGATTTTTTCCCTTTTTTTTTATTAAACCGCTTGCGTTCAATCGCAGTGCGTGCTAAGCCTTAGTATAGCACGCCCCCTGAAAAAACCCATTAACACCACAACTCTTGATTCTGTTTATGCAGGTCGTCAAAACATTGTGCCTTGACTGATATTTGAGAAATATGATGAAGATGATAATGGCACGGATCCAAAAAATAATAACCGCAACGATAGATATGATTTTAATTGCTTGATCTACCAGCAATTAAAATCATATCTACATATATTTTATATATTTTCACCAGTTCCATGATTCATGATTTGCGGCGATTAGAACAACATTTATTGTTCCAAAACTAGAAATACACATTTCTAAATTAACGACGCTGATCTGTGTTCTCAATAAAGCAGAATTTCAAATCAACGCAATTAGGAACGTAGATTTGGCAGTATATGATCGATCATGCTTGATGGATTCTCATCAGGGAATATTACAAATAGAGAGACCTTCTTACAATCTAAAGCCAGTAAAATCGAAATACTAAAGAACGGCTGCTTTTGACGTATCTCAAGGGAGTTTTTCCTTGAGATACGTCAAGCTTTATTGTTTTCTAATAAATGAACTGGCTTTCGAATTTCTATCTCTTATTTTCGTGGAAAATCATCATGAGGGAATAACAGACTTTTAAATTACTGACGAAATCCTATCTGTTTCTTTAGCTGCGTTCCAGGGTTTACGGTAACTGTTTCGAAAAATCCTGCAGCTCTAGGAGGCATCGGCACTAGAGGGCCCTGACCGTTTATTATTTATTTATTAAAACTTTATGCACTAGTACAAAAGCGGACTTAATAATGCCTTAGGCATTTTCTTCTAGTCGACATTAGGGTGGTGCAGAAACATAACATGGCTCCATACATCATGGCATGTTTACTGACATCTCTTTTATCTCTATGATGTCTGTCTTCAAGGATGTTGTCTATGACTTCAATGTCAAATCACGTGTTTTTTATTATTATTATTAAATAGGAATGTTTGATTCTCTTACCGTATCTCTCGTCGTCGAAATTTCTCTTTTCGTTCTGCCATGATGTACAATAGGCTGAACCAGTCTATGCTTATTGAAATCTAAGGCTGGTGATTCTGAAACAATAAAAACATTATATTAGTTTAGTCATTTGAGGTCCTTGTTCACTACTAAACAATCGGGAAGATGCCATCTACTCCCAGCAGCGACTAGATACGAGATTATGAATAAAATTCGTGATCGCGTCGCTGAATACAAATTCGATGGGTGTAAAGTGAAAAAAGTGGTCTGAAATTTTACAATTTTCTGTTAGTTGCAGTATCTTAATAGCATATTCCACAAGCACAAGCGTTGTCTGTAAAATGTACCATGACATTTTAGATACAACGCTTTACTTTTGCACTTTTTTTTTAAATCTTAACACGTGAAAGTTACTGCAATTATCTGAATATAGAAAAAAAAATTTTTTTTTTTCATTTTTCATTTCGGCACAGAATAAGTAATAGTTGTTTTCGGCTGTCACATAGCCATATAGTCAGATTATCAGCGAGCCATTTTCTTTTAGTGAATGCTGTATATGCCCTGCAATCTCCAGCGAGGCGTATCGGCGCTGTTAGCTGACAAGATCATACCTTATCTAGCTAAGGAAGTGGTAGCAGCCAATTCCTGACCGGAATGTGCATGGCTAGATAACTATAAATTATATAATTATTCATATTTCCCGTTTCCCCGTTAACGAACACGAAGGCGAGATTAAAGATAGAAGCAAAAGGCACAGGAAACACATTCACTTCGCCAATAAAGTGATTCATTGGTAGAATTTTAATTTGCATACACCATTGTACCGTTACCGCGAAGTCTTTGTTTTAAAACCGTGAAGGAATGGTGGATGATGTTGATATGCAGTTTTTCTTTTTAATTTATGCAGTAAGTACTCTTTTGTAATCATTTTGATAATCTCTCTAACCAAATGTATCGTTTGATGGGTTCTATGCCAATTCCGAAGTACGGAACTTCCCGATTGATTTTGCACCTCCTATTCCAATTTCCGAGGCACAAACAAGTATAAATTATATTTGTCGCACGGGGAACCAGTCTCCTCCGCCTTCTGTCGGTACTAGACTGTTGTGAATTAGAACATCATTTACACTTATATCAATTTTTTTATTACTTTTAATAATGCTTCATTCGATTTCGGTTTCGATTCCGGTTCCAATTCCGATAAATCAAATTTAAAAACTCCAGTTTCGATATAACCACCTCCGTTGTCACTATAGATGGATACTACGAGTAACGGCATTGTAATGTTACCACTGCAGGGACTCAGGCCTTCTCTCTAGGAGAGGGCCGTAATCCACCACGCGGGCACAGTGCGGATGTCACATGTCTTCGATTTATTGATTCTAGGACAATTTTTTTCCTCACAATGTTTTTCTTCATCGTTTTGAAAGCAGTGGTGATGAAATAGATGGATACTATTTATTTTCTAAGATTAAGCTAGACAACCAAGTGATTTGTATTAATTCAAATTTTTGTGAACGCACCCAAGACACAGGAGTAATTCCCAGTATGTAGCAACGTCTATAAAAGTCCATAAAAGGAAATAAAAACTTTATTTTTTAATAAAAAATTCAAGGCAGACTATAAATAATAACGATTAAGTTTTAAATATTTGTTTCCAGGATCTGGATAATCCTACACAATAAAATTGATATCAACAATCCGTTTCCGTTTTATAATTAAATACATGTTATTATTTGTGGAATTGAAGAGCAATATTATTATTTTCCTGTAACAATGAGTAATGCACAAAATACATACATATTATTTAAAGTTTATATTAACTAACTTCGTTTGTATTATGTCTTTCTACTCTGCCATTTATTTTGGGTCAACACTTTTCCCATTTATGTTGGCGTAGGTCAAACCGAATCGAATGCAGAGTGGTAGGTATCCAACTGCATCCAGTTTAACTTTTAACTTAATTATAATAACCTAATGTAAATGCTGTGCATACCTTAATAAGTGACTTTTTTACACGGGATGCCCTCGAAAATGTATTGTAGTGTAATGTTTTGTAAATAAGTCATTGGTGTGCCTATATTAATAAAATAAAATAAACTTCTCGCGTCCGGCCCTGGTCCATGTGATGGTACGAGGGCGTAGGAAGCAGTCGTCTCCTTCAGCGAACAATAATGTTACAGAAAGCGGTGGTGGAAAGCGTGAGCGAAAACCAATCTTCACGCTCCGCCTGAGGAGTTTTCCTGGGTGTCGGCAATCGCAGGGTGGACGGCGACCAATGGGCGCGCCGTACGATTAGGACCAGGCCCAGATCGACTGCGAGTAATATTCCACGTACCCCAAAGAGATGTCATCATGATTGACGGAGCCAGTTAGGACCAATGCCTGCTAGGGCTACGGGGTTGTTCTAGAGTCTCAGCAGGTTTAGAAAGCAAAGGGCGACTGAAGTAACTTGGGTGAGTTTGAATCAGTAAATTTTTAACACACTCTCTCGGTCCATCTAGAACGGAACAACTTATTTGGTGATTAACTAGTTAAAAAATATAAAAACTATCGAATGACCAGGAATAGCATGAAAACCATAAAATGTTCAGTCAAACACATCATTAAAACCAATAGACGTTCTATTATAAGATCGCGAGTCGACAGGTTTCCTCATAAAGCGCACAATGATGCGCCTGCGCCTATCGCGTTGACCTGTCACGTGGCAGACAAAATTATAGCTAGGTTAGATCAACGACCGCCTTTATTGGTCACTTGATTCGCTCCTTCTTCGCATGGTTAGTACAACAAGGCGTTCCATGAATGAACATGTGGAAATAACATTAATTTGGTACAAAAAAAAATAGCAATTATGTAGTGCAATTAATAACGGAGATGAATAATATTTTTGGAGCTGTCAAAATGGCTGTGGCATTGTGGCGTTAGTTTTTTGTCGGTCTGGACTGTAACATGTATTAAAAATGAAACCGTTTTCATCCGGTTTTTTGCAGCTCAGTCATCACTCTCACTTTAGTCCTATTTGTACATAAATTGTAGTCGAATGAGAGCACGCGTTAAGGGGAACACGATTGTTATATAACAAATATTTTCCTAAATCTGTAGGCCACCACAAGGTTCTTTCTAAAGTTTTTTTTTTAAAACTCAAAGCATCTATTGACATACTTTCAAAGAAAAGAAACCAATCGATTCTATAAAAAGAAGAAAGCATCTATTTCAAATAAACCAATTACACATGAATCCGCTGTGGTCTTCCCATCCGATTATAATTTGGGTGTCTTCAAGGCTAGAGTGTAAACTAGTGCGCCTCACCATCAACAATTGCATCACTGCTTACCTAGTTTATTAGGTGGGATCGCTGTCAAGCACTAGTTCATAATAATAAAAAAAAAAAAACATTGTGAATTGTCAAGACGACAATCAGTCAGAAAGATAAATATTGCAAAGCGTAGATCTCTATGAAGAAAAACGCAGACACTCCATGGACTACCTTGGTTACGTATTTTTTGTCGCTCTTATTATGAGACAATATTGTAAATATATATCATCATCATCATCATCAGCCTATTAATGTTCCCACTGCTGGGACACAAGTCTCCTCTCTAGGAGAGGGAATGGGCCGTAATGCACCACGCGGGCCCAACAAAAAGTTGGTGGATGGTAAATATATATATAAAAAAACAAATTAAAAGAACCTCGGACTCTCAAGACATCCAACAGTGATCTATAAGATAAATTACCTTTAGCAAGTACTAACAAAAAACGTCGCATGCGCACCTCGTTCTCCATAGCACAAAGACACATTGTTGTCGACTAAAATGGTGTCAGTAACACTGTTTGGACACTTCTCTGTAGATTTTATCTTTGAAATAAAGAAGCTGTATGTATAACTGTGGAAGATAAAGATGTTTTTGTTTAGTTTGGACCCTGGTCGATGGTGATCGAAGCAAATGGTCTAAAACGAGGTGTTGTTTTTGTTACTCTGCCTGGTGCTACCTGCCAAAATTGAAAAGCACTTTGCTGTGAAGAATATTTTATTAGGCATTAATTCACAAACGAAACGACACATTACTAGAACAGTAGTCGATAAAGTCAAAGAGAAGCAGTTACGGTAATATGGTCATGTGCAAAGATGCCCAGACGATTTTGAAGCTAGCCCTTGAATTGCCTACGACAAAGCGCACGCGTAGAAGACCACCTTCCACTTGGCTAAAACTTGGTCAAAGAAACCTTAAAGAAGCTCATCTCGACACCTACATCAATGGAAAACGAAGACAAGGAGGGCCGACCTTAAATAAATGGGATAAGGTCTAGCCAGAAGAAGAAAGACAGTATATGACTGGAACGGATTACAACGCCCAAACCTACGATTCTAGTTTGAAGTTCATTCTGCAGGATTGGTCAAAAGAGTTATTGTGACCTTGGACCACATAGGGCAACTGGAGGAACACAGGTGGGTTTTGGTCAGTGTAAAAGAGTGACACTCCCTCTCGCACCACTAAGGGCAGGAGCATTCATTCGAATACCCACGTAAAAAATCCCGAGACGGAGACAGTTGGAGGAATATAATACGAATGAAAGTTATGAAGCTGAGAGGTCACGATCACGACCCTCGACATTGAGGAGGACGACGCAAGGAGAGGATGTAAAAAAGTCTGAAGTACATTACACTTACAACGTTCAGAAGTAATAATCTCACAGTCTTTAACGTAACCAATTTTACCAAGTATAGAATTACTTACTGGGTAATAAAATTAATCCATTTTCGTCAAGATCAAGAGTGCAAGTAATTGGACCGGATGCAACGCCGTCAGAATAAAATGAAATCGACTTGGACATACTAATTACACATTATTTAGGACTGAGCAACAAGCCTCGAATAATTCGAACATTTACACCAGTGGCTCTAAACCTTTTTTTCATCGAGATTCGGGGACCACGTTAGTTTCTTTGTCATTAACAGGGACTAGAGAAGTCCAGAAGAAAATTATCTATAAAAATCTTATAGAGCTGTGGTGTTTGTTTGTTTGAGCGCTCAGGAACTACTGGTTTGAATTAAGAATGTTTTTTTTACATTCGGATAACCTAGTTTTTTATTATAAAATCACACTACGTAGGACCCATGGGAGTGGAGCAGTAACCAAAGAAGCGGATAAAACGCGGGAGACTGCTACTCTTAACATAAATATAAAAAAAAACGTTCAAAACTTGGTCCACTTTTACTTGTACGTATTCTTTAAAATAAATAGTTACGTGCTTTGTCATAAAATTCACATTTCTGATAGAAACTTAAAATCTCTTCGCATCAATCATTGATTTATCTAAGCATCAATGGTACCTACTTTTCTGTTGGAAAGGAAACTTTGAAATATTAGACGTTTTGTGGACCACCAATGGTCCGCGAGCCATAATTTGGGAAACACTGACTTAAATGGACGGTGCATGGTAACCTTAAAGCAATTTGGCATTGAGATCTTAATTATGATATCACAATACAGATGGCATACAAACTATAGGATGTCCTGCGTTTAGAACAAAGACATTGTTTGGTATGCTAGAGCGAATTTGTCGTTGCTCGTCGATTTGGGTTAAACACGGAAGATTTTCTTACAATGAAAAAGATCGTTAACATTCACTATAAAAGGTGAAACTGTCTGACTGCCATATCAACGTACAGCCGAAACTACTGGGTGTAGGAACGTGCAATTTTGCACAAGAATTCCTTTTATAACATAGGCGAGCATTACGAAGAATTTACACAGAATTTTCCAAAATGAACCCCTCCAGGAGATAAAATGGGGGTCCAAAGTTTGTATAGAGAAACCTATTTTCACGCGGGCGATGTCGCTGGCAGAAGCTAGTTATACAAATATACATATTAAAATTATTCGTAGAAGTTGAGCGATTGGCTGCTGCGTCGCGTGACGCGGCTTCGAGACATAAAAAATTATTTGTACAAGCCTACAGGTTGTTCCGGGGTTGAGGGGCCCAAATTTGGCACAAAGGTAGACCATATCCTAGAACAGTATATTTGGATACTTTTATCCCGGGAATATATTCCGGGTTAGCTTTCGTCTTTCATGCGAGTGAAGTAGCTGGCTTTACTAGCCAAAAGTTAGAATTGTTATAATTTTAGAACCTGCCATAACTTCATACAATTTACACATGCTTGTAATGGCAACTGAGACAAAAGGTTCATGACACTGCGTCTTGTACATAAACGTAAATAAAGGACATATTTGTCACATTTAATTAAGACTTGGCCATTTATGTCCTAAATGAGCAAATAGCTAAATACCACACGCATAGCGCTCCCGCGAGTTTTGGGCTGGCCCACTTAAAGCGAGCTAATAATAAATAACCTTCCACAAAATAGTGTGATATATGTGTAATTTTTTTTTCCATACTGATATGACACTGAAATTTTTAAGTTCGAATTGTGAAAAGAATAATTTTTGTCGGAACTGACTATTTTGGCTATCAGTAAAGTCGTTGTGGTTGGTTTCTTAAAAAAGTTGCGGCAAAAAAAAAAGAAAATAATAACTTTCAAGTTCTTGTTTTATCGTTTTTTGACACCGCCTGACCACAGGTTGCACTGGTTACAAATAAGTGCAAATTGATCAATTTTGCCAAATAGTACGATTCTTTATTACTTTAGTATCTTTCCAGTTAGACAGACATTTTAGCACTTCGTATTTGGTACTAACAAATACGAAGTGCTAAAATGTCATTATCACCGACTTGAAGAAACGCCCGGGTGTCACTATTGTGCGGATTGCTCAGAAGCAGACCCTTGGCCCCAGTAGGTTTCGACCCTGCTCCGCCCCTACGGTTTGCTGACCACTCCTTGAGGCACGCGTAGAACAATACACGCCATCGACGTTTTTGGTTCGGTCCGATCGGTTACCGGACGGTTGGACGACAAGCTACCCGTTGCTCGCCGTTCGCAATCCCACGCCTATGGTGGCCGGAAATCGGTATCGGAATTCCGGCGGCGGCTTGGGCGTGAGAGCCGTTGCCACACGCGTGCGGCCTCTTTTGCTAGCATTACTGCATCGCAGAATGAGGTGACCGACTGCCACTCCTCCTCGCTTCGGACCATGGCCTAGGAACTGTGTATTTTCAGGGCATGTCGAGAAGCCTATAAAACTGTATTCAATAGGAAAAAATCAGACATCGAATTAATTTTAAAGACTACCTCCAGTCATTTCCTCTTAAAAACATAGAAGTAGACTATTGGAAGTATAGAGAATAATAAAATAATAAGATCAAACAAACATGATGTCATAACTGGGAAACAAATATCAGGAAGCAAATGACAATTATTAATAATGGAATTACGTTTTAATATTGCAAATCAATTACTTTGTGTATATTATTTATATGCTTTTAATAATGTCTCTGAAGTATTTAATATTCAATATTTAAATTATCAACTTATCAGTCGTAGATGGAAATATATAATAAATGGAAAAAAATATTCTTTATTGTAAGTACCTCCTTTATAAAAAAATAATCAGTAGGAACGATAGTAAAATAAGTATAGTTACAGTATTACACGCAAAGACAAAGACTATTTACAACACGGATGGCGCTTCTAGCGCTTTTTTGGGTTGGTAAAACAGCAAATAATTTTTCCTGCTCTGGATGAAGCGCAAGGGAGTGTCAGACTACGATAAATGCTAGAATTGTGGCGCGAGCGAGCACGTGCACTTTTCCGCACTAGTGCGAAATACAGTCAATTGTGTGCCAAAATGCAGTAGGGATAAAAGCGGGTTTTCGAGTAGGTTTATTGCAAACTTTATTTGTTTCAATCCCTGACGTCACTGATAAAGAATTGTTCCACTATTTCGCCACACACCTACTTTCTACAAAACGTTTTTTGAAGAGAGATAAAACTCTGATCCACATCCTGTTTTGTAGGAACATAAATCTTCTGTTATCGCACCTTAACAGATTTAAAAAGATTTAATAACCGAGGTAAACATGTGAAAATGAGCTTAATGCGTTATTAAGCGGCTTGTTATAAATCTTGGCATATTATGAAGGCACTGGCCAAAGTTTTATGATAAGATTTAGTTAGTTGGTTGAATAAGACGTGGGAAGCATTCACCCCTTTCCTCTTTCTGTGAAGCAGTATTGCGATCGAAGGACGTGGCGAAAAACGTGAGGGAAATGCAGCACTCTCATCCCAGACACCTCTAGCAGGCTTAGACAAATTTATAATCTGGAATCATTAACGCTAGTAAAATACTAATCAAATGTATAGGAATGACTTCATCGCAACAAAATTCGTAGCCAAGTTCGCATCGTTCAAAATGACAGAATAAAATGCAATTGTTTCTACAATGATCATCGCTATATTCTGTGGTTTTATGGTACAAATGATACTTACGATGAGGCGTTTCGTTTGTAGAAAGAGACTGGCCCCGGGCTTCGGAAGTCGCAAGGCGATTCCTGGCCACCGTAGCTTTGGCACGTGCTTGTGGATTTACGCACATAACAAAATTACAGACGAATAGCTTTGATATACTCTTATTTACTGTCCTCACTTGCTAATAGCTCTATAGATTCTGGGTTAAACTCTCCTTTGTAGAAAACCTGTTCTTATTTCAAAATAACTGTACCTACATAACAAAAAAACAAAAGCATGGCATTTACGCCTAGATTGTTATTTGCCAGTAGAACTACGCCAAGCTTGAATTCATCTCCTTGAAGTAAAAGTTTCGATTATTATATCTAGCCTACCCCTGTAGACAAGTTACAATCGTTTCGTTTAGCGTAAACGATTTTACGCTCTTTCAAAAGCTTAGCCGATTTTAATAACAGCATAAAATATTTAAAGCCAGAAATATTCTCTCCCAAAAATACATTCCTTATACGAATATTAGCAATCCAAAAGTTATGGCAGAGAATCTGCAATGTGTGATAAGTCTTCAATGCAATTGCCACTTTAAAACTGATAAGTAAAGTTCAAAATTGAAGAGCTTGCGTTCCAGACTATGCAAATCACACATCCATATTCGATAGTCCTTTGGCTTCATAATCTAATTTGTATGGCGGAAATTGCTATGGCGTTAAAAACCATAGCAGTTCGAGCTAAATGGATTTTTTATGGATAAACGTATGCTTATGTATTTTTTTAAAACTTGAGTATTTCTTTAAATTGAAGACTACAGAGCGGAAAATGAAATTAATGCAATATCAGGGAAATAATGGACAAGACCAATTCTAAACCGAATAACCTTTTATTGTGGAGATGAATTTGTATGTATATGTAAGAATATATTGTAGTATATGTATATTTAGTTTTAGCTTTATATAGGGAAACTGGTAATTAGTGAACGATACTTAAACACGTGATTGTAGTCATGATAACATACAACTTTTACTATGGGACCAAACCTGAAATCGCGAAAAATATCTGCTAAATTCAGTACATTTATGTTCGCCTAACTGGTCAAAATGAACTGAACTTGGCTGATTTTTTTCGCGATTTCAGCCTTGGTTCCATAGTAAAAGTTTTTTGTTATTATGACTCACAATCACGTGTTTAAGTTACCAGTCACCCTTTATATAATTTTGTAATACTTGTTTTCTAAATAGTATTTTCTTTTTTTTTGCACCTGCCATATTGTCTCTCTGCCACCCTAGGTTGACTGGTAGAGAATGCGTAAGGCATTAAGTCTGCCTTTGTACCTTTGGTTTGCATGCTGATTAAATAAATAAATAAAAAGGCCCTTGCCAATGTTTGGCAAAGACACGAAGTTGTCGATACTTATCTTAGTCATATAAAAATGTCAACACCTTTTGTCTGCTAGGTGGCAATAACCCTGGAACGCAAAGGATAACTGGAGGAGTTTTAGTCAATAAAAGTCTAGAGCTTTCTCGCTCCCACCCACAGCAGGAGAAGTTATTTGATGATCTCCAGCTTAACAAAAAAAACCTGTTGTTTCTCTATATGCTTATATTTTATAACAGCATAAAATTAGATATTATATTCATAATTGTGCAGATTTATTAGACTGCAATCTGCATTCCTATTCAAATCATTTTATACTTCATAAATTAAACCGTCATAAATGTATTGTCTTGATCTGAACGACATATCACATTCTTATGCAAAGTACTAAAGGCCCTGCAAGACACTAGTATAAAAAAATTAAAATGCAAGTCTATTTAAAACTTTTATTGTTAAGCCCGCACCATAGTCACATCTTATCAAACAGCCCCTATGCCTTACAATATATAAATAATAGTTCTTAACAATACTTAAAAAAAAAATACAAAGTTATTTTTAACCACAATACTTAGTAATAATACGATATGGTACAAAAACTGCATCAGCAAACACCTTTGTTGATTGGTGACTGCAAAATATGGCCACAGTACTGTCATGGTAATAAAGAGTATCCAATAATTTGGGTCAACAGTTCTTTTTTTTCGGTGGGTAAAAATCATCCAATGACATCTCCCGCTCTTGGGCGGAGCAGAAGATAGTTTCAGACTTTTACTGACAAAAAAACCCATCCCGTTAATTCGTTGCCTTACGTCGTCCGTCCAACAGTTTCAATTAATCAGAACCAGTTTACAATTCTTTTAACCGACTTCAAAAAAAGGAGGAGGTTATCAATTCGGTTGTATTTTTTCATGTTAAGGAAGGAGCATTTATTTTGCATAAACGTTTTAGGTATAAATAATATGAAGATTCTCTTTCGACAGAGCAACGAGCATTCGCCTTTTTAGGCTCTGCAGTAATTTACAATCTTATTACAGTTTTGTTTACGGAAAACCGTCTCGCAACTTGGTCATACCATAACAGGGCGAGTAGTATACACAAAGACAGAAATAGTTGCTCTCCTAGTCACCTTCTATGTGCAAACGCAATCAACATTCTGAGCAAGATTGCCATAATATTACACTGATTTAGCTTTTAAGTCTGGCTGCTGATTATATTGAATTTAATGTTTGGTTTTAATCATAAATCTTTTGTTGACAATCAGCTGACGTGCGCATGTATCTAGGCTTGTCTTCCGATATCTTGTCAGGAAATAAACAGCAGCAGCATGAAGATTTGTCGCAAGTTCTGAACTGATGTTATTGATAAGTCAAAATACTCAGGTCCATCTTACGAATTTGCGACAAAGATAAAAAGTGACAAAAAGTTGTGCCATAGCCTGCTCTTGATGAAAATAAAAAACAAATGCTGCTGCAGCTGAACTTTGACCGAATGTCTGGCCCACTAACAAAAAGAATTTGTAAGGAAAGATCTCAAACAGCCTGCTTTTAATTTTGTAACTGGAACATTTATGTCTCATTTCTGATTTTTATTGGCCAGCCAGTGATCGCATGCGAAGGGCAATAAAATTGCAATATACATCAATAAAATATTAATGTCAAAGACAAATCACTTGGTTTTATTGCGCAAAAGTAAATTTTGTTACACAGTTTTCAATGGCTTGACAAGCAGACAAGCACAAACAGTTTAAAAACTCCTGTTTGACATGTGTGTCATGTCAAACTGGAGTTCATTACTCATATAGTCAACTGTCTGTTAGATACGGCACATTTTTATTATTGTTTTTAAATATTGGACAGTATACTTGATTCGTGCCTGAAAAAGTATTTATGTTTGCATGACGCACAGTTTGGTTTTCAACCTGAACTCTCAACCGAAAGTGCTGTGCTGAGTTTGAAGAATACTGTCCAATATTACACAGACCGAAAAACACCGGTGTATGCCTGCTTCCTGGATCTCTCCAGAGCCTTCGACCTTGTGTCATATGATGTGCTCTGGAGAAAACTGGGTGACAGAAATGTACCGGCACCAGTACTAAAGCTCATGCAGTACTGGTATGCAAAACAAACCAATTGTGTGAAGTGGGCTGGAACGTTCTCAGCATCATATAGGTTGGAGTGCGGTGTGAGACAGGGGGGGTTGACATCTCCACGGCTCTTTAACCTGTATGTCAATGATCTCATAGTCGAACTCAGCAGTATGCGTGTTGGCTGCCGAGTTGGTGGTGTTAGTATTAACAGCATTAGTTACGCAGACGACATGGTACTGCTGGGCCCGACTGAGGGATCTATCAGGGAAATGCTGAAGGTCTGCGAGAAGTATGCTGCCTTGCACGGCCTTGTGTATAATGTGCGCAAATGTGAATACATGGTCTTTAAGGCCGCCGGTAAGGGCCCTACTCATGAACCCAATTTCCTGCTAAATGGTATGAGAATTAATAAAGTCTACCAATTTAAATACTTGGGGCACATACTTACCGACGACCTTAAGGATAATGTGGACATTGAAAGGGAGCGTAGGGCACTGGCGGTTCGAGGTAACATGTTGATCCGTAGATTCTCTTGTTGTACGGACCAAGTCAAGATTACCCTGTTCAAGGCGTTTTGTCAGGGTCTGTATACGGGGGGTCTGTGGATCAGCTACACCAAAAGATCACTGGATGTCTTGCGTATTCAGTACAACAATGTTTTTAGGATGTTGTTGAAACTGCCCCGTTTCTGTAGTGCGTCAGAAATGTTTGCCGAAAATCGAACTGACGACTTTCATGCAGTAATTCGCAAGAAGATAGCATCACTGATGCACAGGACGCGGGTCAGTGACAATAGCATCCTGAAAACAGTGGTTGAGAGTTCATATTCCCCTATTCTGAGGCATTATGTGGAGAGAATGGTTAGGTAGTTTACTGCTTGCTATATCGTTCTCTGCACATTTTGTCTCAGATATCTAAAAATATTTTCTTTGTTTTTACTAACACTAGTTTTAAGTAATTTTAAGCTAACTAACAAAGTGGACCATACTGTTGTCTTATCAAATAAAATTATTATTATTATTATTATTATTAAACCTGATGTGTCTCCTTGCAGGGTACAGTCTACATCTGGCCAATCCTTTAGCCTTCCTTCCACCTTCCTGTTCTTGTGGTTCAGGAACCAGTCAGTGGCTGTTTCGCCCAATTTTATTGCGAAATACAGTAGATATGGCCTGCCCAGTTACATTTTAGTTTAGAGGCTGAGTTGCCTATGTCTGTGATTTATGTTTTGAAACGAAGTATACAGTTCCTTATTGGTGGTCTCTGATTTTAACTCTGAGAATACTTTGTACCATTGCTCGCTGGCAAATCCCGAGTACAGACTTGTGGTGTTTTGTTAATGACCACGTTTTCGTAAAAAAAAACGTTGTCCCACATATAAACTCATATACCCAAAACACCTAGACCCGGAACACCTATATATAGGCCATACATTTGGATGCTGCATAGTATATTATCAATCTCTACACTAAAGGGCTGCTTTTTTGTTCAATGAGAAACCATCAAATAAGCCCGCTTAGAGTAGAGCGTTAGGGAGCTAGGCTTGTTCCTTCAGTGGCCATTTGCGTTCCAGGAGCACCGTAACTTTCGAACAATCCATAAAGGCCTAAAACCAATTTCAATAACATCTCACAACTCACGGGAAAGGATCTAACTATTCTTAGACAGAAACTACACGACCCTCCACACTAACTCTATATTTATTCACAAAATGACAACTCGTTCTTCGAATAAGCAAAATTAATGACTGTTGTTCCGCTACATTTCGGTTTCATGTACTAAATCATAATAAACATGGATAATCTTAGTTTCGAAGTTGGAACAAGAGTAGTTTAAATCTCTTTAGATTAGTAAACCAACCTGTTTGAATGCGTAACCTCTGTGGGGTATAGACCATCACTAGGGGAAAGGCAGCAAGGGACGATTTGGATTAAACATAAACTTGCAACAGGCTCATTATTAATTGTCAAAATATATGCTAGATCAAACTATCAAAACTGCGTCTTCTATAGTGTCATCAAAATCTATGCTGATACTTATATTATAGTAGACGTAGTTTTCTATTAATGATGCCAGATTACTAGAACAATCTGAACAACTGAAAAATACCAAACCGAAAAGAAACCAACTAGAAAAAAATGCTATAGTAATTGCAACGAGTCTAAAATCCAACTTCCATGGGATATAGGCGCGAATTCACGAATGCGTTAAGTATTAATTAGCATGTTTCGAACTGGCTATCGTAATAAAGATCAACGCACTTCCGTTCAGATGAGTCACGTTACCGGAAACCACGGAGGACTAATGTTTGGAGTAGCTTTTATGAATACAAAGCAAATATTAAACCTTGCTTATCCTGGCACCTATGTCACTCCTATCAAAACTTTTGACATGAAGGTTGTCGAATGTTATAGAAAAAAATATTTACAAACTTGAATGGATCCGGGTTGGCCCTAATGCTGCCCGACATGAGAACTACCAATTGAGGAACAATAAAAAAAAATGTTAAATATATTGGTTGTCATTGGTGTGAATGCGCCAATGGGTGTTATTTTTCATCAGTATAACAACTTAACAAAAAAAAATATCTCAAACTTTAACGAAAGCTTCAAGACAACGGTAACTTTCGTACGTTATAGTTTACAGATGCTTCCGCTATGGTTTACAGATTAATATAAGGCTAGTGTTGTCAAAAAATAAAAGGCCCGTTTAGACATTTGTTTTGACTACCTAGAAGCTTGTCCGGTGTAGTATAACTACTACTAAAATAGCTACTACTACACCGGGCCCTTAATATTATTTTAGTAATAGTTTCAATACACCGGACAAGCCGCTAGGTAGTCAAAAACAAAATACAAATTACAAAACACAAAACGGGACGATCGATTTATTTTTTGTAAATTTTACGGAACTTATGCACTGTGTCCATTCTATTTAACATTTGGTCCAACTCCCGTACATGAATAGTCAATGTCCTTTATACCATTAACATTTTGTATGTAACCTCACGGCGGCACCTAATAGAAAAAAATAGAACTGGACGTTCAGCAATACGAAAATAGCTGTACCTTAAATTAAATGTATGGATGCTGATCAGTTTTTTTTGGTGTGAAGTAAATAAACATACTTTTAAGCATTTCGTAGTAGATAGGTTGGTGTAGGAATAAATTAACAATAGGTGCACCAAAAATGGGCATAATTTCTTTTGTGCAGCTAAGTTCCTAAATAACCAATTAGAGGGGAATTTCTCGTAATATTTTTTAACACAATTTTTTTATAAATACTTGCTTCTAGTTTTATACTGAATATAATATACTTCTTTAGGTTTTGACAATGGATTTCTCCCAGATAAAATTATAACATTTTGTATGTTTTAAACACGAGAGCTAGCCGTCTGCCCTGGGTTTCTATTTCTGCATCTTTCAGAAATAGGTATAAATAGGTAGTATACTGTTATAGGTGCCTGTGTATAACGTGTTGCTATTACTAAGCATAGTGATTTTAAGCATAAGATCGTCCGGTTTAGCGATAAAGTGCAGTCTTATGAATTCTGAGAAACGGAGTATAACTTATGAGTAATAAATGAAATCTGCATGACCGGATGTTTTGCATTATGCAAGTGTGACTATTAGTCAACTTGAGCTAAACAGTTCAATAGTGTTGGAAGAAAATAAATAAATGACTGACAGTATAAAATAACAAATACTTAGGTACTACACGCTACGTGCGTAAAGTAAAACCGATTGCGAAATTTTAATACTAGCGCTTTTCCTCACTTCTTTCTACTCTTCAAAACTTTGCTGGGCTTGTCAAGATCCAGAATTATTTCTGTTTATTAATATCATTATAGAAATATCAGAAAATAGAGATTTTAAATAGTTATGCTTAAGGTCCACTTTTTTTTTACTGTAAACAGCTTTCTCCCAATCAACACAGCTGATTATCTGACGCGGGAAAAGACGGCCATGACAGTTCCACAGATAACTTATTCCCGCCAGATAGACCATAGATATCATAAGCCTTTATCTATGGTTTTTTTTTTTTTTTTTTTGGGTATGTAAAATCATCCAATGACGAATCCCGCCCTTGGGTGGGGCGGGAAACAGTGTCAGACTTTTACTGACTAAAAACCTACCTTTCCATTCCTCGCCTTTGTTCCGGGGCCCGTGGTGACACTCTCGCATAACCTTTGGCCCCAGTAGGCTTCGGCCCTGCTGGACCCCTACAGTTTGCTGACAACTCCTTGAGGCGCGCGGGAACGGTGCGCGCCGTAGACGACCTGAGCTCGGACCGGTCTGTTACCGGACGGACGGACAGCGAGCTACCCATTGCCCACCGTCCGCGAGCCCGCGCCTACGGTGGCCGGAAATTGGGATCGGAAACCCGGCGGCGGCGGCGGCGTGTCCGCCTTTGCCTAAGGCGGTCGGCCTCCTCCTTTACTAGCATTACTGCTTCGCAGAAGGAGGCGACCGCCTGCCACTCCTCCTCGCTCCGGAGCATGGCTTGAACCAAGCCCCGGCGCGAGAGATCGCCGCCGATCGCCCCCACGAGGACACGGCGCTGCTCTTCCCAAGCGGGGCACACCTCGACTGTGTGCTCCACCGTGTCCACCGGGCGGTCCGCACAGTGGCGACACCCGGGCGTCGCCTCCGCACGAATCTTGTACAGGTACGGACCGAACTTGCCGTGTTCGGTCAGCACCTGCGCCAAACGGAAGGTGACGACGCCGTGGGGCCTTTCCAGCCACGCCTCAAAGAGGGGCCTTACCGCCTCGATCGTGGCGTGCCCAGCACGAGGTTGCGACAATCGTAGAAAGAAACGATCAATCCAGAAATGTAGGCATTGAAAATGAAGAGCGATCCATAAAATATTTACGGCCCATTAGTTTCATGAAATAGCTTCTAACTTCCTTTGCAGTTTGCACGTATATCGTGAAGAATTCAATATGTCATATCCTATTTTATGCGAGAACTTTAGTCGAAGTAAACGCCAATTTCTGAAACTTTCAGTCGAGTGTAATGAATGATTCAAATGAAAATATTGTAACTACAAAAATGTACAATACTTTTCATGTATTTTATTTTTTTTATTTTATAGGCGATGGAAATACGTACGTACCTACGAACCTCTATTTCAACGTGCATGATTGTAGAATGGACTAAATTAGGAACAAGTGTGTGCCGAGCGTTTGGGTCGTGCGCGACATTGCTGGGCCAATTTCTAAGTGATAAACACAAAGGCACTAGGCTCGCATTCACATTACATTCGAGGGTAGTAATCGTATGACAAATCATTAAGTTCATACTTGACGACGAGCAGAGCGTTTCCGCTCGTGCTCGGCTCGTACCTAAGCGTATACGCACCATAATATTATAATCAATTTCCAGAAAAAAAAAATACACCATATCCTAAAATTCCATTTTTAAAATGCCACAGTGGAAATACCGGTCCTCCAAAACGCTTTCGAGGGTTACTTTACATAATAATGCCATGCACCGATCCGGAACCCTCCAATGCAGTTGTGTGACGCGAATTGCCATTGTCCTGGACTTTTGACAGCCAGCCAACCTTAACAGCCTTCATTTACTACACCTGGTTCAAACGATCATGAACTTTGCGAAGTTGTATTAAAGATTAAGGTGTGTGAAGATGTAACATAGTTAGGTTGCCGTCCGTTAGGTCAGTGACATACGACTTTTAGAACTCTATTCAGACGCGATGCTCTGTTAACAGACTGACATGTAAACTATGATATGAACAAAGTTTTAAAACTAGAGTAATGAGTTGTTAATAGAAAAGTTAAAAAACAGGTTAATTTGGTTTGTTTAGATGGAAAAAAACAAAATAGAAATCTTTGCATTGCAACTCACTTTTTATACTACAATATGTTAATTTATTCAAACGCAACCACCACTGATTTACTACTAACTACAGCAGTAGCATAACATTATTCATCGAGCAACGCCCATAACCAAAATATAACGATGATGCAGCTATTCAAACGCAAATCAAACACATTTTTAAAAACAAACAATATCTATGTTTGGACTATTCGAATTTCGAATGAAACACGTGATACCTTTTTTTAATAACCAGCCCCGGCCAGTGCGTTTAAAAAATAAAATATCAAATGAGTTCGCGCCTTTTTTAACTTTTTTACCACAGATAATCACTACGTTCTTTTTTTAAGCATGACGCACGGTCTGTGAACTTCCTTCCATTGTGAGAATATCTCTGGTGCCAGTTCGGGTTTGGCCTAATACGGTAGTCAAAAAAATAAATAACGAACTATTTACGTCCTGTGCAACTTGTACCATGCATGTTAGCTTGAGTCCTTGAGGAAAACACAAGTTTTATACGCATAACAGTTTAAATAATGCTAATATCTTGCTATATAGCTTTTAAAATAGACACGCGTCATGAAATTAAAATTCACTAAGCGTATAGCGTTAGAATTTATAATGAACAGTCATAAATTCAAACTGATATTTTATTTAAAAAACAAACGGTTATCGGATGTATTTTAAAATATTATTAGCAGTGATAGGAATAGGTAGTGCCTATTAGCCTAAACTTCGAAGAACAGAGACAAAAAACGGAGACTTCCTTAGGACTAAATTATTTCCGTGACATCTGTCTCGAAATTTCGAGACAACATTCAAATACATTTAAACAAATGTGTTATTTGGAATAAGTATTCGTCTATATTTATCTAAAGTTTGCGATTAGACATAACATTTATAATTTATAACTCCATAATAACAACTTATCCTATATCAGCCTATCCTATATTAGTCTATATATCCCTCTCCTAGAGAGGAGGCCTGAGTCCCAGCAGTGGGAATATTATAAGGCTGATGTAATTCAATGCAAGGCTATATCAGCCTAGTGACACACACTGCGTGTGTTTGTATTGTTGTGATCAGAGAGGTCTTCTTAAAATGTGCATGATATAGATGACTTCCGTATTTTTTTCACGCCTTTATCCCGGAGGAGTAGGCAGAGACCAGACTATGTTATATCTAATACCTATGCAATTACTAATATTATAAATGTGATAGTTTGTATGGATGTCTATTACTCAATTCCACTAAAAATGAATGAATGAATTTGGTAGTGATATAGATTAAGGTGTGGATTAGCACATAGGCTACTTCCTATAAAAAAAAAGTATAGTTCCCATGGGATACAAAAACAGTAGTACACGCGGGAAAAGCCGCGGGCATTAACTAGTTAAAAAGAAAACGTTAGGGTCCTTTCACACCACCGATATTGTCTGGCGATTCTTAGGAGATTTCCATGCAAAAAAAAACCTCATTAATATTAAGATCATACCACTTTGTATACCTACATTCTGGCAAATAAGTGAATTATTTATTTATTTTAAGTACCTTTTTTTAATGATAAATTCTTTCTACTACGGAGAATGCTAAAATGATAAAAAGTTACCGTTTTATTATTTGAAAGCCTTTTTTACACTTGAACTTTAGAAATCTCATTAAACGAGAGTGAGCTAGAAAGAAAATATTTACTTCGAAACGTGTACGGCTTCTTATAAAAACATTGTGATTCATTGTGTATTACGATCAACAAGTCATTTACAAAATGTTCTCCAAATTCAGACAATTTTATGGTTGTAACGACTGTGTATGTTATTTATTATGATATATCTAGTCGCAAACTTTAGGTAGATATAGACGAATTACTTTTCCAAATAACAATTTTTTTAAATGTATTTAAAAAAATTGTTATTTGTTGTCTCGAAATTTCGTCTCGGAAAAAATTTAGTCCTAAGGAAGTCTCCGTTTCTTGTCTCTGTTCTTCGAAGTTTAGGCAAATAGGCACTACCTATTCCTATCACTGATTATTAGACGTTATAATGTAATCGATTTACAGTAATAACAATGATTACACTTCCTATACCCGTGTTCACGATAAAGCAATCAGTTCTTACATCAACTTGTCACCATTCTCATGTTGCCATTAAACGTTTTTATTTATGGCTTCACGCACATAGAAGTCGAAAATTCATCATCATCATCCATTTAATGTTCCCACTGCTGGGACTCAGGCCTCCTCTCTAGAAGAGGGAATGGGCCGAAATCCACCACGCGGGCCCAGTGCGGGTTGGTCGATGTCACATGTCTTCAAATTTTTGGTTCTAGGACATGCCGGTTTCCTCACGATGTTTTCCTTCATCGTTTTGAGAGCAGTGGTGATGAAATAAATTACACAAAGTAATGCGAATGGTTGGGTTTGAACCCGCGACCTACAACTCGCAAGTCGGGGCTGTTACCACTCGGCCACCACTGCTCTCGAAAATTAGCCTAGGGGAAAATACTCCAAGGACAAAACATATCCTATTTCATAACATGATCTCCGCGTTTGTTAAGTTTTATTCAAATCAATTCAGCCATTAAGATCTGAAGAAGTAACAAATAAGCAGACAGACAGGAGACATTTATAATTTTTTATTGTGGATCGGAAGAATTACTTAGCATTGTATATTATGCTCTAAATAAATGTAATGATGTATATTGAAATAAGGCAATTAAAACTTATTCGTCATAGTAATAAAACTGCGGTCAACGTATGGAAAATTGGATCATTTAATTTGCATATGGGAAACACCGTTTCCTCTGTTGCTATGAGACTTGTCATACGAGTAGAGGAAAAGCAAAAAAAAAACTTCACAAATGCCAGTAAGTGGAAAAATGACGTAAATAGGAAATTTATAGGAAAAGAAGAGGAGAAAGCGTACCGTAATGATAGCATCGAGGAGGTTCTGAAAAGGGATATTGGAAGAAGTTTCGGGAAGCCATCGCCTTGCATTATAATAATGAAATAATAAAAAATAAAAAGAATATTTATGGACGTACTGAGCTAGTTAGAAACTGTATTACAGGAACCAGCATTGACCAACAAAAGGGTAATGAATAATAATAGAGAGATGGTGAACTCATGTTACTAAAAGAGTTGATGAGTATACATGTAGATGGATGGACAGGGAGAGTTGCATGTGGATGGATGGGTAGGGAGATAGGCGGATGGATTGTGTGATAAGTGATATGAAAGAATAGCGAGTCAGTGATAGCGTGACGGATGACAGGACAAGGACAGGAAGAAGATGATGATGAAAATGATAGAAAGATGACTATGATAAACCCTGTCATGGGACTGTCAATTTTGAAATCGGAAATCATGCATTTACTTCTTTGTACTTTACCCGCCTACCATGCAGCCTCCATATTTTGTATCCTTTACCTTATAAACACAGTAATATAATCCTGTTATTACCGCAGTACAGGTTCAGCGGTACAGGTCGTAATTTACGTAATAAGAGAGAAAGTAAACTGACCAACTGGGCGACCTTGCCTTAATTAGCGAGTAGCGAAAAAAATATAAATGTGGTAATAATCTTCTACAATCGTGTTCAACTGTTGAAAATATAATTATTATTAAAATTTAGAATAAAATATTATTTTATTTTAGTGTTGTAAAATTTATAGTGCGGGAATTAGGACCAATTATGAAACTTAATTATTTTGATGCAAGTTATTTTTTTTCTTGTTGTTATGTAAGTTTCACTAATTGAGTTGAGTAGGTATTAAAATATTTTTAGGGTTCTGTATCCAACGGGTAAAACGTCCGTCTGTCTGTCTTATGGAGCACAATAAAAAGTCTGTCCATCTGTCACCAGGCTGTATCTCATGAAATGAGACAGTTTTTTTCACAGATGATGTATTTCTGTTGCACGATTTTATTGCCGTTCTTTGCTACGAACGGTACGGAACCCTTCGTGATCGAGTCCGACTCGCACTTGGCCGGTTTTTTCATTAAAAACTAAGCCCCAAAAGTACCTACCAGTACTTCAAAATCTCAATTGAAAGTTTGAAAGGTTTCAACAAGAACCAAATCTAATTTCTTCGACAAACTTTTGAACAAAAAGCTTTTGAATCTATTGTAAATGAATCTCAGAACTATGCCTAAATTTGCTCAACAACGTAATCTTTCTATCAATCATGGTCAATGACAAAATTTCACAGCATAAACTTGAATAATAATAATCCATTAACAGTAACTTATTTTTCTTGTTTTAGAAATACGAAACAAGAACGAGGCCAACTATTAAATTATCAAAAGAGACCATAGACAACATCCGTTTTGGATAACCATTTTTTTTTAATGTAGATAGGTTCACGTTTGGCCGCTATCTCACCTGATGGAAAGCGACGATACGGTCGACGCAAAAAGTTTGTTTCTCTGAAAGCATTTAATTTTTTTTTATATTGATAATATAAGCTAGTGCTTGACTGCTACCTGATCGCACTGGTTTATTAAGAGCCTATTCTCTCTAGCCTTGAAGACCACTAAATTTTAATGGGACAGGAAGACCACATCAGGCATATTGCAATCCTTCAATGTACCGTGCATTTATGTCCAACGAACAAATTTAATTTACGTTCGGATATCACGAGGAGTGTGTGACAACTGGGCATATGTAATCGATTCAACATGCTTATTCCATGCGTACGCTTCACGATTTGGCCTGGTCGTGCTCGCCAGTATTATATTAAAAACGAAGCTGTATAATCCAATGTCTTGGTCACGTTCCATAATGGATGAAGATATGATTACTTCTAATTTATTATAATTTTGATATAAATTAAATGATGCAGTTTTTTTTAGTTGATGTATACTATTGTAGTGCTTGGTTGCGTTCAGACCTGATGGTAAGCAGTGATACAATCGTTGATGGTGGGGCGCACTAGTTTATTAAGAGCCTATTCACTCTAGCCTTGAAGACACCTAAATTATAATCGAACGAGAAGACCGCACCAGGCAAATTGTTCGAGTCCTTCGAGTCTACAGTTGTAAATAATTGAATTGTTGAAACAATCAAATGTTTAACAGTCTTAATTGCTAAAGCTGGTTTAACAAGAAAGTTCTTGTAAGTAATTACAAGCATACAAAGGCAATGTTTTCTAAAACGTATGCCGAATTAAACGGAAAAGTGTCTCGAATAAAAATTACATTAGTGAAGCACTTTCTCTAGTTCTCTTATCGCGAACGAATCTAGTACAATTGCCAGTATTGCCACCTGCTGAGATTTATTAGCGTTTTTGCTTTTACGTACTGTAACACGAATCTTGGGTTAGTCAAGACTACTTTTTACGGATTGTTATAACCACTTTTCACGGTTATTAAACCAAAATTAACTTTGTTTGTCCCTTCCATAAAATAATGTAATATTTTCCTAAGAACCAAGATAAGAACTCTAGTTTATCCAGAGTATTTTTCTGACTATTCTTTAGTCATTTCTTAACACTAATGGCGGTAACCTACTTCAAGTCTTAGTAAGACATTACATTCGTCATGCCTGTATGAAAAATGAACGTGATATATTGATCATCAAATCCATTAGTTCCGTTTCTCGATATACACCACATCATAGCAATGACTCATATCAGACATAATATTAAATGCAAATCTGTTACAGACACGCCGGTTACCCTATTTCAGAAGATTTGGGTCTATCGGCTATTTTCCCCCTTAGCCCAAAAGCAAATTACGAAAGCCTTCCAATAAAAGAGGTCTGACTCCTCACTTCTCAGCTATTAACCCAATTCCTAGTTAGACCAGAGACAACAAATTACTAATTTGGCGCCAATTTCCACGTCAACGTCAATAATACCGCGTAAAATTCTAAGTAAATCGTAAATCTATTAAAAGATGACTATCAACAAACAAATTATCACCTGTTGTGATAAAACACGTTGAGCAATATTTTATGAATGAATGACTCACACATTTTCCCGCCATTAGCTTCGTTGTTATTTTTTTTCATCGTATCTGTTGAGATGTGACAACGGCGTCAGTTTGTAGTCATTATGTAAGCGAATAGGCTTTGTATTAAGACGGGCTTCTTTTATTATGTTTTTAGCTTAACGAGGTGCAATTTAGCATGAGAAGTTTTAAATTATTGCGTTTAATACCAATAGAGTTTGGTCTTTATAGTCAAACTGTTTTGGTTTTCTATATCTTTCATGCATTTTCATGGATATTATTGTGTCCGAGTTTAGACAAAGACATAGGAAAACATTCTAGCAGTATAATTAAAATTAACCGGAGGATGTTTACACTAAAATATTTGTGATTTAAAGTGAATAAAAATATTCATTAGCATGTTTATTAGATCATTCCTTTCTTTCATAGCTCTTATTGTTTTCGAAATTAAACAAATAAATTATAGCAGAATAATTTACAAAATCCGGAGGATATTTACACTAAAATATTTGTAATTTATAGTGAATATAAATATTCATGAGCGTGTTAATTAGATCATTGCTTCTTTCATAGCTCTTATTGTTTTCGAAAAGATACAAACTAATTATAGCTGAATAACTTACAAAATCCGGAGAATATTTACACTAAAATATTTGTAATTTATAGAGAATATAGATATTCATTAGTGTGTTTATTATATTAGATCATTGCTAAAAATTATTAATTTATAGTAAACTCGTCCAGTATGTAGTGACAACTTGATAAATATCGCCTGTAAGTTTTCCTACCAACATTTGTTAGGTAGATACCTATTAAGAGTTCTGCAGTTATCCTGTATTACTGTAACAGGTAAATTACAATCAGGCTACCAGGAAGAAGCTACTCATTGTTGTAACGTTAATTGGAACTGATATTAATTTAGCACCTACCTACATTCACTGATGTTGTGAACACCTGCTAACTTATGAGCCTTTTTTAAAGGTGATAAATCATAATGTCTTCTCTCACTGAAGACCAAAGCTATGTTTCTTCTTTGCCCTTTACTTTCCAGGACCACTGGTTTCCCATTCGGAAGTAAACTCATAGCCCCAGTAGGCTTCGGCCCTGCTGGGTCTCTACGGTCAGCAAAATGCTGACATCCCTTTGAGGCGCGCGTGGTCGTGGTCGGCGGTGTTCCGCCCAAGCGGGGCACATCTCCACCGTGTCCTCCGGGCGGTCGACACAATGGTGACAAAAGGGGGTGTCTTCCGCACGAATCAGGTGCAGGAACCTCGAACTTATCATGAGAGTCTGGTATTTGTGCCAAGATATAGGTACGTACAATGAGATAACTGATTAACTCCTAATCTAACGTTTAATCAAACTTCAAACTATATCTTTCTTTACGCTCTCCGCGTCTGCCTGTTTAACCGCTTACTCTTCATAAACCAAGCAACTCATTTTGCAGCTATTTTCACCAATAAAAAGAGCAATAAACGGGGAAGGTCTATGTATGATTCATTCATAAATATTACAAGTAAATAAGAACAACAAAGTGTCCCGATTTATCACCAACAGCATTGTTCTCGTGTTATCGCGGGTTATCAAGTATTGTTGTTACATATATATTATTTTATACATTTAATTACACAAAGAAACTCATTATTTTATAAACTAACTAATTTCCTTGTAATTAGTTTTATCGTGTATTTTTTTAGATATTCAGTTTGTTGTTACAAAGGTTTATATTTAGTTTATCAATATTAACGAAGTTTTATATAAAAATATAGTCTTGAGTATCAACTTTTTTATTATGTATTTATTTATAAACTCGCGTTTGGCCACCATCTTACCTAATGGCAAGGGATGATATGGTCGACGATGGAGCACGTTTGCTTAGAAATAACCTATTCACTTTTCTCTTAAAGACCCCTAATGTCCCCAGAAACAAGGTGGAAATGTTCCACGAATGTTCAGCTCATACCACGCCTTAAGTTACGCCTTAAGTTACGCCGTAGTCTACGCTACAAGAATCGGACACGAGCCGAGTTCAAATTCCTCTAGTGTGGACCGACTCTAGAAGAGCCGAGCACTAGCCGAGCACGAGCCGAGTTCAAATTTGTGTAGTGACTGGACCGACTCTAGAGAAGCCGAGTACGAGCGACACTACATAATACGAATTTTAGCTCGGCTCGTGGTCGGCTTCTCTAGCGTAGACCCACCGTTGACTATACGCACAATTTTTTTCGCATAAGTCTTGTAACATATGCGTTGGATAGGATGTCTATCACGCGCCTGTGGGCATCGCCTTATGTCTATTGCTAGAACTCGGTGTCGATGCCCAAAACTTTAAAGCTATGTATAGTCAAACGTAAATACCATGACTATGTGGTTTAATTTTCTTTGCGTACTTGATGTCGATGACCTTCTTAGATCGTTTCTTAATCGATTCACCCGCTTGAATCGATTGAGGAATCGAAAGACTCAAAGAGACTTCTAAGTCTTCTAATCAAAGAGAAATCTAAGATTCGCTGGTATCTGGCAGATTCATCCCAAAGATGAGAGCATAGATATCCAGTACACGATCGACCTTCCGCTTGGTAAAAGTTGAGCTGCTGTTTTTAAATTCGCACTTTTATATGAGCACCTAATCCAGTAGGATTCAAGTTTTTAAATCGGTACCAAAAATACAATGAGCAAGCACTCAACTTAGCTGACTTACGAATATAATTACCACGATATGACTCACATTGCGTTACTCTTGACATTATCATGTGAAAAAATTTGCTATAAAAACATATTTTAAATGACATTGCAAAAAAAAATTACAGTTATCACCTCATTTTTTGTTGTACTTTTAGCGCGTGAAACAAGATTTGCCATGTTGTAATAAAGCACACTGGGTTTTAGTCAATAAAAATCTGACACGCCACTCCAGTCTTAGCCGCTCCCTGCTGCTGCTTTAGAGCGGGAAGATGGAACATGATACTCTTAGTAAACTGTAATCCGTAACCAAAAATGAAACATCACAAAAAGTATCGCACAGATCTTGCGTCTCAGTTTAATCTAAGCAATTCAGACCAGGCCAACATAGCTGATAACCTAGTTAAACAAATGGATTTCCTCGGCCCCGTTAAACAAAGCCACCTGTCAACATTCGGTGCACGTCTTTTAACAAACGCAGGATGAATCAACTAATTTTTGCAGCGACGCTCAACATTTTTTTTTCTTTTATATAAACTACAAATAGGAGCTTCGTTTACATATCCTTTTTTTTTTTGACAACAAACTACTGAGTACTTTGGGTGGAGCGAAACTTTTACTGTTTAAAACCTGTGTTACCTTTAGTTTCGCTTTGGGTTCCAGGGTTTTAGAGTTTGCATATTTCCGCAGCTTTACTCACATTTTGGTCTTCTGATACTTTTAGTAGGAATAGAGGATATTTCGGTTATCAGACTAAATCTGATTCCATTAAACACGAAAAGAAGAGGAAGAAGGACAATGACAAACCAAATGCATGATGTAGACAATGCAACGACTGGCATGCAGGCAGCAGGTTGAGCATCACTGCGTTAATGAATCAATGGAGATCGCAGGATGTGCGTAGGCGGCGCTTACAATCAACGCAGTGGCGTTTCGAAAGACACGTTTCATTGAGGTCTAGCTTTTGCGAAATTAGCTCCCAGATACTTATCTTCACGCTCTGGTTAATAACGGAAATGCTGTGTTTAAGAGCAATGTTAGGTTGTGTTATTAGCATTCAGGGCTGAATGACACAGGAAAAAAGCAAATACTCCTATGCGTTAGTAGTAACGTAAACGAATCATAATTTTTTATTCCAAATGCCTAATGCCGTAAGCGTCAGAAGCTCTAGACTTGATGTTTTAAGCATTTTTTTCGCTGTTAATCACCAAATTCAAATATTAAGTCCTCATAGGTATCCAACAGTAGTAAAAAGGTAGTGCATTTTGGTATTTTATAAACACCAAATATCTCTGTTGGTCCAGGGTTTCAGTCGCTTACTTAATGTCTATGCTAACCGATACTCCCGCAAATAGGCTTGTGTCCTCCAGTGGAATTCCATAGACTGATGATGATGATGATGAAGATGAGCAATAAACTAATACGTAGATTTAAAAAAAAAAAAAAAAATTCATGTTTTATGTGTTTTTTGAGGTTTTAAAAATCGTAAAAAATTCAAAAAATCAAAATGTTCCAATAACGAAAAAAACTATTATGTTAGAATCTATAGCACTTTACAAACATATTTCATTATGAAAGTATCAATGTAAACGCTAAATCCACGGAGATAAAGCTAATATTAAAATTAAATCCCATACATTTACGCGTCGATTCCACGCTGTGACGTCACGCCGTGGTGTACTTTTATATGGAGCGATTTTGGGTCACGTGATCAAATGCTACTTTCGGACCGTATTATCTCTGGAGATAATTATCGTAGGAATACCTTTACTTTGGAAAAGTTGTTTGTTTTTATCTCCTTTATTAAAATATGATGTAAAAAAAAATTAGTCCACTACCCTATTGTAATAGAGTAGGCAGAACATTTCTGTAATGGAATGCAAACCCACATCTCTCTAATGACATCACTACTACATCGTCAGCTACTATATTAATCTCTATTGAATCTTCTGTGGTCTCATCAGGAGGCTTTAAGCCTAAAGTTGGCAATGGAATGGCTGTACTCGGCGTTTCCATGCGTGCCAAAACCTGAAGAATTGCCTGCAGTGGACAGGGCACATTGTTTTCGGAACAGATGGTTGATTTGGAACCTTAAAAAGTGGCGTCAGATTTATTGAAGTCGCAGCGTTCGAAGGCCTTTCACAATATGGATCTATGACCTAATGAAGGTAGTGGAAATCCAATGGATACGAAACGCATGGGCCCGGTCGTTGTAGCGTCACTAGGGAAAAGCATATGTCTAGGACTGGACGTCTTTCGGCTGAAATGATGATGAATGTTCAATTATTTTTTTCTTCGTCTCTTAAGAACTCTTTATCTGGTTTGCTTGATCAAGTATTTGCTACTGTTTATTCATTAATCAACCGTATCCGAACAATCTATACACAATGGCTTGGACTTGAATCAGAGTTGCGAAATTCGCACTATCAGTACCAGCCCACTAAAGGGAAAGCTGGTCGCAGAAACAGTTACCTTCAAAATCGAGGTATTAAGCCTTTGTGCTGAATCAACTCAATAGTATGCTATTATATATAATATCATATATATAATTATTTGTAGTGGTATTTTATTTTCCTTATCGATTTTTAAGAACCTTTTTTGAGGAGCAAAAAATTTTGAAGCATGCCTAAAAATCACACAGGTGTGATTTGAAGGTGAAAGTTTACATGTTTGTTACTCCTGAAAGGATTGGATATTTGGCATCAGAGTAGACAATGTCATAAAAAACTTTTTAATACTTCTAGTCAAAAGCTTAATCAAAAAGTAGTTTTACAAACCGGCTGCCACAAAGCTATAAGTTAAACTCCAGCTAATCAGTACCTCTCACATCAAGGGCCTATTTCACTATATCCAAATAGCAGCTATTTCCTGAATAAATTAAAAAAAGGAACAGGTGATAGAAATTCTATCAAATTATCGTAATTAAGTAAACGGAAACTTAATCACGGATGGTGAAACAGACCCTTTATACACTAAACATACTTAAATCGAATGACAGTTACCAAACCACTTCTCTCGATCAGCCGGTCTACACAGCTGTTTCTCATGCACCGTGTCATGGAACCGTGACAAGTGTGTGTAATCAGCTTTATCGAGAAAACAAGCCCATCCAACGATACTCAAGAAGTCCAGACTGTTTGATTCAACGCCAGTTTTAGCTGTAACTACACCGCGAATGCAACTAATTGTGAACAAGTATTAAGCTCTGTATGACTATACACGCCATGTCTTATCGAAACCACTTCTTTATCAAAGACAATATGGTTGATATTCAATTGCGTCGGAGGGCAGATACGTCGTTATGACAATTACAAGTCAGTAGTGAGTCAGCGTTCAATACGACTAGACGTAAGTTCTTGACCTCCCGTTATTGTTTGTGGTTTCACTTACAAACAGGTGTTAGAGACAAATTTATTATTTAAGACTGGTGTTGATAATGATCGGGTTGCAAAATCGAGCATCAAGTACTCATCCTGGCAAGCTGTTGCACCCGACGGTACAAGTGCTTAAGATTGTCGCAGGATAAAGTCAGTTTGCATTTGCAAATATAAAGGACACTCATTGGCTAGACGTTTTATGACCAGTAAAATGTAATAGTACATATCACAGTGTCTCACGTCGAAAGTCTATGACCAGTGGGTGTTGCTAGTGATGATATGTTGCTCCGAAACGTGGTCGCTCACAATGAGAAGTAATATGAGAATGAGATAATGAGAATGAAGATATTCGCAGGAGAACAAAGGTAACAGACATAGCCCGTAGAATCGCCAAGCTTAAGTGGCAGTGGGTAGGGCACATTGTTCGCAGAACAGATAACCGTCGGAACCGAAAGGTTCTGGAGTGCTGAACGAGTACCGGAACAAGTAGCGTTGGAAAGCCTCCTACAAGTTGGAAAGAAAATCTGGTGAGGGTTGCGGGAATCCAATCCGATCACTAACACTATCAAAGCTTTATAATTATTGAGCTATGCAACTGTGAAAGACATTCAAATTTCTAGGCCAGCTGACCCAAAAAGCTAGTTAGGTATATGTTTGATAACAGCACTATAGACATAACGGCTTTGATAAGATTAGTGTCTGCGTTTGGAATATTAGTAATGACTAGGATCGACACTGGTTTTGGTTCGCGGAACTTAGGACCACCACAAAATGTTCTTTTTTTGAGAACGGAACTTCCCGCCGTGGGTGACTAAAACACAACCGTGATTGCCAACCAAAGTTGCCCTTCCGTTTTAGCGCCGCGGTGACTACTTTCCGAACGCGGCTGTGTCTGCACGTGCTGCCAGCACCCGCACTCCGCAGCCTGCATCCGAGGTTGGAATAGCACCTTTACCATGACGTTTTGAAATGTCAGGCGTGCGAGCGAGAAAGAGGGATAGAGCTATACAGACAAAGATCCCAGAGCTGAGCGACAAGATCCCAGAGCTGGGCAGGTACCCGGTGATTGTGTGTGGTGGTGTTTTCACCGGGTACCTGCCCAGGGCCCCAATGGGGAGCTCCACAAGCACACAGGTATTCGGAGTACACGAGACCTACTGAGAACCAAAGTTTTTGGGATCTTAGTCTGATACACCCTGTATAGATCCTTCCCTCCATCCCTTTAACAGTTCAGTTTGTCGTGAAATGGATCGAGCTCTTAAAGCTCGTGGTAGGACTTCCAAACCAACGGTGATTGGTCAATGATATTTCTGACTCCTTTAAACAGCATTTATTTCACAAAATCTAGTCCATCTTCCAGTACATTTTTTTACATATTTCTCACACTTAACACTAATATATTCGTGTAGGTAAGTGACCACATATGCCAGTCTACATTATTGCGGATATAAATTAGTATTCTCAGTGCATTCAACGAAAACTAGATCTTGGGGCTTTAGTGAAACGTTAGTGTGAAAGTATGTCCTTACCTTACTAAAACAATATTTGCATTTAAGTGCACCCAAAAAAAAATA
This sequence comes from Leucania comma, assembly GCA_958295575.1. Lineage (NCBI taxonomy): Eukaryota > Metazoa > Arthropoda > Insecta > Lepidoptera > Noctuidae > Leucania > Leucania comma. The sequence goes on from OY282483.1 coordinate 6,829,164, forward strand.
ACTGCAGCAAACTAACCTAGTTCAAGTTATACCTAAAACAAGTTTATTTTCGCAGAAGCCGTTGGAATCAATAAATCTTGTGTTTTCTGATATCTAAAACCTAGAGGGCCTTTAAATCAAGAGTGAAAAGGTTATTTCTAGGCAAGTGTGCTCTATGGTCGACCACATCATCGCGCGAGATAGTGTTCAAACGCAAAAAAAATGTAAGTAGTCAGAAGATAAATTTGTCTTCAATATTTGATTAAGCCGTACTTTCGAATAAAGCGGATATCCCCAGTAGGCCGGGGAAACTAAAACTTATAATTATGCCCAATTTAAATAGCCACGGTACGCTGCTTCAGGCGAGTCAACTTGGCTTTCGCTGATAATTAGATAAGTACAATACCGTACTGTACACTTTCCTACAATTTTCTATAAGGCCTGGCGCACACTATGTTATATCGAGGTTGAATGGCGATTTTGTGGAGACTGCATTAGTGCAGGCAAATATTGGATAGAGAAAAAGCTCTCCGATACATGGTGGACAACTGGACACCCCACCCATATGTACAAAGTATTTTGTGTACAACTAAGAAGTGGAATTCCCTGCCGGAGTCTGTGTTTTCTGATAGCTACAACCTAGAGGTTTAAATCAGGAGTGAATAAATTACTTCTAGGCAAGCGTGCTTTATGGTCGGCCACATCATCGCTTACAATCAGGTGAGATAGTGGTCAAACGTGAGCATAACAAAAAAAAAAAGGTTGACAGGTCAGAATGAAAGTAGAAAACATTCTTTTTTTCAACCCCCACTAAGAAACTACTAGCCCAGACTGCTAGCTGCAGGCAGGCAGGGTCGAATCCTACTAGGGTCAAGGGCCGCTTTCTGAAAAGAAGGCTCAGCCCCGGTATGATAGGCAACGAAGGAACGGGGCAGGTTTTTAGTCAGAAAGAGTCTGACATTATTTCCTCCGCCCAAGGGCGGGATTTGTCATTGGATGATTTTACCTACCATAAAAAACTCCACTAAGATTAGAAAGGAAGATAATAATGATCGCTACCAAAATGTAACACATGGTCAGGATTTATTAACTGAATATAATGTTGCACCCTTGTTTTCCGAACAATGTTTTCTGTTATTGTGCATCTGCCATATTTTCTCTCCACCACCCTAGGATGACTAGTAGAAGACGCTTAAGGAATTAATTTTAAGTATATTTAATTAGGTTTTATTTTAAATATGAAACTATTATTTTATATACTGGCTATGGACTCTTGTCTGACAATAAATGTTATATTATTTTTACCAAGTCCGTCTTTGTACCTTCCTGTCCTTGTCCCGTGTTATTTGCGACCGGCGCAATACAAATTAAATAAATAAATAAAATCTTTATCCGTGTCTTAGTATTCAAGCAGGATACAAAGAGATGGACTGAAAGTAACCCTGTTTTCCCAAAAGCGTTCAGCAGATACGACCAAATTAAAACGTACGATTAATCGCGAGAAAGCGCACGTATGCTCCGTGTTACCAGTTTTTATTAGACAAGTTTACTTCATAGTGTGTTTTCAAGTGACGATCAACAGACGATCCATCAACGTAGGTGCGACTTTAACGTGTATTTGACAGTCGCAGCGGTCCACAGGGCCAGCAAAGACGGAAAAGCCTTTTGTATTGGTACGACTTTTAACGATATGATATAAAGCTTTCGGTAAATGATGACATTAAGTATCTGTTTAATAAGTAAATGAATTTGACAGTGACTCAGTGACCGAATGGAGTCCAAGGTCTGAAAGAAGAAATTCTGGTCGTCCGCTAGTGAAATGGGCAATAGACATGTTGACTTACATGGTGGACAACCCATTCATACGCAATAAACATTTTGGGAACACATTCATTGTATGTACAGTTATGGACTGAAATTCCCGGCAGCAGTCTGTTTCCTAATAGTAATTAGTGAATAGGCTAGTTCTAGGCAAGCGTGCCCCATCGTCGCTTTCCTTTGCTTTCGATAATGTCAGTCCTTCCATTTTTAATTTTTTATCAGCGTTGATATTGCTTCCTATAGGTCCTCATATTTGTCTATCTCCAGTCGCTAATCACCATCGCATTATCGCGCGTCTGCACCTGGCGTTATGTTCACACTTTCGCAGTTAAGATTATTCATGCTTGAATCTAAACGACCGGATAACGTGTCGGAAACGTCCATAATTAGCACTCAATGTATAAAGATTGTTCCGGGGAATAATAATGGCTAAACAACCATTGATTAGTGTTTAAGGCACGTTTCTTTAAAACGATTATTGAGAAACCCACTTTAGTAGGCACTTCGACCAAACGTATATTTTGGTCTTAGACTCGATATTAGTTTTAATTTTTATCTGATTAGTATCAACGTATTTCTACCCTAGTCCTATGTTATTTGGGTTCGGCCCAACACGCTTTTTTCGGGCATTCTGTCGTGTCACCCGTCACGCTGTCACTAACTTCCTTTTCTATCACATCACTCTTTACACAATCCTTCCATCTTTTCTTTGGACTCCCTCTCCATCCATTCACATGTATATTCATACCTATTTTAGTAACATGCGTTTCATCCCTCCTCTCCACATGACCATACTAAGACAAACGATTTCAACTTTTCAGTCAAAAGCGCCACTTTCAATCTTGTTTTATACTCATTTCTCACTTTATCCACTCTCGTCATACCACATATCCATTTCAACATTGTCATCTGTGCTATATGCAATATTTTTGCATTTGTCAACGTAATGGACTGTTAAAAACAGCCCATTATATTTTACATATTAACTATAATTACTAAATTAAACAATTGTTGTCTACGTTTGGTTTTTTCCATAACACAAATGTTTTCCTCAATAAACTTAATAAAACCTGTTAATAACAAAGTTTACGTCGCACTGGTCACATTTTTTTTTTTGCTTTAAACGACGATTTCAGTATTTTCCCCTTTGAATATGTCTCTAAGTTTATCTCAACGGACATCCTTAGCATAATATTATGAAGATGATTCATATACCTACCATCTTGTCATATTTAACCTTGACAATGCTATAAACAAATACCTATCATTCGTGTTATTGGCAAAATTGTGGCGTCTCTTGCACAAATACCATTTATGAAGAGTTGAAGTTGATAATGGCAGAACTAAAATATTTAAATAGGAATTTTATGCCTGATAGACGCATAAACATAATTTCAGTTATTTGATCAATCTTCACCAAAAACGTCAACTTCAATAATGTAAGTAAATCGACGTTTGTATAAAACAAAATCACAGTGTCTGGCTGTCGGTTTGTTCGCGATAAACTCAAAAAAGTACTGAACATTGTCACCAATAAATAGAGTGATTCATGAGGAAGGTTTAGGTGCATAATACATGCAAATTATAGTAGAGAAAAGCCGAGAATTTCAAACACCCGTGCGAAACTGGGGACGGTCCACAGTCAATCATAATCATTTCCAACGAGCGACTCATGCGCCGCCAATCATCGTCGAACGGCGCCTAAATTTCGGTGCCCCAACAATCAAAGCACACCAGTCCATTCAATAAAACCTAATCATGCGACCAAATGAACAACAATACGTACGAATAGTATGCCATCCGTATATGGGAGCTTGTTATTGAATATCAAACTAGATTAGAATTCTATGTACATCGAAAGATATGAACAGGTTTGATAGATGCCAAAGTAAACAGATACAGCAATAGAAGATCGTCTTTTGTCAGAAACTGATCATACTTAGAAGTTCAGTATACATGGAATGGTGTCGTCTACTTCGACGATATTCTTACATAATATAAAAGCAATGGATGAAGGCCTTATCGTTAGTATGGACCATCTTGAGAACGCAGTCGTGATGCAATAGATGAAATTAAACACCTGTGAATACTTTGACAATGAACTGGCTCGTAACTGGCGACATTGTGTGAGGAAGATTATGTTTGTAATGAGAAGTTACTAAACAAAGTAGGTTACATTGTTTAAACACGTAAATATATTCTCCTTATTTTTGTTAAATTTTGAGTACATTATGAAGGGTCAGAATTCACGCTGAAAATGCTGAAATAGCAGATTTTTCAGAGGTCTTTACTGGATAAGTTTTACACAAAAGGGTATGCGCACCATTCAAACAAACTTTGGCCCACAATGGACAAATATTGAGACGAATTAAATTCATAGTTAACGAACTAATGAACCTGTTACAGCTATTAGATTAGATTTTAGGAAAAGTCCGAGGAAATGAGTTAAATCAGTTTTTTTGTCGGATGCTGCAGTTATTGAGAGAAGGGGAAACATTCCGTGATAGGATTTCTGAAGAAAGGTGTATAATGAAGTCATTGTTATGTAAGAGTGGTTCAATGGAAATAGTATCACGGGTTGGTGTTCTGCCCCCCCGGCCAAGATATAATCGTTTCGTTTAGCATGAACGCTTAGAGTTGGCCACACCCCCAATTTCTTTGTTCTGACGTCATCTCAACAAAGGAATTGTGGGCGTGGCCAACTCCAAGCGTTCACGCTAAACGAAACGATTGTAACTTGACTAGGGAGGGCTGGTGCTCTTAAACTGAGAAAAAACCGACATGTAATGAAAATAATTCAAGACCAAGATAAGAAAATTCACGAAATCATGTTAGCTAACTTTAATGTCGATGCAAACCGCAAAACTGTGTTAATAACAAAATTGACAAGGATAAAATTAATGAACAGTGATTTCCCTAAATCAGGAGCTCCCCCATTCGACCCAGTGCCTCATCAATCAGCTAATAAACGTGATTTGTTTAAACACTCCCGTTCGTAATGGTAATTTGTGATGGTAATAAAACCTTGGTGTGACTTCCAATGTAACATAAATAAAGATATCGTGGTCGTGAATGCTGAAAGTATCGAGGTTCTTACAATATTTTGTACGCTTCAGAGAGCAGGAATATTATTTTTGAGTACAGATATGCCTTTGTTCCTTGATTTTGCTTTTAAAAGTTAACATTGAGTCTCTATTTCTATAAATTATATTGTACGAATATGATATGTCGCAAAGAACTTGAACTTGTATTTCGTTATTTATTTTTGATATGGTCATGTGAAGCTGAGGGATGAAATGCATGTTACTAAAATATGAGTATACATGGTGCATGGATGGAGAGGTAAAAAAAGGTCAAAGAAAATAAGGATGGATAGTGTGAGTGGAGTAATATAAAAGAAAAGGGAGTTAGTGATGGCCCAAATAACACGGCATAAGGGCAGGAAAATGATGTCTCAAAGAATTATACCAATGTGGCCACCGATCCATAGACCGACCTCATCATAGCTTAGCTTAATCTTGGACATCGGTCATGACCAATACAGCTGTTATTATTTTGACCACAAGTTAGATTTACAAGAGAATGCGGACAATATAGAGTCACTAACTGATGCAAGTGACTTCGACCCAGTAATAGTAGAAAATTATCCCAAAAGAACACTCTCGGGATAAGCCGTTCAACCGTAAGAGCGTGAAAATTTAACAATCATACACACACACTCACAATCTTTAGCCTTTATAATATTACTGTGACATCAGTGACTGACGATGAAGACGATATCTTGAATCATGGCAAAACAAGATTGACTTTCTCCAACGTGCTGCATTACCATCTACAGTGCACCCTGATGCAACACCCAAACGACCTTTAAGTGCTGTTTAAGCAACGATATATGACTTGGTCCAAAAAGTCAAAGTAATTACGCGATTGGCATCAAGTTATTTTTCAGTCTGTCTGAAAAGATGTACAGAGATTGTTGCATAAGTAGGAAATGTTATTTAACTCGATTAAACATCACATTTGGACATCAGTATAGTATGCTTACTGTATACTAGATTTTACCCGAATGCTACACTGATTTCCAAACAAACATATTAATACGATTGTAAAAACTGATTCTTAAGTCAAAATCGAAAATGGAGTTATCACTTCATGATTAATGATCTCGAAAAGTAAAATTGCTCGTAATTTCAGACAAACGTGTTACAAATCGTTTATTTAACAATTCGTTTATCACAATCCATCTAACAATTAATGTACAGTCTTAATCAGTCAAAAAGTGAAACAAAGTGCATCTAGATTAGCCACAAGTGCACTAACCATAAGCAAAAGAATGAAGGAAACTGACGTCACCCGTTTTAATTCTTACTATCAGGTTGAATCGCAGTCAAGCGCTAGTGTATATGAATTAAAAAAGTCTAGAAAAATAAGGAATACACTATGTAATACTATTGCGGGAAGAAGAGCCATTCTATTTTTCAAAAGAAAAAAAAATGCACTAACACTATAATCTCTATGTACACAAGCAGTGTTTTCAAAGACCCATCTCGCCAGCTTCCTTCCAAACCGTCAATTTGTAATGCCGGTAAGACTGCAAGTGAACAGTTAACTTAATTCTACATTACTTAACAGTTACGTGTGCAGTGCATTCTTACCTAACCTCCATTGAGGCCGCGAGAATCAATTCACATTGTATGCAGTGATTGTAGTAAATTATACTTTAAGATGGTCGCTTTTTCACGGCAAATCAGATATGAAAGAAAGTTTGAAGACTAGATTGATGGAAAGTGGTGCAGCTGATTTGGTGATTTTGATCCGCTACTTGGGTAATTTGTGACCTAATTTTCGGGAAATGTGATTTGGATTTCTCTTATGTTATAGAAATAAAATTAGTGATGCACGACTTCAATCAATCTTTGCAGCCTTTTCCAAACTGTGTTAAGGTCGGCTTTCAGTCAAACCGAATGCAGCTATACAACAGTATTTAATGACTGCCCAAATGCCTGTATGCCTTCCACAACCCCTTTATTGGGTAACACGATACCCCTTGGCAAGACTTGTCAGATTTCTTGACTTCTACCTATCCGTAACCACTGAGAAAGATCTACAAATGACAATCGGGACCAACGGCTTACCTACTATGCTTTCCGAGACACAACTTTGTTGTCAAGTATATATAGATTATATTATAAGAGAAACTGACGAAAGTAATGGGATAAAGAGCGTAAATTTTTGCGCAAGGATTTGTTTTATGAAGCAGGCTAGCTAGAGATGATTTTCCAAAATTCAAAAAACTTACTTTCATGCAGGCGAAGCTGCTGGCAAAAACTAGTTATAATTTAAACCGTTACAGTTTCTAGCAATAGTTAGTCAGACATGCATGAAGAGATGGCTGATTATCACAATCAAGGGAAACACTTCAGATTCTCAGACGACATTTGATAAGAATTCAGTATCAATAACAAAATGTACTGAGTTCATCTAACTCGGAATACTCTCATAATCTATTAGGAATATTCCGGCATCGTTTTTAATTTTCCTTTTCTCTCGGAATTTCATTTAGGGTGCTTTGTCTTCTGCAATCATATCATTATAAGCCTGTTGTCCCTTGCCTGGCAAAGGCCTTCCTTCCATTTTTCCCCTTTTTCTGACCTTAGCCACATCTAGTCAATCCTTTAGGTAGGAATTTAGCTCGTCACGCCATCTTTTTTTGAGTCTACGGTATCGCCCGTTCCTGTTGTTCGGGATGCAGTCAGTGGTTGTCTTCACCCAGTTCTGTTGCGACATGGGCAGGTATGGCAGCTCAGTTTCTTATTAGTTTAGCGGCTGAACTGCCTACGTCTGCGAGTTCTGCTTTGGAAGTAAGTACATACATATACTGTTACTTATACGGTCTGATTTTGACTTCAAGAATACTTCGTTCCATTGCCTGCTGCTAGATCCCGAGTGCGGAGTTTCGACAAGCCAAGCATAATCTAGCAATAAAAACCTGGGGAGCTGGAGTAGGTAATGAGATTTTTAGTAAAAAAGGAATAATGTAAGTAAACAAACAGTGTAGCTGCACTAGCTACATTACTTTTGAAAACAAACACAGACGAAATTACTGTGATTCATGTAGCGTGGAGATGTACAATGGTCCTAACTGGGCTAACTGAAGACAATGAAAAAATCTATGCCATTGACTTGTCTGGTCAACTCTAGCAAAGAATACGGGCCTAGTACGCGCCCGTTTGCGTTAAATTGAGACTTCCTCTGACCTAGTCTCGGTAAAACAAGAGACTGGCAAGGGCCGATGTCTACTGCAAAAGGGAAATACTCAATTTAAAAATTAAGGAACGATCTTACCTTTATCTATAAGAGTGCTTGTACCAATTAATTGGCCATTTATGTGGGCTTACACAAGAAGATAATGACTAGAAGTATAACAAGGAATAAGATGAAATCTGGAATGGATACCTGCATTACAGGTGCAGAGTCTTCATCTGTTGCGGGTTTGTTCCAAGGGGTAACCGTAAAACGCAAAAGCAATTGGAGGAAGACGAATTGATTTTACTCGATAAAAATATCGCTACACCCAGAGTGGGAGAAGTTATCTAATGATTTCTAAGTCATAATCATAATCCTCCTTTGGCTTTGACGTCGTTGGGTAAATAAGGTAATCATAGATCAAATGAAACAGGAGCTCTGGAGTCTTTCAAAACGATACAACGATTTTAAATAGAATGTTACTTTATCACTGTGTAAAATGGCATAATTATATTTTCTATATTCACTCAAACTCAAACTCAAAAGCATTTATTTCAAATAAACCATTTACAGGCACTTTTGAAAGGTCAAGGTGTCAGTCTGTCAGAAAAAAAATGATGCTAATTGCACATTCCAAAGCGTAGATCTCTATGGAGAAGAATGTGCAAGAAACTCCATGGACACTCTTTTCAATCATTTTATGTATAACAAATATCTCTGTTACATGTTTCTTGTCGCTGCTATTATGTGAGAACAATGTCAATAAAATAAAGTAAAGACAAAAAAAAAGGCATTCTAAATAAAGATATTAAAATAAACCACTAGCAGCTAAGAGATGACCAGTCTCAACTGACAGCGCCCGTTCACGGACATGACGCGCATATCAGCACCACTCAGCTCAACCATTTTGAAGGGAACCGAATGATCCAACACACGCGCCACCATCAGTGAGACATTTGAGTGAGCATGACAAACTCTCAACCACCATGCTCATTTATGTCAAACAAGTCCAATATCCAAAAACCGTAAATTGCTCCATGGTACTCACATTTACAAACTTTGAAAATAAATGCTTCTATATTACAAAATAATAATTTAATATTAAATAAAAAGATAAAAAAGTATTTTCCAATCAATTTGTACGCCCTGCTGGTAGTGGAGCTGGACCAGCATTAACCCAAGCATTTTTATCTTGAATATAATCATCCAAGCTATAATATGCCCGTGTACATAGTGTGCGTTTAATACAAGATTTAAATTTTGTTTCATTGAGTTCTAATATGTGAGGAGGTATTTTATTGTAACATTCTAAACAGTACCCCATGAAAGAAGACGCTACTTTAGCCAGTCTGAAACCTGGTTGAACTAAAAGGTCCCTATTCCTTGTAACATAATTATGCCTATCGCCTCTTTTACTAAAAAGGTGAAGATTCTTTCTAACGTACATGATGTTTTCATAGATATATTGACAAGGTACCGTCATGATGTTAATATCTTTAAACAGTTCCCTTAGAGAATCGCACCGGCGGAGATTGTATATGGCTCTGATGGCTCTTTTCTGTAATATAAAAATAGAGTGGATGTCTGCAGCCCGTCCCCATAGTAAGATACCGTATGACATGATACTATGAAAATAACTAAAATAGACTAGTCTAGCGGTATCAACATCCGTAAATTGGCGGATTTTTCTAACAGCATATGCAGCTGAGCTAAGCCGTCCTGCAAGAGATGTTAAATGAGGACCCCACTGTAGCCTTGAGTCAAGCGTTATCCCCAGGAAAACCGTTTTATCGACGAATTCTAGTTTTTCGTTGTTCAATACTATGTCACATTCACTACTTTTGACATTCGGTAAGGAAAATCTTATGCATTTAGTTTTCTTCCCATTTAAAACTAGATTATTAGCAGTGAACCAGTTTTGGACCTGCAGTAGGGCGTTATTTTCGTCGTCAAGATTATTAGTCCTTCTATTTACCTTAAAAATCAAAGAAGTGTCGTCGGCAAACAACACCATATTAAGTTTATTTTGCAACAAATGGGGTAAATCATTAATGTAAACTAAAAATAAAAAAGGACCTAAAATCGAACCTTGGGGTACTCCCATTTTAACATTTAACCCCGACGAATTGACACCGTTTATCTGAACTAATTGCTGTCTATCATTCAAATAAGATTTTAATAAGTTTAACGCTGTTTTGCCTAGTCCGTAATGCTCAAGTTTCAGGAGTAATGTTTCATGAACCACACAATCAAACGCCTTAGACAGGTCGCAGAAGATGCCTATAGCATCTTGTGCCTCTTCCCACGCATTAAAAATGTGTTTTAGTAAGGAGACACCAGCGTCAGTTGTACAACGTCCTTTGGTGAAACCATACTGTTTATCGTGTAAGATGTTATTTGTGTTAAAATGATTAAGCATTTGATCTAACATCACCTTTTCAAATATTTTGCTAAAAACTGGCAACACGGACACTGGCCTATAATTATTAGAGTCTTTACTGTCCCCGGATTTAAAAAGTGGTATAACTTTACTATATTTCATTAGATCCGGAAAGACACCTTGATCTATACACAAATTAAATATTAAAGCTAAGTATGGCGCTATAGTCTCAATAATTGAGGTACAAACTTTGATAGACATACCCCAAAGATCTTCAGTTAATTTAACCTTGATTTGTTTAAATGCTTTTATTACTGTTATGGGGTTTATATGCTTAAAGTTAAATTCAGTGGGGCAGGCTGCAACATTAGCCTGTAATAAACCAAAAGCATGAGATGGTGATGAATTTAGGGCTTCAGTAGTTTTCATTGGTACACTGGTAAAGAAATTTACAAATTCTTGCGCAACTACTTTGCTATCGCTAATAAGACCATGATGAGTCTCTAATATGTAATCATTATTATGTATTTTGTTCCTGTTGGTTTCATTATTTATGATTTTCCAAACCGTTTTTATTTTATTATCTGCTGTTTTAACCTTGTTGCTAATATATAAGGCCTTAGCTGCCTTACAAGTATTTTTAAACATTTTTGAATAGGTAGCAACATACTTATTAAAAGTTTCAGTGTTAATAATAGGCTTAAGGCCATACAGCTCGAAAAGTCTTTCCCTACTTATCCTGATTCCTTTAGTCGCCCAGTCACTAAATCTAAACTTAGGGCAGATACTTTTAGTTTTCTTCTCAAAAGTCTTATTAAATTCGGTTTGGACTATTGAAAAAAAATCGTTATACAAAATATTACCATTGTTCACTGCAAGGTTCCAATCACCTAACTTGTTAATTAAAGTGTTGTTAAATTTATTCAGTTTACCGGATGTTATTGGTCTGGATTGTATTTGCACTTGTTGTATTGGTATAATGGATTCAAAAGTTACCAACAGGCCGCTATGATCAGAAGGCAGATAATCTACAATGGCCTTTTCTAAATAGTCACAGCAACAAAAAACATTATCAATACATGTAGCAGAAGTAGTGGTAGTTCGAGTTGGTTCTATGAACACATTTGATAAATTAAATGATTTGAAAAGATTTAAAAATCTATTGCTATCTGAATTATTTTCTAAAATATTAATGTTAAAATCTCCACAGATAACTACTAGTTTGTTACCAGTTGCAAGTTTTGCCATAACATCTTCCATGACTGACTCAAAAACAGAGTAGTTTTGATAATTAGGGGGCCTGTAAACGCACACTATGACATGCCTATCCAGCTCAACACAAGACAGTTCAATGGTATGTTCAATGGACAGTGCAGCTATGTCTTTACGGGTTTTAAATTTAATACATTTTTTAATTAGTATGAGTGAACCCCCACGTAACATTGATTTTCTGTTAAAACAACTGCCCACATTATAATTATCATTATTAATTAACATTTCAAAATCCTTTAACCAATGCTCAGTAATACAAATAATATCAAACATTGTTTTTTCTAAAAATAATTCAATTTCTAATTGTTTTGAAGAAAAACCCTGAATGTTCTGAAGGAACAAAGTAAATGACTTCTGCTTAGCCCCTTTAGTTTGTATGCTAGAAGGTACTTTATTGTAAAGTTGTGCTAAATTGCCAATGGTACCTTCTGTTGTCTTCTTAGTCAGTTTAAACTATCGGAGCCAGCAGACTTATCATTAGTACTACTACTAATTGTGGGACTAATACATTGATACTTCGACATACTAGCTATGTCTGTGTTAATAATAAAAGCTAATAGCTGTGCTATTTTACGTCTAAAAGTAATAGGTAGGTACACAGTATACCTAGTCGACAAAAGTTTATCAACAAACTTGTTGATGTCAAAAAATAAAAACTTATCACTATGATGATGAACTAAAAACTGCATATGCATATTTAGCAAATGAATGTACTTATTTTGCCTATGTGTTAGCTAAGTGCTCAAAGTAGGGAAAAGCACACAAAATAATCTTCTTACAGTTTATCTTCAATAACTCTGTGACATTATTTGTGATATCATCTTTCTTTACATTTGAGCTATTACCCACAAATACAGTTAAAATGGCATTGGGATCATATTCTCGTTCATTAACTAATGACATTATGTTATGATAGGAAGCTTGAGGTGTACAAAGATTTAGTGAAGAGAAAGGGAGGCACCCACTAACTAATTGCCCTAAACCTCTTCCTATACTATCAGAAAACATAATTGATTGATAATCCCCGCTGTTATCAGAGGAAAAACTACAATTTACTGAACATACCCCTTGAGTTAATTCATGCTGAAAGTGTGGAACCTGGCTGGGAATACAATCCTGAGCACTGATTGCCTGGGATGTATCCTCTGCTACCACAAGTTGGAGGCCCGCCAGGTTATATTCTCTCTGACAAGTACATTTGTTAATACTAAGAGTAAGCGAGTCTACTTTGTCTACTAACTCATTTGTAGCAAGAATATGTTCTTTTATTTGATTTTCTGAACATATGTATTTGCTATAAATTGACTTTAACGAGTTATTAAGAGTCTGTATTTCAGACTGTAAGTGCTGAGTATCAATTTTATAAATATTTATACTGTCTTCTAACTTAATCTGATAGTTATTTAATTGATTAATTAGGTTAACACGTTCCTTTCTTAGTTGAATATTTTTGGAATAGTGTTTTTGTTGTTTGTTGTGGTTTTTACATTTTTTTATAATTTTATTCAGTCTTGCATATTTTTTTATCTTATTTTGACTAAGTTTATAATTATTTTTTATTAAAGAATCTTCAGTAAGATCTATTGTTACTAAGGAATGAGGTTTGCAATTTGAATTTACTAACTCATCATATAAACGGTTAGTTTTCTCGGTCTGAGTACATTCCTTTTCCCTCTGCAATTTAAAAATGTGACAATTAGCATGAACCAACTCATCCTCAAGATCCCTAACCTTACCCAAAGCCTCCTCATACAAGTTACTACATGTAGTAAACCCGTCCGTGATCACTCGCAGTTGGTCGCGTTCATCAACAACATCTTGATATTGCTGACTAAGCTCTACCAACTCACGTTTAAGGCTTGTATTTTGGAATACTATTTTCTCTATTTCCCTCTCACTCTCCTCGTTCTCCTGCAATATTTGTTGGCAATGCAGTTTAGATTCTTCAAGTTCTTGGAGGGCATTTTTCAATTTAAGCTCCATATCCTGAGCTGTTGCCTTACGGGTCATCACAGGCATGGTTTCAGAATAAGTTACTGTAAATAGAAAAAGAAAGAAGAAATGGTGAGAATCAAAAGATGACAAAATAAAGAAAGTTGGAAATGAATGGAGGAAAAAATTAGAACAAGAAAGTGCAGTTCAGCAAAGAAATGAGGTATACTACTGTACAGGCTTGAAAAGCTAATAATTATTGATTTTTTTTGCTTTTTATTGCCTTATGAATTACTTTAAGTTAATGTGGGTAAGTTGATTATAATGTGAAAGTCTGGTTTAATAACTTTTTATCATATAATGACCAACATAATAATGCAAAATCAAAACCACAAGCGTTGTTAACCAGTTTAATATTATAGGGGTAAGATTAAATTAATCCTGAATTAATGTTATGTTTAGTTTTCTACAATGTAAACAAAATTATCTCGACACAACGCCAAGTGATAAGTGACTAAAATGAAAAGATAAAACTTGTAAGATTGTGTTTGAACTTAATTTGACGAGTGTGCTTTTATAAAATATGAAATAAAAATGAAAATAATACTCCCCAAGAAAATCCGTAGATCAAACAAACGTCAGCTGTTCGTTTCAAAGTTACCGGTGACAACCGGTTGGCATCGAAAACTCGCGTTTTACTAAATCTATAGCGAGGAAAACGATAATCCTGACGACTTATGTAATTATATTATAGTTACACGAACAATTACACATTAATTATACTTATAAACTATTTAAATAAAATTTTAAAATACGGAATACAAATTTGACATGTCACTTGGGCAGTGTTGCAAGAAAAAAAAAAAAAAAAAAAAAAAGAAAAAAACACTGGGGCAAAACCACTGACAGAAGCTAGTATAGGATATATTGTGTTACCCACGGTTTTTTTTATTGTTGATAGGCTCGTGCTTGACCACTATTTCACCTGTGTGTTACGTCCGTTGCGTCACTACCACGGATTCTGTTGAAAACCAGCGTCAGGTACTAGTTGTCTGGCATTTATGCTGAACTGGACCTATTTTGGGGCAGCCGTGAGGCACACAAGTGTATTTTTTATTTTATCTATACTAATATTATAAAGAGGTAAAATTTGTAAGTTTGTATGTAGGGGGTAATCTCTGGAACTCATGATCCAATTCTTAAAATTTTTACACTGGTAGAAAGCTACATTATTCCTGAGTGCTATAGGCTATAAATTATTTTTGTAACATGTACATTAACCGAGCTATCACAATTTTTGTCTTGCAAGTCGGAAAAAAATACCTCATAAAACAGAATTATTTGCGTGCGCTGCCTAGAGAGTTGCTTAAAATTAAAAACAATGTATGCCACCTGATTCGTCTTAATTATATCTACAAAAAAGTCCGCGATACCATATTTCTATCTTTTATATTTTATCTTTTATACTTCTTTATTTGCATTAAAAAAGTATTTTTTCGGCATACTTACGTTTGGTTGATTATTTGAGCAACGAAATATTAATTCTTGTCACAATAAATTATTTCAGTATCACAAGGACATCATACAGATAAGATTTACCATTTACAGTATGTCAATTGGTCATATAGTTTCGGAGAATATAAAATTACTAAAACGCAAAATGCCGCTAGCACAACTTTCATTCGAGAGAGAGCTCTAGATCTATCATGCTTTGTGCGGACGTTTTATCCATTAGCCCATAGATGGCGTTCTGCAAATACGCCATTTTTCTGAATCGCGGTGTTAAGATTTTCCGTGGATTGATGACGCTCTCGAATTATTGTACCCACGTTGTCGTAAGTTGGTGTTCAAATTGTTGCATGTCAGTCTGTTGCTTATGGGTTTCGGTTATTTCGTTCGTTTGGTTGTTCGTTGATTCGTACTCCTAATCGTAATAATCGGATATATTATATCCGATTATTACGATCGATATATCGTAATTTCGATTTATTTCGTTGTATGTTCGTACTTCGTTCTGTCGTAATATTCGTAATTTCGTTGTACGAATTATAACGATAATACGATATTACGATTGATTTGTTATAAAGGTGGACGGGTGTCGAGACCCTGATCCCTCTCCCTTTGTTCATAATTGTTTTTATGTCTCACAATTAAAAGGAAATCGCAACTGTCCCGGCAGACATCATAGACAAAAGAGCAGCTCGAGTACGCCGTACGGAAGAATCTGCCCTTGAAAATGAGCAGCGCCTCTAATATATTTCGCAAGCACGCGCTAGAGAATCTAGCTCCGAGCGCTCACAGCGGCTCGCTAGCCACAATGTGAGAACGTCGCGGGCCTGTGCTCGAGAAACTAGCGCTGAACGTGCGCAGCGTCTATCTGACTTAAGGCAGCATGTTTCTGAAACAAGGGATAGGGAGACTAGCGCTGAGCGCTCGCAGCGGCTCGCTAACCAAAATGTCATAACATACAGGCCCGTGCTCGGGAATCCAGCGCTGAACGTGCACAGCGTCTATCTGACTTAAGGCAGCATGTCTCTGAAACAAGGGATAGGGAGACTAGCGCTAAGCGCTCGCAGCGGCTCGCTAACCAAAATGTCATAACATCGCAGGCATTATTTTACTAATGGGAAGGTACAGTAATGTCGAGTGTAAACTTATGTTAAAACAAGATATTTTCCGCGGACGAAGTCGCGGGCAGAAGCTAGTAAGTATATATTTTATTGTTTCGTGTTACCTAATTTTTGTGTTTATGCCTTTTGCTGTTAACAGGTACCAAATCAATTATTTTTCTTTCTTTCTTTTATGTTATGTTAACTGCGTTATGTCAATAAGTTGGCATAACACTACATGAAATCTCGCAGTCATAAAATCTCCTAGCTCAAGAAACAATCGAAGCTGTAAAGCCGAATTGCCAGTGCAGCATGGCAGGTTGCCTGAAGCTCTATTTTTAGTCACAATTCACAATTGAAAACAGTTCACGGCCGGTCGTAGGCCTCATGAAATGAGAAAATGGCTGTTGACTTCTGGAGAGATAACTCTTGATAATCACATAAGGTGACGCAATCGTAAAAAAATCGTGCGATTTGTTATAAAGCTTGTAAAAAGTAACAATAAGTTTTTTTTTTTTATATTTAAATACTAATGTAATGCATATCGCCCGCGTGAAAGTCGGTTTCCCCCATAGGGGTTGTTTCAAAAACCGTTCTTAGTGAATGTCTACATCCTATAAGGAACCTACCTGCCAAATTCTAAGTTTGTAGGTGTTATAGAGCGGGTTTCTGAATTGAGTATTTTGAGTTAAGAGCGTCTCAAACTATGCTTATATGCCAAATTTTGACAGGTTTGGAGGGTAAAGTAGAGTTTGAGTAATTCTCAACTTCAAATGCTTAAATCAGAAATCGGGGGATAGTTTCTGAGATTTCTTGATTAATTACTGAGTGGTATATTTAAGGATTTAAACACAAATCATTTTTGAAAACTACATGCAAATTCGTTCAGAAGTTTTAGAGTTTATCTTTTTACTATAGACAGACAGTTGCGGTGGGGAGCTTTATTTTATATGTGAAGATTATCTGTTATTATCTGTGTATACATAAATAATAAAATTAATAAAATGCGATTTTTTTATTATTTGTTACAAACTAGTGCTTGACCGCAATTCCACCTGATGGTATGTAGTGATGTAATCGTTGATGGTGAGGCGCACTAATTTATTAAGAGCCTATTCACTCTAGACTTGAAGACACCCAAATTATAATCGGATGGGAATATCGCAGCAGGCAAATTGTTCCAGTCCTTCGACGTACGCGATATGAACGACGAGGCGAAACGCCTAGTCCGGACCGTAGATGTTTCAACAACGTAAGGGTGGATACTCGCCGTACGTCGGGTTGTCCGATGGTGGAATTGATTTCATAAGTACTTCGTAATACTTAAAACGGCACGAGCGATTCCAATTACCCAATTTAAAACCGAAATCGTATCAAATGCGGGTAGTAGCTATTCAATTACTATCCTGTCACGATCACAGACTATCACACTTAATGCGATTCATTTTACGACCTAAACTGAACTGTTAAAGGGATGAAGCTTTTTAGGGTTTATAGCTCCATCTTTATTTCTTGCTTGCACGACTCACATTTTACCACGTGATGGTAAGGCTCCAGGACACCAAAGCTATCTTCAATGACGCTAAACATTTTACAACTTCACCCGAAGTAAAGAAGCAAAAAGCTAAATTCAGGTTTAGGGCGTACTAAAGAACAGGTACGAAGTTGATTAAAATACCAGGCTGAAAGTACTTGTTCGCTAGTAAAATGATCGTAAATGAAAGGAAAATTAACATTTCTAAGGTATTCCAAGTGAATCATTGCCTGTCAAAATTGTTTATGCAATTATAGGCCGTATAAACAATACATTAGAGTTTATAATGGTCCCTGTTTATTGTAAAGGAGTCACTGACCGGGGCAGTTAGGGTTTTCAAGAAGTCTGTGTCATGTCAGGTTTGTTATTGCGCTCTGAGCTGTGAAGCCAAGTTTTTGCCTGCAGGCGTGTCGAACTACAAAGTATTTAATTTGATAATAAACCGTATTTTTTGCTGTGATGATTCATCGCCAGAACACGTAAAAATGTTTAAAATTCTGTACAACATAAAATAAATATTCACAATGTACAGGATGCATTTTGGTAAGTGTGCGCTGGAATTACACGACTTGATTCCGCCATCACCTTTCTACCCTTACGTTGTTAACACCTCTACGATCCGCACTAAGTGCTCGATTACGGAGACGCGGCGCGTTGCGCGGTGCGTCGGACAGTCCGTCGTACATTTCCATATGTTTGCGATTGCGCGAGCAATGACGCGGCCCGCTGCTGCAATTTACGACGAAACGCCCAATGCGCCGCGCCTCCGTAAACACGACCTAAGCGTTTCGCCTTGTCGTTTAAACCGCGTACATCGAAGGATTGGAAATTTTGCCTGCAGCGGTCTTCCCGTCCGATTATAATTTAGGTGTCTTCAAGGCTACAGTTAATAGGCTCTTAATAAACTAGTGCGATTCACTATCAACGATTGCATCACTGCTTACCATCAGGTCGGATCGCAGTCAAGCACTAGTTTATATCATTAAAAAAATTGCATTAACGTCCTAGTCCAGACATATCGTATATTGATTGATACAGAGAACTTGTCAACAAGAAATCAATCAAAAGTCCAACAGATTGACTACTAGTTCTTTGAGCAAACTCGTCACAAACCGGTCAAGCGCGAGTCAACTTGCGTGACCAGTGCCTATACATATAATAATTTAAAAACAGTTTCTACTTGACAACTGTCCCGAGAAAATTGCTAACGAACCGTGAAAACGACTGAAAATAATGCCTTGTTGGAGTGCTAGAAAATTTCACACTATAGTTACTTGAAGTTATTGACCTATAAGGCACTAGCCACACAAGTGGCAGTTCTATTGGATCACCACAAGTTCAAATCTTTGTGCCATCTGTCAAAAATGCCTTAACTTTCCCTAAATTTTGATCAGTTCTCTCGCTCTATGGCGGAGCGAGTGCGTGTTAAGACTTTTACTGACGTAAACGACACCTATGTTCCTTGTTTGCCTCGCGTTCCGGGACCTCGGAGTTCGCTTTTGGACTACCTGCCCATACTTCCAACAGGCTTCGGCCCTGCTGGGCCCCAAAAGGTGCGTCCCAAGACCCTGGGACGACATACAAGTAACTTTTGTTCTAAAGAGCACATTTGTGTTTTTACATTACGGATATGCAACCATTCTTTAGCAAGCACAGACAGCACGATTCTAAGCACAAATATAAACACAGAAGCCACGGACGGACCTGTTACATGACTAGAAACTATTAAACACAGAGACAGATAATAAAAACATTTTTATTACGAAGTAAATGAAGTTGTAAAAGCTCAAGTCTATTACCGGACATTAGCTTTCTCGTCTCCGTACAAAGATGCTTTTCAGAAGGTGCACGAGTAAGTAAACAATGTCAAAAACAGCTCACAAAGCTGAACTGGGCCTATTTGGTGCAGCCAGTCTCCTTTTCTGATAAGTTCTTGTCTGTGCTAAATAAATATATTTTCTTCCTTTCTTTTATACTTGTGTATAGTACGCGGCAAAAAGTAGAACCCGTTGCTATGGTTACGCGCAGCTCCCCAATTCAATTGAGTCCACCACATAAGGACTAAAGACTAAGAAGTCACACAAACCCTTCTTTTACGTGTGAAATCATCAAATGTGAGAGTTTCAAACTTTTACTGACTGAAATCGAGTGTTCCTTTCAGTTGTCCTTTACGAGGACCATGGTAACTTTTTCGAACAACCCCGAAGTTACACAAATCCTACATTGCTCAATCAAATTTCTCTGCGCGATTAGAACATATTAGAACGTCCCGAGAAAAATCATCGGGTTGTTGCTCAGACTAGATACAACAACCGTCCGAGAGTATGATCGGGTTCGACAGACTGAAAATGTTTTGTGTATTTGTCTTCAAACGAGTCCTGTTCTTATATTATTTCTGTTTATTTTTATTATTTTGTTTCTGTTTTTATTTTGGTTTATGATTTAGTTTTGTTTGATTTTTTTTATTTTTTTTTATACTTTTTTATGTTGTTATTAAATTTTTTTTATTTTTTCTAAGATATATATATTTATATTATATATATATTGTATATTCTTTGGACCTAATCCTACAATATAACGTAATGATAATGATAATGTAATGATATTGATAATGATTTGTCCAAGCGATTTCTATATTATTATTTTATATTATATTGTAATAAAATAATGACTCTCTGCACGTGTTGATTTCGACTGTTAGTGCAGAGAGTATCTGTTATAAAATAAATAAATAAATGAATGCTGGAAAAATTCCGTGATTATCGTTTTTTTTTTCTACCCTCTGAGTAAGTAGAGTCTTCCTACTCTGAGTTCACCATCCTTATAATAACTGCAGTAGGTGGCATGCAACCTTTGTGAACAGTAATCATTCCGGGAAACACTCATACAGATTACAGACTAGCCTTCGCGGATATTACGGAATAACATGACATGCAGGATAATTCTTATCAAAGGATGCACACCACGGAATATACAAAGGATTTGAGGAGATAATGTATTAACTGTGGGATGATTTCATTAATCTGTTTACGAAGCACAGCACGTATAAATTTCGTTTAAAAACCCTAAAAAAAAACGTTTGCCACTTCCCGCCAAAATTACTAAGATGGCGTCACCTGTCACTTCCAAGTTCAAATTAGCCGTTAATACTGTTGTGGCCGCAAGTTTTTGTCGCCACAGAAATTCCGCGAAGAACTCGCGCCTAACCGGTTTGTGTTGATCTGATAAATGTTATAATAAATGCGTATAGATAATTGCGGTGAGGACAGAGAACCGTAATCGCATGTCGTAATAAGGTCCAGCCACCAGCTGTATTTCGGTAACATTCAATTGATTAAAATTTAGAGCACACTTGTAAAAGATCTAAACCAGTACCTAAGAAAAAGGTTATACAGCAATTAATAAATTATCGTATTAGTTGTAGATTTGTTCCGGTTTTAAATTGCCTAGAGCAGAAAACGTGCAACCAAACAAAAAATAGATGAAAGAAATTTAAGACTGAGTATCTTAAGTGTACCATATCTAATTGCAAATACTACTCAACCGTGTAAACACTTCTAACTTGACATATGATATCTGTCACAACTGCGCATCAAAATGTTTATGACCCTATTTATCTGTGCCATTGCAATCTTTAGGCTCAGGTAAAGACAGAATTTGGAGCAAAATCTTCGTTTAGCATCCAAAATTGACTTTCCTAATACGTGGTTTGCACAGTCCAAAGGATGGAACTCTTCGATCGAGCAAAGGCCTTCTAAAGACAGCTGCCTCAAAATCTTGTACTAATTTCAACAGTCCATTTAGAAAGATAACGGGTCGGTAGTGTTGTAATGCAACACGCATCTGCACGTATTCTGTCCCTTTCACATCCACGAGCTTCACCGAATGCCTTGTTTTGCCTGCGAGTTTGTTTGCTTATTTTTTTAGGATACCCATGTCATTTGAGAATCTTCGCACCTTTTAATATTTAGGTTGTGGCATCTGCGGGTTTCTTTTTTGTGTGATAAAAACTTTTTATATTCAACTTATTTTTAGAGCGTACCATCACAATATCAAAATATTGTGACGATAAAATAAAATATTTTGAAAACCAGCATTTGATGACTTTACAACCTTCTTTCAGCGTATTAAATAAAAATATTTATGATCGATAAAATTTTCTAACGGGAAGGAAAATAAATAGCCTAACCAAAAACAAAAATGAACAATCATCATCAACATTACCGCAGTACACGAAAGTTGTACTGCACACGAAAGTTTCTAGTTAACAAAAACAAACAATTTATTTCCATAATAATTCAGCAGAATCAGACTTTAATAACTGTAACAAAGTTGAACGCATTTTAAGTGGGTCTTGTTTAATTTCAATACACACCTGCGCTAAAACAATTAACAAAGGCAGGTGTGTCTAAATACAGAAATTCAAGGCACCAATTAATTTATATTTTATGGTAAGTTATAACAAGCTTTGCAAACACCACAGTGAATGCACTTCTCGAACATGGCAACACAGCATGCTCAGACGCTATACGCGGTTTTAAATTTAGAAATGCTTTCCATCTGACATCTCAGTGTTTCAAAATTAGAATAGTCTTTGACGGTTCCTTTTCTTGCCTGCCAGTATGAAATCTGGCACTAAGTTTGAATGTTACAATTACAACAGGGTCTAAAGTGAATTTTCAACCGTAGCAACATTAATGGTTTGAGGAGCTTTTTATCTGGCTTCAATAAATTTTAATGACCGTTCCATATGTGATCGTACATAATTACATATCAACATGACAACCACTTAAAACATTTCGTGCCGACTATAATATTGGCGGTTACTGAGCATTGAGAACATATTAAAGTGAACTAAATCACACTTGTTTTGAATTGCTCCTATTTACCATACGTTCGGACAAGGCCAGTTGATAGATTATGATCTACAATCGTTGCTAGAACTTGACCATTCACTTAAGCAGAAAGCCGTGTAATTAAAAAGCAAGGATTAAGTAGATTTTTTACATTAAACGCAAATTTTATGCAAGTTAACCATATAAATAGAGCGAACCCAGTCCAAAGACTGGACTTGGTATTATAAGCAGAATAGAGAGATTGTAAACCAGTTTAGAGTTTTAGAAACGATATTGTTATTATTATTTTATTATGGGCCTGTTGTGCCCCACTGCAGGGCAAAGGCCTCCCTTCCATTCTTTCAATCTTCTCTGTCCTTAGCCCCCTTCTGGTCAATCCGTTAGGGCTTCTTGGCTTACCGAGTCGTTGGCTCCTGCTATTCAGGATTCAGTCAGTGGTTGCCTTCGCCCAATTTCGTTGCGACATGCGGCAAATGTAGCCTGACCAGTTCCATTTTAATGAATCAATGATATAATTTATAATAAATGAACTTGACGGCACGGTAGGCGCAGCGTGTCGCGGAATCGATTCCCGTACGGAATAAATAAATTGTATGACCTATATATTGTCATTTCGGGTCTGGGTGTCTTGTGCATGCGAGTTTCACACGCACATGAGTACATGTTTGTGAATTTACTTACGAATCCTACAATACAGGAGTAATTCCTAGTGTGGGTGGAGTAACGTTAAAAAAAACGTATAATAGTATTTTACAGACTATTAATTTCAATGGCAATATTAAAGTGGAGTAAGCATAGGAATCATTTTAACTATAAAACCAACCCTAAATTGCA
This sequence comes from Leucania comma, assembly GCA_958295575.1. NCBI lineage: Eukaryota > Metazoa > Arthropoda > Insecta > Lepidoptera > Noctuidae > Leucania > Leucania comma. The sequence goes on from OY282483.1 coordinate 6,852,627, forward strand.
AAAACAAACGGTTGTTCCATTCATATTTGTTAGTTACGCGAATATCCATGGAACTTTGTATTTTTTTTTTAATTCAGGTTTTATCACAAGATAAAAATATCATATTCAAAAGTCTTTGAAAGAGATGAATCGTATATCGGTACACTATCTTAGTAAGACGGCTAGACCGCATTATGGCCGTATCGCGGAAGAGTACCGCTGTACCAGTTTATCTCCTTTATGTATTACAACATAAGCAGGATCAAAGTATTAGTATAGTAGGAACTCGTCTTGATCAACAAGATTACATGAGTATATTTAAAATTACATCGTTAAGTATAGTACAGTTTAAAATATGGCTTTTTTGAGGTGGTATATCATCCATTCAATTTTCCCGAGCTAGGTTGGAGCGGGAGGATGAGGATGTCATACTTTTACTGACTGAAACCACACCTGTGTAAAAGCATTTTAGTCGTACCTTACCTATATGCTTTCTAGAACCGCGGGTTTCTTTTTCAGAAATTCCCCCTGGCATCAGCCATGCGGGGTCTCTGCGGTTTTGCTGACATCTCTTTGCGGCGCGCGTGGAGCACGCGAGCCCTAATAGTCGACTAGGGCTCGGTATGGACGGTTACCGGATGGCTGGACAACCCATTTGTTCGTCATCCGCAAGCCCAAGTATACAATATGGCTTAAAGAGTAGCTATCAAAAGAAAGAGCAAAGAAAAAATAGATTGTGTAAGGAATGATACGGAAGAAAAGGGAGTGAATGAACGTGAGGTAGAGAAAATAGAAAACGGAAACGAGATGGTTCTGCCGACAACACATAACATGGTACAAGGACAGGTAGATAAAGTGTGGATAATATTTTCCACCTCAAAAAAAGGGTGATGATGATATATCCTAAGATTTAATAAGTAAGTTATTCCTGACTGTACTGAACTGTCCATATTCAAGCACAACTAGGTACATTAAAAACTATTACATAAGGCGGAAGTCCATTTTACAAAGCCACTTTGCCCTTATTGAAAACCACGAAGTACAACTTCCATGGCGAGCAGACTACCTTCCTTACAAGTTCTAATAACTAATGGCGTTAATTATTGCAAGAACAAACTCGGTGTTTTGCTAAAATCTACGTAACTTCGCACACTCGTAATAATGTACTAATTCATTTCACCTCTAAACTTTTTGAAGTGTAAACAAACGTATAAACATACATTTAAGCTAGAGTAATGGACTAATGCCAGGTTTGTGTGTCACCGAATAATTGTATAAATCTTTTTTGTTTTAGGTGGGAAATCATCAAATAACTCCGCATTGGGAAGAGTGTCTGACTTTTTCTGACTAAAACCCAATCGAGTTCCTTCAATTCTCCTTAGCGTTCTAGGGCCATGGTTATTTATTCAAACAATCATGCACCCAACACCTCATTTTAGAGACCCTGTACTATGTTAATTGTAGTCACCACAACTCTATCGTTTCCATCTCCTATTTTCTCTATTTCATGTTCATTCACCCCCCTTTTCTTCTCCTCACCCAATCTTTCTTTGCCCTTCCTTTTGATCCATTTACATTTATTTCTCTTTTAGCCATATTGTATAGGTGATCGAGCTTGCAGACAACGCGCAATGGAAATGGTTCCCAAAGAATCAATGTATCTATCGTGATAGTTACTAGAATTAATACAAAATTAATTGGAACGATGAAACTGAAATTTTCGTATAGTAGTCAGGGATTCTCGTTTTAATTTCGCTGTTCTCATTATTTACTTAAATAATATTTGTTAAGCATTTCTTTTCTGGCTTCTGACCTTATGATATCGATTGACCTTTCATGAACTGGGTTTAAAGCAGACTTGCGAAGCAAAATAATTAAAAGTAAATCACGCTAATTGCTCAATTTATAATTAGCCTCTCTTGTAGACAGGTTTTTGGAAGAGACCAAGGGCCTGTACACACCACGTTTTTTAAACGCGCCGTCGACGCTCTTTTGTATCAATACAGACGCGATACGCATGAGAGTCAGACGCAGCCAGAAGACCTTCTATAGGGTAAAAGTCGTGGCATCGACGCGTGTTTCTAAAACGAGCTTTGACGGCGCGTTTAAAAAACTTGGTGTGAACAGGCCCTTGGTCTCTTTGGTGTGTGAGTGATTTTGTAATTAAATTTTTGGAACCTTTGGAATTTTTGGTCCAACACATTCGATCCGACCGATTATGATATTTCAAAGAGTAACCGTGGAGTTTCTTGCCAGTTCTTCTTCTTCGAAAAATCCTACACCTTTGAAGTGTCCGGGGGCCCTACCACGAGCTCTTAATGTAATACCTTTGACGTCCTAAACTGAACTGTTAAAGAGATGGAGCTGTATAGGGCGTATAGCTCCCTCTTTTTCGCTCGCTTGCTCAACATCTTTAAACGTCATGGGAAGTTTCCTGTGCTGCGCGAGTGTACGGTGTACACACAACTGACCTTAGACAACGGCTACACTGTTTATCACGAATTCACGATCTGTGTGTCCCTATCCTATAGAACACCTCTACCACACCCTTTGGGAACTGCCTGCGAATCGGATGTGCCCTAGTTTCTCGTTACCTGTCATTCATATGTCAAAACATGATTGTTAAGAAGGGTCCACTCAATCATATATTACAGCAAGGTTAATAGATTCGAATTAGGCGCGCTACAACATCTTTTTTTTTTAGCGAATGGTTGAGAATAACGAAATATTTTGTAAAAATTCTCCCGATCGTATTTTGGCCACGGTGGCTAACCTCTACGAGGATCAGCCAAGTAAATAGTATACAACATTATTTTTAGTATATGCGAAACCTGAATATGGTTTGTTCAGAATCAGTAAGTGAATCGATTCCAATCGTTTTTACACCATGTTATATTTTTCCCAAAAATATTTTAAAAAGGTCACAATTTGGCCACCATCGACACTAAGTACAAGACAGGTCACAGCGGCCACTAGGCGTCAGCGCACACCTGGGTGCGGGTGCAAAATAACTCCTTAGTCGCCTGCATGGCCCACGTATTTGTGCGGCCAACCAGATAACATAACAAGCTTATAACTTTGTGATTTGTCATGATACAGTTATACATAAATTATTTACATAAAAATACTAGACAGGTGTATCATGTTTCGCGTAATACTAACTCTAATGTTGGATAGAGTAGTCTGGAGATCTTACAGTACACAAGTACTTATGTGCGTAATCACAGGTGAACTCTCTGTTCCTTTACTGCCATTTTTATGGGACGAAAATCCGACTAGGGACAGATCAGGTGCAGGACCAACGGCTGTACGTGCTTTCCAAGGCCCGGAGGTATCACACCATTGACTTCAAAAACTCCTGAGAAACTGAGAAAAAAAAATCTAATTTTAAAATTTGCCAACACCTCTCTGTTGCTAAAAGATGAATCAGAAATCAAACTTCAGCAAGGAAAACAAGAAAATAACACAAAAGTCAATACATTATTCACTTCAACTTTGTTTTAGCATTTAATAAATAAATTGCATATTTAATGACTAACTAGCTAGCAGTTGAAATACCCATTGATACGAGTAATAAAAGCGCATTGAATTTAAGCATGACAAACAGGAAAACAAATCAATGCCTAGAAAAAAGGAAATAAGAAACATTTATTAATATTAATTAATCAATTTGTAGTTACGATCCTCAGCACATAGGCAGGTCTAGACACAATTTCCATAATTCATCACAGCTCACCATTCCTTTATTTCTGCGCTGTGGTAGTAGAAACTGAACATTCCGGTTGCCCAGATTCTACCTGCCTTGAAAAATAGTACAAGCCAACCGCAAAAAAACCGTTACAAGAGCACGGTTTTACAACGCGAACAAAATTTAAAATTGCTGACCTTTTACGGTCGAGACACTAAAAAGTAATATTTATTTGCGTTTTCTTATATGCTTTTGAACTTTTTAAAAGTGAGTTTTATTGTTTTCTGCTATTTTGGGAAAAATATCAGAATCCGGCTCGAAGGACCAAGTATCGTACAACCTGACAGGTTTATGTTTCCACGATAAGAATGGTCATTTCTAACACTTACGGAAACCATTTTGATATACAGAATGGCATAGCTAGCAGGTTCACATTATTACGTGAGTCATCTTAGTCACCCTCCTGAGTCTCTCACTGGAATAATCTCGTGAATCAGAATAATCTTGGCTGAATAAAAACAGCACTAAAAATATGTATATCTAGTTCACCGAACTCCGGGACTCCTACAACTCTATACTTACGCCCAGACATACAGTAAATCATGCTAAATAATAGTGCAGCCTAGGAGATCAATGAACGCTGTTTATTTCAGTAACTATGTAATGGATCTTTGTTTACCCATTAAACATGGGTTGCCTAATGTTGGCCATAAGCCAAGAAATAGCACTGTTTTGCAAGTGTTACCGACTTCCGGATTTTTTCGTCTTTTACTACTGCTTTTCTAGTACTTTAGCTGCCAAAGTTTATTCAGAAATGTTGAAAAAAAAACCTACAATGATGAAAAATTGATAAAGCAGGTTTTTATTCAACGCAATTTGTTAACACATATTACAGAAGGTAATAACACAGCTCAATTGTGAGTCATTTAGTGCTTTGTTATCGATGGCAGGCTAAGTACAAGTTTTAAGTACTTATTAAGAAATAAATCAAGTATGTTTGCAATTCAAAGATAAAATGTTTATTGGCAAACTGTACGAGATATCGAAGGTAAATAAATTCGATCATTGAACACGGGTACAGTAGAGAATTTCAAAATACCCGCATAAAACGTTAGTACGAAATCGATGTTGGTTATCCGTTTAACACCTCAAATAAAAAAAGGCATACAAGCTGGAACGTACGATAGTACAATTGGCAGAAACTTTCACTTCGTTTAGATCCGTCGAAACTACTCAATACTGCGAATTACAGTTTAAGACCTAATTTCCGACCATTAGTCATTGCAAGCTGGTCTGAAATAGACTAATCCAATGACAACAATGTAGAGTATAAATTACGGCGAACCATCGCGTGCAGATACTCTTCGATCTAAATTAGCCCATCCTGCTTCAAGTCCTCACTTTCCAGGTGTAATTTACAGCCAAGCCAGAAACATTTTTACTTAGCCCCATTAGCTATCAATTTGTCTAATTGGCCACCTTTTACAGCCATATTTTACGCCTAAATATGTAACTAACTAATGGGGATCTATCTGTGGGCTTGGTCTTTTGTTTTGAAGTAGAAATACTAATTATGGTAACAATATCCAAATTGGTTCTAGAGCATTTGAGTCATAGAATTGTAATTTGGTTTTTATCAAGGTTGATGTGGATTGGTGATACTAAGAAACGTTAAGAGCCAGTGCAGATTGAAAGCAAAAAACGGCGGGGTACGATTATTTTAGTAAACCCTATATTATAGGAGTTTCTAAAGCTGCTCGATTTTAATCTAAAGCCCATTAGATGCAGTTATTATTTCGTCATTAGATGAGAAATAAAGAAACCTAGAGCATGTCTTTTAATATGTAACAACAGCACAAAACGATCATGATATAACTTATAATCTCCAGAACGTTAAGTACGTTTATATATTTTTTTAAAGATTTTATTTATCAAATAACTTCTCCCAGTCTGGTTGGAGCAAGAGGAAATGTCAGACTTTTACTGACTAAACCCCCCCCCCCTCTGTGATCCTTAAATTACCCTTTACGTTGCAGGAGCATGGTAACTCTTGCGGATAATCCCGCAGTAATATAAACAGACCATTATCATTATATAATGTTCTTGAGCAATGGTAACATTTGCGAATGTTGTTTGCACGTGCGTTTAAGTTTCTATCTAAAACAAAGGCGAATTAGTTTTGCATGCCACTTTCTTAGATAGAGTAGAACCAATTTTATAATTTTGGTAGAATAATTCTGCGTTTTTTGTAGCTTATATTATACTAGGTGACCCTGCAAACTGATGTGCTATACCTCATAAAAAATCGAATTTAAGAATATTTTAAGATCTATTTTCATATTTACCAAAAATACAAAATAAATCAGTAAAATCGATCGAGTTCTTCCGAAGTGCGGCCACAAACATCGTGACATGAAATATTTGTATTTATTATGAGGAAGCTTAAAATTGTAACAGTCCTGAAAACTGCAAAGCCTTTCATGTAAATATGTTAAGCTAATATGAACTTTATAACAATAGGCAAAAGGACCAAAAAACAATGAAGGTATTCCTAAATGACATCACTCGGTAGCTAATTGAAAGAGGCTTGGCGCCAGTTTTCTGTTTAATCGAATTGGTTTGCGCTCCTTTGGTATTTTATTTACTTGATTAGTTCATCTCAATTGTTTCTGAGTTCGTATCGTTTTCCCAGGAAACACATACGGACAAATTATTTTAACCTTTGTTTTATAGACTTTAAACATTTATCGCTAACGTGGCATATGATCCATGATATTCTACATCAGCAAAAATGTCGAAGTTCCATAGAAACTATCATCCCGTACACCTTTAGGGCAGAATTTTCAGAAATCATTTCTTACGATGACACCTTTCATACGATGACAAATTAGTAAATTTTCGAAAATGAAGTGTTGAAAATAGCATATAAATGAATAATAAAATCGATTTTACAAACAGACTGGCCAACTTAACACAGATTTGTTCTAACGTCCTCTAATACCGAAATTGACATATTCAGGACTTCAATATATCAAGCAAATGTACTAGTACGTGTATCTTATGTACGGCCTCTCGCCTAATCTAGGTGTCCTCTATAGTAAGAAACTAAATTGTAAACCGGATTAAGCCGTTGGGACTGAATCAAGCCATGTTACTACGACCTTAGCGATTTATGTTTTGATTTTTTCTTTCAAGTATCCGGAGTCTGGAATCCGGTTCGAAGGACCGGTTTTAAGGTCATCAATATTTTTGTGACTGAAGACATACGATTCTATGAATCTTTTGCAGTTTTAGATATACCAAAATTTTACCTTTTCTGTAAGATACCCATTATTGACCCATTATACCGGAAGACGCAGCGTTGGAAGGCCTCTCACAAGGTGGATCGATGATCTGGTCAGGGTCGCTGGAGTCCGATGGATGCGAGACGCACAGGACCGGCCATTGTGGCTACGCTTGGGGTAGGCCTATGTCCAACAGTGGACGTCTTTTGGCTGAAATGATGATGATGATGATGACCTATTATTGTAGACTATAATAAAATCAAGAACTTATTATACACTTCAAATATTGTACCTAGTCTTATTATCTAAAACTTTGTATATACCATATCAAAATATCCTATGTGAAAATGGTAAACTATTTTAAAATAAATAAATAGAAATATCCATCGCAGTACCGTCAACTGCCAAGACCGTTCAAATTCGATTATTTTCACGTACTTAAAGTCGTAAGTGCATTCTTGGTCCTTTCGCGTCGAGGTCACCAGAACGCATGTGTATGTAAATGTCAAGCCATATGTTTTCGCGGACATATGACGTCGTTTGTGGAACAATGTCAGCAGTACGTGTGAATCGGGAATTATATCGTCTGTCATTGTGTTGGCTGTCTCGTGACTATCTGTTCATAAACAATCATAAGTCGTAGATTGGTAACGTTTTGTCTGCTTCTACGTAAAAAGATCTTTGAAGCATAGCTATTTTCTTTTTTAACGTTTGGCCATAATCGCAAGGGTGTGACAACCAGTCTTGCATGAAGCATCTATCTTATTACCTATATCTTACTACATTAAGAAGGCCTACTAGGCAGCCGCTCCATATAAAATAAATAAATAATCATCATCATCATCATCTTCCTGCCCTTATCCCGTTTTATTTGGGGTCGGCGCAACACGATTTTTTTCATCCATTCTCTCCTGTCACTCGTCACGCTATCACTAACTCCCTTTTCTTTCATATCACTCCTCACACAATCCATCCATCTCTTCTTTGGCCTCCCTCTCCCTCTCCATCCATCTACATGTAAACTCACAACTCTTTTAGTAACATGCGTTTCATCCCTCCTCTTCACATGACCATACCAAGACAAACGATTTCCTTTCAACTTTTCAGTCACTGGCGCCACTTTCAAACTTTCCCTAATAAAAAAAAAAGTAAATAAATAAAATAGTTTTATTTAGTGGCATCCGGTTAGACTTCATCATCATCATTTTACCCGACAAACATCCACTGGACATAGGCTTCCCTCAAGTGTCACCACAACAAACGGTTCAGTGCGTTTATTCCCGAAAAAATATACTATGAGAAAGTCCCTGAGTTTTCAAGGCTACCTAAATGGCTACCCTAAAATATTTCCTTGATATTTTGTTAAATGCACGTTAATTTCCGATGAAAAACAAGGGAACTCGAAACGCTCACACAGTTCTTAATAAAGCAAGCAATTGTGGCAATAATGCCATTTCATTGTCAGCAAATAAAATGGCTCCCCTAAAGACATTCCACCCTTACCTTTAAAGTCACACAGTACATACCACTTATATGTACATAGTTACTTTACGTCTACTCAATCTATTTTTAAGCCCGGATTATACAACACAGAAGGAAACCACGTAGGCATAATGACGTCACATCAAACGAATCATGAAAACAAGGCAACCGATCTTTCATGCATTTCAAAGTTCTTATTGATGCAGCTGTTAAGACATTCTCCGTAACTGAAATGCGCAATTGTTTCTGAAGAAACGATACAATTATCGATTACTATTACAGCTACGGAATAATAGAACGCACCTTTACGCTAATCATGAACACTTGCTGGATTTTCAACTTCCGCGCTAAGCGGAGCATTGTGAAATTCAACAGCGCGCTTTTATTTGCATCTTTTTAAGTAAGATTAAAATGTTTACATGTTACTGGCAATCTGTATAATCCGGTATTCAACACAATACCTAGACAATGTACAGCCTAAAACGTGTGGTTAATGTATGATTTATTTTATAGTTTGCCTAGCAACTACACAATACCGAATGCGCAGCCAGTAATTTGTGTAAAAAAAAGACAATAGCAGAAAAGGAGGTGACGTCGTTTTAGGGCCCCCGACACAGACAGGTCAGGTGAAAAGGTTAAGGTGGGAGCTCCGCTCCGCTCCCACCTGCTCTCTTCTTTTGCACAAATACATTGATTTTAAGTAATTACAACATATTTCCTTTGCCCGTCTTTTTAAATGTATGTCCAGTATCACTGATAAATAAACTAAAATCTATTTATTTTACTCATTTTCGGTGGTGGGTAGTCCACGTAATCCCTAAGAATTGTATAGAATACCTGAATTAGACCGATTGCCGATAAGCTTAATAATATATCTTACAAATTATTGTCACAAAGTTTGGGTCGGAAGTCAACAAATAAAACATTTCCTGTCGGAGAGGCATTCTTTAAGAGATATTCAAAACATTTCCCAACATATATCCGATAATCCACTAGTTTTCTTTTGCAACTGGATTCTTTACTGACGTCAACCAACGCGAGAACATTTTCTCAAACACACTGGCTAGTTCAGGCGGCTTTGCTCCTTCAGAATATCCCACAAAAGCATTTCTTTCAGTGAAAGAATTTACTAAATAGAATCAGTATTTCCAGCTATAGACTTGTACACATAGAGAAAATGAAACATATTTTGTTTTTCGTTTACGTATACATGCATGGGGGGCGGGGAGGGCGATAGTATTGCCTGCTTTTTCTGGCGAGGGGAAAGAGGGGGTTAATATTTGCCAAAAATCTGCTTACGTAATACTTGAACGGTACGTATGATATATGTAGTTAGTTCTATAATACAGTTTATAACTAGCTCAAGACCCAGGGATTTCAAACACATCTTTTTTTGAGGTTGGTAATCATTAAACACCGTGTCAGAATTCTACTGCCTAAACCCCACCTCCTTAAGATGTTCGTTGCATTTCAGGGCCACGGTAACTTTGTCTTACATTCTCGCACCCTTCATTTACAAATGTAACAAATAATTATTATTATAGCTTTTAGTTAATCTTAAGGCAGTCGTTTAGATTAATCCTCGTAATTACTGGTAACAAGACGTGGTCAACAGACGTAATCACGTATTCAATTAATAATAAATTCCTTCTACCCACGCAAACACAACCAGACTACGTAATTAGAATTTTACTAGCAGTAGTACGAGACGTGTCTACAAACTGCTGCGTTTGCCAAAAATCATCGTATGTAAGTAAATGACTCATATTATGTGATCATGTTAACGTGTTTTATTATGAATCATTTTATTTTGCGTAAAGGAGGAAGCTCAAAGGATTTGGAAAAACAAAGATTCTTCAGATTTGTGAAGAAAATCTTGAAGGACGTTTTTCTAAACAGCGACAGTGTAACTGAACAAGGAGTATCGACTGAACAAGGATAGGTCCTAATTATTTAACAGAGAAGAAACCACATGCATGAAGCGAAATTGAGAGTATCATACATGTATTCTATGTATATATAAAAGAAAGTCGTGTTAGTTATTTATAACTCAAAAACGGCCGAACCGATTTGGCTGAAAATTGGTGGGAAGGTAGCTTTGAACCAAGAGAAGGATATAGGATAATTTTTATCCCATTAAATAATTTTAAAAAAACCTGCTCCTGTATTGGTATAAGGTAAAGTAGTGTAAAGTAGAGTAGGGTAAATTAGGGTAGAGTAGGGTAGATTAGGTTAGAGTAAGGTAGAGTTGGATAGAGTAGGGTAGTGTAGTCAGTTGACGGGATCGAAGCCGCGGGCAAAAGCTAGTATTTATAACTTAAGGGCCGGTTGAAGTCACTGAGTATTTTGTATGAACTCTGCTCCGGTCTATTTCGACTTTGTGGCCCCGAAATACCGTTTTTATTTTTATAAAAAAAAGCAGTAACTATTCAAGATTTTTGTTTTTGCGAAGCGTTTTTAAAAAACAAGCTTAATTTTTTTTAACTTTCAAATATTTCCGTGACGTAATCTCGTAGATACATACACGTTTGAAATCGTAAATTAGGAGATTTGCGATGTTTTTTTATCTAGCCAACTTATTTAAATTATGTTTCGATTACATGGTGTTCTTTTTTATATGTATTTGTGGATTTCCAGAGATTTAAAAAGTTCAAAATAGTAGAACCTGGAATTAAACAGGAGGTTTTACAATGGTTTTAAATGTGTGAACTTTCGTTGAATTCCAGATTTAAAGACTGTGTAAATTAAATAGCCGAGTTTTCTAGCTTATAGACCAACTCTAACCAAGAAATACCTTCGTAAGCATTATGTCGTAAATTGGACTTATGAATCCTGAGTTTCATCTCGAAGGATCAGTTTATTGCATTTTCCACTTATCAGCCACTCTTGGTGGTGTTTTCTAGCTGTAGTAACTCATGTCGTAAATTCAATTTACTGCAGCCTAGATATAATTATGTGCCTGTTTTCAAACATCAACCAATTTGCTCTTCTTTCTTCTGGTTCCTACCGACTGTATTTCAATCACAGTAGCCACTCTCAACAGAGATTAGCAAAGTACGCAGGAGATATTATAGTGCACAAGTGCGTGCGCAAACACGGGTGTACTGTCTGGTCCTTTACTCTCATAGTCCGATAGGATGGCAATCCTACACGACTGGAGTGAGATCCATCACAGGACCAACGGCTTTACGTGCTTTCAGAGGCACGGGGTTGTCACACCACAACTTCCAAACACCGGGCTACAGAGCAATAGCACCTTTTGCTTGACCCAGCAATCGAACCCCGACCATGAGACCAATGAGGCAGCTAAAACTTGTGGTGCTTCTGGTTTCATTTTTGCTTGCACTCGAAACGAGTGTTTGATTTGACGCCGCGCCGCAGGTTTCAAGCGCAATTTTTTTAAGTGATGGTACGGTTGCCAACCAAGACCACTGATGGCAATTTTTAAAATATCAAAGTCTTAATTCTGTTGTCAATTTTCACACATCCGACCGACACGACAACGTATGGAAGTTAAATTAGGTTATTCATTACCCATTGTTTATTCATACTTGTCGAGTTTGTCGGTTATTAAAAGGCTGAGTGGGTCATGCGAAGTGCGAACGACCGGCGGAATTTATTATGATTGTTTTCGCCCAAGCTCGTTTATTGCTATTACTATCCTAGTTTATGTTATTCGGGTCGAGCTGGAGAGTTCAAATTTTATCTGAACTTGTATTGTTTGGAAATACTATGGGACTTTGGCACGCAATATCAAATAGTGGAAGCAAATAATTAATGGTAAGAACTCGAAAAATGAATAAAGTGTAAATTGAAGGCTAAAAGTGAGATGAGAACAGATGCTAACATAAGTTTATCTAATCACTAGCTTTTGCCAGCAACTACGCCCGCGTGAAAGTAAATTTCTCCGTACAAACATCCAAACCCTGTTTTACCCCCTTAGGGGTGGGGTTTCGTAAAATCCTTCTTAGAGGATGTCTACACCCTATAAGGAACCTACCTGGCAAATTTAAAGTTTGTTGGTGTTATACTCGTAGTTTCTGAGATTTCGTGATTAATCAGTGAATGGCATTTCGCTTTTATAATATAGATTTATCTTTTTAAAGGAAACAAAGTACTGTACTCTGTGACTTAAAGAATGCACAGTTTGAATAACTACATCCATATAACAATATTTACGAACCCACATCCACAAACATTTGGTAGCCGCATAACGAAACCAATGTTGACAATAAAGATGCAGTAATTTCATAAAACTCATGTTCTATCGGACGTGACGTCACCGAAAGGAAACGCACCGTGTCCTGGCGGGGAAGTCATCATTCCCATATCGTCTCTAACACAGTTACATCCAGAAATACACACCACCAACTGAAATCGATCCTTTGATTCCACAACAAACAACAAATAGAGAGATCAACGAAAATTGGTCAGTTCTAAAAACAGCTGTTGACGAAGAGCGTCTTTTAAGTACATATTTTTATTTGTCAGAGCCAGACTCCTTTGGATTTTAATTAAATGAGTTTTGGAGTAGCTAAATGTCGGGAATAATTAAAACAAAGCATGTGGGGAAGGAACAATGAGACTGCGTTCTGATCTACACCCCACTTTTATATTTGACGTACGTTTTAAAATAATAACTTAAAATACAAACATAAATTACCAAGTGCATAGAAAATGCGTATTCATAAATTATTAAATGATTTTACCTAGATCTGTCAAGAAAATAGTTACATTTCCGCAACGATAATTATCTCTTAACACCAACCGAACTGGTCCTTCGAGCCGGATTCTAATTATCGGTGAAACTCAAGAAATTGCGTGTCGAAGCTATCGAGTCGATGGTAATGATTAGCTAAGTAAAGTCAAGTATAAATGAATGAGTAGGAAGGACTTGTAAAGCTGCGGTATTGAAAATCAATTCCTGTAGACTGAACGAATAGTTCTTTTTTTTTAGCATAGCTAGGATGTTACTATCTTCCCCATGAACAGATGATAACATTACAATTTTATTGTTTCCATGCGTCCCTTCATAGCAGGAACATTAGTTGAAACGACATAAGTGCATCAGTCACCGGGCTACGCTCATAAAAGTCTACGACGAGCAATAACTATAAAAAGTTAGTTAAAAAACAAACAGGGGATCGCATCAATGTGTACACGACTCACGCGCATATGCTCTGACGTAAACTAACGCCATATTGGTGCATGGCGTTCCAAATTAAATTTTCGTTTTAGGTATTCTTTTTTTAAAACGTTTGTATGTATTTGGGAAATTGGGATATTGAGCGAAAATGGTAAATGAGGCATGTCATTTAAATTTCTAGAGATGACAAAAACGCAGTGACAATGAACTTCTAATAGCAGACACGAAACATTCAAGTCCTCAAAATAATGAGTAACAAGAAGAAATGATGGCTAGTATTGAATAATAAGTGGTAACACACAATAGTGGACAAATTAGCATATTATGTATTGCCAATGAATCAGTGGTCAGTCAGTCGGAAACTGTCCATGATTCACGCTGATGAGCAGTGGCAGTGCAGAATAAAAAATAAAATGTCTATTAAACACATCCGCAGAGCTCACAAGGAGGGTACTTATAAATGCTAAGCATAGACTGTGCTTTTGTCCCTTACACCATTACACTTTGCAGTCTTGAATGCACCTTTCATCTATGTCACACGTAACACGTTGCTATGATTATGCAGTCTCCCACTCCGATTGAGACTTGAAAAGCAGTTACTGCGCAATCAAGGTCGACCGCAATGATGGTTCAACTTGTATGCCGAGGATTATACTGTTCCGACACAAGTCTTGATTAAAATAAAATTATGTACGTTTCCGACAGTGCAGCCCACTACATCAGGCCCGTGACCATTATGGCGACTGTCAGATGGTCAGATATGAGCTTCCCCTTGCAATAGGCAGTATGCAAACGACTGTCGTGGCGGGTGCAAATAATTTATGACTTTACCAAGCAGACTTTTAAGGGTTCGGGTTAATAAACTTTGTGGCGGAATTTAATGTGCTTTCCGGTTTGTTTCGTGTTAACTGTAGAAGGTTCATAGGCTTGTGTACGTTTTTGTTTTTTGTTTAGCTCGCGTTCGACCACTATCTCACCTGATGGTAAGCGATGATAAGGTCGACGATAGAGTTCGCTTACTTAGGAGCAGCCTTAGAAGAAAACGGATTCTCGGAGAATTCCCTGCCGGACTCTGTGTTTCCTGATAGCTACAACTTAGGGATCTTTAAGTAAAGAGTGAATAGGTTACTTCTAGGCAAGCGTGCTCCACCGTCGGCCACATCATCGCTTACCATCAGGTGAGATAGTGGTCAAACGCGAGCTTATGGTTGATAAAAAAATAAACGGAGATTTATTTATTTTCTTTCGTCAACTTTCGAGAATAACTACTGAATGGATTTTAATGAAACTTTGTACAAAGCTTACTACTAAGGTATTACAAACAGCACATAGGATACTTTTTATCTACTATCACAGGGGCGAAGCCACTGGCTACTAGTATAAAATAATGCTCTCAAATTCATTTCATTTTGAATGATCTTTTCATTATTTCTTTACGTTCTTCAGTGTTACCAGATTATGATTTGAAAGTAAACAATGCACCGTAAAAGCGAACGTAACGTACAAACTATAAAACTATTAACGGAAGCAGGTCACACTTTATGATCATATCTATTTATTGTCGTAAATGCAACAATTTCACTACTTCCGCGCAGATCATAAAGCACTCCATTTTAAGCGTCTATTACACCACTCGATATTCCGCACAATTCTGCACACGTTACACAGACTGTCTCAAACTTGACTTCCGAGTAAGATCTGACCCTTATTACACTTCGTGACGTCGAATACGACCGGTCTGAATATCGAGTGGTGTACTAGACCCTTTAGTGCCCCAGCTAAAAAAATAAAGTCCAACACTTGCTCCACCCAGAGTGGAAGGTTTTATTTGACGATTTCCGAAGCAAAAACCATCTTACCTTATAAGAAGACTCCCATATAGCCGGTTCTCATGATATTTTTTTGGTTACAGTTCGTAAAAGCCAAAAAGCTTTATGACCTATCGATACGAAAGAAAAAATCACGTCGAATACATAAAAACATTACTAGTATCTAGGCCCTTTAGTTGACCTGGTTCGAATTGCCACCAAGATCTAAGTCGCCGATCAGAAGTTAGGTCATTGTGTGTGACTGGCCATTTTTTCCCGACCGTTCCAGATAGAATAAAAAATCAAAGCTGTAAAGTTGAATTGTCAATTAGGCAGTCAGTAAAAAAAAAAAAGATGCTATTTGCACATTCCAAAGCATAGATCTCTATGGAGAAGATTGTGCTAGAAACTCCATGGACATTCTTTTTTGCGACCATTCTATCTACAATTTGTACTATTACATATATGTACAATCAACGTCGCGTTTGTATTTATGATACCCTAATTAAGTTAAGCAGAACTTCGCAACAACGGAACCGGGCGGCGGAAGTTGATGATACTGCTTTTCCCAACATCTCACTTGTTTTCATTGAACTTTTAACCTACTTTTTTTTAGTAATCATAATAAAATATGTTATGTTATGTCCAGCCCCCCTAGCCAAGTGACAATCGTTTCGTTTTGCGTTAACGCTTGGAGTTGGCCACGCCCCCAATTCGTTTGTTCGAACAAAGAAGTTGGGGGCGTGGCCAACTCCAAGCGTTAACGCAAAACGAAACAATTGTAACTTGGCTAGGGGGGCAAGCAATCTCTGTTCATTGATCCATTCCAGATTGCTTGAAAGAGATCGCAAAATGCGATAAGGCTGCTAATTGTATGTTTAAGGCTCAAATTGTACTATTTATTATATTGGTGTACAATAAAGCACAATAAATAATTATAATTTCGTCAAAACGATTTGACCGAATTGGGTGAAATTTTGTGTGTCATATTCGAGTGGGTCCCTAAATGGTTTGAAAATACGTGTGAACCCGGTAGGTGGCGTAGTTAAATTGGGTCTTAAATATTTTTAACCTGACGATGATCCAGCTTTCAGGCAGGCCCAAAATCTGTCAGCACACACCACTAGTTAAAGTACCTACTTATAAAATTTTCTGCCAAAAATGTAACAGCAACATCAGAGATAAGGACGAAGAGAGCAATATTTTAGGGAGATGCTGACTCTGACCAGCAATGCAAAGAACTTAGGAAATACGAATTTAGCGCTTTCGGCTTAAAATCCGGAATAAGGCCTTCCAAGGCTTCCAGGCTAGAGTGAATAGGCTCTTAATAAACTAGTATGCCTCACCATCAATGATTGCATCACTGCTTACCATCGGGCAGGATCGCAGTCAATCCCTAGTTTATATTATTTAAAAAAAATGGACAGAGTTTGGAAACCAAACTCCAATTAGATGAATAGATTAGGTACTTATTCATTGCACAAACCAACTTTTTTGCGCACTATACTAATTCTATAACATGTAACGGTAAAATGACATCAGCCAGTTCAGCAGACGTCTGGCCTCAAACGACTAACTGTGACAGACATGATTAGGTTTACCAGATGTCTAGGAAGTCTCACAAGTGTCAATGGTATTTAAAGTGTTAACTGACACTTTAATTAAATATAAGGCAATTGCGATTTAAGGTTTATGCATGTGAAGTTTCAATTGGTTATCTGTATTGAGTGAAAATGCTCCAGCTTTTACAGACAATTATGTGCTAACCTAAAAATAGTTATAACAATGTCTGTAGGGCCTGCGTGGCAAATTACGACTCATTCCTTCTCTTATAGAGGAGGCCTGAGTCCTAGCAGTAGGAATATTACAAGGCTGATCATGTTTACTAAAGATAGTTTGTTAAGGGTCAAGTGGTAAGATAGGCTGTAATACTTGGAGACATGATGTCTTGTGTGGTTGCGAGTCTGAGTAGAGTGAGGGAATGGGAACGAACAGGAAAGTGTTAACTTTAGTCACCACTTTTACTCCTGTAGACCAAAAGCAAAACTTAAATAGCTTAGTTTAGGTAACCCATTTTTCTTTTTGGTGGGGAATATTCAAATAAAGCCTCCTGCTCTGTATGGAGTGACAGGGGGTAAACCTTTTACTAACTAAAACCCACATGTGTTCCTACAGTAATTTATAAAACTGAAGTTACACTTGTTGCTTAGTTTGTAGTCTGCAGAACTTCAGCTATATGGATTAAGTCAGTTGGCTTGAGCTTGTGGTCTGCAACTAAGGTGAAGGTACTAAAAACTGAATATTTGAGCTCCACATTTAGTTAGTCACACCATAATTTTGAAAAAGACCACAAGGCAATTTAAAAAAATTTTTGTTTATTATTTCAATGAAATTATTTAGCCTATCTAATCTGCTTCGGAAAAAAATCATGTATAAAGTTTAAATAAAAGTTTTAGTAGACTAATTAATCTTTTGAATGCCGTAATTACAGACACAATAGAATGACAATAGATGTGCGAACGCTAGGAGATCTGCTAGGAGAGTGGTTGTTGAAATTATTAATATGTTTTTTTATTAATAATAATTATTATTAATATTCGCACTATTCTTTATTCCAGGGAGAAAATATCCTGAAATAGAATATTTTTAACCCTGTGAATATTCACTCTTTAGGATAATTATCGAGTTTCACGAATTGGGATATTTTTTTTTTTATCACTTTTATATAACATTGAATTTCTTGCCAGTTTTCCTCCATGGAAAAAAAAAGCAATTAGAACTGTTTAGGTTCTTGTCATTTTATAAGTGCTCATTTAGGTGAAATAAAATATTTTAAATTTAATTTATAATTTCCAAAGGAAACTGCTAGCAGTAGTTGTTAGTCTTTATATAAATAAATTTTAAGATAGTGTAACAATTTCCAATGTATTAATAGCCACAAGATAACAGTTTCAACTAGTACACATGCATTATACACTCCAAGGAGGTACACACATAACTTCTTTAAGAATTTCATGACAGATTTATAACATTTGTTCTGAATATAAAATATTATTTTGAATATGGTTGCAAATTTGTACTGGATTGTTTACATTACCTAGTTGTAGAAAAAGGATTGCGTTTGTTTATAGAGAACTCATTCAACCTTTACAGCTCCAAACCGAAAGCAGTTTCATTATCTATATGCACAACAAACATGTAGGTTGGTGATCAATATTTAGAACTTAAACTTTATCTAACTTGTTAATACGTTTTCATAAACGCTAAGGCTAATAATAAAATCTTAAAACTTACTTAGATCCTGAGCTTCCGCAGTACCCTTTGTCAGCGCTAATAATATTAAAAAATGCACCAAGCACATAACACAAATATTATCACTTAACATTTTCGCACTAAAAGTTTTTTGTGACATTGTTAAAGCGAAACTAGCACGGTGAGCTAGAAAACAAACATGTTACTTAAAATAAGTTGCATTATGTCCAAGCAACAAGGCACTGCACATCATACACTTATACACATCCAGCACAAGCACAGCTTGCTTTGCTTTGAGTTCGAATAACAAAAAAATATAAATTACAATGACTGACAGTCAAACGTCATTGCAGGACACAGACTATAAATCTCCATAGACTTTAGTTCTTTTAGCTTATGGTAAGTGAAGGCAGACACCGCGCTCTACCGCTGCAATCTAACGGCCTGTTCACGAATTTGCCACTGTGAGTGGCAACAATGCGCGGCAAGCGGTAAGAACAAAAGTATGAAAATGTTTGAAATACGCCACGAGACGCTGTTCATAGCGACGCGTGGCGCGCGCCCGCCTACCGATACCGTCCCGCTCGCCGCTAAGACCCAAGACGTAAACAGGCCGTAAAGTGGCCTTTTTCTATTCTGAAAATGACCGAGCGTTACACTGTGGAATTTAAGGTGGATGTTCAAATTCAATTTTTCTTAAGTCTTTTGCATTTTGCAGGTCAGTGTCAGGTTCTATGTTCGTTTTTGACTTGCGGCCTTAACAAATGTGGCTTTACTGAATTATATTCAGAAAAACCATCAATACAATCCTCTCTGTTTATATAATTTAAAAGACTGACTTTATCATGAAACAGACACCTTTTGAATTATTCGAACAAAGAGGATTGGAAAATCGATAGGTTCTGTGGTTCCTATTACATGACATCTGAGCCTGGTTTCGATTTCCAAGTCAGGTAGTGTTATTACTTAATGAAAACCATTTTAAACTTAGACTTAGTGGCCTCTCCAGGTGTCTGTCTATGGTTCACTATTTATTTAATAATATATGTACTAAGGTCAGGCGGGGCAAGAGCGCCATATTTTTTGCATAGATGATTTCGATGCAAAATATTTTTTTCGTGTGATGACATATGAGTGAACATTTATTAAATTGTCAATATTTGGTATATTGTAGTTGCAAGAAACGTCGATTCAATCAAATCTATCAAATTTTCACGATATTTTCTATTAAATTGAAAAACATAGATATAGGCGCACTTGCCTCTGGAAACGGGGCAAGTGCGCCCATACAACAAAAATCGATAAATCGTACGTTACCAAAAAAACGAACAATTTACGCAATACAACTTATACAAATAAACGCATTAGTTTTGGCTTCTTTTTAATTTACTCGTCCTATAGGCTACTAGAGCTTCAATAAAAAAATTGGGGCAAGTGCGCCATAAATTAGTAATCAGGGGTTCTAAACCTGTAGTACTGTTATTTTTTTTTTTGGAAAAAGTATACACTGCTAAATTTAAATAAAAATGTTAACAGGTTTGGCTGGAATAATAAAAATCTTTAATCCATCAAATTAGACCTTATTTAAAAAAATACAAAAGTAGGTGAAATTATAAATAGAAAAAAAAGACAATTATCTGCGAGTTGGTCCATGATTGTTTTACGAAGTATTCCATAAGTTTTAACTGCTTCATATCCAGATAAGTCTGATCGGATAGCGTCAACTGCCTGACAAAGTTTCTCTCGACTTTTTAATAAGTACAAACCATCTGTAAAAGATAGCAATTTTAGAAGCAGTAAGTTGTAGTAAGTATCCACCTGCTTATCCTCGTCGAGAGATCTGCGGGCAACCTATTGTCACAGTTGTTTAGGAAGCACAAAGGCCTCTGACACGGCTTAAAGACTGGTGTTGAATGATAATAACCGGATCGGTAGTTTACCAGCCACTCATCCTAATTAGCTTGACTCCGACGCTTCGAATGAATACACCTCAGGGCGCATAGAGTAACGAACAAAGGAAATGAAAAGTACATTGTTTTTACTGTTAGCACTAACGATCAACGAGTTAACTAAATAATATATTATATATTTCTCAAAAGCAAAACTCTTAAAAAATATAAATAAAATTACAAATTTAATAATAATTTATAGACTTAATTCGAGGCATTTACTGTAAACCCATCACCCAATGCCTTCTTATCACAAGACTTTAAGCGCATTTAGGCAGTAACTTCTCAATACAGAAAAACATGGCCCTTGTTCAAAGGGTAAGAAAATATCTTAATCATAAAAGTTTCGACATTTTATGTTCTCTAAAAGATTTTTTTTATTTCCAAGGCCCGGCTCTCTATAATAAGCTAAATAAGCACTATCCAATATATGGTCTGTCATATTACAAGTGTAAAAGAGCAGTTTACTTATTCCTACAAGGCAAAAATTACGATGAAACAGAAAAATTTATAACTGATTGATTTGACTTATTTATTTACTTTTTTTTCCAATTAATTTACAACAAATATATTTTAACAAATAATATGCTTGACACAAAAAAAATAAGTTTACCATAAAAATGCACATCGAAGTAGTAATAACATTCCGCTCATTCATTTTAACTCGCTACAGGTTATGACTTGTCCTGTAGTGTAAATATTACATACCAAATACACACCTACCCACTAGTTACATGATTTATTTATTTTAAGAAAATGTACTTACCCTATTGTTTTATTTTATTTACCTATTATTGTGCTTTTATTTTAGTTTTAAACCGTGTTATGAAAAAGAGAAATACCTTAATTAGTTACTTTTGTTATTGTGTTAACAAGATTTATAGCAGATCATAATGTATTATAAAGCATGTGCAATGTGTACGATTACATTATTTCCTTCCTTGGGGATCGGCACTGTATTCCTTAACACAGGTTATTATATTAACCTAGCTAGGAATACAGCACCTCACCCACCAATTTGTTGTAGTTTTTGTACACTGGAAAAGATTATATTAATTGTCATCATGTACTACAATGCTTTTGATAAAAAAAAAAAAAAAAAAAGTTGACAACTTCTGGCTCGGGGGAAGTGCGCCATACTACTAAAAACTTAGGCGCACTTGCCTCACTTGATTATTTTGTGGTCAAGATTTTAAATTGTGCAAAAAGATATTAATTTCACTAACTAGGAATAAAATACAGACGTATATTTAAAGAAAAATATCTAAATTTTGTATTCACGTCATTGGTTTGCCGCAACATATAAAATATTTTAAGATATATGGAGATTAGTAACACGTACTCATCTCGGGTAACAGGTTTAAATGACACTAAAACTAAAATGGCAGATATATCAAGATATGGTGAACAGAGGCATCTGTGATTGTGAAGTGGCACTGTGTTTTAGCTTGTTGTATGGATGTAAGATGTCATTAATTGCATTATATTGTAGGTATGTAGGTGTGTATGAGGCTTGGTGAGTTTTCAATCACGAAACAACGGTAAAGATTTGAAAGGTATATTTAAGATCACAGAGAGGAGATGAACAGTTACAGTAAGTACAGAAAGACAGCAGAGAAGATGAAGAATTAGAATACAGATGTAAGAAAGAACAGATATGAAGGGAAAGTCTAGAACAGGCAAGATACGCGTAAGCACTAGCGATTTCGCGCGAGTAGAAATGAGCGTGCATTCGCCGCGGAGTTAGGAGAGGCACTGTCGGCGCGACCGAGCGTTAGCGGGGCGATCAGCTAGCGGCGCGAGAGGCAGGTGCGCGGGCGCAGGCGCGGAGGTAATGTGGTGGCTCGCGTTGTAGTGCAGCATCGGCCGCGCTGGTTCGGAGTGCAGTGCAGCCACAGTACTCCCCCGCTGAGACCGCTACTGCGGGCGATAGAAGTCAGGAAAGCGTACGCGTCGTCCACTTCGCGTCCTTTTCTCGTCTGCGTCCACTCTGGACCCGGATGCTCCTGGAGACAATTCAGGTGTTAGCAACGTAGAAGTGTCGTCATCTCGTGCGAGAAATGCGGGTTTCAGCCGGTCCACGGTAACTGTCATCGCTTTGCCCCGCACGTCGAGTTGTACTTTGGATGACGTTCCAGCACTCTGTATGGTCCAGCATATGGTGGCTCCAGCGGTCTTCGGACATGATCCTGCCGCAGGAACACATGGGGACAGGAGTCGAGTCCACGAGGTATGAAAAAGGTACCTTTTCGATGCCACGATGCGGGTTTTGGTGTCATCTTGCTCATGTGTCTTCGCAGTCGTGTTGCCAGATCCGTGACGTCGGCTGTATTGTGGTCGTCAGTAGGTGAAATGAACTGGCCTGGTAAACGCAGTGGCTCTCCGTAGACCAGTTCTGCTGGCGACGCCTGGATGTCTGCTTTCCAAGCACTTCTGATCCCTAGAAGTACCAATGGTAGTACCTCTGTCCAGTGCGTTGTCGAGTGGCACATGATGGCTCCCTTAAGCTGTCTGTGAAGTCGCTCAACCATACCATTTGCAGCAGGATGGTAGGCGGTCGTTCGGAAGTGTTGTGCACCAACCATGGACGTGATGGCCCTGAAGAGGTGAGACTCGAATTGTCGCCCACGGTCGGTTGTTATCTTCAGTGGACAGCCGAACCTGGCGATTCAGCCGGCCACCAGCGTAGCTGCACATGTGTCTGCTGTGATATCTTTGATAGGGTACGCCTCAGGCCATCGCGTGAATCTGTCGATGACGGTAAGACAGTACCTGAAATCAGAAGAAATTGGTAACGGCCCTACTATGTCGAGATGGATATGGGTGAATCTGGATGAAGGAGCTGGAAATGGAGAAATTGGAGAAAAGGTATGACGAGTTATCTTACTGCCTTGGCATTTGAGGCATTCGCGAGACCACTCCCTACAGTTTCTGCGAATCCCTGGCCACACGTACCTCTGCGTGACCAGTCGCACTGTAGTTGTTCTTCCTGGATGACTCAAGTTATGAAGAGAGTTGAAAACCTCTCCTGGTCCACGACAGCAGTCAAGCCCTACGTCGCACAGCACCGCTCCGACTCACTGGAGCCAGCCGCAATACTCCGACTCACTGGAGCCTGCAGCATCATATCCCGACTCACTGGGATAGCTCTGTCCCAAATACCCCCAAACTGGTAACCCTCGACAAAGAACGTCAGCGCAGCCTTCGTGCAGCAACTACTTCGTGACGTCATCATCACTTCCTCAAGCTTTCGAGCAGCGAGCCATACAGCCAGCACCCACGGCTATATGGGTATCCTGACCACCAGCATGCCTACTTGGTCATACCTGGTCATCACCCTCAGCCTCATCAGCGACCTTGGCTAAGCACCTGTACCTTCGGCCAGTTACATGAAGAGCCTTGAAGAACCTCTCCTGGTCCACGACAGCAGTCAAGCCCTACGTCGCACAGCACCGCTCCGACTCACTGGAGCCAGCCGCAATACTCCGACTCACTGGAGCCTGCAGCATCATATCCCGACTCACTGGGATAGCACCACCCCGACTCACTGGGGCATCACCGCAGACAGTTCCGACTCACCGAGAACTATGCGGAATCCGGTTCCGACTCACTGGAACCAACCTCCATTGGCCTGGCACGCATCACGACGCCTCAAGAAGCATCAAGAACCATCGATCTCCGATCTCCGGAGGGGAGTGATGTAGCGACATCTATGTCGTCCCACTACCCCCAAAATATGTATAGTTTTTGGATATTTTTATGGTAGGTGCGCTTACCCCGTCGGCGCACTTGCCCCGCCCGACCTTATTCCTTTTAAATATTTATTTATTACTTCCATGACACACTTTTTCGCTTTTTTATCAATGTTTTTATTATTTACTGTGTTTATTATTTTGTTTCTATACCTATTTTATTTTACCTCTGTGAGAGTGACCGTGGCATTACTGCAGTTTTGGCGGGGAATGATTGCACCCAAAATCTGTACTTCTCACGTCTGTGTCTACCTGTATTATTATCAATGAGGGTAAAGTTTGACTACTGATTTTACACCTCCGATTCCGATTTCGCATCCAATAAATTTTAATCGGATCTTACTACAATATCGCGGAGGTTTCCACAAACAAGTTTGTCACACGGGCAACCCCCTTCACGACATATCTTTCCCCTCCGTTCACGACCTTGAGACTCTTTCAAAGAGCACTACGTTTAGAGTCTTCTAACCTTGAGCCGTAACGCGCGGCTTTATAAGCGGGGAGTCGTGGCGTACCACAGATTATGAGATTACAGAGAGATACTACGTATTGGCGTACTTCAAATATTTTCATACGTTTGATTGTACCGCTCGCTGGCTGAGCTACACAGCGGCATGGTCGTGAACGGGGGGTTAGAGCCCATTCACGACTTCCGTATTAGCGGCGAGCGGGGCCGTATCGGTAGGCGATTGGTCAACGCCGTTCATAGCGGCGCACGCTCTACCAATCGCCTACCGATACCGAGCCGGCGAGTATTTTTTTTCCCGCCGTTTTGATACCTACTAATACACCATTTGTTTAGGTACTTAATTAAATTTAAACAATCTTCTCATGTCTTTTTATCAAAAAAATTACTGAAAATTTATTTAAAAATGATTACAATTAGCTATTTATTTAAACCGATGTTCGTATAATTATATAAATTTGTTTGTCTTCTATACGATTTTTTTTTTAAATAAAAAGACATATCAAAATTGTTTACGTTTAGTTAAGTACCTAAACAGATGGAGTAGGTACCTATAGCTATGAATACTCGTAGGGAAATAGTACTTATTTATTATAAGTACAAGTACAGACCATTATCTGGGGGAATCTAGCGACCATAGTGTAATTGATAGTGTTGGTAACTCGTAATAAATGGAATGAATCATTAGATAATGGAAAATTGGCAATGGCAACCTTTGTTTCAGTTAATTGTGTCAGTAGAATTGGTTGAGATGGTCTTTGAAGGTTTTTTATGTACCTAACTGAGACTTATACGGTGAAATATTATCTATTTCAATATTTTACAAAAATACAATATATGCCTAATTAGTATTAGGCGAAACACGTTGTCAGACTATGTTGTCAAAAGCTAGGGCTTCTGACTATATGTCTCAATCACACGGTGATAAAATAGCATTTTACTGGAGAAAGAATTTTTAAAATTGTTTCAGTGGTATTCATTCAAAAATAGAAATATAAAAAAGATAGTCTCCTCTTTCTAATTAGATTTAAGCTAGATTGTTTCAAATTATTATTTTAAAAATAACAAATGACCACAAACTTTTTATATGAATGCATCCATATCGCAATATTCATTTATTTAATAGACCATAGACCATTTTCACAATAACCGTAGACATATAATAATAAATTGTAGAACAGTGCTTGATTGCTCTATGGTCCGGGTTTTCTAAAATTATTGAGTATATTCGCTGCTGCATAGAGTGCTTATGGTGCATATAAGTAGGTACGTATCTGATAACTTGAAATCAGTTCATATATCCTGTGTGGAGAGCGAAGCCCGGCCGCCATATAAATATTTATTCTTGTGAAGCGCATAGTACTAAGCAGTAATTTATTAGATTCAAGAACAGCTGCAAGCGGAAAAATACTAAATACAGTAAGTACTTACATTTTTAACGTTCGATCATCATCATTTCAGCCAAAAGAAGTCTACCGTTGGACGTTGCTGACCTAGTGGGACTTGTGGGACTTGTGGGAGGCCTTCCAACCCCGCGTCTTCCGGTACATAGTCGCAATTCTAGAACCTTTCGGCCCCATCGACCGTCTGTTCTGTTCTACGTGTACTGTCTGTTGATCTGTTCTACGTTGTACGTGCAATGTGCCCTGCTCATTGCCACTTAAGGGCCGGTTCTAGTCACTGTTTTTTTTGTATGAACTTCGCTCGGGATTATGTCGTCTTCGCGGCCCCAAAACAGCGGTTTTATTTCTATATAAAAAAAAAACAACAACTAATCAAAATGTTTGTTCTTGCGAAGCGCTTTTAAATAACAAGCTTTATTTTTTTTTTGTAACTTTCAAATAGTTCCGTAACGTAATCTCGTAAATAAATACGTTTGAAATCGTAAATTAGGGTCAGATTCGCGATTTTATTATATTTGTGGATTTCCATTGGTTTAAAAAAGGTAAAAATGAGTAGAACCGGGCTTGGCTTTTCTCTTCTTTTTTGGCTTATTTCTTCGAGCTATGTCGGTAATCTTGGTTCTCCTGCGGATATCTTTATTTCTGATGCGGTCACTCAAGGATACTCCGAGTATAGCCCTTTCCATTGCCCTTCGAACAACAATGTTCTTTATTTAAATATTTAAAAATATCAGTTTTAATTTTCATAATAGAATGCTAAAAGACAATTGATTAATAAATTTGAGAGATGGTTGTTATGATCTTATTTTTATACTAACATAATTTTTAGGATCCCGATTTTACCCTTTAGGGGTAAAACGGGATCCATTTCAAAGGACTATGTTGTCCGTCCGTCCGTCCGTCCGTCTATCACCAGGCTTTATCTCATGAACCCGTTATATCTAGACAGTTGAAATTTTCACAGGTGATGTATTTCTGTTGCCTAAATATTAAAGTCTGGCTCCAGCTTAAGCGCTCCATGTACAGAAAAAGTTATTTTTATCCCGTTTTTGGCCGAAGCTGGGCCCATGTGTAAACATAGCATAAGGTACATACCTACCTACCTATATTTTTAACCCCTTTCGCTTTCTTTACTTATTGATTTTCATATCCACAAAATGTTAATTCCCAGGCCGCCATGACATACGAGCTGCATATGAACGGGGTCGTCACCGGCTCCCTGAACTGCTTCTGCCTGGCGTGCGACGTCTTCCTGCAGTCCGCGCGCGACGCCAGCCACCACGTGCGCACATCCCAGCATCAGAACAAGGCAGGCGCGGTGCTGTTCTCCGACAAGTTTCCAGACGAGCATATTAAAAAGGTGAGTTGGTTAGAATAGTGGCTATACGTAAAAATACAAAGATTGTATATAAAAAAAAATACTAAGAATGAAAATACTAACAGTTTTAGTTATCTTCAATTTCAACTAGAGTACAGACCTACACATGTAATATAGGCACAGTTACAGACAATGCTTAACTTAATTAATAGTGCCTTGATTGACCACAAGAAACCGAAACAACTATCTGTAGGCAATACAAATATTTTTTCCGTGCGGAAATCGATCCCGCGACACGCTGCGCAGCTGCCAATCGCTCAACCACAGCGCCAACCATTCGTCCGTCAATCATACATTGCAACATACATTTTTAGGATTCCGTGCCCAAAGGGTCAAAACGGCACCCTATTACTAAGACTTCGCTGTCTGTCCGTCTGTCTGTCTCCAGGCGGTATCTCAAGAACCGCGATAGCTAGACCATTAAAATTTACACAAATTATGTATTTCTGTTACCTTCTAACAACAAATACTAAAAACAAAACAATATAAATATTTAAGGGGGGCTCCCCTATAAAAAAACATTTTTTGCCTATTTTGTTGTTGTTCTGTTGTTTACCTAATGGTACGGAACCCTTCTTGCGCGAGTCCGACTCGCACTTGGCCGGTTTATATATATTATAATTTATATTTTTAATTATTAAACAATCACCTGCTTTAAAAAATATAAATCATCATCATCATTTCAGCAAAACACGTCCACTGTTGGACACAGGCCTCCCCCAATTGTGAACGGTCCTGTGGGTTTTCCGTCCATCGGATTCCTGTGACTCTCACTAGGTCATCAGCGCTGAGTCTTCCGGTACGCGGTCGCCCCTTCAGAACCTTTCCGTCCTAACGGCCATCTGTTCTGCAATCAATGTGCCCAGTCCATTGCCACTTAAGTTTGGCGATTCTTCGGGTTATGTTGGTAACCTTGATTCTCATGCGGATATCTTTATTTCTGTTTCGATCACGGAAGGAAACTCCGAGCATAGCCCTTTCCATTGCCCTTTGGATGACTTAAAGCCTTCTGATGAGGCTCATTGTGAGCGACTACGTTTCGGGGCCAAAACTGGCCTATATGCACTGGTCATAGACTTTCGTCTTGTGACACTGGTATTGGACGAGAAAATACCGCGCAGTTTACCGAACTCTGCCCAGCTGAGTCATATTCGACGGTTGACCTCTTTCTCGAAATTAGATCTACCCAACTAGACTGCCTTTCTCAAGTGAACGTAATCGTCCATCATTTTGAGTGTAGAATTTCTGATCTTAATAGAAGCGGGTGCTATATGGCGGCTTATCGTGAGTTTGGTTTTGTACATGTTCATTTTAAGACCCATTTTTTCGGAAGCTCTACTGAGATCATCGAGCAATATGCTGAGCTCCTCTATAATCTCTGACGACGGCGAGTGATGTACTTGGCATCGACATTAATGCCTAGTTCTTTCCTGTCTACAACCTTGAAAAAATTCTCTATTTTTTTTTAAATTCTATAAAAAAAAAACAGTTTAAATTGTTTTAAACAAGAGTGCTTTTTGAATATTTTTGTTCTTTTTAATTTTTAACATTCTTTCCTGTAATGTTTTAATTCTAGAGTAGATCTTTTCAAATACATGATGACTAAATTAAATATTTACAAAAAAGATCAATGGAAAAACATTTATTTTACGTTGTATATCTCTAATCAATATTGAACACTTTACATTCACCCTGTACGTTCTAACCACAGGTTCTATGTTTGTAACTAAGTTGATTTTTAAATAAGGCTACACAAGGACTTTTCCTGCGGGACTGTATCGGCGGGGAATTACCATGACCGATGAATTCTGTTTTTTGAATAGGCCTATTGAATTAACGTACTTTCCTTCGAGAGTCGATATTAGGGACTCGATTATTAATTTTATTGCAACAATAATGTTTATTGGTGAGCGTAGTTCAAGCGTAAAAGTGTGGAATGTCTTAATTTCAGTTTAGCAGATATTTAGTGTATGACGTCCTGTAAATGTGTATGGTAAGTTCAGATTTGTGCATCCAGCCATTCAGCAGATATTCAACAAAAACTGTTTCCGCCAGGACTACGTATTCTGAGCGTAACTTTTTTTTTTCTATGGACATACAAGAAAACAAATACATACAATAATTAGTGTGTAACGAGATGTAAATGTGTATGTATAAATGAAATTTGTGTGTCTTATAATTACGAAGATATCCGAGTTTCCGCTGCGGTGACGTTTGCCAATTTGATGAAAATCATATAAAACGGTTTAGTAGAAAGTTATAATTTTTTATGCACGTTACTTTGGATTTGTGTGTAATGTGTGTAAAAGCAGAATTTGAAAAAAACATACCGTTCAGAAGATATAAAAGTAAACGTAAAATAAGGTTATTAGGTCAAAGCTCTTAAAATAGGAACTCTAGAGTCTAACTTTTTACATGTATCTATAACTTGTAAGGCTCTACAATGTCCTGCAAAGTTTCATGTATGTGCGCTAAGTAATTAATGAGCAATCGCATAATTACTACGACTGGACCACTATATTTTATGACATCCGATTATAGGACTTTTTAATGGAAAAAGCAAAATAAAATATATCCCAATCATTAGTGTATTAATGCAACTAATCCTATTTGAAATTTCAGCTCATTACACTAAATAATTAAAGAGATATAATAAAAAGACCAGAACAACTACAAAACATGGATAAACCGACCAAGTTTGAATGGGTACGAAAAAGCGGCCGTGCAGTACTTAGACCTAACGTTCTAAAATTTCCAGTGTAATATAGTGTAATAGCTTCGTACAGATGCGTACACAATTCTTGACGAATTTGTGATAAAAAATAGTACCTACAAATTTGTAGTAGTGATTACGTGATTGTTTACTGACGACGTTTACTTACGAAATTATTACAATTTAATAAATGCATCTGTACCTATTAACAAATGTGCCTCGCTTGGGAAGAGTATCGCCTGTCCTTGTGGGGGCGATCGGCGGCAGCGATCTCTCGCGCCGGGGTTTGGTTCAAGCCATGCTCCGGAGCGAGGAGGAGTGGCAGGCGGTCGCCTCCTTCTGCGAAGCAGTAATGCTAGCAAAGGAGGAGGCTGACCGCATCAGGCTACGGCGTACACGCCGCCGCCGCCGCCGGGATTCCGATCCCGATTTTCGGCCACCGTAGGCGCGAGCTCGCGGACGGCGGGCAATGAGTAGCTCGCTGTCCGTCCGTCCAGTAACATACCGGTCCGAGCTCAAGTCGTTTACGGCGCGCACTGTTCCCGCGCACCTCAAGGAGTTGTCAGCAAACTGTAGGGGCCCAATAGGGCCGAAGCCTACTGGGGTCAAAGGGTATGTGAAAATGGCACCCGGGGCCCTGGGACCAAGGCAAAGAATGGAACGGGGTAGGTTTTTAGTCAGTAAGAGTCTGACATTACTTCCCGCTCCACCCAAAGGCGGGATTTGTCATTGGATGATTTTACCTACCATAAAAAAAAACCTATTAACAAATGCATTTATTTGGCAGACGTAATATTTACAAAAAATTGATATAGTAGGTACATATTTACTAACGCCGCGCCGCCAGTTTAAAAAATCATAACTCGTAAATAATACAAAATGTGGTTTGTAAAAATGCTAGAAAAGGCAATAAAGTATTTGTATAGCACATTGTGTTTATCTAAGTGCTCGATTACGGATACGCGGCGCGTCGGGCGGTCCATCGTACATTGCCATATGTCTGTGTTTGCGCGAGCGATGACGCGGCCCGCTGCTGCAATGTACGATGAAACGCCCAACGCGCCGCACAACGCGCCGAGTCTCCGTAAACACGGCCTAAAAGTGCGTTAAAAACAAAACCAGCGCGGCGGTTTTAATTTCAATTAAGGCGCTAGTGGTCCTTGAAGGTAGAGTTTCCAACTTTTTTTACTAGAAATAAAGTGTATTAAGGTTTAGAAGGAAAATGAACAGTATTTAAAAAAAGAAAGTATTCCATTTTTAAACGTTTCAAAAAATATTTTTTTGTGACCGCACGTACCTATGCACAATTAATGTTCCAAATTAAGTTTACTTTTTGTTTTTTTTTTCTATGTGGATGATGCGGATCTGGTATGGTTTCTTGCCCGTGTTACTACCAATGTTACTACCAGTAGTAATACTGTTAATTTGATTTCCTTTCTTACTACTGCAGTAGTAAGTTGTTAGAAGGGTGATTACAATTTGCCTTTGTTACTACCTCCACTTGAAAGTAAAACTTCTTTGTTAAATAGTGCACTTGATACTCATATAAAACGAAAAGAAATAGGAAATATCTTAAATAAAAAGAATTCTTTATTTTAAATGGAAAATGTCACAAGGACTTAATAGATTCAAACTGAAAAATTTAACTTATAATAAAAAATAGGCGAGTATCTTCTTAATAAAACACTAAAACACAAATAGCTGGTTGCATTCCGAGAGTAGCATTTCGAGAAAAGCTGAAACTTTAATGGGGACATCAAGAAAGCGGGTAATCATATTTTTTCACTATATACTGTTTTACTACTTCACCTCTAAGATATTCTTGCCTGTGGAATTTTGAGGAGCACTTCCGACGTCTGGGCGTCAAAATTCCACCAAAATTCCCAGACTGAATAGGACTGGGGCTGCTCTCAAGCCGCTCCTGCCTAAGGGTTCTGAGGCCTCCTGCCGGAGGCTCTATGCAGGCATCGTTCTTTCCATTGCCCTTTACAGCGGCCCAGCGGAACGCCTGCGGTCTACGCACGGAGCGAGGAGGAGTGGCAGGCGGTCGCCTCCTTCTGCGAAGCAGTAATGCTAGCGAAAGGAGCCCGACCGCATCAGACAACGGCGAAAACACACCGCCGTCGTCGAAGTGCTCCTCAAAATTCCACAGGCAAGCAATCAACTCAAATACAAAAATAGACAAAAACTGGGCAAGTGCGAGTCGGGCTCACACATTTACGTAAGTTTGTTTTGTGCGGAACCCTCAGTGTGCGAGTCCGACACGCACTTGCCCAGTTTTTTATGCTTAACATTTTCTAGACTTCATTGTAGACTTTACTACTTCTTATTTACGTTCTTGGATAAGTAGGTACCCTACAAATAGAACACTCAATATTTTATAATCTACGCGGATCCCGCAATTCTAGCATTCGCTTGGAGTTTGACAGACAGAATGGCGGGAATCCTGCGCAAACCGGCATGCGGCATTCGCTTCGACTTCATGTTTGAATAGCAGGCAAGTATCTTCTAAGCGCGCGCTTCCTGTTCCGTTTTGTTTAGTAACAGTCACAAATGTGCAGTCAAGGACAACGTGCGTATGCACTGTTTATTTTGCCATCAACGTAATATTATGTAGGTACTTACTGGATTCGGATATTGACGTAGCTAGTGTAAGTGACTGTGAACCATACTTATTGATACTTATTGAGCCAGTAGTGAGAATGATTGGAAGATAAACAAGGTAAGATCATAAATCACGTACTTAGATACTTACTGTTAGTTCCTATTTTATTATTTTTTATTAATGTCGTTTATTTGTTTTAGTTAAATCGTTACCTAATAAATACTTTAATTAATAGAAAGTTATTTTATTTCCTGCAAAACAATTGTGTACGCACCTGTACGAAATCATTCAACACAATAACAACATTATACTGGAAATTTTAGAACGTTAGGTCTAAGTACTGCACGGCCGCTTTTTCGTACCCATTCAAACTTGGTCGGTTTATCCATGTTTTGTAGTTGTTCTGGTCTTTTTATTATATCTCTTTAATTATTTAGTGTAATGAGCTGAAATTTCAAATAGGATTAGTTGCATTAATACACTAATGATTGGGATATATTTTATTTTGCTTTTTCCATTAAAAAGTCCTATAATCGGATGTCATAAAATATAGTGGTCCAGTCGTAGTAATTATGCGATTGCTCATTAATTACTTAGCGCACATACATGAAACTTTGCAGGACATTGTAGAGCCTTACAAGTTATAGATACATGTAAAAAGTTAGACTCTAGAGTTCCTATTTTAAGAGCTTTGACCTAATAACCTTATTTTACGTTTACTTTTATATCTTCTGAACGGTATGTTTTTTTCAAATTCTGCTTTTACACACATTACACACAAATCCAAAGTAACGTGCATAAAAAATTATAACTTTCTACTAAACCGTTTTATATGATTTTCATCAAATTGGCAAACGTCACCGCAGCGGAAACTCGGATATCTTCGTAATTATAAGACACACAAATTTCATTTATACATACACATTTACATCTCGTTACACACTAATTATTGTATGTATTTGTTTTCTTGTATGTCCATAGAAAAAAAAAAGTTACGCTCAGAATACGTAGTCCTGGCGGAAACAGTTTTTGTTGAATATCTGCTGAATGGCTGGATGCACAAATCTGAACTTACCATACACATTTACAAGACGTCATACACTAAATATCTGCTAAACTGAAATTAAGACATTCCACACTTTTACGCTTGAACTACGCTCACTGTTTATTGTTACAATAAAGGAGAAAGTTCGTTCACTAGAGACAGGCGGTCTAGTTGAGTAGATCTAATTTCGAGAAAGAGGTCAACCGTCGAATATGACTCGGCTGGGCAGTGTTCGGTAAACTACGCGGTATGCCCGAGAGAAAAATACCTGGAAGGAATTGGGGGAGGCCTTTGCCCAGCAGTGGGAAAGTACAGGCTAATTAAAAAAAAAAGTTTATTAATTAAAATTGTTACCATTTTGATTGATTCGTAAAATTTTGAATATTCTAATGCATGTTTCAAAAATAGGCCCCATTTACATATATCTAGGTTGTTTGATATAGATGATAAAGTAGTTTTAAACATTTTTTTTTGTTGTTTTATACAATGTATAAAACTTGTTTTATTCTGTGTTTTTAAACATGTAATAAAAACACGGTTTAAATTCAAACTGTTTAAAACTCTGTTTTGAACATGTGTTTTAAAACAACATGTTCAAATCATGCCAACCCTGTACTTCGGTGAAATAATGTGGTTTGCGTCTATTTCTAGGTTTTATACGGAAACGCGGATTACCTTGGCCCTTATTGGTCTAACAACCATTACCTACATGTTACATGATGCAACAGTATAAATAATAATAATAATATAATATAGTCTTTATTCCTTAATTTTTGTTGCATTATTTTATAAAAGCTAAATAAAAAAAAAGTTAAACTAAATAATAAAATAACAAAAAATTACTAGACTGGTATATCAGTTCCGGTTGGTTAAGGTCCCTTTCGGGTATCGCAACAGTATAAATACTTTGTAATAATATTCAGCATTGTGATATGTATACTATTTGAAATCCTCCCCATTCTTCAGCTTTCCCTCGGTATTGCCCCCGTGGGTGCTGTAGCTTACTCTGTAACACTAGCAGTACTGAAACTTTGCTTTCTAACAGTGAAAAAATTTTAGAAACCAGATTTTCTCCTAGAGATGAGATATTTCGATTCATTTGTTTTTCCAGTTCAAACGGGGCTACTACTGCGAGTTCTGCAACGTGCTGATGCCAATCGCGTCTAAAGTGAAGGTACATGTTAGTGAAGATGAACACAAGCACAACAAGGGGGTACTGCTGCTGAAACCGCTGGGACTTGATGTAGTGGCGTTCAATAACGTTCTCATTGAAGAAAAGGCTTGGCACGGTCTGATTGAAGGAGTCTGCTCACTCTGTAACGCAGAGCTCGAAGATGAGGATGATCATAAGGCTGCTGCAGAGCACTCTTTAAATTTGGTTCTGAAGCCTATTCAGTTTGGAGTTGATAAAGCCATCTTTCGTCATGTAAGTTCAAACTTTGTTATGGAATTTCAACTAGTTAATCAAAATGTTATGTTGAAATTGAAAAACTTCAATCATACCTACCTGCATAAACAGTTTATCCATTGCATTTTCAGTATTTAACTAAAAAACAACACGAATTTTAAATAAAGAATAGTTTATTTATTAACTCTAATTTCACAACAAAATGAAGTAATGAATTGTATGTTTTCTTGATTTCAGTTAGACGACACAGCTGTCCAGTGCTTGACATGCAACAAGTTGCTAGCTCCCGGCAGGATGAGCAAACATTTTGCCGATGCAGAGCATCTCGAGCTTTACGCGAAACGACACATAGAAACTAATGGAGACTGCCAAGGAACCGAAACTGAAAAAAACCGCCAAGAAAAAGTAAACAACATGACTTCAGTCACAGAATATGAAGCCCGAATGAATTCGAAGATAGATAACGAAGTCAAGAATAAGAGAGAGGATAAGAATAACAATGAAAAATCATCAACTGAAAACAAATCAAAAATTCTTGAATCTATTGTCAAGTACCAAACTAAAGGAATCAACATCAATTTTGAAACCGAAACGGCTTTTTGTAAAAAATGTTCTGAAGTTGTAACATTTGACATCAATGAGATAGAAAACCACATTGACAACCATTCGTCCGTTACAGAAGTTGATTCCGACTTGCTATACCCATCACACCTGGATCAACATTTGAATCGAGTCAATATTAATGACAAAACCACACAATCTTCTGATGATCAACATGATGAGGTAAACGACACCGTAAAAGCTTTACGAGAAAATATCCTAAACGATTCTTCAAGTGGGGAAGATAACGACACCAATTCAACGTGCTCAGTTGGGGACTTAGACATTCCCTCGACAGAAGACTACGAAAAAGATAGCCAAGAAGAAGCAAAGGACTTTGCAAAAGCAAATGAAATAACTTATAACATGAATAATAAGCAATCTTTTTGCCGCATTTGTGAAGTACATCTGCCGGCTTCTTTTAAGTCACTGAAGGAGCATGTGGATGGAGCGCATCACAATAGACTCATAGCTTCCTCTAAGTCCTCTATAACACAACTGTCAAAGCAAAAAACGATAGAATTCATAGATACGGCTTTCGTTATACGAACATTCTTTTACACTGCCAGTATGATAAACGAGAAATATTGCATCCTTCAGGATAGTTTTTATTTGATATCAAAGAATGATTCAAGAGTGAGGTGTTTTGTATGTGACATTAACTTGCCGCCATATTTGGACGTTGAGGACCATATGGAGACATTTCAGCACCTGAACTGTTGGAAAAAAGTGCCGGTCATAACATCGGAGAAAAACGAATTCATCAGAGAGGTATAGTGAATCTGTAATTTAGTCTATAGTAACCTCATTTGCTATCTAACCTAACCCTTCTTATTCTATGTTTAATTTAATTACTACATGCAAAATGCATGCAAAGTACATTTTTTGGGACATGTACCTGAACAAACTCTTCGCATTGTCATCACTAATGCTAGCAAAGGAGGAGGCCGACCGCATCAGGCAGAGGCAACGGGACGCTCGCCGCAGCCGCCGCCGGGATTCCGATCCCGATTTCCGGCCACCGTAGGCGCGGGCTTGCGGACGGCGTGCAATGGGTAGCACGTTGTCCGATCGTCCGGTAACCGACCGGACCGAGCCCAAGTCGTCGACGGCGCGTTCTGTTCCCGCGCGCCTCAAGGAGCTGTCAGCACACCGAAGAGGCCCAGCCTGCTAACTGCAGGCAGGCAGGGTCGAAGCCTACTGGGGTCATGGGTTTATTTCCGAAAGGAGTGCTCGGCCCCGGCACGATGGACTACGAAGGAACGGGGTAGGTTTTTAGTCAGTAAGAGTCTGACACTACTTCCCGCTCCGCCCAAGGGCGGGATTTGTCATTGGATGATTTTACCTACCATAAAAAAAAAAAAAAAAAAAAATTAAAAAAAATCACTACTTGGGTAAAACAGAATTTTATGGATATCGGCTATGTGAATCGCAATAAGTGTTCGATTACGGAGACGCGGCGCGTCTGGCGGTCCATCGTACATTGCCATTTGTTTGTGTTTGCGCGAGAGATGACGCGGCCCGCTGCTGCAATGTACGACGAAACGCCCAACGCGCCGCGTCTCCGTAAACACGGCCTAAGAGATCATTTCTTTCGTTTGACAGGTATTGAAGGCTTGTGGTCTATACAAGGACTCATATCTGATGTAGGTCTTCCACAAATCGTCCTATAGTTATTATTAAATCAGGTGGGTCTTGTCGGAAGTCGTTGTTAGAGTTGTTGGTTATATTCTTCCGAACGATGTTCTGTTGCCACTATCAGGTTATCACTGGCACATGTGTCGGGTCAGTATTTATTGGCAATCGGGGTAATGCTATCGGCCGCTTATAAAGCGTATCGCATAAATATAGCACAATCAGGATAGTTTTAATGGCCTTTTAATGTTCTCACTGCTGGGACACACGCCTCCTCTAAGGGAAGGAATGGGCCGTAATCCTCTACTCGGGCCCAGTGCGGGTTGGTGAATGTCATGTCTTCGAATTTTGGTTCTAGGATAATTATGCCGGCTTCCTCACGATGTTTTCTTTCACCGTTTTGAGAGCAGTGGTGATGAAATAAATGTTATGTAGCAGCCTGGGTATTTTCTGTGGGCGCGTATGTCACAGCCTTGATCGAGTTCGTGTCGTCTGTGCTAATTCAGCTGCCGGCCGCACAGAAGGCGCGGCATGCAGGAAAGTGTATCTTCCAAAATATAATGGAGGCTGACCGACAAGTGGGCATGAAAGGATTCCCATGCCAACTTGTCCTTTTGAACCGACGGGATACAAGGATAAAGGGAATGAGCGAGTTCCGGCATGATAAGGAGATTTTGTTACTGGGTTATCCATTGGCCTAGGATTTAGCGTCGGGAAACTTCTCTTCTTTCTTCTCGATCAGGAAGCATTCCCACGTACCTAGTTTGGTATTTTGGCTGCCCAGGTGGGTTCGGTTGTATGAGAAGAAGTGCTTGGCACTCCGTACCGCCCCGCCATGCGCCACGTGGGTAACGTTTACCACCGCGTCAGATGAACAGAACGACCTGTTTCTATCTATTTATTTCTCTTGTCATACTATTCTGTTTTTGTTTAATATGATGTTATCTGTAACATTACAGGTTCGTCCTGGGCTGTATCACTGCGGGTTTTGCCACCTCGTAGTCTCTGGTTGGACCGATATGAAACATCATCTGGAGTGTTCCGACCACCGGGAACATAAAACTGTTTGGGAGTCCCGGCTGAGGCAGCATATTCCAGAAGTACAGCAACACAAAATGCGACAGCAAATGGAGTCCATGGTCATGAGAAGATTTCTTAATATGTTTCATTGACGCCTCTAAACTTATTGCGAACTTGATAGAAATTAGTTGATAATATTATTATGTTGTATTCTTTTTACATTATCCCGTTTTGTGAAAGAATTAAGGTAACATATGAGGAGAAATATTATTGTTTTAACTATCAACTAGTAATGGTAAGTTTTTATTATTTTAATGTAACATTAGTATACTGTAATTGATTGATTTGATTACATTTTAAAATAATAATTTAATCAAATCAATTAATATTACCTATAATTTTGAATTAACATAAGTTTAATTTAATGTGATATTCATATTTTTGCGTGTTTATT
Organism: Leucania comma; assembly: GCA_958295575.1. Classification (NCBI taxonomy): domain Eukaryota; kingdom Metazoa; phylum Arthropoda; class Insecta; order Lepidoptera; family Noctuidae; genus Leucania; species Leucania comma. Next base: position 6,891,694 of record OY282483.1, read on the forward strand.
TTTTGTTCTTTGTGTAAGTGTAAATCGTAAGTTTTTAGTAGGTATACCTACTTCATTACGACAATATTTCCCAAATTAAATGATTTTTAATAATAAAATGATTGTTTCCTCTTCACGAAGTAACTTAACACATTTAAAATTCACATACCGGCGCTATATTTGAGATATAGAACTTCAAACTTCTGCGACACATTTTCAACGAAATTTCGGCGTTGATGTGTTTTTCACCGTTTCTATGGCGCAGCCCCATGGCTGTTTTAGCTCCTAAAATATAAACCTAAGACTATTTGTTGTCTATTTATAAGTTTAAAAAAAAAAGAAAACTGGGTTCGACAAAAAATTCCAGACGTGGGAGATGCTTTTTAGCAAGATATCAGCAATAACATGTTATTCATTGTTTCGACGGCGCGGCCATGGGATTTTAGTGTATCTAACAGTTCCTAAAATATATGTTTTTTTGTATATTTTAACATTTTTTTTTTTACAAATTCGATTCTTATTTACTTTTTCAGGTGTTGTTTCAGCGCTTAGTTTTCAAGATCTCTATAGTTGCGCGGTTTTGGGAATCAACTTTTACATTCTTTTACAAAATCTTGGTTTAGTTCTTTTTTATATATCATCATGGTCGCGCGGTTGAAACGCATTCAGTCTGCACGTTTTCAGGTTTTGAAGATAAAAATTTGAGGAATACACTTCATACCATTGATTCTGTGGAATATAGAACAGGAGCATGAGAAAGCTTCTGAAACACAAGGAAGTCAAGAAATGTGAAATGGAATGTTAAGATTTGACTTATGCGCAAAAGTTTTTTGTTTTTTTAATTGTTGATAGGTTCGCGCTTAACCGGTATCTCAGCTGCTGCAAAGTGTAGCCATCAGAAAACACAGACTCACACACACTGGCAGGGAATTCCACTCTTCTATTTGGTTTTTATTAACATTTAACGGTAACAATATTTAATTGCAACCATTTGCATTTTGCTGAAATCATACTGTAGTTTTAAGCACCTACATCTAGCTCTGTCCACTGAAAACAAAACCTAGTGTCTGGGGATATAATGATCATCCAAAATGACGCTGAAGTCAACAGGATCGTCAGTACAGATCTGGAACAAAGTTGGGCCAAGTATGCTCTGTATGCAAGTGTGCCCTGAGGCACACCAAAATCGACAGAAACCTCACCGCACAGTAGTTATTTCATCTAGATCTGTACCTCTACCATGAGTTTTAAGCAATAGTATTCGTCGCTACTCGATATCGACGCCGTAAATATTTTGTATGGCAAATTTTGCAACGCCTCTAGCGGTCACTTGCAGAACCAAAATTTGCCATATAAAATATTTACGGCGTCGATATCGAGTAGCGACGAATACTATTGCTTAAAACTCATGGTAGAGGTACTGAACTTTTTGCTTTCGTTCTGTAATAGCCTACATCCAACTTTTTGAGTAGATGCGGAATAGAAACTGTATCAAAGATTTATTACAGATCAAGAAAGGGATTAAAATTCCCTTACTACAATTTTAAAATGTTGGAGTAACACAGTTTGTGTACTTTGTTGAAGATGAAAGTAGATTATTAACTTTTAGGTTTTTCTTCGATTTATTAGCAGTTGCTACTTCCTAAACAATGTAGAAAAGATAGAGTTCGGTCAGAAATTATCAACACAAAACGGTGTCTCTTAATACCTCTTGTATATCGCTTTGAAAAACTTTGATAAATGCATTAGCAACTAAAAGGCTTTTTTATGAAAAAAACCTGATGCCATAGCCAGCAAATTTAATATGTATAATAGGATTGGTAAGAATAGGTATACATTGTATACGTATATACTTCTTTATGAATTTGGTACCTATCTGGTCAATTCCTATGGCAGATTTCTCCTTTAAGCACTGGATGAGGAAAGACTTCTTCCTCATCAGGGAGTGGGAGTCATAGTTGGAAAGTAAATTAGAGTTGTGAATCTGTGATGCCCTACACTCACGACGTGGTCAGAACAAAGGAATCGGAGGCGTTTGACGCAAGAGAATCGAAACGAAACGGTTGTAACTTGGCAAGAGGGGCTGTACTCAATTTTAACACTAGACAGTATGTAGCTTAACTGGGGCTCTCCAGTTGTTACTTACTTTAGGGCTTGTTTTATAGAAAATGTATGTGTTCTCTCCTAATAATGTTACCATGCACACTTTTATCTAAATGTAGTAGGTATAATCCTCGGCACACAACTTGAACCATCATGGGGGTCGATCTTAAATATAAAAAAAATATAAAAATATTTATTTTGGACACAAAACAGCTGACAATAAAGACATAGATAACGATGACAGTTGCAAAAGTTACAAACTGTGTCGCAACTATCAACGCCCATCTTAATATTAAGAAAAACAATGTCCCAGACTTAACAGTAAGTGTGTAGTATGTAGTGTGTGTATGTGTGTGTGTGTGTGTGTGTGTGTGTGTGTGTATATATTAATATTTGCTATGGCTCCACAATTTTCTCAGTATCACTATACGAGAGTGTTTTTAACCATTCAGTCAAATTCCTTTTAAGGTCATTTCGTTTCAGGTGATAGATATTAACAAGTTTGTTTATTTTGTTGTAAATCTTGGCACTGATGAATGTGAAATGCCTTTTTGCAATTTTTACTCTACAGGGTACTATTTTGCAGACTCTGTCTGAGAGACGCCTAGCGGTACTAAAATTGGGATCATAAGGTTCAAGGTTATGTTTTCTCAGCACAGTCTGCAGAATAAATATTTGCCTAACCGTAAGTACGTTACAATCTAAGTAAAGGTTTGAGGTTGGGTAGCGGATAGGTTTCCTACAAAGAACCTTTAGTACAGCCCTCTGCGCCCTTTCTAGTCGGAGCATGGCAGTTTTGTGGGCTCCTCCCCACGAGATTATACAATACCCCAAAACTGATTGAGCGAGTGCAAGGTAAACTGTCATGAGGCATTTGAAGTCAGCGACCGCTCTAAGCTTTTTAAAGACGTAGATTAATCTACGAACACGAGTCACTAAGGAGTTGATCTGCTTTTTCCATTTGAGGTGATTATCAATGATTACTCCAAGATATTTAATATTGTCAGTCCGATCGATGGATATACAGTTGCAGTTGTCAGAGTTGAATGGGGTGCAGATGTGTGCTCGGATTTTAAGGGAGTTTGGGGGTTGACTTTGAGAGCCTGGTGTGAAGGTTAGACACTTTGTCTTATTAATGTTGAGGGTCAAAAGGTTTGTATTTAGCCAATTCATAACCACGCTTAGAGCATGCTCGGCTTTACTGAACGTGTCGGACCAGCCATTTCCGTGAATAATAAGAGCTGTATCATCAGCGTAAGCTATTATTTTAGAGTTAGGGAGGGATAGTTGGCACAGTTCATTCACGTAAATGAGGAAGAGGGTTGGCCCAAGTACACTGCCCTGTGGCACACCAAATGTTACGTTCTTTTTCATGCTAGTGTAGTTTTCAATTTTAACCACTTGCTCACGGTTTTCTAGGTAGCTGCGGAAGATATCATGAGCAACACCACGAATTCCTATTCTTTCCAGTTTTATGAGCAATCTGGGCACAGAAACAGTGTCGAAGGCCTTGGAAAGGTCCAGGAAGATGCAAAGTGTTCTTTGTTTTTTATTTAAATGGTTTACTATTGTATCTGTAAGGTCCAAAACTGCATCCTCCGTGGATTTTCCAGTTCTGAAGCCAAATTGGTTGGGAGCTAAAATATGGTATTTAGCTAGAAAATTTGTGAGTCTTACGTTAATTACTTTTTCAAATATTTTAGAAAGTGTGGAAAGGACCGATATAGGCCTATAATTAACGACACTGTTCTTGTCCCCAGATTTGAATATTGGATGTACTGTTGCCGTTTTAAAAACGGTCGGAAATACACCCGTGGATAGGCATAAGTTAAAAATATGTACAAGAACAGGAGCTATAATGTGCCTAGCAGCCTTTATGATGGAGGACGAGATGCCGTCATAACCTACAGCGCACTTGTCCTTAAGGTTCAAAATTAATCTGTCGATCTCCTCCTCATTCACGTCATAAAGTACCATTGACCCTTGTGGGGAAGAAACGGTGGAGCTTTTAGTTTCAGGTTGATTATTTGAATTTATTAAAGGTGAATCAGGTTGGCGGATTTTTGAAGCTAAGCTACTGCCGATAGTGGCAAAATATTGGTTAACTTTATTGACTGACTCCGTGGGATCGTCAGAGATTTTTAGCAGCTCTGAAGCAGACCTTTTGTTACATTGATCCAAATTTGCCACTTTTCTGATAAGTTGCCATGTCGCCTTTGGATTATTCCTGGCCTCCTGAAATTCAGTAGTTTCATATTCATGCTTTAGTTTTTTAAGTAGATTATTACAGTAATTTCGGTACCGGAGGAAAATAAGTTTATGTGTGTTATTTTCAGGATTTTTCTTGAATATATTAAAAAGTCGGTCTCTATGTCGAATACATCTCAGAAGCCCAGGAGTAATCCAAGGCTTTATAATGCGTAGTCTACTAGGGATTATTAGAGGATGGGTGTGGGATTTAATGCTAGTAGATAAAAAGGAAACAAGAGATTCAGAAGCTAGGTTTGGATTTCTACACTCAAGTATAGGAGAGAGGTCCGCGTTTTTTAGGTCGCTTATAAGCTCATCAATGTTAGTTTTACAAGATATTTTTTTGGCTGTCTTGGCTGGAATGTTTTGGTCGCAAAGAAGGAGCACAGGGAAATGGTCTGTTATGGGGCAGTCAATTATCAAGGTTGTGGCAGAGTAGGAAGATTTTAGAAGCACGTGGTCCAGACAATTTGTGAGCCTTGTGGGGAAAGTATGGGCCGGGAGCATTGCATGTGAAGCTGTCATATTTAAATATTCATCTGCGTGTGAGTCAAGACCACTTGGCAAAATATTTATATTTATATCACCAATAAGGGCAATAGTATTGTATCCCCTAAGCTGGAGTAGTAGCTCGTCTAGACTATTGAGGAAAGGAGTTAAATTTCTATACGAAGGAGATCGATATATGGCAATAAGTGCGGTCTTGTCAAGAAAAAGGACAAGGCAATTTGAGTCATTCAGTGAAGGGCTCTCAACAGAACACTTTAATTCATTCTTAGTATAAGCAACAACGCCATCATTTTGGTTTATAAAAGAGGAAGCGTGGCTGTCGTATCCTGGTATAGATGGAATATTAGGACATTTGCTCAGCCAGCACTCGGACAACAGGATGACGTCGAGTGGAATGTTTAATCTTGCAATAAGTACCAAAAGGTGGTTGAAATTACAGTTGATGCTACGGATATTAACGTGAAGGATTTTTAGACCAGATGTTCCGTCTTTCAGGTAACTACAGCTTAGCTCTGGCGACGAAATGAAAGAATTCGAGACTGAAACCTGCTCAATCTCAGAGCTTATGGTATTTATATTATTCATTTTCTGTTAACGGTATAAACAGGGGAGTGCAAATAACGAGGGAATTTACAGATATGGTGATACTTAGTAGCTGCGTGAAAAAAATACATGGTGTGGGGTTGTGAATAGTTATATGTAGATGTAGTGAATCGTGATGATTGTGTAAAATATGTTTTTGAAAATTGAATGTGTAGTTGTAAGGTGTTAAAATGTAAATGGTGCTGGTAGTGATTGTAACAATAGGAGTGACTATTATAACATAAAAATGGTTAAAAAAATATAACAATGAGTGGAGTACGGAATTATAACCCTCCAAGGAAAAATAAATTTGAATAAAGGTTAGTCATGCAGTTTTTGAGATATCAGCTAGATCAGCTTCACATTTGATTTCGCGATGCTTGGATCCCACTCTTTCACGAACGAATATCTTGCCATGCTTCACCCAGCAGAATTGGTAGTTATTTGACTTGGCCGCATCCCGAGCCAGATAAAAGAGTCTTTTGTTCCTTGCAGACAAGTTCTCGGATATAAATATAGGCTTCGCGGGGCCACACATTTTAAGATGTTCTGTAGTAATCTTAAAACTGTTCTTAATGTGCTGCCTGAATTTAGCTAGAAATTCTTCTTTACGTAGAACTGTGGTGAAGTCTACTATGATCGTCTTATTTGCCGGGTCTTTCGTCTTTATTCGAAACACGTCATTTATTTCGAGTGGCTTTATTTCTATATTAATAATTTTGCCAGTGCTAATCACAGTGTTAAGAAGAGTGGTCTTTGTTTCGGAATTGGTGACAGGGATATTGCGAAATTCCAAGCAGCTAGATCTTGTGCTTTGCTCGAAATATTCCAATTTAGTCTCCAGCCGATTTATGTAAGAAGTGTTTTCTTTACGCTCATTCTCCAGGAATTCCACTCGAGAGGCCAGGTGATCAAATTTACCAGTCATGAGATCAATATTTTCACGAATTTGATCTACCAAAGAAAATAATTTTTCGTATTTTTCTTCTTGCTGTTCCTTGAATTCGTGAAACATTTTCTTCATGTCGGCGATAAAGCTGGACATTTTGTGTTCCTCCGCGCGTTTTCGCTTTAAGTTTCGGAAAGTAATAGCGGGAGAAGTGTAATCAATAGGCGAATCCGGACTTAAACTTAAGTTAGGTTCGGAAGCGCTATGCGGTGTTTGTAGCATAGGCTGTGGAGTGCTGAAAAGAGTTGCTGGGGGGGTCGGCGCCTGAGTCTTCTGTGATGGGGGTGGTGGAGAACGCTGGAGTGGCATTATATTATAACTTAACAAATTCACCACTCCGATACCAGGCTAACAGCAGCGCAAACAGGAGGTCAAATGATCGAAACACGTAGGGATCCTCCTCGACAATTTTAGAGCTCAGCTTATAGTGGGCGCAATCGAGGATGCAGTTGAAAACAGCTTTCCGTCCAATGTAACTTGGCCTCCGTCTGTCTCGCACTCGCCGGTATGTTTGTCTCGTTCACCGTTAGACAACAGCTTACACACGCAGCCAGGTAGCAGCAGGGTTCATTAATGAGTTACCGTGAGGTTAATGGATGTGGGGCGGGATCTAATAAAGTTGTAGTGACTCACGCGCAGGTCAAAGTTAGCTATCGTCAGCTTCGGGTTACTCCACTAGTCCGCCCGGTGATATCTTGTTGTTTATGCACTCCTATTATACTTCACGAATATTTTTTTGTAATTATTATATTAATTTAATAAAGCAAGTAAACAAATGGTCACGTAAAAGACGTCTGTACTGCTCAGAGATCCAGTAGGGAGGGCCAAATGAATCTTGAATGTACAGTAATCGATTTTCGGATCACAATTGAAGTGTGGGGCTGCGCGTAACCATAGCAACGAGTTCAACATATTTGCCGTGTACTATATAAAGGACACCGTGGAGCAGCAAACAATAAAAAGTTATCGCACTAGTTATCATATTCATGTCTATGATTCTAATGACACTGTAATTGAGAAAATAAAATGTGCCGCAAAAAGCTTTACAGACGCATGCGTCTGTATATATTAATTAATTAATAAAAAAGTAAAACAAAACCTTCACGAGTCCCATAATTAGGTTGTTTAAGAAATAGTTGACTTTATTATTTTTTTGTGAACGCATCCATAACTCAAAACTCGATAAACCATCTTCATCATAGAGTAAATTAGTTCTCTGTAATGTCTATGGTCAGGATTTTCCAGATTTATATTCTCTTTACCACATATACGAGCCTATGTTGATAATGTTGTTGATGTTTTGTCATTCATGTGGAACTTATAGTGCTGAGCAGCCGTACAATTATTATTCAAGTTCTTAATTAGTATTCGGCAGAATACTTTTACTGTAAGTACAAATGGATATTGTTTTTAATTACACTGGTCAAACAATACCTATTTTGTGCGTAACGTGAAAGTCAATAGTATAGAATTGATTTATTTTTTTGTTTACGTACAAAGTAGAATCGTTTTATTATAATTATAACAATATTATGATTTTGAAGTGGGTATTGAGGTGGAGAATTTTTATGCTGGTGCTTTAGAAAAGGCATATTATCATTGTGAAGGATCGGATTACCACAGCAGGTATTGTATGTCAGGATACTTTAATTTCTTGGGTATTTTTTTTTTTAATACTTTTCATGTAACAAGTAAACGTTTTGAAATTTTAAAGTACTTATCACCTTGAAAAGTTATCAAAATCTCAAATACTCAAGCCCCAAGCGAACGTCCGCACACCTATTAAATTGTCTTTCTATTGTGTCTCCACAGATTACAATGTGTCTCTACTTACAATATTTTTTGCAATTGGCCGAAGCTGGGCCCACATGTAAACGTAGCATAAGATATTGTTTGACAAACACTACCGTCGATATTCAAACTTGTTCGTCAAACACAACGTCAATCAAGATTCTCTTCAAACATGTCGATTTGATAAACGAGTCAAACAAAGTTGCATAGCTGGTGCAGTGGTGCCACAGAAATCATAATAATATATGGCAAATTATTATTAAGATTTCTGTGGCTGGTACTATGTAATAATAATTAGAAAATCAATTTGATCGTTTACAGAGCGCTACAAATGTTAACGTGGTAGGTATCAGTTCGGCCGTTTGCCGGTTTGCTGTATTACAGCGAATTTACGACTTTGGTTTTAGCGGCGAGCGGCGCGGCGAGCGGGGCGATATTGGTAGGCGATTGGTCGAGCGCGCGCCACTATAGAAAGAAAGAAAAACAGTTTATTTACACGGAATGACGCAACTAAAAACTAGACAAACGTAACATATTAAAGGAAAGATATGCGCCACATCCGTGCAAAACGGCCGAACGCTCAGCATAAAGCCCTCATGCACAATGCGATGAGCACACAGCGCTGGTTTTCAGCGTTGGCTAGTGCTGACAGAAAGACGCCGGAACGGTGTAATGTACAAAAAAAAAAAAAAAAAACAAACATTATGGCGGATATGAGCAGCGTCGACCAATCGCCTACCGATATGGTCCCGCTCGCCGCGCCGCTCGCCGCTAAGACCGAAGACGTGATTGCGCCCTTATGTAAAAGGTATGATAAAGTAAGCATACAAATGTTTAAACATCATTATTAATTTCTGAGTAGATAAGGGTCTTTGTAGCTCGTTAACGGAAGTCTAAAAATCTGTGACGTTTGACGTTACTTTGTTAGAAATGGAAAAGGCTGTTAGTGTATGTAACTGTTTTCATAGAAATTCTAATCAGAATGAGCTCATTCATAGTCAAACTTAAATAAAAACATAATGAATTGCTTTGTCCCGATGCGATGCGGGAGTAGTAACAATGTTTGTTATCGTCGTTGTCGTTTCATAGAATATTATATCACCTTTGTATTCCCGAATAGCATTGCTAGGCGTCCGAATAAAGCCGGACATGGGTAGTCTTTTTGGTTGCGTGTCCGGCTAAATTAGGCGGTGTCCGGCTAGTCCGGTTTCTGTTAGGCTTTTTTCATATTAACCATTTCTATGGTTCCGTAACTCAAAAGGAAAAAAAACGCAACCCTCATAGGATCACTTTGTTGTCAGTCTGTCTGTCTGTCAAGATCCTTTATCTGCGGAACGCGTGAAGGTATCGAGTTGAAATTAAAACCATACACTCAAATCTGCGGTTCCTTGAAGCTGTGAAAAAAAATAATTCCAAGTTAACGGAAAAAAGATATGGCTGTTTATGTCGCAAAAAACGTATATTTCTACACTCTTAGGGAATCAAAATTCATAGGGTACTTCCCCTTGGCCTAGAGTTCTGAAATTTGACATGAAGCAAGGTTTTATAGCACAAGTAGGTATAGGAAAAATCTGAAAACTAAATAATAATATAGTAGTTACGTCCAAAAAAAAAACTTTTGGGATTCGTAATATTTTCGTGACCCGATTCGGAAATTGGAACTGTTTTCGTAGGTAAGTACCTTTGTACGGGACCCTCAGTGCGCGAGTTCGTCTCACACATCGATATATGTATATGTACTACGCACCTCACACTTGCCTATTGTTTTTTTTGTTTTGTCATGTTGTGTTCTATCTTAAGTATTTTGTATCGCTAGCGCAAACGGAGCGGACTAGCAAATAGCAGTTATCTGCAAAGTGCAGGCCTAGCCAATTTACGACCATTTCGTGTCGAATCTTTGTCTACAATCAGTAACGCACGTAAGCGAGTTTAGAAAAGGATAAGTTGGCATGTTGATGCACCAGCCTGAGTCGATTGCTCTTTGTACAAAAATCGTAACTTGGCTACTATTTATACCATAAATTATACCATTTATTAAGTACAGAAAGCGGCAAATAATTTGACTCGAGATTTTGTGGTGGGCGTAGCTTCCACCACCCATAATTCCATACATTTTGACGTACTCGACGTACCACGCCTACTGTACCAACAAAATAAAGTTCTTAGCGCGCCTGAAGAGGTTCAATAATTAAATACTAGTCTAAACGCCTATTTAGTTAAAAAAAGGTTTTTTTGTTCAGGCCGCCATGACATACGAGCTGCATATGAGCGGGGTCGTCACCGGCTCCCTGAACTGCTTCTGCCTGGCGTGCGACGTCTTCCTGCAGTCCGCGCGCGACGCCACCCTCCACGTGCGCACATCCCAGCATCAGAACAAGGCAGGCGCGGTGCTGTTCTCCGACAAGTTTCCAGACGAGCATATTAAAAAGGTGAGTTGGTTAGAGTAATATTCGAGCGCGTTTTTGTCCAAACGTTCCAAATATCGCGATTGTAAATCATAGTAGGTTTATTTATACAAACTTTAGGCCCCTATGTTTCATCCCGTTATGGGACGAATTTTGGAGAATCCTGTTTTAGCGCTTTTCAACGTCGTAATAACTATCTGTGTTTCAGCACTTTCAGCGTATGCGCAATCCGGTCACAGTGGTTTGAGCTGTGTGTTGATAGATTAGTCAGTCAGCTATGGTTCTTATTCTGTAGCTATGATTACCTTTTGTATAGATATTAATCTGTCCCAGCTCAGAGGACACCGGTGTCCTCTCACATCCACGCCACTATAGGCCTTAATTCCGATGTTTAGAGTCTACTTTTGTATGAACAAGTTTGGTAGTTGTGGATCTACGTGAGTTTGGGATGTAAAAATAGTGGTCATCTACCTATAACAGAATCGGATTCGAAACCCGAAACGAAGGTAGAGGCAGAAGCATCAAATAAAACAGTACTAAAACTAATAATAACTTGGATAAATTGTGATTAGGTTAACACTTCGATCCACAACTACCCAACTTGTTCATACAAAAGTAGACTTTAAACATCGGAATTAAGGCCTATAGTGGCGTGGATGTGAGAGGACACCGGTGTCCTCTGAGCTAGGACAGATTAATGTTAGTACGTGCATATAACTTGTGACTTTTGGACATGTGACCTGTGTCTTAAATGTCAGTTGCTATTCAAGCTATGCAGCTAAATATAAAAAGAAAGACCGAATTTACCGCATTTCAAATACGAATGAAAGGGTACCTAATCGTCAGAAGGCACGGGGGAGGGAGGTTGCTTTCAGGGAAGTCCCTGAGAAGACTATAAAGGAGTTTCCCCGGCTCCTCGCTATACACGGCAGCACATGATCACTGCGCAACTGTCTCTCCTAAAGTCACTGTCAAGTCAGGTCAAGTAGGGATGGCAGGCGGTCGCCTCCTTCTGCGAAGCAGTAATGCTAGCAAAGGAGGAGGCCGCACGCGAGAGGCAACGGCCCTCACGGCCCAGCCGCCGCGGAGATTCCGATTCCGATCCTGATTTCCAGCCAACGTAGGCGCGGGCTTGCGGACGGGTCGGAAGGTCGGACAGCGAGCTATGGGTAGCTCGCTGTCCAACCGTCCGGTAACCATCCGGACCAAGTCCAGGTCGTCGACGGCGCGCACTGTTCCCACGCGCCTCAAAGAGTTGTCAGCAAACCGTAGAGACCCCCGGGGCCAAGGGTTTGCTTCTGAAAGGAAAGCTCGGTCCTGGTATCTAAGGCAACGAAGGAACGGGGTGGGTTTTTAGTCAGTAAGAGTCTGACACTATCTCCCGCTCCGCCCAAGGGCGGGAGATGGCATTGGATGATTTTACCCACCACTAAAAAACAAAAAAAAAAGTCAGGTCAAGTCGTGAGAGCCCGCGGGCCCGCGACCTCGAAGTCCCGCCAGTCGAGCTAGAACTACATTAGACCGACGCACACGTGTAACACGCCTGTGATCAAGTGTAGCTCTACAAGTCTAGTTTCCATATAAATTGTTTGGAAACCGACGCGCCCAGATTGGCGTATGTGGCACACGTGAGCGTAGTGTATTTCTACCTTCAGGATTCTGGCGTTTTAGTCGTCGAGGCGGTTGGATCCCCGACGCCTGTTTCTCCAAGCGAGATTGGCTCACAATCCCTGAGAAGGTCTCAAAGAAGGATACTATTTTCCTCCTGTGAAACGGTCTACCTATATATTTTAGGTACACATGCAGTCGCATTTCTGCACTGCAAAAGTTCACCGTTAACCGTTGACTTCCTTACAGTCTCCACCCTAGGAAACTGTGGAGAGATAGAGTGCGTATCATAACTTTACTGACTAAAACCCACCTGTCTCCTTCAAGTGCTCTTCGCGTTCTAGGACCTACCTAACAGAACAGTCTGCCCTCCTGGGCCCCTAATGTCTTGATGACATCATTTTTAGGCGAAGACTCGTGCTCGGTCTTTACCGGACGGCGAGCTGCCCTTTGCTCCGTTAACCGCAAGGCCGCGCCGCCGCTGGGCGGGGTTCGCCCTTATATTCCCGACACCCCCGGGGCATTACAGTTGCGGCAAACTCCTTCACTATACACCGTTAAATTTTGGTCGTTTTAATCCAGCGTAGGGTTGCTTCGGTACATGATAACATGACACACTATCGATTTGTAAAGATAAAATTAAAAAATAAAGTACTATTTTTCTAAAACTCAAGTTAATATACGCATGGTAAACGTGTCAATGACCTTGTAGGTAGTTGGTCGTTGCGTACTAACTACCTACAGATCATTGGCCTCGCTCAGCTGACGTTTACTTGAAGAAATTAATTTCGTACATGCGTAAATTAATTCGGGTTTAAAAAAAAAGTACTTTTATTTTCTCTTTACAAATCGATAGTGTTTCATGTACCGAATCGACCCTTCGCGGGATTAAAACGACTAAAATTTAACGGTGTATATAGTATTAATGCTTCGCAGAGAGAGGCGAGCGCTTCCCATTCCTACTCGCTCCGGACCATGGCCTGAACTAGAGCACGGCGCGGCAGCGCGATAGGTCACCGCCACTGATCACCTCTATGAGAAACGGCGATGCTCGCTCAAGCGGACACACTTCCACCGTATGCTCCACCGTGTCCTCCAGGTGAACTTGTCATGTTTGGTGAGGAAATGTGGAAAGGACGGACGCCGTGGCGACTCTGTAGCCACTCCTCAAACAGGAGTATTATCGCCTTGACATGCCACTAGGCATGTCCAGCGTTGGATTGCCAGTCACTGTTCCCGTACTCCAGTGAGATCTTACCGGAGCTCTGGCCCCTTCCCGCGATTTGTCGCGGTAGAGAAGTTTCAGTGCAGTGTTTTCATTAGAACAAGCTAGCTGAACCAAATTATATACATATTGCGATATTTTTCAGTACAAAACAAAAGAAGGTAGGGTCACGTGTACCAACAAAACAAAAAATGACAATGGATAGTTCGTACATAAAATGCGATAAATTGATTAATGACGATTTAAAAAACATTAACAACAGTCATAAAACACTCAAATATTAATATCTAATGTATAACCTATCTACTAATTACAAAATGACTCATAATGGGACAACAATACTTATTTACTTAACTATCACGCAGAGCATAATACTAATATATTTATTTATTTATTTATTTATTTATTTATATATACTTTATTGTACACCAAGATAAAAAGATTATACATTTTTGAGACTTAAAATAACAAACATACAATGGGCGGCCTTATCGCTATCTGCGATCTCTTCCAGGCAACCTGGGATGGAAAGAGATTGCCTGGACATAAAGTGGGGTTGCACTTGGTGCGTAACAAAAAAAGTTAAACAAATGAGGGAAATAACAAAGTACATACTTAAAACTAGATAGATACATAAATACATACATAATAAAATATAGGCAAGAAACAAGTGACGACTACAATTGATACAAATAGAAACGAAACATAACTACAAGGACAAGTAATATTCCTTCACAAGCGTTTTGAAAAAATGAAGTGATTGCGCGCGTTTGATTGATACAGGCAATGCATTCCACAGACGACAAGCTTGAACAGTAAAGGATTTATCTAAAAACGTAGTGGAATGCATCGGCATTTTGAGTTTCAAATTTTCTGATGACCTAAGAGATTTCGTATGTGAGTCACAAAGTAATTCAAAACGGTTCTTGAGATAAAGAGGGGTGAAAGGGGAAAATAGCACATTATACAAGAGGGAAAGAATATGAGCATTCCGGCGAAGGCGAATTGGCAACCACTTGAGTTTAACACGGAACTCAGAAACATGATCATATTTGCGTAAACCAAATATGAACCTTATACAAAAATTTTGGAGACGCTCAAGTTTATCAAGTTGTACTTCAGTGAGGTCAAGATAGCTGGCATCAGCATAATCAAGGATGGGAAGAAGGAGAGATTGAGCAAGCGCAATTTTGGTAGCAGTCGGCAGAAAATTGCGCAATCTTCGCAAAGAAGCAGCAGATGCAAATAGCTTGCGACTGACTTCCTGTAGCTGGGCAGTCCAAGTGAAATTTGTATCGATAAATATCCCCAAGTTCTTCACTTTCTCACTGATAGGAATAACGGAATTGTCAAAAGAAACTTGGGGAAGAGTCGTCCAATCGATCCTTGAGACCGTCCTAGAACTGCCCACCACAATAACCTGCGTTTTAATGGGATTCACCATAAGTCCGTACCTCTTGCTCCAGTCACATATACGAGCCAGATCACGGTTCAAGGTCATGATGGCCTCCGATAAATTTCCGAGAGGAGCTCGTGAATAAATTTGCAGATCATCAGCATAAAGGTGGTAGGAAGAAATTAATTCGTTGGAGATTGAGTTAATAAAAACTGCGAAAAGTAGAGGAGATAAAACGCCACCCTGTGGTACCCCGGCAGAAGTACTACACCAAGAAGACATGGTCTCTCCGATGCAAATACGTTGCCGACGACCAAACAGATAACTACGAAACCAGCCAATTACCGATGGAGATATATTAAGAGAGCAAAGTATTCCAAGCAAAACATCGAAATCCACAGTATTGAACGCATTACTGAAATCTAATAAAGCCAAAACCGTTAGATTTCCCATTTCCATGGCTGATCTTATATCTTCCGTTATATTAAGAAGCGCTGTAGTAGTGCTATGACCAGAACGGAAGCCGGACTGGAAGGGGTTAAGGAGATTATTTTTGGAGAGGAAGGTACTTATTTGGTTGTGGATTAGACGTTCAAGGACTTTGGAGAGGAATGGTAAGACAGATATTGGACGGTATTCAGAGAAGGATGTGGGATTGGACTTTTTTGGCAATGGAATAATTTGAGCATCCTTCCATGAGCATGGAAAGACACCGCTGGATGCAGAAAAATTAAGAATGTGACAGATCACGGGAAGAATAAAATCTAGCACTGGGAGTAACATTTTCCGGCTGATGCAGTCGAGAATTTGCCAAACATCGTTACTATTATTGCGACCTAATCGAAACGAAGGAGATTTTAAAACTTCCTGCTGTGAAAATGTTCAACCATGACAGGTTTCGCTGTATAAACAAATCTGTTTTTCGGGAGGGTAACACTCAAGTTCTACCTGCCCAACATTATAGAATGATGGAAATACTAGATGTCCTGCTTTGATGCTCAATTGCTTTGTCAGTTTAAGGTCATAGCTCATTAGAGCCACCCGGCATCTCAAAGCATCCTCTTTTAAGAACATCTTGGTTAACGAAGAACCAATGTTCATAAAAGAGGATGCCCACACTTCATATCACTTCGCATTTTTCAGAACTATTACACTGCTTGTTTAATCACTGAAACCGAATTCCGATATCCGGACAATCTTGTTGATATTTCAGCTGCCACTATCAATTGGTTTACATGCCGTGATAAAAGTGGTTTCTTAACAAGCTTCAGCGAAATCCACTGATGAACGCCCTTTGAAGCCTTTCTTCATGATGTTGGTGCTGAGTAGTGGACGAATACTTCGAACGTAATACCCACCCAACTACTCTTAAGTTCTTACTCAGGAAGCGATTGCGGCTCTTCTCAAAACGTTCCCCTTTTTCTGTCAACTTGGCTGAAAATCTTCCAATTCTCATTTTGACTTCCCTCATAGATGCTTTCGTGTTATTTGAAAAATATTTTTTCATCGATAGAAAATCATTCGTCAGCTATTACGTTTTTCCCTAAGATCTCTCTGTCACTCATCAAAAAAGCCATTTTTGAGACTAGGAATTGAAATTATTCTAAAAAAACAGGCAAAAAAACAGTTTAACTCAAATTTGCTGGCTAAAATGACAAACTTTGAAATATATGTAATTTCTAGCTCAAGAACATGAGAGTAGAAGTACTTTTCAGTCCGTTAAATACAGAAAATCGTCAAAAACTAACAAAATTATTTAAACTCGAGGTATAAATAAAAGTCCGGGTAAATTATATCCATTCATTATTATCATCATCATCATCAGCCTTTTAATGTTCCCACTGCTGGGTCACACGCCTCCTCTCTAAGAGAATGAATGGGCCGTAATCCACCACGCGGGTCTTCGAATTTTTGGTTCTAGGACATTTTTCTCACGATGTTTTCCTTCACCGTATTGAAAGCAGTGGTGGTGAAATAAATACCACAAAGTAATGCGCCTGGCTGAATTTGAACCCGCGACCTACAACTCGTTAGTCTGGGCCGTTACCACTCGGCCACCATTTGTACTCTCAATAGCTTGTATCCATTAGCTAATTATAATTATAAAGTACGTACCTTTAATTTGAAAAACCATCCCCTCCTCCTCCTTGCGTCGTTTATCCTCAATGCTGAGGGTCGTGACCTCGACGAATAACTTTACTATGGACTATTTTTCGCCATTTAGTCCTATCTTCGGCGATGTGGATGGCGTCACAGACTGTGGTCTCCAGTGTAGCACGGATTTGGTCTGACCAACGTATTGGACTCCTGCCCCTGGGTCTTTTTCATCCATCACTAATATATTAAAAAAAAGGAATAAAGTATTTATTTTAACCCTTTCTTCTTTACTACCCTCATTACCTGACCAGTAGTTGTCATTAGACAAAACAATCCTTGGAATTGGGACTTTTTGTCTGTTAGAGATACCTTTTATAACAATAAGTGAACAGTCTGTCCTAGCTCGAGAGGACGCCGGTGTCCTCTCACATCCACGCCACTATAGGCCTTAATTCCGATGTTTAGAGTCTACTTTTGTATGAACAAGTTTGGTACGATTCAATTGATATAATTTCCAGTTCAAACGGGGCTACTACTGCGAGTTCTGCAACGTGCTGATGCCAATCGCGTCCAAAGTGAAGGTACATGTTAGTGAAGATGAGCACAAGCACAACAAGGGGGTTCTGCCGCTGAAACCGCTGGGACTTGATGTAGTGGCGTTCAATAACGTTCTTATTGAAGAAAAGGCTTGGCACGGTCTGATTGAAGGAGTCTGCTCACTCTGTAACGCAGAGCTCGAAGATGAGGATGATCATAAGGCTGCTGCAGAGCACTCTTTGAATTTAGTTCTGAAACCTATTCAGTTTGGAGCTGATAATGCTGTCTTTCGATCCGTAAGTACGAACTATGTTATAAAAAAGCTACTCATAGTATAATACGTAGAAATGTTCTGTGGAAATTGAAAAATTTCAGTTGGAGCAACCTACACGGGTAAATTTTGATCGTTTTAATCCCGTGGAGGGTCAATCCGGTAAATGTAACACTATCGATTTGTAACATCAGCTGAGCGAGTTCAATGACCTATAGGTATTTGTCGGTCGTTGCTTACTAACTACCTACAGGTCATTGGACTTGCTCAGCCGATGTTTACTTAAAGAAATTACTTTCGTATATGCATATATTAATTCGAGTTATATAAAACAAAACCGGGCAAGTGCGAGTCGGACTCGCACACTAAGGGTTCCGTACAAATTGCGGTTTATGATTTATGACGTATTAAAAAAAAAACTACTTAATAGATCTCGTTCAAACCAATTTTCTGTGGAAGTTTGCATGGTAATGTAGGTACAGTACATCTATTTTGTTTAGTTTTATCATTCTCTTATTTCAGAAGTTCCACTCATTTTACCAATTTGGAAGTGTCTCTCGCGCAAACTATTAAGTTTAGAAAAAAAATATGTTAGAAACCTTAGTATCATTTTTGAAGGCCTATCCACAGATACCCCAGACGTATGGGTTTGTTAAAAAAAAATTGAGTGTCAGTTCTAAGTATGGGGAACCACAATTTTTTTTTCTATTTTGTGTGTAAATCTTAATGCGGTTCATAGAATACATCTACTTACCAAGTTTCAACAGTATAGTTCTTATAGTTTCGAAAAAAAGTCGCTGTGACATACGGACGGACAGACAGACAGACAGACATGACGAATCTATAAGGGATCCGTTTTTACCATTTGGCTACCGAACCCTAAAAAGTACTGTATATTTTAATTTTATCTTTACAAATCAAAAGTGTTTCATGTGCCGGATCGACCCTCCACGGGATTAAAACGATCAAAATTTGGCTGTGTATAGGTACAATGCATTTATTATGGGCTTCTGACAAACTAAAATATGCCCTCATTATAACTTATATGTGTATTCCTACCTCTTCTAACATAAATATCTTTACCTATTTATTGTTAGTTTAAACTCTTGAGAATTATAAAATAAAACAAAGAAGAGTTTAATCATCAAATATAAATTCACAGTGAAATGAACTATTTATTTGTACGATTTCAGTTAGACGACACAGCAGTCCAATGCCTGACATGCAACAAGTTGCTAGCTCCCAGCAGGATAAGCCAACATTTTGTCGACGCAGAGCATCTCGAGCTTTACGCGAAACGACGTATCGAAACCAATGTAGACTGCCAAGGAACCGAAAGTAAAGAAAACTGCCAAGAAAAGGCAAACGGTATGACCTCAGTAACAGAATATGGTGACGAAATGAAAAGTTCGAAGATAGACAACGATATCTATACAAATAATAAGAGAGAGGATAAGAATAATAATGAAAAACGATCGACTAAAGACAAATCTAAAATTCTCGAATCTATTGCTAAGTACCAAACTAAAGGAATCAACATTAATTTAGAAACAGAAACAGCTCTCTGTAAAAAATGTTCAGAAGTTTTAACATTTGATTTCAATGAGATAGAAAACCACATTGACGACCATCCATCTACTGCTGAGGTTAATTCTGACTTGCTATATCCATCACACCTGGATCAACATTTGAATCGAGTCGATATCAATGACAAAACGACACAATCTTCTAACGATCAACAAAATGAGGTAAAAGACACCTTAAAAGCTCCACAAACAAATGTCCAAAACTATGCCTTAACTGATAAAGATTGTGAGTTTGTTTCAGTTGATTACTGGGATGATCACCCAACAGAAAACTTTAAAAAAGACATCCAAGAAGAAGAGATAAGGGACTTTGCAAAAGTAAATAATATAACTTTTAACAAAAACAAATCTTTTTGTCGCATTTGTGAAGCACATTTGCCGGCTTCTTTTAAATCAATGAAGGAACACGTGGAAGGCACCAATCACAGAAGACTCGTAGCCTCCTCTAACCCCTCTACAACAGAACCGAAAACTCCGGGAAATATTTCAAAGCACGATTCAAATAATCAAGTCAATATTAATAACAAAACGACACGATCTTCTGACGATCAACAAAATGAGGTAAAGGACACCTTGAAAGTTCTACGAACAAATGTCCAAAATGATTCCTCAGACAATGAAGACTATGAGACCATTTCAACAAGCTCAGTTGATGCTTTTGACAATCCCCCAACAGAAAACTTTGAAAAAGACATCCGAGAAGAAGACATACGGGACTTTGCAAAAGCAAATAAAATAACTTATAACAGGAAAAATAAGAAATCTTTTTGTCGCATTTGTGAAGTACATCTGCCGGCTTCTTTTAAGTCAATGAAGGAACATGTGGAAGGCACCAATCACAGAAGACTCGTAGCCTCCTCTATGCCCTCTACAACACAATCGAGAACTCCGGGAAATCTGTCAAAGCAGGCAACAATAGAATTCTTAGACACGGCTATACATATAAGAACATTCCTTTATGTTGCCAGTATGGTTAACGAGACGTATTGCATTCTTAAGAATAGTTTGTATTTGATATTGGAGAATGATTCAAGAATGAGGTGTTTTGTATGCGACGTGAACTTGCCGCCACATTCGGACGTTGATGACCATGCGAATTCGACTTGGCACCTCGACAGGTGGAAAAAAGTGCCTGTCATAACATCGGAGAGAAACGAATTCATCAGAGAGGTATATTGAACTCAGTAATTTAATGTTCAGTAGCTTTGTTTTCTACAAAAAAAAAACGCATTTTTACTTCAATTGCGGCTGCATTTCTCTTTGAGTAGACCCTTCAGTGGGTCGCGGAGGAATATTGGATGCTCCTTGTAAAGCCTGTGCCTAAACGATAGACCTCCTTTTCATTGAAAAAGAGCTTCTATATTATCAGTTTGTGAGGAAATCGGGATAACAATTTTTCATTGATGTGCCTGTCAGTACATAGTTTTTCATGTATAGGCTAAGAGGGCAAGTCCCGATTTGGGGAGTTTTTAATAGGTGGGGTTTTTCTGGTGGGAAAATCATCCAATGACATCTCCGCACCTTTGGGTGGGTGAGAAATAGTGTCAGACTTTTACTGACTAAAAACCCACTACTTGTCCTTCTTTGCCTTTCATACTGCTGCGGCCGAACCTTCTTTTCAGAAACCGGTCCATGGCCTCGGTAGGCTTCGACCCTGCCGGGCCCCTACGGCTTGATGACAATTCCTTGAAGCGCGTGTGGAAACTATACGCGCCGTCGCCTTGGGCTCGGTTTGGACTGTCGGACGGCGAGTTACCCATTGCTCGCCCGCAAGCCCTCGCCTACGGTGGCCGAAAATCGGGATCAGAATTCCGGCGGTGGCTGGGGCGTGAGCGCCGTTGCCTCCTCCTTTGCTACCTTCGAAGGAGGCGACCGCCTTCCACTCCTCCTCGCCTAGGACTATGGCCTGTAACAAGGCCTGGCGCGAGGCTACGGTGGCGCTCTACCCAAGCGGGGCACACCTCAACCGTGTGCTTCACCGTGTCCTCCAGGCGGTCCACACAGTGGTGACATCCGGCGTCGCTTTCGCACGAATCCGGTGCAGGAACTTCCCGAACTGACCGTGTTCGGTGAGAACCTGCGTCATGCGGAAGGTGAGGACGCTTGAGGTCTTTCCAGCCACTCCTCAAAGAGCTCCATTTAGCGCCATAATTATAGCATGCCCAGCGCTGGGCTGCGATAGTCATCGCAGTGTTTTTTTTTAAACGTTGCTCCACACTAGGAGTTACTCTTGTATCGTGGGTGCATTCACAAACATGTAAACTCACATACACAAGATACCCAGACCCGACACCTATCTGTAGGCCATACAAATATTTTTTTGGAGAATCGAACCCGCGACCCGCAGCGCAGCAGCCAATCGCTCAAATACTGCGCCAACTGTGCCGTATCTAATAAGTGGGTCATGTTTCAGTCAACTTAGGAAGCTAACAAATTAGGGTCTTTAAAACGCACCAAAATGGCATCCCTGGCCCTGGATTGAAGGCAAAGAGGAAACAGGAGTGGGTCTGTAAAAGTCTGACACGCCCTCACGCTCCGCCCAGAGCGGGATAAGTCATTGGATAATTTCCCACCTAAAACAAAAGTACTGCGCGCAGTGTTAAGGATGTCATTTTGGGTCATAATAGTTCACGACCAGGGGGCTTACTCTCGTGTTTAATTCCGATCGGTCGAAATTGGAATTGTGACGTTAGATGTGAATTCGATGGTAGCGCCAAATTCGTTTAATATTGCGTGACCACACGGCAAGCCCAATCCCCATTTTATTTAGTTTGCCAAAAAGGTCACGCAATTTGGCCCTAACTTCGTATTCAAGAGTACCTAATGTCAAAACCTCAAAAGGAAAGAAGGGAACCCTTATAGGATCACTTTGTTGTCCGTCTGTCTGTCTGTCTGTTAAGACCCTTTATTTCAAGAACGCGTGGGCGTAACGAGTTGAAATTTAAACCATATATTAAGTTCTTCGGTCCCTTGAAACTGAAAACTGTACCTCTACCATGAGTTTTAAGCAATAGTATTCGTCGCTACTCTATATCGACGCCGTAAATATTTTGTATGGCAAATTTTGGTTCTGCAAGTGACCGCAAGAGGCGTTGCAAAATTTGCCATACAAAATATTTACGGCGTCGATATCGAGTAGCGACGAATACTATTGCTTAAAACTCATGGTAGAGGTACTGAAACTGAAAAATCCACCTTCTAAGTTAACGGAAAAAAAGATATGGCCGTATATGTCACAAAAAAAATATATTTCGAGATTTTCAAGGGACTAAAATTCATAGGGTACTTTCTGGTCTTATAGCACAGATATAGGAATAAATCTGAAAACAGTAAATTTGTTGTAACGTAACAAAAAAACACTTTGAGACTCGGAAAAATCTTCGAGAATCAATTCGGGAATTGAACTATTTACTTGCCAACTCGCACTTGCCCAGTTTTTTTTTTATGGTAGGTAATATCATCAAATGACAAATCCCGCCCTTGGGTGGGGCGGGAGATAGTGTCAGACTCTTACTGACTAAAAACCTACCCTGTTCCATTCATTGCCTTCGATCCAGGGCCCCGGGGTTCGTTTTCACCTAACCCTTGGCCCCAGTAGGCATCGGCCCTGCTGGGCCCTTACAGTTTGCTGACAACTCCTTGAGGCGCGCGGGGACAGTGCGCGCGGTAAACTACTTGGGCTCGGACCGGTCTGTTACCGGAAGGATGCAAAGCGAGCTTCCCATTGCCCGCCGTCCGCAAGCCCGCGCCTACGGTGGCCGGAAATCGGGATCGGAATCCCGGCGGCGGCGGCGACGTGTACGCCCTTTAATATGATGTTGTTTGCATTACAGGTTCGTCCTGGGCTGTATCACTGCGGGTTTTGTCATCTCGTAGTCTCTGGTTGGACCGACATGAAACGTCACCTGGAGTGTTCCGACCACCGGGGACATAAATCTTTTTGGAAGGGTCGACTGCTTATGCATATGCCTGGCGTGCAGCAAGAAATTAGGCGACAACGAATGATGCGTACCTTTTCTATGATGAGAATGTTCAATATGTTTTTCACTGATGCCTTTGAGTAACTCACTGTGAACTTGATTGAATTTTTTTGATTAATACCATAATTTTGTATTAAGTATAAGTAACATTTGTTATTTTAATGGTAGCTAGTTTGTTGTTTTTACAATCGGATAGTAATGGTACTTTAAGTATTTGCCTATTATAGCCTCTTATTTCCACAACGCAGGCCGCTCTGAATTTTTTAAAGTGTCGAGAGAAATTGAATCGATTGTGTAGTGATGTATGGAATAATACAATATAATATAATGGCCTGCGCAGACGACGGACTTTTCTCCGCAGCGGAGAAAAAAGTACGATAGGGTTTCATGTTCCGAATCGACCCTCCGTGGGATTAAAACGACAAAAATTTAACGATGTATATGTACCACTTGTACCAGTTGCCTTTTCTTGACCACAGAATAAATAATAGCTCAAAAGGTACTATGACGTGTTAAAATGTCAAGGCTGCGAGCGAGAAAGCGGGCTGGAGCCTAAGCCCTATCTCCATCACCTAAACAATTGAGTTAAGAGCTCATGTTAGGATCAGGCACAATCTGTTCATCTCGCATCTGAAGTTCTGTTTTCATTTATTTTAATCTTAATTAATCTTAGTATCTCTTGTAATTTCTTTATGATTTGATTAATTCTATTCTTTTTTTTTTCATTTTTATGTCTTAATAAATAATTATCGCTTTATTTATTTATTGTACACCAATTATACATCAAAAAGGAAATTAAAACACATACAATGGGCGGCCTTATCGCGTTCCGCGATCTCTTCTGGACTTACTTAATATTAAACTTTTACAGTTCAGACCCCTAGGTTCATTTTTGTGAGAGACTGGAGCCTAAAATAGGTTTCAATAAAAACGTATATTGTATATCAGTAGGTATATCGTTGATAGTGAGGCGCACTAGTTTATTATGGGCCGAAACTACGCTACGCGGTCGCTCGCGTGTCTCTTACAAAAATGTATCGATGCGGCTCGCCGCGCGGGCACACGTCGCGTCGCAGGCAGCCGCGCCCACGCCCGTTTTGCTGCGTAATAATATAAAAAAAATACCTTAAAATAAAAGTATTACGTTTCCTAAGACGTCTGAAATCCATTATGAAAGTACATCGTCTTTTTTCCACGTTTACTCGCTAGATTTCGCCATTTCCGCTACGTACAAAGAGAATATAAGCACTACGTTTGCTACGTAATCGATATTAGCGTCACCCGTGGCTGCATCTGGAACTAACTAACAGCACAGAGCAAGCCACCATTCCTTTATCATTGTTCGGCTCATAAATTACCATTGATGATGATTGGTATACACCAGGAAGAAATTATTTGGACGTCTTAGGAAACGTAATACAAGGTAAAATTTTTATATTACGTGTTCCGTTTGACGTCCGAAGTCCATTATGAGAAATCTGTTTGTTATCCCCTGGTGGCTTGCTTAGGAAAACGCAACAATGTGAACAATATTCCTATAAATTGTATAAGAAATCAAAATTGCTTAGTGACCTGCAGTAAACTTTAATAAAACTGATTTCACTCTATTAATGGAATCTGCGTTTAACGCGACTGAATTAATATTTTATAAAAGTACACTCACTCGGGAAAGAACGACGTAAAGTTGACCATGTGAAAAACAACTTACGCTAAGATCGACGCCAGCAACGCCTAGATTCTGACCTTGTGCTTTATTTATTGTCATAGCGTAACATAAAGCTACTGGAAACTGTACTCTCTTATACTGAAATGGGAAATTGTTCGGAATCAAAGGAATTCAGGAATCAAAACACTTTCCCCGGCACCACCACCGGTTAAAAATTCTGCCTCAATTATGTTCGTCGAGGACCATTGCACAGTTTAGGAGGACTTAAATTAATTGTATCTTAAGATAAAAAATTATAGTATCTTAGCCATGTGCAGCGCCCCTTAGTGAACTCCACTGTGGGTGACGTAGCCTACGACAAACTTATTATTTGCGGTTGGTACAGTAATCAGGTCTAGGGATCGAACCGCAAAATTAAGTTTGTTTTTTATTGTAGGTATATAATATTCCGGGATAAAAAATACCCAGTGTGGTGCCCAGGATATTAAAGAATAATTATACCAAGTTTCATCGTAATCGAACAGGTAATTTTTGCGTGATGCCTGAACAAACAGACAGACAGACAAAAATTTTTTTAATCACATTTTTGGGTTCGGTGTCGGTCTAGTAACACCCCCCGCTAATTATTTTTTTGATATTTTCAAAGTTCAGAATTTATACATCTACAGATTTATTATAAGTATAGATAGATTTTAAAAATGCAAAGCAAATTTATCTTTAAAGACATTCTAAGTTATAAGAACATAGATCGCTCACATCACACAACGATCAACCACAGACATCGTCATTAATTTTCTAGACGACAGTATCTTTCACTGCTTAATTACCGAATCTTCTTGAGTAGACTTTTCAACCAACTGCAGTGGTCACAATATTATCTGATAGATAGATAGACTTCAATACAATTAATATAATTTTTCACTTGTTCAATATGCGGTTTGTTAATCAGGCTTCGGGGGCCCCCCGAGCTTGTGGGCCCCGGGGCACTGCCCCGCCTAGCCCCTTAGTAGCTACGCCACTGCTCTGTAACAATTACGTGATGAAATTGCTATATGATAAAACTAAATGCCTACGGCATTAAGTCCGCCTTTGTACCTTTATGTGCATGAAGTGTAAATAAATAAAACTCAATTGTAGATAAAAAATATTTTTTCAGGGAAACTTTGATATTTTATTAACCATTTATTAATTTTCTTTACAAAATAAAATATTTCAGTATGGAAAAATTATTACGTCTAAGCAAATAATTAAAGCCAAATTCTGGATGCAAGCCTGGTTGATACCTAATGTCCTCAAATAGTTTTGAGTCACAATCAAAGAGATTCGAAGTATGAACTCTATGAATCAATGCTAGCAATAATATACTGGCAGTACTCCACGTAGCACGTGCACACGTAGATTTGCAAATTTATAGCGGTATTTTTAAAGAAATGGATTACTGCTCTTGCGTCCCATATAACTGATTTTCGCGGAGTTAATCAGAAACAGATACTATAGATTGTTTGTGAGTGTGAACAGCGGGCCTAAAAAGGTCACATGAGCAATTCATCTAGAGCAAATCATATTCCAAATTCCTATCAGTTCATAAGCAATTCTTCTAATGTTCCTAAAATGGTTGCACAAATTAGTCGAATCATACTCAATTTACCGCATATCAGAATCATATTCCTTGTAAATATTGCCGTATAAAAAAAACATCATTCATATTATGATTCTACAAAAGTGGCCTTTTTAGACCTGCGGTACACTAAGCTAAAATAATGTTTTGCTAAATACTGGCCGAACTGTCCAGGTTTCTAGCTATAGGCCATGAACTTCACCTAAATGCCCTGTGATAACACAACACAAGAGGCAGAAGAATTAGTGTAAGTAAAATTTAAAACCAACTACGAGATAACTTGAGAATCTGTTGAAAGCGCAGTGAAAACACGAAAAGAAAAACGACGCAATAATGATAAAGAAATGGTGGCTTACTCTGTGCTGTTAGTTAGTTCCAGATGCGGCCACAAGTAGCGCTGAGATCGATTTACGTAGCGGAAATGGTGAAATCTACTGAGTAAACCTAGAAAAAAGACGATGTACTCTCATAATGAACTTCGGACGTCAAACGGAACACGTAATACAAAGTTCTCCACCGACACGACTACTTGCACACTGTTAAAGTTGGGCGACAGGTCACTTTTGTATGAGATCGCGCGGGCGCCCGCTTAACGCAGCATCGGCCCAAACATTGAATTATAATTGGACGGGAAGACCGCAGTATATTTTTCCAGTCCTTCGATGTACGCGGAATAAACAACGAGGCGAACCCATTACTTAATTATTATCTAAGTTCCTATGCTCTGACAAATTAATAGCAACACTAAATTATGTGTTGACATTTGTTATTTTTATTTTATTAGAAAAGATACGCGTGTATACACGTAATTATAAGTTTACCCAAAAATAATAGAACTCTGTGGCAGTAAATACTAAAGTTATACCTACTTACATACCATTGATTAATATCTGTGCAAGCCGCAGTGCCCAAAGAGAATGTAAGCACTACGTTTGCAGTGCCGCAATACCCTGCAGATCCGCAGACGCATGCGTGAATGCGTCTGTGTTATAAAATTATTTAAAAAAATAATAATTTGAATGTCTCGAAATGATCATACTTGATATTAACTTTTTATGAACGCGTCTAAAACTCAAACATCTATTGACAAACCGAACCATAGAGTAGATTAGTAGTCTATGGTGTCTATGGTCTGGGTTTTCCAATGATTTCGATATCTTGATGAATCTTGAATTCTCACGAAAAGTCATTCAATAGTGTTAGCAGAACTAAAAGGGTAGTATTAAACATTTTAATTATAATAATTACGTAAATAAATACGTTTTATGGGTGCAAATACGGGTCGCAAATTATATTTTAATTAACATAAAACTTGACGCTGACGTAAGTGAATTTGAATTTCGCGGGTTACCCTGGGCGGAGCGGTTACAAAATCATTCATTTTCATACATTGTTCATTCGTGTGCAACTCCTAGTCAGTCTGGCGAAACTCCCTAAGAAAAAAATGATCTTCGCCAAATGTATGAAACGCGTACTAATTTTAATGGCGGCCAAAATGGCGGCTATCGCTGTCTCGCTTTAACATCTATTCGACTCTGTCGCAGCTATCCATCCGCCATATTTATCTTTAACTTCTCAAGAGGTGAATTGTAAACAAAGTTTAATTTTTGTTTTTAATATGTGTTTCGTGAATTTTAAGCGAAAATTCCTATTAATAGGACGTTTACGTGTACCCATGTGAAGCAATCTGTTGATATGCACTATAAAATCTGTGAAATATGTGGTTTACGAGCCAGCCGGTCGGACGGTCAAAAGCCAATGTTCATGGCTAAATATCCATTACATTAAGAGAGGTAAGCGTAAATAAACGTTCATTTTCAGTTACAGAAAAGGATTTGGTGATTTACAAATCAATTTTAATAAAAATCAGTCGAAAATCTATAAAATAACCTATTAACAGTGCTGTGTAGTGGAATTTTTATCGACTATATCGATAGTTTTAAATATTCATTATTAAAATTTACAAGTTCGTGATAAAAAATGAAATTCTTCAATTTTAAAAATGAGCTATCACTACTGCTGGGCATGTTTAATCGACTATCGATACTCTTATAATTTAAACTTTATTCAGTATAATTCAAATAGAACGATCATGCTATTCGAACAATAAATATTTCAGGTATCTCAATATGAAATGCTAATAAGTAATGCAATACATTTTTTTCTTCTAGATGTAAACATTGGATTGGACGTTCGTACGTATTGGTGGAGCTTTTTAGCTCCACCAATTAAACACGTTTGTAGCAAACATTTTCTGCCAAGGATTTTACGAAGACACAACTAAAAAAATCTGCAATTCCTTCTGTGGGACTTACTGCAGAACCTTAGGGAGATGATTGGATTTCTTCGTGAGCGTAGTTCAAGCGTAAAAGTGTGGAATGTCTTAATTTCAGTTTAGCAGATATTTAGTGTATGACGTCCTGTAAATGTGTATGGTAAGTTCAGATTTGTGCATCCAGCCATTCAGCAGATATTCAACAAAAACTGTTTCCGCCAGGACTACGTATTCTGAGCGTAACTTTTTTTTTTCTATGGACATACAAGAAAACAAATACATACAATAATTAGTGTGTAACGAGATGTAAATGTGTATGTATAAATGAAATTTGTGTGTCTTATAATTACGAAGATATCCGAGTTTCCGCTGCGGTGACGTTTGCCAATTTGATGAAAATCATATAAAACGGTTTAGTAGAAAGTTATAATTTTTTATGCACGTTACTTTGGATTTGTGTGTAATGTGTGTAAAAGCAGAATTTGAAAAAAACATACCGTTCAGAAGATATAAAAGTAAACGTAAAATAAGGTTATTAGGCCAAAGCTCTTAAAATAGGAACTCTAGAGTCTAACTTTTTACATGTATCTATAACTTGTAAGACTCTACAATGTCCTGCAAAGTTTCATGTATGTGCGCTAAGTAATTAATGAGCAATCGCATAATTACTACGACTGGACCACTATATTTTATGACATCCGATTATAGGACTTTTTAATGGAAAAAGCAAAATAAAATATATACCAATCATTAGTGTATTAATGCAACTAATCCTATTTGAAATTTCAGCTCATTACACTAAATAATTAAAGAGATATAATAAAGAGACCAGAACAACTACAAAACATGGATAAACCGACCAAGTTTGAATGGGTACGAAAAAGCGGCCGTGCAGTACTTAGACCTAACGTTCTAAAATTTCCAGTGTAATATAGTGTAATAGCTTCGTACAGATGCGTACACAATTCTTGACGAATTTGTGATAAAAAATAGTACCTACAAATTTGTAGTAGTGATTACGTGATTGTTTACTGACGACGTTTACTTACGAAATTATTACAATTTAATAAATGCATCTGTACCTATTAACAAATGTGCCTCGCTTGGGAAGAGCATCGCCTGTCCTTGTGGGGGCGATCGGCGGCAGCGATCTCTCGCGCCGGGGTTTGGTTCAAGCCATGCTCCGGAGCGAGGAGGAGTGGCAGGCGGTCGCCTCCTTCTGCGAAGCAGTAATGCTAGCAAAGGAGGAGGCTGACCGCATCAGGCTACGGCGTACACGCCGCCGCCGCCGCCGGGATTCCGATCCCGATTTTCGGCCACCGTAGGCGCGAGCTCGCGGACGGCGGGCAATGAGTAGCCCGCTGTCCGTCCGTCCAGTAACATACCGGTCCGAGCTCAAGTCGTTTACGGCGCGCACTGTTCCCGCGCGCCTCAAGGAGTTGTCAGCAAACTGTAGGGGCCCAATAGGGCCGAAGCCTACTGGGGTCAAAGGGTATGTGAAAATGGCACCCGGGGCCCTGGGACCAAGGCAAAGAATGGAACGGGGTAGGTTTTTAGTCAGTAAGAGTCTGACACTACTTCCCGCTCCACCCAAGGGCGGGATTTGTTATTGGATGATTTTACCTACCATAAAAAAAAACCTATTAACAAATGCATTTATTTGGCAGACGTAATATTTACAAAAAATTGATATAGTAGGTACATATTTACTAACGCCGCGCCGCCAGTTTAAAAAATCATAACTCGTAAATAATACAAAATGTGGTTTGTAAAAATGCTAGAAAAGGCAATAAAGTATTTGTATAGCACATTGTGTTTATCTAAGTGCTCGATTACGGATACGCGGCGCGTCGGGCGGTCCATCGTACATTGCCATATGTCTGTGTTTGCGCGAGCGATGACGCGGCCCGCTGCTGCAATGTACGATGAAACGCACAACGCGCCGAGTCTCCGTAAACACGGCCTAAAAGTGCGTTAAAAACAAAACCAGCGCGGCGGTTTTAATTTCAATTAAGGCGCTAGTGGTCCTTGAAGGTAGAGTTACCAACTTTTTTTACTAGAAATAAAGTGTATTGAGGTTTAGAAGGAAAATGAACAGTATTTAAAAAAAGAAAGTATTCCATTTTTAAACGTTTCAAAAAATATTTTTTTGTGACCGCACGTACCTATGCACAATTAATGTTCCAAATTAAGTTTACTTTTTGTTTTTTTTTCTATGTGGATGATGCGGATCTGGTATGGTTTCTTGCCCGTGTTACTACCAATGTTACTACCAGTAGTAATACTGTTAATTTGATTTCCTTTCTTACTACTGCAGTAGTAAGTTGTTAGAAGGGTGATTACAATTTGCCTTTGTTACTACCTCCACTTGAAAGTAAAACTTCTTTGTTAAATAGTGCACTTGATACTCAGATAAAACGAAAAGAAATAGGAAATATCTTAAATAGAAAAATTCTTTATTTTAAATGGAAAATGTCACAAGGACTTAATAGATTCAAACTCAAAAATTTAACTTATAATAAAAAATAGGCGAGTATCTTCTTAATAAAACACTAAAACACAAATAGCTGGTTGCATTCCGAGAGTAGCATTTCGAGAAAAGCTGAAACTTTAATGGGGACATCAAGAAAGCGGGTAATCATATTTTTTCACTATATACTGTTTTACTACTTCACCTCTAAGATATTCTTGCCTGTGGAATTTTGAGGAGCACTTCCGACGTCTGGGCGTCAAAATTCCACCAAAATTCCCAGACTGAATAGGACTGGGGCTGCTCTCAAGCCGCTCCTGCCTAAGGGTTCTGACGCCTCCTGCCGGAGGCTCTATGCAGGCATCGTTCTTTCCATTGCCCTTTACAGCGGCCCAGCGGAACGCCTGCGGTCTACGCACGGAGCGAGGAGGAGTGGCAGGCGGTCGCCTCCTTCTGCGAAGCAGTAATGCTAGCGAAAGGAGCCCGACCGCATCAGACAACGGCAAAAACACACCGCCGTCGTCGAAGTGCTCCTCAAAATTCCAAAGGCAAGCAATCAACTCAAATACAAAAATAGACAAAAACTGGGCAAGTGCGAGTCGGGCTCACACATTTACGTAAGTTTGTTTTGTGCGGAACCCTCAGTGTGCGAGTCCGACACGCACTTGCCCAGTTTTTTATGCTTAACATTTTCTAGACTTCATTGTAGACTTTACTACTTCTTATTTACGTTCTTGGATAAGTAGGTACCCTACAAATAGAACACTCAATATTTTATAATCTACGCGGATCCCGCAATTCTAGCATTCGCTTGGAGTTTGACAGACAGAATGGCGGGAATCCTGCGCAAACCGGCATGCGGCATTCGCTTCGACTTCATATTTGAATAGTAGGCAAGTATCTTCTGAGCGCGCGCTTCCTGTTCCGTTTTGTTTAGTAACAGTCACAAATGTGCAGTCAAGGACAACGTGCGTATGCACTGTTTATTTTGCCATCAACGTAATATTATGTAAGTACTTACTGGATTCGGATATTGACGTAGCTAGTGTAAGTGACTGTGAACCATACTTATTGATACTTATTGAGCCAGTAGTGAGAATGATTGGAAGATAAACAAGGTAAGATCATAAATCACGTACTTAGATACTTACTGTTAGTTCCTATTTTATTATTTTTTATTAATGTCGTTTATTTGTTTTAGTTAAATCGTTACCTAATAAATACTTTTATTAATAGAAAGTTATTTTATTTCCTGCAAAACAATTGTGTACGCACCTGTACGAAATCATTCAACACAATAACAACATTATACTGGAAATTTTAGAACGTTAGGTCTAAGTACTACACGGCCGCTTTTTCGTACCCATTCAAACTTGGTCGGTTTATCCATGTTTTGTAGTTGTTCTGGTCTTTTTATTATATCTCTTTAATTATTTAGTGTAATGAGCTGAAATTTCAAATAGGATTAGTTGTATTAATACACTAATGATTGGGATATATTTTATTTTGCTTTTTCCATTAAAAAGTCCTATAATCGGATGTCATAAAATATAGTGGTCCAGTCGTAGTAATTATGCGATTGCTCATTAATTACTTAGCGCACATACATGAAACTTTGCAGGACATTGTAGAGTCTTACAAGTTATAGATACATGTAAAAAGTTAGACTCTAGAGTTCCTATTTTAAGAGCTTTGACCTAATAACCTTATTTTACGTTTACTTTTATATCTTCTGAACGGTATGTTTTTTTCAAATTCTGCTTTTACACACATTACACACAAATCCAAAGTAACGTGCATAAAAAATTATAACTTTCTACTAAACCGTTTTATATGATTTTCATCAAATTGGCAAACGTCACCGCAGCGGAAACTCGGATATCTTCGTAATTATAAGACACACAAATTTCATTTATACATACACATTTACATCTCGTTACACACTAATTATTGTATGTATTTGTTTTCTTGTATGTCCATAGAAAAAAAAAAGTTACGCTCAGAATACGTAGTCCTGGCGGAAACAGTTTTTGTTGAATATCTGCTGAATGGCTGGATGCACAAATCTGAACTTACCATACACATTTACAGGACGTCATACACTAAATATCTGCTAAACTGAAATTAAGACATTCCACACTTTTACGCTTGAACTACGCTCACGATTTCTTCTACACATTGGCAAAACTGATACTGATTCGACTCTTAAACGCAAAGGTAAGATTCTTAATTAGAGCATCATTCATGTAAACTTTGTTATATTTACAATTACAGATCTAATAAAGATCAGAATCAGAAATAATAAAGTAAGATAATGATACTTTTAAGGTTTATGCATTATAGAGAATAGGCAAATAGGTTATAGTTTCTTTATTTGTTTAACCATAAAGAAAAATAAAATAAACTGTTATTATTAAAATCCGTAAAATGGTGTTTCCTTCAGCGTTAACCACACCCCCACCCCACCTTTGAAACCCAACCTCAATTACGTCAACGTAAATTCGCTGGTAAGTGGAATATTCCATATCAATTAATGAAACCTTGGGTTTTATTTTTTGATATGGGATATTCCACTTATTCTTAGTTAAACTGATGGATAAAGTTGGCGCAAATAGACCTTAATTCAGATCCAATATATGGACCTATATATATTTTTTTAAATACTATCGATAAAAAATTACCATGAGCACCTAGATACACCACTATATCGGCCGTTATGTTGGCAGCCCCTTACATCATGTATATGGTCATCTATGTCAAAGTTGGTATTGAACCTTAGTACACGTTTTGACGTTTCGTGTCGAACCATTTTTCTCTATGGGAGTCCCGTCTCTTAAACGTAGTGCTTATATTCTCTTTGCTCCTAGTGGTAAGCAGTCGTACAGTACTCAGTATTTCTGTATTTCAAGAATAAGAATCAATAAGAATATTTACGAAGCGGCTGAAGAATACTACTGTAAGTACAAATAAATGTTTTTAATTAAATTAGTGGACCAATAGTTTTATTGCGTAACATGAAACTTCTCTCTCTCTGAAACTCTGGTTTCCCTTCAAAACGCATAAATCTTTCGCCTTTAACATGAAACTTCAAAAAATTTTTACAACTGTGTAAGCTTCGAGAATGGAACTTCAGTTAGGTTTATTAGCACTGCGAAGGATTGGTTTTCTGCATTAGGAGCGTATAATACGCGGCAAATAACTTGAACTAAAATGGCCGTCATTCCTATGGTTACGTGCAGCCCTTCACTGTGCCGCACTTCGATTGGGGCCAGAAAATCTGTTACCTGCCGATGGCCATTTTAGTTCAACTTTTAGGCCGCGTTTTGTACTAAATATTGTAGCATTTGTCTTTCTTTTGAATAAGTTCCTTCTACATAGTTTGAAGTGATGTCACCTCGAATCCAATCTTTTCAAAATTGATCAACGACTTTCGATGTTAGGTAGGTATAGGTATTATGTATAAGAATCAATTTTATAACCCTGTAAACTTAAAACATTTAGGTACTTGAATGAAAACCGTTACACCCAAAAAATCTGATCGAAACAAAATAAAATATGGTTCTGTATTGGGGGTAGATAGATAGAACCTATTTTAAAAAATCGCGTTCCTGATTACGTTTTGCACACCCGTGGACCGTGATAATCAAACCTTGAAACCGTATGCTTTCAAAGTTTCAAGATCAGATTGTAGCAGTAAGTGTAGTGCCTTGTAGATTCTGATACTCGGTTGCCTTATTATCTTAGTACCTATATTTTCTTGTATTTAAAGTTCGTTAATTTTATACTTTTTTTGTACTTTTATTTTAGACGTTTTTCGAACATAAAATATGTAAGTACTAATTCGCGACATGTAAGTTTTTTTTCCTTCAATGCTTAGTATAAGATTTTCGGGCCTCAATCGAAGCGCAGCACAGTTTGGGGCTACGCGTTACCATAGCAACGAAGGCCATTTTAGTT
Source organism: Leucania comma (assembly GCA_958295575.1). Classification (NCBI taxonomy): domain Eukaryota; kingdom Metazoa; phylum Arthropoda; class Insecta; order Lepidoptera; family Noctuidae; genus Leucania; species Leucania comma. The sequence goes on from OY282483.1 coordinate 6,926,949, forward strand.
TAACTTATTTGCTACGTAGGTACCTACTTTTTAAACTATCTGTAACAGTGAAAAAGTGTTTTTTTTTGTTTCTCGAGATTTTTGAGTGTGGAACTCGGATAGACGTTTTTCTGCCATGGAGTTATAAACTTATGATTATTTGTTATTAAAAAGACATTACCTACTCTATTGTAAATAAACGACAAAGATGATACTGGTTATATCCATTTAAAGTTACGGTATATAGGTACGCGCCGCGGTGCACAGCGCAAAATTCTGCGTTGCAGCAGGCGGCACTGCCGATTTTAGCGGCGCGGCGCCGCAGCGCGATTATGTATTTCGGCCATAGATAGTTTCGGCCCTTACTAGGGTTGCCAACATTTCTTCGACGAAATAATTATAGTATTTTTTAAACTAAGCTCTAAAAAATATAGTACACTTCGAAAAAATATAGGTAGTATTTTATAAAAAAAAAGCAAAAAATAGACAAAGATATTATTTATTTAGATTTTTTTATAACTAAATTTTTTAGCACTTCTTGTAATTTTTTAACTACATATTTAAAATCTAAAATAAAAGTTTCATACTTATATATAAAAAAATCTATATTTTTGTTACAGGTTTATATTTTTATTTTTAGCCTTTCTTTTGGTTTTTTCTTTTTGCGACTCACTTTCGTTATCTCTTAAATTTTCTATAACTACATAATTTAATAATAATAATTTATTTAGGACTTTAACTTCTTATAGAAAAGAACAATTTTTAATTGAAAATAATCACCAAAATCAAAGAGCATAAACATAGCAGACCAATGACCAAACATTCGGTTGACATAGACAAGTTCAAAACGCAGTAATATAGATAAGTTAGGTAACACTAACACGCTACCGCATCGGTCAAATGTTGAGCATTTTTGCGAACTATATATTTTTCCAACAGCCCAAAAAACATACAGACGTAGAATTATCGTTTGTTTTTTTTTTCTTTATTTATTTTGGGGTATTTATTTGACCAGTTATGCCAACCCCATCGTACCTTTTAACATTAATAATGTAATATCGTCACAGAGGCTAAACTAAAATAATTAAGATATTATGTATTTGCTAAAAAAACTGTTATGCTACATTTACGTATGGGCCCAACCTCTGCCAATCGTTCGTTGACGGGGTTTCCCCATTTGTACAATGGCTACACAATAGCGATTGGCCGAAGCTGGGCCCACATGTAATGCCCCATTTACACGTGGGCCCAGCCTCGGCCAATCGCCATTGTATAAACGGGGTTTCCCCGATTACACAATGACTACACAATAGCGATTGGCCGACGCTGGGCCATCGTGTAAACCAGGCATAAACGTAGCATTAGGCTACGCCCCTTTCCGGTTAGCAAACAATGTTATCGTGATAGCAAACACGAAAACAGCGCAGCGAACGCGGCTTAATTTGTAATCGACATATACAACACATTGTGATATTGAGTCAAAGGTTTTTGTCAGCCCGTAAACGGAACTCTAAAAACCGTTTCACGTTACTTTGTTAGAAGTGGTCGGGAAAAGGATGTTATTATATTACAATCGATGTTATTATAATTATACAACTGTTCTCTATAAATGCTCAGATTGAGCTCATATACATATAGGTTTGTTTCGATGCAAGGTTTTGTTTCGATGCAAGAGTATGGTGCTATTCTCTAAGAAAACCAGCGCTGCCGCAACGAAGAATATCCAAATAGGATACATTGAATTAACAATCCAATGTATAGGTCTATTAGGTTGACAATCCAATGTACCCTATTTGGGTGTTCGTCGTTAAGGCAGCGCTGCGTTTTCTTAGAGAATAGCACCACAATTCTGTCATCAATACAAAGAAAAGAGGCGTTGATTGGGTTTAGGCGCATTAGGGCTAATTCTCATTTTGGCAACCGACTCGCTAATGGACTACTTCTCATTATGGCCACTTCTCATTTTGGCTACTTCTCATTAGGGCGACTTCTCACTTGGGCTACTTCTCATTAGGGCTATTACTCATTAGGGCTACTTCTCAAAATTTGGTAATGTTTATTGATTGAAATAAGTACTGTCTTTATGTATATAAACATGTTTATTCATTCATAAGAGATCAATTACATTATTTTAAGAATGAATCAACATTAATTGAACCTATGTAATAGGTATACAATACTTCTTGTGTTAGGTTTTGTTCTTGATAATAAATAGTGCCTTATGTTTTTAAAGATAATTGTTAAAATGAGTTAAAATTTTAAGGATTCTTGTTTTATATTAACAATAATGTTTTAAGTAATACCTAAGCTATATTATATAAGTTATTTATTTCTGCTGTTTGGAAATGTTAACCCTTGATCTAATATTGATCGTTAGAATGAATGGGGTAATAAGTGACTTAATGATTGGACCACGACTCTGGGATCACCTGATATCGTGGGCCAATGAGAGAGCGGAACGCACGGGGGTTTTTGGCTAAGAACTTGAGCGCGCAAGGGCATTCGTTCCCGGAGGGACGATTGAGAGAGTCGATAGGAATAGTAGCTTTGAGTACTGTAATAATTAAGTATCACATAGTTGTTTGTTCTTAATGTAATTAATAAAAGTAAGTGAACAGTTTGAGTTTGTCTTTATACAGTCCTCCCAATTGAAATAGTCTTCCCTTAAGAATTGTGACCGCTAAGGCAACGAGTTTTATACTTCAGAAGTGGGATAAATGCACCCAAAACGTAAGTATGCGCCCAAATTTTATATTTTCTTTGTTTGATGTGATTATAATTACGGGTTTTGCCTTTAAATTAACCTGAGTCAGTCTTAAGATAAGTCATACAGTGTGTTAGTTAGGCACCAATAGGATTTAGTTTTTTTTTTAATCTTGTTTTTGTAACTAATTTTATTGATACTATATTATATTTGAAATTACTGTTATTTATTTATTGTGCACACCTACCACAGTTTTGTCTTTTTAACCCAAAGGTTGACTGGAAGAGAATGCCTTGTTGCATTAAGTCCGCCTATGTACCACTATTGTACATGAAGATTAAATAAATAAATAAATCATTAGCACAGAGTAAGTAATAGTACAAGTCCATTAGTACCATAGTTGAAAGTTTTCTTGCTAAAAGCTGTAATTACATTTTGTTTAATATTTTTGTAAGACAGTATTTTAGCGAGTGATTACCCGTTAACACTATTCCGTACTCTCACTATGGAAGACGTAATAGCTAGCAAACAATGGAACTCCATGTTAGAATTTCCGTTAGTAACCAAATCGCAAGCTTAAAATCGAATGATTGAGGTGGGTGTCAAGAAACCCTTCTAAACAAAGCTAAAAATATTCAACGATAGAGGTGTTTTGTATTTTTCGTTAGAGAACTTTTTAAGTTTTTACAATAAGGTTGATATTGGGTTATAACGGCGCTTACCTACCAAGAGCGTCACCCGACCCTTCCCACGATAAGTTCGACCGTGGCGAGCGAGGCACTTATGAGGCACTTGACGCCGCATACCGCATCTATCGCTTATTGGATTTAAGCGTTACATTTGGGACACAGGTACCTATGTTCTATTTTTAGAATAGGACGAATTAAACTTCATTCTTTATTTAAGAAATACCAATCTTGATTCCGAAAATAAAGGCGACTTGCTCAGCACACATGCTCGACTTTTCAATTTTCCAATGGTATTAAAAGAAAGGATAAACAATTTCAGACCATCGGCAATTAGTAACTTCTTATTCACAACTTCATTATACGGCTCTCAAGTTTCTTTACCGTGAGTTTCAGACAATGCTACAGTCATCGGGTCAACGAAGGCTTGTGACTCCGGGTCACCGAGAGCTGCACTCCGCCACGAGGAGCCGGAGTCGGCTGCGAAGTCGAAGCCCCGTGCCAGACATCGAGCTGAGCCGAGAGCGGCTTCGGGTGCTGGAGAATGAAGTACGGCGTGAGCGCGACCGTGTACGCGCCGCCGAAGACCTGCACCTCGCAACACGTCGCAGCGACGACCCGCGTGAGGACAACCGTCTCCGCAGCGCTTCCACGGCATCGACACGGCGCCGGGACGCCGAGCCACGTGCAGAGCAACGCGCGGAGCGCAGACTACAGAACGAAGTACGGCAGGAGTGCGACCGTGTACGCGCCAACGAAGATCTGCACCACGCATCGCGTCGTAGCGACGAGCCCCAAGCGAACAACCGTCCCCGCAGCATCTCCATGGCATCGATACGGCCCGGATGCTGAGCCACGTGCAGAGCAACGTGCGGAGCGCGGACCACGGCAGCACAACCGCGTGGAATGGATTGAAAGGTCACGTAGTCTTTCTTTTTCGAAAAGAGATTTGTTTAATATTATTAGGGACTTGAGAAGTGCTCTCACATCTCCACCTGTAAACCAAGACGCAGCCCAACCACTACAGAAAATTAACCACGAAAATATATTGTCGAACTTTGATCCCTCGTCCAAAAACCAGCGAATAGACGTGTGGTTAAGAAAAGTGAATGAGTGCGCTTCGGTATACGGTTGGGATGAAAGCACCACCGCTCATTTTGCAATGCAAAAGTTGCAAGGTCTGGCCAAGACGTGGTACGAAAGTCTACATACCATCCTATTTACTTGGCAAGAATGGCAAGAGAAGTTACTAAGCGCGTTTCCGTGTGAACAGAATTACGGTCAGACCTTGGAAGATATGATTAGGAGAAAGAGCAGATATAACGAATCCATTGAGGTTTATTACTATGAAAAACTTAGTCTAGTGAATCAATGCGATATAGTAGGTACCCGCGCGGCAGAATGCAAATAAAACACTCAAATCAGGAGCTTTAGCACTGAGTTGTACCCAACCCGATCAGCTGTTACAGTATTTACTCAGCAATAGGGACTATAATCAATCTGGTCGGGACCGTTTTTACGCTAATAATAGAAATTTGGATAATCTTAAATTTTCCAAAACAGCGAGCAGTAGTTCTGGTAACCGACCAAGCCACACTAATGGATGTTACAATTGTGGGGAAATAGCGTAGACGTTGAAAAACTCTTCATTTTACAAAAAAAAATGTGTGAAAATTCTTGCGAACATAGACCAAATGCAGAGCTGTAAACCTCATTTCATTAAATATAAAATGCTCACCCTAACAAGCATATACATTTTGGAAGTAAGCAAGTTTGTAAGAAAGCATGTGTCGTTATTCCCTTTAGCTAAGAATCAAAGGCAACAACGCTCCTTAAGAGTAAAAAAAATGAATTAGCAGTACCGAGCTCAAAACTAGCTATGTATCACTCAGGACCTCTTGTAATGTGCATAAAAATTTACAATAAATTACCCAGTGAAATTAAAGACATAGAATTTGACAATAAATTTATAAACACACTTAAAATGCACTTAATACAAAAGTGTTATTATAGCCTTAATGAGTTTCTAAATTGAAATTACGCTAATATTTTGATTACACTATTTGACGATATTATTTGAAAAATTGACATTCTAAAAAAAATTATCAATATTTGAAATTTGACGCAATGTAAAAATGTAGAAATGTTCAAAATAAATAAATTAATAATGAAATGATAGCATAGTAATTGATAATGTGATAATAATATTTAACTAAATAACTTTTACAATAATGCATGCAATACAAATTAAGATACATAAAATGTTGCGGTGCCCTAGCAGGGTTCATGTACGAAACTTATATTATATAACAAGACCTTGTAAACGACATGAATGCAAATAAATAAATAAATAAATAAATAAGATTGGCCACATCGCGGAAAAATGTTACAGATAATCAGATGATAGATTGACAAACGTTAGTGGTACAGCGCAGAAAACGATTTTATAAACGACAAAAAAACGCACATATAGGCAATTATCCTGGTTCTAAGTTCATAAAAGAGGTAAAAGTAAATAGTTGTTCGAGTAAGTAATAGTTAGAACTTTTATAGATTTTAGGAGTGACGTTACTCTGATTAGGGAAACTATTGCCAGCCAACTAGGAGTAACTCGCGATAATGTATCTACACTATTGAAAGGATTTGGCAACAACGTAGTCCAGTCGCTAGGAAATCTGACTCTTGACATGATTGTCTATGAGGTGGAGGCTAGAGCTGCTTGTTAAGTAGTGCCCAAATATCTAATAGAGGTCCCTGTGCTTATAGTACAATTATTCACAGAGCAATCTTACATAGCAGTCTACAAAGATAAAAGTAAATTGCAATTGTATAATATTAGGGATGAATTGCCTTGTCCCGAACTTGTTGTTAACAGTGATAGCTTATTGAGTTTTTGCTGCTAATACAATAGACATATGACCCTGCTGCTGAAATAGAATTACACACAAATACAATTAGGTTAGGAATCAGTGGAATTGTTCTTCAACGAAAGCAAGACTTCGAGAATTTTCATTCTGTATCATACTATAGTCGGCAGACTTCTCCGGAAGAAAAGAATTTCCACCATTATGAGTTAGAAACCCTAGCAATGGTTTGCTACCTTCATAAGTTTAGATTATATTAATTATGAAATGAGTTCAAAGTTATCACTGATTGCGGCTTTCTGTGTTCTACACTTTCAAAGCGGGACTCGATACCAAGGATAGCATGGTGGTGGCTGACATTACAGGAATTCGACTGTACTGTCGAATAAAGAGCTAGAACTAAAATGAGTCATGTTAGTGCATTGTCTCGAAATCTTGTCAGATCGTCAGAATCACTCGAAGATCAGTTTCCAGTAATAATGACAATTAGTAGTGAAGTTGGTTTCATACGCTACAGTTACGTGACTCCAAGCTACGTAGGATAACAGACGTTCAAAATAGTTAACTAGGTGAAAAATGCCAACAGTACATTAGTCAAAATTATGTCATTAGGTTACTTCGCTATTTGGATGGTGAGGTAGAGAAGATCAGATGGGTTGTACCAAAACTCGCGAAGATTTACTGCACCCTATCACTAATGTAGAGATTCCATTCCATACGCTTCATGTGGACCACCTTGGACCCTTTGTGAAGCCAAAATGTAACTAGGATTCCAGAAGACATCTTTAGTACGTTTAGAAACCCTGAACGTCTCATGAGCGCTTATGGTATTTGTTTTGCCTCGCATACATACAAGCGATTTGGCCTAAACAAAGGCATAAAACATGTTTTAAATGCGGTAGCCAGCTCCAAGTCGAGCGGTACAATCCCACCATTCTCGATTCATTGAGAGCGTTAAGCATTCGATAGATAGATAGATGTATTCTTTATTGTACACCAAAAATAAAATTACATAAAGAACTTAAAATTAATAGGGTTTAATACAATAATAAGGCTGGTTTCAGTAAAAGACGGAAACAGCAAAAAAAACTTATGCCTTCCTTTGTAGGACCGTAACGTGTTAGCAAATTTCTAGATATGGACTGTTATACCCGTATTGTGGCACCAATACCGGGGCTAGTTGATACAGAGAGTAGACGTTCGACAACGGTTGCTGCAGATCGCATGAAGCCGGGGTTCCACGTAACCGCTCTAGAGATCGCATCGACAGAAAAGACGTAGATGATAGTTACAATAGTGACGATAATAATGCGGGAGTAATTCCAGTTAGAATACGAGTACCTTACTTATTATGTTGTGTTTTGTTGTTGTTTTTTTTAATGTTTTGTTTTAATATAATAGACCATTTATTATGTACAGAATTTTATCCGTTGTTACAGATCAAGTACGCGAGAATCGATCGGTTCGTGACTTGATATAAAAGTGGCAAAGCCTTACGGCTGCCATCTCGGGCACAAATCGATCGGCTCGTGCGGGCGTCGTTAGGTGATGAATAAAGTGATAAAGTAAGTCCTTCCGGCTGCCATCACGAGCATAAATCGATCGGCTCGTGCGGGCGTCGTTAGGTGATGAATAAAGTGATAAAGTAAGTCCTTCCGGCTGCCATCACGAGCATAAATCGATCGGCTCGTGCGGGCGCCGCGTGGCATCCTGATTAATCGATCGTTCAGGATAGTAGGGCACCCTGATTAATCGATCGTTCAGGGATTTGGTTTGTTCACGACATAAATCGATCGGTCGTGAACTTACTCTTAGATGTTTTGTGACCCAATTAATCGATCGTTTGGGTTCACTTTGTGTTGGGGTTATAATGCCCAACAGTGAGAGTATTGGTTCAAGGTACAGCGTGGCTCGTACAAATTGTTTCGATCCAGCAAATCGATTGCTGGTTGAAATTGAAAGTTAAAAAAAAAAAAAAAGTTTGTTAATGTCTCTTTCTACCTATAATGTAAATGTGAGAACACTGTAGACTCCGCAAATTCTTAGATTAATTCTTATCATGACTCACTTTTTTATGATTATTTTTGTTGTGCTTTCTGGTACAATATTGACTGGTCTACATTGTCCTAACATAATTTATTAATGAATACTGTAATATGAAAATATTGTAATATAAACCTTTTTTTTAAAAGAGTAACCATGGAGTTTCTTGCCGGTTCTTCTCCATAGGAAACGACCAATTTGGAACCGTGCACTAGCTTCTGACGTTTTATAAGTGCCCATGTAGGCCTATATGAAATAAAAACATTTTGACTTTGACATTATTGTATTAAGTTCAAACAACTAGTAATAGATACTAATTATTATTGTTATAAATTCAACAACCAATTAAAAGTCCGATTGTTAGGTTTCCACCTGGAGCCGTGTGCAGGGCCGCACACGATGTCAGGACGGACGATTGTTAGGTTTTGTTCTTGATAATAAATAGTGCCTTATGTTTTTAAAGATAATTGTTAAAATGAGTTAAAATTTTAAGGATTCTTGTTTTATATTAACAATAATGTTTTAAGTAATACCTAAGCTATATTATATAAGTTATTTATTTCTGCTGTTTGGAAATGTTAACCCTTGATCTAATATTGATCGTTAGAATGAATGGGGTAATAAGTGACTTAATGATTGGACCACGACTCTGGGATCACCTGATATCGTGGGCCAATGAGAGAGCGGAACGCACGGGGGTTTTTGGCTAAGAACTTGAGCGCGCAAGGGCATTCGTTCCCGGAGGGACGATTGAGAGAGTCGATAGGAATAGTAGCTTTGAGTACTGTAATAATTAAGTATCACATAGTTGTTTGTTCTTAATGTAATTAATAAAAGTAAGTGAACAGTTTGAGTTTGTCTTTATACAGTCCTCCCAATTGAAATAGTCTTCCCTTAAGAATTGTGACCGCTAAGGCAACGAGTTTTATACTTGTATACTTTAGTCGGGTTTGAAATTAATATTTATTTATTTATAACATACACAAATCAATATGACGGCGCGTAGTACACTCTGTTATTTCTTACCCGATTTTCTAGTAAGGGCACAATACTGCCATCCATCTTATACGTCCACAATAAATATAAGTTATAGATACTAAAGTATATGCACCAGGAAATCATTGTATTTAATAATTCATTAGTTCTAGATACACGAAAGTAATAATTGTCATTATTAATGCATTATTAAAAAATAAAAAGTTACATTCTTGACTAGGATTAAAATGTGGGTATTAAGTAATTTATGTTATCAAAAATATGGGTGCCTTAATTTTATTTTTTGATCGATCGTAAAACGGCGAATTGTCTCAATTATTGTTGTTTATTATTCGAAAAGATGGAAGAAGAACTTGTATTTGTGAAAAATCAAAGAGTTAACGACGCTCTGTTGCACAATGGATATAGATACAATAAAACTAAAAAAGTTAACCAAGATAAAATTTTTGTGTGGCGTTGTACAAACAAAAGGGAATGCAATGCATCTGTTACTTTGAATGAAACTGAAAACCAAATCATGAGGCAGTCCCAACATACTTTATTATTGAAATTAAAGTAATTAAAAGAAGTGACACCTAGTAATGTTTACCTATCCTTTAACTATTGATTTGTGTATGTTATAAATAAATAAATAAATGTTAATTTCAAACCAGTATTTAAACGTATTTCCTGATTTTTGCGATACTTCCTACTTACAATATTGTATACTTATCTATTACATTGGTTCAACTAATGTTGATTCATTCTTAAAATAATGTAATTGATCTCTTATGAATGAATAAACATGTTTATATACATAAAGACAGTACTTATTTCAATCAATAAACATTCCCAAATTTTGAGAAGTAGCCCTAATGAGTAATAGCCCAAGTGAGAAGTAGCCCGAGTGAGAAGTAGCCTAAGTGAGAAGTCGCCCTAATCAGAAGTAGCCAAAATGAGAAGTGGCCATAATGAGAAGTAGTCCATTAGCGAGTCGGTTGCCAAAATGAGAATTAGCCCTAATGCGCCTAAACCGTTGATTGTATTTAGGCACTTGAGGTACTTCTACGCGATCGTATTGAATGATTTTAAATCCAACATCGACGTGATGTCCAATTACACGGCTAGTCCAAGTTTAAAAAAAAAATGTTAAACTAGACTACTTGCCTAATTAATTTGATATACTTACAAATATTTGCAATTTTTTTTTATCATAGAACTTGGTGTGATTTATTTTCAAAGTTACGTCTAACACAGACAAAAACCGGCCAAGTGCGAATCGGACTTGCGCACAAAGGGTTTTGTACCATTGACTAGGTAAACAACAGAATAACAACAAAATAGTCAAGAAATGGCATTTTTTGTACAAAAAGGGTGTACTTAACCATAAAACTATTTATTTTATTTTTATAATTAAAGTAAAAATACAACTGAGTATTTTGTGAATATTTCAAGTGCCTACCTGTTGCCATTATTGATATCGAGCAAATAGGGCAAAAAAAATCACATTTGTTGTATGGGAGCCTCCCTTAAATATTTATTTTGTTTTGTTTTTAATTTTTTTTTTTTTTTTTGGGTAGGTAAAATCATCCAATGACAAATCCCGCCCTTGGGTGGGGCGGGAAATAGTGTCAGACTTTTACTGACTAAAAACCTACCTTTCCGTTCCTTGCCTTTATCCTGGGGCCTTTGGTGACAGTCTCACATAAGCTTTGGCCCCAGTACGTTTTGTTTTTAGTAGGTATTTGTTGTTACAGCGGCAACAGAAATACATAATTAGTGAAAATGTCAACTGTCTAGCTACCGCGGTTCTTGAGATCTTAGTCTTAGTTTACTCTTTGGGTACGGAACCCTAAAAAGCGAAGTTATTAAATGAAATATAATAATTCAGCAAACAGCTGTAATCGCATTTCTATCGTTTAACGTTCATCAGATATACGGGAATTCAAGGCATTCTCTCACTAGAAGTGGTAAGTGTAAAAAATTAACACGTTCAGGGCGGACCGAATTGTAATACGCGTGTCTTCCTTGCGGTGCCGTTAAGAAATACATAGTTTTCTCTGCCGTGCGGAGAGTAAGGGTGGGCTCCGTACGCCGACCTGGGCGCGTCGGTCTCCAGACATTTTATATGGCAACAAGACTTGTACAGGTACGTTAGGGCCTGTGTATACCAGATTTTGTAAACGCGCCTTTGACGCGCGTCTCGTCGTAGCGACACAGACGTGATACACACGCTTATCAGACGCAGCCTGTAGACCTCTAATGGGATAAAAGCACGCCGCGTTTTAGAAACGCGCGTCGCCGTCGATGGCGCGCTTTTATCCCGTTAATAAACGTGGTGTGCATAGGCCCGATCCACGCCACGCGTTGCGCCGCTACGTACAAATCAGGCGTAGTCCACCTGTCCACGTGTGCGTCGTTCTAATTAATGTAGATCTCGATTAACGGGACTCGTGAGTCGGGTCATTACCACAGGCAGTGTTGGGCAATTGTAATCTAACTACTGATTAATAACTACGACTAAATATTGTAATTAGTAATCAAAACTACAAACTACTTTAAATAATCGTAAAAAGTAGTTAAAAATTTGGATTACTAACTACAAATTGTAGTTGTAATCACGATTACGAGACTACTTTTTATAACTACACATTTAAAGGTCGATTTTTTGATTACGTGTCGATCAAAACAATAATAGTATTATGTAATATAATAAGGACATAATTAATCATCTACGACTTAAAGTCCTGTATTCAATTATTCGTGAAAGTAAACATACATGAATTTTTATACATTCAGATTCAGGTTTTTTTTTAAATTAAATTTTAGAGCTAGATTCAGTTGTAACAAATCAATAATTTCATCACTTTTCATGTTTATTTACTTTCAAAATATAAGTTCTTAGTACTTAAATAATCAGTAATCATGATTACTAGATTACAGCAATCAAATTAACAACTACTTCGTTTAGTTTGATTACTTGTAGTTAAGTTACATGTAATCATAACTACATGTAGATAACTACTTTCAATAGTAATTTGTAATCTGATTACAGAATAGTAGTTAACTGCGCCCAACACTGACCACAGGCCATCATGGCATGGCTCAATCTGCCTACTTACAACAGACAACTACAAATAGTTTGTTTTTGTTCAGGCCGCCATGACATACGAGCTGCATATGAGCGGGGTCGTCACCGGCTCCCTGAACTGCTTCTGCCTCGCGTGCGACGTCTTCCTGCAGTCCGCGCGCGACGCCAGCCACCACGTGCGCACATCCCAGCATCAGAACAAGGCAGGCGCGGTGCTGTTCTCCGACAAGTTTCCAGACGAGCATATTAAAAAGGTGAGTTGGTTAGAATAATATTCGGGGGCATTTTTGTCCAAACGTACAAAATACCTCGATATACGCTCGCGTGACCAGTAGGTTTGTCTATACATACCGGCGTAGCTTCCGCCGTATCTATTATACGGGGCCCCCGCGCTACAGGCAAAACTTCGCAACATGTAAACCAATCATTTGTAAAAAAACATACCTACTTTTGAACCCCTTTTCATGTTCTTATGGGGTGAATTCTGGAAAATCATGTCTTAGCTTATATGCGTGCCAAACAACACAATTGATATCAGTTCAGTCGTTTGAGCTGTATGTCGATTTATCAGTTAGTTAGTCAGTAACTAACGGTTGCCTTTATAGAAGATAGAAAACTAGCTGTTAGCCGCGACTTCATCCGCGTCAAGCTCGTACAACTGCACCAACAAAGTAGGTAACTAATAATTCTGTACCTGCGATTAATACTGTAATGATCTAATTCATTCACATAATAAAACGACTAAATTCTCTATTTCTGAGAGTATGTGTCCGGAAACAAAATTCAAAGAGAGAAAATAAAAAGTAGCCTTAGTTGCTCCTTGTAACGTCTGTCAGTAAAATCTTGACAAAATCGGTGCCCTCTCCCGGGAATAGGATACGAGACATCTCGGCAGAGGCGTAGCTAGGTGGCCAAGGGCCCTGGGGCAAAACCAAACTGGGCCCCTAAACTAATATTGTTTTCTTTTTGTTTGTGTTGCAGCCTATTTTACTTAGATTCGTTCAATAAGCGCTTTGCAAATTAGATTTTGGGGGCTCCAGGGCACTGCCCCGCCTAGCCCCTTAGTAGCTACCCCACTGCACCCCACCAAAGTTTCTTCATAATCTGATCAATGACACTTATAATCATAATGTTAATACAAATGTACGAGTAGAAGTACAAAGTGTACAAACATTGATTTTGATTTATTAACTACATAGGTAATTCTGAGCCACTCTTGCCAAATCCCATGGAAGGCGACTAAGTGATGTGTCTCAGAACTAGTAGAAGTATTTGCCCCGCAGTGAGACAGTATAGGCTAGATAATAGGTATAAAATAATAATAAAACTGTTGTTGCGCGTTTGGATCGAGGGCCTGATACAGATTACAGTACCTCTACCATGAGTTTTAAGCAATAGTATTCGTCGCTACTCGATATCGACGCCGTAAATATTTTGTATGGCAAATTTTGCAGCGCCTCTAGCGGTCACTTGCAGAACCAAAATGTTTACGGCGTCGATATCGAGTAGCGACGAATACTATTGCTTAAAACTCGTGGTAGAGGTACTGGAGTCTTAACCACAGGTAGCTTAGACTGTGCTCGCGATACCGCCTGACTGAGTTTATAATTTTATTTGCGTTTTATAAAATATTAAATTGTTATGTATAGAAAATGAATACCTAAACAAAATAATAAGGAATTTACTTCATTACGAGGACTACCCCGTTTGCCTAACAACCATTTAAACAAGTATAAATAAATGCTTTATATCACCATTGTAATTAGTATAGAGTTGTGACTGATATATTAGTATTCGCTAAGCTTTTAGTGAAATTCAATGGATTCATGTATTAGTAATCCGACTAACTACGCAACGCGCCGCGTCTCCGTAAACACGGCTTAAGGCCAGTTTACGTCGTACATTGCAGGAGCGGGCCGCGTCATCACTCCCGCAAAAATAAATATATGGCAATGTACGACGGACCGCCCGACACGCCGCGTCTTCTTAATCGAACACTAAGAGGATATAATAGTCTGAAATGCAACAAGTGTTAGATGATTCGATTCATTTGTTTTTCCAGTTCAAACAGGGCTACTACTGCGAGTTCTGCAACGTGCTGATGCCAATCGCGTCCAAAGTGAAGGTACATGTTAGTGAAGATGAACACAAGCACAACAAGGGGGTTCTGCTGCTGAAACCGCTGGGACTTGATGTAGTGGCGTTCAATAACGTTCTTATTGAAGAAAAGGCTTGGCATGGTCTGATTGAAGGAGTCTGCTCACTCTGTAACGCAGAGCTCGAAGATGAGGATGATCATAAGGCTGCTGCAGAGCACTCTTTGAATTTAGTTCTGAAACCTATTCAGTTTGGAGCTGATAATGCTGTCTTTCGTCATGTAAGTACAAACTTTGTTATGGAATTCCAAGTATGTAGTTCACTGAAATGATATTTTGAAACCGAAGAATTTCAATAGTTCCGCTAGCCTTCTGCCAGTGGCTTCACTGTGGGTTGGTGGACACCAAAGGAACCGTTATAAGGATTCATGATCATCCTTTTACAGAACTGGAAGGTGTGTTTCACTATATTAGGTACGTGAAACGTGTGCTCCTAAGCCAGGCTGTGGGAATACATAGTTACTTTATCAAGACTAGGGGTTTCAGTCAAGTTGACAATTAGATTATTAAATACAATATTTACTAGTTAGAAAAGTTAGAAAGATCAGTACCTCTACCATGAGTTTTAAGCAATAGTATTCGTCGCTACTCGATATCGACGCCGTAAATATTTTGTATGGCAAATTTTGCAGCGCCTCTAGCGGTCACTTGCAGAACCAAAATTTTCCATACAAAATATTTACGGCGTCGATATCGAGTAGCGACGAATACTATTGCTTAAAACTCATGGTACAGATACTGTGTAGAAGTAATTTAGGTTTCTATTCCAGGATATGGTCCACCTGTATTCCAAGTTAAATATTAGAGTGATTAGGGCGCCACGGCGTTCTCACTGTCCGCCTGACGCAGGTCCGCTGGTATTTCAGGTGCTACCTGTTTCTGCCTCAAACTAATTTCAACAAAAGGGACGGGGTCCAGTAAAACCAATGCCTGCCAGGGCTATTACCTTATTATAAATTTATATGATTTAGGGGTTTTTTGTATGATTTCAGTTAGACGACACTGCTGCTCAATGCCTGACGTGCAACAAGTTGCTAGCTCCCAGCAGGATGAGCCAACATTTTGTCGACGCAGCTCATCTCGAGCTTTACGCGAAACGACGCATCGAAGCTGGTGGAGCCTGCCAAAGAACCGAAGGTAAAGAAATCTGCCAAGAAAAGGCAAATTACATGACTTCAGTAACAGAAAATGTTGACGAAATTAAGAAGACGAAGATAGAAAACGATGTCAATAAAAATATTAAAAGAGATGATACGATTGACGACAAAAACTCATCGACTGAAAATAAATCTAAAATTCTCGAATCTATTGCTAAGTACCAAACTAAAGGAATCAACATTAATTTAGAAACAGAAACAGCTTTTTGTAAAAAATGTTCAGAAGTTGTAACATTTGATTTCAATGAGATAGATAACCACATTGACAACCATTCATCTGCAGCAGAGGTTGATTCCGACTTGCTCTACCCATCACACCTGGATCAACATTTGAATCGAGTCGATATTAATGACAAAACGACACAATCTTCTGACGATCAATGTACTGATGAGATGAAAGACACTTTAAAAACTCTACACGAAAATGTCCGAAACGATGAAAATGAAGATGACGATGAAAAAAATAGCCAAGAAGAGGCAAGGGATTTTGCAAAAGCAAATAAAATTACTTATAACGAGAACACTAAGCAATCTTTTTGCCGAATTTGTGAAGTACATCTGCCGGTTTCTATTAAGTCAATGAAGGAACATGTGGAAGGCAACAATCACAGAAGACTCGTAGCCTCATCTAAGCCCTCTACAATACTACCGAAAATTCCGGGAAATGTGTCAAAGCAGGCAACGTCAGAATTCATAGAAACGGCTATTGATATAAAAACATTCTTTTATATGGCCTGTGTAATAAATACGAAATATTGCATTCTTCGGAATAGTTTGTATTTGGTATCGAACAATGATTCAAGAATGAGGTGTTTCATATGCGACATGAACTTGCCGCCACATTTGGACGTTGAGGATCATGCAAAGTCACTGCAGCATCTCGACAGGTGGGAAAAACTGCCTGTCATAACATCGGAGAGAAACGAATTCATCAGAGAGGTAAGCAAAAGTAATTTCGTCTTATGTGGCCTTGTTTAATTACCTTTATGTTAGTTATGTTTATGTTACCTTTTTAACCAAATTTCATAAAGGAGGAGATTGGTTCTCTTTGTCTCTTAGGTGATGATTCTTTTTTTGTTTGGAACAATTTTTGTATCATTCTGCTGTTTACATACAGCTTTATTTATATGATGTTATCTGTAACATTACAGGTTCATCCCGGGCGGTATCACTGCGGGTTTTGCAACCTCGAAGTCTCCGGTTGGACCGACATGAAACGTCACCTGGAGTGTTCAGAGCACCGGGGACATAAAACTTTTTGGGAGCTGCGACTGAGGGAGCTTATGCCTGCCGTACAGGAGCACATAATGCGAGAACATTTGGTTCGGTCCCTGATCGTGAGGAGAATGTTCAATTTGTTTCCTTGACGCCCCTGAATAATTGTTAACTTGATTGCAATTAGTTGATACCATAATTTTATGTTACCTAAGTAGGTATAATATTTGCTTTTTTTATGTTAGACTATTTGTTGAATCAAGGTGAATTAAGTGGTCAAACCTGTTGTTTTAACAATTGGATATTAGTGGTACTATAACTACTTACCTACTAGCTTCTAACATACAATTTCCACAACGCTTCCACAATTGACATCTTCTATTTGTATGGAATTTAAGTAACAAATGAACCCGTTAACAATGCGGATGTGACATATAAGTGCTATGTGATTTAATTCTTTTTTTCCTCTGACACATCTTGGAAACAGTTTTTCTACTATTTATCATTAATTATTCGAACTATTAGCCTATAATCTTGTTATATTCTTTAATGCTATTAAGTTTTAAGCTCTGGCCACATTGAAGTGTATCTTGTCTATCAGATTGTCCATAGGATATTAAAGTTTATGATCCTTGATGGGAAGTCTATTCGGTATTCGCGCCAGTTTGAATACCTCTCTATACAGTCAGTTTGTCTCACATCATATACTTCAGTTTGGCATCCTAAGTTTGTTTTCATTTATTTTAATCTATTCTAATTATCACGTAATTTCTCTATGACCTGATTTTTCTTTGATTTACTTTTTCTTGCATTTGTGAATCATTTTTTTATTATATAATTACATTATATATTGATTGTTTTCTTTTCGAGTTGGGTATTGATAAATACCTATAATTACTCGGTTTACACATTGCTTTGGGATGCTACCATGCGATGTTAGTAAAACAAAAAATATTTCAGTATTGTTTTAATCAATCTTAGCTTTGCCCCCTTTTATCATTATATGGGTAACAAAGTAAATAAAGTCTACTTACTATTTGTCAACTTAAGTTTAACGCAGTACAAAAGGAATAACTTTTAGGCCGAAATAAATACACTTTAGTACATAGCTTGATGGAGTGTTATACCTATCCCTGTCACATAACAGTGCAAGACAGAGACGGAAACATATCTCGAGACCACAGGCAGAAAGAACTGGGCTGAGCAATACTGAACTTTAGAAAGACTCAAAACAAAAATGCTTCCAATACCTATTCTATTTTTTTTTAACCTTTTAGGCGTTACCTGTTTGACTTGCCAATA
This sequence comes from Leucania comma, assembly GCA_958295575.1. Taxonomy (NCBI): domain Eukaryota; kingdom Metazoa; phylum Arthropoda; class Insecta; order Lepidoptera; family Noctuidae; genus Leucania; species Leucania comma. The sequence continues at coordinate 6,945,121 of OY282483.1, forward strand.
TCATTAAGATGAGGAGACATCTATTCGGGATGCATAGCTCGATCGCTATTCCACAGCTTTTAATAGTGAGCCAGGTCTCTGTCTATGGGTTGAGCATTATACCTGTCACTGTTGCACACCTGTCAAACTGCACGTGCCAGATAGAAACAGGTATATATCTGAGTCAAAGCTTGTGCTAAATGTATATTTATCTTAGCCTTAGACTCGGCAGAGTTAGGTGATGGCCAGCCACACTTTTTTTCAATACAGATACAAACAAATGCTATGTAGTGAACAACTTTTATGCGCACTTTTTAAACCCTCGATCGCCTAGCTTCTTATACCAAATGCAAAAAAGCAAGGTATTTTGAACCTACAGTTTATAAATATTATGCATTATTTAGGTAATAGATAATATACCTACCTTATGTTAGATACAAATAAAGTCCATTTTGTATTAACGAAGTCATTCACGTATTGTGTAGTTAATAAAAATATGTTCGTTAATAACCCGGCACCCATAAATAGGCACAACAAGTTTTAGAAAAAGAAAAAAAATAATCCTCTTTCTGGAGCGTCGTTTCCGACAGATTTTTTTGTTTGGAAATCATCAAAAAAATCGCTCTATAGGTGGACCGAGAGGGAGTGTCAGACTTCTACTAACTAAAACCTAATTGTGTTCCTTCAGTTGCGCAGTCGCGGTAACTCTAAAGGAACACACGTGGTCTTTTGTCAGTAAACGTCTGATACGTACTCTCGCTCCAACGAGAGTGTTAGAAGTTCTTAGATGATTTCGCACACAAACCATATAGTAAAATTTGTAAAAAATAAAATGGGTTGAAATTAAGTGTACAATAAACTCTAAAAAGTGCGCATAAAAGCAGTCATATTGCAATCCAGAGAGACCATACATATTCACACACAACTTCGTAAATATAATGATAATTTAAAGTCACAATATATACAAAAACACTCGTTTTTCGCTGTCACATCACAGATCAATTAGCAAGGTGTGGTGAATTATTTATTGAGGGCACTAAAAAAGAATTGTTTTTGAAATTACCACTTTATTACTTACTCTTAGGCCTCTTTATACTTAAATTATTGATTACATTTTTGTTCGTTCTTATTGACACTAGGGAAAGCTTCAATGATCGTCTAAATATGGCTTAGGCGCAAAATGTTTCTTGGCAAAATGTCTACTGTATGCTGAGTGCAAGTTGTTTTTACGTTTACGTGATTGAAACGTTTGCCGCGTTCGGCTCTCTTATTGGTTAAGAGCTTGGAGCGGGCCAATCAGAGCGCGGAACACTCATATGTTTTTTTTTTATAAAGTTGATTTTGCAGGATCATTCTATCACAAAAGGTATTTTTCTCACAATGCCACCTTTATTTGTAAAATAACTCTAGCGAAATGTCGCATAAAATATTTAGAACATAATTTAGTCAGTTAAAAGTAATAATGTTTTTTCTTATATCATTCTGCGAAAGCACAATTTGACATTTTGCCCTAAATATGCATTTATTAAAATGCATTTACGAATTTTCCACTCGAATGACGAAAATCAAGGCTTTTTTTTAGAAAATCATTTAGCTGCCACCTAGTGTTAATGAAAACATGTGCCATCCCTAAATAACACACCAAAATACAAAAAAAAAATACGAGTTCTAGTACGCGGCAAATAAGTTGGACTATCAACCACGGCTACGCGCAGTTCCCTACCACGACTGAACCCGAAAATCTGTTATAATCCTCGTCACACAAGTTGAACTATCATGGCGGTCGACCTTGAATGCGCAGTAACCGAATTTCGGGTATTATTCGACGTGGGCGGCCGCGCGTAACCAAAGCAAATGGTTCAACTTATTTTCCGCGTACTATAATTGTCTCTAATCTTTGAGCAGCGTACTTTAACATACAAAACAAATTAGATACCTACTAAATCACAATTTGTGTTGAAAACTCGTGAAAATGTAACAATATTGCGTAACCAAATGGTATGAATAACAATATTACGTTGGAATAACGTATGTCGTTGTTACCCTTGGCAACAGTAAACCTAACTATTTGGACTCAGTTGACCCTATCAACATGTCAACAAGTTGAAAGACACTGTTGCAAACAAGATTTTGTGGTATTGAAAACATTTTATCAAATTAATACTACATGATGATAACTTTTTGGTCTTGATATTTGTTAATAAATCAAACAAGATACTTGTTCCACAACTGAGATGTCAAAAGTTTCTGTATACATACTATTATAAATAAAAAACATTGTTTGCAACAATGTTTTGCAACTTGTTTAAATGTTGATATGAACAAGTGACACCAACAATTATACCCAAGCACTAACAAACCCAGGGTGTCATCTACATTTTTTTTAACAATGAAATCATACTCCAATAAATATTGTACTCCCTTCAAATTGAAACATATATACTGTTTTTTTTTTTTGTTTCAAACCGGACCATGACGACTTACACTATTATAGTATATCTTTGGTCAGGAATAAAAAGTTCTTGTCAAGCATGTTTGTAAAACACTCTCATAATAGGTCTTGTTTACGTGAGGAGAGTTAGGTACTACAAGCTAAAAATGTCCATGCAAAGTTCACGCACAGGTATTGAAGTTTAAGGTACTAAAGTAGAGCTACTAACGATTTTCGGTTGAGAAACTATCCTCAAATAAACCAAGCATAACCATAAGCCTCCTTTTTAATAAACCAACAATACCATTTCAATGAACTTGGTTACAGAAATGTATATATCGACGTAAATAAATAATAAGTCGGTAACCGCAAAAATAAATTTTTCGATTGTCGACTTATTGTTCGGGTAATAAAGTCTGTAATTGAAAAACAAATTTTTGCGTTTACCGATTTATTGCCCGGAGGAGTCGATATATGAACCTTTTTAGAAAGAACATTGTAAGTCACAATTACTGTTTTTTGGAGGAATGAGTTATCTCTTCCATATTTAGACATATTAATGATAGTATCGTTCTAAAAAAATATAATAATATAACTACTGATCTAATAGAATAGTTGCCCGCTAAAATATTTTCATAAATACTTTTCAACTATGGCATGGAAAACACTCCTGCAAAAAAACGCAAATTGTTGCTTACAATTACAAAGGGCAAATTTTCCTGAAAAAGAAACCTTTTAACCGAGTACGTCGGGTATATCAGACAAACACTCCCACGTTTATACCGCCAGGATCGCACATCCACGAACAAATACTCCATCTCGTCAGCTCTTCTGTCACCTATGGGGATTGAAGAGCTAAACGAGAAGGAGTACCCAGTCGCTAACACACGACTCTGGCGAATAGGACACGTAAACATTCGTCGGACCATTCTGACGTAAACGTCAAACGGTTATAAAACACATATGAGAGTATTCTACTCATTGGACTTAACATTTTTATGCGAACAACTTTTTGCCAATTTTATTAGAACATCCATAACTAGAAACAGAAAGTCGCATCAATCTATATTGAAACTAAAATTTGTCATATGAAAATGCGATCATAGACCCACCTGGCAGCCGATAGCCGTATTTACAAGTTGCTTCTTTAAAACGCTGCCTCCTCCACTTGGCGTACAAAAAGTACCGTATCTTATTCACATAAGCACTCGAATCACTGGCCTATTAGTTCACGTTCACATTGAATCACTTGGTGTTCAATAAAGGAGTGTCCATGTTGAACTTGTAGACGTTCTGGCAGACGGCCTGCAGCGCTTGCGGCGTGTCGTAGGGCGTGGCCACGCGGACGCGGCGCGTGCGGCCCTCGCTGTACACGTCCACCACGCCCCACTGGCGCAGCAGTCGCAGGCAGTTGCTGATGGCGTCCATTGATACGGCTTCGCCTGCGAATTGATAGCATATTCTTCATATCTGTTTTATGGATGAGAATGATGAATGGATCTGTGATGATGATAGATAGACTCTTTCTAACTTTATCACCTTATGGTGAATGCTCCAGGGTAGCCCGTGAAATGTAAATATTCGAATGTTTGCAGCATAATATCATGTAACAAAAAATATATTTGCATTAATAACAAATATGTATGTACACAACTGTATCCTTTCTTTATTGCTTTTGGAGGTAAGCAATCATTAAAGGTTTCTCCTGGTCTAGAGTGAAACGAAAAGGTGGGTCAGACTTTTACTGCCTAAGACGCATCTGTGTCCTTCAGTTGCCTTTCATATTTGAAAAATTAGAGCAATTATTCACGTTGATCAAATGGGAACCGTAAATAAAGAAGTAAATCGTACCGTAAACCATTTTGTTGTGCGTGAAGTCTTCTGTGAGCGAATCGAGTGTGTTCTTGATGACTTCCTTCATGGTGCCAGGTGCCAGGCCCCGGCACGTGGCCGCGTACGCCTCCAGCACGGGCCGCAGCGTCAACAACAGTCTTCGTCTGAAAAACCACGTCATGATTTACGATAACAATATTTCATGTATTCGTCTCTACAATCTTGGTGAAAATTCATTTCATTTTAAAAGAACATCGAAATCACTTATACATCGTGTTCTAAAAAAAGTTAGATAGAATCGAAATATTCTCCAATATTGAAAAGATTTTATGACGTAGAAAATGCACTGAGATTTCCGACTGCGCGGGTACATGACTTCCGACTGCATAGGTACACGACTTCCGAATGCGCGGGTACAAGACTTCCGACCGCGCGGGTACATAAATTTCAAATGCATAGGTATATAACTTCCGATCACGTGGGTACCTGACTTCCGACCGCGTGGGTACATGACTTCCGACCGCGTGGGTACATGACTTCCGACCGCGTGGGTACATGACTTTCGACCGCGTGGGTACTTGACTTTCGACCGCGTGGGTACATGACTTCCGACCGCATGGGTACATGACTTGATGACGTAGGTTATGGGCAAAACCAGCTAAAGGTAAATAATAAATAAAGACAATAGTTGACCTCTCGGCGACGGCTTCCGGCTTGTCGGACACGCAGTAGGCGACGCGCAGCGCGGGGTCGGGCCGCTCGCCGTCCTCGTCGTCGTCCAGGCGCCGCGCCATGCGACGCGACCATTTCTCTTCTTCTAGGTCGAACTTTGGCTGCCAAATCAAATTTATAAAGTAAACTCACGTGTGTAAACAACATTGTTTTTAGTATATGCAAAACCTGGTATTGAGTTTGTTCAGAATTAGTAACTGAAACGATTCCAATAAATTTTATATATTTAAAAAAGTGTTGAAAATTGGACACCACCGACACTAAGGGTGCCTTCAAATTAGCCGCAGAGTGCTGCGTTGCGGCCGCGCATCAGACTTCTCAAGTCTAAACATGAACGAAAATCAATCGATACGTTTATCTGCATAATACAGGTATGGGGAAGGGTATGGGGTAATTATATAAAAAGTGTTACATGTATGTATACCATGTATAACAGGTACGCTGTACTATGACCTAATAAGGTTAGCTAATTCATAAATTAATTTTAAAATTTCCTCTGAGATACCAAACAAAATGATTGAATCATGGTTAAATTCATATTAAAAGTAGTATGTGATAAAAAAAATCAGAATGAAGAATTTATTGACGAGATTGGTAGTCAGTTATCCAGCGGTAATACATGTAATTCTGACATTTTTGGCTACAATAGCCATTTACTTTATGAAATTCAGTTTGTTGACTTACACAAAATAATGGCAATCTTTTCTTTTTGTTCGCCAAATTTGTCCCACCTCTGGATAAAGGCCTCCCTCCACTTTCAATCTTTTCTTAGGCTTCTTTTTTATTTTTCCAAAATCTTTTTTCGTTTTAATACGAGTAATATCGTTCTAATCGAGAAACTAAATGTACAACACTATGATGGTCGAACACAGCGGTTCTAGTGCACTCTGCGGCTAATTTGAACTCGCCCTAAGTACCTGTCCACAGTCGCTCAACAAAGGTCAGGGCTCGTCCTAGCGTGCGCGGGGGTGCTCCCGTTCTGTTACGTTACACGATCCCACGCGCGGCAGTTGTGTTTTACTGCCTGTCGCTATCGTGTAAACATGTCATACTCTTACACAAACGCCCACTGTACAGAAATGGTACGAACAGTAGCTGTTTGTGGTGAAAACGTATCTGACTTCCTTAGATTATTATCTTTGTCACTTAAAAGACCTAGTATACCAAACGGAGCCTCAAAATGAAACTGATTGGTGTGATGGTCTGGTTGGTCGCACTTACCTTGTCCCTAAGTATAAGCTGGCTAGCCTCCAGCGCGTCCACAGCATCCAACATCCGCTCCTGGATGCGCTGGCACGGCGCGCACACGATGAACTCGTGGCTCAGCACCTCGCACAGCTGCAGCGACGCCGACAGCAGATCTGATTGCCGGACTTGTGTTGACTGTGACGAGCATATAAGACTTTCAAGGGCGGTTGCTGGAATGAGAGAAAAATAAGTTGAACTAAGTTTGATAAAGTAATGTCAATCCAACTCCCACGGGATCCGCGTGGTGGATTACAGCAACCTTCCACAGAAAGATGTTGTCTTAGCAATTATGCTTATTTCTTATTATTTTATATAGTAAATTCATTGACATATGTCGAGCGCACTTCGCGCTATAGGCTTAAACTTATACCAAAGCCGCACAGCCCCCTTGACGGAACTAATTTAGTAGAGTGCCGCACGCATCACGCTCGACCTGTCGCTTGACGCATGCTAGCTAAAATTCTTTTCAAATTCTTTGTCAAATATTGTAAGTTTTTATTTCGTAAATTATTTGTATTTTTTTACATATATTTGCGATATTTTTGACAACAATGACCTTAAGGATTATATCCCAGTACTATTGACTGCCTACTAATACAAGGCCAACATATTTTTTTTCGTTATTTTTATTCCTATCCAACCCAACCTAACTTTGTTTCTAGGACATGCCGGTTTCCTCACGATGTTTTCCTTCGCCGCTGTCAGAGAAGTGGTGATAAAATAAATTAGACAAAGTCAGTAAGTAATAAGGTTTGAACCGCGAGCTACAATTCGTAAATCGGGGCCACCACTGTTATACGAATATAAGAAATGAGCAGTACTGACCGACGATGGCGGCGGGCGCGTAGTGCGCCACGACGGCGTTGGCGTAGTAGGCGAGCTCCAGCGACGCCGCGATGGACGTGTGCGGCCGCACCGCGCCGCCCTCGCGCCGCACCAGCCCGCGCCCGAGCATGTCCAGCTGACAAACCAAACCACTCAAACTTAATTGGATTTTTTCCTGTGTGTTGACCATCAAATGACACAAAAAGAAATTAAACAGTAACAAATTTGGTTTTTAAATGAGCCAGTAATAAATATTACAAATCTTGGTATGAGGAATACTCGGTCCATGGTGGGAGCATCTCATCTCTTTTGTATACACGTAACTCAATGGTGGTTACGACATAATTGCGTTTGTGCATTCTTATTCAATTTCCTTCAAGTTTCAGCTACTACAAAAGTATTCTTGCTTACTGTATGAAACGTTTGAAGACTTTATTTTTGTTTAATTTCTAAATTCCATTAATATTACCCTGTGTTTCTGTGTATTCCTTTTATTTATTTATCAATTGCTTGCTATACTTACAGTATTCACCAAAGCGTATAGCAAGCCAACAATCTACAAACTAAAAAAAATATACAAACATTTATCATTTTTTTAGTGCTATAGAAGAAAAATATCAAATTAGGTTCCTGAGCAATCAAGGCGTTCAGTAGATTGAGCGCCTGAGCTGTAGGAGCATATCGAACAGTTAGAGTACGTGACACTGAACCGATTTTGATGAAATTAGATACAAAGTAAGCTGGAACTGCAAACAAGGACATGGGCTACTTATTATCTGGCTTCGACATCGCGTCCGCTATAACCGATATTCACGCGAACGAAGCCGCAGGCAGAAGCTAGTAAGGTATAAACAGTAAGTACTCACAGCGTGTTTGACAGCCTGCCTCGCTTCTCCAGTGTACCCGAGATCCCTGCCTTCTGCAGCTAAAGCAGTTTGTCGCGCGGCCACGCTGGCCGTCAGCGTGGCCAGGGTGGCGCCACGCCGCGCTTCCGTCAGTAGGACGTATGAGATCACGTTTGTACACATCAGGGCAGTCGCTTGAGATGCGTCTGTAAAGAGAAATTAAATATTTATGATATTTGGGAAAGTAAAAAGTAGTATATTAGATGTAGACAGTTTATCTTAATATTCGACTTACTAAATATTTTACCCACAATATTTTCACATGTTACTATATGTATTATATATTCTACTTTAACTATATATAAATATGATTCTTTTGAATGTGTATTTGTCATCTAATTACCAATTTTTTTTTTGTGTGTTTGAGTGGATATTTGGAGGGTTTGAAAATATAATTGGAATCGGTAGCTGGCGCTACGTTGGGTTATCAACTTTCTTTTCTGATGAAGAGCCAGCTTTCGTAGAGAACAATATCTGTGGGGGCCGGTTATATAAATGAAATGAATCCACAATGCCCTTGGTCACGTCTTCACGCGTGAACAGCTGGACCAATGCCACTAGACTAATGCTTTTGTGTTTGTTATTTGTCCGGAGAAGGTTCTTATAAAAAATAATAAGAAAATTGCACAAATCATTAAAAACTTTTTTTCTATTTGCGATTTAGGATAAAGTGTATTTTTAATACAATAAAAAGAAATGAGTCATGTCCAATGTCACAATTCTAAGCGCATCCATGCCTTACAATATGTACTGTATTTTACGTATTACATTTAGCTAGCATTTAGCTTCACTTTTTTTTATGGACTTACCGACATTTTGACAATTCAAAAGTGCCTGTAATTGGCTTATTTGAAATAAACTATTCTGATATCTGATTTAAAATCTTTATAGAGTTCTATTTGTACTCACCATAGACTAGGTGTCTGCCGATAGCCTCGACCATCATCTTGTGGTCCGTGCTAACGTCGGCGCCGTACAGCGACGAGTGGCTGTGGTTGTACAGGATCTGTCGGTCTAAGTTCACGGCTAGGTTGTTGTTTGGAGGTGTTAGCGGAGACTCTATGGGCGACTTGTAGTGTTGGTATTTCTGGAATGATGTTACTAGTTCCTGTGGAAGATAAATAATCTTGAGAATCATTAAAATCTGTTGAGGTATTTTAATTCTCATTCTGTTACTCTGTACTGACTCTAAACGTGCAATTGACATACTCATTAATATTCTACAACTTTCACACAACGTCATCTCATACTAAGCAGAGCTTGTGCTGAGTACTAGAAAACTGATAAACATACTTATATATTCTTAAATACATACATACTAAAGATAAATTAATCCTTTCTTATGTCTATGATCCCCTGATTGTGTTTCTTATTCTGACTTCTCATTACATCCAGCAAATGCGGGATTTTTATTTTCGTTTGCAATAAAGTTGCCGTGTTGTATGTCAGCAATACTACTACCTAACATACCATCCTTCACCGTATTAGAGCTAACTTAGAGTGTTTTTTCATCATGCGGATTTGCTCTGCATGCGTATGTCCTTTTCTATCTCTCAATCTCGCATGCGTGATGAAATGAGCATGATAATAAAAACACCCTTAATACTAAGTAGACAAACCTTGAGCGAGATAGGCTGGTTGAAGTCCACCCTAATGCTGCCGTGGTTGGTGTTGAGCGTCCTCCAGATGCCGCGCAGCGCTGACCAGAAGGTCTCCATCTGCTTGGGCATGCCGAGCTGTTCCCGTACGAAGTTGCCGTCCACTAGCTTGTCGTAGTTCAGCGTCGCGGGGACCAAGAGTGCGTCGTCGATGGTACCGTCTAGGTACGCGTCCATTATGACGGAGAGTATGCCCGCTGGAGGAAATGAAATTATGTTAGAGTCTAAACGGTTTCAATTGGTGTAAAGACTAGCCGGTTGGTCTAGTGGTTACTGGCCCTGACTACTACGCCGGAGGGCGTGGGTTCGGTTCCCACCCACAACAAATGTTTGTGTGATGAGCACGATCATTTGTTCTTCTTCTGGATGTAGTTTATCTATAATTTGTATGTATTTAGAAATAAATCGTCCATTAATGACTTGAGGCTCGAAAGGGGGAGATGGGTATCATGAATTATTACTAAGGGGAGTCATAGTGAGATATCAAAAGTACTTTTTTTTTTCGTTAGGTGTGCGATTTCTAAACCGAAACATGGCGCATAACCTTGACTCGCTATAGCCAATTAACGATTTCCCCGCTTAAGACAATATTCTAAGGAATTTTAAGAAATTACAAAAAAAATACACAAAATGAAATTAAATATAATACGCGGCAAATACGTTGAACCATTTGGTAGAGAGAGAGAGAGAATTAGAACCGAAAATCGGTTACAATCGTCTTCACACAAGTTGTGCCAAAATGGCGGTCGACCTTGAATGCGCAGTGACCGATTTTCGGGTCTCAATCGAGGTGCGAGACTGCGCGTAACCTTAGCAAATAGTTTAACTTATTTTCCGCGTACTATAAACGCTTGTAAACATTGTTAACGGAGGGGGGGAAGCGTTAAATCTACAATCTCACCATTTATCACCAGGGAGTAAGAGGGAGTTAAAAAATTGCTAAAACAATCATGTAATGGACGACCCCGAAAGGATAATAATATTCTACAGAGTGTAAAGGAAAGGGATGATCAAATTTAAAAACCGCTTTTCCGAAATGAAAAGCAACACATAAAGAAACACATATTTAATTCCCAAAAAAGGATTGATCTTTCGGTAAAAACTTATCATCAGCTTATGACTTCGATGAAAAAAGTCGTTCAAATAACGGCTATTCACCGCCACTTTTTTTGGTGGGACAAAGACATCTCTCGCCCTTGGGCGGAGCGGGAGATAGTGTCAGACTTTAGCTGACTAAAAAAACCACAACGTTCCTTCGTTTCCTTGCATACCAGGAACGAGCCTTCCTTTATGAAACAGACCCTTGGCCCCAGTAGACTTCGCCTTTCCATTACACTCTGTGTAAAACCTTCAATTTACTGCACTACTTGCACAGCTGGACAACACCCTTCAAATAAATTCTACTTTAACTATCACAGCACGAAACACATGATCACATCATCACATTAAAATTTTGTTCATGTAGAAACATACCCATTAAATCTGCATATAAGTGATCCAAGTACGCAAGAACATTCAAATACATTCATTAAAACAATATAATTAGACAAATGGCAAAAAGTTTACAATAGAAGATATATATAAAAAAACTTCACAGTACAGTAGCTTATTTTAATTTCTTTCTTTTTTTGATGATTTTTTTACTTTGTTTACATTGTTCTCAGATAATAGTAGCGACAAGAAACACGTAAACGAGATATCTGTAATACGATAGTACGATTGAAAAGAGTGTCCATAGACATTCTTCTCCATAGAGATCTACGCTTCTTGCCTTCTTGACAGTTCAAAAGTGTTTGTAAATGGTTTATTTGAAATAAATTCTTTGATTCTAGAGTCTCTTTTGGCGTTTTTTTTTTAATCATCCTGTTACTGAATAAAGAATTTCAAGTTGAGAATTTATCTACCTCTATTTTTCTATTATTATTATTAATGATGACTCAAGTTTTGACCACTATTTCACCTTATGGTAAACGATAATGTGGTCGACGGTGGAGCACGTTTGCCTAGAAGTAACCTATTCATTTTTGATTTAATGAACGAAAAAAAAATAGCTCAAAATTTTTGAGTTTTAACTCGCTAATGATCTCCTTGGCTAATTTCTCAAGCGCATCAAGCTGGTATATATATGGCAGATATATCCCAAAGATGAGAGTAGTACTTCATACACGATCGAACTTGCGTTTAATAAAAGTTGAGCAGCTATTCCCACTTGAAGTACCATCTCATCGTTAAGTTTTCTAGTTTTTATAATTTTTCTTTAGTAACAATCGCCATTTAAGTTGAATACATATTGGTAAGCATTAATGTAATTTTGACATTTATATAAACTGCTGATTTTCAGCCTCATTTAGATCAAATTTTATATTTCATTTTGATATAGATAATCGCTTTCTCATAGACTAAATTAAAATAGTAATACCTTTGGGTGTCTGTGGTTTCCCGGTCCTAGTGCGTCCTCCTTCGATGAAGAACTCCAAATTGTTACCGGCTGATAAACTATTTAATATGTATGCCCTGTAAAGAAAATACACGTTAAGATATCGTACAACTAGAAAGGAAACTATTTAAGGCAGTGTTCACACGCACAAACTTCACCACAGCTTTGCCTGTGCAGATCGGTTTGTACTTTATATGTGTACTTGTGTGGACGATTAGTAAATAAAGGTGTATTACGGATTTTTATTTATTTGTGGTAAGTAGGTACTTACTGTAACGTAAACGTTGATTTGTATAAAAATTGTATAAGCGCCGTCTAGCTACAATGACGGTATTTTAACAGACTTCAAAAAGGAGGAGGGTATAATCTATGTGATCCGACAATCATTTCTAATGTAGTACTAACTAAGCTGATTTTCATGCGGTTTTCACCAATAGACATGGTTTAGGAGGAAGATTTAGGTGTATAATACACAGGGGCGTAGCTACTGCCATATCTGCAGTATCAATTATATGGGGCACCCACCTTACAGGGGCCCGAAATAGGCAAAAATTCGCAACATATTATCCACAAGCGTCTAGTAGCCAAGCAATTGAAAAAAAAAAACACCTTTTTTTATTCGGGGCCCCTGTGGGAATTTTGATACTCGGCCCATGTGGGACTAGCTACGCCACTATACATGCATATTATAGCAGAGAAAAACCGTGAATTTTAATAATTTGTAACGCTATTGTTTGATTATGTATACTAATTTATTTATATTGTACCATACATATTATGTTAAAATTTATGAAACGAAGTGCTCATTAATTTTCCTTTTGAATAAATCCAGAGGAGACCTGTCGCAAACGGTCTTATGAGAAAAGCCTTATGTAATTGTAATAAAGTATACATTGAAATGACAACTATAGCACACTATTTTGCTTACCTAAGCGCTGACTTGTATGTAGGATCTCCATGGTATTCTGAGCCTTCCACTCTTCGCCTGATGTAGAACGCACCACAGCCTCGCAGGAACCAACTGAAACAATGTTATAACACTATTATACTATGACTAGCTTCTGCCAGCGGCTTCGCTCGCAAGAAAGTAGGTTTCTCGATAAAAACTTTGGACCACGTTTCATCCCCTTAGGGGGTGAATTTTAGAAAATCCTCTGTTAGTGCTCGCTTACGTCGCCAAATATCTACAAATGACAGCCAATGCCAACAGCTTAAAGTTGGCAACTCCAACAAAATTATAGCTAACTGTACAAGGACGCGTAGCTTCATAGACGCGACACGACGTTGCTGCCTCATCGACAGAGTTTCATAGTTTTGTATGTAACCTTCACGCAGGCGTACACCAAGCGTATAATGACGAATATGCGTTTATGAAGATACGCGTTCGTGGATAGCAGGCTTTAGGCCTACGGACGCTTAATTGCACTCTGTTGTAGAAGCTGCATCGACGTTTTTTTTGTATATATGCTTCACGCAGGCGTACACCAGGCTTATAATGATGAATAAGTGTCTATGCAGATACGCGTGCGTGGACAGCAGGCCTTAGGCCTACGGACGCGTATTCGTACATTCGTTCGTATGGAAGTCTCTTGACAAAGTGGCAACGTCATTGCAACTTCATCGACAGAGTTTCATAGTTTTGTATGGACGCTTCACGAAGGCGTATACCAAGCGTATAAAGACGAATACGCGGCTATGAAGCTACGCGTCCGTGGATAGAAGTCCTAAGGTAAAGCTAAGTGCCAATCTGTAACACTCACCCGAAGAAAGGTATCCTCATATTATCGCCGGCGGCGACGAGCGGCGGCCTCAGGCCCGTGAGGTAGAGCGTGAAGGTCATGAGGATGTAGTCGAAGTGCGAGCGGTGCAGCGGCACGAAGACCAGCGGCAGGCCGGCCGCGTTGGCCTTGCGCAGCCGCTCCACGCCCGCCACGCGCGTGCCGCAGCCGCCGCCCGCCACGCGCCGTACGGCTTTGTGACACACCCACGCTACGAACCTGAATACAAAAGAAAATGGAATGAAATAAAACTCTCGATAATATTCGATAGATGCGTATACTACTACTTCTATACTACTACTTCTTCGGGTCTTTCTCAAATGTCAAAATGGGCCTTTTATTTTTTAACGAGTATAACACATATTGGTTCTAAACTTACTTGAGCACGTTATTAGACATGGCCGAGCTGATGTCCTGCACCACCTTCATGGCGCGCGCTTCCACGCGTTGTCGTATACTGTCATGCTGCGCGTCCGCTTTGCCGTTCTCATTAGCTTTACGTAACTCGTCTTCTGTGGCTTCCTCGATGGCGCGCTGGAAGCTCTCGTCTTTTACCACCTGGAATGATTGGAGATAGATTTAGTACCAGTGGTAGTTTTATCACGTTATAAAACATTTTTTTTATTGGTCTAAACTCGTGCTAGACTGCCATCCTGATGATCAGCAGTGATACAATAATAATTGATGGTGAGATGTACGTATGATGATGTGTAGTTTATTAAGAGCCTAATCACTCTAGCCTTGAAGTAAACCTAAATTATAATCAGACGGAAAGGCCGGAGCAGGCAAAATGTTCCAGTCCTTCGATGTAAGCGGTATAAACTATGAGGCGAAACGTTTAGTTAGGACTGTTCGCGGTTTCAACAAATATTCTTTATGTTTCGCTGTTATGAAGTGAAACAGCATAAAAATATTATTATAATTAATGCAGGTTTAGTTGGTCTTTTTTAACCGACTTCAAAAAGGAGGAGGTTCGCAATTCGTCAGAATCTTTTTATGTTCCTAGTGTCTATGATCCCCGATTACTCGTACACGCTTGAATCGATTTGGTCAATTTTTTTTTTTTTGTTGGGAAAAGTACACTTCCGAGGTGGTCCCAAGGTAAAGTTCTGATGATGGGATCCAGAAGCAATCGAGGTAACTCTTCTAATAGCATAAGCCCACTTGTGATGGTTATAAGTATTCTCACTAAATAACTTGCACACTATTTAGGTTTAGCTGACTGCAGGTTAAAACATAACTTTAATTTCGGAAGTTGATGGTAAATAACAAGAAATAAAACCAGAAACAGCGGCTACTACTATTTTTTTGTAATGACGTCAATTGTTTTGTTTTGTAAATAGATTTTTATTAAAAAAGAAATAGTTCTGCTTAACGGTACGACGCTTAACGGTACGACAATCAAGCATTATAATTTATCCAGTGAATTTATAGGTTATTTTTTTCTAGATAATCTATATGTCCATCTGGAAATGAAGGAGGGACATCAATTCCTGGTTTCCACCACCAATTACAGTTCGGGGGGCTCTGCGATGTCATCCATACAAGTCAACGCCCCGCCCTAAATCCTGGGCAGTCTATTTGTGACGAAATGCTTTAGAGTCAACTTCCTATTTTAGTAAATTCAAACAAAGATCTTTAAAAATACATAATCGAACAATTAAGAACATCAACTCACATTAGGAACAACATCTTTATAGTCATAACTGAAAAGGTTGCAGCACTGTGCCAGGTCGCAGAGGTAGCGGGACACCACGCCGCCGTTCGCGAAGTTCTGACGGCCGATATCCAGGATGTTGATCACCGCGCCCGTGTCCTTGGCTTTGGGCTCCTGCCATGATTCCTGTCAACAAAAGAAATGGATAGGTTAGTTTAAATTACATCTAAATTAATTATTTTGTACATATAAGGTGGCTGGTAATTAGTGAACGATATTTAAACACGTGATTGTAGTCATGGAAACGAACAACTTTTACTATGGGACCAAACCTGAAATCGCGAAAAATACAGCCAAGTTTAGTACATTTTAACCAGTTAGGCAAACATAAATGTACTGAACTTGGCAGATTTTTTTCGCGATTTCTGGTTTGGTCCCATAGTAAAAGTTGTTTGTTATCATGACTACAATCACGTGTTTAAGTATTCACTAATTACCAGTCACCCTATATATTTTTTTATCACAAAATAGCTTCCCGCTGTCTGTCCCTATGTATGCTTAGATCTTTAAAAACTACGCAATGGATTTTGATGCGGTTATTTTAATAGATAGTGATTCAAGAGGAAGGTTTATATTTATAATACATGCATAATATATTTAATATCACCATTGCACCCCTGCGAAGCTGGGGCGGGTTACTAGTTTGATATAAACTGGTGCTTGACTGCGATCCCACCTGATGGTAAGCAGTAATGCAATGGTTGAAGGCGCACTAGTTTATTAAGAGCCTATACACTCAAGCTTTGAAGAGACCTAAATTATAATCGGATGGGAAGATCGCAGCAGGCAAATTGATCCAGTCCTTCGGTGTACGCGGTGTAAACGATGATGATAAATGCTAGTAGGTAATGTTAGATTCATGAAAATCAGCTGTAAAATGCCAATCTCACTTGAGTAAGTTGTTGCTGTTACCTAAGTTGATTGTTGGCGTTACACAAATACGGCATTGCCAATAGAATTTCAGTTTAGATGCCAAATGTGCCTATAAAATACCTGATTTATGAGAAACACGTTTGTCGTTGTTATGTTGGGAACTGTTTTTACTGTTGAATTAGTCACTTAGCCACTACTCTAGCCATTTCCACTGTCAGCTATCAATCAGATAACATCCTAAGTTGCAGGATTGTTTGTAAGAGCTACCGTGTCACTGAAACGCAAAAAGCAACTGACAGTGAAGGAATGGGTTTTAGTCAGTAGAAGTCTGACATTCCCTTTCGCTCCACTTAGAGCGGGAGGTTTAGAAAAACATCACATATCTGTTTGATGTTTTTCTACCTCTCTAATATCTACTACCAGATTAGGTAGTAGGTAAATATTAGGGAGATAGAATGTAAAGCGAAAAAGTGGATAGCCAGGTTTATGATGAATAATATAGGCTAAATAATTATACATATAGCAATACAACATTAAGCTACGACCTACGGAAGCGAAGCAGTAACTAAAGACGTGGTTGAAACTGCGAGTGACAGCTAGTCATATCATATAATAAAACTGTCAAAAAATAAAAGGCTCGTTTTGACATTTGATGTTTTTATTATTTACCTTAAGTGGCTGTCTATATTAAAGTCTGTCTTTACATAAAGCGTTTCAATCATTTTATGTAATGAATTATTATTTTATTGTTTCTTTCAGTTTCGTTCTAAGTTACATTGTAGGGTCTTTCTTAAACGTCAAAAAGGGCCTTTTATTTTTTAAAGAGTTTGGTGTCTGATAGGTAATAGATGTGATTTCTAGCTAATTCATTTTAAGTTGTTTGTTGCTCTAAAGAGGCGTATCACGTCTCAAATCGCCTGGTGCTAAACATGTGACCAATGGTAAGCCATAGACACTTATTATTGCGCCAAATACCTTGATAATATTCAGAATACTGTCTCGTGTTTTTAGCACTTATCTAATTGTATTAAAAGAAACTTCAACCTTGGAAATAAATCACCGGAAAGAAATTGTTGACTTTGCGGAGTTATATTTTATCGATAAGGTATTTAAATTAATTCACAGCCCAAATATCGCATCGTTCGATACAGTAGACATCTATCCCACTCGTTTAGTGTGCCAGTAAGTAAATAAGTTTATGTAATATGCTAAACAGTTGAACAAACTGAATTATTACGAACAACATACAAAGGTCGTCCCACATTAGCATAGTTTTCGCGTATGCCACATGCCACGTTTTGATAAAAAAAATATTGTCTTGACAATGACATAGATTGATAATCTTGAGATACGGTTACAAAAAAAAATCACACCACATGGTATCGTACGAGTAAAATTATGATAACGCGTGATAAGATTTTAATCTAGCTGTATACAATGGTATATTACTTTGATTTAAACAGGATTTAAAGCAAAAAAAGGACAAACGATTGCTTCGATCAACAATGTAAAAATGATTTATAATCTGTTATAATAGCAAAAAAATAATCAGATACAGAACCTCCTCCTTTTCGAAGTAGGTTAAAAATAAGCTGAAATAATACGTACTTAGTTAAAAAATAATACCCGACTTCAGAATTATTCATTCTTAATTAAATTGAATTAAAAATATATTACCGACTTACAATTTAGCGATAAAAATCCGCCATTTTGTAACTATTTTAAAGTCCATGGTTTTTTTTAAGAGAAATCTAGGCATATTGATATAGGCAGTTTGACTGTCTAAAACCATCCAGCCGTATGGAAGATACGAAATAATAAAAGATATTTACAAACATACATAAATACAAAAAAATACACGCGAAAAACATAACCATTCGTTGTCAGTCGGGTAATAAGAAGTGAAACGTGTCACTAAAGCTATACGCTATGGGTTATCGACCTGTCCTTGACTTTTAATTATGTAGAGGCTTAGTTGCAAATTGTCGAATGAACAAGTTTTTTTGCGGCTTTAGAAAAATGTGTGAGGTATGCTACTTTAGTAGATATACCCCCGATTTCTGATTTAAGCATTTGAAGTTGAGAATTACTCAAACTCTACTTTAGCCTGCAAATCTGTCAAAATTTGGCATTTAAGTATGGTTTGAGTCGTTCTTAACTCAAAATACTCAATTCAGAAACCCGCCATTAGTCATGAATGTTTACATGTTTTTTATTAATAACTAGCAACTAGTAATAGCAACTCGTCGCAGCTTAGCATTGATGTTAGAAATCGTTTAGAGAGATTTTCTCGACTTTTCTCTACTATAAGACACATGTAATATACACCTATACCTTCTTGGTGAATCATTCTGTCTATTGGTGAAAAACGCATGAAAATCTGGAGTTTATCGCTAAATAATCAACATACAAACATATGCGAAGGAGGACTTAATCTTATAATAAACAAAGAAACTACATAGCGTAATAATATGTATTAGAAAAAAAAATTAGAAAGAAATAATCTATATTACATCATACAGCTCAATGTCACGAAAAAAGTAGGTAACACGTAATGTAAAAACGCGAAATGTCGTAACTGCAAAAATGGTTTAGCCAAAATGACGTATGTACACTGGTACGTTAAGAGATGCGACACACGCAGGAAATAGGGAAATTTTATTATATTTATAACGAAAGATCAGGTGGTCGGGCAACAAAATTGTTTATCGCGTATATAAATAAACTGAGTGGAAGACAAGTTAAATGTACACGTGTGAGACAGATAAGGACACATGTGTGTAACACGGGGTGGAGAACAATAAATACAATTTACTTGACAATAGACATTGTAATGACGAGTGCACTTTCTGTACTTGACGAAATGGCTGTAATTATAAAAGGGTTTAATTAATGTCTCACATCAGCCGTTTGATCGTTTTAATTAAAAGAATTTTGTACTTATTAAGTGTCCCGAGCCCTTTTGTATTAGTGATCCAATTACGTACAATTTAAAAATTATTGTTTAAAATGAACCTAATTAAATTATTAAAGCAGCTGTATTCATCAAGTGTATCTGCACTAAGAGGAAAGACATTCTATTGTTAACGTCAAGATAGACAATTAGGTGTTCAAAGATGCGGAATTTAGTATAATAATCGAATACAAGGAGGATTCACGGAGTATCGATAATGAATCGATTGTTTAATCGTATCGCCGCGGAGAGGTCGACGCACTAGCCGCGCGGGCGCCGCGCGCCGGTTGGTCGCCGCGGAGTCACGCCACCGCGCGCCCCGCTTTGTGTTTAAATTTAAAATATAAAGCGGCCATTTTCAAGAGTCACTCGATCAACGATGAATGAATGAACATTGTCAACATTGAAGCTACTTGATGGCATACTTTTGTTATCTACTTCTTTTATATAAGGTATTCGGTCATTTGTTAGTAGGAGAATATTAAAGGTTATCACCGGTATCTCTCACGGCTACGTATGAGTCAGCTGTCTTTTAAATAAGATCGTTTATATGTAAGTCAATAGCTATATCTATTGCACAGTTTAATTCAATTTAAATTGTAAGCGTTTCGAATCCCATAACTCCACGTTTTAAAGCACGTGTTTCTTCAGACTTTATTTGGTTTAGAACTTGAGAAAAATGATGTCACTTCGTATGAATATTGCAATAATTGGACACTCAATAGAGCATTTCTTTGAGCAGGCAAATTGTTTCAGTCTTAGCAATAATCAGGTTTGGCCAAAAATCGTAAACCCAAAAACTTTATCTTAAATAGGTGGGTTAACGATAGAGACAAGAAACTTTTTTTAGCACTCTTCCGGATGTTTTTGTGTATATTTGGCAAGGCAAAATACGTATAAAAGCATTTAGGAAAGTGTTACGCACATCTCAATCTATATAGATTTACCGGATTATTTTGGGGTCTAAATGAAAGTAAATTTACAAATTCGGTACTAAATTTATAAAAATCTTTACGCATATGTATATCAAGCTTGATGCTGTACACAATTGATCGGATAGATATAATTCCTAATTAATAAATATTTCAATATAAGACAAGATCAATTATGAAGGTTAATAAAGTCACGTTAAGGCCGTAAGGTATGCACGTCACATTGAGAATGCACTTGCAATAATACAAGTTATGACAAGAAAAAAATATAACAGAGAGGTTCATTGAAACAAACTTGTGATCTGAAATATTATATGAGTGAATTTATTAAACAGCAGTAGAATCTTTCGGCTGAAATGATGATGATGAGTTATTAAAAAATAACTAAATCGAAGTATTTTCCTGTTAAAAATTTTGATCTTTCGTCAATCATTTCATTTTCTTTAGATCTTACGCGACTGGAATCACTAATTTTCATTGTAGAGGTTTATCTTGATCAAGAATCAGGGGTGTATTTTACTGTATCATATTTTGCTCTTTTATTTATCCATGTTTTCAATAAATTGGATATCGATTTATAGTTCTAATAACAAGAGTATTTTCAGCAGCATAAGATATAATTTGTTTAAAAAAACTATGAATAGGTTGGGTTAGGTATCAAAGCAGGCCACTAGCCATCAGTAACTTATTCCAGTTGGCTATACTGCTGTTGGCTTAATGTTATCTAATCGGGTATAGACACATTTCCAGAATGTACGTATTCTACCAAAAATTATAGTAAACTCATAGACGTAGATGATCTTTACGTTTCATGCCACCTATAATTTATAATTTCCAATCACTTCCGTGTCAATTAACTTAGCATTACTATTTCCTCATCGAATTTCCGATTCACGCAAACCTTCTCATTACCGTCTCCAATAGAAAACCGAGTCATTACATTCATTATCTAAGACTAACCTCGATGTAAATGATAGACAGAGGAAACGCAAAGAGGGAAAATTAAGAACAATTGTTCCTAGTCTTCAAGGCTTGATGTAAGTTTTGTGTAGCATACTGACGAGTTACGACCTCCGTGGAAAAACTAACATATCTAATAGGGACTGATAAAAATGTAAAACTACAATGCATTGTTTTCCTTTGATAGATTCTACTGTTTTGACAGAAAAGCAAAATAATAACATAATGTTTTAATGCTCATTGCTGAAACTCCGGCCTCGTCTCTAGGAGAGGTAATGAACCTCAATCCACTACGAGAACTCAATGCTGGTTGAAGTCACATGTTCCCAAATTTTTGGTTTTTGAGAGCAGTGGCGATGAATTAATTTACGCAAACTGCCTGAATGAACCCATGACCATGACGTGCAACAAGCCGGGACCTTTACAATAGAGCCACCATTGTGCTCCCTTGCAAAGAGTTTTCACCTCTTGCTAGTAAAATCTTCCGTCATGCGGCGAAAGCTCATATTTCAAATTGGTCTCAGGAGTAAAAAAAAATCAATATTCAAATATAACTTTTTTAACAAACCGTATTTGTAGGATTAAACCAAATAGTTTATAAAGCTATAAACTAGACTACACAGAATTATTTACAGAAACGGACTCTATAAGATACAACTCGAAACATGTTGCGAGATTTCCCCAATTGTGTTGGGTCGGCATTGTAGCTAAGTCTATTTTTTTTTTCATAATTATGACTGTTTAAACTTCCTTCCTAGTTACTTCTATAATAAGATACCATTTTCTTTTTTCTATTTAAATATTTGACCCACGCTCCTTTTATTTATTTATTAGTTATAAATCACAAAGACATTGTTTATTACAAAAGAAATGTCTTCAAGCAGATCAGTGACAGAAAAATTTGGCGAGAGTGTGTACATACAGTGTAGTATTATTTTATGAGTAGTCAGAAAGGGAACCCCGGGGTCCTGGAACACAAGGCAAAGAAAGGATATACGAGAGCGTTTTAGTCAGTAAAAGTTCGACACGCCCTCCCGCCCCACTACAGAGCGGCATAATTAATTGGACGATTTCTCACCAAACAAAAGTGTATTGTTAGTCTGACCGGTCACAGTAGTCCGGTAATAACCAATGCGTCTACGATTAACATACGCTTAGACGTTCTCTCTCCATGTAACTTATTCCTCAGTAGGTATAAGGCTGCGACCGTGACCCGACCTTGTCCGCCAGTTACGTGACTCAACATCGATATCTCCTGAACTTACACCTGCTTTAATACCCGATAGTGATTTAATTAGAATGCGTTTATTTCCACTTTGAACTTGATAAGAAACGTGTGATTTATAAAAACGTGATTATAGATTTTATTTTATTTTTATTGCTTATTATATACGTAATGTTATTAAGTCAAACCTATCTGAAAGATAAGGCTTATTTATAATAGTTGGCTTTTTGAAAGTTTTCTTGATAACTTATAGCATGTGCGGGCAATAAGTTACCACCAACTTATTACCTAGGGACGTCGATATGTACAGTGGCGTAGCTAAGCGACTAACGGCCCTAGGACAAAAAAAGAACTGCGGCACCTTTTTTACTTGGGAAATCATTAAATCCTGCTCTGGGTAGAGTGTCTTTCACTGACTAAAATAATGTAGAAGAAACCTATTTTATTTAGATTTCGATGGTGGAAAAATTGCGCGGTAATTCAATAAGATATTTGCTAATGAGGTTTTGGGGGCTCCAGCCTCGGAGTTACTACGCCAGTGTGTATGCAGTTGTTTGTGCACGATGCACCTGGCGAAATGACAGGTGCACTGAATTTATTTATAGAACGTCCAGCATTGGACAAAAATAATATCAGGCTAGACAAACATTGCAACAAGACGTAAGCGCCTCAATTTTATTTTGTTGATTTACTGGTCTATTTGAAAGACCAAAGTGAATGTGTTTGACAAATGATATTGTTAAAAAGGGTCTATTAAGAGGGCGATGAGAGGTTATGGAAGAAGTTATTTTACGCCGATATCATATAAACTGGCATTGCAGGATTGTTCGAAATAACACACTCCAGGAACGCAATGGATATAATTTAATTGAATGAAGCCCATTTTTTTTTACCCAACTACTGCAAAACAAAAGGAGGTTTATGACTTTGACCGGCTATGTATGTATGTATGTGAATATATTCGTCTGTTCCCTCATAGCTCCTAATCTACTTATCGGAACTCGACATACAGGGTATCGTTAGAACCACATAGAACCGTCTTAATCGTCCGCAGAACATAGGATGTTGAGTGTTTTTAATTTTCTTATTTTAATAGTTCATCTAAATAAAAGCAACCGTAATACCAACCAAATTAATAATAAAATATAATATTTATTATTTCGTGAGTATTATTAATTTATTTTATTTTTCTGTAATAGTGAAATTGGAATTTTATAGTTAGGTATTATCATAGTTTCAAGCATTTAAATATTGTTACTACCCTTTTTGGGGCCTTGGGATAGTGTGAAGAACATTTTCACACTATGGGCCTTGGTGTACATATACCAGAGCCCTGAAACCAAGGCAAAGAAGGAACGGGGTAGGTTTTTGGTCAGTAAGAGTCTGACACTATCTCTCGCTGATGTCATTTGATGATTTTACCTACCATAAAGAAAATCTTGAAATAAATGATATTATTATAATAAATACAATTTCGCCTCGATATCGATACATTTGTGTCAGTAAATAACCTGAATAGCTAACCGAATCCTTTAATCCAAGTTCTTAATAATCGTAATCAAAGTAATCCCAGCTTAACACGATGGCTGCAGATATCGTGATAAGTTTGTTTTCACTGTACATGCCTGTTATCTTAAAAACGTCATTCAGAAACGTGAGTTAGGTCTTTGGGGGAGGGAAAATAACTTGACGGGTCATGACTGGGGTATCGTAGATGATTAATTAAAAGTATTACTCTGATAATCATAGGTCAATATTTTCTAGTTAAATATGTATACAAACATTAGTAGCGACGCTTACAGATTCTGATAAAATAT
Organism: Leucania comma; assembly: GCA_958295575.1. NCBI lineage: Eukaryota > Metazoa > Arthropoda > Insecta > Lepidoptera > Noctuidae > Leucania > Leucania comma. Next base: position 6,969,424 of record OY282483.1, read on the forward strand.
TATTTATTCGCGACTTACGACTGTTTTCGAAAATGGATGGAAAAAAATCTTTGAAACAAATTTTAGCTTCAATGAGTATTACCTATTACTGTTTTTCTTTTATTAGTCGATAAATCGACCTTTTTTAGGAAAAACTACGTAAGCGACAATTTGCTTTTTTTGCGGAAGGAGTTTCTTTTTTCTTTCCTAATTAAAAAGCATTTTGTAATATCTTCATAAAAAAAAAACATATTGACTTCTTATTCATAAATAAACCTACTGATCTATTTGAATAGTTTATTTTTACATTGTCATAAATACTTTTTAATTGGCATAGGAAAATCCCATTCTACAAAAAAACGCATACTGTCGCTTACGATATACTTCTTGAAAGGCTCGAAATATTAGAAGATGAACCAAAGTATTTGGACAAAACGAAGACTTTGCTAAAAACGTATTTTCATATAGTTTTTTTTTTTTTATAAATTTACTGTTTTTTTATGTTTATAATTGTACTTGGGGCTGGTGTCCGCACCTCCACGACTAAAGCGCGTATTTTGCGTATATTATTTTTACGTTATCTACAGTTTCTGAAAAATTAAAACCTACATACGATTTTGATAAAAGTGTTATTTTTTTACTGTTTAATATCAAATTTTGACATTTATATGACGAAATTATTATTATAAATAAAAATAACACCTCAATGCGTAAATACGAATGTGCATTTGCAACTGCAGACTAAACAACTAGGTGAGTTATGCAATTGTAACACTTATGTATAGTTTTTGTAACTTTTACATAACATACACAGGTAAGCTACGTTTGACGAGCAATACATTTTTGCCTGCGATCTTTGAATGATGGGTTTTTATCCTAGTTTTTTTTTTAATTTTCATACAGTCATTTATAAAACGTCAGTTAGTGCTGAACACTACACGGTTCTATGGGTCTTTTCATACTGGTTTATGGAGAAGAACTGGCAAGAAAACCACAGGTAATGTTAGTTTAAATTAATAACCCCCAGATTTTAGATTTTTTTCAAGATATCAAAAGCTATTCGAACTTGAGGCAATTTTGAAAACCTAACTTGTAAAAAAAAAAAAGAAATCGCAGTTCTATAAGCACCGCACCGTTTTCCGTCAGTGGACTTTGCCATTTTAATTAATATCATTTAGGTACAGTTAATTAGATTGTCATTTACATAACTCCTTATCGCGAGCTCGATAAAAATATAGTAGACTTCGATCCTGTCAACTGGCGTACCCTTGAATGTATCCTCTAAGATAGTGTAATAAGTACTAATCTGTTTTTTTTATATTTCTAGCTGTCAACAGTTTATTTATTATGTGTAGTACAAATAAACAAGTCTAAGTAGATGTGGACTAACTCTTATGTTATATATTAATATTATAAACCTGAAGAGTTTTTTTAGTAACTACTAATCTCAGGAACGACTGTTAGATTTGAAGAATATTTTAGTGTTAGATAACCCTTAACATCACGTTAGAAACCACGGGAGCAGAGCAGTAACCAAAAACACGGGTAGAATTGTATTGTGGGGACAATTTTTTGTATCTATAATATTAAATATGAATCTATTCCCTTGGTAACGCCATCACGTGTGAACGGCTGTACCGATGTTGTGTTTGTTATTGACAGAAGGTTCTTAAGAAATAAAAAAAATAGGGTAGAGTAGTCAGTTGACAGAAGCGAAGCCGCGGGCAAGAGCTAGTACGTTTAATAATTGGTTTCTTTCTTCAGTGACTAGTTTGTCTTGGGTCTTACCTGTTACATAAGACTAAGCATAAGTACCAGATAAAACGAAACATTTTAATTTATTTTTTATTTTCCGGCCACCGTAGGCGCGGGCTTGCGGACGGCGTGCTGTGGGTAGCACGCTGTCCGATCGTCCGCTAACATACCCGACCGAGCCCAAGTCGTCGACGGCGCGTTCTGTTCCCGCGCGCCTCAAGGAGCTGTCAGCAAACCGTAGAGGCCCAGCCTGCTAGCTGCAGGCAGGCAGGGTCGAAGCCTGCTGGGGTTAAGGGCCGTTTTCTGAGAGGAAGGCTCAGCCCCGGCATGATAGGCAACGAAGGAACGGGGTAGGTTTTTAGTCAGTAAGAGTCTGACACTACTTCCCGCTCCACCCGAGGGCGGGACTTGTCATTGGATGATTTTACCTACCATAAAAAAAAAAATAATTTAAAAATTCTTACAGGCATATTCTGCATCTTCCTGCCCTTGTCCCGTTTTATTTGGGATCGGCGCAACACTTTTTTTTCTACCATTCTGTACTGTCACCTGTAACGCTATCACTGATTCTCTTTTCTTTTATATTACTTCTCACACAATCCATAGTTTTTTTGGCTTCATCTCTTTCTATACATCCACATGCATACTGAAAACTTTTATAAAGTAACATGCATTTCATTCCTCCTCTTGGCCACAAGAAACCAAACGATTCCCTTTCCACCATTAGTTCACTGGTGCCATTTTTAAACTAACCATGGAGTTTCTTTCCAATTCTTCTCCATAGGAAACGACCAATTGGAACCGCGCGCTAGCTTCTGACGTATTATAAGTGCCCATGTAGGCCTATGTGAAAAAAACGCTTTTGAGTTTGTGTTTGAGTTTAATTTTCCTTTAATATACTTAGGCATTTTCTGAATATAATTATAATAATAAATTTTTTACTCCAAAAACTAACAGATACAAAATTATGGTATACAAAGTTGATAAGTTGATATTAAGCCTGTATCTCATTTTTTTTTTTATTCATCAGACTTTTTATAAAGAATGCGTTGACCAGCTAAGACAAATATCTTCGTATTTATAAAGATTTTTTTTATTGTACAAAGCTACGTGCCAAGGACGAAAAGAACAACACACACAAATGTAAGTAACAAAGCATTTTGAAAAGGAAACATATTGTTTAATTTACATCTTTGTTTTACACGGAAACACATCCTTTGTGAGCAACACGCACTTTTTGTTTTGAAATACTGTATCAATATTACATTAATATTTGTGACAAACTGTGTGTCGAATGGATTTCCCAACCGAAAAATATTAAAACTAGAATATAAACTTTCGGTACATTTCAACCCGTAAGTGCCCATAACGAATTTACCTGAAACTCAAACGAGGGTTGGTTTTGGTCAGTATAAGCCTGCAATTCTAAAAAAAAAAAAATCTGATTGTCCATCCAAAGGTTGTCTGGTAGATATCGCAGTCAGCGATAAGACCGCCATTGTACCATTAATTTACCGTTAAATTAATGTAAAAGTTTTGTACTATTTTGGTACATTAAAGTTTATTCTTTCTCGCTACACTCAGTATGGGAAAATATTAGATGGTTTTTTTTCTCACACTAAAAAAAATTATAAAGAGCCGAATTTTGGAGAACACCACCTTGAACGTAATTAAGAATTATTTACATTGTTCATTCTGTTGTGCGTAAATGAAGTTTATTACCCAGTTTTTTTTTTCTTGAGCAACATTGTTTTAAAATCTACTTTATTGACAGATAGAGTGTTTTTTTTTTCTTTATAATTAATATAATTATGTATAATCATACTAACAATACTTCAACTCAATCAGCGACGCCATCGCAAAAAATATCTCGAACACTGTGTTTTTTGTTCAAATGACCGGATTGAAAAATTTAAATTTGTTTTAGTTACTTGAAGAATATAAATATCAAATGGGTGTGGTTTTCGTTTTCAGTTTTAATACCCGTGTAACTGTGAAGAACTCAACTGTTGCCGCAATTAACAAATTTTTCTCACAAAACAAACGTCAAGTTCACATTAACTGGACTCGTTTGACGCATGCGATTGTCCGAAGTCTCTCGTACATTCTGACAACATTAATTAAAAATAAAAAACCTTGTCTATACGGGTGGCGTGTTACAACACTACATCTTCGGGTCATGGGATGTGCCTAATTAAGGACGGCGAGAATACACCGAAATGTCCTCATATGGGTACAAGATTTAATAATATGGTTTTTTGTTTACAGGTAATTATTTTTATTGACTGCGTAGATGTCTGGAGAACGGAAAGTATAATTACAGGTACAGGGGGTCAAAGAAGGTACATACTTATTTACCAGTACCTATCATATAATTTCGGTGGTTAACTCGATGTTTGAAGGTCGTAAAAGGGGAGTCATTTTCTACATGCGTGTGTATCTGCGTGCTTCCGGACGTCCCCTCATAGGTCATAAACAGCTCGACTGATTTTGACACATCTGTTTTGTCATTTGATCCGTTCAATCATACTGATATCCCGCATGCCAAGGTCGTAATTTTCTCTATTGTTATTGGATTACATAACGATAAATTATGTATTTGGGCGAAAATAATCTGAATATATTAGAATTCGTCAGCGAAAACTAGGATGTTGAACTGAATAGAAGTTTACGATGCCTACAAATATTCTTGAAGCGTAGGTATTCAAAAGCACACACAAAGTCATTGTACTCGTCAACAACTAAATTGTGCAAATATCCCTTCATTCTTCATAGCATGTGCCTGAGTGAGGTCAATGTACGAAATCGCGGCAAAGTGGGCGTGTCTGTGCGTAACGGGAATCGAATTATTCATAGACGATCTTGCTAATAAATATGAATAAGCATTATTATCTTGTGGGGTGTGCATTTATGGAAACCTGTTGAGCCGTATAGATGTTTTTGTGAGATAGTTATTTACAGGAACCATAAAAGTAGCTTGAAAACATAAAATATAAGATTGGTTTGCCGCTGGATAAAGTTGTGAGGGAAAGATGGCTTAGATTTGAGAGACAATGGTTGATGAAGTGGAGCTGGTGGCTAAGTAACATTATCAGCCGCACTGGCCGATCTTCAAAGATAAGCAACCGTTGCCTAAGTCGGTCCATGGACGGCGACTTCGAACGGCCATTTTTAGTCCACAGTTCCTCGACGAACTAAGTCAGCTCTCGTCTTGAACCAGAGAAAGGCAGATCGTTCGCACGCTATCTATTGTTTGTTATATAACAATAATTTTGCTGTTATTGTCTACTTATTATACGAGGGGCATTCAATAAGTACCTAGCCTCATCGCCAGAGGGCGCTGTAGTTTCAAAAGAGTTTTACCACAGTGTAGCACATTCTTTTTTAATTCTTTTTTCAAATTTTCATTCCAATCCCTTCATTTGTTTTAATTTGACAACTTAAGGAAGCGAACGTGTCGATCGGTTTTACAAAAATGGAAAAAGAGCAATATCGTTCGGTAATTCGATTTCTATTTTTGGAAGGGAAAACGCGCATCGAAATCAAAGAGCGCTTGGATGCTGTGTACGGTGACTCTTCTCCATCGATGGCCACCGTCAAGAATTGGTTCAACGAGTTTGCACGTGGCCGTACGTCGGTTTTTGATGAACCACGTCCAGGTGCACCGAAAACAGCTGCTACGGAGGAAAACATTAAAAAAATCCATGATCTCGTATTGGCAGATCGCCGATTGAAGGTTCGGGAGCTAGCTGAGACTGTAGGCATTTCAGAAGGAACAGTGCATCATATTCTTCACGAGGAACTCGGCATGAGAAAGCTGTCGGCGCGATGGGTGCCGCGTTTACTCACACCGGAAAACAAGCGCAACCGTGAGACCACATCGGAGACGTGTTTGGCTCTGTTTAAGCGGAATCCAGCGGAGTTTTTGCGTCGTTTTGTGACCGTCGATGAAACTTGGATCCACTGGTACACACCAGAGACCAAGGAGCAATCAAAACAATGGATCCAGACCGGGGAACGTGCTCCAAAGAAGGCGAAAACTGTAAAATCTGCCGGAAAAGTTATGGCCACCGTTTTCTGGGATTCACAAGGTGTGATCTACATCGATTACCTCGAGAAGGGTAAAACAATTACAGGGCTTTACTATGCCGATTTATTGGGCCGATTCGACGCCGAATTAAAGAAAAAACGACCCCATCTGGCGAAGAAAAAAGTGCTGTTTCACCACGACAACGCACCGGTTCACACGTCTGCCGTTGCCATGGCCAAATTGGTCGAATTACGCTACGAATTGCTGCCCCATCCACCGTATTCTCCAGATTTGGCCCCTTGTGACTTCTTTCTGTTTCCTAATCTGAAAAAATCACTCGCCGGGAATAGATATGGATCAAATGAGGAGGTCATCGCCGCCACGGAGGCCTATTTTGCAGAGTTTGACAAAAACTATTTTTCGGACGGGTTAAAAAAGTTGGAGCATCGCTGGGCTAAGTGTATCGAACTAAAAGGAGACTATGTTGAAAAATAAATTGCCACTTTTCCAAAATTTTCGTTTACTTTTTGTAGGCTAAGTATTTATTGAATGACCCTCGTATATCTATTTATTTTGTACTCGTAGTATTTTAAAACCGAAATATTATTGTCTGTTTTAAAAATGTAGAAATAGCTATTAATTACTTCTTACTAAACTTGTAATAGATAGGGGTTTTGGTAACGTCAAAAACCGAGACTGGGTTGTGTGGAGGTAAGATAAGCATTCACTCCACGTAAAATACTGGTACTCAGCTGGATACAGTTAGACAAGAGGCCAAACAATTAGTAGGGAAAAGGGGAGAAATGACAAAGGAAGAAGAAAGATAGCAGGATTTGAAGAAAGCCAACATCACTAATCAAAGAGTAGCGACGGAACTTAAATCCAAAAGAAGGATACTACGAATCACTCAACAGTCATAGTAACAGACATTAAATTGGAGAAGAACCTAAATAAAACTACAGTTTTTCTTCACTGATCATTCAACAAAATTACAATCTTTTAAAATTAAATGCAATGAGTCATAATAGTGTTAAGTTTTGAAACATGCTAGTGTGGTATTAACACCAACACACACTCTAAAATTAGATGACATAACATTGTGTAAATGTACTTGAACTCGATATTATATTTTTGCGGTTGCAAGAGCAACAGTGTAGATGGAGACGAGGGAAACGATGGATGGACCGTGTGAAAGATGATATGTGCAGAAAGGGGGGCGACTGCTGAGACAATGATTAATAGTGAAGCATGGAAGAAGGAGCTCGTGCGCAGTAATGTTTGAAAGGGTCGGCAAGCAAGGGGGCCGTATATACAGTCTAGCGCCCACAACAGCACTGGCTATCTATGATAACGCAAAAATACTGTCAACTTTATACAAAAATCAGCCTAGGGACCAGGTCCCCCTTGAGCGCCAATGATCGGTCTGCAGATAGGAGACAATCTTCAACATACAGAGATTCCTCTGTGCTAAGCAGGTTGAGCCGTTGGTCCCGGCTGTTATTAGATCTTTGACAGTATTTACGTTATAGTTTGAACCCAGATCAGCCTTATTCAAATACTGGTTTGCAGAGGTCCGACAGACAATCTATGTAAAATAAATTCAGCTGCATGCTGCTAGCCTGGAAGACATCCCAACTCTTTGGGAAAAAACCTGGAAGACCCATCGTGCCCATCCCATTTCATTTGGGATGTGGCAAGATCATGAGACACTGACTCAATGTAACAAAAGAGTTATAAGAAGCGTATTCATAGCTTTTTATTGTAACTATGTTGACTAGCAGCTAATGTTATATGATAAATACTCGTAATAATGATTTAATTACTTTTGATAAACGAAAACGAGGTCACTAGATTATCAAATTAGACAGACAGTTAATTGTAATTAAAACATCATTTGATAAGGGAGACCAGGAGATGCTGGACCTGGTCAGCAGTGATGACCCAGTGGTAACGGTTTTGACTGAATATCATGGATTGAAACCAAGGCAGACGATTTATATTTTGTAAATTGTTTCACCACCACTGCTCTTACAACGGTGAAGAATATTTGATGAAGAAACCGGCATGTCCACGAACCAAAACTTCGAAGATACGTGACGTCCACCAACAAGCACTGTGCCATTCCCTCTGCTAGAGAAGAGGTATCTTCCCTTAAATCAAATTCTATAAATAATGTATTTGGAATTGATTAAGTTTTTACCAACTAATACTGCTAGAGATATCAGAATTACTGAGCCTATTAACAATCACATGACCCATACTCATCTTCAGAGGCCCTACCAGGCCCCACCATGAGCTCTAAACCTGAACCCTCTAAACAATCTAAACTAAACTGTTAATGGGATGGAGCTATACAGGGTTTAATAGCTCCATCCTTCTTTTTCGCTCGCACGCCTGATATTTTAACACGTCATAGTAAGACTCCTGATTGTGATGTTACTATGTTCATGCTCAAAGGACCAAAAACTACATTGATGAGATACAAAATTCATTACATTAAAAGAATTTTCCAAGCGCCTAGCTCGACTCCTTGACCGTGGTTTTGTTTATATTTATCATCAATTCCTAAACTAGGCTTTATTTTACTTGTGGTCGGTGAAACACGTTTTCGTCTTCAAATCTCCCCTGTCGACCTTCAGGTTATCCCTCATTCATGCAATGTTCGTAGTATCGTATGTTATAGGCTAGAAAGTTAAACCAATAGTAGAGCTGTACCTTGACGCCTCGTCTTTGTAGTGAAGACGAAGCGGGTCGGGTTTCTTGCATTCACACCACGCACGTCCACAGAGAGTACCGTAAGGTCGGTATTACATTTGTAAATTACAAAGAGTTATACAGAAAATTCGAATGAAAGGCTCACTTTGTACAACAATTAGAGCATTTAAAATCTATTAAATGTTTCTCTCTTCCCTTTACCTTGTATACATACTTACAACTAATGCATCCGACACAGATCTTTATTGCACGCCAGTTTACCCGACCTTGGACCTCCTGCATCCATCTCTGACCCAGTACTTTGACTAAGTCATTCAACAGATGTGTATACAAATATTTTGCCCAAGGTCCTTATAGAGGTAAAAAAGACGATATAAAGTTGTACAGAAGTCTATTCTTTTTGCGATGGGAAATTGTACACGGTTTTTAATACATAATAAAAAGTTGTGGAAACAAACCAAGAAAACAAAACCACTTACTGCTATTATGAGAACCAATTATTGTTTACTTTGTACATCGATATTTTGAGTTATATCTTTTTATGAAGTGGCTTAAGAGTGCTCAGACTCAACTTGATCAGTGCATAGAACCGGTCGTTGAGGTGTCATTTGGAGGAGGCCTATTTCTAACAGTGAAAGTCTTTCGGCTGAAATGATGATGTTTCTTGTTATGCACCTACCACATTGTCTCTTCACCACCCTAGGTTGACTGGTAGAGAATGCCTAAGGCATTAAGTCCGCCTTTGTACGTTGTGTTGCATGAAGATTAAATAAATAAATAAATAAATAAATAAATAGATGATGATATCAATAGTGAGCCTCTTTTTCTATCATACAATTATCATAAACGTGAAAGTTTTCGTGTAAGCGTATGTATGTGATAGGATGGACAGGATTCGGATAAAATTTGGTACTAGGATAGCTTATTTAATATACAGAATGTTTAACACATCGGCTATAATTTACAAAGATGAGAATGACTAATGTGACACGGGCGACATCTTATGTTTCTCTAGAATAGTCGTCATCTCATTACATCCACCATTTTAAGATCCCCTCTTCTTAAGGCAATCCACATTCAATGTTTCCTTAATTTTTTTTCATTCCTCTGGATGACATGATAACCGTACACAACTTTTCAGTAACTGTCATGCTAAAAAGATTGTGATCACGAATCTTCTGCACATTTTTGTCTTCTGAGAAACGTTGCGAAGTTATGCGGTCCTCAGCGAATAAGGACCTCGAAATCAACGTCCTACAAAGTATCTAAGCAATAGATCCGTTTTAAACCTATATTGCTATCACGCGGTTAAGCTTACTACCCGATACTGAACCGCGAATTGAAAAAATTGGATTTCGCAGGTTACTTTGGACCTTATACAACTTGAGAATGGACGCCAAGTTGCTATCTTGTCGATTTTCTATCGTTTACATTTCGGGGAATTGCACCAATTAATTCCGCCTAGCTCATTCCATCATTGGACCATCAGACGTACGACGATGTGTCAGCCGTAGATGGTGGGCATCCCACCACACACACACAAAACCTTTCATTGGGCGTACAGCTAAAAAGTGGAATTCCACACCGAAGCCTGCGTTTCCTGCTAGCTAGCTACTTCTAGGCAATGTGCTTTATCGTTGACTACATCATCGCAGGCGAGATAGTGATCAAGCGCTAGCGAATAATAATAAAAAAAAACAAATGCGAACTTTTGGGAAAAAGAAGCACGATGGACGGTATGTTATATTTTTGCTTAAGTTCGTTTGCAATTCCACTGTCCAGAAAACCGTCGATAAGGGAGATTTAGCTGGTTAACAATCATCTATAACCACAGAATATATAATAGCTAACCTCAATTTTATTATTGCTTTATGTATTAAACCACGGATACAGTCGGCATTAAAACGTTATAGGGCGTGGTTACGCCAATTGCTTCGGCTTATGACTTTTTATGTAGTATGAGTAATTGAAACAGTGAACACATATGACTTGTTCTTTTGCTGCGTTGATCTTTTAGTGTTTTCGAAAACACCATTATATTTTACTTGAAATATTTAATTCAAGCCCCAAGCGAACGCCGGCGTCCGCACACCTATTTATTATCTTTCTATTGTGTCTCTAATTACGGTATTCAAATGATTAAAAGATTTCTTTTGAAAATATTATTGTAAACTAATTTCAGAATTGCGTAATTACATACAAATAAATATGTTTATGTATATGCCACAATTATCACACAACGCCGTCTAATCCCAAGCTAAGCAGAGCTTGTGTTATGAGTACTAGGCAACTGATAAACATACTTACGAGTATATATTTCTAAATACATATGTATATATTTTAGATAAATTACACCCAGACACAGAACAAATGATCGTACTCATCACAAAAACATCTGTCCTGGGTGGGAATCGAACCCACGACCTCCGGCATAGCAGTCAGGGCCACTAACCGCTAGACCAACAGGCCAGTCATAAAAAAAATATTTTTCATTCTATCTTTATTTTATTTGCTGTTTTCGTCAAATAACTTCTCCCGCTCTGTTTGGGGTGAAAGTCATTCTGTGAAATCGACATTATGATTAAAAATCATTTTACGACTAGTAGACATTTTGCGTAAGAGATGTTTCGGGCCTAAGCTGCGAGAGAGAGTGTTAGAGTTTTACTGACTAAGTGATGTACTTACAACACCCCTGCCTGTGCCTGTGTGACATAGTAAATAAAAATTGAGGACACGATACAATATGGAACAATAAGAGACATTTTTATTAGTATGATGTCAATGACCGTTAACAATAACATTATCTATGATAAGATAAATATTATGCCTACTGTTAAATGAAAGATATTCAATAAACAACTAGGAGAAAAAACAAAGATCAGTTGAATAGTAAACAGAGGTTTAGAACACGAAGTGGTAACAGAGCTGCAATCGTACTATGATTTTGATAGACCAGCGATTTTATACAGCAAACTGGCAAAACACTTTATTCGGAGTTCCTAATTGATAGGTTTTTATTTGATGTCTTATATCGTCGATTTTGAGAGTAGTGGTGGCCGAATGATAACGGCACTGCTTTCAAAACGGTGAAGGAAAACTTCGTGAGGAAACTAGCATGTCCTAGAACCAAAAATTCGAAGACATGTGACATCTACCAACCCGCACTGGGCCCGCGTGGTGGATTACGGCCCATTCCCTCTCTTAGAGAGGAGGCCTGTGTCTCAGCTGTGGGAACATTAAAAGGCTGATGATGATGATGATTGTCGATTTCGGTTCTGAAAGTGACCGCTAGAGGCGCTGTAAGGTATACAAAAATTTACGGCGCTATAATTCGAGATTTTACTGTACAATATTGAATAAATAGACAATGAGTGGATATATTGCCGCGTATAAACAAAACGGATGTGCCAAGTAGGACCCCGTTATCACTTATCAGTAATTATGATTATCATGAATATAGCCTTGATCATATAGGACTGTAGTTACTGTGATATATCTAAGGGGAACGCATAAAAAACTCACATAAAACTTTGTTATGCGAGCTGGTCGATCGAATATATTTTTCCAACGTTATGAAAAATAATATTATATAATAATATATTCCACAACTATCATACAACACCGTCTAGTCCCAAGCTAAGCAGAGCTTGTGTTATGGGTACCAGATAGCTGATATACATACTTATATATTTCTAAATACATACATATTATAGATAAATAACACCCAGACACAGAATAAATGATTGTGCTCATCACACAAACATTTGTACTGGGTGGGAATCGAACCCACGACCTCCGGCATAGCAGTCAGGGCCACTAACTACTAGACCAACAGGCCAGTCAATAATATAATATTATAAGAACCTCCTCCTTTTCGAAGTCGGTTAAAAATGAAATTGAAGTGTCTGTTTGTAATATCAAAATAACCATTATTTTACTAAATGCATAGCAATACCTAAATTTTTTAATTTGTTGTTTTTGTCTGTTTGTTGTTTGAGGCCGATTATTTAGCCAAGTTACAATCGTTTCGTTCAGCGCAAACGCTTGGAGTTGGCCACGCCGCCAATTTATTTGTTGATAACGTCAGAACAAAATTTTAGTCTGAAGTCTTGATAATATTATGGTCTTATCCCGAGTTGGCGTAGGTATTGTACGAGTATCTCAGGACATGATATTTTTAATTGATTTACTATAATATAGTGCTATCCAAGTTATAAAAGACAACCAGGGATGCAGGATTGTCTGAAAAAGTTATCGCAACTAAAGGAACACAGGTGGGTAGAACCCACCTGTGTACAGTTGTGTGTCAGTAAAAGTCTGTAATCCTTCTCGCTCAACACAGAACGGATGAAGTCATTTCATGATTTCCCACAAAAAAGGGTCCATATAAAATTCAAATGCATGAAAATAACAAAAGTGGTGAAAGAATACTATTTTTATCATTAAGTAAGTAATCTACCGGATATTGAAATTTAAAATATGTAGATACGATGTACATTTGCTGATTTTTTTTACCGATCAATCATAGTCTTATATTTTCGCAAGCAGAAAAAGATATCTATAGGTAGTATTCATGTACTTAAATTATAATCTAATCATTGGACCACATTCAACAAACGGTCTATTTTATTATTTACCTACTTACGTGCATAATCTACTCGTAGATTGAAAACATTAATCCCTTTGATAACATTATTCTTACATCCTATTCGGTAGCTAATCAGATACAAAATATGTTACTGACCAAAATCGATTTTAGGATGAACGCCCGATATTAGTCTTAGCCTTTTTCTTACCGTGCGTGTAGGGTTGGCTTAGACGAAACTAGTTTATCCTAAAATCGAATTTCGTCGATAACATATACACCTAGTACAAGCCTAGTACCCACTTGCTCCATCAAACTAATAATAAAAAGGCGATAGTGTGTGTTTGTTATTCACGCTTAAACGGGTGAACAGATTTTTTTCAAAATTCATATGGGCGAAGCCGCTGGCAGGAGAAGCTATTGCATATATACGATTATAACCTTTGTATCAAGTTTTTTTTTTTATCTTGAGGTTATCACTAAGCGACATGTAGGTATTAATTATAATGAATGCCTTATGATAACTGTTAAGATCTTAATTCCTGTTCATATCAGTTATTAAGGCATTTCAGGACGATACTGTCAAGTATGACTTAGCAACATTCTAGAATAAAGACCCCCCTACTTTTTTCACGCATGTAATCTTTTTTTTAAACTTGTAATCTTTTGTATCGCGATCTGAAAACTCATAATTAGGCACATTTTCAGGTATCTCTATGGAGACATTTTAATTTTGATACTTTGTAAGTCGTACAGAATATATTACGTTTGATTGATTTTTTATTTATATAGATAAATTTATGAATCACACATTGTGAAGAACAAAAACATGTATAATAAAAAAGATTGTACGGAACAGATAATTAAGTACAAGTACCTTTGTACCCAAAACAAAACTAAAAAAAGGAATTTTTGGTCTGGTACGCAATTTATTTCTTAATCATATATAATTAATGATCAAACAGCCTTCCGATGTAATTATATCACGTATATATAGAAAAAACTAACTAGCACCTCTAAAGCCATAAACTGAAGTCACTGACCTACGCCGCAGCCAATCATTTAGCGAATAGTAGGCAAGCATACGAAGGAAGTATTAGGCAAACATCGGTTGGAAGGTATACTGCGTAGATTATATATTTTTGAATTTTTTGTTAATTAATAAAACCTATCCTGCTTGCTAATTTTTTGGTCATGTTTTTATAATCGTCTAAAAAAGCCTAGATCTTATGGGAACTTTGCACTATCAATTTGAATGGTTAAGAACTTGTTTAATGAGTCGTAGTCGTACTAGCACAAATGACAGTGAGCGTAAGTCGTCCAAAAAAGGTCCAAAAATCTCCACTACAAAAATCGTCCATAGAATGATATTAGACGATAGGAGAATGAAAGTGCATGAGATGGCTAAGACTGTAGGCATTTCTACTGGTTCATCACATTTTACATTAATATTTGGAAATGCAATTAAATTTTACGCGCGATTACAGCTGCGATTGCTTATCGTTGACCATAAACGCAACCGTGTAGAAACTTAAAAAGTTTGCGTCGATTCATAACCGTGGACGAAACATTCGATTCATCACTACACGATACCAAGTGTTAAGTTACAAGTGAACATGGATCAAAGAAAGCAAAGGTGGGTCTTACGACCAACAAGGTCATGTGGCCACAATTCTCTGGGACATACGCAGTGTCATTCACATCGGCTACCTTGAAAAGGATAAAGCGATGAGCAGCGAATATTATTCAGAGATTTTGAATAGATTCGAAATTCATTCAAAGCAAAAATTGTAGAAAAGAGTTCTATCATTTAGACAATGTACGACTACCTTACCATCATTGACCATATATGACTTTCTCCTGTTTCTAAGCCTTATCAAATGGAAGGTGATTCGAAATTAATGAAGCGATCATCACTGAAACAAACACGTATTTTCAGGGCCTTAAGAAAACCTATTAATTTGATAGAATCAACAATTTTGGAAAAGGTGGCTTAGATGTGAGCTAAAATAAAAAGAGATTAAATTGAGAAACAAAATAATTTTAAATAGAAGATATTTTTTTTTTTGTCAACAATCACTCATTTATCAAATCGCTTTCGGACCTAAGGATACAGTTACGAAGTTACACTCACTGTCCCGCTAAATAGACAGACATTTTTTACATTTAACACTTACATCATAAAGGATCCATAAGGACCAAATGAACGTCCACTGAAATCACCAGTGACCAAACTTGGGCACTAAGTAATAATCGAATTGCATTTAGTTCGTCACCAAATGAATCCTTTAAGAGATGACGTAACCTTTTCAGTTATTTATCGCCCACGGCTTTCTCTTCCGACCATAACAAAAGCAATGTCAATGACTGTTAGTCAGTGTGGAACTGTCCAAGCGTGTCATTAAAATTTCAGCTGCAAGACGACAATTGCTCGACATATGCTTTTCCAGAATGTCGCCGTATCCACAGGTCCTATGATCCTTGCATTCAGCGGACTTATGTCCACCAGTGGCGAAGGGTCCATATAACACGATCCCCATCGGCTTCCCTTAAGAAAATGTAATCTATAGGTCAACTACCTTATTCGTTCGTTCTATTGCTCACTTCCAATTTTTTTAAACGCCTACAACTTTTAAATCAGAATGCCAAAATCGCAAGCCGAAAAATACTGAGTTACCTGTTCATACAATCAATTCCCATACTATGCAACTATCTCTTATTTTCCTATGAACTGACTCCTATTACTCGAACTCGTTCTGTCTCATTTTAGCTCGCAGAAAATTGTACCAAAATAACTCACTGCGTGCCGGCTTATGATGAGTCAAATAAATAAACAATCCACAGATGTTGAGGTACAAGACCATATTCAACCATGTCTCTATCCACAGGTGCAAGCGAGAAAGAAAAAATAATTCATGTAATTATAATGATTCAAAATTAAACTCATAACTTTATAAGTAAACTTACTAACAAGTAATACATTTTATTTGACAGGATTTTTTTTATGATAAAATTGACATGGCGGCTATTGTGTGTGTGGCGCGAATCTTTCGGTTTTTGATATTGTTTTCTTGTCGTTTCTCATTTGTTTTAAACGTTGAAGTGTGGTGAACCAGGTGAACTGTAAATTTATTTTGTGTATTGGGTTGGGGACATCATTTAGCAATGGTATTAATTCATATAGGCTGCTGTTTAACAGATTAATTGTTGTGTAACGAAACGTTGAGCCTATTTTTTTGCATCATGGAGCGTGCTGCATTTAGGTGAGTTGACTATTCTCCGGCTTACCTTCAGAAAATATGCATTCTTTCCAAATGGTGCTGCTGACTCTTGAAAGTCCCAACCTTGGAGGGTTTATCATACGGGGACAAAAGGCTGGGACAGCTTTGTGTTGCTCCATGTACTGCGACAAAGACAGACGATGGTGCAGCGCAGGAGTGAAGAAGACAGGTAGCAAGCGACCGGGTCATTAGGTGCGATTTCTTTATGTTGTGAATGGACAACAATTTTATTTACGAAACATCTGAAATTTTATTGGAGGCCGGGAGTTCGAGAGGATGAATAATTTTGTTGAAAGCACCTGGGAATTTCGAGAGGGTTGGAAACTCTAAATCAAAAGATTTTTTATGTCTTAGCTTATTTGGGATTGGTACATCACGTCTCTTCTTAAAGCTATATTTGTTGTCATCGGTACCTCGTTTATCATATTATCTTCCACACTTTAGCTTCAGGTCTATGTAACGATAACGTTCAAGTACCCAATAGTGTCATTTAAATTCAGCATCAAACGTCACACATAAAACGAATTCTAGGTCATGAAGACGGATAACCTTTAACGAAAATAGATTCACAGCGAGCATTTGTTCCGGTCGCTCACAGGGACGAGAGTTCCCTTTATTAACCTCGAGTAATTACAACACAATTGGCTTCTTGATGATCATCCATCTTATCTTTTACGATTATCAGGTCATAGGCATAAGAAATATGTCGCGCAATTTGTAAGAGGCGCTCATCAAAATCTGTGACATATGTCATACGTGCTAGAACTTCTAATGACTTCGAAGACTACTCATTTGTATATACGGCATTATGCTGGCCTATATTGCGGGATTGTTCAAAAGAGTTAAGTCTAGCACTGCCTCTCACTACACCTAAAGAAGGAGAAATTATTTGATGGTTTCCCAGACAAAAAACCTTATCTTGTCTTGCTTGGTAGCCTTATCTTGTCTTCTGACTTGAGTGAAGCATTTCCCACATCCTTCAGCATATTTTACTAAGAATTTATTTACAGTTGGAAGCCCTATGCATTTAAAGCAGTATTTTTTGAAAATATTGGTATTAGAAATAGAATGCCGTATATCACTGTAGTCTATCCAGAAAGATTCTATCGCCATCTCATATTGCTTTATAAAATCATCAGTTCTTATAGCTGTATTATGATTTTGTTTTGTGCTATCGGAATGTATATTGTGTATTGTCTTGGCTATGTTATTGCCATCAACGGTATGGCCATCAGTTGTGATAGATACTGACCGCCACGGACTGAGGTCTTAAAATGACTAGTTAAAGGAAAAGTCCTTCGTTATTTATGATATGTGTCAATGCGTGCCATCATGTAAGGACTCGGGCTTGCATATGATTACATTGCAGTTGATTCATTGATAGCATCGTCCTTTCCGGTGTTTTGATGTAGAAGAATAGTCTGATTAGCATTTTCAGATCAGTTGAGACAAGTACTTATATCAGCCTGTAATGTTTCCACTACTGAGACTCATACCAGTCATACCTCCTCTTCGCGAAAGAGATTGGATTGCTAATCTACTATGCTCATTGCAGCTACGTGGCAAGGCTACATTTTTGAAGACATATACCGGTTCTCTATTTCTATATTTTTCTTACACTGCATTGAAAGATTTATAAACATTTATGTTATCAAGAAGCCTTTAGGTGATTAACTGCTAAAATATATATCTCTATAAAACATTTTGTTGTTTCTTTTCACTAAAGAAATTCGAAAATTCTCAGTGATATGAAACATCAATCTGATTACGAAGATCTTCTTCAAAACAGACTGCCTAGTGTGAGGTTGTTTTACGTAAACGCGATCGACACGTTTATGACGTTCGGCGCACCGATTGGCCAACTCGAAGCTCTTAGCCAATCAGAGAGCCAAACGCGGTAAACGTTTCGATCGCGTTAACTTAAAAACAACTCGCACTCAGCACACAGGCATGGATACGTGGAAATGAAATGCTAGTAGTAATTATAGCAGTTTTAAACCAACGAGGCACAATTTATAAATCTTTGTTTTTTTTGTTAATTATAAACTAGTTATATTACGTATTTTAACAGAATTACTCAAGCATAAATAATTTGTTTAAGTTTTATTTACCTTCGTCCGTGTGCCACTGCGGTGCTTTGTCTGACGCCCAGCAAATGCTGACGTATAAATTTCGGTGCTGGGACGCTCAGCGCAATTTTATTGTGTCATTTTTTACTTCTTCTCTATTACTTTTTCTTTATTACCCTTATGTTATGGCTGTATCGAATAAATGGTTTTCTATTCCATTTTAAACTATATTTATGCACTTGGCTTAATGTGAAAGTGCACACCAGGGCCCTGAAACCAAGGCAACGCAGGAATGGGATGGGTTTTTTAGTCAGTAAAAGTCTGACACTATCTCCCGCTCCACCCAAGGGGGTTGTCATTAGATGATTTTTACCCACCGGAAAAAAAAAACTAAATTTATCTACGCAAATGTGTTAGTAGCACACAAGATACCGATATCAAGTAGACCTACAAATAATGCGTAGTTCGTGTTTTACATATGGCCGATCGAACAAAAAAACATTGCGGAAGACATTGCTCTTTGCGCCGTGATAATGATAACATACAATACACTTTGTACTGCGTATTAATGAATCTGCTCACATAATGTCTTTGTTTAAAAAAAAGTAAAATACAGTTCGCATTTTAGTGAATTAACAAAGGCTTTTGAAATAAGAGCATAAAGCATAAAAAACATATTTTTAAGTACTGTATACAGAGCAGTATTAAAAAAAAAAACAAGCTTGGAGATGATCCGGCTCGAATGACTCAATTTAGTTGTCTTGCTGGCTTTTGCTTTCAATTTTTAAGCCTATTACAGAATCACATTTTACAATAATATTATAAAAGCGAAAGTTTTTACGTTTCTTTATTTGTTGCTTTTTCACTCTCAAACGGCAGAACAGATTTGGATGAAGTTTGACATATTTCCGAAAGCATATTCTGTTGGAATTATTTTTAATTACATACAGGTGAAGCCGCTGACAAAAGCTAGTTAAAAATTACTTACATAAATAACCTTCGTTACATGGTTGTTATGACAGCACGCATTTATAATTATGTGATTATGTTAACAGTACTTAATTGCACTCTTCCATTTTTAGATATTATCATTAAAAGTTAAACACGCAAAATGCATAGCTAAAATATAGTAAAAGTAACATTGTTTCAAATTCAACTGGCAATTTGGGTATATTCTGCGGCTTACCCAAATGTCCTTTCCTTGGTATTGTACGTCAAGTCGTTGAGCTCCTTAATAATCCTAAGTGCTTGTTTACGGAGAAGCAGCGCGTTGGGCGTTCATCGTACTCGCAAACACAAACATATGGTAATGTACGACTACCGCCCAACGCGCCGCGTCTCCGTAAACAAGCCCGTAGTTAAGCTTTACAAATACTGACAAATGCTTGCACTGACTGGATAGGCTCACTCATATCTGTATGGTTATTTCCTCAAAAGACCATATCAGACACTAACCTGCATGGTAATCATGTGATTTGACCATTACATAGGTATTTGCTGTATGGAAGTAATCAGCTAGGAAACACCGGCCTAATCTAGTTTAAACTGACGAAAAAAATGACGTGTAAAAGTGTTTTACAAAACTTATATGCGAAAAAATATTTAAAAAAAAATGCGGTCTTTCAGACCAAAGTAAATGAAACATGAGAACTGAACTGCAAGCAATTTTCAGATTTTTTAGCGTTACAAAATAAACAGTTGCGATTTAAAATATTCAGTTCAAGGCAAATGGCAGCAAACTGGCAAAAAGTAGATAAGTAACTGAGTATACTAGAGAACGGTACTATACTTGTTGAAATTACTGAAAATATGGCTTGGTAAAAATAATTTACTGCAGTATTTCCTCTGGTGTGGAACCTTACCAAAGTTACTTTTAGTTTTTCTGTTAATTACTAACACGGTATTTTAATATCATAGTATTTTGAGAGCATTGGTCGCCAAATGGTCGCAGGTTCAAACCCGTCCAGGCGCATTACTTTGTGTAACTTATTTCATCACCACTGCTCTCAAAACGGTAAAGGAAAACATCGTGAGGAAACCAGCATGTCCTAGAACTAAAAATTCGTAGACATGTGACATTCACCAACCCGTGCTGGGCCCGTGTGGTGGATTACGATCCTTTCTCTCTCTTAGAGAGGAGGCCTGTGTCCCAGCAGTGGGAACATTATGCTTATGTTTTGTTTAAAAGGCTGATTCTGTTAATGTTTTATTTTAAGATCATACCAACAATTTTCTTGTATTGGACCCAGGATTTAATAAAAATATTTTTTTAGGTAAGAAATCATCAAATAACTTCTCCCGCCCTGAGCGGAGAGAGAGGGAATGCCACACTTTTACTGACTAAAACACACCTATGTGGGTCAGTTACTCTCTGGGTTCCAAGGTCACGGTAACTCTTTCGAAGAATCCTGCAGTCCTAGCAGACATCGACCCTAGCAGGACTCGTCAATCGTGCTAGTATTTAGATCAAAGTATTCTTTTTATTTATTTTTTATTTATACAAACTAGTGCTTGACTGCGATCCCACCTGATGGTAAGCAGTGAAGCAATCGTTCATGGTGAGAAGGTAAGTGCCTCGAAGACACCTAATATTTTAATTTTTTTTAAGTACTGTACCATACTAAAGACTAACACAATCAGCAGTTGAGAAAACATACAGTATATAAATATGAAGGCCAATTATTACTGTAAAATTATTACTATAATTGCTGTATTAGCCTTGAATTTTTTTTTATCCCGATTTCGGTTAAAGTGACTACGTATTTCTATTTGGCTATTGATTACGAGTATGTGTTTTAGTTTCAATGTTACTAATACACCGTTAAATTTTGGTCCTTTTAATCCCACGGAGGGTCGATTAGGTACATGAAACACTATCGATTTGGAAAGAGAAAATTAATAAATAAAGTATTTATTTTTTAAACTCGAATTAATTTACGCATGTAGGAAATTAATTCCTTTAAGTAAACGTCAGCTGAGCGAGGCCAATGAACTGTAGGTAGTTAGTACGCAACGATCGACTACTACCTACAAGGTCATTGACTCGTTTACTTAAAAATAATAATTTCGTACATGCGTATATTACCTCGACTTTTACAAAAAAGTACTTTATTTTTTAATTTTATCTTTACAAATCGATAGTGTTTCATGTATCGAATCGACCCTCCACGGGATTAAAACAACCAATATATAACGGTGTATAGCAAGGGCGGTAACGTCAGCCATTGGAATCCTGCACGGGGAAAGCACCGTCGAGCCCGGCTTAGAAATAGATGGCGGGATGTCTGGACGCGTAACGCGAGGATTGGTTTCAGACGGCGTGTGAGAAGAAGGTTTGGACGGACTTGAGGGAGGCCTTTGCCCAGCAGTGGGACAGTAATAGCAAAGGTTTATAGATAAATAAACTTACCCTGGAAACTGGAGCACATCTTCCACAAGCCAGACCAGCTGGCGGTCTCGTCTGTGGTTCAGGAGCGGGCACTACTGGTCCTTCCTTTATTCTGAACAGCGAGGATCTGCGGCACTGTTGAAAAAATATTTTGTTAAGTCATCGTCACGTTCATCATTTCAGCCGAAAGATGTGCACTGTAAGACATAGGACTCTCACAAGTGTCGCCATAATGAACGGTCCTGTACATCTCGCATCTATCGGATTCCCGCAACACTTACCAGGTTAACGGTCCACCTTGTAGGAATACTAACTGCTCTAATTAATTTAGAGACCTACTGGACAAGTTCAGCAACATTTAGACCTTGTTCGAGAACTGTCAGAATAATTATTTTGCTACAATGATGCCTTTGACAGTTATTCAGCGCGGTTTTGATGCGCAGGGGACAAATGTTAGTTGAGCGAGCGAGAAAGAAAAATGGATCTAGATATACACATTATACACCCTAATAATAGCTCCATTTCTTTAACAGTTCAGTTTAGTATAAATAATGGATAGCGTTAAAAGCTCATGATAGCATAGCACTGCTGATCACATTGGGTGTTTTTGGTGAAATTCGATCTATTTCTGCATAAACGAGAGGAAGCGTGGAAGTAAGAAAAATGGAACAAAGTATTTGTCCAGAATTGGTATCATTTTTAGAAGCAGATGCCAAAAAAAGGAGAAATAAACATTTCTCCTCAGATTTATTAAACTGGTAAAGTAGCAGTTAGATCATAATAAAATTGTAACAAAAATATCCAGCACAGAATTATACAATAAAAGGATTAGAAAGAGTCATTAATCTTCTTTAAAAAGGGACAATCATTCCGCATCAATTAGCATATTTTCTCATTTTGCTGAACTTAAATACACATCATCGGAATCTGAGTCATTTATGAATATTTTTACAGACACACAACGTCGTACTGACGAAAAACTTCGAGGAATCAGTGGAAAAAACGTGACTTAAGAAAATCTAATAAACACGACATGCAAACTATCCTAGTCATAAATTTGTTTATTGTCAAAATGATTCTCTCTGAAGAAATCACAGCTATTTTCGAAGAAACTAAACACGAGAACGTCGCAAATGAACTGTTTTCCAGCTCAGACTAAGATGCTAAAAATACAAGGAAAGCCACGTGTAAGACGTAGGTTAAAAATATAAGAGTGATTTAGAAGATTATTGCAAAAATATTTCGCAATAATTCCGACATTGTTGGTGTTAAAGCTGTTAAACCATTTCGTGACGAATAGGCGTCGGACATCACAATAATAATAGATATAATGATGTTACTCCATTCGTAACTAGTGGATAACGTAACAGATATGAACACTCAATGACAGAGCCGTTTGAGTTTACTGATGACTGTTGCCACACTCACTGAGGCAGAAACTGAGACTGAAGTTGCAAAACGGCATAACAAGATTTTGTTGATTGAGATAATATAAGTTGTGACTAAAGTTGTCAAAAAATATAAGGCTCATTTTGACATTTGTATTTTGACTAGGTACCTATAATAGCGGGTTGTCCGATGTAGTGTAGATACTACTAAAATAATAATTAGGGGTCCAATGTAGTAGTAGCTGTTTTAGTAGTAGATACACTACACCAGACAAGCCGCTAGATAGTCAAAATACAAATTTCAAAACAGGCCTTTTATTTTTTGACAATTTTAATGCATCCGATGAAAAAAAATGTCGGAAATATGAGGTGCATGGCCAAATAGTTAAAGATACGGAAGGATAGGAAAGAAAAATAACTTACATGCGACAATGTGTTATAAAAACGGCTATACATGATAATGACGAAAACAAACTAGACGATTTAGAATCACACAAAACTCTTAGAAAAAAACAATCTAATATAGATATCCTATCTAATCGGAAAATAAACTTACTTTAATATACACGTTATAGTGCAATTCTACCTTTGAGGATTAATACAATTTTATTACAGTTATCATTTCATGGCCTACGCGATTTGACGTTTTAGCTACTTACTTTACCAAAACAAATTTGATAAGCAACGAGTTTTTTAGTAGGGACATCATTACAACAAAGGAAAGCGGAAATTATGAAATGAATACTAATACACGAACAGCTCGTATGGTTGCTTCAACGGAAACAGTACTAGTAATCCAAACATCTTTAATTGAATCTTTGATTTGTATATTTTACCGGCAATCTATAATAATCCGTTATTCTATACAATCCCTAGGCAATTTATAGAATACGGTTTAAAGTAAGGCTTTTATTTTCAGGTGGTGATAAAAAAACAACCCTAGACTAACCCCTCCGTGTCGGGGTGCCCGAAAATTACATCACCTCCTTCCCTGCTCTCGTCTTTTACACACATTATCGGCTGCGCATTCGGTATTGTATAGAATACCTGAATTATGCAGATTATTTAATTTTAATTGTGACTATGCTGAATTGTTTATGAGTCATTGATACTTGAAATAAATTATTATTATTATTATAGAGGAGCTGATGTATTCTCTACTAGTCGACCAAGGATTGTCGAGAGATGGACATAATTCCCAATCATTTGTGGAGCAGCACCATTAATTGTTCATAGATTTCACCAAAAAACAGTGGAAAGCAGTAATGTAAGTATTCGGTCTGTAGCAAGTATTTCGGTATATAGCAAGGGTAAAAAAGAATACTTTTAGTATACTTGATATATTTCTTAGAAAATATAAGCGCTCAACAAGCGAGACAAACATAGGTAAATAGGAGACCAGCACATAGATAATGATGTTCATTATCATCCGCACGGCTTTTGGCCGACAATTCTGCAGTCAGCTTCCAATCTAGCCTAATTGATACTTTGGTATATTTGTCATACCGTACGACATTGGCCACTATAAAGCTAATCTGGACAAATTTCCCTGACCTACATATATATCCAACATAGTGCCAATGTTTTTTTTTTTTTTTTTTTTTTTTGTGGTAGGTAAAATCATCCAATGACGAATCCCGCCCTTGGGTGGGGCGGGAAACAGTGTCAGACTTTTACTGACTAAAAACCTACCTTTCCATTCCTTGCCTTTATCCTGGGGCCTTTGGTGACAGTCTCACATAACCTTTGGCCCCAGTAGGCTTCGGCCCTGCTGGACCCCTACAGTTTGCTGACAACTCCTTGAGGCGCGCGGGAACGGTGCGCGCCGTAGACGACCTGAGCTCGGACCGGTCTGTTACCGGACGGACGGACAGCGAGCTACCCATTGCCCACCGTCCGCGAGCCCGCGCCTACGGTGGCCGGAAATTGGGATCGGAAACCCGGCGGCGGCGGCGGCGTGTCCGCCTTTGCCTAAGGCGGTCGGCCTCCTCCTTTACTAGCATTACTGCTTCGCAGAAGGAGGCGACCGCCTGCCATTCCTCCTCGCTCCGGAGCATGGCTTGAACCAAGCCCCGGCGCGAGAGATCGCCGCCGATCGCCCCCACGAGGACACGGCGCTGCTCTTCCCAAGCGGGGCACACCTCGACTGTGTGCTCCACCGTGTCCACCGGGCGGTCCGCACAGTGGCGACACCCGGGCGTCGTCTCCGCACGAATCTTGTACAGGTACGGACCGAACTTGCCGTGCTCGGTCAGCACCTGCGCCAAACGGAAGGTGACGACGCCGTGGGGCCTTTCCAGCCACGCCTCAAAGAGGGGCCTTACCGCCTCGATCGTGGCGTGCCCAGCACGAGGTTGCGACAATCGCTCTCGCCATTTCACCATGAGATCCCGCCGGAGCTCTGTCCGCCATGCCGCGACTTGTCGCGGCAGCGGAGTTTCGCCCCGACGTTGCATCTCCACGCGTAGGTCATGCATGTGTGCAAGGACTGTTGCCTCCAAATCCCATGGTGGTAGGCCAGCAAGGAGGCTCGCCGCTTCGCAGGACACCGTACGGTATCCGCGGATCATCCGGATGGCCATGACCCTCTGGCAGGCGGTTAGCCGGGCCGCCACTCGCTTCCGTAGCGATGGCGCCCACACCGGCGCACCGTAAAGGGCCATGGACCGAACGATGCCTGCGTAGAGCCTCCGGCAGGAGGCGTCTGGACCCCCTAGGTTCGGCAGGAGCCGCTTGAGCGCAGCCCCAGTCGCATTCAACCTGGGAGCCAGACGTCGGAAGTGCTCCTTGAAGTTCCACCGGCTGTCGAGGACGAGTCCCAGGTACTTCATCGTCGACCCGACGCCGATGTGAACTCCTCCTACCGTTAATTGGGAGCCCGGAGGCGGCGCGCTCCGAGGGCCGTGAAAACACATGGCCTCGGACTTGTGCAATGCCACCTCGAGTCCCAACTGCTGTATCCTCTCCACGACTGTCGCAACCCCGCGCGTCGCTAGTTCGACCGCCGCCTGGTACGACCGTCCCCGCGCCAGGACCAGCGTGTCGTCTGCGTAACAGACCACGCTGACCCCGTCGGGGAGGTCGGCGCGCAGCACGTAGTCGTACCCGATGTTCCACAAGGGCGGCCCTAGTACCGATCCCTGCGGAACACCGCACGACATCTCTCGCCGTTTCAACTCCCCCTGATGACCGGGGTAGATGATGAACCTGTCCGACAGGTAGGCCTCGATCACCCGACAGAGGTAGTCGGGCACCCGGTGGTACCGGAGTGCCCTACCAATGCAACTCCAGGGCAGGGAGTTGAAGGCGTTGGCGATGTCCAGAGACACCGCCAAGACACACCTGCCCCGGGACACCGCATCCCCCGTCGTGAGGGCTCGCACGCGCATGATGGCGTCCACAGTGGAGCGCCTCCTGCGAAAATAGTGCCAATGTGGAGCCGCTGCACAGGACATGCGTTACCTGCTGTGCTGGCTATGCTGCACAACCCCTTGCACTTTTCAGGATCTATAAGACGCCAATAACAGAGCCAGAAAAAAGAGAGTAAGAGTATATCGACATAAAAAGAAGAAGAAGACCGTACAACTTCTAGGAGACATCAAATGGACAGTAGGTAAAAATAGCATTATAAAGGGCAATAGATGATGACATGAATAGCAATGTAGAACAACAATAACATCGTCGACAACTCACAATAATTTCAGTTTCAAACTTGGCATATTCATCGGATGCTCGTTTTCTCGGTCGCACCACTTGTCTCAGTGATCTAGTCGTGTCACGGCCGCACCATCCTCCGACGCGTTCGCCAACCACCTCCAACATGTCGGCAACGCGGCTGTGGACAAAGGAAAGGAAATTAAAAAGAAAACTGGTAAAGCGCATAAAGCAGCGTTTGGTGGCAATAGACTAGTGATATATTACATAGGATAAAAACCGTGATTGGCGAGAACTATATACAGTAAACACCTCAGATTGTAGAAGCCAAAAACAGATTGTACATACATGACGTTTTTTTATATTACTATAGAGCAACGGGACAAAACATTAGGTTTTTGGCTTCTAAGTTGAGTCATTAGACTCCAAAAGTTTTACGCCCACTACAGGCTAAGCTTTTCATAAATCAAAATTACATGAAGTCTTGAATTTGATGACTTTTTTGCGAACGCACCCACGAAAAAGGAATAATTCATAGTGAACTTTTTTGTACACTCGGAATTATCTATTCCTTTATCGTAGGTGTGTTCACAAACATGTAAGCTCTCATACACAATACCCAGACCGGGAACAACTATCTGTAAACCATACAAATATATATTCCGTGCGAGAATCGAATCCGCGACACACAGTATAGCAGTAAATTGCTCAACCACCGCGCCAACCATGCCGAAAAATTTGGCATGGATATCAATAACAATAGGAAACATAAATATATCGATGAACTGACAGTTTGGTTCTGTTAGTGTTCCAAGTCCTACGTTTAATTCTTTCGCATCTTCAGTATTAGTTATATATCTAAGAGAAATTTCATTAGTTTCATTTTAGCTGAAAAAAGACGCGTATCGTTTACCAGCTCGCCTGGATCAACCGGTCCACTTTTCTAAACTTGAAAAGTCAATAACCCTTATCTGTTATGACGTATAAGGTTCACTTATCATTTTACGAATACATAAAAATTGATTTCACAAACACGCACTGATTACTAATCGCTTCCGAACATAATCAATGAAGTTTTAAATCTATAATCGGAATTGAACACGTGGTTTTTGATGATAACACTCTTTTCAATAACATTTGTACTGTAGTTAGCTGGAGGATATGTGCGTAGGTCTAATATATTATATGCGTTTGAGTTCGTGATTCTTTTGTTGCCTCGAAGCATTATTCAGGCATGCTTTCTTCTCAATGTTATGGATAAACCACCAAAGGATATTAATGGTATAAAGAAGATATAATAGAACTTTGCTTGATAGTTAAAAGGTTAAGATAGAGTACCTTACATCAAACAAAGAACTAGAGAGAGCATGCGAAAAAGGTACTAGGTATAGTTTTATAATCAATATAAAACCTGCAAAAGCAAGGAACGTAGTATGTATCTATTCAGGCATATCTTAACGACAAAATATGATGGCCAACTTGAAAAAAATCAAAGCAATGTAAACATTAATAAGACTATTAATCCGGATATCCTTTATTGCTAGATTTCCTTCAAATTACACCATTATTTAGACGGATATTAAAATCCTAAGAGACATTTACAACCACAAGAATACATCAAGAAAATAACAATATGTCACATACATTGACTGTATTTCTTTCATTTTAGGATCGTAAAATTTTAAATAGCGTGCAACATAAAATAGCTATAAAAGCTGCGGAAATACAAAAAACTATTTAAATATCAGAACATTGGACTTGACTAATGTCTGTGGTGCAGCAGATACACGCCAAGGTATTTTCTAGATGAACTGTTTCGAAAATATGTTAGACACACACACAGTGAACTCAGGTCTACCAGAGTAAAACACATCAAGATGAAGAAAATAAGCATCTTTGAGATGAAAGAAAAGGATAGGTAGCTAAGTTGTATGAATCCGACAATTGTCACCTGTACCATCCTATAGCAATTGTAGTGTAAGTTGAGGACAGCCAAAGCATTGACATTAAAACATACATCGATGTATTTAATACTGAGAGAAAAAGGAATGCGATCCTAAGCTACAGCAAGTAGATTCATTCCATACCATGACAACAGGGACGCAACCAACCGAGAAAATTTATAAAAGAAAGTGTAGGCATTGCAAATCATGCATAGTCTAGCATTATTTGCATTACACGAACCTTTGTTGTTTCTTTCAGTGAATGAATTAAAATAAATGAACCATAACCCTCCTCAAGGTACAATACGAGAGGCGTTTTAAGATTTCTTAGCTTTTTACATAGTACTTTCATTTTAAAGCTACATTATTTAGCAGTGACATTTCGTATGTTTTATAAAAATTTCGTATATATTATTTCTCATATGTCCATGTTCCTGTTCATTGATTGAATAAATTGCTGTTCTGTTTCCGTTTCGAAGCTTATACAGATAATGTACGAACACTGTACTTTAATGTATTCGTTAAGCATTAATAAATGTACTATTATCACAAGCTATTACAGTTCAAGAGTCGTTAGAATTTCATGTATTATTGATCGTCTCATATTTAGCTACAGTTTGTCATTTATTTATTAATTAATTTTTTGACATATTGCTTCCGATTTGAAAACAGTTTCCATCTTCCTGCCAACGCTTCGTAAATATTTAAAATCTTCATCAAAGTCCTCAAAAAATACAACGACAGAACATTGAGCTCTTTATTTGCGGTAATTGTTACCCTATGCCTTTACCTAGGGTAAAATTCAATGCCACGAGACATTTGTGTGAACTCGCACTATTCCGGTGAAATAATATTTTTCTCCTAAGCAAAGCGTCATTAACAGTGAGGTCATTTTTATTTCATGTCTTCGCTTTAACATTCGAAGCAAATTGCAATAGTAAACAGAGATTATCTATCATAATAAAATTATTGTATTTGAAACCGAGAAAATTGAGGCCACTACTTTTCCGGCGGATAAAACCACTTTTCTTTTTTGGAGTACTAGATCCTGGTGTTTTGAATTGTTTAGGACTGTACTTTTGTCTCTGAAGTGTAATAATATAGAAAAGGTAGGTTTCTACTATGATCATTAATCTAGAAATAATAAAGAAGAAGAAAGAAAAGAAAAATATATGTTGCATGACATGATTATCTTTTGAATAGAAGACTCTTATCTTATATTTGAAAATGGATGAAAACGGGAGAAATTAAAACGCTGTGGATAAGACAATAATTTATGGATATTAGAATGTTTATACACCAGCAAAATGAATTGATTGCTATACACCTATATCCGGCGTCAATTGTCATATCGTCGGCCTAATTGTTATCAGAATGCGTAACTTCTGCTGAATGAACTTTACAGGAGCAAGCAAACTGATTATTTTTACAGTGCACGGGAATTATTTAAATGCAATAATAAATCTAGAAGTAAAAGTGATCAAAGAATTTAATTTTACGATTTATTTTTGATTTTTAATTAGATTATTAAGAAAATACTCCACGAGATGGCATTAAAAGTATTATTTCGATATTTTGTGGAATTAGGCCAACGATATTTTATAATACAGACTATGAAAGATCATAAATAAATGCAACACTATTTAAGAACATCTTATTAAATTAGACAATCGTCATTGTCGTAAATATTTCTGTAAGCATGATAATCATTTTCGTAATCTGTGCCTACGACTAACGTACAATTTTTATCAACATACTGATTGGTTTTATTTTGTTTAAATTTTATTAACACAATGTATAATATGATATCAACTACTATGCATACTCGTATTATCTAGTGGACTAATAATTTCATCCATCTCATCAGTTTTTTTTTTTTTACGCAGTGTTTCGTAAAACATACGTTTCTTTGTTTTTATATCACAAAGCACAGTATATTTATAAATAATGTTTCAGACAGAATTGAGGTCATTAACATCAACCAAGTATTTTATTATTGTTCTTTTTTTCAGATTTTTATCGTTTACGAATATGAGTGTGACTTATATTGTTTTTGTTATCTAGACATTTATTTCCGAACAAAGTCCTAATAATGTTTTGTTAATTTATTATTAAACTAACAATGACTTAGAATTTAACACCTGCTAAATAATATGGACGTGACATGGAGTCGATGACGACTGCAAACATGATGGATATTGAGAACGACCTCTAGTAGAAGTATAAAATAAAGCTAGAATCTATAAAAGGATGAAACAGTGTCAAATTAAATATTATGTTTTATAATACAAAAACTGTAGAATTTATCGTGGAATTTACTTGCCATTCAGGAAAGCAAAGAAATGCTCACGCAAGCACTATCAACGACATGGATTTCCGCGGAATTATAACTGTTTGACTACGATTGACCTTTAGATAAACCAATTAGTGCACAGAAGTTTTCAATTAAGTAAATTGTATAGCAGTAAAGAAGGCAATCGCTTTGAACGATCGTGGGTAGGCTTCGAGAGAGGTACGAGTATATCAACAAGAAAGAATTAAAGAAAAAAAAGTAGAAGTCTGGGGACCTAAGTATACAAGCGGTATTTTCAAGTAATCGTGGATGGTAAAATCCGATATTATTAGGAATAGCGAAAGAAACTCAAAAGGAGTTTCGGACCCGCTTTTGATGGAAACTTAAAAAGCTTCAATTGATATGGATTTTGGAAAAAAATATTGTACTGTTCACCAATTGATTCAATTATCTATTATTAATTATTATAAGAATCAAAATTTAAATAGCAATGATATATGATGGTTTAAATAACTGACACTACAAAGACACAAATGTCTATGTACTGGCTATGCTAGTTACTGTATTAGTGTACAATTAACCAGAGAAGTAGGATGAAAAGATTGCATATTAGCAAATTGTGAAATTAAGTGTAATTAAAAAACGGTTTTTGTTGGCTCTTTACTTTTTATAACTGCAATTTGTTTTAATGTTACAGCTGTATATAACAACTGACCAAATTTCATCCTTTTTAATAAGAACACCGATATTACTTTACGTAAGATTATATATATGACAAAATGTATCCGAAAGCGCCAAAAATTAAAATGATGTGAGAAATCTATTGGAAAAAATCTACTAAAAGGCAAAGTCCTACACTGCAGTATCAGAGTTTTCCGCGCGATCAGAACACAAACAATGCGAAAACCAGTACAGGTCAGTTGCCCAGACCAGGTATAACCCACGCCTGGTCGGAGGATCCTTTCTTTTCAATGGAGCTTTGCGGAACCTTAAACCCTCTGTATACCTCTACTACAATGAATAAAGTATTGATTTATTTATTATATCCTAATGAATGACGTCTTTGATTTTGAGGTCTCCATACGCGTTTTAACCTTTCCCTGTGTAGGTAAATTTTTCATGAAAACACAATTGTATTTAAATTTTACCACTTTAAAAACCTTTTTAAGTTGTCACAATTTACCAAAATTAACAGTTCCGCTTACGTTCTGTTGAAACTGTTACCTAGTTATATATAATTACTTTGATTACATTTATGTCCTTTTGTGTATTGTTTCACACAGCTAAATGTATTTAGTTACAGCATCTAAAATTACACAATTTTGGCAGTTTCTGGAGCTTCACGCTCTTAAATTATACTTACACTAGTATCGAACTTCAAAAATATAATTTGAATTTTTTATTCTAGGTACTAAACCTAAAATAGAAAATTCAAATTAAACGTTGTTTTCGGTAAAAATAATTTATAAGAAGCCTAATTAAAACAACAATTAAATATAATTACTAATTCAGGAAGTTCAGTCAATCAAGGAACTTATTTCCGTTAAACCAGAAGCTATTGCTGAAGAATACACACCTGGATGTAAAGAACCAGTAGAGGATAGCCGTGAAGATGGCGAGCTCGGCGGCTCCACTGGCCACCCGCACGTGCTCCACCATCGTCCACACGCTTATCATCGTATCCATCTCGCTGCTGTTGTGCACCGACACTACATCACCAGCCGTCCAGTTCCACAACGCACTTACTTCCACAATCTTGGACGAAATCTTCACTAATTATATTTCTCAATTTATAGATTTCACTAAAAACCTCGGAGATTTACGTAACTAATCTTTATCGAGTTCTAAAAAGATATCAAATAATCGATTTCAATTTCTTTGCGAACGGTGGTAATACATGTTACCTCCTTGAAAGTCGGAATTGTATTGACAGTGTCGCCCTGCAGATGTAACCATGTGCACTCACTGACCTATGTCCGTTGATTTACCCGAAGCGTTTGTACTAACGTGATATATATCGACGGCAATATATTTCAATGTGATACCGATATGAAAACAATAATTAATAACGACCTAATTGCTTGGTGATAAACTAATGAACTGTGAACGGGCAAAGTAAGCGCGTGAAGGATATCACGATTGATATGGATGTCAAAATTCGCGCTGGCAACCAGTAGGGAGCGCGTACTCAAAGGACAATGAAGGGGGACAAATGGTGTGGGGATTGAACAAATAAAACTGTGATACAGTACTTTAGTGCTAGATAAATATTACGAGTGGTAATGATAGATTGGGTGTCATTAAAAAGATGATTCCAGAACAACAAGTTAATCCTAACGATAGAATCGATAAAGAATAAAATTAAAGTAGATATTAAAGAGACAAGCACTTCCACTGGTAGTACAGAATGAATCGTTTTTGCACAAAGATGCGAGGTGTGTCCTGAGCTTGACATAACAAACCGGTTAGAGAGATGGAAGGTCGAGAGCACGAGCAAAAAGTTCAGGTGTCACAAATATTTCTTCATAAGAAAACATGTGGATTCGGGCGTGGAAGATAACGTTCATCGAATGGTCATCGTATGATGCGTGATATTGTTTAATCGAGTGTCAAATAGTCAAGAATTAAACAAATAACTTTTATGATGAGCAAGAATCGGAGTATATTTACTGTACTCTTTCAGTATAAAAATTAATTCTAATTGCGAAGGAATAATTTTACAAACTTGGCAAGATATTTATGGTTTCTTATAAAAGGTTCACTTAGAATCTGAACTAGAATTTAGTCCAACTATTTATTTAATCCGTTTTCTAGTTTAACTTGGAAGTAATGTAAGCAGTGAATATTTTAGGACTTGACTATTAAGTACTGTCACTTGTGTAATGATCGTATGTGCTATTGCTTTAAATAGGTTTATAATTAATGGAATTTCGGAAGAATCATTTGAATATAGCATATGACGAATTTCCTAGTCATGCGCTTATTCGTCATAACAATTTTTTACTTCACTGACATGATAATTGGGGTATTATCTATTAATTTTGGTCGTTAAATTAGCATATACGGGTCTACATAAAAATTGCTTCTGTAATCGTTATTTATTGAAGAACCAAAAACAAGAGTATGGAAAGATAACACGACAAACAGAAATATCGATGAGTTCAGAGATAACAATTAATATACAAGTTTGGAACAAGAATTAATATAGAACGATGCTGATAGACTGATTACAATCAAACCATTTACACATTGCTAGAAGCAGTCGAAAAACTTCTCTGCTTTGATGGACGTTTATCTAACTTTGCCTAACACGCTATTTTGACACGAAGCTTGGTAAAAGATGTCCTTTCATATCTCTTGGCTTTTACCCTTATTTAAAATGGTCGACACATCGAAATGAGTACTTCAGTAAGTACTCATTTCATTACTAGAGGAAGTAATTTATTTTTGTCGTAAACATTGACTGAAGTAGTCTAGCCGGATTCCTCCGGGAGAATATATTTTTGCCCGTTCTTTAATTTGGTCTTACGTGACGCATTCTATGTTACACACTGAAACGTGTCTGTTTACCAACTCTATCGTAGGTGTAAATTGAAATTGTAAACGAAAGCATTACATTAGCTGATCACTTGGTACTACAATAGAATGAATCAGTCATTGTACGCAAATTACAATTTGTACAGATAGATCGTCTGATTTGATGCAATCATGTTTTATGGGTCAAATTGAATTTCCTCTACAGATATCCATCAACAAATCATTTGGTAACTGAAAAATCAGGTATTGCAATGTATGAGGTAAATCACTGAGAATGTTCATTCGCATTTTGCGAAACATTACAATTGCCAAAAAGAATCATCGAGTCGAAACGGCAACTTTACTATGAGTACAGTTAAAAATACTTGACAGTATCTAACAAGGTTGAGACAGGTTTATATTTTTATCAACCATGGTATCAAATAAATAATTGAATAAAAAATGTTCTCTAAAAGATAAGTTAAGAAAGACGCACATTGCGTTGTTTGCAGTTCCAAGTTCCAATATTTAATGCGAATTGTCGTTGTTGACTTGAATGAGAATGATCACCACGAGGGCAAATAAGGTATAATCTTCAAAAGTACAGATAAATACACCATATTTTTGTCAAGTATCTTCTGTTAAGATCAGTTGGGTCCGAAGATTCAATAATGGCACTGCAACCTTTTACAGATCTCGCGTCTGTTTTGTTAACTATAAAGAGGTTTTTCAACTTTATTTAACAATCCGGTTTATATTTTTTGTCTGTTGGCACGTTAGTAAGGCATTATCATTTGAAGACACTCGTGCAACATGTTCAGAACTATAAACAGTTGACACAGTAACTTCACTTAATAATGTTACTATTTCTTTTCTAGTACCCACGCGTAAATCAATCTTTCTTTTTTCAATTATAATTCAACATTAGAAGTTTGATGAAATGTTTTATCAGGCCGCACTGTATTAGTATGTAGTATCGTTAAAATTTCACACACCGCACCAACACTCCGGTCATGTAATGAATGCATAAATAATTGTTGATCAAGAAAGCGAAAATTCTACGGAAGCGGTCACAGTAATTGGAATGAAAAGAATACATAGTGTCATGAGGATTTTCATGGAAATGGAACCGTTTTCTGTAACCTACAGATATTGATGTAAGTATTTAGTCAATCAACGATCGGATTACTAAGGTGTCTATGTGGTAGGTTATTGTGACTGTTGACTATGGGATTATTTAAAAGAGTTTAGGTGGGTTTTAGTCAGTAAAAGCCTCACATTCCCTCTTTTACTCCTCGAAGTATTTAATGATTTCCCTCCAAAAAAGGAAGATATTATGACAGTTAGCTACGTTACTAATTTTATTGAAACAAATGCAAACACACAATTCGCTACTTACAGTATACACTTAATATTGGGAATATGAGTCCAGTAAGAGAAAGGAAGGTAAGTACGTTGATGAAAGAAGAAATTTTAAACATTTCACACTTCAGTAAACAAAGTATATAGACGATATAACCGCTCGAATTCTATGCATCTTTATGAATGAGGTAAAACGAAGCAATCAGGTCGAAACTAATATATGAGTATCATGCGGTCTGCTATTATCATTCAGTTCTCAAATAACCATTTCCAGCAAGCATTGGATAGGTAGCCCGGTAACAGTATCGTTACAATACCTACTAGCTGACTGTAGGGGTGTCATTTAACAATTCCAAATAACAGCTCCGACGTTGGCACAGAAAGTGAAATCGACATGCAAGCATGAACGCTCGCGGATACTGGTGTTGTGAAAAACTACATAGGTTGTTTTCTATGCAAAAATTACTTTTGGATACTTTACCGAATATTTTTCCTCAAAAAATATAACGTTACGCTTTGGAATGTAAGAAGATTTGAGTAATAATTGATTAATTTTGGAACACTGATGCGACTTGTAACAAAAAGCGAAAGAATGCGAATTTTTATATAACACAATCGTGATCGAACACAAAAGGGTTCGCGGACACGGTACGTGTAGTCACGCGCACGGACGACGCAATACTGAGGCCGACCAAAACGCCGCCACCGCGTGCGCACGTCAGAGACGAGCAGCCGTTTTATTACAGTGGTAACAGTGATTGAGTTTTAAAGCGTAAAAGAAATGGGAGCCCAAATGTTGGCTTGACCCTCCGTGCTTTTCATGGTGGAGGCCACGGAACTATATCATGTTATCATATCCTCTGTTGCTGAAATTTTAATTTACAGAACCTTTATTCGAAAATCTGAATCAGCC
Source organism: Leucania comma (assembly GCA_958295575.1). NCBI lineage: Eukaryota > Metazoa > Arthropoda > Insecta > Lepidoptera > Noctuidae > Leucania > Leucania comma. The sequence goes on from OY282483.1 coordinate 7,006,295, forward strand.
ATCATCTGTGTGTTTATTATCTCCTTCGCCATAATAAATAGCCTATGTTGTTTCACATTATTCTATACGTAAATGTTATGGGCTACTTCTTTTTTCTAATTCACGTTTTTGTAAATGCCGAGCATGTCTCGCTCCACTATCCTTTTAAATGCGGGTATTTTGAATAGGTAAATATAATCGACTATTCGACTATTATAAATATGTGGTCTGATAAATAGAGTTTATTTTCTTGGGAACCTCATGGCCTGGCAGATTGTACTATCGACAAAATAATATCGATTACAACGATGTATCATATTTGAGTAAAAACATAGCAGAAACCTTAGACAGCGAGTTTGTTATATTTAGAAGTAGTCAAGAAAAAAAAAAGACTGGTACAATATGACCTTTGACACTTTATCTTTAGACATAGCCAAAACAGAACATCGTATGATTCGCGAAATTTTGCCGAATTATCTTTCGATTGACGATAAGTAATCGAATGATGATGTTAGCCGTATCATTGTTACACTAATGGAGGTGTTCAAGGATTTTGATCACGTGCATATGTCATAGAATTCACAAGCAAACGACTAAATAAATGCCGAAATTAACTTAGCAGATATACACCTTTAAATTTGGGTTGTTTTAATCCCGCGGAGGGTCGATTCGGTAAATGAAACACTATCGATTTGTAAAGATAAAATTAAAAAATAAACTACTTTTTATTAAACTCGAATTAATTTACGCATGTACGAAATTAATTTCTTTAAGTAAACGCCAGCTGAGCGTAGCCATTGAACTGTGGGCAGTTAGTACGCAACGACCGACAACTACCTACAAGGTCATTGACTCGTTTACATAAAGAAATTAATTTCGTACATGCGTATGTTAACTCAAGTTTTAGAAAAAAGTACCTTTTTTTAATTTTATCTTTACAAATCGATAGTGTTTCATGTACAGAATCGACCATCCACGGGATTAAAACGACCAAAATTTAACGGTGTAGTTATTAATGATAATGTAAAGAATTTGAATAGACAAGACAGAAAAAATTGCTGTCAGTTACCTTTACTCTAGATTCATGAGAATCTAGGATGATATATTCAAATATACTTAATCAAGAATACCTCGTCCAATACATCCAAGGGCAGCAGTCCCGGCCACCATGTTTTTTTACCACATCACGAGTTATTTTCGAGTAGATCGTGCCATTAGAAAATAAAATACTGCACTAATGGTATAGATTTCAACGAATAAATTCAGTATATTATTAGTAACTATTCTGAATCGATTCCCATTCATCTAACTTTAAATACAAGGTGTAGTGCATGAAAGCCGAGCAAAATATGTGAAGAGTTGAATGTTTATAGTGGGTTTAGAAAACATCTGCGTGGATAATAATGGGAACACTGAGACCGGTCTAGTTATTGAAACGGAAACATTTCAGTGTGCTGTACCTCTACCATGAGTTTTAAGCAATAGTATTCGTCGCTACTCGATATCGACGCCGTAAATATTTTGTATGGCAAATTTTGCAGGGGCTCTAGCGGTCACTTGCAGAACCAAAATTTGCCATACAAAATATTTACGGCGTCGATATCGAGTAGCCATGAGTTTGTCTCATGGTAGAGGTACTGTAGTTTCTCGGAAGTTTTTGCTTTCTTGTGTCCAACTAAAAATCTGGTTACTAATTATTGTTTTTTATAGGATCTGAAGTTTACACGGCTTAACTTGCAAGGTTGAATACTTCCGAAGTTTTAGAAGTACCAGAATCTTATCGTTACTCTTATCTCGATCTATTTTGGTTCAACGCAATAAAAATTTCTTCCACACAATTTTATTTTATCTCAATATTCAACTCCATTTTTTAGTCCGTTTTTTAGGCATACCATTTAGGTATGTATATAGGTAGAAAGGGAACCTGACTGACATATCAACGCATAGCCAAAAACTTTACACACGATATCCTTTTCATTTATTTATTTATTTAGGAATAACAAACAGTTACAAATTAGGTCTTAATCTAACCAATACAATAAGTTCTTCATACAAATGTGCGACTCACACCGTTATTCACAGAATACATTTTAGAACGTTATTTTGACCAAAAAGAGTAAAAAACAAATAATCAATTAATTATTATCCTTTAAATACAAAATTTCTTTATAAGATCCCTTTATGATGTAGGCGAGCATTAAGAAAGGGATTGTGAATATTCTACCTGTAGGGAAGTGAAAAGGTTAAGTGAACGACTGCGTGTCTTTCATACATCCACCGTTATTTTGGTTTTCCAATATCTTTATAATTTATAACAATACACGTTCATATTCAAACTTCCTGACACGTTGAAGAACCAGAAGAGCGCGCATAAACGCGCTATTTCTGAAACTGTCCGTTGGTTAGATAGAAAATCTGTCTTTATGGGATAGCCAGGTTCATGATAAATCATATAGGCTGTATACTATCACGCTACGACTCACGGAAGTGGAGCAATAACTAAAGACAAACGGCTTAAACCACAGGATACAACTAGCAATATTATACAGGCGTTTTTACGTATGTGTGTGACTATGTTTCATACTCAAACGCCTCCACGGTTTTGGACAAAAATTCAGCACTCGGGTGACCATGTCCTTTAGGTATATCCCGGTAGTAAGTTCTCTTGGGATAATTTCTAATTTCCAACATTCACGCGGGCGAAACCAGTTGATAATATGTAATATTGTCTACATTAGTACCGAGAAATTAAGGCGTACTTCGAAGATATCAAGAAGAGTACCTACTTATTAAAATTATCGATTGTTAATTTATTTATAAATTTAGGCTCGATAAAAAAAGAAAAAGTATTTGCTAATATTTATTATTATAGTTCTGTGTAATAGAAAATACTGCGTAGTTCGAGATTGCTAATGATAACCTTCTGGTCAATCTGAAATATGTGTTTGTTACTCCACATGACATTCCGGTCATTGTAAGCTTATTATATTAAAGCATATTATCCATCAGATTAGCTGCATAACAACTTAATCCATATTTAATGTTGGTATGATTATAAAATTATTTATTACTGATATTATCATAAAGACAAAAAACAATAACATTTCAATCATTGTATTTGTCGACAATGAAACAAAATAAACAGGTTATTGAATGATAATCGAAATGAAAATACAGAGGATGTCTGTCTAAGGGGTCCGTCTGTCTAGGATGAAGGATCTTGACCTCTTCTTAGCATGGCGATGGCAAAGCTAGTTAAATTCCTTGCCTGGCCAGTATTCGGTCACGACAATGCCGTCCACTGATGCTGTCATTAGGTCCCTACGTGAACAGGTAACAGGGCTAGTGATGCAAGATGCCTAGCTTGACTGTATGTGACGGCCTTCAAAACATGTTTAAGAACACCCAAATGATGGAGAAGACTGCAAAATGAAAGACAAAATATAGTCACTGTGTATGTATGTCAGATTCAATCCTGGTCAAATTATTTAGATTTGTCAAAACATATTTAGCGATCTGTGTGTAATTTATTTCATCACCATTGCTCATAAAACGGCGAAGAAAAATATTAAGAGGAAACCAGCATTTTCTAGGTCCAAAAATACGAAGACATGTGACATCCACCAATACGCACTGGGCCGTCTTTGCCACGAAGGCCCAGTATGCATTGGTGGTTAAAAGTCAAATTAATTCACCGAATACGGCCCATTCCCTCATTTAGAGAGGAGACTCAGCAGCAGTTACAAGGCTGTGCTGTAGCCGAGTGGTCCAAGTATATTTTTCAGCCAGTCCAAGATCGAAGTGATAAACTTAATAAATTACATAATAAGTTTTTAATTTTGAAAAAAGCAACCACACAATAACGAATTTTCCGGTTTTTTTGTTGCTTGCGCCATTACAAAAGAAATAATGACATGCTTGCTATTGTTGAGATTAAGAATGGTGTTGGTTACAAGTTAATCACCTGAAGGTAGAGGTCAAACGCTAGTCGTTTCATAACTATTACTTATGTAAGTATGTTTAGAGACCATCTTCGTCTATTGGCCATCATACCGGCCTGTATAACCATATATTTCATTACATAGTATAAAACAAAATCGCTTCCCGCTGTCTTTCCCTATGTATACTTAGATCTTTAAAACTACGCAACGGATTTTTATTGCGTTTTTTTTTAATAGATAGAGTGATTTAATCTGTCCTAGCTCAGAGGACACCGGTGTCCTCTCACATCCACGCCACTATAGGCCTTAATTCCGATGTTTAGAGTCTACTTTTGTATGAACAAGTTGGGTAGTTGTGGATCGAAGTGTTAATAGAAAGGTTTATATGTATAATACATGCATAATATACACTGTTTTAATCCTGCGGAGGTCTACAAGGTCATTGACTCGTTTACTTAAAGATTTTTTTTTCGTACCTATATGCGTAAATTAATTCGAGTTTAAAAAAAGTACTTTATTTTTTAATTTTCTCTTTACAAATCGATAGTATTTCATGTACCGAATCGACCCTCCGCGGGATTAAAACGACCAAAAAATAACGGTGTATTTAATATCACCATTGCACCCGTGCGAAACTGGGGCGTATCGCTAGTGTAGGTATATTTAGAAACCCTCTTCGTCTATGCTAATATATCTGCCTCCTCATCATCTTCCTCCTTCCATCCCTCCTCTTTACATGACCATGCCATCATACCTGCCTGTATAACCATATTAATATTATTTTATATTTAATTACATAGGTATTTATTATATTTACAACATTTTACTTTGGCATTTTATATTTGTGATATTAATTGATTTCTATTACTTTTTAATTCATTATTGTATATTTAACAAATAAACGATACTAAATGAAGACGAGTAAATATACACCGTTAAATTTTGGTCGTTTTAATCCCGCGGAGGGTCGATTCGGTAAACCCTATCGATTTGCAAAGATAAAAATAAAAAAAAACCTTGACATTGGACATAACCGAGAAAGCTTCTGCAATGGAAAAAGTCTATAATATTAGTTCATCAGTGCGTGCAGTTTTATTATAATAAACTTTATGAAATAAGTATATACTTTAAATGAGAGCAAGCGTGAAAAGTGAATGAGTAACATTACCTAGACTAGATAACTTAAATTAAAATAGCTCACGTAACGGATAAAAATAGTAAAATTGTCTTTTTTAAATTATAAAAATAACTCCTCCCGTTCTGAGAAGTGCGAGAAGAAGTGTCTTTTACCGACTAAAACCCACTGTGCTTCTTCAGTTGCCTTTTTTGTTCCAGGGCCGCGGTAACTATCTCGGACAATTCCGCACCCCTGAAACGCAAAGGGCCATTAAAAGAACACGAGAGCTGGTTAAAAAAAAATGCTGTCCAATACCTACTGGCAAAAACATCAATTGAACAAAAATATTTTCTTTTTATTATTGATAGGCTCGCGCTTGACCTCTAACGACGACATGGTCGACGATAGCGCACGCTTGCCTAAAAGTAGTATATCTTGACTTAGAAATCTAACCTAAAGTCCCTGCTCCTGGAGTCCCAGACTTCAGGACAGGACTAAAGAAAAGAATACAGAAACATAGGTATTCTTATCGTATGGTCATCATCATTATTATATCAGCCGAAACACGTCCACTGTTGGACATAGGGCTCCCCCAAGTGTCGCCACAATGAACGGTCCTGTGCATCTCGTGTACATCGGATTCCCGCAACTCTTGCCAGGTCATCGGTCCACCTTTTAGAAGGCCTTCCAACACTGCGTCTTCCGGTACGCGGTCGCAACTCTAGAACCTTTCGGCTCCAACGGCCATCTGTTCTGCGTGCAATGTGCCCTGCCCATTGCCACTTAAGTTTGGCGATTCTTCGTGCTACGACGGCAACCTTGGTTCTCCTGCGGATCTTTATTTCTGATTCGATCACGCAGGAGACTCGTATGGTATACCTATTCTTTTTTAGGAACGAGGTCATTTCAAACTCTGACACATGTTACATAATACGTTGCCATTTTTACATCAGAGTTTGCATACTAGTCACCACGATCCTTTCTTCAGCCTTTATCTTCATCTAAATTTAAATATCTTGTCATACTTGTTGATTGATTGTAACCAAACGTAGCTCACAACTGCTCAAAAAACTGGGCAAGTGCGAATCGGACTCGGGTTCCGTACTCCAATATTAAAATCGAGCAAAAAAAGCCGCCGACAAAATTACTTTTCTTGTGTTGCAAACCTCCCATAATTTTTAACTTTATTAGAAGTTGTCGTTGCGGCAATAGAAATACTCTTTCTGGGAAAATTTGTCTTACTGTTTATAAGATACAGTCCGCTGACAGATGGATAGCGGAGGCTTAATAATAGGGTCCCATTGGCGACCATCGCGTACGGAACTGTAAAAACGAACTAATAGGCAAGGAACGGCCACAATGGGTCAACGAGATAGAATTACGAACTTCAACGGCCGCCGTCTCTTCCGGTTGATCTAGGTCGGTGTTGTCTGTTGTCCATTACAAATTACGGCGAGCTATTTTGGGATTGGGAGAAAGACTACCAATTTACTATCAGCGTCTTATAATATGTTCAATCTATTTTTTAGTTCTAGCTTGAATATTTCACTACACTGTGCTCCAAAACGAAAATCGTTGATGTGTTTAAAAAAGCTGCCAAACTTAAGTGAGACTGGACAAGATATGTCTGCCGCTTACCTGGTGAGCCCGTAAACGCAGCGACCCAGGGCCGCGGCAGACCACGAAGGAGATGACGGGACCACCTGGATGTCTTCGTGGGTGATTTAAAATAGTGATCATTGAAAGGTAAGAGGGAGGCTTTGTCCAGCTTTGGGACAATATGAGCTAGAAATAATAATAATGGCATTTCGCAGGTTTTAGATTGACAACTTAAATCTCGTAATATCATTTCAATTCTTTAATTTTCCATTTAATTTGACTTGTTTATTCATTGTACGAGTTTAGGTGCCAAATAAATGTTTTTACTTTATTTTTTTATTGATTTGGGCCTCTAGAAAAAAATCGCGTGCGGTGATGGTTTTAAAGAACTACAATTATCTTTTCAGATCTTGTGAACAATTTTCAATTTTTCACCCAAAATTTTTGGTTTCTTGTATTTTAAAGTCAAGTCGTATACAATTTCAAATACATTTATAATGGGTACCTATATTATACATTTTTGTTTTTGTTGCTAACTAAATACGTCTGATTTTTTAGTTCAAGTTAGTTGACGATAGAAAAAGAAGGTGAAATCGGAAGGTGCTAGCTCGCGCGGACCCGCGCGTTTTGCTACTGCAAGTTGACGAACAAGACTTTAAAAGTTACCTTGTTTTCTTTTTATTATTCTACTTGTTATGTTTCATTGTTTATAATACAATAGCCTTCGTAAATATTAAAAATAGATTTAATATACATACATGTACACCCGAAGTATGAAATTGTAATATAATGTAATCACAACTCAAGTACCTACCCAAGATACCGGTTCTACTTAGTTTAGAAAGAAAGAAAAGGCCTTAATTCTTCTTGGACTTTGGTTGTCAAATGGTTCGCGTAAAGAGCTCGTAGTAGGCGACGACCTTGAGCGCCGATTGTACAGACGCCAGCACATCAAGCTACCTGAATCGGTCAAATTTCTTTATTAGATTTTCAACCTTATCACAATAACGGAAGGTTAATGTTCGATTGGTAAAATTTGACAGATTGGGGTAGATAGGCGTGCTGGCGTCTGTACATACGTCTGTACAACTTGAATGACCTTTAAAAATTCTTAATTATCGTTTTCTACACACATTTTTACAAAATTTGGCCGAAAATTTTGGTTTATATATTTTTCTTTTCCCTAGAAAATTCAGAATTTTGGTAATTTTAATAAAGGGTGTCAAGTCAATGGCCCCTGGCGTCCGAGGGGTTAAAGCGATCCTTTTGACGACCTAAAGTGAATTGTTAAAGAGACGGAGCTATATAGAGTGTTCCATCCCTCTTTCTCGTTCGCACGCTTGATATTTTAACACGTCATGGTAAGGCTCCTAATTTTTAAAACACATAGTTAAAATATAGATAGGATTATGAAATAATAGTTGTAAGGTATTTTTTGTAACACTGAACAAATAAACGTTATTATTTTTTCTATAGGTTTTAACCACAATTTGGTATAATTATACTAAGTCGAACCTTTGAAGATAAAGCTTTTTATATCATTTTCATCTTGACGATGAAACTTTTTATATAAAAAGGTTCGAATTAGTATAATAAAAGGTTCGAAATATCAAATCGTGGATAACTTTAATTTGGGTTACTTTAAACTATTTGAATATGCACGTCTCTGTGAAAAATAAATATCTTTTAGATTTTATCTACAGTAACTTTGACAGTTTATCAATCAGTTATAAATGAAACTGTTATAAACTAACTGGTGCCCGCGTCTTCGTTCACGTTAGATTCGTAAAACTGCTCAAAACAGCTATCTACCAGTGAAATACCCGTTAAAATCGGTCTATCCGTTTCCGAGATTAACCGGAACAAACAGAGAGAAGGGCAATGCTTTCATTTGGATTTAGTAAATAATATTATTTTGATATTACCGTTCTCTCGAGATTTGCGATGGCAACACATTCAACGATTCACTTTTATATTACAGATATGATCAAGTCTCTTAGGATCTTATCCAGGATACTTAGAACCTTTCCATCAGAACATCAATATTGACATGAATTTACCAGTAGAGTGTCCATGTGCTAACAAAGATACAATATATTATCAGAGAACACTGAACACAAATGAACTCAATCGTGCACCTTTATCGGTGGACTTTGTGTCTAACTAACGACGAGTCCATCTGACGGACAAGTAGTGGAATATTTCCGAGCATTGAATTGTAAAATTTAAAATGCAAGATATGATTCAATTGACCAAAAACGAGGTGTCACAAAGTCTATAAAAAAAAAACCAGTTAACCCCGGGGCCCTGGAACTAAGGCAAAGAAGGAACAGGAGTGGGTTTTTCGTCAGTAACAGCCTGACACACGCCCCCGCACCGCCTAAGGACGGGAGATGTCACTGGATGATTTTCCTACCTAAAAAAAAAACCGCAAAAAAGTAAAAAATATCCTAAATAAATTACAAATAAAAAAACTTTTTAAAAACAAGCTTTCAATTAAATGGGCTAAAAAGAATAAAATAAACTTTTCCTTTATAACTTTTACTATCAATTTATAACGGTATTACACGATTTATATGATATAAAAGCTTGTCGCGAGATTTTGAAAATATTAAAATCAATAGATGAAGTTTTTTAACTTATTTAACTGTGTTATTTAGCTGTGTATTTACACAGTTAAATCTCGCGACAAGCTTTTATATCATATAAATCGTGTAATACCGTTATAAATTGATAGTAAAAGTTATAAAGGAAAAGTTTATTTTATTCTTTTTAGCCCATTTAATTGAAAGCTTGTTTTTAAAAAGTTTTTTTATTTGTAATTTATTTTTTACTTTTTAGTTATACCTTATTTAAATCACAATTGTATTCTCAGCAAATCCTTTCATTTGTTACCTATATTATAGGAAAGCCTATGAAACTTAGTCTGCTATCTTTAGAAGTCTGCCAGGTTTTTTTTTATGGTATATAAAATCATCCAATGACATCCCCCGCCCTTGGGCTTGGTTCGGTCTATTACCGGACGGACGGCCAGCTACCCATTGCCCGCCGTCCACAAGCCCGTGCCTACGGTGGCAGGAAATCGGGATCGGAATCACGGCGACGGCTGCGGCGTGAGCGCCGTTGCCTGATACGGTCGGCCTCCTCTTTTGCTAGCATTACTGCTTCGCAGAAGGAGGCGACCTCTTGAGAAGTCTACCAGGTTGGATTTATGAAACAAAAATGATGGTGGTGGATCGTAAGACTAACAATCAACCTAACTTCCATGAAATAGCCAATTGCGAAGTTGTCCAGAGTTTATCTACCTCGGATCCACAATCACAAATACTGGGAAATGTGGAGAAGATTTACGCACCGTAAAAAGATTGACGCTCTTGAAATGTGACACTGGAGGCGTCCACTGAGGATAAAACAGACTGCTCAATGCACTAACGTTTCCATTCTTAAAGAGCTTTGCATCAAGACAAAAACTTTCGTCGATTGTGCAACAGCGAATTTTAAAAATGTTTGGATATAATAATATCATGCGCAATGAAAGCTCTTTTTTTATTATTGATAGGTTGGCGCTTGACCGCTATCTTTGGAACGTTTAGTGGTACAGGGAAGAGTAGAGGGCCTACATTCTTGCGGCCAATCGCCTATCAGATGGACAGACCTCACTAAATCATCTTCGAAGTGTTCCCTCATTGAATGTACACGAAGTGTCATGAATAGAGAGAAATAGAGAAGTCTCGCAAAAGCCGCAACCAACCTACCAGACGATCCATGACCACTACCACTCCACCAAGAGTATGACTGAGAAAAAGGAGAATATTGGATTTAGAGTTATGTCACTTTATTTTTCAAGTTACTCTCTACAAGCTCTTTCAATTCGTACCTATTTTTTAGGAGTGTGTTAAAAGTAGGTAACTAGCTATAATTTACATATGCTTTGTACGGAACCCTACGTGCGCGAGTCCAAGTCGCTTATGACCGGTTAGAACTTATTTTATTCGATCCGAAATTCGATGGGATTGTGTCGTTTTTTTGCGGAACTCGTATGGCCACCTTTCAGCTCCATCATCAGACCCTGGTTACCATATAGGATCCAAGTACTCATCAATACAAATCAAATGAGCCCAAACTCGATGGGATTGAGTCGATTTCTTACGAAGTTCCTATGGTAATCTTCCAACTCCATCATCAGAACCTGGTTACCATATAGGATCCAAGCACTCGTCAATAAAAATCAAACGAGCCCAAATTCGATGGGGTTATATCTTTTAATGGCGGAGTTCCTATGGCAACCTTCCAGCCCCATCATCAGACCCTGGCTACCATATAGGATGAAAGTACTCATCAATACAAATCAAAGGAGCCCAAATTCGATGGGGTTCTATCGTTTAACTGCAGAGTTCCTATGACCACCTTCCGACTCCATCATCAGACCCTGGCTACCATACATGATCAAACTTCTCGTCAATACTAATCAAACGAGCTCAAACTCGATGGGGTCGTATCGTTTAACAGCGGAGTTCCTATGAACACCTTCCGGCTCCATCATCAGAGCCTGGCTACCATATTGGATGAAAGTACTTATCAATACAAACTAAACGAGCCCAAATTCGATGGGTTTTGTCGTTTAAGTGCGGAGTTCCTGTGATCACCTTCCACCTCCATCATCAGACCTTGGTTACCATATAAGATGAAAGTACTCGTCAATACGAATCAAACGAGCCCAAATTCGATGGGCTTGTATCGTTTAACTGCGGAGTTCCTATGAACACCTTCCAACTCCATCATCAGACCCTGGCTACCATAAGGCGCCACCTGGCTCTAAGTACTCGTCAATACTAATCAAACGAGCTCAAACTCGATAAGGTCGTATCGTTTAACTGCAGAGTTCCTATGACCACCTTCCAGATCCATCATCAGACCCTGGCTACCATATAGGATGAAAGTACTCGTCAATACAAACTAAACGAGCCCAAATTCGATGGGGTTTTGTCGTTTAAGTGCGGAGTTCCTGTGACCACCTTCCAGCTCCATCATCAGACCTTGGTTACCATATAGGATGAAAGGACTAGTCAATACAAATCAAACGAGCCCAAATTCGAGGGGGTTGTATCGTTTAACTGCGGAGTTCCTTTGATCACCTTCCGGCTCCATCATCAGACCCTGGCTATCATACAGGATCAAAGTACTCGTCAATACTAATCAAGCGAGCCCAAACTCGATGGGGTTGTATTGTTTTATTGCTGAGTTCCTATGGCTACCTTCCAGCTCCATCATCAGATCAGCTCCATGTTATCATAATGTTGCATTGTCACCCGACTTACACACTCATGTAAAATTTCAGCTCAATCGGTTGAAGATATCTGCTTCAAAATTGAGGTGCAAGATTTGAGCCGAACATACATAGTTACATACAGTGCAAGCTAATAGAAAGCTTGTAAAAAAGTAAGTAAGTATCCTAAAATTAAGTGTATTAATCTTATATATATAAAAGAAAGTCGTGTTAGTTACATTATTTATAACTCAAGAACGGCTGAATCGATTTGGCTGAAAATTGGTAGGAAGGTAGCTTGATTTCAAAACCTGCTCATTTATTTGTGTAGGGTAGAGTCGGGTAGACTAGACTAGGGTAGGGTAGGGTAGGGTAGAGTAGGGTAGAGTAGAGTAGGGTAGAACAGCGTAGAGTAGAGTAGTCAGTTGACGAGAGCGAAGCCGCGGGCAAAAATTAGTATCTATATATATAAAAGAAATTCGTGTTAGTTACACTATTTATAACTCAAGAACGGCTGAACTGATTCGCTTGAAAATTGGTGGGAAGGTAGCTTGGAACCAGAAGGATATAGGGTAATTTTTATCCCGTTAATTAAAAAAAAAACCTTTTTAGGGTACAGTAGGGTAGAGCGGGAGCGAAGCCGCGGGCAAAAGCTAGTTTTAACTAAAACAAAGTAAAAGCTAGTTGTGTTTTTGCCTTAAAAGATTTTGAGCCCCATCTGTACAAAAATAAAAAAACTGAATTTTTGACAGCAAATTGTACTATAGCTGATCGGTTCTTCAAGTGACATCGCATCGCACAGAACCTACATTTGAAGGAAAGAAAAGGTAACAAGAAAAGATTATTGTTGTCTGTTGTTTTTAATTGTTGTTGTTTCATTCAAAATTGGCTCTTAATATACTAGTGCGCCTCACCATCAACGTTTGCATCACTGCTTACCATTAGGTGGGATTGCAGTCTAGAAGCAGTAGTTTATATCAATGAAAAAAGAGTAGGTATTTTCTTTATCTAATATATAATAAGTACATTATATAGAGCTATTGACTCGTCGCAAAAAAAGACTCAAATGGAAAAAAAGAACAAAACAATAAAGATACTTCTTTAAATAAAAAATGGGTGAGTAGTTTCAATGTTTTCAAGGGAAGTCATCACCAGTTTCTTGTCCTATATATTCGGGGTAGACGCAACATGTCTACCTCTTCAATATATTCAAAGTACAGACGCCAGCACATCAACCTACCTAAATCTGTCAAATTTCTGTAATAGATTTTCAACCTTATCACAACAATGGAAGGTTAATGTACGATTGGTAAAATTTGACAGATTGGGGTAGATTGACGTGCTGGCGTCTGTACATCAAAGCAAAAACTGACAATACTTTTTTCCACAACTATTACACAACGTCGCGTCGACTAGTTCCAAGCCAAGCAGAGTTTGTGTTATCGGTACTAGACAAATGATAAGCATACATATATATTGCTAAATACATACATAATAAAGATAAATTACACCCAGACACAGAACAAATGATCGTGTTCATCACACAAACATTTGTCCTGGGTGGAAATCGAACCTACGACCTCCGGTATAGCAGTCGGGGCCACTAACCACTAGACCAACAGGCCAGTCAAAATTGATTAGTTTACATTTTGGAACAAGGCTACCTAACAATATACATACACCGTTAAATTTTGGTCGTTTTAATCCCGCGGAGGGTAGATTCGTTACATGAAATAATATCAATTTGTAAAGAGAAAATTAAAAAATAAAGTACTTTTTTTCCAACACGAATTAATTTACGCATGTATGAAATTAATTTCTTCAAGTAATTGTCAGCTAAGCGAGGACAATGAACTGTAGGTAGTTAGTACACAACGACCGACAACTACCTACAAGGTCATTGACTCTTTTACTTAAAGAAATTAATTTCGTATATGCGTATATTAATTCGAGTTTTTGAAAAGAAGTATTATTTTTTTCTTTACAAATCGATAGTATTTCATGTACCGAATCGACCATCCGCGGGATTAAAACGACTAAAATTTTACGGTGTATAATAGTATCTAGTACTGATAGCAATGGGAGAGCATGTAACTGGAATATGTAACATAAACAGTAACTCCAAAATTGACTTACTCAACAATAGCGCAACTCATAGCCATAGTCGACTTAGTCAACTTCTCCAAAACTACCAATTTCCAGTCGAAATATGAGCAAAAACGCAAAGCATAATCCTTTCAATTTCCAGGGATGCCGTGCAAGTGGCCGTAAATGGCGTACAATTGTCATCTCGACTTCCAATGGACCGGCAATTGCCTCACACTGGTGTAATTGGTGGTCTCGAACGTTCCTGTCATGCAACATCGAGGGCTGACCGATATTAAACACATTATACATTGCGGGATAATTCTGGATGATTGGTATGGATTATACGAGCGAGGGGAAAGAAGTTTGATTCACGACAGCTCTTAGCTTCCGGTTAAATTAAGGCCAGGTTCTTCTCATTTTGAACTTTTTTAAACCTCTGGAAGTCCACAAATATAGAAGAGAACACCATAAAATAATATTTTATTAAAATTGACTGACCAAGCGCTGGGCAAAAATGATAACATGATAAATAAAGTGGGTTCGATAGAAAAAAAAAATCGCGAAACTGTCCTTAATTTACGATTTCAAACTTGTTTCTCTACGAGATTACGTTACGGAAATATTTGGTTACAAAAAAAATAAAGTTATTTAAAAGCGCCTCGCAAACACCAAAATCTTGAATAATTTTTGATTTTGCGAGTTTTTTTTATAAAAATAAAACCACTATTTTGGGGCCGCGAATTCGACATAGTCCCAGGCGGAGTTCATGCAAAAATACTCAATGACTACAACCTGCCCTTAAATATGATATAGGTAATGTCAGATCAAGTAGCATCATAAACACACATACATACAGCTACAAAATTACAGATATCCAATGCGATAGTGATTACATTAGATTACAATAATAACATAAGAATCAGCCTTATAATTTCCCACCGCTGGGATTCAGGCCTCCTCTCTAAGAGAGGGAATGGGTCGTGGATACACCACGCGGACCCATTGCGGATTGGTAGATATCACATGTCTTAAAATTTTATTTCTAGGACATGCTGGTTACCTCACGATGTTTTCCTTCAACGTTTTGAGGGCAGTAGTGATGAAATAAATGAAAATTACACAAAGTAATGCGCCTGGCCTGGGGTGAACAACTGAACCCGCGTCCTACCGGGGTTCAGTTGATTTAGAAATTAGTATGCTACTTATTACCTTTAATTAAAATACATTATTATTTAACGCGATTCTGGGTAAATAACATTAAGGTAGGACCAATCATCATCATTTCAGCCCAAAGACGTCCACTGTTGGACATAGCCCCCCCCCCCCCCCAAGTGCCTCCACAACGACCAGTCCTGCGTCTCGCATCCATCGGATTACCATGACCCTCGCTAGGTCATCGGAACAAAACTGAGTCAAAATTGTAAAGATAAAACCGATCAAGCATCAGCTTACCATTAAATACTTAAATGCAAGTAAATACGGTATCTTAAGATAATGAAATGCAGTGTGACGCAATGTGCATATTAAGTACTTATGCACTATCATAAAAATACTGAATGAAACAGAAACTGTCGCCAAGTCAACGATCAAAAGGAAAAACATTGCATGTATTCAAATTATTTTGAGACAATAGATGCATTTTATTTGCACAGCCTGTCAAAAACATTGTCGGGGAACGGGTGTTCTACAGTTCTTTATTAATCGATACCTGGAACAAAAAAAAAACGAAAACATATCGTGCCTTTTCAGGAAGAACAGCATAAGCGACAATTTGTATAGCGCTAAGTATTTGTAGCTCTTTTCTGCCAAAACCATTAACTGTCGTTTACAATGTTGTTTTTCCTTTCGTACCTAATTATTTAAAATAACAAATCATATTTTTCTTAGAATTAGAAGTTTTATTATTACTTTTATTTAGGAAAAACAAAACACATTTCCGCAAAAAATGCATTGTCACTTACGACGTTCTTCCTACAAAGGGTTTATGTGACAATCGGCACTGGGCCCGCCTAGTGGTTTTATCTATTTGTTAAAAAAGGTACACTGGTTGTGTTGGAACGATTACAGGCTGATTATACTATACTGTCTGTCTAGACATGCCTATAGACCGACAAAGATATCAATCCACCCTATTTGACTTGCACCTTGTGCATTTTCCCACGTGTTACTAAGAGAAAATAAACGGTTAATAAGACTGTAATTTCTTCACCACCGGAGTCACGGTACTTTCACGGCGTCATGATCTTTAATAATTGTGGTTTAAGGACCAGAATGGTGTGTGCGGTTTTGCGAAACTGAATAATTGCTAGCATATGGTGTAACAGAGCCACTGTGTCTAATGATGTTAAATTGGCACCTTCAGGCTTTTTAGCGTTCCCTGGTAAAGGAGCAAAACTTTATCTATTAATTTTTATTAGTACTCCCTCCCGTGAAGCCTCATCAGCGGGAGTACTAATCGCACTAATACAATAAAGGAAAAAGTTTGTATGAATGTGCGTTTGTTTGTTATTGCTTCACGCTTTAATGGCTGAAAGGATTTGGATAACATTTGGCTCACGGGTAGACTGTGCGCTGAAATAATTAATTTTCTATTTTTAAAATTAAATAAATTTAACTATTAAACTAATCCATAGATCTTCATTAACATAGCTTTCATAGGGCCAGTGACGGACTTTACTCGATTCATGGGGAATAGATGACTTGCAAGTCTAAATTACAAAGCCCGATTTAGTGTGAATGCGAGTAAAATATGAGAAAAAATACAGTCTAAGAAATTCCAGAAGCACATTATAGAAAACCGTAGATAGATGTGAACTAGACCACAATCGCAGTATTGATGACATTCTCATTAATAGCTAGAACAAAAGAATCAACATAAAAAGCCATTAAAACAAAAAGAAGTAGCATTATACGATACAAAGACATAAAGCAGGACAGATATAAAAAATCCTACAGAACCATATGAAAGGAAGCAACAAATTACCTTTGTTAATACAAAACGTGCGAATAAAAACCACAGGTGGATTTTAAATGGAACCTGTAAATCTAAAGAAGACAGGTTTATACGGTATGCTATTATGTGTTACTCCTGGGAGGCCGGTAGATGGCACGGTGGGTAATTGTAACCTTGAAAACTAGATATAGCCGTCTATAATATGATAATGATAATGGTAATGTCGGTATGACAGAAAATAATCTATATAGAAAGAAAGAAAACATGTTTATTTGGCACACCATGATTATAAACAAAAAACTGATTGCAAATTTAAATTAAACACACAAAACAATAGAAATATAAAGAAATAAAAATTAACAACAATAATATGTTGCACGTCTGAGCCAAAAAGGTTATTATTATTATATGTCAGACAACTTCGGCTACGCAGCAGTTGCCTGACGCTGGTTTTCATCGGAACCTTTGTAGGTACGGATGAAAATCAGTTTTCTCATGTGGAAAATAAATAAATTTTAATATAGAGGAGGAAAATCATCAAATAAATTCTCCCGTTTTAAGTGGAGCTAGATGTGTGACTTTTACTGACTTAAACCTATCTGTGTTTGTTCAGTAGCTCCTTTTGTTCCAGGGTCATGGTAAGTATTTCAAACATTTCCGCAGTAGTATACTACTCTCGACTCTGGAAATAAGGTACATAACAACTTGTAAGTGCTACCACTTACAAATTGTATCGACTCTTTTTAAGGAAGAATGTCGTAAGTGACAGTTTGTGTTTTTTGTGGAACTATCCCATAACTAAACACTTTTTTATAATAAAAATATTCTAAAAAGAAACATAACCTATATAACTACAGAACTAATAGAATAGTAGTTATTAACATCATAGATAGTTTTTAATGACAAAAAAAAATACAACCGACTTCAAAAACCACCAAAAAATGCAAAATAACTTTCAATTTCGGAAGTCGGTGTTTCTATAATAGTTTGGTCTCTTCGCAATTTAACACCGACTTCCGAAATTGAAAGTTATTTTGCATTTTTTGGTGGTTTTTGAAGTCGGTTGTAGATATTTTTTTTGTAAAAAGTTTTTTATTTCACACTTTTTAGTGGTAGTACCCCTCAGCCAAACTTGAATAGATAGGTACCTTCCGCCATTCGGTTCCAACATCAAATCATCATGACAATTCTAATAATACCAAACACGGCTAAGATACACTGATTTATTACAAAGTTCCGGCTCTTACCTACCTTCCGTCTTCATCATCAGGTCAGTTATATGTACCCCTCCCCTTTTTCCTTTAGTAAGCCACCAACTACATGTATAAACAAAGCAATTTTACTTGTTACGACAGTTCTGCTAAGGTTTTTTGAAGAATTCCGTTCTATGTCTTCGTAGTTCATCATCAGATCAAAACAATATTTTTATAAGACCAACTCGAGATCTTTCAATCAAAATAAAAATTTTCAAAATCGGTCCACAATTGACCGAGATATCGGCGAACAAACATATACAAACGACAGTTCTGCTATGATTTCTTGAAGAGTTTCGTCCTATATCTTCGAAGTTTATCATCAGATCAAAAAGATATTTTTAAGGGACCAATTCGGAAGTATAATCTTAAAACAAAAATTTTCGAAATCGGTCCACAATTGACCGAGATATCGGTGAACATACATAAAAAAAAAAAAGTACATACAGCCGAACATAGAACCTCCTCCTTTTTTCGAAGTCGGTTAAAAAAGAAAACCCATTCCTGCAAAAAACGCAAAGTTGCTTACGCCTTTCTTCCTGAAAAGGCTCGATATTATTAGTAAAGCTAGCAAAATAGCCACATAATAATATGTACGTAAAAGTTTGGCATATAATTATCATAGGGAGTTAACCGGATTAGCACATGCGCGGTAATTAATTAGTGTTCAAGCGTGAACTTAGAGATATCTATCGTGAACACTATAAATAATCTAATTAGCAATGGTCGGAACAGATACAACACTTTACTATCTTCCTCATCAGAAAAGAACGAAGAGCCTTATCGTATACATAGTATCCGGGCTATTTTCAAACTAGTCCAGATGTCGAACGCAGGTGTTATTCAAGCAAGTCTAGACCATCGAGATAGCATCTCGAGAAAAATTGCAAACGATGAAGATAAGAAACTAATTACAGTCACTTTGACTTGAAGGAAATTAATGCCGCTATTCGCCGCTTCTATAATTAGCTAAGATCTGAAGAGATCTTGAGAGGATCTGAACCGTCTGAAGGGCAGTCAAAAATTGGCTAAAATGGTCCACGAAACATTGTTACCGCATGCCACTTAACCTCATACCTTTTTCTTATTGTTTATTTCATCCAAAAGGAGATCACCCACGGCCCATACATTTTTGGTCCAAATTTAAAAGTGCCGGCCAAAGAAAAAAAATACAATATACTGTTAGAACTTGTTCCTACGAACATTTTTTATTATGGCAACAATGCTGTGGGAGCATTAGCCTCGGTATTATTTAAGTTCAAAAATGATTAGTTTTCAAAGAAAATCTTTCTCAAAAAATGAAATATCCCATACATGACAATAGTTTAAAAAAAAAAAAACAGCCATTCTGTAGTTGTCTTTATTGCGTTTTTTTTTATTTTTATTTTTTTTTGTATTTGTTGAGATTTTCGAAGAATAAAAATATCGGTATATGTAATGCTCAATGCTTTAATTGTTTAGAAAAGTCAAGCCATATATTTATCTTTTAGAATCACAGTAATATTGTCTAAACCCAAAAACATAATAAAAAAATAATAAAAACCATAATTATGACGGTGAATTTCGAAAATGAGTGGACGGTCAATATCAGAAGGCGGGGTTGCGGTGTCTCATAGCAGTGTTAAAGAAACGCTTGGAAAGCGTTTCAAGAAATGCTGGATGATAGGGATTTTATGATCTCCCCTGAAAATCCCCTTTTGTGATCAAAAAGAACTCTCATTTCAGACATGATAGGCTTCGCGGATTTTTAGGAATCGCTTTTGAAGTATTTGCCATATATGGAGATGGTGGGGCTTTGCATCTGCGAAGACAGAGTAAGCGTATTAAAAATGCGACCATACCTACGGGTTGGCAGAATGTAGTGGAGCCTGCTTTGTGCGAAAGCGGCACGCGTACGTTCAAGTTTGCTTTATGTACTCAGCTAAGGTCAAATGCTGATCTAGGATCACACCGAACTTGCTTCTCCCAAGGGATCGGATTGGTATAGGTACGTGGTGATCAGAGGGAGACCCATGAAGAACCCTTGAAGAACTCCTGCTCGTATGGGTGGAGATCTCCCCACTATCGCATAGAGGAAACGCTACCATCTGGTAGTCAATAGTGGAAGGTACAATTCAACAAAAAGTTTCGCAGGATGAGTACTAGACAATCTGGCACACCGAGTTGATATAGCTTAAATGATAAACCATTATGTTACACTTTGTCAAAAGCTTTCGTTGAGTCAAAAAACTAGACGTCCATCATCGCGTTATGCTGGAAACCATTGCATGGGTGTTCGACGATTCGCTGGACTTGTTCGATTAGGAAACCAAACCACCGTTAGGAATAACACTCATGACATCAGCATAATCTCTGCGCCGCTTTAGATTTTATTGAGGACATTGAATGGACTGATGAAAATGTAGCTGGAGGTGTCAAACTTGACTTGGACTTGCATGGTTTAGGAATACCGATATTAGTGACCTTTTTCTACGCTTGGGGGAACATGTTATTCCTTAATGCACCATTGAAAATGACGGTCATTAGTATTATGAGTTGGGATGGGAAGAGTTTAAACACCTTGTTTATGACACCGTCAGAGCCGAGGTCTTTTCGGGACTGGAGCTTTTTGGTGATATTCCCCACCTCCTCTGAGATAAAGGGGAACAAAGGATCATTAGGATTTTCGATGAGTTCGAGAGAAGCTCTGCGTTCAACTTTAGCGTCTCTCATATCAAGATGAGTTTTGTCTATTGGTTGAGGGCATTTATTTGTTTTCTCGTTATATTTCGCTTTGTCATTGTTATCGAAAGCGATACTCTTATCGGGCGAATAAGAACAAACATAGAAGCCTCTACTTTCTGTGAAGGTGCTAGAAGGCGAGGTGAATGTGTTCTTGCTCACATTTCATCCAGCATGCGGCACGCTGCTCTGTTGCTTGAGCTTGGTTTACTTCGCCGGGAGTTGCATTTTTTTCGGTTTTCAGACCACATACATTGCCCAGGAGTTTCCAGCGATGGTCATCAGTCACTGTGATCTCCCCTGAAAAGTCATTCAGGACGGATCGTATGTGGTCCATAAGTGAATCGAACGCTGCTGTCGTGTCAGCGACTGAGACTCAAGAAATCGGGGATGGAATCTAACTGATTCAATATGGTACTCGTAGATTTTGGTCTTCCCGTTCATGATAAATTGGGACAGGAGTGATACAATACCACACACCTTGCTTTAGGTACCTACTAAAGTAACAGATAAGATATTCGAGGTGAGGCGAGCGTTCAGTGGCTAGGGGAGGACGTGTGGTGGTAAACGGCAGCTACCTGGAAGTTTCTATTCAAACTCTAACTCTTTGTTTTTACAATTCATGTTACCAAAAATGTACGGAAACTGATTTTTTAAAACTTAAATAAAACCCAGGGCAATGGTCCTACAGTTTTGGTGCGATAATAAAAAATGTTCACGGGGTCAAACTCTAACAGATTGCCGTATTTTTTTTTCTTGGCCGGCACTTTTGAATTTGGACCAAAATAAATGATCTCCTTTAAATACAAAAAAAAAAAAAAACAAATTGCGCCGTGCGTATGACGTTGATTATTCTTGGGGGAGGCCTATGTCCAACAGTGGGCGTGTTTCGGTTGAAATGATGATGATAATGACACAATTGTTTTAAATATTTGTTAGATATTCACACATACATACATAAATCTACGCCTTGTTGTGGGCACGATACAATTATGGCAGTAAGTCCCCTCTTTGAAGAGTGGCTGGAAAGGCGCCACGGCGTCCTCAACTTGCGCATAACACAGGACTCCGGTAAGTTAGGGAGGTTCCTGTTGCGAATTCAGGCGGAAGAAACGCCCGAGAGTCACCACAATGCGGACCACCCGAAAGACACGGTGGATCATACGGTACTCAACAGTAGTGCCCCGCTTGGACGGAGCACGGTCCGAGTTCTCGTAGACGCGCTGATTCAGGTCTTGAGCTGCGTTTAATTTATTTTATTTTCTTATATCTATTTTTCTATTCAAAGTTCTATAAGTTTGTCCGTGGCATAATAGCGGGCCCTAGCAAAATATCAACGCTACGTTTTTAATTGTGTTTTAAATATGAGGTAGGTGTACTTATTCCAGGTAGAGTAACCATGAAGTTTATTGCCGGTTCTTCTGCAAAAGAAACGACCAATTGGAACCGTGTACTAGCTTCTGACGTTTTTAAAGTGCCCATGTAGGCTTATGTGAAATGAGAACGTTTTGTATTGAATGGAAAAGGTCTTCTGGTATTTCTAGCACTACCAACTTATCAAGTAGGACAAAGGGGCCCTCGTAATCAGCGTTACTGGTTAGGTACAGGTGCAGCAACTCTACGGTCATACATCATTTTGTTTTAATCCTCAGATTGTAAAGTGGGCTTTGAAATGTCGAAGTTCGAAAGCCCAATGTTTAACTTAAAACTATAACAATGATTAATTATAGCTATCTTAATGCTCTGAGCTATTATCCTGCCTCTAGGAGATCAAGTACGATAGGCAGTATTATCAGAGACCGGCACCTGATATATAGGAATCATTTTATTAATAACATAAACATTTCTTGATAAAAACATTGACTAGTTGACGTCAATAGCTTGTTTGGTAACGGCCAACGTGCGGATTTACACGAGACTTGGCTTTCTTTGTGCCTAGAATAGGATTTAAAGGGGTAACATTTTTGATAAGATTATTGATTATTAAGATAGAGAAATGGTAATACCGGTCATTGTAGAATTGTAGATTATATTGTGAAGGGTTATTCACGTTTAGGTATAAGATATCTCAAAAATGTCAAATAAAATACTTTTAAGTCAGCTAAAGTGGTGGAGGACCAGACTCCTGATACAGGCACATTTAAAAGGAGGCGACACACTTAAAAGGAGGCTCTAATAAGAAATTTATCTAAACTTTAATTTAGATCAGGAAAACAAACAGAAATCTATATATATATATAAAAGAAAGTCATGTAAGTTACACTATTTATAACTCAAGAACGGCTGAACCGATTTGGCTGAAAATTAGTGGGAAGTTAGCTTAGAACCAGAAGTAGGACATAGGATAGGATTTTTTATCCCGTTAAATAAAAAAAAAAAAGTTGCTTATTTATTGGTATTGATGAGGGTAGAGTAGGGTAAAACGGGCTAGAGTAGGGTACAGCGGGAGCGAAGCCGCGGGTAAAAGCTAGTACATATATAAAAGAAAGTCGTGTTAATTACATTATTTATAACTCAAGAACGGTTGAACCGATTTGGCTGAAAATTGGTGGGAAGGTAGCTTAGAACCAGGAGGCGGACATAGACCATAAAGAAAAAGAAAACAAATTTTGTTGTTATTGGTATAGGGTAGAGGTAAGGGTAGAGTAGCGTTTTTTTTATTGTAGGCAAAATCATCCAATGACAGATCCCGCCCTTGGGTGGGCGGGAAACAGTGTCAGACTCTTACTGACTAAAAACCTACCCTGTTGCATTTATTGCCTTCGTCCCAGAGATCCGGGTGAAATTTTCACATAACCTTTGGCCCCAGTAGGCTTCGGCCCTGCTGGGAAGTGTAGAGTAGGGTAGAGCGGGAGCAAAGCCGCGGCGCAGAAGCTAATTAAGGATAAAATAAATTGAGTTTAATTGTGTCTTCCATAGAGTATCTTCCTTTATAGTTGACCGATTTTAGGATACCTATTTTTCTTACGGACTTTAACAATATTTTTTCTGTTATATTGTACATTTCGATGCAACTGCGAATAACCCCATTTGAGTTTTATATAGCATTAATTAATAAAATGGTACTTTCGATTTCATTGATAATTATGGTTGGCCAGACTTTGGACCGGATTGATACGACATTGAATTGACCGACAAACGCCGACAACGCCCGAACATTCCTTACTTCCAAAATAGTGCGAGTGATCGCACTCTGCGTACTAATTAAATGTAAATACTTACTCTAGTATTAGCCGTTTGAGGCATCAGTTAGGTAGCTAGTCTTCCAGTGTAAAATAGATCTCTGGATAACTTCAGAATACAGACTAATCTCTGCATTAACTTCGGGTAATGGAACAATAAATAAATTGGCCGGAAAGCTTCACAATTATGAATGTCGATGGAATTGGAGAGGATAATAAAGTCGAAGAACAGGCTGTATAGAAGATGTCAGAAAGGGGGTAATTGCAGAAATTTTGGGAGAACAGATGGATGCTGCAATGACTTGACTGCTTTGACACGGAATTGTTAGGGTCAGAACGAAAAAAGGTAACACAGAGGTTCCGACACAAAACAAAGGTCTTTGTTTTCTCGTTCTTCAATTGAGGACCTAGGCCTGCCTCGCTAGCGAAGCATTACCGTGTCAATGCAATCGGCGGGTGCAACAGGTCACGCCCGGCCCAGTGGTGCTATTCTCTAAGAAAACGCAGCGCTGGCTCAACGGCGAACACCCAAATAGAATACATTGTATTGTCAACCTAATTTACCTACACATTAGATTGTTAATTCAATGTATCCTATTTGGATGTTCGTCGTTGCGGCAGCGCTGTGTATCTCAGAGAATAGCACCACTGGTCCAAGGCTCCAAGCTACGGAGTGAAGAGATATTGAACAGCAGTCGCCTCTTTCTGCGAAGCAGTAATGCACGCGAAGGAGGTTCTAAAAAGTCACAGGACACGCTTAGGGTGACTCCCGGAAACTTTAGGCCCGGCCTTGCGTACGACGAGTAATTTTCTTTCAACAATGCAGTTTAGGTCGTAAAATGGATCGCGTTAAGAGCTCATGGTAATGCCTCAAGAAGGCAAAGTGAACCACAATACATTATAGGCCGTTTTTTGGTCCATCTTTCTCTATGACTAAATATCTTAATAAGCTTGTTATAATTTCTAACTAAACCAACTTTACAGCTACTGTGTGTGTATAACGTATAACTACAGGCTCCAATCGAACCGACGATTCACTAGGGTAACCTACAACAGAATTATCACAACCGCGCAATCCCACGCACCTCCATGGGGCCACAAATATTACGCTCAATATTATTTCTAATCTAAAGTGCTACAAGATTAACAATACTTTTTGGTAATCACCATTTGGGTACGCAGTTTTTTTGACAACATACGAAGAGATAGGTAAGTTTACCTTCTCTTCTAGGACATGGTTGGCTTTTTATTAAAACTATAAAAATCCGGCCGGAGATTTCATAAGAGCTGCAATATTCAGCCGCAATCCAGAGAAAGTCCAAAAATCCTAAACTAACAGGACAATACCTGAGATTTGGTAACTCTGACACCCGTATTTATAAACTTGAGTAACAAATTTTATTTAACGTAACCTCAAGTAATGACTTAATAAGAAATTACTTAACAACAAGTAATTACTTCTTTAGAAATACTGGTGTAAGTGGGTATGATAAAAGCAAAAGTTTGTGAGTGTGTTTGCTATTTCTTCACGCTCGAACGGCTAAAGGGTTTTTTTCCTGGAAGCATGTTCTCTTAGGACATCTTTCCACTTTCACGCGAGCGAAAACATAGGCAGTAATTAGTCATTTTACAAATCCATTTTAGCGAAACGAAAACACAATAACAAATCGTAAATATTCAGGCCGTAAGATAATTTACCATCTGATCGTATCTGTTTAGATATTGGTAGATAAATTGCTTTATTGATCTACTTACCACACTGGCGGTCATAATTATTTCATCATTTACTTCGACTCAGTGTTTACAGGGCATAGGTTTATCTTGGCAATTCATGGTTGCAACTGCACTGCTCGCACTTGGATGTTTTGATATCAACAAAGTTTCAAATCAGATAAATTAAACTAGCTTCTGCCAACGGCTTCGTCCACGTGAATGTTGGTTATTGGAGACGCGAAGTTGCAGTCGAACATGGATAAAAAGTTCATCCTTGGAGGTTAGTTTAAGCTTCCTTCGTACCAAATTTCATCAAAATCGGTTCAGTAGCGTACCAGACAGATTTACTTTCACATTTATAATCTTCTTCTTCTTATAATATAAAAATGTTCGTTAGTCTCGCTAAAACTCGAGAAAGGCTGGACCGATATGGCCAATTTTGATCTTGAAATATTCGTGATAGACCAGGAAAGATTTAAACGGTGAGAAAATATGCAAAATTCGCGAAAAAAAATGCTTTGTCACAATATTCATACACTATTACTATTAGGCGGTACAAGGTTTGCTGTGTCAACTAGTATTCTTATTTATAAAAATGAATAGCTGTTCGTTAGTCTCGCTAAAACTCGAAAACGGCTGGACCGATTTGGCCAATTTTGGTCTTGAAGTATTCGTAATACTTACTCCAGGGAAGGTTTAAACGGTTAGAAAACATGGAAAACTTCACGAGAAAAAAATATCGACTATTAAGAGGTATGAAGTTTTCCGGAACCGCTAGTAATAATAAATTATGGATTTAATGTCGTGTTTTCATTCATTGAAATTACCTCCAGTACCTAGAAAGCATACATAAATGAACATACGGCTGTCCCTAAGTAGTCAATCCTGCTAATACTTTTACCGCGGTAGCTCATGACGTTCATATGAATATTTTTATCAACTGCCAGAGATTAAAGAAGTGTTGTGTTTGTCTGACTAGCAAGATAAATTGTAGACGCCATGTTATTAATTAGGTGTCAGATCTTTGCGGCAGAAACTGTGAGCAATGGCGGCCCTGGGGCAATAAAATCTTTATTATACGTGGGAAATCATCAAATAACTTCTTTTGTTTTTAGTGTAGACAAATTATTTTATTTAGATTTCGAAGGTGAGAGAATTTTTCGCTAGTTCTACAGGTTTGCTAATCAGATTTGCCCCCCTCCCCCGAGCTTGGAGGCTAGGGGCACTGTCCTAAAACCTTTTACATGATATATCAAAACGTAGTATAGACTGGATGTTTTTTTTTTTCGGTGGGTAAAAATCATCCAATAACATCCCCCGCCATTGGGCGGAGCGGGAGATAGTGTCAGACTCTTACTGACTAAAAAACCCACCCCGTTCCTTCGTTGCCTTTCATACTGGGGCCGAGCCTTCTTTTCAGAAGTCGACCCTTGGTCTCAGTAGGCTTTGACCCTGCCTGCCAGCAAGCTGGGGCTCTACGGTTTGCTGACAGCTCCTTGAGGCGCGCGGGAACAGTACGCGCCGTCGATGACTTGGGCTCGGTCCGATCGGTTACCGGACGATGGACTGGATGATAGTCTTTCTTACTAAACATGAGTCTCTTTCACGATAAATCACCTGTTGTTCGTGTTGGTGGCTCTAACACATTTTAGACTCATGATACAGCAGGCTATTAGGCACGGAAGAAAAAGGAGAGCACAAACCCCTAATAAATTTCAGTAAAAGGCAAATGCAAACGAAAAATAAACAGAAATTTTCAACTGCTAATAGATAGCCTGAGACCGAAAACAGTTTAAAAATAAGTTGTCTACAAAAGCTGTTTCGTAATGTCTATGCGCAATGACGTCTAAGCGTTATTTTTAACTTTTTACCGTGGATTTTTTTGAGAACAATATTTTTAGTGTAAATATGTATACGGCGTAGATTATGTGATCCTTATGACCACGCGATTGACGAGGTATATCATCACCAGTTTCACGGGAAGAATGTACAATAATACACCAAAATTGTAACGCAACTACTTGCATTTTTAGGGTTCCGTAGCTCAAAAGGAAAAAACAGAACCCTTATGGGATCACTTTCGTTTTCTGTTCGTCTTTTTCGTCTACGGTCCGTAGAAGCTGTGAAAAAATCAAACTTCTGTTACCGAAAAAAATATACGGACGTTTATGTCGCAAAAAGCGTATATTTCGACATTCTCAAAGGAATAATAATTCATAGGGTACTTCCCGTTGACCTAGAATCCTGAAATTTGGCATGAAGCAAGAACTTAAAGCATAAAAATAGGAAATAATCTGAAAACTGTATATATGTGTAGTTACGTCACCAAAAAAAAATTGTTGTTTTATGTGCAATGCTTTTTTGCGATTCGGAAAAATGTTCGAGCTTCGGTTCGGGAATTGAATTATTTTCATAGGTAGGTTTGTACAGAACCCTCAATGCGCGAGTCTGGCTCGCATTAGCCTGTTTTTTTTTTAATGATATAAGCTATAGCATATGCTTGCTTGGGCTTATGTGACATTCATCAATCCACCCATCATTCAACAATACATCGGCCCGCGTGGTGGATTACGGCCCATTCCCTCTCCTAAAGAGGAGGCCAGGGTCCCAGCAGTGGGAATATTATAATATTCGTATATTAAGCTACTAGAATATTATTATATTAGACTGCTTATGTGTACGCTAGTGCTTGACTGCGATCCCACCTGATGGTAAGCAGTGATGCAATTATTGGTGGTGAAGTGGGCTAGTTAATTAAGAACTTATTCTCGCTATCCTTGAAGACACCTAAATTATAATCTGACGGGAAGTACGGTCTTCCCGTCAGATTATAATTTAGGCAATATTACTAATTCTTGAACATAGAAGATTATAATGGCTGACGTTTATCCTTACATATTATAAAATAAAGTCTACGCTGCGTCTGTCTGTATGTACGAAAACAAACGACGAAAACTACTAAATAAATTTCATTAAGTAATCACCAATACACAGAGAGAGTGAGAGGAAGGTTTAAGTGTATAATAAGACATGCACAACCGAGAACTTCAAACATTTCTAACACTCGTTCGAAGTTGGGGTGGATCGCATAAGGATATTTTTGATAAAGGGTATGTGTATTCACTTATTGAGATGAGATGATGCACTAACTCTAACTCCCGTATTTATAAAGAAGTAATTACTTGTTGGTAAGTCATTTGATATTAAGTCATTACTTGAGGTTAGAAATCTTCATAAAAAAAAAATCTTAACTATACAATGTAAATTGTGACTTAAGTAGTTACTTTTACTCAAGTAATTAGATTTACTTGTATATAAATACGGGTGTAAATAAATAGAGAGAACATCAGAAGGATGACGATGATCTTACTAGCAGCGACCAAAACAAAATACAGAACACGACACGGTAGAGAAACATGGAATGTAGCAGTAATTACAATTTTAGTTCCACTAAACATGTCATAGTAGATACGCAGCAAATAAATTGAACCATTTGCTATGATTGAGACCCGAAAATCGGCTATAATCCTCGTCACACAAGTTGAACCGTCATGACGATTGACCTTGAATGCGCAATAACCGATTTTCAGGTCTCAAAGTTTCAACATGTTTGCCGCGTACTAGGTATATGTACTTCTGCAGAAATCTTTTACAAAAAACTCAAACAAGACGCTGTTTTTATATTTTTACAAGATTATACCGCTAGTCGCCAACAAAACTACAGAAAGAATCTAAACAGCAACGTAAAATCACCTGATAATTCACCCACTCATACGAGTGTAGTACATAACAAAAACACTATCGATGAGTGTGCACACAACTATATATTTATCACACAAGTAAACAGCTGTGTGTTTACAGCGAGTGCGCGTGCACTCGTAAATTGTCGTCTTCACAACTTATAAACCTACTAGTCTGCCAGCGGCATCGCCCGCGTGAAAAAGGTAGAGTTTCGTAAAATCCGTTCTTAGACGCCTACGGTTCTACACCCTGTAAGGAACCCAACTGCCAAATTTTAACTTTGTAGGTGTTATAGTTTCTGAGATTTAGTGATTAATCAGTGAGTTGTATTTCGCTTTTATTTATACGTATAGATTGGTCCCGGCTGTCATTTGTATATCTGTGACATTCGTAACATGCAGTCAGAAACCATAAAATCTGACGTCAAAGGAGTTACTGTGCCAGTTACTGCTTTTTTTTTCCGCAAAATATGCTCGTGCTTGACTACTATCTCATCTGATGGTAACTGATGTCGTGGTCGACTGTGGAGCAGGCTTGCCTAGAAGTAACCTATTCACTCTTGACTTAAATATCCCTAGGTTGTAGCTATTAGGAAACAAAGACTTCGGCAGGGTATTCTACTCCTTAGCTGTATGCACAATGAATGTTTCCAAAACGTTTTGTGCGTATGGGTAGGATGTTCCCACACTTCAATACTGTGTTGTGGAGTTTGGACATTCAGTTGATCCATGTCATATACATAGCTACTGGTACCGATATACATCAGACTAGACTGAGACGAAAAGGCTAGACAAAAAGATTGAATTCTTTTGACGAAGACGTCTAAAAAAGTAAAATGGACGAGAGAAGAACTGCTTGGCATTCATTTCATTTTCAAATATCTTTATTAACCATCAAACATTTCACAAACTGCTTGGCATTAAACTTACGCTAAAGACAGTTCTAAAAGCATACGAAAACCAAAACGATCAAGAACTCTGCTTTCGTTGTTTCATGAGCTATTTTAAGAAACAATGCAGACAGCAAGTCAAGTGGTGGCAAGTCGCAAGCAATGAAAATGCAATTATACCAGGCCGATTTTAGAACGAATGCAGTAACAGCAGAAAAAACGGTGGATTTGGCAAATTTTCAACCTACAGCGTTTTTCTCATTTTTCTGTGTCTTCTTCGTTCTCAGTTTTCCATAACATAGTAGCTACAGAAAGAAAAGAAAAAAAAAAAGTAAAAAAAAAATGATTTTGCGGAAAAGACCCAATCTTGGGTTTATCTTACAAATTATAAATATTTTTTACAAAAAATATACGCCACGTCCGCGCAAAACGGCCGAACGCTCAGCACAATGCCGTGACCACACGCAAAATGTGACGCGTCCACAGCGCTGGTTTTCAGCGTGGGCCGGTGACAGATTGTAGACTACAGAATTTCGACAGAATATCATTAGTATTTCAGGCACTTGGTATAATAAAGTAAATATGTAGTTTAACTATTCTCATTAAAATTACACGACTAATTAAGTCTTCATCTTCATACATAGTCAATTGACTATTGTTTCGAAATTGGGTAGACAAGTGAACTACACAAACTACTATTTAGGTGACATAGATACTGACTACTACGCCTCTTATTTGTAAACTATTGTCTTTGGAATCTAAATAAGGAGGAAAGTAAACAAACAAACATGTTTTACGACGAACAACGCGAAGGTTGACGGAAAATAAGGAGGAACATTACAAAGATGGTCAGCAAAAGTCCGAAAAGTTGGTATAACCCAAGAACCAAGTCAAGGTAATGCCATTGATCGAATTCGATTAGGATGCGAACTGCGTATTCGTGATACACATTTAGAGGAATCAACTGGTAAATAGCATAATGTACTGAGAGGCATAGAGTTTTATGATAGAGTGCTTCGCAGACTTGAATTTCGCTAGTTTTCTAAGTTTTATCTATGTGGAGACTAATCATGACTCCAGCGACATTATCTCCCTAATCTTTTTCCCAACTAGCGTAGGCTCTGCTTCCACTCACACCAGATGTAGATGTCTACCCGTCCTTTACATGAAGCACCTGCCTATCGAACCTCCACAACCCAGGCAACTCTCAAATTCTTGGATAGACTTATGGTCAGACTTTCTGGCTTCAGACTACATGATCTACGAATTACAATGGGAACAACGGCTTTACGTGCTTTCCGAAACACGGGTACAGTCACAAGTAAATATAAATTGATAACATTCACATTTAGTAGGTACTTGTGCGGTTTCGAACCTGCAATATCGTGCATGTGAATCGGGCGCCTTAACCATTGGGCCATTACGAGATTCCGCATCTAAACTTCAGGATGCTATTTGAAAAAATCAACAACACTCTGAATGAAGTTCTGATTTGGTTCAGCGGTTGCGATTAACTAGGCTGAAAACTGGGAAAATGACAATTGAGAATTTATTAACTAGATAATCACACGCGTATAGATCAAGCAGCAGTCTCTCTTTAGACCAACTATTCTTCTAAGCAAGATGACCCTTTAAAAACCTAGGAAGACTTCGAATGACTTACGATGATGGTAACAAAACGATGGTGTCATGCAAGACGCATTACGGTGCAACATTAGCGGGTATTTCGCAAATGATCGCGGTGCGCGTACGCCGCAATCTTCCGCCCTGCGTCGGTGCATTGCGAAACGTACTGCTCACATGTCGCACGATTTGTATGGCGTAGTGCGTTAGGGATGCCTGTTGTTTGGTTGGAACAATAGAATGGCATTTCAAATATGAAATCACAAAAGGTTTTGGCAGATGACCAATGATCCTACTGAAACCTTTGACTCTATAATACATCCAAATTTACCCAAATATTGACTTTAATCTAATTACTTTAAAGAAAAAACAGATGAAGAGTTACGACAAAAAAAAAAGGTCCAGGGTCAGAGACGTCCGTCGCCGTATCAATCTGGACCCGAAATAGTGGTGCCCGTATGGGGAAGTCTCTCCCCAATATGGGACGAGGCACGCCAACATCAGGCTAGCAGTTAGCACTACTCCAGGGCCGTTGAAGTCACACTGTACTCGCAGTCCCCAATGGAAGTTTGAGAGGAACACCGAGATGGTTGTAGTCAGTATATGACACACCGTCCCAACCAACACAGGGCGGAGGCTATCCATAAGGACATTACCCCCAAAAACTAAAGACAAAGTAGTAGAGCTGATTGAAGACCACCTGTCTTTTAGGATTTGTGTTAATACTGCGAAACAGTACAAACTGGATAAGATTACAAGCCAGCCTATAAAGAAGATTCAAGAAACACTTCCCATCATCAAAGTAACACAATAGCTACTGTTATGATAACAAAACTGTGAATACGTAAGCAGCAGAGATTTTCTATATATCTGCAACTTGATGCATCAAAGACATGTTTCAGATACCATAAACAATTTGAGTTTATTTTGATTTTAAGTTCAAAATGATCAATCGTAAACTCTTCGGAATTATTCGAAAGAGCTGCAGTTCTGGAACGCACAGCGCAACTAAAGGAACACAAATGGGTTTTAGTTAGTAAAAGACTGACACTCCCTCTCCGAGCCTTCCATCTAGAGCAGGAGAAGCGTTTTGAATAATTCCCAACCAAAAGAAAAAATAGCATAGCCCTATCTATTGTTATGCAGATTGTGTAAATTCATAAGCAATCGGTATGAATAATGTTAGTTGACAAAACAAATAGGAAATGTACCACACACTTATTGATAACTAGATGTTAGTTGAGATTTTACTCGTATCCTAGGGTAACCATTACGCATGAGCAGACACGCAGGCACGCAGGGCAGCTGCCTCTAGGTTAGGCAGAGGTGGAGTTAAATGTTGTGTTGTTTACTGTGTCCCAGGGCCGCGAGACTTTAAAAGCAACTGAAGCAACACGGGTGGGTAAGCCTGTAAAAGTTTGACACTCCCTCTCGCTCCATTCAGAGCGAGAGAAGGTATTTCATATTTTCCCACCCAAAAAAAAGTTATAACTAAACAATACCTTCTTTATCGAGAGCGATACAGTGCAATATTCCTTTGTTATTTTCAGTATAATGATTAATGTTATTTAAATAATACTTTGGTTACAAAATTATGTTGGGATGTTACAACTGTTCTTCTGAAATAACGACCCATAATAATCATTTACTTGGGAGATTTGGGATTAAAACACTTTTTAGTGAGATAATTGTATCTCTAAATGTTAATTGTAATTGGAAATTCGATCTTCACAAATTCAACTAATTAATGAATACCCGACATGTATACGAGTAAGGTATGCGCACATATTATAGGCTGACTGGTAATTAATGACCGATATTTAAACACGTGATTGTAGTCATGATAACAAACAACTTTTACTATGGGACCAAACCTGAAATTGCAGAAAAAATCAGCAAGTTCAGTACAATTTTGACCAGTTAGACGAACAGAAATGTACTGATCAGAAGATTTTTTTCGATTTTATGTTCGGTCCCATAGTAAAAGTTGTTTGTTATAATGACTACAATCACGTGATTAATTTATCTGTCACTAATTACCAGTCACCCTATATAGGCAAAATGCAGGCTGACCTTTTAAAGTAGACTCTTTTTAGCAAAACGATTTAACAGACAGCTTTTCCGATCCGTTCTGCCTTACAGTGATGTTTAAAATGGGTCATCTGCTGTGGAGGTGTTTCCAAATCCTTGCATACAAATATACCCGAGGGTAACGTCTCGAACCTGCTCGGCTTAGCCCAAACTGAAGCATAAACCTTTTGGTTGATCAATCCACCCGGCTCTTCATCGAAGATTGAATGAAATATGCGTCCTGAATATTCTAAAATCTAGACGTACTTCATGACCTTACCAATGCGGTCATCACCCGACCGGACTATACTTTGGAAGGTTATTTGTCCAATAACCAATTAATGCTAATGAATTGGAATTAAAAGACAAGTCTTTATTTATACTTTATTGTACACCAAGATAATAAATAACGCAATGAGAAAAGAAAGATTTTTTTTGCGCCAAAAACTAAAAAACATGCAAGCTAACCTGGCTATAGATTTCATAAACATAATTAGCCTTATAATGTTCCCACTGCTGGTACTCAGACCTCTCTAGGAGCAGGGCTTTCAGAGAGGGGTTCTAGGAATGGGCCATATTATTATTCTAAGAATGGGTTCTAGAAATGACTTTTAACATCCACCCACCCGCACTGGGCCTGCGTGTGTGCAGTCTCTGAATTATTTATTTTAAGACATGCCGGTGGGAAAGTAAGGGGAAAGAAAGAAATAAGAGTTTATTTACGTCAAACATGGCGCATACCTTAAAAAAATAAAACAATCTCTATTAAACAATGTGAGATATGCGACACATCCGCGCAAAACGCCTTGCGCTCAAAATGCTGGGGGCTAGTGTATTGGATAGAGCTACAGCACTAATTTTCAGCACCAGCCGCGTGAAGCAAAACATCATAAGGTAACCGGCATGGCTAGATTGGTTGAACACAAAATGGGGTTGCACTTGATGAAATTCATTGTAAAAACTAGTTAAACAATTA
Source organism: Leucania comma (assembly GCA_958295575.1). Classification (NCBI taxonomy): domain Eukaryota; kingdom Metazoa; phylum Arthropoda; class Insecta; order Lepidoptera; family Noctuidae; genus Leucania; species Leucania comma. The sequence continues at coordinate 7,041,406 of OY282483.1, forward strand.
TGTTTATTAGTTATGTTTGTCCTATAATAAATTAAGGTGTGCAATAGAGAAATAAATAATAAATAAATAAACAATTGCTTAAAAGATACGAAGTACGCTTAACACTACAAAAGATACATAAATACATACTAAACATATTGACAAGAAAATTAATTACGATTAAATTTAATACAGCTAAAAACGAAAACATGACTAAAGTGACAAGTAATACCTATTCGTAATATTATTTCACAAGTATTTTAAATACTGGAAGGGATTGCGCGCGTTTTATTAACACTGGCAATGACAGACAGGGAGACTTGATAGTAAAGCACTTATCCAGGGGCATAGTGGAATGAATTGGCATCTGAAGGTCACGGCTCATTAGAGCCACCCGGCAACCCACTTCGCACCGCCTCATCTCTTGCGGTTAGTATTCTTTATATGGACTTGTATGGGTATATGCTCACTATAATCCACTCCGTAGCGTCATCGTATCGCCTCAGTTGCAAGAGGATGGAAGGTGTGACCTTTATGGCTTAACTTAGACACGGTTGGCTCAGTGGTCGTGCGATTGCCTGCTGCGCTGCGTGTCGCGACTTCGATTCCCGTGCAGAACCAATAATATGTAAGGTCTACAGATAGTTGTTCCGAGTCTTGTATATAAGAGATTACATGCTTGTAAAGCACCCACGATACAAGAGTAATTTCTAGTGTAGGCCAACGTTTTTTGTAGACATGCGTCCGATATATCAAATCGTATTCAAAATCTAATACCAGTCACAAATCGATACGTATCGATATCACATACTTGAAAATCCGATTTCAAGAAATCCAAACCAAACACAAAACTAAAATCTGAAATCTAGCCGAAATCGCGATATATTCGCCCTGTCCTTTTTGTTTCCACAACGTTCCGCTTAGTTAGAAAGAGAGGAAGCGAATTTCATATCGCATCGGTCAGTTTGCGTTCGGATATCCATACAATTTGGATTTATGTAGTTTTCTGATATTCAGATACGATTTGGATTTTTGTAGTTTTCTAATATTCAGATACGATTTGGATTTTTGGACGATTTGGATTTTTGCACTTTTCTGTTTTTGAAGTTTGCGTTTGGATTTCCATTCAATAATATCCAGATTTTTTGTCAATTTGGATTCGTATGGCTATCGGTTTGTTGGTTATCGAAATCCAACCAAAATCACACACATTACGCGATCAATGTCACCCTTATTTTGAGGTAACATAAAAACTAGTTTTCAATGATTATGCGTTGATCTAGTTTAGTTTTAATTATCGAATTTTTTCGTTCAGAGATGCAAACTTGACCTTGGTGACAAGTGCGCGCGTCTTATCACCCATATCAGTGTAAAGAATTTCTTGACTTTTTGAATGTGTTAGTTTTGAGTGGATTAATTAAAGATACTTAATAAATGTAAATAGTTACGTACTTACTAAAATCTTTTGGTTCAGATTTTTTAAATTGATTTGTAATGAAATTCACACAACAGGGTAAAACAAAAAGTATACCTATTACGCGGCAAGTAACTTGAACCAAAATGGCCGTCGTTGCTATGGTTACGTGCAGTCGTCAACTTCGATTTAGTCCAGAAAATCGGTTACTTAGAGCGCATTCAAGGTCGGTCACCATTTTGGTTCAACTTATATGCCGTGTATAGTAAGGAACTAATTGGTGAAGTTAAGTGATACAGGAATCGGATATCTAAAATCGGATATTGATATCGATTTCAAAATCGGAAATCTGATATATATCCGCTTGCGTTCAAAACCAAAAACGGCCATGTCTAGTTTTTTGAAAGCATAAAACAAAGAATAGAAGCTATCTGATGACCCGACACAAATCAAATCAAATCGTTTATTTATGTAAAGAGAAAGAAAGAGGGGAGCGGAGCTATTAATGCACTTTGATATCCGTGCAGGTAATGAAGTATTGTATTATCTTGATTGAATTCCAACAAGCTTACGTATTGGCTACAGATTATTTTAACAAAGAGTGTTGAGGGACAATGAAGTTAATCCAAATTATGAACCAATCATAATCATAACTATGAATTATGAACATACGGTGCGTGCAGCTAAGGAGTAGAATTTTTCGTCGGAATTTGATATTCCTGACAGTTATAACCTGCCTCCTAGCCAAGTAACAACGTTTCGCTTAGCGTGTACGTTTGGAGTTGGCCACGCCCCCAATTCCCTTGTTGAGATGACGTCAGAACAAAGTAATTGGGGGCGTGGCCAACTCCAAGCATTCACGCTAAACAAAACGATTGTAACTTGGATAGGGAGGCTGGCTGCTTCTAGGCAAGAGGGCAACTTCTACCATAGTCGACTGGACCATCGCTTACCATCAGTTCATCGTGAAATAAACAAATAAACAACTATTATCTGCTTGGTGCAAAATGAAAGAGATCCATAGTGCATAGAAAAAATATTTTTATTAAACAATTTAAAATGTTTCGTAATCATCAAAACTGTTTTGCCCTTATCTTCCATATTTATTTCTCAAACAAACCGCATCTTTTCTTCAACTTACCTCTCCGTTCAATCCACAAAAAAAAATATTTTTTTTTTACTTTCACAATTTATGTCCATTAACGAAATATAATCGTCATCATTACGTGTACACCCCAAATACATCTAGGAAAAATAATACCTGAATGCTCGTCAAATTGGCAAATAATGGCATAGTTTGTAACTGTACTTTTTGCACGGACTTAATAGTATACATTTACATAACTTCTGCTACTGTTAAAAGAATGATTAATAGTTCTCAGCTTAGCACATCTGAATTCATTATTCATTTTCCTACGTATTGCGGGAGTTGGCTAACATAGCAGAAACTGACTTGTATTTCGGATGATATGACAACCTATATCACCAAACAATTTCTCCCGCTCTGGGTGGAGCGAAAGGGAGTATTAGATTTTTACTGACAAAAGCCCACCATGCCCCTTCAATTGTCTTTTGCGTTGCAGAGCCAGGGTAAATCTTTCGAACAATCCCGATGCCCTAGTAGGGTCCGACCCTATCAGGTCCAGTCGCTCAAGCTAACTTCGCTATGAGACGCGCGTGCAACACATCGCGCTATCGACCTGGGTCTGGTCCTTATCGGGTGACGAGCTACCCATTGCTCGCCATCAGCCCGCGTAAAAGGAGAACATCTGGAATCCCAAGGCAGGCAGATATGACCTAGGCGAGACTAGAACCAAGCAGAGAGTTATAACATAATACAGAAAGGAGTTCTATGGCTGTCATGTCGTTGAAGGAAAGAACTTAAGGATCAATAAAGAATAAAGATGCTTTCAGAAAATTTCCCAATTTCAAAGTTTTTTTTTATCGTTTCCTAGAGAGGAGCCAGCATGGTTTCCTCTACAGAAACAACAGAGGAACATACATAGGCTGATTATGCTTATTCTTGCAGAGAATTTACAATGTTTGTTATAAGAACAAAACTCATGAAAAATTCACTAGATATTTATAATCACCCGAAAGACGTGCCCTGTTGGACATAGGCCTCCCCCAAGCGTCGCCACAATGACCGGTCCTGTGCGTCTCGCATCCATCGGACTCCAACGATCCTGACCAGAATATCGGTCCATCTTGTGGAAAGCCTTCCAACGCTGCGTCTTCCGGTACGCGGTCGCCACTCCAGAACCTTTCGGCCCCAACGGCCATCGGTTCTGCGTGCAATGTGCCCGGCCCATTACCACTTGAGTTTGGCAATTCTACGTGCTATGTCGTATATATTTAAAAAGATACATCTAATCTTTATAAACATTGTTATCAAAAAAACAAAGCGCAAAAAAACTAAAAATAGGCCAAATAAACATTGCTATTCTTAATTAAAACATAAATATGTAGGACATAGAACTACACAATAGCATAATAATTTGTGAAGATCTCTAGTTAGATAATATTTGCGTCATATTGCGGAGAAATACTGCCACGAACAGTGAGCATGCTTGACCCAAGATAAAGGACCTATATACTTACGCACAGAACGTGTCTTTAGAACAAATAAGTACCTTAGGGTTCAATGGTCAGTTAATATTGTAACAATTTACGATTGTATTGGTTTGATTGAATTACTCTTACTTGTATTTTCTAATCATGCTCCGTAATAGTGATCGCGAGAACGATCGTAAAATGAGAGATATCAGTAATGCGTACAGCTGAACGCATTCATTATGCGTACAGCTAAGGAGTGGAATTCCCTGGCGAAGTCTATAACCTAGGGGTCTTTAAGTCAAGAGTGAATAAGCAGCTTGCCTTCTCATCAAGCGTGCTCCATTGTCGGCCTCCATTTTCGCTTACCATCAGGTGAAATAATGTTCAAACACGAGCCTATACATAATAAAAAAAAATGCGTTTCCCTGTATGTAACTACGAATAATTGTATTGTCTTTGAAGTCGTGTGACGAGGTGGGAATGTCATAAAACAAATAAACACACAAAATAAAGAAAAGATGGATAGACCATGCGAACGAAAAGGGAGTTAGTGATAGCCTCGCGGGTGAAGGCGATGATCATGAATTGCATTGGCTTTTTTAAGTAGAGCGAGGGCCTCCAAAAAGTTGGCTCGATGAGCTGGTGAGGGCAGCAGAAGCTGCTGAATAAGCACGAAGTCGGTGGATATAGCTACGTGTGGGGGAGGCCGATGTCCAGTATTGGACGTCTTTCTGCCAACTAACTATAAACAAGGCGGCACTGGGGAGTTGATATTGAGGGATGTGCCAGGAGCCTAGAAAGTCTGGGCACGCCATAATTATGGCGGTAAGTCCCCTCTTTGAGGAGTGGCTGGAAAGACCTCACGGCGTCCTCACCTTCCGCATGACGCAGGAAAATCGGCGGCAGCGATCTCTCGCGCCGGGCTCTGGTACAGGCCAGGGTCCGAAGCGACAAGTGGCAGGCGGTCGTCTCCTTCTGCGTAATGCTAGCAAAGGAGGAGGCTGCACGCGTGAGGCCCTCATGCCCCAGCCATCGTAGGCACGGGCTTGCGGACGGCGACCGTCCTACTGTCCGGACGCGTGCCTCAAGGAGTTGTCAGCAAACCGTAGAGCCCTGCAGGGTCAAAGCGTAATGGGGCCAGGGAGAACAGGAGTGAGTCAGTAACAGTCTGACACTATTTCCCGTCCCGGCGAAGGGCGCGGAGATGTTATTGGATGATTTTCCCGCGTCCACGAAAAAAAAACTCCTAGAGAATCAGCCTTTTTTGCTCATCACTTGATTTTACATAAAAATAGCTTTCTTATATTAACTACTAGCTTCTATCATTGGCTTCGCCCATGTGAATGTGTGTGTGTATATACCTAGCTACTGGTGTAAGAATTTTTAAAATCGGTCCAGAAGTTGTTGAGTTAATTACAAGCAAAAGTGCAATTTTTTTATTTTTTTTTTTTGTATTTACTAATACAAAAAAAAAACGAGAAACGAAACGAGTTTAGAATCTCTACGAATCTATTCATCATCTAAAGAAGTTCGCCAAGAGCACGAATCCTTAACTCCTTAGGTACATGTCATCAAAATTACCGGCAACTCCACGAGCCCCAATGAGATGAGTGATGACTGGATGAGTGACAATCGAGATCGCGTGATCTTCAATTACCGTCGGCAATGCCACTTATACCAAATACTTCCTGCGCTCATTTTTATGTAATTAAAATTATTTCGCGGAATTTTCAAAGGGATTCATGTCATGGATTTAACACATGGAGGTTTGTCATGATGAATCTTTTTAGAAGCTTTACAATTAATTACTCAAGCCCTATTGTCTTTTATTGTGTCCCTAATTACAGTATTCAAGGGGGTAAAAACTGTCTATCATAGCCCTAGAATACAAATGGCAATTGAAGAAAAACGGGAGGGTTTTAGTCAATATAAATCCCCTCACTCAACTCAAAGCTGTTTCCTGACCGCTACAACCTCAACCTGTTAAGAGTGAATAGGTTAGTTTAGAAAAATCTGGTCATATGCGAGTCAGACACATAAAAGGTTTTGTACAGCCCATAATAAAAAAAAACCATGTTTATTTAATGGGAGTCCCCTTAAATAATTATTTTATTCTGTTTTTTAGTATTTGTTGTTATAGCAGCAACAGAAATACATTATCTGTGACAATTTCAATTGTCTAACTATCACGGTTCTTGAGATAAAGACAGGTGACAAGCAGACAGACAAATGCACAAACAGCGGAATGGCTAGCTTTCAGCTCCATCATCAGATCAGCTCCATGTCATCATAATTTCAGCTCAATCGGTTGAAGATATCTGCTTCAAAATTCAGTTGCAAGATTTGAACCGAACATACATAGTTACATACAGTGCAAGCTAATAGAAAGCTTGTAAAATGTCTTAAATTAAAATGTTTAAGGCGTTATATGCTACAAGAAAATGTGTGTATATATATTGCTTTAAAAAGTTCTAACCAGATATTTGTTATTATAAGTGGGTAACTCAACAAATTATCTAGCAACACTGAACGACATCATTTGCGCAAAATACTTCAACAGGATGCCATTGTTGTTTTTCTTTTGCTTAAAGTTGAAACAATACAATTGAAGAATTTCACAGGGAAATAAGGAAAAAACGCGTTATCGGCACTTTATGAGTCATAATATGGTTTTCTGATATAATTAAAACAATACTGAAGATTCAAGGCCTCTTCACCATACGTTGATGGTCATGCATGCATGGCAGCGAATTTACATTTTAATCAAGTTACAAAGTAACCTCAAAAAATCCATAAACGCTTTTACTACCGATTTCTAACGCAACAATGTAATAGAAACCGAAACATACTGGCAAAGGCCAGCAATCGAAAGATTATCACAAATATAGACCGTCTATAAAAAGATATGCAAAATGCCGGGTTTTTATGAAAGAAAATAAACTTACCTCGTCTTTTAAGATGACGACAAATACACTACACTTCTTGCTTTATTTGAAAGTAATTAACATGTAGTCACATAAAGTTTATTCTTGATGAAAATAAAGAAATTAGTTTCAAATTTCGCACCGACAACAAAATATTTGTGTAGGTATCTACTGAAAGTGAACATAATTCAGTATTGCAAGTTTTATTTAAAATTCTACTGACTAAATAAACAGAATTCTAAAATAAATAAATAAAGTAAATCAAAGATCTCTTTTTCTTAAAATAGGAATATTTAAAAAATAATATAGTTTTTGGAGATAATTTAAATACTAGTTTTTAATTATCTGTTTATTAGTTTATGTCGGCATTCTCCACGTAAAACAATTTTTCATTGGTTTTTGGTAACATTCATGTAATGTCAAAACGAAAGATAATTACTGTCACTCTATCACTCCATTTCACGTATAAGATCCTTGCTCTATTTCTGTGCTCCATTTGACGAAGCGTTTCGTTAAATTCTCACGATTTATGTAAAAACAATAAATTATGTTCAGAAAAACAAAATATTACTTCCAGATAAAACTACTTGAATTTTAGATTCATAAAGTATAGAGAAAGCCGCAATATAATTGATTGTAGTTAGATCTTTTTATTTCCTTACGTAACTCATTCTGCATATGCAAGAACGTTTATACACGATACGTTATAAGCATAAATATAATAAACGAGCGACATTTGAAAAGAAATTAGAAATAACTTTTTCGTTCATTATTCAGTCTATCTTGTAACGCTTATGATGATTTCATTTAGACACAATGGCCAATTTATTTAAACACACATTTTGTGAAAAATACTTTTTGAACAGGTATCTATTTTGGTTAAGTTACACAACTGTAACGGAATGTTTTAGTGATGAAGTCATCGCCTGTCAAAATTTGTCATAGTTTATGTCAAAACAAATTAATTTAATTTCCGAAATATAAAATAGAATCAATTTAACTGTACAAAATGGGTCTTTTTGGAAAATCTCCAGAGAGAAATCCGAAGGAAATGGTACATCTAATATCCAAATCGTGCTAACCAATAAATACCAATAGTCATTTTTTTAATAAAAATCGCAATGTTTTAGGTAAATGAGTGGTGCCATAAAATAAGGAAAGAAGGATATAACTTAGATAGACAAATAAGAGGTAAGTCATACATCTTCTGTATCAACTCTAGAATTTAAAAACTTAAGTGCAACAATAGAGATTAACCTTTATTTATACATGATAGGAATGCCAAAAACTTGTTTGCAGTCTATTGAGCCAAGGTCAAGACTTTGTCATGAGCTTCTTTTAAATTAGTACATCTATAAAAACTGATCAGGGCTAAACTTTCCTTTATGGGCCGTCGAGTTGGAAGTTCATCTTTTTTTGGTAGATAGTACTCATAAACATAAGGCTTTTTACAAATTTTTAAGTTGCGGAGGCTCACGGTTTACGAGATATAAATATTTAAAGTTTCCAAGTTTCCATACAAATTGAAAAATAACACGCCATTTAGGTTAGATAAATTGTCATGGTAGATGTCAAATTTGACGTTTCACGTTCCCCTCTCGTTCCGAATTACATCAACGCGATCAAAGCGATTTTAACGCGAATCCAACCAACGTGTAACGTCACAATTATTACTCTGTAGCTCTTATATTTTGCGACTATTAAATTTGGTCGGATTCGCGATACAATCGTTTTTGACGTAATTCGGAACACGGGGTCCTCTGTTGAAGGTGGAGGTGTGTTCCATTCAATTTTGTAAATATAATATAGTTTCACATAGTAAATTTGGTATTTTAAAAAAACCGCGAGCGTTCGGAATTTTAGGGCACCCCGACTCGGATAGATTTAGGTTAGAAGGAGGTGGCGGGGTCGTAGTGAGCGAGCGAAGCGAGCGAACACAGACCCCGCCACCTCCTTCGAGGTTATTTTTTTTTTAAACCACCCAGAAGTAGGAGCCCCGCGGAGCGGGGCTCCGTCGAGCTATCTTAGCAAGTATAGTAGGTAGTGTTGTGAAAAATATCCTAACCTAACCTCAAAATTTTAACCACGGATATCTCCATAACCATGGGGTTCCGCGGAGTAAGAATGGTACAGGGGGTAGGCTCCTCCCACCCTCGCCCTCCCCGCCCCATAAATCTATGGAAATTAGACTTGAAATTGATCGAAATAGTGTTTTACCTAACCTAACCTCAAAACTTTAACCATAAATATCTCCATAACCATGGGGCTCCGCGGGTTGGGAATGACTCAGGGGGGTAGCCCTCCCTCTCCACCCCCTCCCCCGCCCCTCCGCGACCCTTAAATCGACGGCCCATAAAGGAAAGTTTTACCCTGATCAGTGATAAACTGAAAAGTTTCTCATTATGAAATTATGTATCCCTTTGAAACTATCATATAAGCTGGGTTTTTTGCTTTGTAAATAGGGTATTTAAAAAAATAAATAAATATATGATCTATAAGCCTATAAAAACTTAGAGTAATCAGGTCAATTTTTTTTTAATTTGTATAAACTAGTGCTTGATTGTCCTACCTGATGATAAGCAGAAATTTTCTTCAACCTTATCTATTTCCTTATTTCCTCAGCCATACAAAGAGAAGAGGACAAAATAAAGCGGTCTCTAAAAGAAGCTGCAGCAAAGAGTGACAAACAGGTGTGCACAATACTGGCTAAGGAGATCATACGGTCTCGGAAAGCAATCAGTAAAATATACACAAGCAAAGCGCATCTCAACTCTGTACAGATGCAGATGAAGAATCAATTAGGTAAGTTGTACAGACTTATCAACAATCACTTGGCTTGAGCGCAACTTATTTGGGTTAGTGCAGCTGCAACATATCAACTCATGTCATTAATGATATTTACTTTGCAATTAGGTTTTAAAAATCACTTTACACATCAATGTTTTAATCAGTTTAAACTTGATGAGACATTGAATTTAAAGAGACATTAATTTTTTTTTTATTATCACATAACACTGTCTAGACCCAAGCTAAGCAGAGCTTGTGTTATGAGTATTAAACAACTGATAAACATACTTACATATTTCTAAATACATATTTAAAAATAATTACACCCAGACATAGAACAAAATTTGTTGTAGTGTTTAATACTCAAGCTCATCACACAAACATTTGTCCTGGGAATCAAACCCACAACCTCCAGCATAGCAGTCAGGGCCACTAACCATTAGTCCAACAGGCAACCACAGACCATCCTTACCATACATCTTTATGTATCTCTATTTCACCATAAAATGTTCTATGAGTATATGTTGGGATGGTACCGTTTCTGTTATATAATTATAATCTGTCTTATTTAAACTTTCTTTGGTTTGATTGAATTTGCTTTTATGATATATCACAAGATGTCCCTCATCAAGTTGAATGGGAGTCATTTAATATTTTCATATGTAATTTTGAAGTGGGTTAAACTTGTCTTTTACCAGTACGGCCTACATAACTTGGCGAGCCTGAAGTTAAGCTCTACAAACTTTAGCACTTATGCACTCGTAAAAAAATAAATGGTTTAAAAAAATAAATATCAATAAACTTAAATTTTCCCAATTCAAATTGCTGCAAACGTAACTGCTTACGTCGAAAATATCCGATAAACAATCCCTCGTTTATTCGGCCAGGGTTGCACGTCCACAACCTCATACTCCGTCTCGTCAGCACTTCTGTCACCTATGGAGATTGAAAGCTAAATGAGATGAAGTACCCAGTCGCAACTACGAGCCTGGCGAATAGGACGTGAAAACAGTCGTCAGTGCAATCCGACGTTACAGTTTTAATGATTTTAAATAATCACCATTATCATCAGCCTTTTATTGTTCCCACTGCTGGGACACAGACCTCCTCTCTAGGAGAAGAAATGGGCCGTTCTCCACCACGCGGGCCCAGTTGGATGGCCCATGGGTGGATGTCACATGTCTTCGAATTTTTGGCTCTAGAAGATGCTGGTTTCCTCACGATGTTTTCCTTCACCGTTTTGAGAGCAGTGGCGATAAAATAAATTACACAAATTAATGCGCCTGGCTGGGTTTGAACCCACGACCTACAACTCGTAAGTCGGGGCCGTTACCACTCGGCCACCACTGCTCCAAAAATAATACTTTATAAATAATATATAATTTTGTGTTTACAGCTACGTTAAGAGTTGCAGGATCATTGCAGAAGTCAACTGAGGTATGTTTTGGAATTATTTATTAAACAGACCTTAAGGTGGGTCTATGTTAGAAGAGCTAAGCACGAGCTGAGCATGAGCCGAGCTCAAATTCGTGTAGTGTCGGTCGTGCTCGGCTCCTCTAGGGTCGGTACACACTACACGAATTTGAGCTCAGCTCATGCTCCGCTTCTGCTCAGTTCCTCTAGCTTAGGCCCACCTTTAGAAAAATCTTATGATATTCCTACATAATACATATAAAACAAGATAGGTTTTCGCGTTTATGTCCTAAGTGTTCGATTACGGAGACGCGGCGCGTCGTGCGGTCCGTCGTACATTGCCATATTATGTTTGTATTTGCGCGAGCGATGACGCGGCCCGCTGCTGCAATGTACGACGAAACTCCCAACGCGCCGCGTCTCCGTAAACACGGCCTAACTCCTGCAAGCAACCTAAACCAAGCAACAGATTTTGATGTGGTTTTCACTAAAAGAAAGAGTAATGCATGAGGAAGATTTTTGTATGTAATTTGCCAGCGTAAGCTGATATAGCCAAAATGCGCACTCCAATATACTCTCGCACTACAATATACTCGTAAATGACGTATATAGAAATTTGACAAAGCCACAGCTGCATAAATAGGTATTGTTTTATGGATATATTATGTAGAAAACATTTTATGACAAATACTCATCATAATTATTTTTCCGTCTCGTCTAATTCGAGGAGCTTTAACACATTAAACGCCATCCACGAGATAAATATATAAATTCAAATGTATAATTCTGTATATGACGTGTAAGAATCCCTTACCAATAAAGTACTATGACTACTATGACTATGACTATCGCGTAGATTATTATTTCGTAGATGCTACATACGAGATTCTTAGGGCTAGAGGCCTGGTTTATGAATGGATATGGTGGATAATCGAGTTTTCTCGTAAATGGTCTTTAATGAAAGTATTAATTTGCTGGTGCTTAACATAGACTAACTTGACCTAACCGAGAAATCTCGTATACGATATTTCTCGTATAAACTGGCAATTCATGTTAGGAACTGAATTTAAGTAAGTAATTGTAATTCTGGGCACACATTGATATTTCGCTCTAACGAATTTTATAACTACTGTCCGTAGACGCTGACGGTGCGCCGATTTTAAGCTCTATGTGTCGAAAGGTCATGGCCACAGCTAATTAGAGCCACCTGGAACCCACTCCGCACCGTGGGTTCCGGGTGGCTCTAATGACCTGTGACCTTAAGAGAGCAACTTCTTTCAATGTCCTTTTTATTCCAAAGACACCTCTATTGTGGTACTCTTATTGAATATCTTTTTATTTGCTGGGTAACACTATAAGTTAGAGTACAGTGTGCATCTTGGAAAAACTTCCTCTAACAATCTCCATTTCTATCTATTTTAACTCTGTTTGGACCTTCTGTGTGCTTAAGTGCACCTTCTTATGATTTCGTAATTTGCCAGGTAATGCAAGCTATGCAGGCGCTGGTCCGTCTTCCAGAAGTAGCAGCGACGATGCAGGAGCTCAGCAAAGAGATGATGAGAGCGGGCATTATCGAGGAGATGCTTGACGAGACTATGTCCAGCATGGAAGATGAAGAAGAAATGGAGGAAGCAGCGCAGAGTGAGGTCGACAAGGTAAATAATTCTTTTTTTATTATCGATAGGCTCGCGCTTGACCACTATCGCCCATGATAGAAAGCGATGATGTGATCGACAACGGAGCGCGGTTACCTAGAAGTAACCTATTCAATCTTGACTGGAAAATAAAAGGGAGCCTTGTGAAAAATTTTACGCTCGTAGTGTGGACTATGTGTTGATATGTCAGTCAGTTGTTGCTTTTATACTCATAGACAAAGATAATTTTGATCTACATGTTTGTGAGTTTCTAGTCTATAGAACTACTTGTTACCAATAACCTTTTTGTCCATTATCTAGGTGCTATGGGAACTAACACAAGGCAAGCTGGGCGAAGCGCCGGCGCCGCCCACAGCAGTAGCAGCAGCACCATCCACCAGCAAGGAAGAAGAGGACGTACCGGAACCCACTGAGAGTGAACTAGATGAGATGGCGTCCAGGCTAGAGGCGCTTCGGTCTTAGTGGACGTGTTTAGCTACAGGTATGTGTATATGAAATTTACATTAATTTTAGTATTATATGCGAAGCAAGTGTCGAGTATTTTTGTGTAAAGAATCCATGTAGAAAATTTCACAACTGTATTATGAAAAATTATGAAGTAATAAACTTGTTATGCTACCTGGTTCTCCGCACAAATACATAGTTACCGGGCCATCCGGGTGACCGAGGGTGTGTTTGGTTCCGCACCCAGTAGCCAATACCCAGAGTAACACACATAAATACAAACTTTCGCGCTATAATATTCGTAAAATACCAGTTACGGATATATGGAATTAAATGATTTCTGATTCCGTTAGTTTCAGATAGCTTTGACGCTCATAACTTCCAAAACTATGTTTTTTTTACTGTTTTGTTTCCTTAAAGCCCGAGATAATAACGAAACAAAATGTCATATTTTGTTTTAAAATTACACTCAAGTGAAATAAACACAACTTTTGTACTTTTTATATTTTCCTTTATAAATAGTGTTTTGTGTGTACTTACGCCATCGATCTACACAAATATATATGTACATTATTGTTATAGTACCGAAATATCATTGTATAATGTAACACTTAGATTTTACATGACACGAACATTTAGATAATTACTATCAAAGTGCGCTATTTCCAAACTTGAGTAATTAAGCCAATTAAAAGATCATAAGGTTAATGAATTCATTGTGTCTCATTAATGAGTCAAGTGCCGGTAGAATGCAATCATTTTGATAACATTATACCAACGTGATCCGCACGTGGTTTGGGAATACACAGGCTTGGACAATAGATTGAGCGAGCCTATTCACGCGTGTATTTTATACGGGAACATGAGTAACAGAAAGCAGCGATCATGAGGGCAGTAGTTACTTATAAAAGTCAGAGGGCACTTATCAGAAGTCTTATTGAGACAATAGAGCCATGTGGAACGGAAGCCCTGACCCTCCATTTAAAAGGGAGGTTCCTCCGAGCTGATAGGTGTTGTGACTGGCCTGGGCAACTGCCCGATAGTTGCAGTCGGGCGGTTGTATATATTCAAATTCGGAGGACAGTTTCGTGCTCTTGTGTTTGTAGAAGCAATTCGCTATCTCTTATGTAACCGCTTAATGCCGGTTGTGTTACATGTCAAAGTGTGCATCCCTTTTCTGTTATTGGACAGTTTGCCCTTCCGCAAGATTTCAAAGATTTCATGTGAAGAAGAGGGATAAAACGCGTGTTACTAAAAGAGTTATGCGTAGGTATTTAATGTGGATGGATGGATAATTTTTTGGCCCCCCTCTACTGGGGGGCCATAAAATTATGGATAGATTGATTTACGAGTAGGAGTGATATGAAAGAAAAGGGACTTAGTGATGGCATGACGAGTGACAGGACGGAATGGAAGAAAAAAACGTGTTGCGTCGAAACCAAATAATATGGACAAGGGCAGGAAGATGATGATTTAAATGAAGAGGGAATAGTTATTTGAAGATTTCCTAAACGTGCACGCTGGTTGCGTGTACTACGCACATCGCCTTTATGAAGAATATCTCCAATATGATCTGTGTCGGTTTCATAATTTTAATAAAGCAGTTTTCTTTTCAGATACGTACCTATATGTGTCGGAGACAAGAATCGAGAAGGCTATTTCAAGCCATCAGGTCGACAAATGCCTTAAGAACAATGTAAATAATTGTTGTTGTATGTATGTAATTAAGTTTGTACGACCGTACTAGAGATTTACACAATGGATAATAATTTTATTATAATGTTTTAATTATTAATAAACATTGAGACTCGTAGTGTGGTCATAAAATGTGCGAGAAGAAATGATATTATACTAAATATATATTTCGTATGGCATTTTTTAAATAACTATTGGCTTAGTGGTTACTAAACGTATTCCTTCTCAATTAAAAACCGAGTAAACGCAGGTGGAAAACAAATGGTTTTCGAGAAAATCCAAGTTTTCAAATAACAGTTAGAAAAAAGTTAAAGAAGATTTAGTAATAAATTCAGAAAATAAAATAAAAAATAAAACAGTGATTGTTTAAAGCCCCACGACAAAAGTGAACGCTTCATCAAGACTAGCTTAATAATATTAAATCGTAATCGTTCGGGTACGGTCGGCTCGTTCGGTAACGTTGCATAGCTGAGCGTGGCGGCTAAGATCGCTTATTTAATAACCACAAGATAAATTGCGTAGCAAGGGCGTCTCCAGCGCTTGATCAAGAGGGGGCTATTGGAAGTATAGAGAATAACAAAAAAGGTTTTTTTTTTAATAATAATAAATGTTTTTTTCTCCACAATATTCTCCTAATTGCTAGCCTTATATCTACGGTCACATAATAGATGGGGATTATATTGAGGGAGACAGGTGCCTAAACTAGGCTCTGAAGCTGTAAAGCAAGCCTCTAGGGTGGGGACGTAGCCCCCCCTCCCCTCCCCCGCCCTCCCTTGGCGACGCCCTTGTTGCGTAGGACGCCTGAATAAGTTTTAAACATAAAAAAATTTCACGAGTCCTTATTATTGCCATTAGATCACACTGTCATCTCCGGCAGAGAATAAATTGAGCTACTAATCACCTTTATAAGGGTCAGCCCACACCGAAATGTAACGCGTTGTGCCGATGAGAGGCATAGTCACATCACAAAGCGTAGGCAGTAAAGGCAGTTGTTTCGCACTGTAAAGCAGCACCGCGCAACTTATCGCGAAACAATGGTTTGTATTCGCAGCACTGGCGAAATATTTCGCAGTACTGGCGTAACATATTTCTGTATTTTCATTTGTTTTAATATGCTCTCACTGAAATGTCTACCTTTTTGTGTAGTAAGTAAAGTTCTATCTTAAAATGCGTGAACGGTTTTCGTTAGGTTTTCGTCCTGGCATGAGCAGACTCTAGTCGTGTTATCTCGCTCCCACATTTTATGACCGCGGAAAAACGAATATGTTCGTTAAGTATAGAGTTGATGTGTAAAGATTTTTGAACTTATTGTAATATACGCAATAGGGGTCTTTATTAACACTTCGATCCACAACTACCCAACTTGTTCATACAAAAGTAGACTCTAAACATCGGAATTAAGGCCTATAGTGGCGTGGATGTGAGAGGACACCGGTGTCCTCTGAGCTAGGACAGATTAATGGTATTAAAATACATTGCCCCAAACTTCTTTTTCTCAAGTTTTGCCAGACAATAATGTACCTAACCATACCTAGCACAGAATTTGCCTACAATCAATCTGAAATTGAAGATATATTAAAGTGTTTTTTGTTTTTCTACTTTTAATGGCTGAATTGCCATATGGGACGTTCATCATTTGCACCTACAATATCATTTAACCCTGAACAAAATGTAAATACGTATTAGCACTGAATTTTTAAGTTCGCCAATTCTGTTTCATTTTAAAGTGGTTACAATTTGTCAAGGGCTTTAAAATTGGATTATATATTTTATACTTCTTGTTTAATTTATTTGACAATAGTGGGCAAAATACGTCTCCGTGAGTTTAGAGATTAACCTCGTAGCAAGAGTAGTAAATGTTATAGGCCCCGCTTGGACGTACAAAAAAACCTTCTCAAATCCAACTAACCTACTAACTACCCAACCTTATGAAATCTAATCGATTCCGAATTACCCTTAATGACAATTTGTGAAACTGCATGTGCTATCGCTACCAAACAAGGCCCTGCGCCTTCT
The DNA here is from genome assembly GCA_958295575.1 of Leucania comma. Lineage (NCBI taxonomy): Eukaryota > Metazoa > Arthropoda > Insecta > Lepidoptera > Noctuidae > Leucania > Leucania comma. Next base: position 7,058,289 of record OY282483.1, read on the forward strand.
GAGAAAAAGTTTAGTGGGCCTCTTGATAGAATTTGCTACAGGCCCCGCGCTTGCAATATCCAAACTCAAACTAATTTATTTCAAATATACCATTTACAGGTACTTTTGAATAGTCAAAATATCGGTCAGTCAAAAAAAAAAACAAAAATGAAGCTAAATTGCACGTTCCAAAGCGTAGATCTCTATGGAGAAGAACGTACAAGAAACTCCATGGACACTCTTTTAAAATCATATTATAAGTTACATTAATCTCGGTTACATATTTCTTGTCGCTTCTATTATGTGAACACAATGTAAATATAGAAATAGAAAATGAATTAAGCCACTGCTAATGGTAGCCAAGAAATGACCAGTCTCAACTGACGGCGCCCGTTCACGAGCATGACGCGTGCTTCAGTCCCACTCTGCTCAACCATTTTGAAGGGAACAGAATGACCCAATAACAACAATCTGGCACTGGGTTCCGTTACATTTTATTGTACTGATCGGTTGTCGATAGAAAATAAGAACGTCCCTTAAAACATTATCCCATCAAGTTGTTGAATACTAATTACTAAGCAGTAAATAACCATTTTACCAATAACCAGTAATAGGCATTTGAATTTCAAAATCAGTTGAGAATTTCAAACATTTTTTTTTGTACTCAATCGTTTTCTATCCCACCCTAATTTGTAAAGAACTCAAAAAGTATTTTATTGCCTTCTTATTAGTAGGCAAAAATTTTGCACGCCTTTTGGTGTCAAGAAGTTGTTGTATTTGCGATTATGGAACCGCATCGCATAAATAAATATTGCATAGATATAGATAGCTAATTTGCAATGTTTTTAACCGACATACAAAAAGGATTATTTGTATAACTCCGTGTTTTGTTTTTATTGTAACATAAAATGTATATTCTACATTAGCTCTGTACTATAGTTTACGAATATACATAAGATCTTTACATTTGTAATACTAGTCGACCAAATTATTTAGTTAAGCTACTAGGTAACAGTTGGTTGCAGGAATAGGCGAATGAGATCCAGCAGCCCTGGAACCTTAGTTACCCTTCGCGGTCTAGAACCACGGTATCTCTTTCAACACTACCTCAGTCTGGGCTTTCGGACGGCGAGGATTAGGTAGCTCGCCATCCGACTGTCCGGTGTAACCGTCTGGACCGAGCCCAAGTCGTCAACGACGCCTATTGTTCCACGCGCACCTCTAGAAATTTATCACCAAGGGCCCTGGGACAAAGGCAATGAATGTAACAGGGTAGGTTTTTAGTCAGTAAGATTCTGACACTATTTCCCGCCCAACCCAAGGGCGGGATTTGTCATTGGATGATTTTACCTACCATAAAAAAAACCTCAAGGAAATTAAACACAATATGTTTGTGTTGTTGTTCCCAATTTTTGTTTTGATTTGACCCTGGGATTCCCTTTCGTACTACCCATGGTGACGATGTACTGAATCTGACTCTGAAATTCTTGACATTGAAATTAAAGTTACTAATGTTGTTAGAGAAAACGGTCTGAATAATTTTGGTCGGCTAGTAAATATGGGATTAACATTAAATATGTGCATTATTAACGTACTAAGTTCAGTTGTGATATATTATTATTTAATAGCTTTTCTATCGCTTACTTATGAGTGCTGTTCAGTGAGCGCTGGGCTTCTGTTGAGATGTGTATGTCTACTTCAGTTATTAGTATTAAAATGCACTAACTATTATAAATGTATTGGTGCTCCCACATTGCCGTTAGAAAATGTTTAGTAACGTTAGCAAACATTTAATCACGAATATAAAAAAATATATTAGTGTTGTATTAATTCTATTGGTGTAGGAGCACTTATAACATGTAACAGTTCCTAAAATTTAACAATTGACATTTGTTAGTAAATGTTTTTATGTTAGAAAATGTTTACAAACATTTTCTAACGGCTATGTGGGAGCACCTTAAGGTTTTATTTGTCAGATTTCCTATGCATACTTACATTTTCAGTATGGATGGACCGTCTCTTGCACGACATGGAACTACATTTTCTGTTCATGTACCTATACTAACTACAAATCGACACCTTTCAGTGAAAATCTTCTCGCCGGGCATCGCGAATCCCAGGGCGATTCTCGGCAACAGTTGGCGCGAGTTTGAGGACGGCGAGCAATGGGTATCTCGCCGTCCTGGATAGCTAGCCTCGGTCGTTGGTTGAGCATGTTTTGACGCAGTGTGGCACACTATTTTATTTTGCTTCTTTTTTTTTTCGTTTATATCTAACTAGTTATGCTTGTGTACTTTTTGTTGTGCCAGAAAAGTTTTTTTTCTCTTTCAAGTTTGATGAAACTAGTTAGAATCGATGCTTGCTAGGGCTGCGGATTGTGTTTCGATTCCCGTACACTGTTAATGTTGATACGGTGATAAAGATCTTCAAAGTCAAGCACTACAGGTTTCTTCAAGTGCAGGTGATAAGCCGAAGGCACGTTATTCACAGGGTCACTGTCAGCACTTATCTGATAAGTCCTCGATTCCCACTGGATTATTTTATTATCTTACAGCTGATAAGTGAGTGACCCGCCCGTCTTGTCGATTCCACCGCGTGCGGTCGCACTCTTTCTTTCTTTCTCGCTCTGATTAATGACGGTTCTAAGCTAATCGAGGTTTGACTTCGATTGCGAATTGTCGGAAATTGCAGTTGATCTTGCATCTCCCAATACAGATTTCGGGTCCGATAAATAATCAGAACTTAAACGCAAGCGATGAGTACTAGACAACTGAAAAACATACTTATATGTATATTTCAAAATACCTATACCTACATAGTATAAAACAAAGTCGCTTCCCGCTGTCTGTCCCTATGTCCTATCTTTAAAACTACGCAACGGATTTTGATGCGGTTTTTTTTAATAAATAGAGTGATTCAAAAGGAAGGTTTATTATGTATAATAAACGCATAATATATTTAATATTACCATTGCACCCGAGCAAAGCTGGGGCGGATCGCTAATTATAAATAAATTACACCTAGATACAGAACAAAATGTGCTTATCTCACAAACATTTGTCCTGGGTACGAATCGAACCCACGACCTCCGGCATAGCAATCAGGGCCCCTAATAACTATACCAACAGGCCAGTCAAAAATATTTATTTTTGTAAAGGTTTTAATAACTTTACTTTTCACGAAGAACCTTTTGTCAAAAGTAGAATTTTGATGTAGAAAGTATTTTGGAATGGTCTACTAGATCTATGCTGCTCGAAAGGCCGATCTCTTATTTCTTTTTTGCTAATATTTTTGGCTTGTATACTAAGTCCTTTAAGCCATGTCTTCGTGGAAAAACTTTGGTTTACCATTAAAATATGGATGTACACATTCTAATGTTTTTTTGTTTTGTAGTCTTTGGCAGCTAATGTTTCAAGTCAACCTTCTCGCTGAGGTAGGTAATCAATACTACAATAAAATTCTCAGCTCCATTTTACCGAGATCGCGCCTGTTTCAATGATTCCACATATTGTCCAGTTGCGCAGACACTTGAGATACAAAACTACACCAATTTTTCATCACAATATCCACTAGGAATCAATTTGCGAATAATTAAAACAGCCACTGAACTTCACTTAAAGAAATCCCGCCAAAAAACTATCTCCGATCCCTTATACAACCTACTAGTGTTGCCATATCCAACTGAAATCTACTAAAGGGTTACCACAATAAAAAATCTAATTTCTTTATAAGAATTGGCTATAAATATATTTCATATAATACTATAACAATAATATCTAAAGTATAAGTACGGGTATCACAGTTAGTTACAGCATCTTGGAGGACAGGTCGAGTTCCAGTTGCATATCTTGAATCGATTCCTTCTTCAACAAAGGCTTGCGATCACTTTCTTTTGTCTTTTTTGTGTTTTTCTTATTTTTCGTTGATCTGGAACAAGAATTAAAATCGTGAATACGTGAAATTAGATTTTTTTGTAATGTGATTAGGTAAAAACCACTGTATAGTACGCAAATAAGTTGAACTATTTGCTATGGTGACATCCACTAACCACTGGGCGCGTGTGGACGCGTCGAACCGACGGCCCATTCCTTCTGGAGAGAAGGCCTGAGTCCCAGCAGTGGCAACATTATAAGGCTATGCTATTTAATTTTGCTATGGTTACCACTTTTCCCGATCTGAGTGGAGCGAGAAGGCGTAAGTAAGTAATAATTTATTACACAAAAAATTATAAGCCATTATAAATAACAATTACATCAGTTATGAAACACTAAAAATGAGAGTGGCTATTTCACATAAATAAGAGTCCTTCAAACTAGGAAACAATCCTGTATCCTGTGTTTTTTAGTTGCCCTTGGTGTTCTAAGACCAAGGGTTTCCTTTCAGACTTTCCTCGTGGCCATAGCGAGCATCGGTCCTGCTGGGCCCCTTTTTTTAGGTGGTAAATTATCCAATGACTACTCCCTCTCTATGGTGGAGTGTGAAAGCTAATCAGACTTTTACTGACTAAACTCCTGTGTTCTTTGCCTTTCGTTCGAGGGCCCTAGGGTCCAAAGTAAGCTTTGACCCTGCTGGGGCCTTACAGTTTTGCTGACATCTTGTGCAACAATATTCGTCGTCGACGGTTGCTGGATAGCCGGATAGCAAGCTACCCATTGCTCGCCGTTCGCAAGTCCACTCCTACGTTGGCTGGCTACGGACGCGATGATGACTACTAACCTATTGATGACGCCATCGGGATGGTCCATCATGCGGATGATGTCGGCCTGGTCGGAGGAGTCCAGCGGCGCGACGGAGATGTCTCGCACAGCTCTGAACTTGCCGCAGTTGTTAAGGTGCTCGTTCTCCAGGCGGAAGAAGTTCCAGATGAATCGTCTGGAAAAAAGAATCATCGTTATTAATAACCATCTACTCTACAAAACTTGGAGCACAGACGTAAGGTAGCCAGCCTTTCGGCTTTCTATAGGATGCATTTTGGAGAGTGCGCGGGAATTACATGAATTGATTCCGCCATCGCTTATTTAGCAACGGACAACCCGACGGACGGCGAGTATCCATCCATACATTGTGTTGACACCTCTTCATTTCGTACTAAGCGTTTCGCTTCGCCGTTTATACTGCGTACATCAAAGGACTAGAACAATTTGCCTGCTGCGGTCTTCCCGTCCAATAATAATAATTTAAGTGTCTTCAAGGCTAGATTGAATAGGCTCTTAATGAACTAGTGCGCCTCATCATCAACAATTCAATCACTGCTTGCTTGCCATCAGGTGGCATCGCAGTCAAGAACTAGTTTATATCGATTAAAAAAGGGATTGTTGAGAAAAATACGAAAACAAAAATCTACATAACAAAAAATCCGATATTTTTTTATGGATATGACTATTTATTGTTTTTAAATATTTTTACTTTATCTTGATGTTATTTTAAATGAATTTGATAATAAAAGAAACCTATGAAATTGGGTTACTTTGAAGTGTTATATCTTTGGATTGACTTGGAATTTTAAGTTCAAATAAACTTTATATTAACGGTCGTTATTCTTTTTTCGAAATTAGATATTTATCGGTTTCTTTGTGGTTTTGTATTTTCTATAATATCGCAGAAACTATAACTATTTTTGTGTGAAATGTAAGAAAACTCGCATTATTTTGTATTTCTTATTTACCTAAACACTTCGAGTGGCGCTAGTACGGAGGTCATGGTCTCAGCGCTGACGTAGTTGTGTTCTGTTACTACGAACGATATCGTCCATATGAAGCGCAGCACGAAATCTTCTATTATTGCGAAGTAGTAGAACTGGAACGAAAGAATTTTTAGTTAAGAGGGGTGGTTGTAGTTGTTGGTTCATGCCGGTTCTTCTTCATAGGAAACGACTCATCGGAACCGTGTACTAGATTCTGACGTTTTACAAGTGCCCATGTAGGCTTCTGTCAAATAAAATTATTTTGAGTTTGATGTTTGAAAGAAAAGGGTGGATTTATTAAGGGCATTGCTTGTGAGTCAATCTGTAAATGAACTACTAGCTTTATGCACTACTAGCTTTTGTTCGCGGCTTCGCTCCCGCTCTACCCTACTCTATTCTACACTATCCTACTCTACCCTGCTCTACCCAACTCTACCTTATATCAATAAATGAGCAGGTTTTGAATTATTTATTTTTTTATTTAACACGATAAAAATTATCCTATGTCCTTCTCCTGGTTCTAAGTTACCTTCCCATAAATTTTCTGCCAAAACTGTTTAACCGTTCTTGACTTATAAATAGTTTAACTAGCACGGCTTTCTTTTTAACCCCCGACGGAAAAGAGGGGTGTTATATATATATATATATACAATATAGATTCGAAAGAATAGTCTTTATTTGGAACAGCTACTCAGCTACAGTTACTCCAGCGTCCGACTATTAGTTTTATCTAAAACTTATAGACAATCTTCTCATTATAGAACCATTCATCTTGTTTAGTCATCACACGTTAAACTTTCCATTTTTCTCGAGGACCCGTTTGCTCCAATGTCTATCAGTCCTTCAATAGTCCTGGCTCCTATACTACCGCCTTCAAGCTATAATACTGTTATGCATCAAAATCACATTTAGAGTTGTTACGCACATATTATAAAAGGGGTGTAGATTTCTATATAAACTAGTATAAACCTCGAAAACTATTGATAGTAGAATAAGGCCCAGTATCCACCAAAGCGGAGAGGAGATGTGTTTGAATAAACCAATCCGATAACTTATTTTTCCACATCTCTTCTCCGCTTGGCTTTGGTGGAAATGGATCAAGCATAGAGGAATGGAGATGTCTCATTTTTCTATAGAATTTTGTGCGGCGAGCGAGCAAGTGGTGCGGCAGAGCGGAGAAGTATCTAGTCGGGTGGCCGGGCGGCGCACGCACTCGCGTACCCCTTTCCCCCGCTACCTTCTCTCTCACTGCTTACATCTCTGCTACACAAAGCTCACATCTCTCCGCTACACTTCTCCTCTCCGCTTTGGTGGAAATAACCTGCCAGCTTCGCAACACATCTCCTCTCGTCTCCTCTTCTCTCCACTTTGGTGGAAACCGGGCCTAATACAGCTTAAGCAAATTGATACAGAATTTTTGTCTGATTGCCGTGGAATCAAAAAACTTTAATTTCACCTTTTAACCCCCTACGTCGGATATATCCGACAAACAATCGCGAGTTTATTCCGCCAGAGTCGCACATCCACGACCAAATACTCTACCTCTTCAGCTCTTCTGTCACCTATGGGGCCATTCAAGTATTACGTAAGCACTACAGGAGAGTGGGGGTCTTTGCTTTGCTTATTACTCTTTTTTTTAAGAACAATATAGATGTTCCAAAATCACATGAAAATGACACACACACACATCACTGAACAATGCTTTGCTTACTTTTACTTTTGTTTTTCTGGTTTTTGCAATATTTGCAAAAAAATTGGGGATTGAACAGTCAAACGAGATAGAGTACCCAGTCGCAAACACACGACCCTGGCGAAGGGTTAAGGAATGCAGTATAGCTAAGTCCTGTTACCACTCACCCCTGGACTATAAACGATCTCCTCTCGCAGGAACTTGTTCTCAGCGTTGGGCCCGCAGCTGAAGAGCCCCCAATCCATCTTGACGTCCCACGTGTACGTGTAGAAGGAAGACACCAGCTGGCACGCGAACCACGCGTACAGGAATGGGTTGTCGTACGAATCGGTGTAGTTACCTGGAAAATAGAGGTGACATCAGGTCAACTAGCTGCTGCCAGCAGTTTCGCCCATGTGATAGTAGAAAGTTATATCAAGGGAATATACTCGCGGGACAAAAGGTATCCTATGTGCTATTCTAGGACATGGTCTACGCGTGAGCCAAGTTTCATTGAAATCCGTTCAACCCGTTCAAGTGTGAAGAAGAAACAAACATACACAAACACACAAACTTTCGCCTTTATAATAATAGTGTGATTAATTTAACATTTTAGACATAAGTCCAGTTTGAACAAAAAATGAAAAGGTCAAAAATCCTGGGATATTAATTGTCATGTTTATGATTTCGGGATTGCAAAGGAAGTGTTATAAACTCTATGTTACTTATTTCCACGAATTTTAGGTAAATGTACTACTTAATCTATTCCCTCCTCCTTCGATGAAGTACATGTTTTACCGAAGCCCTGTTCTGATAAATCTGTGTAATCAAAAGGAGAAACTGACTGACATATCAACGCACAGCCGAAACTACAAAATTTTACACAAGCGAGCAGAAGGGGTTTTGGGGATTCAACCTTGAAGAGAATGAAAAGGTCGAATTTCTTTTGTGTGAAAACTCTCATTCACATAATATTAATTGTTTGTTTCTGTAATATTATTTGGTTTTCAAAACTACCTCTATAAAACGATTTATGGTGTGTTAAAGGTCATGGGAGAATCTTATTCCTTAGTGCCCGTTTACGAACACGCGGCGCGTTGCGCAGCGCGTCGGGCGGCGCGTCGGGCGGTCCGTCGTACATTGAAATAGGTGTGTTTGCGCGAGCGATGTCGCGGCCCGCTGCTGCAATGTACGACGAAACGCCCAACGCGCCGCCCGACGCGCCGCGTCTACGTAAACACGGCCTTAGGTTAATAAACTTGAAACTTGGCAGAAATACTAATCAAAATAAATAATTGACTTTCCTTATTAGGGCAGCGCGGCAGCAGCGCTGCCGTCGCGCGCGCGCTTTGTTAATCCATACAAATTAAAAACGCGCGACTGCAGCACGACAGCCGTGCTGCGTTCACGCACCAGGGGACCTAGACAAGTGGCAATCTTTCCGTGTTGAATTCATTTCGAAGTTCGATTTCGCCTTTGCGATGTCCACCGTTTATCGGTCGACTAGTGAAAATACGCACTTGTTTTTGTTCAAGTCTAAACATGAACGAAAATCAGTAGCCTTTTATTTTAAGAAATTCTTAAGTTACATTTTTTCTTTTTACAAAATCTTTTTTCGTTTTCATAGTATCGTTCTAATTGAGAAACTAAATGTAACACTATGATGCTAAAAAAAAAATTGTTGTACTGCGGTGGCTGCGCTGTTGCCGCGCTGCTGTCGCGAGGCGCTTCGCGGTTAATATAATGGCGCCCAAGTTTTGCAAAACTATCCATAAAATACAGCTTAAGAAGTGTTAAAGTTTATATAAAGTAAATACTTACTGCTATAAATAGTCCTAAGCGTCGCAAACAGCACCACAAAGAAGGTGGTGGAATACTTCCCAGCGTTCACCAGATGCGGGAAGGCCTCGCGACTGTCCCGGTACCGGCGCAGGCACTGGAAGAAACGCGTCCACGCCGGGATTATGTTCACGAGCGCGCGGGTTATTATGAACCATTGCGCTGTTTCAAAGTTTGCTGGAAACAGAAATAGTAATCATCTATAAATATAAAAGGGGAAACTGACTGACATATCAAGGTTTAGCCGAAACTACTAAGACCAGATGCGTGAAATTTTGCACAAAGCTTCCTTAGAACCGCTGAACTGTGAGCCCCCGAAATAAGCAAAATGCGCATGCGCAAAAACTGTGATAATTCGCGAAGTGATAATGTGCGCGCGTCTGATTAAAAACGACAATATCTTCGAAACTACGGCAGTTAGCTCGCTACCAGATATATCATTAGAATCGTTATTAAATTACCTAACAGGATATATACAGATTAGTATTTATGAGAATATACAGGGTGTTTGGCAGAACGTTGAACACACGAAAATGGCGGATAGGTGATATTGTAGTGTAAATTAGGGTTGAGTAAGTGGCAGATGACCCCACCTCTCCACCATTTTCGTATGTTCAACGTTCTGCCAAACACCCTGTATATACATATGTATAATACATACTAATAAATACCAATATATACTAATATTAGCTTTTGCCCGCGGCTTCGCTCCCGTCAACTACCCTCTGATTTTAGTTTATTTTTTTATCTAAAATTACTAGCTTGAAAGAAGCACAAAACATATTTACTTTTTACTGAGAACTATACTAGTCACTATTAAAAAAACTTAATTCGCAGCCATCTGTTTAAATTAGCGTTTAATAAACGACCTAGGCGTCTAATTAGCTGGCTTATTTATCCAGATGGGTGCTACGCTTAAAACAAAAAAAAAATCGCTTAACTAAATGTCTATTTGACATCAAAAAATTCCTCTGCATCGCTGTCGACTGGACGTGTGCTTAACCACTGGTGGTATTACCACGTTGTATGCCAATGCTTAGCCAAGTGCTTGAGTCACGAGAAGAGTCAATTACGCATAAATAAAGCATAATCGGCCGTGTAATATCCCCACTGCTGGTACTCAGATCTCTTCTCTAGGAGAGGGAATGGGACATAATCAACCACCCGAGTCCAGTGCGGATTGGGTTCTAGGCCGTTGCCTCACGATGTTTTCCTTTACCGTTTTGAGAGCAGTGGTGATGAAATAAATTACACAAAGTAATGCGCTTGGCTGAGTTTGAGCCCGCGATTTACCAGAGGGCCACCACTATTCATAACTGATTTGGACTTCACACGTTTATACAAAGAAGTAATTACTTGTTGCTAAGTAATTTCTCATTATGACATTACTTGAGTTTAGAACTTCATGACAAATACTATTACTCAAGTAATTAGTTTTACTTGTTTATAAATACGGGTAATTTGAATAACGACAAATAATTTGCTTCCCACAACTTCATCATCATCATCATTTCAATCGAAAGACGTTGACTGTTGGACATAGGCCTCCCCCAAGTGTCGGCACAACGAACGGTCCTGTGAGTTTCGCATCCATCGCATTACCAGGATTCACACCAGACTCTCACAACTTACCATTTACATTAAACCAGTCACTGCCCGTGGTGTAGAAGGCAATAAGATAGTGGAAGTCTAAGAAAGCCGCGACAAAGGAGTTCCACTGGTCAGCCAGCCAGAAGTCCGCGAACAGCACCGGCATGAACGGAGCCGCTAGGATACGACCCTGAAACAAGAAAAATGGTGGTTAAAACTATTTACTTCACATATGAACTATCCTGTATCGCGATATCAGAGTTCTTCACACGATTTTAATATACACCCCTATTTTTTAATTAGTGCACAAAAAAATGGGGCTCAATCAGTACCCGTTACTGATCATATTTGTGTAGTTAAAAGTACAAAAACGAAATCCCAAAATTGTCCACGAAAATTTGTCATTATTGGTAAATTCATAATTGAATCATCATTCATAACAACTACTACTAGAAAATACTAAGCGCAGTGTTTTTCCATTTTTATTGAAATTCTTTCATTCATAAACAATAACTTGTACAATGTTTCCATAAATTGAGTGAGATTTTGGGATATAAACAAACGCTCATAACATTTCTGTTTATGAATATTATGCATTGAGACTTTACTTAAATAATAACAAGACCTTTTCTAATAAGCCCTTTAAGTATTTGCCATAATTAGAAAATAGTGGTGTATAAAACTGGCCGAAATCAACTATCGGGCAGTTGCCCGAACCTGACACAAGATGCTTTTCAACAGGGGTTTGATTAGGTTTGCTTTTAATTACTTCTCCCGCTCCAGGTGGAAATGGTAATTGTTTCAAACATTCTCGATAATGAAGCCTTATCCCAATAACGTTAACATTTAAGATCTAAATTCTAATTTAAACCTTGAAACAATGACATAAGGCTCAAATTAATTTAAAATGCATGTCGAGTATTAAAGACAAATTCTTGACATAGACTGTCACAACACATTAGCTACACTCAAGTGAAATAAACGAGTAATTGAAAACTATTAAGAAGTCATTCATGTACGTCTTTGTCGGCGTTACTGACCGATTAATACAATGAGACTGGAACGAGTTTACTACACAACTAGAAGTTGTCTATCATATAGAAATAGACAGTTGTCTATTTCCAAAGGATTTCAGGCTATAGCCTGAAATCTGTTTAGAATTTGTTGATAAGTTTGGTAAACTATGAGTTGAACTATGGTTCTGAAAAGCGGACGATCTATTTTGATTTCCTTATATGTATACACCGTTAAATTTTTAATCCCGTGGAGGGTCGATTCGGTACATGAAACACTATCGAGAAAATTAAAATATAAACTACTTTTTTATACTCGAATTCATTTACGCATGTACGAAATTAATTTCTCAAATCGATAGTGTTTCATGTACCGAATCCACCCTCCGTAGGATTATAACGACCAAAATTTAACGTTGTATATACTACTGGCTTCTGCCACCGGCACCCCCTTTGTGAAAGTAGATTTCTCCTTACAAACTTTGGGCGCCCAAGCCCTTTAGGAGATTTTGGAATATTTATGGTAGGAGAAATATATATATAGCAAAATAAACCCATGGATTTGTAACAAACATCAATTTATATATTTATTGACGTAAAGTGATCTCATATTTGTTGGTGCTCCATATATTTTTGCCCATGGTTCTTTATACAAAAGCAATTTATAAAAAAATGTTTTCCAGAATAAACGGGATACAGTTATCACGTAAGAAATCGCTTTTAGCGATAATCCCGTTGTTGTTTATTATTATTATTGATAGGTGTTGTAATATCACATCACTAGTTAGTAAAACTAATGGTCACAACCCTAGTGAGTCATATTCATCATTGTCGATATAGGTGTGGTCGCCTAAGCAGTGTCTGATTAATCTTAATATTATGTACTTATTCTAAGTCTAATAAATCTAGTATACACTATATCAAGTGTTTCAATATAAACATTACATGGTGTCAGAAGTGGGCAAGCAGATGTATATATCAGATACATTGTCTAGAGCAGCCTTAAAAGATCATTATATACCAGAGAATGAATCTGAAATATCTTGTCATGTCAATTTAATGTATTCAAATTTAGCTGTCACAAAGGAATACAGTACAAAACTGTTACAACATACAAATAAAGATGAAACTATGCAATTGTTAAAGAAATATTATTATGAAGGTTGGCCAAAAAATAAAAATAAAGTCAGTCCATTGGCAAAACCATTTTGGAGTACACAAGCTGAAATTCATGTAGTCAAAGATTTGTTGTTTAAAGGTTCAAAATTAATAGTACCTCAGTCTATGTATAAAGAAATGTTGGCTAAAATTCACGAAGGTCACCAAGGTATAAATAAATGTTTAAAAGTAGCAAGAGATACTTTGTATTGGCCAAGCATGTCAGCAGATATTAAAAATGTGGTAGAACAGTGTCTCATATGTGCAAAATATAAACCTTGTAATCAAAAGGAACCACTACAAAATTTTGAAATAAATAAGTATCCATGGCAACAAGTTGGTATTGATTTAATGTATTTTGATAACCTTACATATTTAATTGTCACAGATTATTATTCTAAATACATAGAAATAGCTTTGTTAAATAAAAACAGTACAGCCAAAAATGTAATTACACATTTAAAGTCTATTTTTGCCCGTCATGGAATACCTTTGTCATTAGTGTCAGATGGTGGACCTCCTTTTCAGTCATTAGAATTTAAAAATTTCCTACATGAATGGGACATAGAACATAATGTAACTAGTCCATATCATTCACAGTCAAATGGACAAGCAGAAAGTTCAGTCAAAATAGTCAAAAATATGTTAAAAAAATGTAGAGAAAATTCGTCTGACCCATATATAGCCTTATTACAATATAGAAATACACCTAAGAATAACTTACCATCTCCAGCACAATTGTTAATGTCTAGGAATTTAAGAGATAACATTCCAATGTCATACAAAAAATTAAAACCAAAGGTTGTAACATTTAAAAATTATAAAGAGTGTGTCAATAAGAACAATGAAAATAAGTCTAAGTATTATAACAAGAATACTAAGTCATTGTCAATATTCTATCCCAATGATCATGTCTACTTCAAAAGAAAACCAAATTATAATTGGGAACAGGCCATTGTCAAACAAAGGTTGACAGGAAATAGGTCATATATCATTGAGGATGTCAATGGAGTTAGGTATAGGAGAAACAGAATTCACCTAAGGCATAAATATTCTCCTATGTTATCCAACTCGTCGCAGGGGAGAGAGGAAGGTGATAGTCAGGAGTCAGCACCTCAAGAATCCTCATCTCAATCCATAGGTCAAAAGTCAACCCGTTATGGTAGAATTGTAAAGCCAACTAGAAGGCTAATTGATGAAATCAATTAAATGTACTAAAGTGTATTTTAGATTAAGTCATATTTAAGCCAAGATGTTTTGTATTGTAAAACTAAATAAGTACTTGTCAGATACTTTGTATTGTCAATTGAATTTAAGTCAAGTCCGTCCACAGCCTATGTAACATTGTTTGTTAAAGGTTAATTTGAACTTAACAAGGGGGATGTTGTAATATCACATCACTAGTTAGTAAAACTAATGGTCACAACCCTAGTGAGTCATATTCATCATTGTCGATATAGGTGTGGTCGCCTAAGCAGTGTCTGATTAATCTTAATATTATGTACTTATTCTAAGTCTAATAAATCTAGTATACACTATATCAAGTGTTTCAATATAAACATTACAATAGGTTCGCGGTGATGCACAGCGGCATCTGATGGTAAGCGATGATATGGCACGCTTGCTTGGATGTAACCTCTTAGGACGTGGACACATGTCTACAGTACCTCTACCATGAGTTTTAAGCAAATATTTTGTATGGCAAATTTTGCAGCGCCTCTAGCGGTCACTTGCAGAACCAAAATTTGCCATACAAAATATTTACGGCGTCGATATCGAGTAGCGACGAATACTATTGCTTAAAACTCATGGTAGAGGTCCAGTACGGCATCGGCCAAAGTGTAACGGCATGACGCCACTACTGGCTGACTGCACGGCGTCGTGCCACGGCACGGTGCAAAAACTGAGGGATAGAAATATGTTTGCCGAAATATTTTCCCCTCTTTTAACAACAAGCACAATAAAGAAAAACGTAAAATAAATAAAGAATAATACGTCTTTTGCGGTCCATATCAAGACAAAAACTGAACGATGGTTGCGATAACACAAGCTCTGTTTAGCTTGGGACTAGACGGCGCTGTGTGTGATAATAGTAAAAAAATAAATAAACAACACCTACAAAGTTAAAATTGGGCAGGTAGGTTCCTTATAGTGTGTAGTCATCCGTTAAGAACGTTTGGAAATTTGTTTGGAGAAACCGAAATTCACGCAGGCGAAACCGCTGGTTTTTAAAGAGCATTTATTTTATTTGACTAATACCTTTGGTTCATTCCTAACTCTATGGACACAGAATAGGCTACTGCAAGACTGACCGACCAACCAGGGACAACCTTCGCCAATGCGTACGCCGTGTGATAGTTTCACTTCGATACATTATATTTATAATCTACCAAAAAATAATGCATTAAATTGTAAATATGTTACGATCTTTCGACAGTTTACAACCTCGCGAGATAGATTATAATGTAACGGTATTTACAATTATACATATTTTTTACTTTGATGCGGGCGAAGCCGCCGGCAGAATCTAGTGATAAATAAATAAAATGACAATATTAGTGCCAGTTCTATTTAAAACACGATTTATGAAGGCGACCTTTAACTAGCTACGTATGTATGACACTCTCGCAACTGGATTTTCACCTACTTCCAGACGTCACATTAATGTTGTTTAGTGTTTACGTTGCGTGAACTGCGACGGTATGATTTGTTTAACGTTTATGACCTGATGTGTGCCAATTGAACACAAAATTTCTTGTCAGCCCTTGTAAAATGCACTTTAATATTATTTTCTGAATACATATTATAATCATCTGTCTAAGCTAGTGGTTTTCTGTGGTTCTACAAAATGACTGGATCGACAAAACAATAGCATCCCAAATCGGGACTCATATTATGCCCTATATTTCAGTGCAGAAGCTAATAGAATATAATAATTACACAAAAAAACAAAGCCTATTGGCCTTTTTAATTTAAGAATAAAATTTAGAATACTTACACATATCCTCAAAAACCAAAACCGTGCTTCATGTCGAAAAACTTTCAGCGGGTTCATGAGAAAGACCAGCATTATAATCACCAAAGCGAACGGATTCACAAACGGCGGTATACTCAAACTCGCACTGTATATAAAACTTAATATGCTTAAAGCCCATATAACTCCAAAAATGGCCGCTAACTCCATCAAATGCTGTTCTGAAAGGTGATTCCGGGGGTCTAACTCGAAGATCAGTACGTGGTTGACACCCGAAGATCGCCATCCATATACATTTATGCCGATTAGGAATATGAACTCGACCAATAGGAATGGGCCTCGGTACAGTCTAAAGGCAGTCTTGAAATTTTCTGTGCCACCCTCGTGGAATAGTGCTGGAACAAATACGTAAGTTGGTATTTATTTGGTGTTTGTGAGGTGAATAAACTAACACCCGTATTTATAAAGAAGTAATTACTTTTTGCTGAGTAATTTCTTGTTAGGTCATTACTTGAGGTTAGAAATCATTAAAAATTTCAATTTTTCTTAACTATAGAATACAAGTTGTTACTTAAGTAATTAGTTTTACTTGTTTATAAATACGGGTGTAAGTTGGGACATTCAACAAAAATCGTAGGGATCATCATCACTAACAGCCCGAGGCCTGGGCATAGGACACTTACTTCTTATGCCAATCCCAATGCAAAGTGAGTTATCTAATAGTAAGTACAGTTTATAGGTTTTTCTTCTGTGTATCACAGGTGGGTTTTAGTCAGTAGAAGTCCCACAAACACTCGCTCCCAAAAATAAAAAAATGGGATCCCTTCTTTTCGCATAATGTTCTTTGTCCTAATATACTTCGGCATAACGATTTTGGCACAATTTGTTTTGGCATAATAATACTTCGGCATAATTTTTTTAGGCTTTCTTTTTTCTTTCTTTCTTTCTTTCTTATGTTGGCATAATCATCTAAAAGACTAATTTGTTTTGGCATAAATTTGATTCGCATAACGTTAGTAGGCCTAATGACTATTAGCATAACGTTAGTAGGCCTAATGACGAATAATGAAGTGCCCCATACATAATTCTGATTAAACCAATTTGCTATAGTTACTGTAACAATTAAATAATATTTTTGGTTAAAAATTTAATATGCTGTGCAATAAAAGTTAGTGACAGAACCGAATTGCTGCAAAACCGACTCCACGTAGTCTTGTTTGTCCTACCCCTAGAGTGTAATTTAAAATCGCGTAGGCGCGTAGGGGCGAGGCGGCCCGCGGGCTGAGGAGCAGGCGGCTGCGAGCGAGCCGCCGCGGCTGAGGCTGACCGGCGAAGCCGGCCAACAAGCCGAAGCGGGGCCGCCGGAGGCCCGCAGCGCCGGAGCCGTGACAGAAACCCTGCCTGCTGCATGTTGCATGCTCGCTCGAATGCTGCATGCTTGCTTGCATGCTGCATGCTTGTTTGCATGCTGCATACTTGCTTGCGTGCTGCATGCTTGCTTGTTTGCTACATGCTTGCTTGCATGCTGTATGCTTGCTTATATGCTGTATGCTTGCTTGCTTCATGCTAGGATGAAGCAAGCAATAATTATTTCATTGTTATACTTATAAAAATATGTTTTGATATAATTATGCTTAAATAAATTTATGCTTCAGAACTTTATGCTTTAGAATATTATGCTTATTCATTATTATGGTTAGAGAAATTATGCGTAAGCTGTTATGCGTAATTATATTATGCGAAAATATAATTATGCCAAACAAAATTATGCTAAGTTATATTAGGTCTTAAAATTTTATGCAAATGGATAGGGAACCTAAAAAAATAGGTAAAAATGATTTTTTTTTAAAATTCGTATGCTTTGCTTTTTTTAGGTGGAAATAGCGGGCTCGGTCCGGTTTTTATGGCAGGTAAAATCACCAAATGACAAATCCCACCCTTGGGTGGGGCGGGAGATAGTGTCAGACTCTTACTGACTAAAAACCTACCCTGCTCTTTCATTGCCTTCGTTCCAGGGCCCCGGGGTTCACTTTCGCCTAACCCTTGGCCCCAGTAGGCTTTGGCTCTGCTGGGCCCCTACAGTTTGCTGACAACTCCTTGAGGCGCGCGGGAACAGTGCGCGCCGTAAATGAATTGGGCTCCGACCGGTCTGTCACCAGACGGACGGACAGCAAGCTACCCATTGCCCGCCGTCCACAAGCTCGCGCCTACGGTGGCCGAAAATCGGGATTGGAATCCCGGCGTAGGCGGCGGCGTGTGTGCCGTTGCCTGATGCGGTCGGCCTCCTACTTTGCTAGCATTACTGTTTCACGGAAGGAGGCAACCGCCTGGCAGTCCTCCTCGCTCCGGACCATGGCCTGTACTTGAGCCCGGCGCAAGAGGTCGTTGCCGCCAATCGCCCCCATGAGGACACGGCGGTGCTCTGCCCACGACAAGTACATCTCTACTGTGTGCTCTACCGTGTCCTCGCGATGTCTTATGTATATATATATACACTAACTTTGTAATAAAGCTTTGTTTTTGAATACTAATATTTTTAATTCTCGTAAAGGTTAAAATTATAAGAACAAGAAGAACTCAAAATTGGTTGTAAATTTACTCGAAATAATAAATAACATTATTAAATAATGTCTCAGCACTGACTTAAGACATCACTCATACAAAAGTGCCCATTGTCCTTTCAAGTATTTATTTTTTTAATATTTAGTAGCATAAGATATACGTGTCGTGTGTTAACATTTTATAGCAGACTGCGCGTAAATAAAGACTGGGTTACTTTAAAAAAAAAGATACAACAATGACAATCTATTTATCATTCATCGAATCGAAGTTTAAAAATTCGTTAAAATGAAAGTAACACGTAGCTTTTTTGTCCGCAGGATCAATGACCGAGCAACCTACAAATGCCATACACAAACTACGGGCTTAATAATAAATCTTTATTTGGCGATATATTATTATAGACTAGCTGGTGCCGGCGACTTTTTAAACTCTTAAAATCGTACGTCAAACATTCGGTCACAACTTTAAGTTCATCAGAAATCTACCATTCCGTCCATTTCTTTGTAGTTTATCTACCAGTCCTGTCAAAATCGGTCCAGCCGTTACGGAGATTAGGTGGAACAAACAGAGAGGCACAAAAAAGAAACTAATAATAATATGGTTTAATTGAGTACATTTTAAAACGTCTTGTTTTACTATGTAGTGGTTTCCTGATTATATTTTTTTTATATTAGCCTAAACTGTGCAACAGCTGGGTAAAAGTCGACCTAGTCCTTCCAGATTTTTTTTTTAGTAATTAACTAGTTCAATCGATTTTATATTGCTAAATTGAAAAAAACCTTGCCATTTTATTTATGATTGCTTACAGCAGTTTGCAATAAATTATGGTTCATTGTTTTTATTGGAAAGCCCATTTTCAGAGTCGGTCGCCTACGAACTGTCAATAATAAATTAATGAACTTCTTATGTGGATTAACGGATCCACAAACATTTTGGGCTGGACTATTTATGGAACGAAAATAAACCAAAACTTATAAAAAACAAATTTGTTCCCCATATTTGTCATCAAGTTCATCTGGCTATGATTTATTATTATTATTTATGGATTGCATTAATAACATTTACGTTGTGTCGAAATATTACACCATACCACAAAACAAAGATATTGAATTCGAATTTATATTATAGCACAAAAAAAAAGTAGACAAATTAATTAAATAAAATATACATTTATTTTTGCAAATCATCAAGAACATAAAAACACAAGTTTCAGATTCCATAATTACAAATGAATGTCAAATTAATACTATTCACTCTAGGCTTGAAGATACTTAAATTATAATCTGATAGGGACCGCAGAAATTGTTGTAATCCTTAGATGTAAGCGGTATTAAGGACAAGGCGAAACGCTGAGTCCAAACTAAAGGAACAATTTAAGGGTATTACATCGCTCAATGACCTTCAAGAATTTATCTCTACATTAGTAGAGAAGAATTGACCTCTAAACAGGCATTGCAGGGGGTGCTGCGCGCGGGGTGTTAGTACTGATTCGAGTTTTTTCTTGATTACTTATCGATATTCAATGAAATTCGAAAAAAAATCAATACAAGTTATTCAATTTATCGTAACATATATTTTGGTATAAATTCAATGTATAAATATAGAGCCGTTTTCGAGAAAATATGGAATTAATGTTCAAAAAAGGCCTATTTACCAGATTTTTTTTCTAGAGTTAGGGTATTTTTTTGAGAAACGTAATCAATACAATTTATTAGTAATGTTCTTAAGTATCCCCTTCATTTTTTATATGGTAATCGTACATAAGGAAACTTCAAACAACCTAGGTGTTTTTTTGGATTTGGGCGATGTAATCCCCTTAAGGGTAGGCACTCGCCGTATGTCGGTTTGTCCGTTGGTAGAAAGGCGATGGCGGAATCAAGTCAGTCCCGTGCATCCTCTCAAAATACATCCTAAGTCCGTTTAGATTAAGTTTGAGAACACAAATTATATTGTATTACCAAGTAATTATGATCATTTATAGCCTGATAAAGCTTCCTTAAATCTATCCAAGTGTACCTATCAAACTATTTGATTGCCCACCATAAAAAGAGCTGACTAAAAACCATCGTAAAATGTCCATGTTTAAACTTAATCCCTAATGACATCATTTCTTTAATCCTTGAATAGACAATCACTAAACATTTATTAAGAAGGTTGTTGGGACACGGATAAGGTGTAATCTTTTATCTTTATATTTGCATAAGATGCCGCGGTCAGTAAAAGATAAGTTTATTTTACACAATGTTTATAGAGATTTCTGCATATCTGTTGGGGAAATATTGCAGTATCTTGGGATAACAAAGATTATGTGAAGATATATATTGTGTAATATATTGCAAGCAAGGTAGGTTTTATAGATTTATTGTTAGTTACTGAAACTAGTTCTCACGGCCGAAATTGAAACTTCCATATTTTTAAGGTTTTGTTTTTGAGAGGAAAAATAGTCATAAATATTAATAGTCAGACTATTTTTTATTTTTAAATCGCTTATTATATTAATCATTAAGTTATACTTGAGGTACTTTTGGGGAAAAGGCCAGGGAGTGAATGCGGTGTGAATCCCAATACCTCACTACAACCACCCTGGTGATCACCCTCCACATATGCCGTAGAGGCCCAGCCTGCTAACTGCAGGCAGGCAGGGTCGAAGCCTGCTGGGGTCAAGGGCCGTTTTGTGAGAGGAAGGCTCAGCCCCGGCACTATAGGCAACGAAGGAACGGGGTAGGTTTTTAGTCAGTAAGAGTCTGACACTACTTCCCGCTCCGCCCAAGGGCTGGATTTGTCATTGGATGATTTTACCTACCATAAAAAAACCCTCCGCATATGGAACTATCTTTTATCTAATAAATAAGATGCAAATAAGGTGAACAATAAGGTGAAATAAGGTGAAGGCGTAAAAAGTAAGGTGGTGCCGATCGCAGGACGAAACCTCCCGAATTCAGTTTGGTTACGGGCGAACACTATTTATTGTTTATATGATTAATGTAAAAAATACATAAAAAGAGAATTGTTTGCTCATAAGTGTACCTACCTAAAAAAATATACTGTTGACTGTAAAAATTAAATTGTTATAGTTGTAGGTATATAATAACTTATTCTGGTGTACAATCAAGAATTGCTGAAGAATAAATTTTAATGAACGTACTGCGCTTCTTGAAGTTTTCTGGTCTTGATATCTATTTGTTGCTTAGCTGACATTTTCCGATATTGTACGCCCTTGACTTTTATCAATTATTTTTCAAAGTCAATAAATTTTTTGGTAAATTATTTTCGCAATTACTACAATACTATAATCATAATCATTTATTTGCTAATATGGGTAATTACATATATTATAGCTCAGTCCAACCATATTACACCTTGAGGCAAATCACAAGCTTTACCGCTACGACCGAAGCATTCAATCAATCAATTATGCATACGTCCAATTAATCCGCGATATATGTACATCGATATATATGTACTACTATATGTACAACAATTAATAGCACTATTATTTCTTTATTATGACACATTAGTGTATTATAACCAAAATGATGATTAATTTTATAATCCGTTTATAATTATCTCGTGACTGAAATATGAAAACACTTTATAGAAAACATTTCTAAGAAATAAACCCAGTTTTGTGTGAATCATTGTTTAACTATTCCACCAGAGCTACATATTTGTTACGCATTAGATTTTATTGATTAGATTAGAATTTATTAATATGCAATTTAAAGATAAAGGGACTACCTACGTACCTATTCAAGAAATCTGAACAATAAAGTTGTGTTATCTTATGATAATAATATATATAATAAAATTGTTCCGTGTATATTATGTCTGCTATCAAATATGATATAATTCCGAAGGAAAGATTGTTTGTTTTTATTATAAATAGCTCGATATTTTTTTTTTTTTTTTTTTACTATTACAATATCAATTTCAATTTTTAAAGTAGTAGGTAGCGTAGCCAGTAAATAGATATATTGACAAACAATAAAATACCTATTTCGGAATCGATTGTCGAAATGCGATATTGTCATATTTCATGTAAGGGTTCCTAGTATTACATAATGGTGACTGTCGAATTATTTTCTATGAAAAATAAAAAGATATCTACAGTTCATTCTTTGGCATGATCTCATAAATACCCTTTTTTTACGAAAATCATCAAATAATTTCGAGGGAGTATCAGACTTTTAGTGACTAAAACCCACACCGCCTTATTCCAAAACCCGATCTAAAATAGTTCCGGGACTATTACTAGGTTTAATTTTTATTATTATGATTATTTTTACTGTGCTCTTGGGCACAATATTGACTGGTCTACACTGTCCTTACATAATTATTAATACTGTAATTTGGAAATATTGTACAACAAACCATTTTTTTTAAAAGAGTAACCATGGAGTTTCTTGCCGGTTCTTCTCCATTGGAAACGACCAATTTGGAACCGTGCACTAGCTTCTGACGTTTTATAAGTGCCCATGTAGGCCTATAGGAAATAAAAACATTTTGACTTTGATTTAGACTTTGACTTTGAATTTAGATCGCGTTTTACAGTGCTTCTTCAGTTGAACTTTATTGCTATGGTTGCGGTAACTCCTTCGAACAATCCACAGCCTTGGCAGGCTCATAAACCCTACAGTTATGGGATATCAAACGTAACACGTTATATTTAGCCTTGTTTTATACTCTCAGAATTTGGAACGTAATACTTAGATCGATTCCAATTTGTATAAACGGTTAAACCAATTTCCCACGAGCACAGTTTGTGGTTGCGGTTGAGTGTTGATCACAATCTCATTACTTAGAAAAGATTCATGAGAATAATAATGCTGATCGATCAATTTACTCAGTCATATAACAAAAAAACTAAATCTCATTACATGTTCATTTTAGTTTAAATTCGCGCAAATAGTGATCAATGATCTTCATCTTAGAAAAGCCTTTCGTTCACAGCATGAACTGATACAGCTATGATGATCCGAAATGGAATTTCCTGCCGGAGTCTGTGTTTCCTGATAGCTACAACCTAGGGGCCTTTTAGTCAAGAGTGAATAGATTACTTCTAAGCAAGCGTGCTTCATCGTCGGCCGCATCATCGCTTACCATCAGGTGAGATAGTGATCAAATGCGAGCTGGTGTACAATAAAGAATATATCTATCTATATATCTATCTAGCCATGATTAAAAAAAATATAGTAAAAAAAAGGCGTAATCGTAAAAAGGGGACAATGGAACAAAAAGAGAGTATAAGTAGTACAAGTGCAGGCAGCTGATTATGATAACTGGTAAGTATACAAATTTTTTACCTAGCCCTTAGTCTCACTGCAGAGCAAAGGGCTCCCTCAAGTCCTTCCAAACGTTCTTCTCCCGCACTCTCTCAAACCAGTCTTCGCGGTATATATAGGATGACTGGTAATTAGTGAACGATACTTAAACACGTGATTGTAGTCATGATAACAAACAACTTTTACTATGGGACCCAACCTGAAATCGCGAAAAAAATCAGCCAATGTCAGATTGTCAGTACATTTTGACCAATTAGGCGAACATAAATGTACTGAACTAGGCAGATTTTTTTCGCGATTTCAGGTTTGGTCCCATAGTAAAAGTTGTTTGTTATCATGATTACAATCACGTGTTTAAGTATCGTTCACTAATTGTCAGTCACCCTATATATAAACTCGTCATTCCAACACGATTCCTGTCATTTTGCTAAAATTAACTAAAAGTTCGTAATCTGCAAAATTCATAATGATCGACCAATCAACCTGTCTTGTCAAAAGCAACAATTATGAAATCTTGAGACTTGGGGCCCTGATCATCCCACAACCTCTTTCTAGGCCGGCCTCGACGGCGCTTTCCTTCTGTAACAACCCACTGCGTACCGATAAATATATATACAAATAATAAACTCACCAGATAACACAACAGTGATGAACAACACGATAAAGGATCCAGAGAACAGTCCCACTTTAAAAGTGGTCCATGGGCTCTGCTGTTCTCCAAGCGGTGGTACTCTTAGCTTCTTCATTGCTTTCTGTCGGTCACCTCCCTCCAAGTCATTGGTGACTGTAGCCTCTGTATCGCTTATTAGTCTATCTATATCCTTGTTTGTGTAGAAGTGAGATGTTTCTACGTGTTCTGCCCGCCATTGTGCCCCGTTGCTTAGATTTAGTAACTGCGGAAGACTGATCATTAGTTGGGTATGTGTTTTTGATAGATTTTAAAAGGAGAATGGGTAATTTGTACTAGGTAAGGGGTAACAATCGCCCCCAGGGCAGCGTGTTTGTTCGACAGTCATCATGTCTTGAATACAAAGCGCAACTGAAGGAACGGATAGGTGAGTTTTAGTCAGTAAAACTCTGACACTCCCTTTTGCTACACCCAGAGTGGGAAGGGGTATTTGAAGAATTCTCATACTAAACAAAACAAAAAATGGCGTAACAGCCGACTAAGGAAATCTGCAATAAGTACCAAATACTAAAAGTATTATATTAAAAATGCGTTGTCTTGCAATAAACTTATATCGCATGAGCCACAACTAGGCGACTGAAATACACTACGTACTTATGTCTTTTATTTTTTGTTGGGAAATCATAAATTCCGCTCCGGCTATAGCGGGCTCCTCTCGCAAGAGCGAGGAGTGTCGGGTTTTTACTAATAAAAACCTACTCGTGTTCCTTTAGCTGCCCTTTGCGTTCCAGAGTCACGGTAACCCATCAATTTTTCAAGTATTAAAATGTCTAGAATTAAGAACTATATGATAACTATATCCCCAAATAAGAACTATAAAATAGGTTTATCCCATCGAGTTTGTTTCGTTCTTTCTTCAGTTAGGAAACGCAGGCCTCATCTAATTTAAATTAACGAAAAAATTGACGCGTAAAAATGTTTTATGAAACCTATTTACAAAAGAAATATCATTTAGAATCATCAAATATCATTTCTATCATTATTGCTGTTGTCCTAAGTGTATGAAGTTCATTGAATGTTCGACATTGAGATAAATAAGATTTTAAATAGTAGCAAAATGTAATTTTATACGACCATACTTTTTTCCTCACGTGTTTGCTCCTACTGTCACAAATCATAATAATAAAAAAGAAAAAAAAACCTTCAAACGTATAAAAAAGCAAGTGGCAACTTTGTTTTCTCTATAAAACGTGGTAATATCTAACAAGGTCTATGGATAAAGCGTGTAATTTTGTTTCACAGCTTAAAATGTTGACCTGGTTAGAGTATTGGCTCGCCCCTATTACATGTTGTTTAAACATTACCTACTGGTAAAAAATGGATGTGCTAAACACTAGGTGTCGTGTCTTTTCGGATGGGCGTGAATCTATGGGCTAGCGGCTCGTTCCATAGAGTCACCGCGGCTCTGGAACGAAAAGTGCAACTGAAGGAACCTAAAGGTGAGTTCTAGTCCGTAGGGGCTCAGTAGGGTCGTAGCCTACAGGAACATGGGTTCTGAAAGGAAAACCCGGGGTTCTGGAACGCAATGCAAAAAGATAGAAGTGGGTTTTAAACTGTGAAGCCCCAAGAGGACACCGGTGTCCGCCACCTATTGTCTTTCTATTCTGTCTCTAATTATGATATTCAAAAGGTTAATCAGTAAAAGTCTGATACTCCCTCTCGCTACACCCAGAGCATGAGGAGGTAGTTAATGATTAACACGATTATGTAAGACCAACGCCGGGGCACGAGTTCCTCTTCGTCGCCTTGTGGAAACTTATAACACACACTTCATGGACATAGACATTTTCACTCATTCTAATAAAAAATTTAAATCTCTCCTTGTCAGTTCATTAGCATCTAAATTCCAAATTGATAATAATTAATAAACTAAATAACTTAAATATAACATAATTCTTAAACTCAGTTTCCGCTTTTCATGTAATTGATTAATCTGTGGACAATGGTGTGAGTTATATGTTTACCTACTTATCTAATAATTCTATATTTCACCTTAACATGTAACTGTTTTTTGTCCCTATGTTAAAAAAAAAAACACTGTCAGAAAAAGAACTGACAGGTATTTTTGTTTGTTACTTTTATTCAATTCGACACAGACAGCGCTATGATTTGCTGCTAATAAAAGCATTATCGCGCTTACCAGTAAGTAACGGTACTTGAGTTGTTGACGGAAACATCTTAAGGAAAACCACACCACATAAATTGACTAATACAAGTTGTATAGCTGATCGAATTTATTTATGGTGTGCTTAGTAAAAATAAAATACAGCTTCTTTATTAATAGAATACAAGTATCGTCGGTTTTTGCTATACTTTAACCCACATTTTTAGCTAAGTAGTAAAGTCGAAAATCATCCCGAAGGAACATTCTCCCGAAACAAATAGTATCCTATGTCTACCAGTGTGCCAAGTTTCATCTAAATTCGTTCCGTCGTTTGAGCGTGAAGGCGTAAAAAACAGACACTACATACCTTTGTCCTAATTGCCTTTATGATATAAGTGCGAATTTTTCTGTCTTAAGAAAAAAGGGACACGCCCGTAACAGGCCTGAAGTATCTCATAGCAGGGCAAAAGGCTCGTGACTAAAACCCACTTGTGTTTCTTCAATTGCCCTTTGCGTTCCAAGAACGTGGTAAATCTTTCGAAACATACCGCATGTCTATCATGCGCTATCGACCACTTTATGCCGCTGATACTTTTTTTTTTTTTTAAGTAGTGATTGTAGTTTTTGCCATAAACAATAACCGTGCTTCTTATTTCTCTACAGGGTTTAAAGTTCAAATCATAAAGCAAACGTGCTTATACATATTATAGTTCTTATTAGTTTAAATGGGGAAGCCCATCTAGTAAATAAATGACGCATGCATGACTAGGTTTTTATCTGTCATGTTGAAGATACCACAGGAATAATAATTACTAAAGAGGCAAGTAAAAATTGTTTATAAAAAGCCGTGTTGATCTAGCGATCGCTACCGTAAATGTTGAGCTTGCGACACGGGATGGCATATAGTAGCGATCACTAGAATTCATCAGCGGATAGAGATCTTCAATCAGCAGATAAAGACATTTTCAAAACAACTCGGTATCGGATTTTCTTTTAACATTGGTCGACTTGGGCAAAATTTACACCACAGCGGCTTGCATCAGGTTAAGGAAGCGCAATACTATAATATGGACCGGTATTTCAGACTCTACCACTCTGCCATTGCTTAGAATCATACAGTAATGAGTACCTCGCAGTGTTCAAATAAAATATTCTTCCATCAAAACCACACATTATAACAAAATGTACCTAAACGTTAGGCAGTTAACGGATATCATTTGACCACTGTATATTTAGGATTATCCATTATAAATAGATAACAAACTTTATCAAACCTTACCTTATCGTGTTTTTTCAATATTTTTCTGAAGCCAGTGTAATTTAGATTCTGGTAGTTTTGTAGTAGAATGAGACTGAGATAGAATTCACTAAAGGCCAGTTTTAGTTCCTGTACTTTTCGCCGCGGTATCGCCTTTTTACCATCACCGCTTGCTTTAGGCTTAATCGTCTCGAAATGTGACTTTAATTCGCTTTGGAGTGTGGCGAATTTACGAGTCGCTTCGGCGAGCTTTTCTGAAAGAATAGAATGAGATGTAGCTTCTGCTTGCTTGGTGGTTTTTTTCTCTTAAAAAAAAGTTTTCCCGCACTTGGAATGACTCCTGTGCCCCGGGTGTGTTCACAAATATGTAATATCACATACACAAGACACCAAGACCCCGTAAAACCTCTGTAGGCTATGCTCATATTTGCTACGAGTGTGAATCGAACCCGTGATCTTTAGGGCAGCAGCTAATCGCTCAACCACTGCGCTGACATTGTGGTATAACTATGTAGTTAAAGATTTTCTGCCATAGAAAATTCGACTATTAGTTAAAATAACTAGACAAAATAGGTACCTATAAATAATTATTTAGCCGGGCAACAAGTGGAAGTTGGGCTACTTATAAAAATTCACAGCATAACAAATTCTAGTTTTTTATTGTATTTTTTTTTTTTTATCAAACGTGATGCGGCATGCGTGATAAACCCACGTGTGTGGATAAGGGCTGCCGTAGTTAGGTTAGTGTGGTTCAAATTCAAACCTAAAATCTCTCTATCTCTTACTATTAAACTTGTAAAGAGGACTATGGCTAGTAATTTTGTCGACTTACTATCGAGGTGTTACCCGATAGTCTTTAAGTCAAAGAGTCGTCGACCATATTATCGCTTACTGTCAGGTGCGATAATGATTAAGTGCGAGCCTATCAATAATAAAAGAAAAAAGTTTAAAGTCAAAATAATTATCCACATTAACTATCCTTAACTTAAGTGGCAGTGCACGTTGCTCGCAGAACATTTGGTTGATGGGGACGAACGTATCTGGAATGCCGACCACGAACCGGAAGGCGCAGCGTTGGAAGGCCTCCCACAAAGTGGACTGATGACCTAATGAGGGTCGCGGGCATCTGATAAATGCGAGACGCACAGGACAGGACATTCTGGCGACATTTGGGGGAGGTCTAAGTCCAACAGTGGACGTCTTTGGGCTGAAATGTTGATAATCCTTACCTGAATAAAAAGTGTTAATTTTCTTAAGTTCCTGATCACAGTAATGGAAGAATGTTTCATCAAAGTTTGCAAAGTGGCGGGAGAGCACTTCCGGCTCTACATTCTCAGCTGATGGTGCTTCTTCTACTGCTGTGTATAACATAGCCTTCATTTCCTGATGGAGAATTAGACATTTTTTGTATCAGTGTTCATATAATGTACCATTTAAATATTTAAGACTAAGTTGTTTTTTACATGGCTTGGGTAAGATGACAGTAGGACGAAAACATGTATCTTTAAGATGAGAGTAAATGATAGGTAGATATGAATCTGACAGCTGTCACCCGCGCCTTTCTATTCTAATAATGGTATAGCTTCTACCAAAGGCTTTGTCATTATGAAAGTTCTGTTTCATCATCGGACCATGAGATGTACAATTTTGCGAAACAAATGAGATTTGACAAAACGGTCTTTTACATTCAGTGTACATACTGCTAGGGAGTGGAGTTTCATTCCGGAGTCGCGTATTCCTGATAGCAACTAGGTGTCTAAATCATATATTTGCATAAATAAGGTACACAGGATTGAAAACATAAATAAAATTGATCGATTATTCTGCCTTCTATATGTCAAGATGTCTAAGTTACTAGGCAAGCATGTACCATTCTAGACCACATTGTCCCTTACCATCGGCTGAGATAGTGTATGTAATCTATGGGTACAATGTCACTCAGCGCCATTGAGGCGCATTTGATATACAGACATCCAATCATTTGTTTCTAAGGTTTACAAAGAATTTGCCCCAAGGATGTAATCTCCTGATACTTTTTAGAAAACTAACATGAAAGTGACAGAGAGAACTTTCATCAATTCAAAGTTGAATTTCATCAACATGGCGCGCACGGAACGTTATTCCACGCGCGCCTCAAGGAGATGTCAGCACACTGCAGGGGCCCAGTAGGGTCGAAGCCTACAAGGGTAATGTGAAATTGTACCCCGGGGCAATTTCTTCTTAGAACTCCAGATTCAGTACAATACATTGCATTGTATACCTACCATAGGTAAAGGCATAATTGTCTCAACAAATATTGATTTAAATCATAATGTATTATACTAGCTTACTCATACTATGTCACAGCATATTTTTGCTATAATTATGAGCATGCTCTAGTAACATGGCTTACTATTTAAATAGGTATTGTAAACTTGACAAAAACCATTTGCTCACATAAATTAAAGGACACTGGGTAAATTTGTCTAGAAGTGGTCTATGAAACAAAAAATATCATATTCATAATATTTTGTATTTTATCATTAAAACCTGAAGGTATGGCTTATTTTTTAAATATGGAAATGGGAAATCTTGTGATGACTTCTCCTGCTCTAGAGCAGTGTGTCAGACTTTTACTTTGACAATTTTGTCCAGTCTTCTTTATTTAAAGATATAATTACTGCGGCTACAGAAAAATAAGTCCATTGCATGTTTACTATACTATAAAAATTAATATCTTGTGTTTTCTCATTAAACTTTCCACAAATAGTCTCCTTTAAAGATTATTATAATTACTGCTGCTGCATAAAAATAATTGCCTGTTTACTATCAAAAATTATTATTCTGTTTTCTCACTAAACTTTCTACAAAGAACACAGTTTTTTTTTTAAATAAATCTTCATGCAACACGAAGTTACAAAGTTGAACTTAAAATATTAAGTGATATCTACCAGTCAACCAAGGGTGTTGTAGAGAATGTTATAACAGTACTAAAGGGAGCAAAAATAAGAGAACTTGTATTCCGTAATATGTTATTTCTGTTATGTATTTGATTGAAAGAAAACAGTTGTCTTGTTTTAATATTAGTCAAGGGCAAAGTGGTATTTATTTTTAAATCTCTCCTTGCCCCTTCTTTATGATGCAGCAAATTATTTCAATTTCTATTCAGTCATAAAGTTATTAACTTTACACTGCACTTATATAAGCAATTGAAAAAACAAAAGATCCAAGGGCTTATATATTTATTGTCTTTTATTTGTTGTATTAAAACTTATTAGAAACTTTACATAATAACGTAATTTTTCATTAACTTATTATGCAGTACTCTTTGAAAAATAGACATACAATAATAAAAGTGGGTAGATAGAATACAGGTAAAGCGTAAATTATAATGCTCATATCTACAATTTTATGGACTGCAATAGTACTTGCCTCATAGTTTATGTATTGTTTACGCCACTCAGGCGTAATATGTGCACTTAAGTGCTCCGCGAACTTCATCTTAGGACCTTACTACACGACTTTGTCGCTACAAAAACTCTTAAACACTAACTATAATTCTCAATATCCAACATAAAATGTTTGCCACGGACAAACCGAGTTTACTTTGTGATAACTGGAAATGGTGACCTCATTGCACTGAGTATATATATTTGAGTAAACACTGGAATGATACGGTATTACTTATGAGCAAATTTTTATCTTTTTGTGTTTTAATTTTTCCATTAAAATACGATGGACTGTTTCTTCGGATCACCTGAATGAATGACAAAAAATGACACAAGCAAGCACACACAAGTAGTTTCATAATGATGTGCTTGCACTCAATTTTATTTACGTAGACGATTGATAGACTAAACTTTAGTCGATTTTAGACTTCTTTATTTTATGTCAATCTAGCTTCTACCATTGTCTCGGTTAACGCAGTGTTGTTAGTAATTCCCCCATTGTTAATTAATAAGATCTATTAACAGCATTTTCACTCAGATGAAAGTAGATAAACATGGTTTACTCATGTACCAAATTTAATTCAAATTCGTTTGAACGAGGAATAACAAACATTATAAAGGCAAGAAATTGTATGCGTGTGTGGGCACGCGTACAATCTCTAGCCCTTATATATATTAGTGTAACCTATATGCTATTATGCTATACAACATATAGGTAACGGTAAAGAATAGCGTCAAGTCAAAACATAGGGCCAATAACCAACCTGCTCAATCCACTGAAGTGTATTTCCACAGAGCTATATACCTACAACTAATGTAATATTAATTTCGTAAAATTAAACAACATTGTTGAATGGATGAAAGATCAAAACTAAAACATTTTTTATTTTTAAAGTATGTCAATACTACAATAGTTAAATACGAAAGAGTTTGTAACATTTCTCCCCCTTTAACTAAAATTACATCTCCTCGATAAGCCGGCGAGGTGGTCTGGTCAATCGCCGAGGACGGTGCAAAATTTCTGGTTCCACGTTAATGGCAGAATGTGGTGTCCCGTAGGGCGTTCCGTGTATAGACGATGGTTGGTCATCTAAAACTGGGCTCGAAGGATCTGAAGAGTTACTGGCTGTAACAGTGTCTCTTCTCGCCGTCGAGCACGCCGGTGTTGTTGTCGATGAATTTTCCGTTATGGTAGAATCATCTCTTGTAACTGCGCAGGGAGTCAGAGACGAGTGTCCAGATACAGGTGGCTGTTCTACTGTAACTACACGAGGCCGAATGTGATCAGCGTGTCTTCGTTTATCTTCCCCATTAGGAGTAGTGACGACATATGAGTACTTATGGTTACGTTTTAAAACTGTCGCTGGTTGCCATGTTTTTTCCATGCGAGTTTTTGTGTACACGCTGTCACCAACTTTAAAATCAGGCGAAGATGCAGCTATGTTTTCCTGCACTTGTTTAAATTGAAGTATTTTCCTGCGGTTGGGTCGAATGTTGGATAATAAACAGTTTAACTGTCGGCCAAACATTAATTGTGCTGGAGATTTACCAGTCGTGGAGTGTGGAGTATTCCTGTAAGAGGATAGAAATTCGTAGAGGCGCTGTTTAATACTTCCCTCACTGGACAACATTCTGGATTTAAATGTTCTCACAAGACGTTCCGCTAAGCCGTTTGTGCGAGGGTGATAAGGAGCAGATGTGACATGGTGAATTCCCTGACTTTTGCAATAATTTTTGAATTCATTCGATGTGAACTGAGGTCCGTTGTCTGACACTATCATCTCGGGTAGGCCAAATGTGCAAAATATATCATCAAGAATGGAACATAGATTTCGTGATGTGGTGTTTTTCATGGGTTTAATCTCGATCCACTTTGATAGAGCGTCGCAGAGAATCAACCAATAAGTCCCTTCAAAAGGACCCGCAAAATCGACATGAATTCTTTCCCAAACTCTCTCGGGAATTGACCAGGAGAACACAGGCAATTCCGGATTAGAAGGTCTGTTTTCCTGGCATCTACGACATTGCTTGACATATGTATCAATGTCTTCTTCAATAGACGGCCACCAAACATAAAACCTTGCTAAGGCTCTCATTGCAGATATGCCTGGATGTCCTCTGTGTAGGTATGTTAATGTTAGCCTTCTCAAAGAAAACGGTATGACGATTCTACCTTGCCATAATAGAATTTTATTTTCGACGGACAGTTCATTCCGCTTTTTAAAATAAGGCTGTATACAGCTATCACCGTAATTATGATTTTTTGTTTGCCATCTATTTCAACAGTGACATCTGTGATTCCCTTTGGTATGAGTTTATGGTCGCCGTAAGCTCGCAGTTTCGGTCCTTGTAGTAATTCTGGCGAGCCAATTTGTTTCCAGAATGATGTACTGATAATTGAATATATTGAGCCTGGATCCCAATCCATGGTGCACTTATGACCGTTGATCGTTGCATCAATTTTTTTGCACCTCATGTTGGTAGTGTTAATTTTGTATATATTCGCGTCCTCATCACTTTCCTCGGAAGACGTGCTACTAGATGCTCTGTTTATTGAAGACTTTTTACTATTTGATATGCTCTGTATTCTCTTGTTGTATGTCATTCCTTGTCTAAATTGTATATATGCTCTTCCTGATTTTAAACAACAGCTTTCGTAATGACCTTTTGCTTGGCAAGCTTTACAGGTATGGTTAGCAGCGGCGCAGTTATTAATATCATGTTTTTCAGTACTTCCACATCGTAGGCACTGATTTTTCGTAAGTAGGCGTTTTTTATAAGAGTCATTTCTATTGAATTTCATTGTATTGTTGTCTTGTAATTTTGTTCTACGTTTGATGCGTTGTACTGTAAACTCATTCGTTGCGTTATCATTTTCTGCGTATTCTCTTGACTGAGCGATAGCAAATATTTGTTCGAATGTAATTTCGGTTAATTTTCCGTCACTGTTTCGTTCCTGGAGGTCTGGCCACTTTTGTTTAAGATCTATTTCTAGCATTTCATGATTAAGGCCTGTGGCGAAACGATCACGTAATTGACGCTCTAGCAAGTCGCCCTTGTAGCCACAGTCCTGACAACGTTCTTTTAATTTGTTGGCATATATTTCCATGGATTCGTTATCTTTTCTCGTGCAGTTCCAGAACTCAGTTAGAGCTTTGTATCTGGTAGTTTTCTTATGGTAAAAACTATAAAGTTTGTCTTTTAATTCTTCGTACGTTCGTGATGCGAATGTGTCCATGAAAGCGGTTTTAATTTTGTGGAAGACATCCGGTGGTAGACATGTTATAAAAAGATCTTTTTGTATTGATTTGTATTCAGTTCCATAAATGTTGCATTTTGTTTCAAAATATTCGATAAAATTTTCGATAGATGTAGTGTCTGGGTTAAATTTGTCGTGAGAAAAATGTTGGATTCGAACACTTACGTCACTTTTCTTGGCCGCTTCTGGCTCTGATATTGTAGGTGCACGTTGTGCTGTTTGTACTGCTAAGATTCGTAAGAGTTCTGTTAATTGTTGTTGTTGGGTCTGTTGAGCCCTAAGGAATTCCTTAAATTGTTGAGGATCCATTTTTTTCAATCCTCGTCGCCAATTAATGTAATATTAATTTCGTAAAATTAAACAACATTGTTGAATGGATGAAAGATCAAAACTAAAACATTTTTTATTTTTAAAGTATGTCAATACTACAATAGTTAAATACGAAAGAGTTTGTAACAACAACCATCTTCTAGATTCAATAATAAGTGTCCTACAGGACCGTATGTCTCCTGAAGTTCTTAACTTGTTTCCGCTAAGTATTTTCATGCCAAAAAGCGAATACTGTAATCAAGACATTGAAACTGTAAAACAACTATCAACCGATTATAAATACATTCATCATTCATCATCATTTCAGCCGAAAGACGTCCACTGTTTTTACCCGACTGCGCGAGAAGGAGGGTTATGTTTTTCGAGAGTATGTATATATGTATGTATAATTGGATCTAGTTAAGCAGAAAGAACTCTTGAGAGTTGTCGTTAGATTCGTTTTTCTGTGAGAGTGATACTGAGTATATCAAAATAAAAATAACAAAATGGCGGATTTTAGGCGCCAAATTCAAATGTTTGGCACGCTCTGCGTCCTGAACAGCTCGATGGATTTTAGTTTGCAAGGTGTCGTTAGATTTGTAATTACTGTAAAAATGATATCGTAATAAAATAAAACTAAAAATAAATAAAAATGGTAATAAAAAAAAAAAAAAAAAACCGACTGCTTTTCTGAGTATTCATGAAAAGGCCCTTAAATAAGAAAGTCGTTGTACCCGATTACCGACCTAGACTACCTGTTAGTGTAGCGACACTAGCTCCAAAGGTGGATCCACCCTTATAATGCACATCAATCATCATCAATAGACACCGCAATTAAATAAATAAGTTACAGTTACACGGAAATGTAGCGTAATCACTCAGGTAGTGATGTTTTTTAATTAGTTATTCAGTATAGGCGGATATAATATGGAGATCGATGCATAACACTGGTAATGTATCAGTACTTATTAGTATCTTCACACGCACACACAAACATTGTAGTGACGCAATTAAGAAATGATTAAAATGTTTTAGTTTCTTTTTTTGTATGAGTAATGGTGTACAATATAGTATATAATAAAGAATAATAATATAATTAATAGTAACTAGTATTTTTAGATCCTAAAATGATTCTTGACTGTTTAATTAAGAATATTTTAGGATAACAAAATAAACAATTTAAAAAATAGCCGAAATAAATTCAGTCGCTTATTCTTTAAGGATGTGTATTTATGTTACATGTTGTATATCAACAAGGTTACAATATAATCAGTTCAGTAGTTATTGCCTGAAAGAGTAACAAAAACATGTAAATATAAAAAAGCAGCTTTATATTAGTAAAAAGGAGGAAAAGGAAGGATCCTCCGACCAGACGGGTGTTATATCTGGTGGGCTATTACCCGATAGATGATTTCGGGTTTGTTCTATATGTTCCGATTGCACGGAGAATCTTACTTGCGCGATGCAGGATTAGTTCTTATGTGACGACATAGATGTCGCTACATCACTCCCCTCCGGAGATCGGAGATCGATGGTTCTTGATGCTTCTTGATGCGTCGTGATGCGTGCCAGGCCAGTGGAGGTAGGTTCCAGTGAGTCGGAATCGGGTTCCGCATAGTTCTCGGTGAGTCAGAACTGTCTGCGTAGATACCCCAGTGAGTTGGGGTGGTGCTATCCCAGTGAGTCGGAATACGATGCTGCAGGCTCCAGTGAGTCGGAGTAGTGCGGCTGGCTCCAGTGAGTCGGAGTAGTGCGGCTGGCTCCAGTGAGTTGGAGCGGTGCTGTGCGACGTAGGGCTTGACTGCTGTCGTCGACCAGGAGAAAGCTCTTCATATGACTGGCCGAAGGTGCAGGTGCTTAGCCAAGGTCGCTGATGAGGCTGAGAGTGATGACCAGGTATGACCAAGTAGGCATGCTGGTGGTCAGGATACCCATATAGCCGTGGGTGCTGGCTGTATGGCTCGCTGCTTGAAAGCTTGAGGAAGTGATGATGACGTCACGAAGTAGTAGCTGCACGAAGGCTGCGCTGACGTTCTTTGTCGAGGGTCACCAGTTTGGGGGTGGTGGAACAGAGAGTAAAGTCCCACATACCTCCATTGAAAAGGGAGGATCCTCCGACCAGACAGGTGTTATATCTGGTGGGCTACTGCCCGATAGATGATTTCGGGTTTGTTCTATATGTTCCAATCGCGCCGCGAATCTTACTTGCGCGATGCAGGATTAGTTAATTTGTGACGACATAGATGCCGCTACAGTATGATTTTAAGAACAAAGCCTTAATTCTATCAAATATTTGTAAGGATTCGGCTGTATAAATATATTTTAGCATTTGAATTTATTTTTGACAGTGTTATTTCAAATAGTTTTTATTAAATTTCTACTCTGCAATGTAGTCGATTTGTAGTTATTTACTTACTAATAGAAACGGCACTATTGACAGCTGTTCAATGTCAATGATAGATTGTCAAGCGACTTAATTTTATTCGTACAGAAACTTATAAATTAAATTTTATTTATTTTACTGTTACACGCTAAATAAATACTCTCAGCGTTTGATGATCTATTAGCAGTTCGTACGTGTTATTGGCAAAATTGTGGTCTCTTCCGCAAATGAGTTGAAGTTAAATAAAATTTTCGATAGATTGGCAAAAGCTTAATGAAAAAATTTATAGACAAATAAAAATAAAAGATTTATTTCTCTGTTTCAATTTCTAATTCACTAGTGGAGTTATCTCTGACTGGGAACAGGGCATGGTTGATGTTCTCTGGAATGACTCGGGCTACTTTTCTGGGTTCCTTCACTAATGTCTTGGGGCATTGCATTTCTGACCAGCTTATAGGCACCATACTGATGCCTTGAGGGGAACCTTCTGCAGTAGCTATCACCACTCCTAACTCATTCTCCGCTGTTGACAGGTGGTACCAGTGGATTTCTGTCATTGGGAGCTGGTTTTGTTGTTAAGGATAATATATTCCACAAAGTCCATTAACTGCACGTCTGTGAAAATGACTGTGACTAATGCACACATGGTAAAGATTAAGTAGATTTCGCATCTTGTTGTGATGTCTTCAGAATCCGATGACTAGGAATTTTGTTGGTATTACTAGCCCGTATTGTTCCACTGCTGGGTATATGCCTTCCTCCATTCCTTTCAACGAACATACAGCGTACGTAGTGGAGCGTGCCTGTTGTTAACCACATCATCGCTTACTGAAGAGTTGAAGTTCAAGGATAATATTTCTTATATGCAGTAGAGAAATTAAAATTGTTAAATGAAATTTTACAACAAATGTAGGTTGATATACATAAATAAAACTGTTGAACAATAATAGTAAGTTTTCATCAAAAAGGATACAACTCTCGCCAATATCACATCCCCAGGTCTGTAACATTTATATGGGTCCACTCTATCTTTCTCTGTAGCTTTAATGTCTTCTTTCTTCAGGATTCCTCTATATGGCCTAACTAGAACTGATGAACCCACACACAATATAACACATTGGACCATTCTTGGGTTCACCACTGTCACTTTTGCAGTCACTATGTCTCCAGTCTTAGGCAGAATACTAGGTGTCCTTGGGCTTTCTACTGATACTATTGTTACCTGAAAAAATAAATTTATTGTTCATAAAATAAATTAAATAAATAGATTGTTATTTTCATTTTTGCATCACAGTAAAAATGATGCATAAAACTAGCATGGTATCTTTAGCATTGTGGCATTAGCTTGTAGCGTTTATTAAATGTTTAGTGGAGGATTTAGTAATACGAAGTTTCATAGAACAATATTTACCAACCTCATTTTCATCCTGTTCCATTTTTAGTGTACCACACAAAGTAGCATAAATATATCCTCTGAGCTCATACGTCCCGGGTCCAGCGACATTTTCTTTATTCGATAAACTTAGTCGCATACCAGGGATGCATAATTTTCCCATTTCTTTTAACTTTTCTTTATTCAATGCTGCCATGATGTTTTTTGTAGGTTATGTTGTAAAATAATAATTATTTTTCAATGTTTACAGTATTAGTGTTGATCTCTTAAAAAGTTTTCTTTTATGGCGGATACGAAATTCAGTAACATTTAGGGAAACTGATTAATTACGATGAAAATATAAATTAAAACTTTGTTGATAAACAAGTTTTGACATTTACAATCTGAGAAGCAAAAACAAGTTTTTTTTTTTAAACGTAGACAACGAGCATAGAGTGTTGAGTGCAAAGAGAATATAAGCACTACGTGTTCGAATATCTTGCTTTGTTGGATTAGAGGTGGGATGAAATATGTTTATAAAACACTAGTTTTTTTTCTATCTCACTTCAGCCGTTAAAATTGTTTTTTATATTAGTTTGTTGTTTAGTTAGTTTTTTGAGACTAGATGATTATTTTTTTCTTTTCCACTAGGATTCTGAAAGAACAAATCTTGAATTAATACATTCGGTTACACTTATAATTGTTAAGATTATTATAAAAACATACAGAGTTTATTTTTAACCGACTTCGAAAAGGAGGAGGTTCTATGTTTGGCTGTATGTATTTTTTTTTATGTATATTCACCGATATCTCGGTCATTTGTGGACCGATTTTGAAAATTTTTGTTTTGATTGAAAGATTATACTCCTGAGTTGGTATAGAAATATTGTTTTTATCTGATGATGATCTACGAAGATATAGAACGGAACTCGTCAAAAAACCATAGCAGAACTGTCGTAACAAGTAAAATTGCTTTGTTTATACATGTAGTCGGTGGCTGACTAAAGGAAGAAGGGGAGGAGATACAGAACTGATCTGATGATGAAGACGGAAGGTAGGTAAGAGCCGAAACTTTGAAAATCAGTGTATCCTAGCCGTGTTTGGTATTGGTAACTATCTATTTAAGTTTGGCTGAGGGGTATTACAACAAAAAAGTGTGAAATAAAAAACCTTTAACAAACAAAAAAAATACAACCAACTTCAAAAAAACACCAAAAAGTGCAAAATAACTTTAATTTCGGAAGTCGATGTTTCTATAATAGATTGGTCTCTTCGTTACTTAACACCAACAACTTGGTCGCTCATTTATTTTCTTAGTGTGACATTTTGACATGTACAGACGCCAGCACATCAACCTATCTGAATCTGTCAAAGTTCTTTAAAAGATTTTCAACCTTATCAGAATAATAGAAGGTTAATGTTCGATTGGTAAAATTTGATAGATTGGTGTAGACTGACGTGCTGGCGTCTGTACATTCTACTTTTCAGTTAATTCTTATCAGATTAAACCTTCTTTAACATTAATTACCTAACTTTGATAAAATGGGAGTGTAGTGGTTAGCGTCAGCAAAAGTTTATTTTGAAACTAGTGACCCGCCCCAACTTTGCACGCGTGCAGTGGTGATATTAAATATATTATGCATGCATTATACATATAAACCTTTCTCTTGAATCACTCTATCTATTTAAAAAAAATCCGCATCAAAATCCATTACGTAGTTTTAAAGATCTAAGCATATATAGTGACAGATAGCGGTATGCGACATTGTTTTATACTATGTAGTTTTAACTATACACCGTTAAATTTTGGTCGTTTTAATCCCGCGGAGGGTCGATTCAGTACATGAAACCCTATCGATTTGTAAAGATAAAAATGAAAAATAAAGTACTTTTTTTTAACTCCAGTTACGCATGTACGAAATTAATTAATTTAAGTCCACGGGATTAAAACGACCAAAATTTAATGGTGTATAATTGACTATTCTATATAATTTGAAGGCATGCATGGCTTAAATGACTTGGTAATCTAAGCCACAAACAATACATAAAGTAAAAATATATGCTTTTGCTGGTCGTTGACGTGTCACGTCAGCTGGTTGGAGTGACATTTGATTGTGTGGAAGTTAATCTGTTTTATGGGATTTTGCGTGAATATCTCTAAAATATACTAGAGATATGCTTACAAAGTTTGAAACTAAGTCGGCGCGGGTGAAAGGTATATCCTTTCATGCGAAGCGGCCGTGGGTTTTGGCTAGTTTACACAATGGTGTGATACAGCTATGGGATTATCGTATGTGTACATTGCTGGAGAAATTCGATGAACATGACGGTCCTGTGCGTGGCATTTGCTTCCACATCCAACAGCCGCTATTTGTTTCCGGCGGCGATGATTATAAGATCAAGGTTTGTGCTCAGGATGATTAGTTGAGATATAACTTTTACATGTATGTTTCATCATGTTTATGACACGTATATCGTATCTGGCGTATCAATTATGATTTTCTCCTGTAATTACAATTACACTATGAATAAGTATGTATATGCCTATGCTTCAGTGCGTGAATGCAAGAATGTCGTTCTGAATTTCTTAAATTTTTTACTCAGTCCATATAAACAAACAAAATTTCTGTATATTGTTTTAGCTATGAGTTAAAACAATATACAGAAATGTTGGGTATTTTTTAGAAATGTTGATTATGTTTTAGTCGCATAGTTAAACAGATGAACCTGTTGGATGCAGGAAAGCAGATCAATATGAGATGCAATTATAGAATTGACTAAATCATGTCTATTACACTGACTTACAAAAAGTTTAATACAATCATCTTTATCAATTACTAGCTTCTGCTAGCGGCTTCGCCTGTGTTAAAGAAGATTTCTCGGTCAGTGAGTCATCTTAGGGGTGGATCTCCATACAAACCCATTTCATCCCCTTAGAGGCTGAATTTTGAAAATACCCTATGTACTTGCCTATGTCACAAAAGGAAGCCTAGTGCCAAGTGACAGGTTCCAAGTCCCAATAGGTTTGACTGTGTGTCTATATGTCAGTTTCTTCTTTTATACAATTCAACAATAAATTATTAATCCATTGGAATGTTATTAAACGACAAAAAAAAATCCTAAAATGAAAATAAAAATGATTTTTTTTTTAAACAAACTAAATAAAATAAAATTGTAAACAAAAAAGAACACCATCCATACAATAATGTCAACTTTTTTCTCAGCTGGCAAAGAAGTTTTTTAAGTTGTTGTAAAAATAAAAATAAAATAAACAAAGTCCTGTTATGCTATTATGTTTTCTGACTAAACTACTGGATGTATTTAAATAATCTTTGCTATACAGACTGGGAACATCATAGGTATAAGCAGCTTAATTTATTGTTGTATTGTCGGTGCCATCCTGTATATTAATTATATATTTTTAATAATAGCTTGTTTATGGTTGCAGGTATGGAATTACAAGCAGAGGCGGTGCTTATTCACTCTTCTGGGCCACTTGGACTACATCCGTACAACATTCTTCCACCATGAGTATCCCTGGATATTGAGTGCTTCTGATGACCAGGTTTTTACTTCTTATTTATGCTCTCAAGATAAAAATAAATTTGTGAACAATTTATCAGTTAGCTATGTTACTATTCATCCATTATCCTATGTCGACTGGTAGATAACATTAAATCTGCATGTAAATATTTAATATATAAATTTTATTTTTTTCCAGACAATCAGAATATGGAATTGGCAGTCTAGACAATGTATCAGTGTGCTAACCGGTCACAACCATTATGTGATGTGTGCACAATTCCACCCGACAGAGGATCTCCTGGTTTCCGCATCCTTAGATCAGTCTGTACGTGTATGGGACTTCTCCGGATTAAGGAAGAAGAGTGTTGCGCCTGGACCTACAGGATTGGCTGAGCATTTGAGAAATCCACAGGCTACAGACTTATTTGGACAGGTATTTTAAACAGTTTTTAGGTGTTATGTGTGTGTTTTTATATGTTAAAGGCTATGCAGCTTGTTAATTTGAATTTCATGATGAAATAGGGTCCAATATCAGTTTAATTTCATTAGAATTTATTCTTTGATTTTATCATGCCCCACATTTCCACGTATGCATGATTAATACCTGCTTTCAGCAACTAGATCCTTTTTGTTTTTTATTTTGTGGCAATTAGTGCCCACTGGTGCATCACACAGTGACAGATAAAATATGTTGAGTAATACTTAGATGATGACCAGAACCAAAGTAAAGTCATTAAAATTTAATAGAAAATAAAATTTTAGTAGCTACTTTGCATGTTTTGAATTTTTTTATTTGTATTTAAAACATTCTATTTTATGTTTTTAGTTAAAAATGATTAAAAAGGTACATTTTATGAGATTTTAAATGTAGATTTGTGTAGCTGTAGACTTGTACTTGGTTTGTTTGTCTGTTCTTGTTTAGTAGCCAACATGTGGCTGTATTCTGAAGTGTTACAACCATATTTGTTCTGTTTCATAAAAAGGAGGATACAATTGGGTATTTGATCTTTTTTCCTATTTGCATCAAACAGTAACTTTATCCAAAATTGTAAAAATCAAATTCGTTCCAAATTATGTCAGTTTGAACTTAAAACCCAGATTGCCTTGACACAGAATAAGGAAAAATATTTTTGGTTTTGTACAAAAAATTAATACAGACAAGTACCCAATTCCTCCTAAGATTTTCTGTCGCTAACATTTAAATTGTAATAATAGTAGTTGCAATGCTTCGTAGCACAGCTTTTTGTCATAGTTAGTTATTATATAATGCTTTTATATATTTTTTTTTTATTTCATGACTTTATTATAAATTTATATCAAATATAAATGAGTAACATGCTGCAATATATAAATATTGTGTTGAGTCTTATTAGAAAGAATATCTTAACTGACAGTTTGCACTTGTAAGGTGAAGTATTTTGTTCCTATTTTTAAAGTACGACTACATAGTAGTAAACATCATAAAAATGTTCTAAAAAATGTCAATAATTATGATATATTAGAATAGGCACTGTTGACATGTTGTCATAAATACGTTCAGTGCGTATTTTATACTGTGGATGAAGTTTAAAAAGAAAATGTGATATGTGTAGCTAATAAATAAATATAAAAAAGTTTACCAATAAGAAAAAATCGTGATCTTGATTAAAAAAAAATGATGATTACTATAGTTTAACTAATATCTCAGGAACTACTTCTTTTGGATTGAAACATTCTTTTTGTGGTAGATAACCCATACATATAATGTTCTTCCTGAAAAGGCTCGATACAAGTTTATTTAAAACTCGAAAAAAATATCTTACAAAAACATATTCAGCACACACATACACACTTAACCTTTTAACCGCCTACGTCGGATATATCCGACAAACACTCGCGTTTGATCCACCAGAGTCGCACATCCACGACCAAATACTTCATCACGTCAGATTTTCTGTCACCTATGGGGATAGAAGAGCTAAACGAGATGGAGTACCCAGTCGCAAACACACGACCCTGGCGAATAAGACACGAAAACACTTATACGACAGACGCAAGTGGTTAAAGGGATAAATAAAAAAAAAAAAAACAGTTTATAATATATGTATGTATAATATTGATGTTATAACACATCACCAATGTTGCTGAAAGCAACTGATTTTACAGGCTGATGCTGTTGTCAAGCATGTCTTGGAGGGTCACGACCGCGGAGTCAACTGGGCAGCTTTCCATCCCAGCCTGCCACTCATTGTGTCAGCGGCTGATGACAGACAGGTCAAACTGTGGAGAATGAACGATGCTAAGGTACCTGGAAGCTGCTACTATGGGATGATGGATCATACTTTGGTTTCAGGGTTATCTGGTATATCTTTGTTCGTAACAGTAACTTTTTCTGACCTGCTTTTTGGTGTTCATCATCATTTGGTTATGATGTACTTTAAGCACAGTTAAGTTTGTTTAGTAAATTGTCTAAAATACTTGGTAATAATTTGAATTCATAGCTAAGTGTCGACTTCAGTGTCTTGTATTTTATATTGATTTTTGTAAAGCCCATAAAAAGTATGGGTTACAATTGGTGGAATTTGAACTTTATTTTTTT
This sequence comes from Leucania comma, assembly GCA_958295575.1. Taxonomy (NCBI): domain Eukaryota; kingdom Metazoa; phylum Arthropoda; class Insecta; order Lepidoptera; family Noctuidae; genus Leucania; species Leucania comma. The sequence goes on from OY282483.1 coordinate 7,102,942, forward strand.
ATGACAGAGGTTTTGTCCCAATATTCTTAATTCAATTATAGGGAAACAGTTTAAAGATCGTCGTCATTATTTATCAATCGTATTAAATGTCTGTAAATAGTCTTTGTACCTATTTCGATTAATAAACGCACACAGACTCGAGGCGCCAATGTAAGAACGAAGTGATGACGCCTTTTTATAGCTGCAGATAATATACCAGTAGAACAATTTCACAATTGTTAACCCGGTACTATTGAGCCTGACAATTTACTAAACAATACGATTATATGACTGACTACATAACTACATATTTGCGATTCAGCGTTCCCTTAACCCATTGCTTGGTGTTTGTGTCAAGCAGTTTTTAACCTTTGAGTAAGACTTTAGACTAATTTTTTTTGTCTAACTTGTTCCTCTAATCCTGAAGAAATTCGATAGAGATGATGGGTTGAAAATTTAACGTATAATTTCTAGAATAAAAGCTGACTACGAGTTTAACTGGTGGTAGCATAGTTACATAAAACTAAATTTAATTTTTAATTTTTGGTCGTCATAATTGTATCGATGATACAGTTGCAGCTCAGTGGGAGTGGGTTCAAATTGTAACCTAGACAGAGATTTTATTTCATCACTCTCAGAATTGTAAAGGAAAATATCGTGAAGGATCCAGCATGTCCTTGAACATAAAAATTTGAAGACATTCATCAACCCGCATTGTGACCGCGTGGTGGATTACGGCCTCTTTCCTCTAATAAAGAGAAGGCCTGAGTCCCAGCAGTAAGAAAGAAAAATATTTTGTTTGACACATATAGACACACACAATGCAGAAACAACATGTAGACACTGAAGATAAAAAAAAAGGATAAAACTAACATTGCGAGTCTCACGGTTGCGTCAAATAGGTCCAGTAGGAATACTATTAGGCTGATTATGCTATATGTATACCTATATTGATACCCATCGTGTCTGCGAGTTTCGCTTATTAATTTAACTTGGTCCTGTATGTCACAATACTCGATATGAATTCCCATTTTCAGCAACTGATGCTTAGGATTCTATGCTTTTAATTTTAAGCTGAAATCATTTAAGAGGTGGTTTGCAAGTTTCCATTCTAGGAGTTTCTTTTTTTACTAATTTGTAAATAAATATTATTTATTAATTACTTAGGTGGCACAAAAAGAGGTAAGCACAATTTTATAATGTTGATTTGTTATTCGAATATAAGTTATGGTCTGTAATAGTGAATTTTGTCAAATTCAGTCGTCAATTTATAGGAAAACCGTTGGTGACATTTAAAAAAAAAAAAACTTGGTGTTAAAGCTTCTTTAAAATATCTTGAATCTTGAGAGATTCTAATAAAAACGATTTTCTACAAAACGATTGCTTTCATAGAAAATCTCGTAAAATTCGATGATACGGTACCCTGTATCGACTGTTATTCAACTGTATAAACGATTCGACAAAGCCACAAATGACAAAGCAATCGCCAAACTTAAGAGGCAGTGAGCAGGGCACATTGCTCACAGAACAGACGGTCGATGGGCCGAAACGCGTTCGTCATTCCAGAAGGATGGCGAACGCGTATCGAAAGACGTAGCGTTGGAAGGCCTCTCACAGGGTGGACCGATGACCTGGTGATGGTCGCAAGAATCCGATGGATGCGAGGACTGGTGACATTGACGACACGTGCGGGGAGACCTATGTCCAACAGTGGACGTCTTTCGGCTGAAATGATGATGATAGATAGGATAACAAATAAATTTAAGATTCAATTTCATTAAAAAAACATTTTTAATCATTTGCATTGACAATATGATAGCAGGGCTTAGAGAAAATCATAATCAATCAATCCCAAATACTTTGGACTTACGAAAAATCATTATTGCCATATCGTTTTGTCCAGATCCCAAGGTTTGAAATAGCAATAAATAACGGGTCGTCCATTAATCACGTGAAAAATTGTCAATTCCCCAGTAGGTCATACAACTAACCAGCAGTAAATCTGACTTTGACTGAATTTGACTGGCCTGTTGGTCTAGTAATCAGTGGCCCTGACTGCTATGCTAGAGGTCGTGGGTTCGATCCCCACCCAGAACAAATTAATGTGATGAGTACGATCGTTTGTTCTGTGTCTGGGTGTAATTTATCTTTAATAATTTGTATGTATTTATAAACTTACAGGGTGGCACAGACAATACAACAGTAACTAAGTATATCTAATTATACTCCCAGTCTGCATATCAAATATTATTCGTATATATCCAGTAGTTTAGTTACGGGACATTATATTTCATTTTCAGCATTTTCTACATCTCACAAAAAAAAAACACTAGATTTCGATTTAAGTATTTTTTGGTAGTTTAATAATATCCCTATGAACTTTAGTACTACGAGTGTTTTAACACTTCGATCCACAACTACCCAACTTGTTCATACAAAAGTAGACTCTAAACATCGGAATTAAGGCCTATAGTGGCGTGGATGTGAGAGGACACCGGTGTCCTCTGAGCTAGGACAGATTAATTTATTGTCGTATGGTCGGCGCCACGTTGTATAAGTATGTTTATCAGTTGTCTAGTATTCATACTACAAGCTAGATGGCGTTGGGTGAATGATGGAAAAAATCACTAAGAGTTAATTTCTTCAGGCTTGGGAAGTGGACACGTGCCGCGGCCACTACAACAACGTCTCCTGCGTGTTATTCCACGCGAGACACGAACTGATCCTGTCCAACAGTGAGGACAAGTTCATCCGAGTCTGGGACATGACTAAGAGGACTTGCTTGCACTCCTTCCGCAGGGAACATGAGAGGTAAGGTGAAAATTAAACTAATACTCTTTGATTGGAACAAAGATTCTTGTTTGACAAAGCGGATTGGACTTTCTCATTAGAAAGTTAGTATCAGGCCCAGGATTGTTTGAAAGAATCATTGCGGCCTTGGAAAGCAAAGGAAAACTAAAGGAACACGAGTGAGTTTTAGTCAGTAAGTCTGGCATTCTCTCTCGCTCCAGATTGAGCCTTAAAAGAAGGCTCAAGTCTGGCCTAGAGCATGCTTGGAGGGAATGTGTTCGCCTCCATTTTTTTTTTTTTTTTTCGGTAGGTAAAATCATCCAATGACAAATCCCGCCCTTGGGTGGAGCGGGAAGTAGTGTCAGACTCTTACTGACTAAAAACCTACCCCGTTCCATTCTTCGCCTTGGTCCCAGGGCCCCGGGTGCCATTTTCACATACCCTTTGACCCCAGTAGGCTTCGGCCGTGTTCGCCTCCATGGGACTTCATAATTGTAAAGTATAATATGGATGTATGATATAGTATAGTAAAGTATAATATGGATGTATGATCTCTAGAACACCTCTGGCCAATCCATATTTATTTATTGAGTGCCTCCAAACAAAGATTCTACGATGCAAGACGTGTTATTTCAATAAACTTCTTGGTTATGTTTTTTACGGGTGTTTTTAAAATCGTGCGGTTTTCATCACGCATGCGGATTTGCTCCGCATGCGTAACCTCCGCAAATGCCCTTTTCATACAAGTATTTATAGTGCGTGCCGAACCGAAAATTCGAAGCCATGTGACGTCCACCAAACTACTACTATGTCCAACTAATTGAAACCATTGATTATGCGATGTTTTTTATTCTCAGATACTGGGTGCTAGCCGCCCATCCGACTCTGAACCTATTCGCTGCCGGCCACGACGCTGGCATGATACTGTTCAAGCTGCAACGCGAGAGGCCTGCCTATGCCGTGCATAATAACATGCTATTCTATATAAAGGATAGGTGAGTTTCTTTTTTTGATGGTATACCCGACTGAATTGAAGTTAAAAACCGGCCAAGTGCGAGTCGGACTTGCGCACTTAAGGTTCCTTACCGTCCGTAGCAAAACACGGAAATATAATCATGTTTGTTGTATGAGAGCCCGACTTATGTATTTATAAAAACGGGGTCAGGGTTTTTGGTAAGAATGGGACCCGAATGTTGGGAATGTTGTATAAATAATGATACGGAACCTTTCGTGTGCGAGCCAGACTCGCATTTGGCTAATTTTTTCTACTGCTTACTTATTTGTATATCGTCTTCTCTCGTCTATCCGTCATAACTTGAACGATTCCAAGTAGTTACAAGTATTTCATTGTTTCCTTTTACAGACAACTGCGCAAGCTGGACATGGCGACCAATCGTGATGCGCCAGTCATGCAGATCAAGGGAGGCGGCAGAAACCAACCTTACAGGTAAAATTGTCGATTCAGTTAAACATACCCTTGGCCTTTTTGAATACAATTGGCTATTTAGCGTTGCTTATTATGATCTTTTTAAACATCTTTCTCTAGATATTTTAGATACACAGATGTCTTGTGATAGATACATTAAAAATACATATATTAAAAATATAAAAAGCACCTCTATCCCCTCAAATTTTCTGATTTACGACAAGTTTTGTGAAATATTTGAATAAATCACGGAATTACCAAATGCCAACAGAGTTTTTAAGCGTTATTTCTCTTTTTTGCGTTGCCTTTTCATGAAACATTGTCTTGGATTACGTTAGATGAAGCGACAAGCTTATAGCATATAGAAGAGCGAGGAAGGGCCCTCTTAAGTAGTTTGTAAAGAAAGCGCTTTCTTTTTTCTCTGGCAAATAAGTCATATTATTATCTTTAATGTTTGCATTCAGAGTCGAATTTAGTATGGTGAAAATATTTGCAATGGAATTTGGACTTTGTTTGGTTTTTTTTATGGTTGGTAAAATCATCCAATGACAAATCCCACCCTTGGGTGAGGCGGGAAATAGTGTCAGACTCTTACTGACTAAAAACCTACCCTGTTCCATTCATTGCCTTTGTCCCAGGGCCCTGGGTAACATTTTCACATAACGTTTGGCCCCAGTAGGCTTCGGCCCACAGTTTACTGACCTCCTTGAGGCGCGCAGGAACAGTGCGCGCCGTAGACGACTTGAGCTCGGACCGGTCTGTTACCGGACGGACGGACAGCGAGCTATCCATTGCCCGCCGTCCGCGATCCAGCGCCTACGGTGGCCAGAAATCGGGATTGGAATCCTGGCGGCGGCGGCGGCGGCGTGTGCGCCGTTGCCTGATGCGGTCGGCCTTCTCCTTTGCTAGCATTACTGCTTCGCAGAAGGAAGCGTCCGCCTGCCACTCCTCCTCGCTTCGGAGCATGGCTTGCACCAACCCCCGCGCGAGAGATCGCCGCCCGTGGACTTTGTTTGGTGTATTATAGAGTTATTTGTTCTAAAACTTGATAACAATCATCTTAGAATTCTGACTTTAAAACTCCTATTTTTCTTCTAGCATGTCCCTAAACCACGCGGAATGGTGCGTCCTCGTCAACTGGCGAGTGGGAGACAACAGTTCGTACGAGCTGTACACAGTGCCCCGCGACGGCGGCGAGGCGCCCAGCGCGGAGCCCGCGCGCGGCCAGGCCACCACCGCCGTGTGGGTCGCTAGGAACAGGTTCGCGGCGCTGGAGAAGAATAATCAGGTCACTTACAGATAATAAAATACTAGCGTAGCGCACAGAAGAAAGAGCCTTAAAAAGATGTTGGAAAATTTGTAGGGACCCAGCTGGGCCAGTGTCCGTTAGCACAAAATATATAGGTACAAAAGTCAATCTACATACGTCTCGCGCTCGAGCAACGCACATATAGACACCGCTCACGGACACGATATTTCAAAACGGTTGAGACACGTGGAGTCGCTTGAGACACGTCTGTGAACTTTTTATTCAATAATGGAGCAACATTTGTTCAATAATGGAGCAACAATATATAGTTTAGTTATTATAACTTTTATATAGTTTAGTTATTATTATTACTTTAGTTCAGTGAACAGTTGTTTAAATACAACATTAAATGGTAAATTATCGTTTTGTAAGCTACCTATCTGTTGCTTCAGATAGGTAAGTAGGTATTTGCTTGTATTTTGATGGTTTGTTTGAATGCAACGCAGAACAGTTAGGTAGGTATTTAATTAAGTACCTCAGGGGCCCCTGGCCACCCGCCGAGAAAACAAACATGACTTTGTGGCGATGTAATATTTTTACAATTTATGTTAGGTATTTATGCCGCACCCGAGCGCGCTCGAACAAAGCGGCGCCGACCCTAGCGAACGCCGAGCATAGGTATGAAAAGTGAAGCATGAACAGAAGTCCATCTTCTGTACCTATTTTGTGCCGTTAGGGCCACGTGGAGTTTCTGAAAAGGAAGTGTCCTAGAACATAAAGTGTAACTCAAGGACTGGTTTTGATCAGTAAAATTCTGACACGCCCCGCTCCTCTCTAGAGCGGGCCCCCGCCCCCCCCCCCCCGCTCTAGAGTTGGTGTTGTGGTTAGTGGTTAGTGGTCCTGACTGCAAAGTTCGAGGTCGTGGGTCCCACCCAGGACAAATGTTAGTGCGATGAGCACAACCATTTGTTCTGTGTCTGGGTGTAATTTATCTATAGTATGTATGTATTTAAAAATATATAAGTATGTTTATCAGTTGTCTAGTACTCCTAACATAAGCTCTGCTTAGTTTGGGACTAGATAGCATTGTGTGAAAGTTGTGGAAAAAAAAATACATTTACTACATCAGAAAAAAATCACCACTTGGTGCAATAGGTGGTCACTTACATCAAAGTAATTTTTCTGTAAACGTATCCCAATTATAGAATACTTAATTTTTTGTTGTTTTTTTTTTAGTTGGTCATCAAAAACCTCAAAAATGAAGTATCAAAGAAGATATCCACACCAACTTGTGAAGAGATAATGTACGCGGGCACCGGCATGCTGTTGCTAAGAGATCCTGACTCCGTGCAGCTACTGGACGTCCAGCAGAAGAGGACTATTGCTTCAGTGAGTGTCTTGAACTAAATACGACCATAAGGAGTAATTTATGGAATATAGGTGGAATATAAAACCTGTCTTATGATAGCCTCACCGGTCGCTCGGATCCCCTAATATCATCTGGACTGATGAGAGGGTTTTTTATCAAGCCGCGTTTTAGGTTCTCCTTTTTAACATTAAATACTCAAAGACGACATAACAAAAAAAAAAAAAAATAATTGTCCCCCACTTGTAAATTTTTCCTGTACATATAAGTTTGTGGTAATTTTTTCCGTTTGCTCAATTGTTCTAATCGATAAAGTGTTCAAACAATAAAAGAAAACATTGCGAGAAGAGGGCACAAACTAGATGATAACATGACATCGCATCCTAGTCTGGTACAAGTAATGTTAACCTCTTTTAACCACTTAATTTTCCCTCCAGGTAAAAATCGCAAAATGCCGCTACGCTATCTGGAACTCGAGCATGTCCCTAGTGGCTCTCCTGGGCAAGCACAGCGTGACACTTTGCAGCAAGAAGCTAGAACAGCTGTGCACCGTGACTGAGGGCGCTAGGGTCAAGTCAGGTGCCTTCGACGACTCCACGCCGCAGCCGGTGTTCATTTATACCACGGCGAACCATATCAAGTACTGCTGTAAAGATGGGTGAGTCTTATTATCACATTAAAATTATGTGTATGATTGTTATTTCTTCAATTTCAAAGAGTTATGCGGCGTCCTACGCGGTTCTGAGGGGGCCTTTTATTATAACGGTGAAGTCAATAGTACAGAAATGTTGGTTAAGTCAATAGTATGGAAGCCATTTTGACGACGGCATATCAGCGGATATGTCACACCGCTTGACAGATTCGGGTTGAGTTCACGCGGGCCGAGCAGTTGAAAGTGGCAACCGCAGATATGTGCTCCCTTTTTCTCTTCAGCAGCCGCGTGGGCTACACTGCTTTAGAAATTGTCTCACGACTTGTTGTGCATTAATCATTTGTTAGCAGTACACCCTCTGTATTATTTTAAGTTCTTACAATCCATCCTAAGGTTGTAGATATCGTTATTAGCGATAAGACTGCCATTGTATCCATAGATTTATGTTTATATATAAGTTGTGTTACTTTTTTGGTGTACAGTGAAGTTTATTCTATTCTATTGCTTGCGTAGTCTTGAATAGTTTATTTATTGTTCGTTACCCACTCATCACCCATAAAATATGATTTGTCTGATCTGGGCAACTGCCCAATAAGTTCAAATCGCGCGGAGAAATCTAATTGCGCGATTCACGATTCTACTGATAGTATAGTTCATATGTAGCATCATAGATGTCGCTACACACTCTTCTAAATAGTACGCCTTAGTCCCAGCAGTAGGAACATTATAAGGCTTATTGTGCTTATATGCGGTATTAATTAACATTTTTTTCTTCCCCCACAGCGACTACGGCATCATCCGCACGCTGGACGTGCCGGTGTACGCGGTGAAGGTGCTGGCCAGCGACGCGGGCGCGCGCGTGGTGTGCCTCGACCGCGAGTGCCGCCCCAAGGTGCTCAACATTGACCCCACGGAGTACAGGTGGCCTAAACTTACTTTTCTTTAATCTTTTTACAGTATATTCATCCTCTATCCTCGTAGCGTATGGAGAAGTGATAGAGGCAGCTGTGATCAATTGACTACTTCCCTGTGTTAATACTTAAAACATTAAAAAAAAACACATCAAGATTGATTATTAAATGAATCAACAATTAGTATTTCAAATACAGACTGCTTCTCAGGTGGGATTACAATCAAGCACTTGTAATACCATTAAAAAAAAAACATTATCTAATAAAACTTGGTTTCCCTGCAGATTCAAGTTGGCGCTAGTGACTCGTCAGTACGATCAGGTGCTGCACATGGTCCGCACCGCCAAGCTGGTGGGGCAGAGCATCATCGCTTACTTGCAAGACAAAGGTAAGCTTACGATTTCTTTTTTAGGATTCTGTACCCGAAGGATGCCAATGGTACCCCATTATAGTACGCGGCAAATAAGTTGAACTATAATAATCCGCTGTGCTGCACTTCGATCGAGGCCCGAATATCTGTTACAAGTACAAGTAAATTTTTAGTTTGTAGGTGTTAAAATTTCTGAGATTTTATAATTAATAAGTGAGTGGTATTTCGTTTTTATATATAGATAGGATTTTTTATACGATTAGCAATAACACTAAAAAAGACTCGGTGACACTCGCGTAGTTTCCTATCATTGAAAGAACATGGAGCCACTGCCTATTAGACGTCCACAATTCAGACATTCATAAACTAATGGCAGTTGTTATAAAATGTTGTAACTTATCGCTTTTAAATACATATATAGATTAAAATAAATTGCACACAGTTAAAAAAATCTAAATATAACCTATTACATTAAAATACATTAGCTTCCAATCAGTTTAAGAATAAAGTAAACAATTTCAGTTTTTTAATATGAATTAGGACAGTAGAATGCAGTCACAGCTAAGTCGGATATATGGACAGTGTAACCTGTCGGCGAACATTGGCATTGGCAGGATGGCGTGCGCTGGCCGCAGCCGGCGCGGCAGGGGCGCGCACACTAGACTGAACAGCCCTGCTGCGCTACACAAGTGGGGCAGCCCCACTACCGCCCGGAACGCTTGTTATACTGGACACGGATACATGAAATGCATTATACTCATGCCGTCTGGCTTCTTCTGATCGTCACGAGTCAACCCATGGGACTCTAAAACACATCAATGGTCTCTGTTTACCGAATGTCACTATCCAGCGTTATTTCAATAGAGCTCATTTTCATGTAACAGGTTACCCAGAAGTAGCGCTACACTTCGTGAAGGACGCTCGCACGCGCCTCTCGCTGGCGCTGCAGTGCGGCAACATTGACGTGGCGCTGGAAGCCGCCAAGAGTCTGGACGAGCCGGCCGCCTGGGACAAGCTGGCTAATGCGGCCCTGGCCACTGGCAACCATCAGGTACATATTACTTCGTGAAGTCATATTGATTTTAAAAAGTCTTCACACATTATTTGCATCAAAAAATTACATGCGTTTCCGAATTCGTTTAAAAAAATAATAAACTTTAATCACTTCAAAACCAAGTTACTTACAGCAATATTTAATCACAAAACTTTAAATGACTGAAAACTAAAAAAAATAATAACAAGCAATAGCCGTTAAAAGAAATTTGACCTAAATTGTAGTAAGCATCATTTACTGCGCATAGGTGCACATCGATACTCATAATTTTCATAACCTATACATCTCATAAATAATTTTGCCAAAAGCCCAGCTTTTACTAAGTTTTATTAGGACATTAATTTCGAATTCGTACTTACACACAGTATCAATTTTACTTACACAGACATACATTTTGAGATTTTTATTGGAAAAGTAGAGAAAGAAGATTAAGCCAAAAACGAAGCCTTAGCGACAGAAAAAAACAATAACACACTAGTGTTCATCTCTTCTTTTCGCTCAGATTGCTCTCAGAGCGACAATATTGCATGATGTATATCATAGGTAATCGTAACTTATGAATGAATTTTAATTTCGCATTGAACATGGAATAACAACTGAGCGTAACCGCGTAGGCGTGCGAAGTTTAAAGTTTAGATTTTTATTTTATTTAATTATTTTGTTGTGTTATATGATTAAGATATGAGGTTTTATTTATTTTCACATGAAAGCCGGGCTTATTTAGTTGTATTGCTCGCACGTCCCTGTATCCTATGTATATTTCTGTACAATATTTTATACGAAACATCTAATATTGTTTGAAATAGCTACCAGCGACTGTTACCGCTGACTGCGGGCACCTGCGGGTAGTTATAAGTAGATAGATCACAGTCAAGCACTAGTTTATATCAATTTAAAAAAAAAGACGAGGCAAGTGGCTCTAGCATATTAAAACTATTGCGGGGATTTTTTTTTAAATAATATAAATTAGTGCTTGACTTCGATCCCAACTGTCGGTAAGCAGCGATGCAATCGTTGCAATTAGGGGTATTGTGTAGCGAAAAGGACACTTTCTTGTCGCCATTACCTTTAACATTACTTACCAATGCATTTATCTATGCACTCTTTTTATCTCTCCTCCCTGCCCCTATTCAGCCTCCCTTTTTAACTATTTATTTAAGAAATTATAAATTTAGATTAATTAATTCAATTTAACCTCTGTGTCAAATCTGTCCATGCAGGTAACCATAACAAAAACTTAAAAAATAAATTCTTTCTCAGATCGTAGAGATGTGCTACCAACGCACAAAGAACTTCGATAAACTGTCGTTCCTGTACCTCATCACCGGCAACCTGGACAAGCTGCGCAAGATGATGAAGATTGCGGAAATCCGTAAGGACGTGTCCGCGCAGTTCCAAGGCGCTCTGTTGTTGGGAGACACCCGGGAGTCCATACGGCTGCTAAAGAATGCTGGACAGGTGAGTGGAGAAGTAACCGCAATTTTCTAAATATACCTAATCACGTTAAGAAAATAGTAACTCATCGTTGTCACAAAATTGTATAACTTATGGAATGAGGTCATGTATGTATATCGTGCCGTAGTTCACGTCTAAAGCGCATATTTTGCGTATGTGTGTAACAAGTATGTCAATCAATCCACCACAGTTCTTCAAGGAAAACCTTTGACTGACCATTTCGCTCGGAAAAAAAGTAATTTAATGATCCCTTTTGAAACTGCGAAGAAAAAACGAATTTTCTAAGACTTGTATTTATTTTCTTCCCCTAGATATCCCTAGCCTACCTAACAGCAATAAACCACAAACAATACGAGGAGGCTGAACAACTGAAGGCCATGCTCGAAGCAGCCAACCTGCCCATCCCGGAGCCCAACCCTGAGGCACAGCTGCTGAGGCCGCCGCTACCGGTGTTCAACCAGCAACCCAACTGGCCATTACTGGCTGTTTCTAAGTAAGTTGCTGTAGATTTTGTAGGTTTTTTAGGTAGACTAATTCTGGACAACATCTTCACAAAAGTGTCACTCACTATATTTCACGAAGAACGCGAATAATATTGTCCTTTAATGCATTTGAGTACCACGTCTACCAAACTTGTTCATACAAAAGTAGACTCTAAACATCGGAATTATGGCCTATAGTGGAGTGGATGTGAGAGGACACCGGTGTCCTCTCGAGCTAGGACAGGCTATCGCTTTACCAAGATAGCCGCTATGCGCTATCAAAGTACGAGCGTCCCTATTGAAAAACCCTATATTTAGTCTTTAGTTCTTTACCTATGAAATAGCCGCTTTTTAACATGGATCACTTTGAACTATGATATCTTCGGATTGACTTGGAATTATAATCTTTATTCGAAATGAGTTATTTTTTGGTTTCTTTGCGTTTTGTATTTTCTGTAAATATCACAGTATTTAAACGAAACTAATGTTGCTAAGTTTTAATCCCGAACGAAGTGAGGGATTTTTTATAATTAATTTCCGCGCAATGAAGTAAAATAATATGTAGAATTGTAGAAGACCTCTTAGAGTTACTACACGAATATGAGCGGGGGTTTTTTCTGGTGGGAAAGTCAAATCAAAGATGGCATGTTATACAACAGTTCGTTATTAGACACATTTTACCACTGAATACAATTTAACACGCGTGGTTACAATTTGCCCGGCTTTGGTTGCGGGCGTGCAGTTTTGTGACGTTATAGTGTCGATGTCGCTACAAGAACCAATGGTGCCATGAAGCAGACGAAGCTCAGTATTATAAATAAGTATCATTTCACAGGAGTTTCTTCGAGGTAGCAGGCGGAGCGCGCGCGGGTGGCGACGCGAGCGGCGTGGCGGCCGCCGCGCCCATCGACGAGCCGCTCGAGGCCGCCGGCGCCTGGGGAGACGACGACGATGTGCTCAACGACAAGCAGGTCAGCATATGCCATACTGCAAGGCGCGCGGGAGCGGCCACGCGTGCGCCGTGCCGACCGTTTTTGCCGAATGCTCGCAGAGTAAATGGTCGTTGTAGCCAAAATGTTCTGGAGTGACGACCGCGTACCGGAAGCTGCATCGTTGGAAGGCCGTCCACAAGGTGGACCAACGACCTGGGGGCTTATTCTCGAGTTTAATTCCGATCGGTCGACATTGGAATTGTGACGTTAGATACTCTTGAATTCGATGCTAGCACCAAATTGGTTTAAAATTGCGTGACCACACGCCAAGCCCAATCCCCATTTTACTTAGTTTCCCAAAAAGGCCATACAATTTGGCGCTAGCATCGAATTCTAGAGTACCTAACGTCACAATTCCAATGTCGACCGATCGGAATTAAACTCGAGAGTAAGCTCCCTGGTGAGGTTCTCAGGAATCTGATGGGATTGTGTACGTCTTGCGGCTGAAAACCCCCTTGATTAGACGTTTTAGATGTTAATTTCAGGTAGAAATTCTCTTTTGAACTGCACTGATCGACCTCTCAGCTTCAGCGTTTGAAGTTCAAAAATAAATTTATAGTAAAAATGTTTGTGTGCAGGACGGCGAGGAGGGCGGCGAAGTGATGGAGGACGCGTGTGACGACGGCGGCTGGGACGTTGGGGACGCAGACTTGGAACTGCCCGAGGAACTGGCGCCTGTCTCTGGTGAGGACTGGTTTATATTTCATCATCTGCCTTCCTAGATAAATAGTAGCTAATACTGCCCTATACTTCCTTTCGCAGCACTTGAGCGGATGAAGTTATTTGATGATAATAATTCATTTATTTCTGAGTATATGGTATATACAAGATCTTAATATTATAAAGAAGTTTCACTGCCATTGCCAGTGTAGAAATATTAAAACTAGCTTCTGCCAGCGGCTTCGCTCGATTGAATATAGGTTTCTGCATACAAACTTTGGATCCCTGTTTCATTTTGATAAGCGAGGAGTTTCGTAAAATCCCTTCTTAGTGGATGTCTACACCCTATAAGGAACCTACCTGCCAAATTTTAAATTTTGTAGGTGTTATAGTTTCAAAGATTTCGTGATTACGTTGTTGATATCTTATCTACCTTATATCCACTCTTACGTTGTTGAAACCTCTACGGTTCGGACTAGGCGTTTCGCCACGTCGTTTATACCGCGTACATCGAAGGCCTAGAACAATTTTCTTGCTGCGGTCTTCCCATCCGATTATAATTTGGGTGTCTTCAAGGCTAGAGTGATTAGGCTCTTAATAAACTAGTGTGCTTCACCATTAACAATTGCATCATTGCTTACCATCAGGTGGGATCGCAATCAAGCACTAGTATATAATAAAAAAAATATAGTGGTATTTCGTTTTCTACACCGTAAAATTTTAAAAACGTCAGCTGATCGAAGCCAATGAACTGTAGGTAGTTAGTACGCAACGACCGACAACTCCCTACAAAGTCATTGACTCGTTTACTTAAAGAAATTAATTTTGTACATACGTTATTAATTCGAGTTTAAAAAAAAACTTTTCTTTTCATTTTTATCTTTACAAATCGATAGGGTTTCATGTACCAAATCGATCCTCCACGGGATTAAAACGACCAAAATTTAACGGTGTATAGTAATAAAGTAGAAGATTCTTCTTTGGTTTGTTTGAACGTGTCGGATTGAAAAAAAAGAATTGTTATGTATGTTTAATCGTTTTGTGTACAATAAGGAATTAAAGGCCGTTTCTAGTCACTGTTCTTTTTTTGTATAAACTTCGCTCGGGACTATATCGACTTCGCGGCCCCAAAACAGCGGTTTTATTTTTATGTAAAAAAAAATAACTACTCTACCCTACTCTACCCTACTCTACCCTACTCTACCCTACTCTACCCTACTCTACCCTACTCTACCCTACTCTACCCTACTCTACCCTACTCTACCCTACTCTACCCTGCTCTACCCTACTCTACCCATCGATATATATGTACTACGCACTAGATGACGCGTGCCGTACATTCACTTTTTTCTAATTAGTTGTTCGGCAGACAGTACAATCCGCGCTCAGCTGACGTAAGTGCAATTTTGACGTTCATGCAGTGTAGGAGAGCCGCTAATAAATTCGAATCAAAGTAAACCAGGACATAAACAATAATTCTGAAGCTAAAGAAATAAAACTACTGGTTATCCAAGCGATGAAGCTTCTAATATCGTAATAATATAATAGAAAAGATAATATTCCAAAAAAGCACCTTCCATTTTACAATCATAGACTAAAACATACAGATGCTCCCCCCTATGAAAACGAATTGTAGTTTTTTACCTACAACTGTTTTACAGAACACAGACTTTATGCGGTGTTTTATAAGCAATTCGATATTTTTGAATATTTTTTAAGGTTCCGTACCTCAAAAGGAAAAATCGGAACCTTTATAAGATCACTTTGTGGTCCGTCTGTCCGTCTGTCAAGACCCTTTATCTCGAGAACGCGTGGAGGTATCGAATTGAAGTTAAATACTCGAATCGATTTATTTCATCACCACTTTTGTCAAAAACAGTGAAGGAAAACATCGTGAGGACATCGACATGTCCTAGAACCAAAAATTCGAGGATATCACATGATATCCACCAATCCGCACCGGGCCCGCGTGGTGGATTATGGCCCATTTCTTCTCCTAGAGAGGAGGCCTGAGTCCCAGTAGTGGGAATATTAAAAGGCTGACGCAATGCAATGCAACTCAAATCTGTGTTGGTACAGCCTGCTAGCTGCAGGCAGGCAGGGTCGAAGCCTGCTTGGGTATTTGTAAAGAAAAAATTAAAAAATAAACTACTTTTTTTCAAAAACTCGAATTAATTTCTTTAAGTAAACGAGTCAATGACCTTGTAGGTAGTTGTCGGTCGTTGCGTATTAACTACCTACAGTTCATTGGCCTCGCTCAGCTGACGTTTACTTAAAGAAATTAATTTTGTACATGCGTCAATTAATTCGAGTTTAAAAAAAAGTACTTTATTTTTAATTTTCACTTTACAAATCGATAGTATTTCATGTACCGAATCGATCCTCCGCGGGATTAAAACGACCAAAATTTAACGGTGTATTAACATATTTTTTTCAAAGTTTAAAAATTATGACGACATTTTTTGATTCCCAATAAAAACTTATCAAGAAATGTCAGCGGAGAGAATTTATAACAACGAAGACTATTATTACAATTTGAAATAAAGTATTATTGTAATGAAGTATTGTAAGCAAGAAACTGTGTCACGTCTGCGGTATAAGAATCTATATGGATGACATGTCATTAAACTAAGTTGAAAGCAACGCGTAAGTACTAGGAAATTCATGGCGCTTTAGACCTTTTGGTCGCGAAAAAGTATCCTCTATAAGCTATCTTAGCGCTGTAGGTTTTAAAAGTTTTGTTAGACGACATAATGGCAATCTAGCGCTGCAGCGATTTATTGTTTGAACTTTTCAATATTTTGACAAAAAGTTTATATGAACGTGCTTGTCTATCGCAAGAATATAGGTCGATGACTCTACCCTACTCGACCCTACTCTACCCTACTCGACCCTACTCGACCCTACTCGACCCTACTCGACCCTACTCGACCCTACTCGACCCTACTCGACCCTACTCGACCCTACTCTACCCTACTCTACCCTACTCTACCCTACTCTACCCTACTCTACCCTACTCTACCCTACTCTACCCTACTCTACCCTACTCTACCCTACTCTAATCTACTCTACCCTACTCTACCCTACTCTACTCTACTCTACCCTATTCTACCCTGAATTTTCTTTGCTATAAACCTTACGGAGCCCGAGACCTTTCCAACGAATGCAAAACCGTGGAAATCGGTTCGTTCTGGAGTTATAGCGTCAGGAAGGAAAACCCGACTTATTTTTATATAGTAGATTTTTGTTTTTGCGAAGCGCTTTTTGATAACAAGCTTTATTTTTTTTGTAACTTTCAAATATTTCTGTAACGTAATCTCGTAGAAAAATACGTTTGAAATCGTAAATTAGGATTATTTATTTTTATTTATTTATTTACCTTTAAATCAGGCAGATTACCCATAAAAACGTTAGTATTACTTAACCTATGTTAGTAAAATCGACAATAAACTTAATTAATTTCGCCACCTTCCGGACACACCTGGCAACAATACATGCATTGCACGCAGGTGCCCCATCAGGTGGCCTTCAGCCTTACTAGCAACAATGAAGGAGAATGCTATCGCCGCCGCGCATCCGACGCAGCAGTGAAGCTGATCTTTTTCTTATGATCGCAAAGAAGTCATCTGTACGCGCTGCTGCGAACATACCTGACGCGCTACAGAAACGCGGCAGCGACATCATCATCCTAAAAGCATTGTTGTATTGCACACGCAGAGCATTGAACGTCTTCTGCGTGTATCTGGTCCACAGACTGCAGGTATAAAAAGCCTGGCAATATGCCCTAAATAGTGTTAACTTGACGTTATTGTCGCACTTTGCAAATCTGCGGGCCAGCATGTTGATTAGATTCGCGATTTTTTTTTATCGATCCAACTAATTTATATCATGTTTTCATTTTTGCCAAGCGCTTGGTCATATAGTCAATATTAATAAAATAAATTTTCATGGTGTTCTCTTCTATATCTGTTTATTTCCAGAAGTTTAAAAAAGTTCAAAATTAGTAGAACCTGGCCTTAGGAATTAAGATTCATGATGAATAGTATAGGTTAATATAACATCAAGCTGCAACCCAAATGCATGTGATTAAAATTGCAGCGGACATCGACGGCGGCGACGAGAGCTCGGCGTACTTCGTGGCGCCCACGCGCGGCGCCGGCGTGGCGCACGCCAAGCTCAAGACCGCGCACGACCACGTCGCCACCGGACAGTTCGAGATCGCGCTCAGGTAACCCTATTTTGATTTTTTTTTTACTCTCCTACTTCCAATCGGTCATCGGACCATAAACCAATTCGTTTTTGAAGTAAAGAATAGCCAGATAACAGAAAAAAATCTAAAGTGTGTGTAGGTGTGGGAAGAGCAACTCCATCTGTTTAGGTACCTGACTAAATGTAAACAATCTTGATAATGTCTTTTTATTTTAAAAAATCATATAAAAGAGATTATTTAAATTTAGTTAATAACCTAACATCGGTTTAGGCAAATAACTCATCAATAGTCAGGGTTAACCCAGTTCAGCAAGTATTCGGATGCAATGTCAGTTCTTTTTTTGTGTTTTGTATCGCTCAATATCAGGTTATTGTTGGTAAAGTTTCTTACCGCTTTGAAAATAGCCTACTCTTTTCCTAAGTTCAGTAACCGGGTAACACGTTTCGTCAAGATTGGAGTATGTGACTTTTGGTCAAAGATCGTAGATCCGGGGCCATTCAAGTATTACGTTAGAACTACAGAGGGGTGGGGTCTTTGCTTTGCTTATTATTGGTGACATGGGGGACGGGGGGGTCTGGATGGTCATTACGTCAACTGTATATTTCGTTAGCTTTTGAAGAGAACGATATCGACGTTCCAAAATCACACGTAAGCAACAAACAACAAATGTCTTCGAAGACTTAGCTCTCATGTAACAATGTTTACTTGAGCATGAGGGGTAGAGAGCTTTGTTTAAGACGGCGTTAATATTTACAAAAAATCTGCTTACGTAATACTTTTTTTTCTTTCTTTATTATTAAGAACTAATTTCTTAATAATTAATTACAATCTAGCCTAAAAGACTAATAAGTAATTTAACTCTTAACTTATTATTATACAATACAGGTTTTGTCAAAACTAAGAATAGCGTCCTTTAGCACTTTTATAGAAGTCCATAGCACTTTCTTAGAGTCTGATATTGATAAAAACACTTTGTTCATGTGTTATATGCATAGCACAGCATTGATCACGATTAATATCACGTAATACTTGAAAGGCCCCTAAATGTCAGCAGGGACCTTTGGCTTAATGTGCTTTTGGAGAAACGGAGGAATTTCTGAGGTATGTAATTGATGTTCACCTCACCACGGACTGACCTCCACGTACACTTATTTGGCCACGAGTGGAACATTTTAATAATAATACGAAATAATTTTTGTATTTTTATCCCCAGATTGCTAAACGAGCAAGTAGGCATAGTGAACTTCGAGCCATACCTGGAGTCGTTCGTGAGCATGTTCGGGCGCGCTCGGCTTACGTTCGGCGCGTTGGCGTCGCTGCCGCCGCTCAACGCGCACCTGCACCGCAACTGGAAGGAGGCCAGCGGCGCCGACCTACTGCCCGTCGTCAGTGAGTAGCGTCATCTCAGCCCAAACTTGTCCACTGCTGGCCATAGGCAACCGTCGCCACATCGAATGGATCCCCGTGACACTCACCAGATCATCGGTCCAAAGCTGCGTCTTCAAAACCGCTTTCTTCATCAAAGGAGATCATACAATACTGCGACTGTTATGAGGAACAGGGTATCCAAACTTCCTCATCTTCTATTGAAAAGCTAGGATGTTTTAGTAATTCCTCTTTACGGACTTAAACGGAACTATTATTGCTAATATCATCATGCAATAACATCCATCAATAAAGAAAACCTCGTTTTTTATATTTGTTCTAAACTTCGCGTAAGGGTTTTTTTTAATATCATGCGTACTTCATCACGCCCGCGGAGTCCGCATGCAGAAAATGTCAAAAGGCAAAAAGATGCGTCCCGCGTGCGTATTGTACGCATTACAATAAATACTTGCATGAAAGTGTACAAAAATTCGTTCTTTATCAATAATAGATATGATAGATAGATGTATTTTTTATTGTACACCAAAAATAAAATTACATAAAGAACTTAAAATTATGTTGCTCAAATATTGGGACAAATGTACAAAATGTAGTGCCAGTATTATAAACCCAAACTTACTATTTTCGTCAAATATTCGTACAAATCTTATATATTTGTTACGGAAATTATATTGAATTCTCCATTTTCCAGCCACAAAGTTGAACGACCTAGTAACTCAACTACAACAATGCTACCAGCTAACCACCGCCGGAAAGTTCACTGAAGCCGTCGAACGCCTACAACGCATCGTGCAATCAGTGCCGTTACTTCACGTAGATACAAAGCCAGAGCTCACCGAAGCCCAACAGTTGCTCAACATCGCCAGGGAGTACCTGCTGGGGCTACAGATGGAGACCGCTAGGAAAGGTGAGTCAATTATGCACATTTTTTTTTTTTTTAAGGCACTTTTTCACTTGCTTTAGGATAACTTTTAACCAGGTTTAATGCAAATTTTGGTTTTTATTAAAGACTTTTTGTTCGTATTTAGGGCACCTTTCATCCTGCTTTAGGGCACCTTTTATTCTACTTTGAGGCACATTTTCCCTCATTTTAACTTCTACTCCTTTGTCTTTTGGTCAACTTTTAACCTGGTTTTCAACAATTTTTTTTCTTATTTAGGTCATTTTTTATCCAGCTGTAGGGCTCGCTGGGTAAATTTTATTCTCATTTAGGGCACCTTTTATCTTTCATTAGGACACCTATTCTTTAGGCTTTAAGCTTAAGGATTTTTTAATCTTGTTAAGGAAGTTTTTATCCTGTTTTACCAGTAGCATCTTTATTCTGTTAAGATTTCAAGAACCTCGCGTAATATTAACTCTTATTCATTATCTTCGCAGCCATGCCGAAAAACACATTAGAAGAGCAGAAACGTACTTGCGAAATGGCGGCCTACTTCACCCACTGCAAACTGCAGCCCGTCCACCAGATTCTGACCCTCAGAACAGCTCTCAACATGTTCTTCAAGCTGAAAAACTACCGAACAGCTGCCTCCTTCGCCAGACGACTCCTAGAATTGGGTCCGAGACCAGAAGTCGCTCAACAAGCGAGAAAGATCTTACAAGCTTGTGAGAAATCTCTTACAGATGAACATCAGCTCCTCTACGACGAACATAATCCTTTCAATATCTGTGGTATAAGTTACAAACCAATCTACAGAGGAAAACCCGAAGAAAAATGTTCCCTATGCGGTGCTAGCTTCCTACCCGAACACAAAGGCAAACTTTGCCCAGTTTGCGGGGTCGCAGAAATTGGCAAAGATGTTATTGGACTAAAAATCTGCCCCCTACAGTTCCAGAGATAAACTTTGCCCTTAACATATAATTTAATTAATAATAATGAAATTATTGTGTAAGATTATAGAATAAAGTATTGTATCACGTTTCTTTTTGTAATAATTTATTTCGAATAACAGAAAAGTATACTTAATATCTATTTACAAATTAAATTTATTTCTAAATCTTCTTGCTATTCTTCTATACGTCTACTGGTTTGTCTTCTTTAGTTCTGAAAACGAAGAAAGCTTATTATTATCTGACTTTTAAACGTAAACATGTAAATATTATTATTATTATTACATATTATTCTGTTACACAAACAAATGGAACAATAAATTCTTACTAAGCTTTAAATTTTCTTTCGCATTTCCCGCCATTGTTGTCAGACTATTACTCCATTAGCGTTAACATCAGACTTTTAAACAAACTTTTTTTACTGTCCGTTCAACCGATTTTGACTTCTATTCCTTAGACAGAAGGATGGCATTAAAAGCAAAAAAATACCAACTTTACTAAAGCCCGGACGCGGAGCAGAAAGAATTTCGTACGTTGACCTATTATTACCTGTCTCTGTCACTCCCGCGTAAATGTAACGCGTTTCGCTCGCACAGATGCAATGGCCTCCGTCGTCAGGGATTGTAAACCCTTTACTGTAAACTTTTTACTGTTATTTTAAGTTTTGTTCTTTTTTGAATGTGGTTATTTTTGGTTAGCCATCAAGGATTTTTGTAGTGACTAAATGTCACTACAAAAATCCTTGATGAAATTCATAAATTTAAATAATGAATGACACTGATATTTTTTTTTATTATCATATTTCTACCAAATTAGTAATTTTAACTCGATTTTTAAATTGTTATAATATAAAATTTAAATAAATAATTTAGATATTTAATAACAATAATTTATTTAATAAAATAACCATTTTTTTTTCTCCTTCATATGTTTAATGTAAAACGCAGTTAATATAAAAATGTTTGTGACCACTGTCAGTAGGCCCAAAGGTCATTGTACGAAATTCTTCCTGCTCGCACGACCGGGCTTTACAGCCGCCATATATCATGTCGCCAACGCAATAAAAGTCAAAAACAGGTGACTGGACAGTACAAAAAAGGTTTGTTTAAATGTCTAATCCTAACCTGAATGGAGTATAGGTAAATAGAGAGTTTCAGACTGATTACGGTGGCAACAACAGAAAATATGCCACCGCAAATGTCACTTATCTGCATTTCAACTTTTTTCTGTCGTCAACCTGAGAATGTTTTAAAAGCTTGTTGATTGCTTGAATGATTTCTTCTATCATAAAGAGAACGTTCTAGTGTCAGACTTTTACTTACTAAAACGCACTCTTAAGTTCCTTCTTCTGCCTTGTGTC
The DNA here is from genome assembly GCA_958295575.1 of Leucania comma. Taxonomy (NCBI): domain Eukaryota; kingdom Metazoa; phylum Arthropoda; class Insecta; order Lepidoptera; family Noctuidae; genus Leucania; species Leucania comma. The sequence continues at coordinate 7,125,114 of OY282483.1, forward strand.
CCAGAACTCTGGGGATCACTTTCGGACAACCTAGGGCCCCAGTAGGCTTCGGTCCCACTGGGCTACTACGATTTTGCTGACATCTCTTTGTGTTACGGGAATTGGGTGGGTTACCCTTACAGACCATTCACGACTTCGGTCTTAGCGGCGAGCGAGGAGGTATCGGTAGCGATTGGTCGACGTTGCTCATAGCGGCGCGCGCTCGACCAATCGCCTACCGATACTGCCCCGCTCGCCTTTAAGACCGAAGTCGTGACCGGGCTGTTACGCTTTCATCTTAATCCCACCTATTGTTTAGCATATCCTGTATCTCGTCGAAGGTCTTGCCCTTGGTCTCTGGCAGCAGCGTGGCGGAGAAGATGAAGCCGATGCCGCAGCAGACCGCGAGGATCCAGAACGCGGTGTAGATGCCGTATGAGGCGGCCACGTCGCGGAAGAACCTGTTTGCATAGGAAACAGTTCTTCATTAAGTCCCTAATTAAGGCCTAAGTTATGCCTTTGAAAGATTTTTACTACACGTAGTATTTTCTGGTGAAACTAAGGGCCAAAACTGCGTATGTTTGCGGGACCCGAAACGCAGATTAGTTCATGGAAGATGACAATCGGAAGAAAGGAAAATTTGCATTATATATTATGAAACTTAACAAGAGCAAAAAGTATCATATCAAAAATGGCTAAAATTGACACATTTGTGTGAGCTCCTACTATGTGTCAACCTGTACTCCATTCGCAATAAGATTGGCCATTTAAACAAACCTTTTTTACTGCTCGTTCAATCTATTTTGACCTTTATTGCGTTTGTGGCAAGACAAATGGCAACTGCAGTAAACAGTTGGTATTGTAAGCATTTTTTTTGCTTTTAATACTTTTCATTCCTTATGGCTACGGAATAGAAGTCAAAATCGGTTGAACGGACCGTACAAAAAAGGTTGGTTTAAATGTTTTTTCTTTCTTATCTTCTTGCAGATAGAGTAAAATGACACTAACATTAAGTTGATATTAGCTTAAGTAGAACATACCTTGTCCACACGAACCCTGCGAGCCAGCACATGAAGGAACAGATGCCGCCCGCGAGACACTTGGTCTTCACTGGGAACATCTCCGCCACCAGGATCCATGGCACTGGACCCACCCCTTTAATGATTAAAAGAAAGAAAGACAATTAATTTATTTGCCGCAGAAAGACTTTCTAAGAGAGGGAATAGACCGTAATTCACCACGCGGGCCCAGTGTGTATAGATGGATTCCATGAATGAACTTACCCAAAGTGAAGAGTACCATGTAGACGATGAGACAGAGCAGCGGCAGGAAGGCGACCGACGTCACGTCATACTTGTAGTACGAGTCCATCAGGGCGTACACGCCTATCAGAGTCTGACAATAAATAGTTAACGATTTTATTATATTTCAAAGTCAGTCATTTATTTGTATGTGTAAAGAAGAAAGAAAAACTTTGTATTTGCGGGAAATGACGCAATCTTAGGACAAACGCGCAGTCTTGATCACTCACTGACTCAGTGGCGTAACTATACACCGTTAAATTTTGATTGTTTTAAGGGTATTACATCGCTCAATGACCTTCAAGAATTTACCTCTACATTAGTAGAGAAGAATTGACCTCTAAACAGGCATTGCAGGGGGTGCTGCGCGCGGGGTGTTAGTACTGATTCGAGTTTTTTCTTGATTACTTATCGATATTCAATGAAATTCGAAAAAAAATCAATACAAGTTATTCAATTTATCGTAACATATATTTTGGTATAAATTCAATGTATAAATATAGAGCCGTTTTCGAGAAAATATGGAATTAATGTTCAAAAAAGGCCTATTTACCAGATTTTTTTTCTAGAGTTTGGGTATTTTTTTGAGAAACGTAATCAATACAATTTATTAGTAATGTCCTTAAGTATCCCCTTCATTTTTTATATGGTAATCGTACATAAGGAAACTTCAAACAACCTAGGTGTTTTTTTGGATTTGGGCGATGTAATCCCCTTAATCCCGGGGAGGGTCGATTCGTTACATGAAACACAATCGAGTGACTTTTTTAAAACTTGAATTAATTTTTATATTACGCATGTACGAAATTAATTTCTTTAAGTAAACGTCAGCTGAGCGAGTTCAGTGACCTGTAGGTGGTTAGTACGCAACGACCGACAACAACCTACAAAGTCATTGATTCTTTTACTTAAAGAAATTAATTTCGTACATGCGTATATTAATTCGAGTTTTAGAAAAAAAGGACTTTACTTTTTTATTTTATATTTGCACACCGATAGTGTTTCATGTGCCGGATCGACCCTCCACGGGATTAAAACGATCAAAATATAACGGTGTATACTATCTGGGGCCCGTGTCAAATTAATTGGACGGATATATAAAGTCGGTGCCCAGAAAAATCGTCTCATTAGCCCCATTCAAGTATTACGTAAGTACTATAGGGGGGTGGGGGTCTTTGCTCTGCTTATTTTTGATGACATGGGGGTTTGGATGGTGATTACGTCATCAGTATAATTTGTTAGTTTTTTAAGAGAACGATATCGATGTTCCAAAATCACACGAAAACAACAATCATCTAATGTCCTTGAAGACTTCAGATTCTATCTAGAATAAAAGAAAGAAAAACATTTATTCGAGACTCGCACAGGACAAAAATATATACAACAACAATTATAAAATCTATGAATATCTACAATAAACCTTAATAAATAAAAAATAAATAAAAGAAAACAAAAAAAAATAGATTGAAAATAAAAGACCTGTGCGAGGTCAAAAAGGCTATCTGAGCATATGCTGCAGTATTAACTAAAAAAAAGTAAAGTAACGCAGCACTGGTATTCCTTATTTCTAGACTTACAACCACTCCTCTATAAATCAGAACAAGTTGAAAAATGCATGTACCAATGTTTACGTAAGCATGAGGGGGGTGGGGTTGAGCTTTGCTTACTTTTGCTGACAAGGGGGGGGGGTTAATTTTTGCAAAAAATCTGCTTACGTAATACTTGAACGGCCCCTAGATTCATCATCATAATCATCATTTCAGCCTGGACATCCACTGTTGGACTCAGGCCTCCCCCAAGAGTCGTCACAATGAACGATCCTGTGCATCTTGCGTCCGTCGAATTCCTGGTCGCCACTCTATAACCTTTCGATCCCATCGACCATCTCTTCTGCGAGCCCTGCCACCTGTCACTTAAGTTTCGTGGAGAGGATCGAGCAGTTGGGACTAGAGGTGGCGCTGCACAAGTCCGAGGCCATGTGCTTTCACGGCCCTCGAAACGCACCGCCGCCAGGTTCCCAACTAACGGTAGGAGGAACTCACATCGGCGTCGGGTCGACGATGAATTACCTGGGACTCGTCCTCGACAGCCGGTGGAATTTCGACTGCCCGGAGGACACGGTGGAGCACACGGTCGAAGTGTGCCCCGCTTGGGCAGAGCATCGCCGTGTTCTCGTGAGGGCGATCGGCAGCGGCGATCTCTCGCGCCAGGCCCTGGTACGGGCCATGATCCGGAGTGAGGAGGGATGGCAGGCGGTCGCCTCCTTCTGCGAAGCAGTAATGCTAGCAAAGGAGGAGGCCGCACGCGAGAGGCAACGGCCTTCACGGCCCAGCCGCCGCGGGGATTCCGATTCCGCTCCTGATTTCCAGCCAACGTAGGCGCGGGCTTGCGGACGGCGAGCTATGGGTAGCTCGCTGTCCGACCGTCCGGTAACCATCCGGACCAAGCCCAGGTCGTCAACGGCGCGCACTGTTCCCGCGCGCCTCAAGGAGTTGTCAGCAAACTGTAGAGACCCAGCCTGCTAGCTGCAGGCAGGCCGGGTCGAAGCCTACTGGGGCCAAGGGTTTGCTTCCGAAAGGAAAGCCCGGCCCTGGTATCTAAGGCCACGAAGGAACGGGGTGGGTTTTTAGTCAGAAAGAGTCTGACACTATCTCCCGCTCCGTCCAAGGGCGGTAGATGTCATTGGATGATTTTACCCACCACCAAAAAAAAAAAAAAAAATCTGTCACTTAAGTTTGGCAATTATTCGGGCTATGACGGTAACTACGCTTCAGCTGCAGATTAAAACAAGCGAATGAAGCCGGTCGAAGACCGACAAAGATAACCGGTCGAAGACCAATTCAGAGTGCCTAGAAATGATTTATTTTTCCTTACGTAAAATACGTGTTATGATCGTGTGATCGTCACTTACCAAGAATATAGTAAGTCCTAGGGACGTGGTCCACATAAGCAGCTTCCTCCCCAGTCGGTCTACCACCAGCGGAGTGACGCAGCTGGTCACCACCTGAATATAAGAACTCCATTGATATTCGTAGTTTTCAAGTGTTAAAAGGATTTTGGCAGGATTCATAGCTTCATTTTATTGAGATCGCTAATTTCAATGATTCCACTTATTGTCCAGTAGCTTGACACTTGAGATACAAATCTATGCCACAATATCCACTAATCCTATACATTTTACATTACAATATCCATTTCTAGTGGATATTGTATTGTAAAATTGGTGTAGTTTTGTATCTCAAGTGACTGCACAACAAGATAATACACACATCAAAGAAGTTTTTGATCACCAGCAAAAGATGGAATATTTTTAAATTTTACTTTTTATAGGAATGTTGCTTACGTAACATCTTTATCATAAAAAAGATACTTACAGTTTTTGAAAACAATAAATAAAAATATTATTATCAAATATTGAATTTAAAATTCCTAATGCAATTTCGACTAATAAATAATTGAAAGAAAAAGAGGTTTAAATAAATATTTTCAACGTTGTTATGTGGAATTCATTGAAACAGGCGCGATCTCGGTAAAATGGAGCTGAGAGTTTTGACTACCTCATCGAAGGTTGCCGAGAAGGCTGACTCATTTTCATTTACTGCCAAATAGTGCAAAAACATTAGAATGTGTTGCACCTACATTCTAATGGGAAATAAAGTGACTGTGTTTTGTATAAAAAGACTAAATACTTTCGAAATTTGACACTGGCTAAATGCGCAAACAGTGCGAGGCCAAAGAAAAAAACAGTGTTGAAAAACATAGTACTTTTACTTCAACCTATTCGTAGCAGTCGTGAGTTCGCCGGCTTTTTCTTCTACCTAATAATATCTTCTTCTTCCTGCCCTTGTCCCATATTACTTGGGGTCGGCCTAATAATATATTAATAATAATATAATAATATATTTATTTGCCTATCTATAATAAGCTTTTTTCAACGGGATTTTCTGAGGACAAATCTTTGTGCATAAGATCTTGACGGTCCTGAAAGAGACCATCGAAGAAATGGCGAATTTGTCGCCAGAAATATTTAGAAAAGACCACTGGCGTAGTTAATCCCGCAGGGGCTCTGTATAATAAAAAAAACTGGGAAAGTGCGAGTCAGACTTGCCCACCGAGGGTTCTAAACTAACTTTTGTATACAATTTCCGAATTGATTCTCGAAGATTTTTCCGAATCGAAGACAGAATGTTTATTTTTTGGTGGCGTAACTAAAAATGTACTTACAGTTTTCAGATTTTTTTCCTATACTTGTGCTAAAACACCTTACTTCATGCTAGATTTTAAGGTTATAAGTCAACAGGAAGTACCCATGATATCTGATTCCCTTGAGAGTGTCGAAATGTAAATTTTTTGGTGACATAAGTTTGATTTTTTAATAGCTTCAAGGGACCACAGATCTGAGTTTACGGTTTTAATTTCAACATGATATCTCCTCGCGTTCTCGAGATGACGGGTCTTGACGGACAGACAGACAGACGGACAACAAAGTGATCCTATATGGGTTCCGTTTTTTTCCTTTTTAGGTACGGAGCCTTTAAAAAGTGCAACTGCACTTTTGACCCTTGACTAGACATGATGATACTGGCCTAGGTAATCACCGCAGAGAGATGGCTTATCATCAATCCATGATAATCTTGTATGTTACCTGCACGACTCCCATGATGATGGTGCCGTCCGAGGGCGACAGGTTGGTGCCCACCTTGGACAGCAGCTCCTCCATGTAGAAGAGGAGCACGTCTATACCAGACAGCTGCAGTAACATCGCCAGGAACACGCAGATACCTGGCGTGTACAGAAAAACAGAGTGAGAAATTAACGTCATTCCTCTTTGTTACTAGCGACCCGTCCCTTTCATCCATTCGCACTAGTGTTACTATTTTTATTTCTCTGTTTTTCTATACTGTAACTAGCGGCCCCGGCAGACGTTGCCGTTCCCGAAAGCAAGTATTTTTTCAGAAAATTGAATCTACCGGGTTCAATTGAAACCAATTTTAGTTAGCCATATCATATTCATAAGGTGATCAATTTCTATGATCTAGCCACGACATAGATACATGATACATACAACATTAAAAATGGTTTAAGAACATTTGGTTTCCGACCAGCAGCTCGGCGTAGTTACAAGCTTGTTTGTAAAGCCGGGTATTCACTATGTTCGCAACCCTTTTGCGTTTCGCGCTCCTGCAACTGCTCCACATAGTGGATACGTTCTCGCTCCTGGAGCATGTAACGGTACGCGATACAATCGGTGGCGGTTATTGGGCGAAAACAAAGGGAAGCTCAGTCTGTTTATCGCGATGCGCGGAGCACAGTCAGTTTTGCGAACATAGTGGATTAATAAAAAAAAAAAAATAAGCACGCGTTTGACCACTATGTCACCTGATGGTAAGAGATGATGTGGTCGACGATGGAGCACGCTTGTCTAGAAGTAACCTATTCACTCTTGACTTAAAGACCCCTAGATTGTAGCTTTCAGGAAACATAGACCCCGACAGGGAATTACACTTCTTAGCTAATGAATGTGTTCCCAAAACGCTTTGTACCTTTGGATGGGAGCTCCACCATGTACCTACTGGTGGTGCAACGCCGTACATCTAGTGAATACCCGGCGTTTTTAAGTCTAATTAGTTCCTTACCCAAAGCCTTGACGTTTCCCCTGGACGCCCACAGGTCCTGTATCCTGGGCGGCTCCTTGTACTCTCGCGTCACTAATGCCTGCAAGGCTTCCAACTCACTCTGAACAGCCTCCTTAGTAGTACCACGGAGGGATTGGAGGATCTTTGACGCTTCTTCATTTTTTCCTGAGGAAATGAGAAAATTTAATAAAGGGTCTGCCAAAGTTTTGAATAAAGGAAAGTCTATTTTTAGATTAAAAAAAAAAAGAAAATAATGGATGCAACACAAAAAATAAACAAGCAATATACAGAAGCACAATTAAATTATAAAGGTAAGCAAATAAAAATCAAAAAATGGAAACAATCACAAATACCTACGATTTTTTAAAGTAATATCTAAAGATGATATCAGAAAGGCCTGAGTCTGCAGTGATGGGGAGACTTGTCCAACTACATGTAAGGTGACGCTTTTTATTTCTGTTTGTGTTTTGTTTTATTTTATTTTATGTATGACATTGCTATTTTATTTTTATTTTATTTTATTTTATTTATTAGGGACAATTAACAGCCACAATATATAATATAAACAAATATCAATAATTGCAGCGGTAACAATATTGCAGCCCACTGCATTATCCGCAAATTATCAAAAACATGTGATAAAGAGAGCCACTAAATGAGCATTATTATTTAAATATCATCTATTAATTAATTAATTACATTAAAAAAAAAATGAAAATACAAGAATAAATAGTTGATCAGAAATTAAAAAAAAACAATAATTAAAATCATTAAAATCATAATCACATCAATTCATTATTTACTAAAATTAACAGTTGACCAATAAATTAAAGAAAAAATTAAAAACAAGTAATTAAATAACAAAACAAAAAAAAAATATAACATTGACATTGTTGTTATTTTATTGAAGTTATTTGAATGGTACCATGAAATGCGAAAATACTAATATAGCTTTTAAGACAATTATTACTAACATAGATTTTAAGACCTTTGTAACTAACATTCTATGGACATTATTTTAGTCTGAAATAAATGTATTTTATTTATTTATTTACTTGTACCATAAAATAGATTACACGCCAGCGGTCCCTCATATTTATAATTAAAATTGATAATGTATGTTTTTTGTTTAAGTGATTTACTTAATTTATTTTGATTTAATTTTTTTTTAATTTATAAGATCTATTTGACAATTTCTTTATATAATTTTTAAGTATGATCAATTTAATTTTAATTACCTATTGATTATTTTTAACTTGAATTAGTCTTTGTCATTTTATGGATTTTATTATCTGAAATAAATTGAATTGAATTGAATAAAATCAATCTTACCTTTATAAACCAAGTAGAAAGGAGTTTCCGGTATGAACCAGGTACAGGGCACGTACAACAGTGACAGGATACCCCCCGTGGCTGTCAGGCCCCAGTACGAGGTGAAGGGACCGATGGCATAGGCCAGCAGGAAGCCGATGTTGATGAACAGGAGGAAGAAAGCGCTGAGAGCGCCGCGGATTTTGTCCTGGGGAAGATGGGTTAGATTTTTTGGAAGGAAGATGTACGTACATGTAAAAAAAAATATAATTATTATTTTTTATTGATATAAACCAGTGCTTGACTGCGATCCCCCTGATGGTAACCAGTGATGCAATCGTTGATAATATGACGCACTAGTTTATTCAGCTTTGAAGACACCTAAATTACAATCGGTTGGGAAGACCGCAGTAGGCAAATTAATCAATAGAATTTTAGAAAATGTTCTTTACAAACATTTGAGTTAAATTAAGTTTCTTTTTAGATACCTATATCTCTCTCTAATTAGGTCCTAAGGCACCACCGTTACTCATTTTTCCCACACACACACTACACGTTCGCTGCGGAGCTATTTTTCATGGACTTTCAGCCAGTGCGTATAAGGTCTTTTAGAGGTTAAATTAAACTTTTTGCAGAGCGTATGAGACCTTTCCGGCCTCACATAATTTTGTTTCTAAAAAACATTGCCGCAATGCTTCGTGAGAGGATCAATTTTATATATTTGTCTCTGTTATACCCATAGAAAGGTTAACATAGTCCGCACAGAGTGAAAAAAAGCAATTTTGACTGTTGCACCTGCGAGAAGTTACGCATGTGGCTTTTTCAACCTCATAACGCAGTGAGCGTGTTAATGTTTGATATTCAAAATTACGTTTAGTTAAAAACCTTTCAAATCTGGTAGATGGGTGACCTCTAAAGAGAAATAATTCATAATTTCTTACCTCAGCAATCTCCCCAATATAAATGGGCACGGTGGCAAACATCATGCCTGTGGCGCATCCCCACATAATCCTGGCCACGTACAACGTGGTCAGGTTAGCGGTAACGCCAGCCAATAACCATCCCAGGAGCAGTGGGATGTTGGACCCCATGACTATCGACCGGCGCCCCACGTGGCGGGACAGGGGCACGGTTATTAGAGGACCTGCAAAATTACAAAAGATTGCATGTAGCGGAGATGAAAATATTGAGATGTATGAGTGGTGTGACAAAATAGGATAAAGTAAAGAAAGATTATATTAGAGAAAGTTTGAAAGTGGCACTAGTGACAGGAAAGTTGAAGAGGAATCGTTTGTCTTGGTTTAGTCATGCGAAGAGGAGGGATGAAACGTATGTTACTAAAAGGATTATGTTTATAAATGTTGATGGAGGGAGAGGGAGAGGGAGGCAAAAGAAAAGAAGGATGGATTGAAAGTAGGAAGATGATGATGAATTATACTATATATATATATATAATGATGAGTTTGTGTATACTGTAATTAACATTCAAGATGTGCTGATTCTCTACCTCAGCAGCTTTTTATTTGATTTTGATGTTTGGTCAAACTCTAAAATGTAAATATAAGTTTTTCATGGAACGCAGGGTAGACTGGGTTCGTGGTGACGAAGGCCAGTGACCATCCCATCAGAAGTAGGATTTTATTAAAGGGCCGGTGTGAATGAGGGCTGAACTAGATAGTATGCTTGAAATGAAAAGCATGAATAGCTGATGACATTTTCAAACCTCTGCACCATACAGGTCATTCTTATAAAGCTGTATGGTCCTTTAGCAAGTTTTCATGTCATTATTTTACGTAGTGGGTTCAAATGATTGCTTTCCCGGTAGACTCGAGAAGAGAATTCGAATGTCATAAGTAGCCTAAGATAGCCATAAACAAATGGAATGATGAAAAGGTGGCTTTTATTCTGATGTCAATGATATTAACATTACATTATCATAAGACATTAGTATTAATATGACATGTAACTTAATCTATAAGACATTTATTGAAATTGATTTAATTTAATCGAATTTGTTATGTGCCGATTAATTTTGAATTTATTAATGATGTGAAATGATTTTGAATTAATTAATGATGTTAAATAATCTCAGAAGTTAAATGAATACTGACAATGTAAATTAGGTATTTACCTACCCTACCTCTACATACTTATTCTACTTACCCTACCCCTACATACTAAATTTTAAATTTAACCATGTATATATAGATCATGTGTCTTAAAAGAAGTCACATACGTACCAATTCATTTAATTTATTAACCTAATAATAATATTTTTGTACAATGTAGACCTGCCTTTACAAAGTTCTAGTGTGTTACAATATTTTCCAGTGTGTTGCATGTCACATTGTGTGTTATTCTCTCCAGTGTGTTATGGTACAAAATTTGTGAGCCCCACCCATATATGTTTGTACCTGTACGCCTCTGGGCAAAATATAGAGGATCTACCTACCTTTAACACCTCACACTCTGTTGTCACACACTTATGTTTACAAATAAATTGTTCTGATTCTGATAAATTCTACCCAAAGACTTTCGTCTGCAGATATAAGGGAGGTATATAGCTTGTTTTGCTGTGGCATCTTTTGGTGAAAACTCAATAAATGTAGGCATTTTCTTTCTCCTTTCTTTTAGTCTTTACCCAAGAGTCCTCCGAGCACTAGAAGCGAGGCTACCCAGGACTCCTGCTGCAGTGTCGGCACTTGGGGAAGCGGCGAACTTTCGAGCCGCTGCAGCTGTGGAAGTACGGGGGACGTCCATCCCATTGCCATTCCCGTACACAGACTCCCGTAGCTTGCTGGTGGGGGAAAGTGAAACAGGATTAATTGTTTAGCAGTGTTTGTATTTGGGGCAGAGGCGGACATTTCTTTTTTTGAGCACAATCTATTTATTTTTTTGAGCTTTGCCCCACACTATGAAGTAGATACATCTGTATTATGGGTGTGTTCATAAACCCTAGCTATTAAGTTTGGTCCGCGACTTTCTTCCAGTAAAATTATTAGGAAGTGCGCGGTTTTGTGCCTGTTTTTTAAATAATAAATATTAATCTAGATACTGTAAAGTAGGGTTACTTTTGACCTGAGTTATATTTTTGACCCGAAATAAATGTATACCTAAAAAAAAAAATAACTCTTCTACCAATAGACAATTAAACGCACATTTGTCTAGTGTTGTGACAAAGTTATATGTTGATTACGCGTACAAGTATAAATTGATTATTGTGGTGTCCAGTCAGCAGTCGCCAACAGGCCCACCACCAGTAGGTATCCGCCATATCTCAAACGAAAATCAGCTGTCGTGTGGATCACCACTGCAGCATTTCACATTGTGTAACCTTTCACATTGTGTAACCTTTCACATTGTGTAACATTTACACGGCCTAGATTTCCTGTATACGCGTACATTGGAACGCTTAGTCAAAGAAAGAAAACAAAATTGATTTTTTTTTTAAAGTGCTGCTCAAGTGCGAGTCGGATTCGCGCACTGAGGGTTTCGTACAAACTTGCTTAAGTAGTAGTAAGTTCAATTCCCGCATGGAAGATTTCTGAAGAGCAATATTTTTTTTTTTGTGACGTAACAACTTATGAATTTGCTAATTTAAGTAATCTAGGCCAACTGGAAGTATCCTATGAATTTTGATTCCCCTGAGAGTGTCGAAATATATGTTTTTTTTTTCCGACATAAATGGCCGTATCATTAAGTTTGAGTTTTTCACAACTTCAAGAGATCGCACACTTGAGTATTACTGTCATAGTATAAAACAAAGTCGCTTCCCGCTGTCTGTCCCCATGTATGCTTAGTTCTTTAAACTACGCAATGGATTTTGATGCGTTTTTTTAATAGATAGAGTGATTCAAGAGGAAGGTTTATATGTATAATACATGCATATGTATACATGGTTTTAATTTCAACCCGATACTTCGACGCGTTCCCGAGATAAAGGGTCGTGACAGACAGACAGATAGGTGGCAAAGTGATAATATAAAGCTTCTGTTGTTTATTACCCGACTGCGCCAGAAGGAGGGTTATGTTTTTCGAGAGTATGTATGTATGTATGTATGTATAATTGTTTGGCACGCTCTGCAGCCTAAACGGCTCGATGGAGTTTAGCTTGAGAGGTGTCGTTAGATTCGTATTTACTGTGAGAGTGACACTGGGTATATCAAAATAACAAAATGGCGGATTTTTGGCGCCAAATTGCACTTAGCTATATAATATGTTAAATAAATAGATAAATTGTAGCAGTCGGGACCCATTCTAGAAAGTCAGACGTCTAGTCAGTAGATTGGAGTAATCTGCAATGTAATATAGGTATGTGCTCTCAATCCACTAAGCCTTCATTTCTAGAAAGGGTCCCGACTGCTACAATTTACCTTGTATTTAAAATATTATATAGCTAAGTGTAATCGGGTACAACGACTTTCTTGTTTTAGAGCTTTTTCATGAATACTCAGAAAAGCAGTCGGGTTTTTTAGTTTTTTAAATTACCGTATTTTTCCTTTTGAGGTACAGAACCCTAAAAAAAAGAAATACTTAACTAAATCTGCTGCTCTAAAGAATAACAATCAATGACAAAGAATAAATAATTTTCCAATCTAAAGCTAAGATCTTAGTGCAGTTAGCAACTAAAGTTATACCCACGCACGTATTTCCTTACTTGAATTGTCACGAGTGCAGGAATTGTCAACCTTTTGTCATTTAACTCATATTTTATTAATATACTGGATGGTGCACTATAAAATAAACTTGTGCAAAATACTCGTGGTAAGTGCATGAGTGGAATTGACAAGATTTTTATTAGAGACCCACTGAAAATTCGGTTTCGGCTTCGGCAAAAAGTGGCCGAATATTCGGCTCGACTGTTACTACCGTGTGTTATCTAAATATATATTTTTAATTGATATACATAAGCTAGTGCTTGACTGTAATTCCACCTAGGGGCTTACTCTCGAGTTTAATTCTGATCGTTCGACATTGGAATTGTGACGTTAGGTACTCTTGAATTCGATGATAGCGCCAAATTGGTTTGAAATTGCGTGACCACACGCCAAGTCCAATGCCCATTTTACTTAGTTTCCCAAAAAGGTCACGCAATTTGGCCCTAGCATCGAATTCAAGAGTACCTAATGTCACAATTTCAATGTCGATCGATTGGAATTAAACTCGAGAGTAAGCCCCCTGATGGTAAGCAGTGATGCAATCGTTGGTGAGGCGCACTAGTTTATTAAGAGTCTATTCACTCTATCCTTGAAGACACCTACAATATAATTTAGGTTATAATTTTATGTAATCGTCGATTTATTTGATTAGGTGCCTATTATATAAAATTATTATATATTGGATATAGTAAATGTGATTATTATACAAAATCATTATAATATTAAATCTAGTCAAAAATAACTATATCAAAATATTTTTTTTTGTCAGTTATCCTGTTATAGCAGCAGTTTCGGTTACGGCCGAAACTGGAAGGAGCCGAACATTCGGCTACAGTTTCGTGCAAATTGTGTGTCAGTCAATGTAATACTACTTTTTTATCTACAGACCTTACGATTATTAGGACAGAGGTAAAAGTGATTTATTTTTTTAAGGGGGGAAATCATCTAATGACTTCTACCGCTTTAGGGCGGAGCGTGTCACACTGACAAAAACTACACTAGTTTTACTTCTTTGCCCTTTGCTTTCTAGGACCTTTGATTTCCCTTTCGGAAGTTCATGGTCTCAGTAGGCTTCGGCTCTACTAGGCGGTTTTGCTGACTCCCTTTGAGACGCGTGTTCGGTCTCGGTTCGGTGAGTTACCAGACGGCCGGATGGTGAGCTACCCATTGCTCGTTAGACATGTCGTCGTACATGCGTACAGTAGGATTTTTTTCCGAATACCTTTCATGGTTAATCAGCCCTTCAAGCTTCTCAGTCTTGGGCCGTAGTGCTAAGGTTGAGAACCTACGATTAATTCTAATGCAGGTAGGTATTAAGTTCACAGTCATTATGTACAAGGCCGCAGTGTGCGTTTACCTACCGACTTAGATTATAACTAGCTTTGCCCCGCGGTTTGACTCGTGTCTTTGGTTAGGTACTGCTCCATTTCCTTGGGTTGTAGCATAAAGTAAATATATAGCCTATAAAATATGTATATAAGAATTTTTTGGCTGTTGGCAACATTAGAATTAGTTTTTGAATGACAACATTGTGCTACCTAAATATTACGCGGCAAATAAGTTGAACGATTTGCTATGGTTACGCGCAACCACCCACTTCGATTACTGCGCATTCAAGGTTGACCGACATGATGCTTCAACTTCTGTGACGAGGATTTTAACCGATTTTCGGGTCTCAATCGAATTTAGGGGCTATGTGTAAGTGTAACTATAGCAAATGGTTAAATGGTTTAACTTATTTGCCGCATACTATATCCGTTTTCTGAACGCTCTCTCTGACTTCAACTTTATTAAAGTTATGATAAAATTGTACTGAAAAGTATCGTTCACATGTCCCTCCTACAGAGGCTAAAGAAATGATGGATGGATTGTGTGATCTCACATACACGAGATACACCTCACGCGTGATGCAATTTCCGGCCACCGTAAACGCGGGCTTGCAGATGGCGAGCAATGGCTAGCTGGCCGTCCGACCGTCTGCTAACCGTCCGAACCAAAGATATTAGTTTTTTACATTTCTGTGGTCCGAACCGAGCTCAAGTCGTCGACGGCGCGTCGATTTGGATGATTTTCCCACCAAAAAAAAAAATACACAAGAGACCCAGACCCGGAACCTCTATCTGTAGAATGAATAATACCTACATTAAAATTACGATGATACGGAACCCTAGCCCGCCTCGCACTTGACCGCACTTTTTTAGTCGCTACGGCGTAAAATGATTTAAATTAAATAATTCACTGTAGATAGTTTCATACTCTAGTGCATAGGTAACAACTTTAATTCGGAACCCGGAATACATAATACCTAATAAATCACAAATAGTTTGACACACTTTTTTCTTACTTAAGTACAGTCAGAGAAACAGTATTAGATAACAATGCATCAAATATAAATAGATTTGAATAAAAAAGTAACCGCTTATTCTCGCCTGCTTTTCATTTATATTGGTACCTAGGTATTGTTCTTTTTAGGGTTCTCTACTCAAAAGCTAAAAACAGGACCGTATAACTAAGACTCCATTATCCGTCTGTCAGTCACCAGGCTGTATTTCATGAACCGTGATAGCTAGACAGATGAAATTTTCACAGATGATGTATTTCTGTTGCCGCTATAACGAAAAACCGAAAAAATAAGCGGGGCCCTCATAGACAACAAAAGTTAGTAGTCTAATGAAAACCTTCGTGCGCAAGTCCGTCTCGCACTTGACCGGTTTTTTAAATTGTTTTACTTTATTGAAATTGTACAATAACGTGAACTAGACAGATTTTTAACTTTTTAATTTCTGTTGGGTATTTTTCTAGTTTGTTAAGCGTATATAATATCACTACATAGTATAAAACAAAGTCGCTTCCCGCTGTCTGTTAGATCTTTAAAACTACGAAACGAATTTTGATGCAGTTTTTTTTTAGTAGATGGAGTGATTCGAGAAGAAGGTTTATATGTTTAATTGTAGTTGAATTTAATAATTATGTAATACTGTATGATGAGTGTAATAAAATTGAATTTTTTGATCTAACATAGAAATAAGTTATACTAACATTATAATGTGGAACAAAAGTTGTCTTTTAAATAAATGAATTATTATTTATTATTATAATATATTTAAGGGGATTACATCGCCCAAATCCAAAAAAACACCTAGGTTGATTGAAGTTTATAGATTATTCCTTATGTACGATTACCATATAAAAATGAAGGAGATACTTAAGGACATTACTAATAAATTGTATTGATTACGTTTCTCAAAAAAATACCCTAACTCTAGAAAAAAAATCTGGTAAATAGGCCTTTTTTGAACATTAATTCCATATTTTCTCGAAAACATATTTATACATTGAATTTATACCAAAATATATGTTACGATAAATTGAATAACTTGTATTGATTTTTTTTCTAATTTCAATGAATATCGATAAGTAATCAAGAAAAAACTCGAATCAGTACTAACACACCGCGCGCAGCACCCCCTGCAATGCCTGTGTAGAGGTCAAATCTTCTCCACTAGTGTAGAGGTAAATTCTTTAAGGTCATTGGGCAATGTAATACCCTTAATATCATAATTTCACCTGTGCGAAGCTGCGTGCGTATAAAAATATAATAATTATATCAGTAGGTAGATATTTTGCATACCTATTAGTGTGTGTATAAATATAATATGATAGTTAAAATAATAATTATTAAATTATAATATAATTAATTTAAAAAAAATACTATATTTGGACATTATGTACAATTGTACACACATATTATCTATTAGGTATTGAATGTAAAGTGTTTGAATCTTAGAATCTCAAGTCCGCATTCCGTAGTCGGTCTAGCAGATATTATAAATCGTTCTAAACGGAATAAATTGTTAGCTCAGGTATTTAACAATTAGATTATAATAATGTACCTACTAGGGGCCATTCATTTATTACGTAAGACGATTTAAGGGGGAAGGGAGGTCGACCATGTCTTATTTTTTCTTACATGGGGATGGGAGGGAGTCTTGATAGTTCTTACATAAGATCACAAAAATAAGTATAATAGCACGAGCACGAAAGCGCTGCGCCGCGTGCTGGTGTGCGCTCGGATGCATATAGGTAAATTATTTCCATGGCAACCCGCTACGCGAACGTTTAACATTCCTAAAAATTGATACTTTTAAAAATAAAGATCAAAGCCAACCACAGACGTATATTCATTTTTTCTTTTAAATTCTTACGTAATATGGCAGACAGTATGCTTAATTATCGATCAACAGGACCTTTATCAAATACATATGATGGAGCTAGCTTCTAATAAACATAATTTTACACAAGATTTTTAACACACCTAGTCTACCTATAAATATTAAGCAGGGTCGGCCTATTCTTATTTTTCTTATTTGGGGGGGAGTGGGTAAAAAACTAGTAAAATCGTTTACGTAATAAATTAATGGCCCCATAACTACTCACTAAGCTAACAACATACCTAATATCATCAGAAATTATACAAAGAGTCAAGAGAAGTTACTCAAGCCCCAAGTAGACACCGGTGTTCGCACTGTGTGTCTCTAATTACGGTATTCAAAGGCTGCACTAATTTTGATGATTTTTGAACCTCTAGAAATCCTCAAATATAAAAGAGAACACGCATCAATGTGTGTGGTCAATTTTTGCCACATGATCAACCGCTGGGACAAAATACTCGTAAAAAGAAGACATTAAAAAAAAATATGAATCCGACCCTAACTTACAATTTCAAACGCGTATACAAGGCTACATCAATCGGAGCTCGGAAATATTTAAAACTTACACAAATTAATAAAGCTTATTTTTTAAAAAGGTCTGGCAAAAACAAAAATCTTGAATACCTAGTTACTTTTTTTTTTTGTAAAAATAAAATCGCTGTTATGGGACCGCGAAGTCGCTATAGACCCGGGCCATTAGCCACAAAATACTCTGTGACTACAATCGGCTCCGACACGGTTGGCGCAGTGGTTGAGCGATTGGCTGTTGTGCTGCGTGTCGCGGTTTCTATTCTCGCATGGGACAAATAGACTACAGTACCTCTACCATGAGTTTTAAGCAATAGTATTCGTCGCTACTCGATATCGAAACCGTAAATATTTTGTATGGCAAATTTTGGTTCTGCAAGTGACCGCTAGAGGCGCTGCAAAATTTGCCATACAAAATATTTACGGCGTCGATATCGAGTAGCGACGAATACTATTGCTTAAAACTCATGGTAGAGGTACAGATAAGTATGGCCTATAGATAAGTGTTTTGGGTCTGTGTGTCTTGTGTATGTGAGTTTAGATATTTGTGAACGGACCCACGATACAGGAGTTATTATATTTCTAGGGTGTGACAAAGTGTAAAAATAAGTTATTTAGTATTAATCTTCTTAATGTGTCTGAAATACATTTTTATTCTTCATCCAGGTGGAATTTAACAAAAAATGTTTTTGACGCACGAAATCCTCTCGTAACTTTTTGTCGTTTTTTTCTAATATCTGCCAGTGAAAATCATTCCAAAATCTGTCCAGCCATTTAGATTATTAGCCGGAATAGACAGGCAGACAAAAACAAGTGCGAGTCCAACTCGTACACTGATATTTCCGTACAAACTAATTTATGTAAACAGTTCAATTTTATGAATCGAGTCTCGAAGATTTTTCCGAATCGAAAAAAAAGAAGCTTTTTAGGGACGCAACGTTTTCAGTTTTCTTCCTACATTTGTATTATAAGACCTTGCTTCGCGTCAAAATTCTAGGTTCTAGGTCGACGAGAAGTACCCTATCCATTTTGATTCCCTTGAGAGTGTAGAAATATACGTTTTTTGTGACTTAAACGGCCGTCTTTTTTTCGTTAACTTAGAAATTTGATTTTTTTTTACAGCTTCAAGGGACTGCAGATCTGAGTCTGAGTCTCAAGACAGACAGACAGGTAGACAGACGGAAAACGAAGTGTTCCTATAAGGGTTCCGTTTTATCTTTTTGAGGTACGGAACCATAAAAATGTTTTTGATGCTTATAATGAGAAGGTATTGCTTAATCTAAACATTATTTAAGTAATATGCATTATTTTGTAAGCTTATTTCGTAGTGATTGTTTGTATTTTTTTGTCATATTTTTGTATAAATGGCATAGAGTATAAATTTATATAGTATGTATAGAGTACATAATTATACATATAATATTACCTATTCATTATTGTTAGTATAGGAAATATGTAAGCTGTAAGTACAAAATAGATAAAAGGTTGTAGGGATCGTTGCCTAATTGCCAGAAATTAGGCACATATGCACTTGCCACTCTAGTTTCTCTTTTTATATTTTACATTGTTGCTTGCTCAGAACTTAATTAATCTTTTGAATACCGTAATTAGAGACACAATAGGAAGACAATAGGTGTACGAACGCCGGCGTTCGCTTGGGGCTTAAATAATTAAATTATAAAAAATATAAAATTAAATAATATTTATACTTACCTAACGATGCCGCTAAGTATTGGCGCCATTTTATTTTCAAATGATTTTTCAAACTATCGAACATACTACTCCACAATTTTCAAATAAAGAACAACCTCCACACTATCCCTCTTCGGGATAGTAAAGAAAATATTCACTTTTTAAATCACGACCAGAGACAATTTTATTTGTTTATGGGCTAAGACGTGCTAACAGCCAGCCATATCGATTAATTGTGATATACCGATAACTGTACGCGCGAATTCCCTTCACATTTTTTCTAAGTTAAAAAAGAGTCTCGAAGTTAATTGTCTTTTAATTCAGTGATAGTGAGATTGTGATTGTTTTTGTAAGGTCAAGATGAAGGCCGGTCCTCATGAAAGAGTAACACGGTTTTAGAAAGTGATGACCTTTGACTTTCGCATAGCTGTTGCGATTTGCGAATGTTTGTTAGGTATATGAAAAACTATTTTTTATTGAATTACCACTTCAGCTTAGGTATTTAAAATGACTCTATACTTATCGATAAGGTATTATTTAGTTTAAAATTGTCTCTGTATGAACAAAACAGTTATAAGTTCATCACAACAAAATAAAGTAAAGAGAAGTTTAACTAACATCTTCAGTTTCAATTGTAAAAATACTTACATGGTTATTCGTCACTCTTTTTTTTTCTAGTTAGAATTATATATTTAAAAGAAATAAAAATCGTGAAGAAATACAACGATTATTTAAATTTAGTTAAATACCTAACATCAGTTTAGGTTTTTTTTTTTTTTTTTTGGTAGGTAAAATCATCCAATGACAAATCCCGAAAGTTTAGGTAAATAACTAATTGTAAACATTTTTACATGTCAACTAATTGTAGACATTTTTTTAGATAAAAGACATGTGAAGACTGTTTAAATTTAGTTAAGTACCTAAACAAATGAAGTATAATGACTTCTCCCGCTTTATAGCGGAGCGGGAGGGCGTGTCAGACTTTTACTGACTAAAACCCACTTCTATCCTTATACCTAAGCATAACTATTATAACGTAAGCATAATCAGCCTTATAATTTTCCCACTGCTGGGGGTCAGGCCTCTCGAGGAGAGGGAGTGCGCCGCATTTTAAAATTTCTGTGGCCGCAACCGACGGCGGATGTCACATGTACTTATTTTTGGTTTAAGCACATGCCAGCTGCCTCACGATATTTTCCTTTATGTTAGAACTACATTAAACCGACGCACACGTGTAACACGCTTGATTTGTACGTATAACGACGCGACGCACACTGGTCCCGTTTTAAAAAAAAGTGGACATTCGATAAAAAATGACATTTTGGCGTCGGAAAAAATTTCATTCGATAGGTTTTTGTAAGGCTAACAACAATTGTTTTACGACTTTTCTTGAAATTTGGTATTTTATGATGAAAAAAAAATATTTCAGAAAAAATGTATGAAAGTAAACCTTCTATATTTTTTTTTTTTACGGAAAGCCGCGCAGATCTAAAGATCACACCTCAAAAAATGTAATGAACTCACTTACCAGCAGGTGGCTGGCCGGCAGGCTATCTGCTTATGAATAATAAAAAAAAACAACCGGCCAAGTGCGAGTCAGATTCGTGCACGAAAGGTTCCTTATCATTTACTAGTTAAACAACAGAACAACAACAAAATAGACAAAAAAATATGGCGTTTTTAGTATGGAAGCCCCTCTTAAATATTTATTTAATTTAAATTTTATTATTTAACATTAAAGTAAAAATACAACAGTATTTTGTGAATATTTCAAGCGTCTACCTGTTGCAAAAAAATAGTCAGAAAAACTGTTGTTGTATATCTAGCAAAAAAGGGCAAAAACCCCCCTAAAAGTTTTTTTTAGTATTTATTATTTAATTCGGCAATAATTTGTGAAAATTTCATCTGTCTAGCTATCGTGGTTCTTGAGATACAGCCTGGTGACAGACAGACGGACAGACAGCGAACGTCTTAGTTATAGGGTACTGTTTTTACCCTTTGGGTATGGTACCCTATAAAGGTACCCAGTACTCACATTTGTACTGAATTAGTGGTGTAGATAAGTAGCGGTAACAGAAATAGTTCGTTTAGTTAAGTACCTAATCTCAAGATTGCCTATTGTTAATCGTCTCAATTCTCTAATACGCATAACAGCAGGAAACTTAATCAACTCGAACAAAAAACAAACAAAAACAATTATAGAAATCAGCAGACCTTATCTATTTGATCATTACTATTATGAAGAGAATTCACCACGGTGTTCGTGGTAAATTCAACTTAAACACTTAAGTAATAAAGTGAAATTTTGATTGAGTCGATTTTAAGGGATTTGAGTAGCTAAATATTCAAGATCAAGGATAATTTGATGTTGTTCTTATTTATGTAATCGGTGAATTAGGATCTACTTTTAGAATGGAAAAAAATATTTGTAAACAATGGTCTCAATTGCGGTGATAAATCCCCTATTTGAAGAGTGGTTAAAAGGCGTCACGTACTTCACTATTTTTACCTGACGCAGGTCCTTACTTGAAGCCCTACAAAACCTTAACACGATCATTTGACGACCTGAACTGAATTTTTTGAGCTGTCTGCAAACCGTAGAGGCCCAGCCTGCTAGCTGCAGGCAGGGTCGAAGCCTGCTGAGGTCATGGGTCAGCTTCCGAAAGGAATACCCGGCCCCGGCACGATTGGCTACGAAGGAACGGGGTAGGTTTTTAGTCAGTAAGAGTCTGACACTACTTCCCGCTCCGCCCAAGGGCGAGATTTGTCATTGGATGATTTTACCTACCATAAAAAAAAGGCTATAGCCATACACACCGTTAAATTTTGATCGTTTTAATCCCGTGGAGAGTCGATCCGGTACATGAAACACTATGGATTTGTAAAGATAAATTTATAAAATAAAGTACTTTAAAAAAAAATACTTTGTTAAAATTAGAATTAAAAGTCAGCTGGGCGAGTTCAATGATCTGTAGGTAGTTAGTACGCAACGACTGACAACTACCTACAAGGTCATTGACTCTTTTACTTAAAGAAATTAATTTCGTACATGCGTATAGATATTAATTCAAGTTTTAGAAAAAAAGTACTTTATTTTTTAATTTTATCTTTACAAATCGATAGTGTTTCATGTACCGGATCGACCCTCCACGGGATGAAAACGATCAAAATTTAACGGTGTATAAGGTGTATAGCTCCACTTTTCTTTCCAGCTTACACGCTTGACATTTTAACAAGTCATTGTAAGGCCCCTGATACGGTTGTTTCGGATCACCCGGATAGATTTTTTTTAAATTGATATAAACTAGTGCTTGACTGCGATCCCACCGGATTGTAAGCAGTATTGCAATCGTTGATGGTAGGCGCACTAGTTTATTATGAGCTTATTCACTCTAGCCTTGAAGACACCTAAATCATAATCGGACGGGAAAACCGCAGCAGGCAAACTGTTCCAGTCCTTCGATGTAGGCGGTATAAACGATGAAACAAAACGCTTAGTCCGGACCTTAGAAGCCTCAGAAGTGCAGAGATATTCGCCGTATGTCGGGTTCGGGTTGGCCGATGGTAGAATGAAGATGACGTAATCAAGTCGTCCGATTCCCGCGCACACTCTCCAAAATGCACCCAGTAAAAAACCGAAAGCCAGGCTACTCTACCCCTGTGCTCAAAGTTTTGGAGAGAGTGGAGTAAGAACGAGGACTGCCCCGCTTGGGTCGAGCACCGCCGTGTTCTTGCGGAGGCAATCGGCGGCAGTGAGCTCACGTGTCTGTCCCAGGTGGCGGAAAAAACTTTCAAGTCAAGGCTAGACGATAAATAGAGTTAAAACTCAGATTACCTGCTTGGTGATTTTTGTATTGGGATTAGCACCTTGGCCTTTAGAAAAAGTGTCATTCAATTAGCGATTACAATTGTCGAGTTGTTTATGACTAATTACGTAACATTTTAGTACGCTTGTCAAATGTTTCAGGCGTCTGAATACAGTGCGGAAGTTATAACTTAGCAACCCTGAGCCCCTTCCATCATATCAGCCGAAAGACGTCTGTTGCTGGACATCGGATTCCCGCATCTCTCACCAGGTCATCAGTCTACCTTGTGGGAGGCCTTCCGACGCTGCGTCTTCCGGTGCGCAGTCGCCGCTCCAGAACCTAACAGCCCCATCGACCATTTAATTTTGTTCTACGAGCAATGTGCCCTGTTTGGCGATTCTTTGAGCCATGACGGTAAACTTGGTTCTCTTGCAGATATTTTCTTTCTTAATGAGATCACTCAAGGAAACTTCGAGCATAGCTAAAGGGCCGTAATATTAGGTAGATCCCGCAGCTACTTTGGTTCACCTTGGGACCAGGATCGTTTATAACAGACACATCAGAATGTGTCTGTTATAAACGCATTCTATAATACCTTATTTGTATATTATGTTACTAACTACCATTTGAAATATTAACTAAGTAATCTGCAAAACACCAAGCGTAATCCGTTAAAGTGTGGAGTTTGACTTAAAGTAGCTGATAAATATCCGCTTTACCTAGTTAATCTGACTGGCCTGTTGGTCTAGTGGTTAGTGGCCCTGACTGCTATGCCGGAGGTCGTGGGTTCGATTCCCACCCAAGACAAATGTTTGCGTGATGAGCACAATCATTTGTTCTGTGTCTGGGTGTTATTTATCTATAATATGTATTTGTATATATTTAGAAATATTTATGTATGTATATCAGCTGTCTGGTACCCATAACACAAGCTCTGCTTAGCTTGGGACTAGACGGTGTTGTGTGATAGTTGTGGAATATAGTATATTATTTATAGGTATATTATTAATCTGCACATTAACGGATGCAAAATCGCTAAAGTTTGATGACATCTTACGCATAAAATATTTTAAGGGCACGGACAGGTTAGGGTAGAAGGCTAAAACCAGACCACCGCTCCGCTTCGCTCGCACCTTAGCCTTCCTGATTATTTTTTTATAACCAACCAGAAGCAGGGTCGAGCTATCTTGGCAGGTATGGTAGTGTCAAACGAGACAAAAGTGTGTATCTCACTATCTTCCGCGATTCAACGCTGTAGCATCGGTTAATATGCAGATTAACTAGGTAAAGTGGAGATATCTTTTGCAGATTACCTAGTTAACGCTTTCCGTACTCTAACGGTAACATAATATATATATTCTTATCCGGCTAGGAAGCAAGATACCTAACAGCAAAACCTTGATATAACCAGAAGTTAAATAAAACGTTTGCTCGTAATGTTATAATAAAATTGTCTATTATTATCTTGTAAATTGTGTTAAAAACCAATATTGTGATCTAACTGATGTCATCTGTTACTGTAAATGCAATTACCGCAAGAAACCAGCTTTGTGAATTATGTTTATTAAATCTGAATAATTGAGTCACGTTAATGACTACCTTAGCAGTAGGCACAGGTCTATTATAGTGCTGTTGATAGAAACTGACCGAAGGTACGGTTTCGGCAAATTACAGCCAAATTGATTCGGCTCAAGTTTTGGTTTCGGTTAAAAGTGGCCGAATATTTTGCTCTGCCGAAACTAGCGTCTTTAGTCATTTACTAGTCAAACAGTTTTTAGGTAGTTAAGTAGATACATACCTATTTCTTCTACTGTACTACTGTATCAAAACAAAGAAAATAGATTTCAAGTTAAAGCTTGTAAAAAAATATGGGTAGACTATGTCTTGATAAATCAAGACATGGTCTACCCGTAATTTCAATCCCACGAAATAATTTTCGACCATTGAGGTTCTTCCACGTAATAAGTCAGCACACATAATAAGTAAAAAAGCACAGCCGCATAATAAGTAAAAAAAAAATAAGCAGTTACTGCGTCCCATCACTACACGCAATTCACATAATCGAGAATACTGAGATCAAGTATAATCTGTACCAGGACATGATTTATGCATTGTTATCGTCTATTTAAATATAGCCTTTAAAGCAGCGTTAATACTCCCAACAAATTAATTATTAAAATATCTGCAACGAGGTTTAAACCATGACCTGACATACCTACAACATTAGTTTTAGTATATGCGAAACTCGAAACAGGGGTCTAGTATTTTTATGTAAAGAATCTAAGTATGTACAAAATTTCATAACTGTATCATGCAAAATCACAAAGTTATAAGCTTGTTATGTTTTTGTCATTGGATGATTTTACCTACCATAAAAAAAAACCTGGTTGTTGCATGAATACCGGGCCACTGAGGGTCTGTTTTGCTCCAGGACCCATCTGTGCGCTGGAGTCTAATGCCCCCTATGACCTGTACTTAGTGTCGGTGGTGTAAAAATAGTGTCCCTTTTTTAAATATTTTTGTGAAAATATATAACATGGTGTAAAAATGATTGAAATCGATTCAAACCGCTGTACAAACCATAGATATGAGAAAGGAGATATTTCTGTGGTACAAACTATATTCAGGTTTCGCATATATACTAAAAAATTAAAAATGTGTAAGGAAGATGTCTATTGATAAATATGATTGATTTATTTTTTACGTCCTTGTCTTATTTTTGAGCGCATTCCACTCTATGAAACATCCGTCATATCCATGTGTATGATTCAGACATATTCACATATTTGACTGGCCTGTTGGTCTAGTAGTTAGTTACCCTGACTGCTATACCGGAGGTCGTGGGTTCGATTCCCACGCTGGACAAATGTTTGTGTGATGAGCACGATCATTTGTCTGGGTGTAATTTATCTATAATATGTATGTATTTAGAAATATATAAGTATGTTTATCAGTTGTCTAGTACCCATAACACAAGCTCTGCTTAGCTTGGGACTAGACGATGTTGTGTGGTAGTTGTGGAATATTATATATATATATTCTTATGAATCGGTTTAGGTAATTCAAGCTGTCGGAAACAGGGCAAACTAGCTAAAAATAGAATTTTTTGAGCAGAATAATACATTGATAAAATCCAGATCGCTTAGCTTGTCTGGGACATAATATCCTAATAAATGTTTGTTAAAAATTAAGTAACAAATTCGTTTTTAGAACTTGATCAGTGGCTCCGATATTCTCAACTTCAGCCGAAGGGCGACAAAACCGGGTGGTGATGTAAGCTGAGCCCAATTAGTCGCCGTCGTTTGTTGAGCCTGCTCCGCGCGAAATTCTGGGGAAAGCCGTCATTTTTTAACTGACTTCATAAAAGAGGGAGTTCTCATTTCTTCGGATTTTTTTAAATGTATATTCTCCAATTACCCGTAATCGCCTGAGTCGATTTGGGAAAATATTTATTTTGTATGAAAGGGTAGGTAGACAAAGGTAGGTATTATTCTCAGATAGACCCTGGAGAAACTTTTTAAATTTTATGGGTTTACTTGTAATGGTTGTACTCATATATACTCTTTAACCACTGTATTAAAGAACTTTTTAAGTTTTTTAGGTTTAGTTCAGGGGTACCACAACTAAAAAGTGTAAAATAAAAAACTTTTTACAAAAATATCAGAATAATTTAACACTCTTTAGTGTTTTTTTTTATCGAAGTTCATTCTTAATTCTTTATTGTACACCAAAACAACTTAGAGGTAACAAAGTGGATTGGAAGTGGAGTGGAGTGGTTGTATTTTCTGTAAAAAATAAATTAATGAAGTTTATTTTGCAAATAGTGTAAGTAATAATAGCGTGAAAATTATTATTATTAATTTTAGAAATATGCCTTTTCCGTTTTTATGAGGTGTAAATAAATACACAATAGTGCCATCTACTCACTAGTAATTGAATGAATACCTTCGCAAATATATGAAGGCACGAGTGTGTCGCCAGTCTCGGCAGTCTCACGCCATCGATCGCTTGCTATGTCATGTTTACTGCTGATCGTCCGCAGATGTCGCTAAGATCGTACCGTTCATTGGCGCTTAGCTACTAATGCGCAATGAGTACTATTTTAAATATCTAAAGCTACGTTTACATGTGGGCCCAGCCTCGGCCAATCGCCATTGTGTTGAAGGGGTTTCCCCGTTTATACAATATATCAAGCGTGTTCAAAATTAGTTAAAACTGAATTGCTCTATTATTACCTACGGAGCTCCCGGAAGGACGTTGAACAATTACATTATTTTTTACCTATGTTACATAAAAGAAAGCTCACGCAAAATTGAAGCACAAAAAATTAATCAACACCCTATTATCAAAAGCATAGACAAAACGGATATCTTTTCAATCAAATCGAACGGATTACAAACGTTCGCAATCAAAACGCTGCACGTAACGATTTCCGGAGTGTCTATGGTGAGCTATTTTTATTTTTTTCGGCACCTCCTGCAAGCGAGATCGCTTCTTCCTAGTTTTGTTTTGTATCGGTAGCAAAGCCGTATGTTTTCGAAAAAAGTGAACGCGATGTTGTGAGAGCATTCACTAATTGATGGCCCGGAGTTCGGATTCGTTGCGGTGTGTTCGTGTAAAGGCGGCGGATTAAAAAAACGGGCTAGGGGTGCGCC
This sequence comes from Leucania comma, assembly GCA_958295575.1. Classification (NCBI taxonomy): domain Eukaryota; kingdom Metazoa; phylum Arthropoda; class Insecta; order Lepidoptera; family Noctuidae; genus Leucania; species Leucania comma. The sequence continues at coordinate 7,152,891 of OY282483.1, forward strand.
GAATGTAATTTGTGCTGCGATGGTGAAATATTTTTGTTGTTGTCGTTTTTTTGGGTTGATATGGCTAATGTAACGGTGAAAGTTCGAATGTTTAAATTTAATCGCATTTTAGTTCTACAGATTTCAAACAGTCCGATCACACAATCATTAGAATAAACAAGACTTCACTACAGTCAGTTCAGTCTTGACTTTTCATGACTTTTTTAGGTATATTGCTGATCTCGACAAACTCTCACGATACTAAATTTGGCTGTCAAAATAAAGTCAAATAAAATAAAAAAGATTATCAGCATACCGATTTTCAACCAAAAGCAACCTAAACTGAGTTGAAATCGTTACTTAATTTAATCCAAATACGCAGGCATCCAATAAAAAAAGTTACCGAATGAAAAATCGGATACCTACTTCGTTCCATCTTGAACACAAATTAATCGATTCGTTTTCACAACAATTGCTCATCTCTAGAAAAAATCGATGCATCGGATCGATTTTCACGGCTGTCACCGGTCGATCTCTTGCCTGTCAACAGATGGCACTGCTTGGGAAACCATCGAGTAGAATCGATCAATGACGCTCCCTGATTAGTTGGCTGATGATTTAAACATGTGGGATTGAGTCAATTTAAATGTATTATTGTGTTTTAATTAGATTTCGAGGGCTGTAACATGTGTAAACATGGAGTTATTTGGGAAGGGACGTGATGTATCTGTTGATGGTTTTGTAAAATTGTTAATGAAGCCACAGGACACAGTTTTTTTTAAGTAACCGTGACTGGAGTTATTTTATAGTCCATGAAAATTGTTTTTATCATTGGTGACAAAAATGTTATCTGTTATTGAGGTAGGTACCAAAGATGGCCATTAAGAATACTTTGGTTATTGGCCTATGTGTTGAAAACCAGCGTCTGGCAATTGGTACATAGTTATCTGGCATTATGCTGAACTGGATCTATTTAGCGCAGTCATGAGACAACATATATAATATAATATAAAAAACATAATGTTGTTGTTTTTATTTTTTATTTAAGTTTCTATTTATCTACTTGTTTCTTCATTGTGTGTGTCTGTGTTTTAATCAAACGAGTTTTCTTTTTTTATGTAAACTTATTAATACCTATGTCTCTTCAGCTAGGTTTAGTTGAGTATTTTATATACTTTATGTATCGCTAAAAAAGCGAGTGGCGGCCCGGCTTACCGCCTGCCAGAGGGTCATGGTCATCCGGATGATCCGCGGATACCGTACGGTGTCCTGTGAGGCGGCGAGCCTCCTTGCTGGCCTACCACCGTGGGATTTGGAGGCAACAGTCCTTGCACACATGCATGATTTGCGCGTGGAGATGCAACGTCGGGGCGAAACTCCGCTGCCGCGACAAGTCGCGGCATGGCGGACAGAGCTCCGGCGGGATCTCATGGTGAAATGGCGAGAGCGACTGTCGCAACCTCGTGCTGGGCACGCCACGATCGAGGCGGTAAGGCCCCTCTTTGAGGCGTGGCTGGAAAGGCCCCACGGCGTCGTCACCTTCCGTTTGGCGTAGGTGCTGACCGAACACGGCAAGTTCGGTCCGTACCTGTACAAGGTTCGTGCGGAGGCGACGCCCGGGTGCCGCCACTGTGCGGACCGCCCGGTGGACACGGTGGAGCACACAGTCGAGGTGTGCCCCGCTTGGGAAGAGCATCGCCGTGTCCTCGTGGGGGCGATCGGCGGCGATCTCTCGCGCCGGGGCTTGGTTCGAGCCATGCTCCGGAGCGAGGAGGAGTGGCAGGCGGTCGCCTCCTTTTGCGAAGCAGTAATGCTAGTAAAGGAGGAGGCCGACCGCATTAGGCAAAGGCGCACACGCCGCCGCCGCCGCCGGGTTTCCGATCCCAATTTCCGGCCACCGTAGGCGCGGGCTCGCGGACGGTGGGCAATGGGTAGCTCGCTGTCCGTCCGTCCGGTAACTGACCGGTTCGAGCTCAGGTCGTCTACGGCGCGCACCGTTCCCGCGCGCCTCAAGGAGTTGTCAGCAAACTGTAGGGGTCCAGCAGGGCCGAAGCCTACTGGGGCCAAAGGTTATGTGAGACTGTCACCAAAGGCCCCAGGATAAAGGCAAGGAACGGAAAGGTAGGTTTTTAGTCAGTAAAAGTCTGACACTATTTCCCGCCCCACCCAAGGGCGGGATTTGTCATTGGATGATTTTACCTACCCAAAAAAAAAAAAAAAAATATACTTTATGTGGAATGCATTCACCACGATACAAAAGTAAATTTTGTGTGGGGCAACGTTAAGAAAAAAAAGTTAATCCTCATTTTCTTGGTCAATATTTTTGGCTTGAATATTTAAGTCTTTTAAGCCATGTCTTTGTATAGAGTCGTCACTTAGTTTTCCATTAGAACGCGGATGTAATACATTCTAATGTTTTTTTTTGTTTTTTCTAGGAGCAAATCTATCGAGTCAGGCTTGTCAAACATGTACTTCAGGGTAGTGAATACCTATTACATAAAAATTCTCAGTTCCATTTTGCTGAGATCGCGCCTGTTTAAATGATTCAAGTTGTAGTTGTAGTTGCAGATACTCGATATTTACTCATCGCTTTTACATTATAATATCCACTAAGAATCAACTTGAAAATAATTAAAACAGCCACTGACCTTTATTTGACAAAATCCCGTCAAAAACTTCTTGGTTAATTTTTGTATCTGGCACCCACAGTCTCATATTTATGCCCATGGCTATAGCGTTAGCTTTATAATACAGTCTTTGTGCATAGCTTATCTGAATTTCAGTTCACTACTTTTTAAAAATTTCTTTGACAGAACACTATCAATTCCTTAATACAAGTCCCCTTTAATAAATAGCTTTTTGATGTCCGGAAAACGAGAGTGTCGACGTGTCGACACAAAAATTTTTCAATGTCTCGATGAACTACCAAAACAAATCATAGGTTCGTAATCAGTTAACCATGACACCTAATTTGTGTTCAATTTGAAATCTTAATAAGCCGTCAAAGCGCTCCAGAAATAGTTTACTAATTATGTTCCGTTATAAGGGAGGCGGGCGACAATTGACAAATGTGTTTTGTGCGGTGCGATACATACAATTAGTCGAGGAATGTATCCGAACGCATCCGTACTCGATGACAGTTGGCTTACGTCAGACTTTTTGGCGGGAAAATAAACTTTTTGCACGTACAGTTTAGAGGTTATTTTCCTTTAGTAATTACCTTCAAATTGAGTGTTTGCGTTTCGAGGGGGGCCTATTTGGAGAAGTCTTTGTCTGGGCGGACGACGATAAATCATTTGGGGCCGTGACGCGTCTCGTTGGGTGTATGTGACAAATTACCTTCGCGATCTAGTGGGGAGTTGTGTGATAACTATTTTGGAATACGAATACTTATAGTTATTAATGACATCAATTATTTTAATATCATTATTATTTTGAACGGATCGCTGAGTGTGCGAATCCTCACATTGACCTACTCAGACAATAGTGCGAATAAGACTTTGTGCCGATCCAGAGTCCTGACGAAATATCTGCCATATTTCGTCCTTAATCTAATGTATTTTAATGTTTGTCCTGTGCTTTTTCATGCGGTGTACAATAAAGAATATTTAATAAACTAGCATCTACCAGCGGCTTCGCCCGCGTCTAAATAGGCTCATCATCATTTCAGGCGAAAGACGTCCACTGTTGGACATAGGCCTCCCCAAGCATCGCCACAATGAACGGTCCTGTGCGTCTCGCATCCATCGGACTCCAGCGACCCTGACCAGGTCATCGGTCCACCTTCTGGGAGGCCTTCCAACCCTGCGTCTTCCCGTACGCGGTCACCAGTCCAGAACTTTTCGGCCCCAACGGCCATCTGTTCTGCGTGCAATGTGCCCTGCCCATTGCCACTTAAGTTTGGCAATTCTACGTGCTATGTCGGGAACCTTGGTTCTTTTAAGGATATCTTCTTTTCTGATTCGATCACGCAAGGAAACTCCGAGCAGAGGCACATTATAAGCGACCACGTTTCAGAGCTATAAGTCGTCACTGGCAACACGCACTGGTCATAGACTTTCGTTATGAGACACTGAGATATGTTGGACGAGAAGACACCGCGCAGCTTCCCGAACGCCGCCCAGCCGAGTCGGATTCGACGATTGACCTCTTTCTCGAAGTTAGACTTACCCAACTGGACCGTCTATCCCAGGTAAACGTAGTCGTCCACAACTTCGAGTATATAGTCTCCGATCTTGATATTAGTGGGCACTACATGGATGTTAACCATGATTTTGGTTTTGTCCATGTTCATTTTAAGTCCCACTCTTTCAGAAGCTCTTCTGAGGTCACCGAGCATTGTACTGAGCTCCTTCTGTAGTCTCAGTCATGACTACTATGTCATCGGCAAACCGAAGGTGAGTGATGTACTCGCCATTGACATTAATCTGTCCTAGCTCAGAGGACACCGGTGTCCTCTCACATCCACGCCACTATAGGCCTTAATTCCGATGTTTAGAGTCTACTTTTGTATGAACAAGTTGGGTAGTTGTGGATCGAAGTGTTAATGCCTAGCTCTCTCTTCATTCCAGAACCTTCAAGACATCCTCCATTGCGGCCGTGAATAGTATCGGAGAAATGACATCCCCCTGCCACACACCAGTTTTTTTTTTTGAGTCATGTACTCGCCATTGACATTAATGCCTAGCTTTCTCCATTGCAGAACCTTCAAGACATCCTCCATTGCGGCCGTGAATAGTTTCAGAGAAATGTATTCCCCCTGCCTCACACCAGTCACACCTCGTTGTAAGAGGATAGTTTTCAAGGTCTGGTTCTGAAGTAGGACTGACATGGTGGCGTTTTTGTACAAACACTTTAGCATCTCGATGTACCGATAGTCAATCTGGTACCTTTGGAGAGACTGCAGTACAGCCTCGATCACACATGACGACATCAATTATTAATAGATAAATATTTAATAAATACGGTAAGAATAGAGAACAAGAGGTAATTATAAACCTGAAATTAGGTAGGTCACTACTGGATCTAATTAATTATTCAACTCTCGGTTGGTGAACCCTACTCAACAATTTAACCTGAATCAGTGCCAAAGGGAAATTGATAAGTAAAACGGTTTTTATCGACCACACTTTTGAACCATACTTAGATATTTTGTGTACTTATATATTAAGTGTTTAACTATTTTGACGCAATTCACACATACCTATATATTATACTTAATGAATAAAAATGAAGAAACGAGGTTATATACGTATATCTCACAAAATACAAAAGAACACTTCCGTCAATCCAATATATAATATTTCGGAAAGTTACGAGGTAGGTACTGAATATTTCGATTTTATTTAATATCTAGCCTAAACAAACAAAATTACGAACTGAATACTAAAGATAGATAAACTCTAACGCCATCCCAATGATTTAGCAAACAGTAGCACATATATACAATCTACCTGGTATTTTTATCTGAGCACACAAAAAAAAAAAGAAAAGCGCGGCAATCGCTATGGTCGCACAACATACGAGCGCGCGTGCGTTCCATTACTCAAACGCATCAAAGCCAAGCTAACAGAGCAATAACAATCCAATCCGGTTTCGGAACGCGCATATTAATTCTAATTTATCCAAGGAACATTCAATTAGCTGAGGAAGACGCCGTTTGTAATTTAGTCCCCTGCTCTTGAGGAAAAGTTTCACGATGTAAAATTATTTGCTTGTTTGGTTCCGTAGGGTGCTTATTTTTATCAATTGGGTAGTAGACTTCATTTTTTTTTCTATCAAAATTTAACTTTATTCAAAATCACAAACAGAAATAATTTTTCAAATCCTTTCGAAGTTAAATAAGACAAAATCCTGTCTGGAAGGGAAAACTGTCAAACAAACAAACAAGTATTACTTTATGCTTTGTGCATTATTTTTCATAGCATAACCAGCTTTATAACGTTCCCACTACTGAGGAAGTCAGACTTCATTTACCGTGCCATCGGCCATAATCATCCTCGTGGGTGCTGTGCGATATGATGCGGAAAAGCATACAGAGACGCTACTTCAGTTGTGGCGGGTGGGTAATTGTAGAATATTTTATTAAGTTAAATAGTTCCATTGATCTACAATATTTACATAGTATTTAACAAAGTCTTTTACTGCGTCTATCTGTTCCTTCGCAAACTCCACGCCACGGATTTTGATTCGATTGTCATTAATATAAAGAACAATAAACAAGGAGGTTTCTGTATATAATTTGAACTCATGCATAGCTGGGGCAGGTCACTACATACTACTACTAGCAAGGGCATCCCCAAGGGGGGGCAGGGGGGGGGGGGCTACGGCTCCCCCTGGAGGCTTGCTTTACAGCTTCAGAGCCTAGTTTAGGCACCAGTCTCCCAAAATATAATCCACATCCTATATGTTACCGTAGATATAAGGCTAGCAATTAGGAGTTATATTGCGGAAAAAAAAACTTTTAATATTTAAAAAAAAAACTTTTTTATTATTCTCTATACTTCCAATAGCCCCCTCCCCCTTGATCATCAGCTGGCGACGCCCTTGACTACTAGCACAACCGTAGTACAAATAATCAGCCTTATAATGTTCCCACTACTGGGACTCAGGTTTCCTCTCTAGAAGAGGAAATGAGCCACAATCCACCACGCCCAGTGCGTATTGATGGATGCATATTACTACTACTTATTTATAAATTGAGTGCACTTTCCGAAACCATTCACCACGGAACTCCAAAAACACAGCGTTGTCTTGAAACAGATTTGTTAAATACAAATTGGTTATTAAAATTCTTGGCGCACGTTACGCACGACATGACGATCACTGGCTGTATGGACTGCTGCACCTCGTTTACTTATATTTATTACTTTTTATTTCGCTACATTTATTCTGTCATATTTCCGCGGCAGTTATTGCTGCTATTAGGTAGCCATATTGTTTTTTTGATGATGGCCTTATTAAATTGAGATATTTTTAGTTTTGTTGTGGAAGACTTTTTTGTTGTTGTAGCAGGAGGTAAGGAATTTTAGCGATGCAAACCGTAGCATTATTTATTTAAACTTCGCATCCAGTATGTAACTAATGCTACATGCTATTAAAAACACCCTAAATAGCCTATTTGAAATAAACGTTTCGGATTTCTTGCCTAAATAATGTTTAACGACTGGTAGGTGCGTTAAGCACTGAGCCATAACGATACTCAACACACAACAGAAGGACAGAAAGCCTACAGGTTCATAATCACACTTCACTTTTATATATATTACAAATGCGAAATTGTGTATGTACGAAATTGTTACACATTTGTTATTTTTTCTAGTTCAAACGGCTGTAAAGTTTTGAAAGAAATTGGGCACACGGGTAGACCACATCCTGGAATGGCATATAGTTTACTGGTTGCTTAATTCCCAGGATATATACTTTTCTTTACTTTAAAAAAAAAAAAAATTGTGTGTAAAATTTGTTTTGTTTCAGCATTGCGTGTTTCTATGCCCAATAAAATTATTTTTCTTTTTTTTTTCTTTCCCTTGCGTTAATAAATACTAGTTTCACGCAGTCGAAGCTAGTGTTAATATAAATTGTCAATGAATGATTTACTTTTTTCTAAATCTGCAGAAAAAAGAAATCTCTTTCAATAATCACATTTCAGGCTAAAATAAAAATTGTTCAGTCGTGTCGTTTCAGAGCTTTAGAAAAAAAAAATACAAGAGTTTCTCAAATATTTTCAAAGTCGATCATGTACCTATTCACATAATTTACATCAAAACATGCTGTCGCCACGTATATCTTGTTAGATCATTCAGTTGAATCAAGACGGATTGATATATCGTTGAAACGCTTTGAACACAAACAGAAGGATCAAAGCGTCAAAAGAGAATGTAATCCACGACAAAATTATTGAGATTTAAATGTTCTGTTCAACATCCCACACTTTGAAACTCGTATTTTTCTTTTTCTATTGGTACCCAGTACAAATAAAAAAACAAAAAAAAATATAACGGAAGACAAAACAATGTGTGTAATGTGGTTACGACGCCATTAAAACAAATAAAAAACATCTCTTCGCTAATTAAATTATGTCTAAATATTCAGCTGTTTAATTAATTTGCAATTTTACTACTCCACTTACGTTAAATATTTCTTGGCAAAATAAAAGTGGCTGGTTTAGATTTTTTGTGAAATAAACATGTGCATTGAGATGTCATTATAATACCAACACAATAAAACTAACAGATAATATGTTTCATTTCCACATTCTTTTCTAAAATACTTGACATCAAAGATATTCAGATAAAATATACAAATTAATACCCGTTTGTTTTGACAGAATTCGTTAACGAACACTTAAAAAATAAAGTATCGTAATGAATCCGGCTAGTATTTTAATTGGAGCAGAGGCGGGGCGCGACGTCCATTTTTTTTTTGCGTAAAAAACTTTTTAATTAATATCTCCAGTGAAACGGACAGCTGTTTTACGGCGTCACTTGTTTATGGTACTAATGACGAACATTTTTAAATTCAGAATTCTTCGCCTTCTCTGAAAATTGAAGGTGGTAGACTATGGTATACTGATTGATGCATAAGTACCAGTACTTACCTATTAATAATTTTGTTTTTTTGGCTCTTTACTGTGTGTGAATTTATTTGGCAATATTTTTGCCAATATTAATTGTATTTAATGATTATAAAAATTGGGTGTTTAGGGTGATTAGGTTGACTTTTGGTTACACTGTGTCAAATGAATTTCGAAATAAAATACGTCCGTTGGTTATGAGGTTTATTGGTAACTAAACAAACAAAGGTCATGCATCTCTTTATAATAGGATATTGGCGTTAACATAGGCCGCCCACCAAAGGACTAGATAGTCCTTTAAAAACTATAATGAACTTTAAAAAATGTAATCGATAAATTATATGATTGACGTATGATACATGCAAAAATTAAACAATTATCTCATCTGATGCTGTGTCGATGGGAAGAGCACACAATTTTGTCACGCATCTCTTTGTTATTGTGTCACCACTCTTTACACTATATACCCTGGTTAAACCATCGGGGCCAGGGTGCTTGTCGGTGATGCGTCCCATGGACCATTTCCCCGGTGGGAGGTTATCTTGCTTGATCAGCACTATGTCTCCCTTCTTAAACTCTTCTTCGCGTTTTAACCATTTGGGTCTCTGCTGGAGTCTTGTGAGTAACTCAGCGATTTTGCCATCAAATTGTAAACCAGCTTCTTTCCAGGCCTCATATAGTTGCTTATTAGCGCCAACGAAATTTCGTCCTTGATCGCTCCACAGATTTGTGCATTTTCCTCTGCGGGCGCAAAACCTTTTGAAGGCGCCTATGAACGCTGCTGTACTAAGGTCACCAACCAATTCCAAATGAAGTGCCTTGGTGGACATGCAAATAAATATTGCTATATAGGCCTTAGTAGTTCTGGCTCCTCTGCCCTTACTCATCAATAACTGGAATGGTCCCGCAAAGTCGACACCTGAGTTGAGGAATGCTCGTGCTGGTTTCACCCGTACGCTTGGTAAGTCGCCCATTACTTGTGTTCTCACTCTTGCGTTTAGCTTTGCGCATACTAAACAACGATGGATGTATTGTTTGACCAGCATTTTCACTCGCAGTATCCAATACTTGGATCTAAGGTAAGTAAGCATCAACTGTATACCTCCATGCAACGTCTTCGAGTGGGCTTCTGCTATTATAAGATGGGTAAGTTTGCCTTTTCGACCCAGAATTATTGGGTGCTTGCATTCATCAGTCAACTCCGCGTTCCTGAGCCGACCGCCCACCTTGAGGACTCCATTCTCGTCAAGGTAAGGATTTAATGATTTTAATTTGCTTGATTTTTTTACTCTTTTCTTTCTTTTTAAGCTTTCTATTTCTTCTTTAAATTCTTTCTCTTGTTCTAATTTTATACAGGTTTGCAAGGAGAGTTCGAGTTCTTCAGTGGTGATTGTACTATCTATGCTTTCTTTTAATTTATTTTGTTTCAGGAATCTTCGGCAGTAGGTGATAGTTCGCAGTAGTTCAGTCAGTGTGTCAAAGCCATCGAGTTGCGTAGATAATTTATTACTTTCTTCGTTGTCGTTTTTTGTTACTTTCAGAACTTGTAAGGTGTTTTTCTTTCTTTCTAGGTCTGTTGGGGCTATGTTTAGTCTAGTGAACTGTATCTTCTGGTGTGATAACCACTGTGGTCCGTTCCACCATAGCTCACAATGTTTCAAATTGGCCACTAACATGCCTCTTGACGCAATATCAGCTGGATTATCGTTGGATTGGACGTGATGCCACTGACTAGGACTTACATTGGTTGTGATTTCGACAACGCGGTTTGCCACAAACGCCTTCCATCTGTTCGGATCTCCATTTAGCCAGGAGATGACAATAGAAGAGTCTGTCCAAGCATATATTTGTGTTGTTGGTATCCTCATTGCTTGCTTTATTTGCTTGAGTAGTTTGGATAACAACAAAGCTCCACACAGTTCTAGTCGAGGCAATGAAATGGTTTTCAAAGGAGCTACTCTCGTTCTTGCAGCAATGATTGTGCTTTTCACTGTGCCATCTGAGTTTGTGACTCGGCAGTAGGCCACAGCACCGTAAGCTTGCACAGAAGCATCGCAATATCCGTGGACTTCTATGGAATCTATCCTTGAGCTCAATGTTCCCATCCATCTATTTATGTAGATTCCGTTTGCATTTTCAAGATCAGATCGTATTGTAGCCCATTTTTCAGCCAGTATGGTGTTCAAAACTTCATCCCAATCAATTTTTTCCTGCCAGAGTTGTTGAATTAATATCTTTGCCATAACAAGGCAAGGGGCAATCCATCCGAGTGGATCAAATAACTTTTGAATGTCGGATAGAATGCTTCGCTTTGTGACTGCCGTGCCAGTAGCTGGTAAGTTCAGATTATACTCGAATTGGTCTTTACCCAAGTTCCATTGTATACCCAGAGCTTTAACAGTTCCATCAATCTTTAGTTCCAGATTTGCATTTGATGATCTTTCACTTGGTTTGATAGTCTCCATGAAATCACGGTTGTTTGAAGACCATTTTTTCAGTTCGAAGCCACCTAGACGCAGTAGTTTTTTGAGATCTTGACTAATTCGTATAGCTTGTTCCAGCTCATCGTGTCCTGACATTACATCATCGACGTAAAAGTCCTCGCGCAATATCTTTGCTGCTTCGGGATATTTGTCACCCTCATCATCTGCCAATTGCATAAGTGTCTTCACGGCGAGATAGGGTGCGGAAGCTGTTCCGAATGTCACAGTCAAAAGTCTGTAGTCTTTGATGTTTTCCGATGTATCATCTCTCCATAGAATTCTTTGATAATCGCTGTCTTCTTTATTTATCCAAATCATTCTATACATCTTGTGAATGTCAGAAACATAACAAATAGCATGCATTCTCCATCTAATGATAATGCTTCTCAAGTCATCTTGTAATATTGGACCTAACAAGAGTTCATCGTTCAACGAAATTCCATTGGAGCCCTTGCACGAGGCGTCAAACACAACCCGAGTCTTCGTCGTTTCCTTGTCACTACGGATCACCGCATGGTGGGGTAAGTACACTGATTTATTGTTTATTTCATCCTTAGGTACCTCTTCTATATGTTTTAATTCTTTGTATTCATTGATCACCCTTGTGTATTCTTGCTTAAGTTCTTTATTTTGATTAAATCTTTTTTCCAGCTGAAGGAGTCTTCGCTTTGCTTTTTCTCTTGTGTTGCCTTCAACTGATTTTGGTTGTTCTATTTTTAATGGTAGTTTGACTATGTATTTTCCATGTTTATCTCGCTTGTGTGTCTTCTCGTATATGTTTTCACATAGTTGTTCAGTTAGGGTAGGTTTTCTTTTCGTGTCGGTGTCAACTTCCCATATTGTGGTCAGTAAATCTTCTATGTTAATTTCTTGCTTCATGGCCGTCAATGATTTTTCTCGTGCATTCAGCTTGATTGTTATTCCACCCATTAATATCCATCCCAGATAGGTGTTTTGGGCACATGGTGTGTCTGGTGGACCCTTAATGAGTCCTTGCTTGAGAATTGCTGCATATTCGTTTACGCCCAACAACAGATCAATGGGTCCTGATTCATAATAATTTGCATCTGCTAGTTGGAGGTTTGCTATATGCGGCCAATCAGTCCCCCTCATGGCGCTCATCGGTATGTTCGAAGTCAAGTGCTTGGACATCACGTAGGCTTTGATAGGTAAGTAGAATTGGTCTTCCCACCGTGACAATACTTGAAACTTGACCTCGTGCTTGACTCTCATCTTCATTGCTTCCATTCCGGAGACGATTAGATTTACTGGTTGTTTTTCTAGATTCAGGATCTGAGTTACCTTCTCGCTAATGAAACATGCTTGAGATCCTGAATCTATCAGTGCTCTTAAAACAGTAGTGTGTCCATGCTCACTCTTCAAAATGACTACTGCTGTAGCCAATAGTGATATCTTCTGCCCCGCGGTATAATGAGACGCAACCATTGTGTGAACCTTCTTTTCTTCTACATCTGCTTGGCTGGATGAAGTCAGTTGCTTAGTTTCTACGTTCTGTGCTGCTTCATCAATCTTCTTGGGTTGATGTAAAAGTGTGTGATGTCGTCTCTTACAAGTGCGGCAAGACATTGGCATACGGCACTTGAACACCGAATGTCCCGCCCCAAGGCAGTTGAAACATAATTTGTTTGCTTTGACATATTCGCTTCTCTCATTAATTGTCATTTTATTGAATGTGCTGCAATGACACAGTGTGTGCGTTTCTTTACATAAGGCACATGGTTTTTGTTGTTTATCATTATCTGTTGCTGTAACATGTAGAACACGCTCTTTGCTAAGTTTACTGGTGGTTGTCGGGGAAATCATTTCAAGCGTCCGGAATTTAGCTTCTAAAAACTCGCGCAATTCCTTCCATGTAGGCAGTTCTTGGGAGTTCACCGAGTAGGCAGTTTGTTCCCATTCTTTGTGTGACTCCGGGTCCAACTTCTGCACAACCAGAAATATAATTACTGGATCCCAGGAATCAGTAGGCACTCCCACATTTTCTAGACTATTCATAACTTCTGTGGTACAATCCAGGAGGGCCTTCAGATGTACCGCCGTTTGACTGGTACATTTTTTCTGATGGAATAACCGCTTCATTAATGCATTTACTATGATGCGCCTGTTATCGTATCGGTAATTAAGCGTTCCCCATGCTTGAACATAATTAGCACCCGTCACCTGAATGTGTTTCAGCAAAGATGCCGCTTCGCCTGTGATACTGGTCTTCAAATAATGTAGTTTTTCAACTTCACTTAGCGTCGGGCATTCATGAATTAATGATACATACAAGTCTTTAAATGTGGGCCATTCTTCGTAGTTACCGGAAAACGGAGGAAGTTGTATGTTAGGTAGCATCACTTTAGCTCGTGGTTTTCCATCACACGATGTATTGTCGCATGAAGGTTGGTCACGGTCAATCGTCTTCGAAGTGCATGCATCCAACATTTCTCTAAGGTCTCCTAACATGCATAGGTATAAGTCTTCATGGAGAAGGAATTCTTCATTCACGTAGTACGGCAAATTTCCACGTTGTTCCCGAGTTGTATTTTTCAACAGGTCGTTGTGCGCCTTCTTAAAAGATACCCAGTAATCTTCAATCGTTTGAATACGAGTTCGTAAATATCCAGGCTTCAATAACCGTTCTTTTGGGCACTTTTTAAGGTTTATTTGGGTCTTTTTGAGTATTGACGCCAAATCTTCAAGTACAGATAACGCTTGATCTGCTTCAGAAGTCATTGTTTATATGTAAATCACAAGAATCTTCAAAACGTAGTTCAATGTCTAATCGAGAATAGTCTATTTTCTATGTTATTAATGTTCAAATGATACACCGATACACCTTGCACACACACTAATTGACCAGTTCTAAGAAATTCGTGCAAAACAACACCAGGTGTTCCCTTATCGCGCTATGGAATGCGGTTCTTTTGTTCTCACGTCGGGCGCTCCGTCAATTCCCAATGAGGTTCGATCCGGCTCGTAATCGACCATTGGGTAATTGGATTATACTATTAAGCCCTACCCGAGAGAGATTTCCATTGCAACCCTTTTTTACGTGATTATGATCAATTATTTTTATTATGTACCTAACCTACACATTTTTCTCTGAATGCTTTTTTTTTATCTTAAGGATAATATGGAGGTTTCTATTGAAATCAAAACAAAGTGTAAAATTAATCCAGTAAAGATCTGCACCTGAACCTGCAATTTTGCATGAACTTTGGGTCCATCATAATGCAGTCATAAATTTAAAAAGAAGCAAAACTATATTTATAGAAACTGCACATTTTTTCATAACTTTCAGGTTTTTAAAAAAGCACGCATGTACTGAAACAAGTTTTGTGAAATATTCGAGTGAGTTTCGGAATTACCGAATACCAACAGGGTAGTCAAGCGTTAAGTCTCTTTTTTTGCGTTGCCTCTTTATCAAACATTGCGGTGGATCGCGTTGGATACGATAGACGAGTACTTAGTAAAGGGTCTGTAAGGTTGTCTGTAAAATATCGCTTTTAGCGATAAGATCGCCTAATTTGACACCCTAATAATTTTAAGCTCCTAGTGCAATTTTATTTATGTTGTACAATATAGAGTATATCTATCTATGCTATCTATCTATCCCTCTCCTAGAGAAGAGGCCTGAGTCCCAGCAGTGGGAACATCACAACCAGCCAGAAAGAGGCTTACTAGCGTAACTTAGAAGAAACTCGCTAATTGTAGGTGGTGAGGCAAACTAGACTTTTAGAGGCGAATAACGCTGAAAATAAGTCTGTTTAATTAACACCTTAATATTTATTACACAAAATAAACAAATCAAGGTATACTTAAGAACATTCCGTACCGTTTATCCACCTCAAAGACCAATCCATTTTTTCCTCAGATAACTAGACTTCATTACGATTTTATCCACTCGATAACAAGATTACAATCACACAACACTTTTTCATCGACAAATGAATACAATTAGTGATTTTAACCTCCATTAGTGGGACAGAATGCTCCCGCGGCGCTATAAACTGTTCCCAGCATGATCTGGCACAGTGTCTCGACACAATGCTCTCCAGCTGCGCGCAAATCAAATAGTAACGAGTGTTGTTTGTTAGCGCTGTCGAGTGTTTGTTCGTTTTCCTACTGCTGACACCGTGTTTTATTAGGTGGGTGATTGGGAATGTGTTTTGGTAGTGCGAAGTAGACATTGATAACGGACTCGTATCTGTGGTGTTCTTTTGCATAGATTTAGGGCTTTTTTTTTCTAATGCGAACCAAAGTAGAAGATGAAGCTACTTTAGGTAGGAAATCGTCCAATGCCTACTACTGCTCTATCATGTCAGACTTTTACTGACTAAAACCCCGGAGTGGGTTTGTATGGCCCTTTTTAAGTCTTAGTCTTAGGGCCCCAGGGTTTTCTTTCGGAGGCTGCCAGACTGTTTGAGGCATACCAAAACAGCAATGAAACCACGGCTGAGCTGAAGGCATATTCACAGACAATCTGACACGTAGGGTCGGTGCCCCAAGTTACCTGACGCAGCCTTTTAATAGTTTTTCAAAGGAGGTGGGTTAGGTAATTTAGGGCACCGACTGTACCTACCTAAACATAAAAAACCATAGCTAAAGTACCCGTTATTGAAAATTTTTAGGGTTTAGTCAATAAAAATTTGACACTTTTTCACGTTCGATACCAGACTAGACGATACCAATTTTACAGAAAATATGTATGAAAGTCTCCAAACAGGGTGAATACAAATTAATAGGATTCAACGCATGCGCCGTTAAGGCCCGGTTCTACTCATTTTGACATTTTTTAAACCTATGGAAATCTACAAATATAAAAGAGAACACCATGAAAATTTATTTGATTAAAATTGACTATATGGCCAGGGCTTGGCAAAAATGAAAACACGATATAAATTAGTTGGCTCGATAAAAAAAAATCGTGAATCTGACCCTAATTTACGATTTCAAACGTATTTATCTACGAGATTACGTTACGGAACTATTTGAAAGTTACAAAAAAAAATAAAGCTTGTTATTTAAAAGCGCTTCGCAAGCACACAAATCTTGAATAGTTGTTGTTTTTTTTTTAAATAAAAATAAAACCGCTGTTTTGGGGCCGCGAAGACGACATAATCCCGAGCGAAGTTCATACACAAAAAACAGTGACTAGAACCGGCCCTTAAAACATAAACATGTCTTTAACGTCCATCGTCAAAAGAGCCCGCACACCTTGTTCCTGATTTTCAGAATGTATCCTTTGTGTTCTTGCAAAGGTCCGGCGGTACTTCACTCCAGGACAGCTTCTAATATTTAAATTACAAAGCACAGGTCTGATCGTGTGTGGAGTACTGCAGCCACATAGGGGCTGGTGATGCAAAATGCCATCTAGCAATTTTGGACTCAGTATGAAGGCGTGCAAAGAGCTTAATTGGTGATACAGATTCGGCCAATCAACACAGCCTGGAGAACAGGCGTAGGGTAGTCAGCCTGCAATGCTGCAATGTCAGTTTTACAGGAAGCATTTTGTGTGCGCGGGGATTACACCTTCCTGCCATCAGACAAGCTGATGTACGGCAACCCTTACATTGTTGACGCTTCTACGTTCCGGACTAAGCGTTTCACCTCGTCGCTTATACCACGTACATGGAAGGACTGGAACAATTTTCTGCAGGGGTCTTTTCGTCCGATTATAATTTAGTGTCTTCAATGCTAGAGTGAATAGGCTCTTGTCAAACAACTGTAGTGTGAATCACCATCACTGATTGCGTCACTGCTTACTATCAGGGGGATAACAGTCTAGCACTAGTTTATATGACTATAAAAAAATAATTAGCTATAAATGAGCAACCAGAAATTGAGTAAAACAATACGATACCCCGTCGCAAGATTGGCTTCTGACTATTCGCAACGGTTCTTAAAGAATTCACCGCTGGATCCAATGGTGTAACGAGCTGACTGAAGCACGAAGGAATTTTGGTATGTTATGATCACCCTCTCACAGGCCGAGCGACGGTCGTTTGTGAGGAGGATTCGAAGGAGTGACAATAGAATCCTGAAAGTCTTGGCTGAAAACCCGAGAGCTCCTGTGCTGAGGCATCATATACGGAATCATTGTCCGCATGAAATTTCTCGTAAGTAAAGAAAGAAAGAAAGAAAAAACATGTATTTGAAACTCGCACAAAAAATAAAAGTAAACCATATTTAAAGATTAAGTAGACTTGTGCGAGGCCAAAAAGGCTCGCTATCTCAGTGGTCTCTAAGTACGTGATTCACTAACATAATTGTTATCTGCTATTCTTCGGTTTGTTACTAATAATAATAATAATAAGTTTATTTAACCATTGTTACAAGTATTTTCTTAAACATAGTTATAACATAGGTGCAGAAGTTGAAATTTACCAGGATTATTACAATGGCCCCCAAACTAGGCGGTGCCTGTATCTTGGAGACCAGTCAGTAATCCTAGTCTATAAGTTATATCTATGGTCTCCTATGTTGTCAAAAATAAATCAATTTACTATCATTATTACAATAGAATAGAATAAACTTGTCTCTTCCACAAAGGCCATTAATGAAGAGTTGAAGTTGTAGAATAAACTTTATTGTACACCAAAAATAGTAATAATACACAGAAACTTATATAGGGTACAATAGATGTCTGTCTACTAGACAGATATCTATGCAGGATGCAGGCAACCTTAGGATGAACTATAAAAACTTAAACTAAAAACCGGGGCAGTCTGCGGTGTACTGCTAGCAACACAATATTTAAAAAAATCCCTGATCGAGCTGTGCGGATTGATTATTATTTTAGCCGCGAGCATAAATTCACTTGTACCTACTTATATAATATAATTATACTTCTCCTACAAACAATAATTAAGTAAATTAGTAAATTGATTCCATCAACGCCATCAACAAATAGCTGTCATCATTAACAAGCTTCGCGTCACACGAAACGTGTGTTAAGTATCGAAGCAGAAAATATTCAAAAAAGTGCGTTTTCAAAGAGGCTGTAATAGTGGGAGGCCAGCGTGGGTCAATTGTCCACACAATGGGCCCCGTCGAACCACCAATCATTCACAGACAGAGTGCTACGGAATGGAATTTGACACTTTTTTGTTGAGATTTCGATGTTAGCAGAGGGTGTGGTTTTTAATTAAATTAAATTAAATTACAGAAGCTGTGGATTAAATTCTGTAAACTCAATGGCTTAAACATCGATTATATAGATACTTTGTCGTAGTTCAAATATATAATTGCAGTTTGAAATATTGTACACACCTTACAAATACAAATTACAAAAAGTTTTTTTTGTGCACACAGACAATTTAATTGTTACAGAATTTTATATAAGTGTCTCTGTGTTCTGCCACAGTAACTGGTATACAAATATTTATTAGGTATAAGAATAAAATAAGTATGGAGGTATTATTACTCCTACTAGTCCTACTGAACAATATTGACTAAGTACCTACACTTATTGAATACCCATTATAATAAGTACTAATTAATATGCGTTTGATTAATCTAGATAGGTATTTCTTCATTCATGAAAAATAATAGTGTGAAATTTCGTGCTTGCGGCCGTTTTTGGGGACCCATTTATTGAATGTGCAAGTCACCCCCTACCTTTTTTATCGATGGATATTAATAATGTTGTTCAGTCAGGGGCCATAGTCTTAACATAGTTCTGGTAACCAGTTCATAATAACATCTTTGTTTTGCAAATGTTGCAAGAGTTTCCCACCAAGCGGATGTTGTCCTGGGGTACTACTTGGATATTTGATGGTATGGCTTGTCCAGGGATATTCGTCGGTTGGTACCACGTTCCAGGGATACTGTCGAAGGGGCTTCTGCGATTTGGCTTCGGCTCCTCGTACGGCTTCCAAAAAGTTCAGGACGCCAGGGTTAATTTACTAACATCTTCGGTCCTGAAGATATTTAAAATCATTTATGATGTAAAACAAAAATGTTTCAAAATCGGTCCACAATTGACCGAGATTATGTGAACATAATTAAAAAAAATACTTATCTACAGCCGAACATAGAACCTCCTCCTTTTCGAAGTCGCTTAATCAGTTATTTCTGGTGTTGAAATATACGAGTATCATAAAAGCTTTGTGAAAATTGCATTTGACAACAAGAAAGTAGTTATTTTTTATAGGTTACAACTGTGTGTTTGATTGAGTGTGGTAAATCTTCGAATAATTCCTTCCCCTCTGAGTGGGGCAAAAGTGTGTGTCAGATACTGACTAAATAACTAAAATCCACCTTTGTTCCTTCAGTTACGTACAAACTTTATCGTGCACCGAAGAAAAAGATAGTTAATAGTAGATTTCTATGAAAAAGAACGGACAATAAACTCCATGATAACAGTCTTTCTTATTATGTTAAGTATTACAAAAATGCACTACTGGTAGGTGGTGATATGCCATCTTCACAACCATTTTTGAAAAAGTGTCTGCAGTCTGTGTTTCCTGTTTGTAGCTATCAGGAATCACACAGCTGTAGACTATTGGTCTTTAAGTCAAGAGTAAATACTTCTAAGCAAGTGTCATCCATCGTCAACCACATCATAAACATAGAGGTCAAGCGCGAATCTATTAAACAACAAAAAATCCTAGCTACCTACATATTTTAAAAGCACACCCTGTACCCTTATCCCGTTTGATTGGAGTAGCGTGTCGAAACACTCGGATCGTGCATATCATTCGTAGCTCTAAATGGTAGATCGCTTGCTACGATTAGCCGTGTAAATACAAAATGGAACAAAACTCGCGACTCGGTGGCTAAGTTGAGATGCACTGTGGTTGGCAGTGTCGGCCGCCGCCATGATGCGTTGTGGCTACCTACTTGATAACAATAACAATACTTTATTTTTTGTTGTTCGTACTCATAATATCCTTTATAAATATTATAACACAAAGTGCCACACCGCTTCTATTTGTCTCTGTCATTATCATTATCATCATCATCAGCCTTTTTAATGTTCCCACTGCTGGGACACAGGCCTCCTCTCTAGGAGAGGGAATGGGCCGTAATACACCACGCGGTCCCAGTGCGGCTTGGTGGATGTCATATATCTTTGAATTTTTAGTTCTAGGACATGCCGGTTCCCTCACGACTACGTTTTTTGGTTTTGTCTCTGTATTCGTGATAACTGCAAAACTTGCTAAACGATTTTTAGTGATATACAGAGTGGTTAAGACACAGCTGCTCACCTCTGCATGAGGTTGCGGATCCGAAACCGGATAATTCCTAAGTTTATCTGGAATATTACTGAAACCTCGTACCATGAAAAGTATGAAAAGCCTTTGGTCCTTTCACCCCAACTAGCAAAAAGTCTTATAGGCAATTCTCTTACGACTATAGATCGAAAAACACTCGTATAAATGTTTCTGTTGTTTCAAAAAGCTATATAAAATGGCCCATTGTGACACCCTATTAATTTTAAGTTCCTATTGTAAATTTTATCTTTGGTGTACAATAAAGAATATATCTATCTATCTATCTATAAAAACAGTTTTCTAGAGTTTTTTGCCTTTACCACCTTTTAGCTCTATAACATGTCTAGTAAAGTGGACTCGACAAATTCATATCGCTTTTATTCGATAATCATAATAAAGACAGTCGTTACGCCGGGCCCTTGGTCTCTCCAAAGAGTATCGTGTGGGCCTTTCATGTTTTATGGAGGTCTGTTAGACAGTGGCTCTATGTCAGCCACATCCGGTAGACTGGAAGCCGGTCACGTCTCAACTAGTTCGGAAAAGGCAAGCGAGATGTTGATTTTATTTACTTGTAGGAAGAGATTTTAATTTTGTCTGCATAACGTTATTGTTTATAAATAAATTTATTAAAAACTTTTCTAATTTTTTAAAATTATTATGTTTTGTTTATATTAGCATTCCATTAGATTTTAAAATAGTGAAAAACAAAAAATATTGTAGTTGAATGTTGATTTTATTTAATTTGGCCAAACTATATCTAATAGTGGGTGTCTAATAATAGTAATGGCTGGGTGTAAACACTAGCCAATATATCAACATTCCTACTCAATCGCTTTGCACGTGTGTCGTGTGCGGCGGTCCCCGTCGCGGAAATCGGATCATTAAGGCGTTTCGTCGTACATTACGTCGCTCGCGCATACACAAACCTAAGGCAATGTACGACGGCCCGCCCGACGCGCCGTGCAACGCGCCGCGTCTCCGTAATCGAGCACTAACTGCGCAGTATCGTTAGTTTAACTTTAACGGTGTGCATGTAGTCGTGTCGATGGAGAACTGTATTATTGCCTGGACGGAGCACTTTTGTATGGGACTGTGCGTGCACCCGCTTAACGCAACCTTGGCCCTTAGATTATATTATTATCTTCAAGAAGTAATTTTCCCATGTCTTCAGATTCTGATTTTTTTAAATTAACACGTATGTCTTTATTTATATGTATATATTTTTAACAATTTGTACACACATAAAAAAGGAAAAAAAAATGAAGAAAACAGATAAATAGGTACAGAGGTGATGCTTATTAATCTGTCCTAGCTCAGAGGACACCGGTGTCCTCTCACATCCACGCCACTATAGGCCTTAATTCCGATGTTTAAAGTCTACTTTTGTATGAACAAGTTGGGTAGTTGTGGATCGAAGTGTTAATTCTTCTATATGTGTGTTTTTTCCTCCTAAACGGCTGTACCGATTTGGATGAAATTTTGTGTGTATATTTCAGTGGTCCCTAGATGGTTTGAAAATACACTTGAACCCGGTAGGTGGTACTGCAATTGAGTTCGCAATTTTTTTTCTTACATAACTATTTATTTTGCAAGTAGGTTTTAAAAACACTTTAACAGGACTATTTTTTTTTCGTCAATTTTAACTATATAAGGCCTGTGTTTCCTAGCAAACTACCCTGAGAGTAGTAGGGGGGGGGGGGGGGGGTTCAGGGTAGTTTATTAGTTGTAGGAAATTAATTTCTTTAAGTAAACGAGTCAATGATCTTGTAGGGAGTTTGTTGGTGTCGGTCGTTGCGTATCAGCTGACGTTTACTTACAGAAATCAATTTCGTACATGCGTAAATTAATTCGAGTTTAAAAAAAAAGTATTTTATTTTTCATTTTATCTTTACAAATCGATAGAGTTTCATGTACTGAATCGACCCTCCGCGGGATTAAAACGACCAAAATTTAACGGTGTATAAAAATCTCGAGTCACAGCGTTTGTTATCGAACTCCCCCGAAACGGCTAGACCGATTATATGAAATTTTTTATGTATATTATGTGGAAAATCATCCAAGGACATCTCCGACATTGACAATGACATTTTTTAGTTTAAGTTCTTATAGTCCATCCTAAGATTGTCTGATAGATATCGCTGTCAGCGATAAGCCCGACATTGAAAACATAGATTTTTAAGTTTCCGTGAATTTGTAATTATTTTGGTGTACAATAAAGTTTATTCTATTCTATTCTCCGCGCTCTTGGGTGGGGCGGGAGATAGTGTCAGACTTTTACTGTCTAAAAAGCCACTACTGTTCCTTCGTTGCCTTCCATACCGGGGCCGAACCTTTCTTTCAGAAATCGATCCTTGGCCGATATAGGCTTCGACCCTGGAGAATAAGTCATAAGCTATTTATTACACTCCTATACCCAGCCCTCCCATATTTTTCTTTGATATTTATATGGTATAACAACGTGTGCCAAGTCAGCTAGCATTTTAATAGAAAAATCATCAGGAAGTCAAAAATCATGAATAGCAAACTTCATAGAGGGTATCATCAGCTTATGATTGCGGTACACTACATCAATCAACCATCCTTGTAGGGAGAGGGTTTTTTTTTTTTATGTTAGGTAAAATCATCCAATGACAAATCCCGCCCTTGGGCGGAGCGGGAAGTAGTGTCAGACTCTTACTGACTAAAAACCTACCCCGTTCCTTCGTAGCCTATCGTGCCGGGGTCGAGCATTCCTTTCGGAACTAACCCATGACCCCAGTAGGCTTCGACCCGGCCTGCCTGCAGTTAGCAGGCTGGGCCTCTTCGGTGTGCTGACAGCTCCTTGAGGCGCGCGGGAACAGAACGCGCCGTCGACGACTTGGGCTCGGTCCGGTCGGTTACCGGACGATCGGACAGCGTGCTACCCATTGCACGCCGTCCGCTGTAGGGAGAGGGTTACGTTAGGGATGTCACCTTTTAGCTCTATAACAGGTCTAGTAAAGTGGGCTCGACAAATTCATATCGCTTTTATTCGATAATCATTATAGATAGTCGTTATGTCGGGCCCTTGGTCTCTCCAAAGAGTATCGTGTGGGCCTGTCATGTTTTATGGAGGTCTGTTAGACAGTTGCTCTATGTAAAACATGGGATTCAGCCACATCCGGTAGACTGAAAGCCTGTCTCGGATGTCACTTTTATGTCAGGGCTGTCGGATTGTTCCAAAAGAATTACTACGACACTTTTTTAGGGTTCTTTACCTCAATAGGAAATTAAGGAACTCTTAAAGGAACACTTTGTTGTCCGCCTCTCTGTCAAGCCTCTTTATCTCGAGAACGCGTGGAGGTATTGAGCTGGAGGGACCGCAGATTTAAATATATACCATATATTTAAATCTGCGGTCCCTTGAAGCTGTGTAAAAAAAGATAGGGCCGTTTATGTCGCAAAAAATACGTTTTCGACACTCTCAAGGATTCTAAATTCATGTGGTAGGTCCTTCCCGTTGACCTAGAATTTTGAAATTTGGCATGAAGCAAGGTCTCACAGCTCAAGTAGGTATAGAGAAAAATTTAAAAAACTGTAAATTTGTAGTTACGAGTACTTACGTCACAAAAAAATATAGTTTTTTCGGTTCGGAAAAATCTTCGAGACTCGATTCAAGAATTTAACTGTTTACGTAAGTTAGTTTGTACGGAACTCTCAATGTGCGAGTCCGACTCGCACTTGCCCAGTTTTTTTTATTATAATATTGATAGACTTGCGCTTGACCAATCTCACCTGATGGTAAGTAATGATGTGGGTTTTTTTAAGGTGGGAAATCATCCCATTACTTCTCGCTCTATGTAGAGCGAGAGGGCTAAAACCACACTTGTGTCCATCAGTTGTCCTTTACGTTCTTAGGCCACGGGATCCCTTTTCAGAAATCGTTCACTAATTACCAGTTACATATAATAAACACCGTTAAATTTTGGTACTTTTAATCCCGTGGAGGGTCGATTCGGTACATGAAATACTACCGAATTGTAAGGAGAAAATTAAAAAATAAAGTATTTTTTTAAACTCGAATGTAAGAAATTAATTTCTTTAAGTAAAGGAGTAAACTAGGAGTGTAAAATGTTACACAAGGTCTCCTTTTATGACGTAGACGAACACTAAGAGTGAGATTCCTGAAATTCACCTCCAAAAAGGATGAAATGGAGGTCTAAAGTTTGTATGGAGAAGCCTATACTATGATTTTTTATTAGATGAAGTAAAGTGACAGCTATAACAATGGTTGTTAGACAGTTGGGCTTTGTTATTTGACAGTTGGGCATTGTCCACTGCTGTCACTTTACTTCATCTAATAAAAAATCATAGTATAGTCTCAAGCGGGCGAAGCCGCTGGCTAGTGTTAAATGAAAAGCACAGTATTATCATTAGTAGGTATTTATTTTTCAATACACTTACTCGAAAACTCGCTTATATCCCACAGCTTTTAGGAATACAATTGACTGTTTTCCACACTAGTGCAGAAAAGTGCCTGTGCTCACCCGCGCCACAATTTGATTGTAACAAAATTGTTTATAGTATCAGGCTAGGCGCGCGTCGAACCGCATGAATAACGTCGTTTGATACGTGTGCAAAGTCAAAATGTAATATTACGGATACCACGTTAGGATAATTTAAAAATTGAATACAATAAATGATACACTAAAAAGCCATACTTGTTACTTATATCATCCCGTTGTTAGTATGACATTTAGAGCGGTTTCACACGATCCGAATCCGATCCGAACACGTGAAAGTATGGTTACAGACCATACTTTCGTAGCCGTAGAACTATTTCATTACAATAAAATTTTGGTGGGGGCGAGCACGCGCACTTTACTACACTAGTGCGGAAAACTGTCAATTGCGTGCCTAGAAGCGATGGGATAAGAGCGGGTTTTTGACGGATCGGATTCGGAGTGCGAAACCGCTCTAATGCAGAATTCATGATTGATCACTCTGTAGCAGGTATGCTACGTAGTCTGTGCTACGCGATGCTAAGTAGGTTATGCTACACTAAGTGCTCGATTACAGAGACGCGGCGCGTTGTGCGGCGCGTTGGGTGGTCCGTCGTACATTGCCATAAATGTTTGTGTTTGCGCGAGCGATGACGCGGCCCGCTGTTGCAATGTACGACGAACGCCCAACACGCCGCGTCTCCGTAAACGAGCCCTAAAGAATGCTGCGATGCGGCGGTAACGCGACGCTACGTACTCGTAGGCTGTGTTGCATCTGAAGCGTCTATTACACCACTCGATATTCCGCACAAGTTACACAGACTGTCTTAAAGTTTATTTCCGAGTAAGACAGTCTGACCCTTATTGCACTACGCGACGTCGACAAAACCAGTCGGAATATCGAGTGTTGTAATAGACCCTTGACTACGTAGCGCAACGCAGGCTGCTACGTGACGATTCGCAAAGTCGCAAACTAAATCTATATGTAACTAGCGCTTTACCAGCGATTTCGTTCACGACAAATGATTTCATAAAAACTTACTTAAATCGTATTTTAAAAGTGGTTTCAAAAAGCTAATGAGTCTTTATTATTCGTTTAAAAAAATAAAAATTGTCTGTACTATGATTAACACTCTCTAAATTCATCTATTGGGGGTAGTTTGGAAAAACAAGCAATCACTATTTTCTATTCTATTCTATTTTTAGAAAAATGGCAAATAGAGCCGATGTCGACTATTCTGCCAATGTCAAAAGTAAATTGGATAAGCAAGTGTGTGAATTATTAACACAGACAAATAATATGCTAGAAACGAAGTAACTATGGAGGTGTAAATCTTCGATTGATACAATTGGACTTCATGTGTTAGTACTGGAAATCACTATTTTTATTATTTACTCAGGTTAGGTACCTACCTACTATTTGTGCTAACTTCCAAGTATATTTGCACACAGACAGAATAAGATTTTGCAAACAATCGAATCACTTCCTTAAAAGTTAAATCAGAAATCAGAACAGTTTATTTCATATAGACCAATTACAGGCACTTTTGAATTGTCAAAATGTCGGCCAGTCAAAAAAAAGTGAAACCATATTGCACGTTCCACAGCGTAGATCTCTATGGAGTGCAAGAAACTCCATGGACACTCTTTTTAAATAATAATTTATTTATTAAATATTTTTAAAATCAAATTTTTTGAATTGTCAGAAGACCCTTCTTAGTGTTTACCAACATCATAAAAGAAACCCTTGTGCAAGTTTTCACTTCCCCATTCCCAGGAGTTTCGGCTGTGAATTGATAAGTCAGTCAGTCAGTTTCTCCATATATTCTAACAATTTTAGATTGTGTGGCCTTCATAAACTTTAGATGTAAAACCAGATCGTTTAATATTAGAATTTCTTTAATTTGGCATGACGGCTATTCATTTGTAGAAACGTATGTAGGTACAAGACTTAAATTCTAACGCAGACTCAGATAAAGAAACACACACAAAAACAATGTTTTCTTACTTTGTCGGTTGCCATTTTGGCATTGTTGCTGTTAATAGAACGAATTCAGATCTAAATATTTTACTGGAATTAATTTTATCCATGTAAGAATAATACAAAATTCACTTTTTAAGATGCTAAATTATTATGCCTTAAGTAGTTGGTTGTTAGTATTTTCAATTTACAAGGACGTGTCATCTAAGGTTCGAGCCATAAAATGATTGCTATATTAGGAGCTCATTTATTTAGGCGGCAGATTATTTGAAATTATATTTTCCATCAAAACAAAAGCTGAAACTGAAACGTAATACGCTGAAACGGTTTCGACGCAAAGTCGTTACGTTGTCGACTAAACAAACTGGGCTAATGGCGTAAATGGCCCGCGGCTCGCGCCCAAACCCATTAAGTTCAAAACTCAATAAACATCATTGTTTCAGCGCTTAACTAGGAAAATAACCGCGCGGGCCGCCCGGGGCCGCTTTAGCCCGATCTTCAGCTCGCCGCGACCTCTAATATTCATAAGTCAATTTCCTGCCCCATTAATACGTAACGAAGTAGCGCAAATGGCCTTATCGCTTGTGCGCGATTACTTGCCCGCCGCTCTCTTACATAATTCAACGTATTAAACGAAATTGTTTAAACCTTATTGCTCCATTACGTTTCTCCACCCCGGGCACGCCTCGTTTGTCGCCGCCAATCGGGTGACGAGATTCCACTTTGGCCCCCACTTTGGGCCGGTCCCCTCCTTTGACGTGCCCGCCCGTTTCTGTGCAGGGTTCAGTTGATGTCGAGTTGTGATCATCGGATGTTGGACTGGGACGAACGTGTCCGACTGCACGCGCGCGCTCATCCGTGCAAACTGAACTGACATATCGTGCTAATTGACCCATAACTTCATAATTAAGAACATTTTTTTTTCAAACTTTAGAACGCTCGAGTGCAGTGAAAGTGTTAACAAACAAACTGAGATGTTTAATTGAACATTCAAATGTTTCAAGTAAAGCATTTGACAAAATAGGCCTTGCTATGACGATGCTTGCTATGGCGCGAGGATCGGAGGAGCGTCGAGACAAGACGGAAGATGAGGCTGAAGGGGAAACAGAGGCCAATGGGGAAGTCGATGTCGTCGGGGTCGAAGAAGCGGCGCCGGTAGACTTGACCAGGCGGCTGGGGTTAACAAGGCCCCCCGATAGGCCCGCTATTGCGTTCTCTGTGGAGAACATCCTCGACCCCACCAAGTTCACCGGCCGCTCTGAAGTGCCTCTGCGGTATGATGAGCAGTACTGGAGGCCGCATTACGATAGGGATGACAGTGATTCCGGTGAGTAGGTGGTTTGTTGATCTTTATTGGTTTTCTGTATATTTACCTTAATCCTTTGGGATTAAATGCGTTTTTCGCAATTCGTTTTAGATGTCTATGCACCTGAAAAATTAAATTATAGTGTTCTTGTATGTAGTGTAGTTCTTTTAAGTTGAGTAGTTACTTTTAAAATTTATGTTTGTCTAATAAGAATGGACTAAATTGTAGGTATACGCATTTTTTAAAAATTTATTTAACAATTTATGTACACAAATATAATAAAAGACAAGAAGAAGGAAATAGAAAAATAGGTATAAAGGTGATGTTTATTTCTATAGAAATCTCGCATTCGAAAAAAAGAAACTTAAACACCGTGCGAAAGAGTTCTACGAAAAAAAAAGAAAAGTAAAAAAAAGACAGTTGAGTATTTCTCAAAATAAATGTACGTAACGAAATGGTAGTAACGAAATATTGTTACGAAATAGTCCTTAGATGTAACTAAATAGTAACCATAAGGCTGGTTACACATTGGCGAAATATTGTGAATGCTCTTCATTTATTCAATACGAAATATTTGTAAGTATGTACCCAAATACTTAAGGGGTTAGAAATAAAATAAGGGAGTAATCATTCATACTATTTTAATCAAATTATTTTTTTTTCCCAATCTTTTAAAAATGAAAACCTGACGTTATTTTAAACATAAAAAAACTTAATTAGAATCACTATCCATTAGCGCTTTATAAATTTCTTCCTTATTTTTGTAATAATTGAATTCTTTCCGAAACACATTTGGTTTGACAATCCGTTTTTTAATCTTTGGATCACATCGCTTTGGCGCGTGAAGATAATTATTAAGCGATAGAGGTTTAAGTCCTTTATAAACCACTTTCTTTTTTGTGTGTATATTTTCCAGTATTTCGTCGTTAAGAATAGTCAGTCCACATGTTTCGCCTTTGACTTTGTGAGTGCCTTCAATTGGTACATTTTCATTATTTTCATATTCAGTGTTATTTTTTGTTGCATTATTATTTTGTATTATAACATCTACATTGTCCAAATCATTGAAATTAAACATTTACTGCAAGTGACATTTTTCATAAGTTCGTCAATGTCAGATGTCTGAAGCAAACCTAGCTTCTTCAACGATATTGCCTTGAAAGATAAATTACTATGCTTTATGCAAGCACAAGTATTCCTATCTTGAAGTCTTGGTTTCACAACGGAGAACGGTCGAAAACGATAAAAAGTTTGCAAAGACGCTTTACCACCCTCTAACCTGTATTTTCTATAGAGCTTGTATATTGGTTCCATTAAATATCTCTTTTGCACTTTTTCTTTGTTTCTCGTTATGCACTCGTTTTTTCCCGCACTAGGTCTACTTACATCTTCTCTTTCAAAGAAATCTTGTATATCTTTCATGAATTTCTTTTTCATTTCGTTTATTGATTTCGTCTTTCTTATTCTTCCTTTCAGACCAAGAACATTAGAAATAGCTGTTTTTAATTTGTATTTATTTGCAATATCGTTGGTAGCAACTTTTTTTAGTACTTTCTTCTCTTTGGTATCTGCTTTATTAAACTCTGTTTTTAAAGAATCTGTAATTGTGTTAAGCAAAATTAACTTCTTTTTTACCTTTTCTTTTTCCGTCACGGACACATTTGGTAAAGTTTCTTCTAAAAAACTATTCGATTTTGTTAACGGTGTGTCATCACACTGACGACTTTCAATGGAAATAGCATCATTATCAGGCCTAATTTGTTGGGGTTGTCGTTTTTTCAGAATTTCCACTCGCTTTTTCATCCGATTGCAGGCCTGTCTTAAATTTTTATTTCGTCGTTTTAATTGAGTATTTTCTTCAGTAAGCTTTTGTAGTCTCTCCTTTAGGATATTTGTATTATTTTTAGCATTTTTTCTTACTTTCAATGTGTTGTTTTGTTTTGTCGTAGAGTAGGCCTTTTTTTTTCTTTCAGCTCTTTTAGCATTGGCTTGTCTCCACTTTGCTCGTAGCTCTTGTTTTTCTTCTTCTGTAAGAATTTCTTTTTTCTTTTTGATATTTTCTTTAACTTTTTCCAAATGTTTGACACGGATTTCCTCATATTTATTTGGTTTATCCTTTTTGAGTCGTTCTCTGTAAGCTTTTTGCCTTTCGGCATTGGTTTTTGGCGGCATTCCTTAAAAAACAAAAGAAGTAATGCAGTTGTATATAAGCAGTTGTAAGTAATAACCAATTTGATAAGTCAAACCAACAAGTATAGTGGGCATCTCTACAGAAGTGTCATTAGCAAGAGTTAAGTATTTGTAACAATCGGTATAATTCTATTCTCAAGCGAATTGAAACAAAGCCGCGAGGTTTTTTAACCGACGAAAAGGAGGAAGTTCTCAATAGAACTTCATGTAAGTAATATCAGGGGTAAAAAGTTGTTAAATCACATAAAAACGTAATTTAAATTATTTCATTATTTTTTGCTGGTGGCACTTCTATATAGCAGATAATATCCAATCCTTTAGTTATTGACGCTCTATATATTTTTTTTTCATAAATTAAGTAGTGAATATTACTATGCTTAGTCAGGTTATAACAGTATACACTCAGCTTTATGTTGTACTTTTTCGTTACGTAACGAAATTCGTAAAAAACGTTACGAAATATTAGACAAATTGAGGTCAGAAAAAATATATTTATTGATAAAAGCTGTTACAGCAAATATAAAAGCTTATTAAATATTCGTACAACACGTATTACAAAAAATGGGTAAATGAAGACTTACCGTTCTATGAAAAATCGCTGATTTTACTTCCTGTCTCGAAAAAGTAACCCCACAAAACACACACGTTCTCACTGATTTTCACGATAGATGTAATGGCGGAGACGTCAAACCAATAGCCAATCAGAGTGAAGCTAGTGTTGTCCGTGTAAAAAAATTACGGAATCGTTCAGAAATCATGGGAAAGTAGAAATAAATCGTAACTAAAGAGTAATAACTAAATAGTAAATGAGAGCGACTCATTTTGTTTTTTTGCTTTAAATTGCCAATTCACTATGACACCCCATAGAAAATCAATTTGATACAGAAACTGCGATTACTGTAGAACGATGATACAAAGAAATTTACAATAATTTAGTTACGTATCGCATTTTATGAAACAAAAACACATGAAAAAGGTAGAGTGGCAAACAGGTTTTTGTATGAAAGGTAAAAAAAGCTATTTTTAAAATATCGAAATATTTGATAATAAGTATGATTATAGCTATAATTCTTCGTTATCTTAAAGATTAATATTCATCCTACAAAATTGAGTGTGTGTTTTTTTTGTGTGATGATTTATAAATATAAAACTTTTGAACTGTTTCAAAGCACACTTTTTTTTTCAAAGATGTACATGTATTTTGAGAAATACTCAGTTAACATTGAAAAACATACAATGTAAAGATAGACTATCATAAATATATACACATAGTAGAATCAACATCACAATTATGTATACTGAACAATATCTTATAATATGTATTGGATTTTGCTAATGAAACTTTGAAATAAATTGTGTAACATCACTGTTGACTTATGAGATTACAAGGTGATCCGATAAAGAACTAAATTTTCTGTGAAGCGCTATTACTCAATCTTTCTTTTCTATTTTTCCGAAATAAAGATTATACAAAAATACGAGTGAATTATATATTTATCTGCATGTAATTATTTTTTTTTAAATATATTTTGACAGATAATTTTTCTATAGATAATTCATAAAAGTGTTCTAAAACCTGTGTATGTGCTTGCTTTTCATATGTAAAAATGCAATGCTATAAATTAAGATTCGCTGTCTTCGGATTTATAAAACTTTTATAACTGGGCCGTTATGGGCGACGCTAGCAAATCTCAAAGTTTTAAACCAATAGCTTTTGTTAAATCTCTTTTATGAAATATACTCGTAGCATATCAATTACAGTCGATGTTCTTTTGGCACAAATGTTTAAATTATTGAAAAAATGGAATCATCAAAACCATAGATTTCTTTAAGCCTTCCTCCGTGGTCCTTTCATAAAGTACATGATCTGTGAAATACGAAGTGTTTTTAGTTTTATACCTACTTCGGAATGACTAGCTCCGTAGCAGTAGGTACAGGGGTAGCCAGAGGGGTTGGGCCACGTAGCTGAGATAAGCCTCAACAGGCCGACGGCTCAGGGTTGGCTGCGTTCTGCAGGCTTTATATACCTTGGTTGTTAGATATATAAGAAGTATTACAGGTAATACTACTTGTATTAACGGTGTTCTTCATTTTCTCTATCTTATTGGGGGTAATGGGAACAGAGAGTAAAGTCCCACATACCTCCGTTGAAAAGGGAGGATCCTCCGACCAGACAGGTGTTGTGTCTGGTGGGCTACTGCCCGATAGATGATTTCGGGTTTGTTCTATATGTTCCAATCGCGCCGCGAATCTTACTTGCACGATGCAGGATTAGTTCATTTGTGACGACATTGATGTCGCTACATCACTCCCCTCCGGAGATCGGAGATCGATGGCTCTTGATGCTTCTTGATGCGTCGTGTGATGCGTGTCAGGCCAATGGAGGTTGGTTCCAGTGAGTCGGAACCGGATTCCGCATAGTTCTCGGTGAGTCGGAACTGTCTGCGGTGATGCCCCAGTGAGTCGGGGTGGTGCTATCCCAGTGAGTCGGGATACGATGCTGCAGGCTGCAGTGAGTCGGAGTAGTGCGGCTGGCTCCAGTGAGTCGGAGCGGTGCTGTGCGACGTAGGGCTTGACTGCTGTCGTCGACCAGGAGAGGTTCTTCAAGGCTCTTCATGTGACTGGCCGAAGGTACAGGTGCTTAGCCAAGGTCGCTGATGAGGCTGAGGGTGATGACCAGGTATGACCAAGTTGGCATGCTGGTGGTCAGGATACCCATATAGCCGTGGGTGCTGGCTGTATGGCTCGCTGCTCGAACGCTTGAGGAAGTGATGATGACGTCACGAAGTAGTTGCTGCACGAAGGCTGCGCTGACGTTCTTTGTCGAGGGGTCACCAGTTTTGGGGTTAGTGGAACAGAGGGTAAAGTCCCACATACCTCCGTTGAAAAGGGAGGATCCTCCGACCAGACAGTTGTTATATCTGGTGGGCTACTGCCCGATAGATGATTTCGGGTTTGTTCTATATGTTCCAATCGCGCCGCGAATCTTACTTGCACGATGCAGGATTAGTTCATTTGTGACGACATTGATGTCGCTACATTATTGAGTTAGTATACCTACCTGTTATTATATGGTTTGTATTTGCTTTTTGTTTTGTTTTCTGGCGTGTGTTTGTAATTGGTAAAATAAATTATTTGGATGTAAGTGGAAAAGGATGAATTCTGCCATACAATGATATTCTCATTATTAAGAGATGTATCTCTCAGAATAATTTTGTCGCAAAATAACTAATAAGTATATTCACCAACTTCTTCTTCCTGCCCTTGTCCCATATTACTTGGGGTCGGCGCAACACGTTTTTTTCTTCTACTTTATCCTGTCAGCCGTCACCAACTATGGATGTAATATTTAAATTTGTCCGAAATAAAGATTGTTTTTTAATGGCAAATACTGTTTTTAAAAATAGTTTAATAGCCGTAGCATTTTAAAGGAATCGTATTTTTTTCTTTTTAGAACCATACGATTTAACCAACTTCAAAAAAAGAAGAGGTGCTCAATTCAATTGTCTTTTTGTTGTTTTTGTACCTTGTTCGGTGATAACTTCATTAGGTAAATGTGAAACGATTTTGATGTTTTTTCTTTTTGTTAGAAATAATATTTGGTGGCCCAATTTTTTAATTTGGTGATGAATCTGATGGAACACTTCAGAGTTCTATAGACCATCATCATTTTATTACAACTTTTTGACATATCTGTGTTTTTTACCGATCTGTACGAAGATGTGTAGGTACTGTTCACCTTGGTATTACAATAATAATTATGTTCAAGTGCCCTGTTGTTGCATATCAATTTGAGCATAACTTTTTTGTGTATGGACCGATTTTGACGATTATTTTCATGTTGTAACGCCGCGCCGTCGCCGTGGTGTTTCTATTACTTATATTTCATTTTATGCCACTTGTAAGTTGAAAATCTGTGGTCTCTTTAAATTCAACGCATTTTAATAAATAACACTGATGTTGAAATGCTGAAACCTTTACGTCTCATCGTTTATACGCGTAAATCGAATGATTAGAACAATATGCCTGCTGCGGCCTTCCCGTCCGATTATTATAATTAAGGTATCTTCAAGGCTAGAGTGAATAGGCTGCTAATAGACTAGTCAGCTTCACCATCTGAGATTCCATCACTGCTTACCATCAGGTGTGATCGCAGTCAAGCACTAGTTTATATTATTACAAAAACATAACGTACGAGTACATTATAGCGAGTGGAATTCTGTGATTGATCATAATGGCTATTCTAACAACCGTACTTATCATTTTTTTAGAAGTTGTTTTTTTTTAAGTTTTTGAAGAAACAGTATGTTCGATGGTATTTTTCCATATTGTGACGACCTACCATCCTATGAAACGTTATTCAGTCATATAAATTATCAAAGAAAAAGAGATATTTATTTATTAGATTGTTAAAAATGTTGTTATTTCATGACAGAATACGTGTAGTTTTGGTTTACAATTTACCTACATTTAGAGCGGTTTCGCACTACGTCCGATCCGACATAAACCTGCTCGCCAGCGGTAGGATAACACCGCTTTTAGGCACGCAATTGACAGATTTCCGCACTAGTGCAGAAAAGTGCGCGTGCTCGCCCCTCCACAATTTTATTGCATTGAAATAGTTCTACGGCTACTACGGACCATGCTTTCACACATTCGGCTTGGATTCGGGTCGGCCGTGGTGCGAAACCGCTCTTACTGTTTCAGGTTAGATAAGAAAAGTTAAATCAATTAGCATTATAGTAAGCATTATCTTTGTAGCAGTAACTGTAGGATAGTAAATTTTGAGATGAGAAATCATCAAATACCTAACTTTTGACATTTTCGGTGGAGCGTCTAAAACGCCTCTCGTGTCAGACTTATTCCGCCTTATTCCGAAACGCGATCTAAAATAGTACCAGGACTATTACCAGGTTTAATACCAGTTAAACGCGATCTAAAAGTAGTTTTCGGGGCTATTATTAGATTTAATACCAATTAAACGCGAACAAAATGTACCTATTTCCTCGATTAATTACTAGGTTTAAAGCCAATTAAACCTTGTTATAGTCCCGGAACCATTTTACTGGCGGTTACTGACTAAAACCCACCTGTATTCCTTCAGTTACAACTTGCGAACATTTCCGCAGTGTAGGGTTGGGGCGAGGGGTTAGGCAACATTGCTTGGTTAAGCCTCCAAAGCCCCGACGGCTTAGGGTTGGCCGCAGTACTACCAGCTATAGGTACCTTGATTATTGAATGTTTACTGTCAGGCTGTAAGTGGGTGAGGTGGCTCAAGAAAAACTTCAGTGGAGAAGATTGGCCTTTGTCAACTGGCAAACAGATCAACAGAAAACAAGTAAAAACTAAAAATAACTGGAATTTGCCTACTACGGTCTTCCCGTCCGATTATAATTTGGGTATCTTTGAGGCTAGAGTGAATAGGCTCTTAATAAACTAGTGTGATTCACTATCAACGAATGCATCACTAATTCACTACTTACCATCAAGTGGGATCGCAGCTAAGCAATAGTTTATATTATTAAAAAAAAAAACAAATCAAAATTAAGGGGTCAAAGTTATTCTGTATTGTTTTTTTTTATATAATTGTAAAATGGATCTGAATAACAAACTATATTATTATTATATTATTTGAGTGAGGAGGAACTGTCCATATCTTAGTTACTAAAACTAGCTTAGGAAGTCAAGAACCAAGAAATTCATTTAAATATGTAACTAACATAACATGCCGATAGAGAATTTTCTTATTATGTTATTTAAATTAAATTTTCCCACATATCTATGGTCAGTGTCATCACAGTCGCAAACCTGCAGTCACTGATAGACAAGGACAGAGATAAGAGCCGGCGCTGTTGTGCTAGCGAAATCGCGTTAGTTGCAATTAGGCGACAGGCCTGATTTCAGCGGTCCACAAGCTAGAGGCGAGACACCTATCTTCCGCTGTTTTCTATCTTTATTATGTAGGAAATTATCAAATGACTCCTTACGCTCTGTAGGTGGAGCGAGAGGGCGTGCTAAATTTTTCTGCCGCACTAATTAAAAACGCAGTAAGGAAGGATTTTTGGAAAATTGAGTTATTTATAGATTCGGATTCCCTGTAATGAGCTCTGTGTAGTAGTTTAATCCTAAAACAAAATTATTAATAACCTCCTTATTGCACTTTTAATTAGTGCGACTTTTATTGACTAAAGCTGACCTGTGTTCCTTCAGTTGTTAACTTAGCTCGGTTAAGCCTCTAAAACCCGAGGGCTTAGGGTTGGCTGCAGTGCTGCGGGTATAAGAGTACCTAGGTACCTAGATTATTGAACTTACTGTCAGGCTGCAAGTGAGGGAGGAGGAATTGTCCATATCTAGCTACCACAGTTACCACGGATATCTATGTCTAGCTCAGTAACTCAGGAGAAATGATGATGGTGGGGAATTTTATTTTTGTTACGTTTTGATGTCACAATAAAGTTTATTACAAACGAAAGTGCTAAAAATATAAAACTCGTTTTCTTTTTATTTTTTTTTACAATTTAATTTGTTAAGATTATTTCTTTCAAGTTTTGTCCGTTATTGCGGTGAACACGGTCCATTCTACAGTTCCAATTTTCTATGACGCGTCCGAGCATTTCTTGTGGTATTTGTGGCGAATATTGGAAATAATATTGGCTTCCAGTTTTTCAATGAGCTCCAAAAATTGAGCAACCTGCCTTGAAGTTCGTTTTTTTTTTTTTTTACAAACGAGCAGTTACGGGGCGACAAGATAATGAATGTAATAAGGCCTAATATAGCTTATAGTTCTTAGCACAGCAATATCGCTCATCGAGCATTTATTTAGAACACGTTCACACTTTGCTTGTACGGTGATCGATATTGTTTTATTTATTTATTAATTAATACTTTATGCAACACAAAGATACACAGGCGGACTTAATGCCTTAGGCATTCTCTACCAGTCAACCAAGGGTGTGTTTTGTATTGTTGCGCTATGACTATAAGCTGTATACTAATAGATTATAGCATAGACTGATTTTTTTTTCCACAACTACGAGTATAACACAACGCCGCAATTAATTTCAATTATAAAGTTTTGGGGTGTGGTGTCATAGATACTAGGTAACTAACTCACCGGGCCCCCGGAGAGCGAAATTAACTCTTCACTAATATCTCACAATCGCACAATAAAGCATTGATATATCGCATGTTTAATAGAAAACAGAACTAGTTTATAAAAGAGGCTATTTCAAAATTAAACCTTATCATTGAAACATAATTTTTAAGATTCAAATACCTTCTTTTTTGAGTTAGGCCTCTTTTCTATTAAGCATGCGATAATATTATAAGGGAAGATACGTTACGTGCTAACATCGCAATTAGAAAACCTGGACTTGAAACTCACACATCTATGATCAGTGTCATCACAGTGGCAAAGCTATAGTCACTGATAGACAAGGACAGAGATAAGAGCCGGCGCTGTTTTCCGAGCGAAATAGCTTTAGTCGCCAAATATGTGTGATCGTCGCGACCGATGTGAAATCGTGCCATTTAGGCTCAATTTCAGAGGCGAGTCACGTGAGTTTCGCTATTTTGATTTAATTTCAGCAATAAAGCCTTTGTTTCGCATGCTATGTGGCAAGTGGCGCCGTCGTGAGCCACCAAATGTCCTAGATATCAGGTTTCTCTGAGCGCACGAAACGCATTCGTCGTAGAACGCTGCTTTTCGCAATACAGCTGAATAATTATTTGTAGTCTCTGTGCCGCTGGGTTAAATTATTTCGTGATGAAGTGGTCAATTATATTTCAAAAATAATGCTATGACAGTATTTAGCCGGTGTCAAGTTTTTTTTTCTTCGCCCCATTTGGGCAGGTAAGCCTCGTCATCAGTAATAAATATCTTTTTTTAATTACATTACAATGGATGCAATATACTCTTAAGATTTTTGCAGTATTTGACAGCTAACGTTGACGAAAGCTTTTTCGGCAAACTTCGCTGAGATAGTTAGTACGTTAAAATTTACAGTCCCAGTTTTCAATGATTCGAGATCGTGCCAGTTTCAATGATTCCACATAAAACCCAGTTGTGCAGGCACTTGAGATACAAAACTAAATCAATATTACGTTAACAATATCCACTAAGAATCAATTCGCGTATAATTAAAGCAAATATTTTTTTAATGTTTTTTATCTGGCTTATACTGTCCCACGGCTGGGCAAAGACCCCCTCCATTCCTTCCAGTGTTCTCGGCTTTGAGCCACTTCTTGCCAATTCCCAAGGAAAGCATTTAGGTCGTCCCGCCATCTCCTCGGTCTGCCGCGACCCCGTCGTGCGGAAAAATAAACCCCGTCGTGCGATTTGTTTTTCTTTTGCTAGCCCACCGCTCGAACGGCATGCGGCAGGCATGTCCAGCTCAGTTCCACTTAGAACCAAATTCACCAATAAACTAATCGCGATTCGTTCAAACAAAACGCAGTTTGAGCGATTATAGCTTCATTTTGCGTTTCACCGCGATGTATTGAACTTAGTTTACGCTAAACTCAGTTTCAATTCTTTTGTTGTCGCCCATGTTTACGACAGGGGTCTTTAAACTAGATTACGCTGAGCTCAGTTTAGTTGAACTAAGTTTTTTATATTAAATGATGAAATCAGCCCTTAAGCTGCAGCCTTCTGATCTGAGTTTTGGAGCGCAGTACGTTAGTAGTACGCATTAGTAGTACCTACAACAGTGTTTCGAACGCGATCCGTTATTTAACGTGTAATACTGCGCTCCATAGCCAATATAATACACCGTTAAATTTTGGTTGTTTTAACTACGCAGAGGGTCGATTCGGTACATGAAACCCTATCGATTTATAAAGATAAAAAAGAAAAATAAAGTACCTACTTTTTTTTAAACTTGACTTAATTTACGCATGTACGAAATTGATTTCTTTAAGTAAACGTCAGCTGATCGAGGCCAATGAACTGTAGGTAGTACGCAACGACCGACAACTCTCTACAAGGTTATTGACTCGTTTACTTAAAGAAATTAATGTCGTAGTACATGCGTAGTTATATTGATTCGAGTTTTAGAAAAAAGTACTTTATTTTTTTATTTTATCTTTATAAATCGATAGTGTTTCATATACCGAATCGATCCTCCACGGGATTAAAACGACTAAAATTTAACGGTGTGGAATGATTTTTTTTGTTCGCCCGCTTTGGATAGGCTAAGACCATACCGCCAAGTGATCAATGATATTCGGGTCTTTTTTCAGTTACATCATCTTCATCAGCAAATGTTTCGGGTCAGCTTTTTCAGCAAACTTCACTCACTGAGGTCTTACTGGCCTATTGGTCTAGTGGTTAGTGGCCCTGACTGTTATATGCCAGAGGTTGTTGCACCGCTCATCAGACCTTTAAAAACCGATAATTGATTCAAGGAAACCTTTTAACATTTTCTTCATCAAAAAAATTTCAAAGCTTTATGATACAATTGCTTAAAAATATATTATCTCTTCTCTCGGTCTTTGATACCAATTTAATTTGTTTACCATTTTTGACTAATTTGCGTTTTTTCACTGATTTTTGTATAAGACTAGCTTTTGCTCGCCGTAATTTTGACTTTGAGAATTAACTCAGGTTGCTGGATGAAAAAGGAATCGTCCTAAAGTAATTGTGACCTTCGAAAGTTATAGTTCTATTTCTTGGGAAATGACTTGATCTCTAAATTAAAAGTACCGTCCTTTACTGTGTCTCTGACAACTTTTATATAAAGTTTCAAGATGACCGGTTTAGGGGCGATAAGGTAATAAATAAACAAACTTACTTTCGCATTTATGAATATTAAAGCCAGGTTCTAATCATTTTAAACTTTTTTGAACCTCTGGAATTCCACAAATTTACAAGAGAACACCAAAAAAAAAAATTTTTATTAAAATTGACCATTTGCCCAACGACTGGGCGAAAATCAAAATGTGATATTTATAAATTAGTTAAAAAAAGTCGCACATCTGAGTCTAACTTACGATTTCAAACGTGTATATCTACGAGATTACGTCACGGCAATATTTGAAAGTGACATAGAATAATAAAGCTTTTTTTTAAAAAGGGTTTGGCAAAAACAAAAATCTTGAATAATTATAACGTTTATTTTTTTTATATAAAAGTAAAACTGCCGCAGTTCATACAAAATTATCTGTGACGACAACCATCAGAGGTAAGGGTTTGTTCGATGGAGTTACCGCTACTCCAGAACATTGCAGAAACGCAGGTTTTAGTCAGTAAAAGTCAGACACTCCTGCTCGATCCACCCAGAAGAGGAATTATTTGATTTCCCATATCAAAAAAGTACTAATTAGGATTCAAAATCACAATTTTAGCTAAATCAAGAGTCTATTTCTAACGGCTAGTAGTTTATCTGACTTGTAAAACTTCAAAACCTATTTTTTTTTAAATTTAGATAAATATATGTGGTTAGAAAGTACTAAACTGCTAATAGTCAATAAAACAAAATACTGTGCAGAATTTAATGACCGAAAGAATGTGTTCCATGGCTATTAAGTTCTTCACCGAAACTCTTTTATTCATTCTAAATTACAATTTTATGCTGTTCGGGTAATTTTATTTCTACTTTTTCTAAATATCTAATTATTCTCTCCGCTCAATTCATCATTAAAAGTAAAATTCTTAAAAGAAAATAAAAAAGGACCATAGAGTTTTTATTCAAATACAAAGGCGGAAAAAAAAACAAAATGGCTGATTTCATCACAGTTTCACGGGATTGAAGTAATCAGCGAGTAATGGAGAGTAGACTATCGCAAAATGAGGTTTTTGTTAACAAACACTTAATGTTAGACCACAATTTATTTAAAAACACTCAGTGCGTGTAAAAAGCGCCATTTTATTGATAGTTTTTGTTGTTAAATGTTTTATTCCCAGTTCCTATAGTGCGTCGGACATTTTAACTAGGATTACGAATTCCGTTCATTGGCACGTGGTGTGACAAATTGGCGGGAATTAAACCTTTGAAATAATTGTTCCTACGTGGCAGCTACGCAATACTAAATTGGTGTAACTGAAATTGTAATAGCCTGTTTGTGTTAATGTGGAGCTACTGGTGTTGTGTTGTGGTTTGTATAGAGGAATCTGAGTTTGATGTAGGAATGGTGTTTTCTCATTAATATTTAGGTAGGTACAGTTGTTTAATTATGTGTTAGAATTAGAACCTACTAGTTTAAATATTGCAGGAGGAACAGAAATGTCAGCTCAAACAGGCGATCAATACGAGACTGTACAACTAGGTGTTCTTACAAAACAACGGTAGGCTCGGGTGATCCATCTCAAGCACAGTGCCACTGTAGACACACTCACAATTCAGTGCCACATCAAGTCAACGTGGAGTCTGTGCCAAATTGTAACAAGTACCTCGATATTAACTTAATATTTCTTTAACTTAGTTTTCAAACAGGCCAGGCCAGGCCGACTTTTTAGTCAGTAAAAGTTTGACACTATCTCCCGCCCAAGGGCGCATAGAATACAAATTGTTACTTATGTAGTTACTTATACTCAAATTAGTTTAATTTGCTCATAAATACGGGTGTAAGTGTATCCATTCAAATAAATATGTGCCTAAAGATAAACTTCTCAATCTATTTATATAAAAAAGAAATAAGTAGGTAGGTACCACTCACTGATTAATCACGAAATCTGAGAAACTACAAACTTAAAATTTGGCAGGTAGGTTCCTTATAGGGTGTAGATATCCGCTAAGAACGGATTTTACGAAACTCCACCCTTAAAGTGTTAAACCGACTGTCACGCGGGCGAAGCCGCTGGTAAAAGCTAGTCTTCTATATTTCTTTTCTTTCTTTCTTTTTCAATAAATTAACAAAGGCTCCAAACCTTAACTTAAAAATGCCTGTATTATATACTTTCAACATGGAGCCAGAAGTCGTTTGCTTTATCCGCTAATTTCGGTTAGTTTCAGTTACGGAATTTAGAATTTCAAAATGATAAAACTGAAATACAAATAGCAGGATTTGATTTTGATTTGTAGTCTAGATAATCATTTGTTTG
Organism: Leucania comma; assembly: GCA_958295575.1. Classification (NCBI taxonomy): domain Eukaryota; kingdom Metazoa; phylum Arthropoda; class Insecta; order Lepidoptera; family Noctuidae; genus Leucania; species Leucania comma. Next base: position 7,195,129 of record OY282483.1, read on the forward strand.
GTTGGGCAAAACAACGATAAAAATCTGTCGTAACCTCTTATTTAGATTTTGCCTTTATCCGAAACTGTCTGTAACTTTATCGGTAGGTATTGCATGATTACGGTTACATTTTTTATTTCGGATATTCCTTGATTTCGTTTACGAATTGAAACGCAGACTCCGGCAAGGATTTAAACTCCTTAGCTGTACGCATAATACCTAAGCTTTCTGATTTTTTTTGTGCATATAGGGTGACTTGTAGTTAGTGACCGATAGGTACTTAAACTCGTGATTATAGTCATGATAACAAACAACTTTTACTATGGGACCAAACCTGAAATCGCGAAAAAAAATTAGCCAAGTTCAGTACATTTTGATTAATTAGGCGAATATAATGTACTGACCAGCAGATTTTTTTAATATCAGCCTTTCATCTATGACTTCCATCTTTATTATAGAGTTATAATTATTATGTACATAATATCCTACTATATATTTTAGTTTATGTAATTATAAGCGATGACATAATGTAATGTTAAAAGGTTGGCATATTTGGTTTAGAACTTACTATTGTTTTTAATTCGTGGTATTTTTTTAAATATATTTTCACATAAAGAATGTTTTAAAATGTCAATTATTTGAGGGAAAAACAGTGATGGAATTATACACCCAATACAGCCCCATCCCTATAACAGTTCAGTTTAGGTCGTAAAATGGATAGCGTTAAGACCTTGTGGTAGCACGTGCTGCACACTGTGAAAGGTGAAAAGTAGTCACGGAACTTATATGCGACGTGCTGCTGACAAGACGCCAATTCTTTTTGACTATAGCTACCTACTTAAGTTTTTTAAAGCTATTTGCTTTATATCTTTGATGACTTTATAAAAATAATTGCAACCTATAGCGTGCTATGTTTATGTAAAGTATCTAACATTTTAAAATTATTTTTTTCCTTTTTTTCGTTAATTTTGTTTTTACTTTTACATTTTTTTTTTGTTAGGAAAACATTTGATGACTTTTTGCGCTCTGGGTGTAGCGAGAGAGAGTGCCAAACTTTTACCAACTAAAACCCACCTGTGTTCTTTTAGTTACCATTTGCGCTCCAGGGTCGCGATAATTTTTTTTTTATTATTGATAGGCTCGCGTTTGACCACTATCTCACCTGATGGTAAGCAATGATGTGGTCGACGATGGAGCACGCCTATTCGTGTTTGACTTAAAAAAACCCATCACCACCAACCTGAAATAAACTTTTCTCTTATAAATATTAAATCTATTGTTTTATTGTAGTCTTATATTAAATCGATCATCGATCTGTTTAAAAATAATGAGACAATTTTAGATTACATCAAACTATTACATTAATATATTATAAAGGCGAAATTGTGTTTGTGTGTATGTTTGTTCTCGAAATATTTTAATAAAATATTGTACACAGGCAGACCATAACCTCAGTAGTCATTTTGTTTTGAGATTTTTTTGTTAATGTTAAATGTTGTGATGTGGCTGTAGTTCATTTAAATAAAGAAATAAATAGATACTTTTTGTTCCTGGAGTATATTTCTCTGGAATATATCTACTAACACACGGTTGTACTCGCTGGCTGCAGCAGTTGTCTATAAACAGACATCCGTCTATAGACTTTAATAAATAAATTATAGCGCGACAACTGACCTCAGCACACAATCCACTTACAAGTTGCAAGTTATTAAATAAAAATTTATTTGTTGCCTTTAAAATGTTTAATAACTTCATTACTATTTCGCACCTAATTATATCTTGTGTCACAAATGCCTATAAACTAATAACAAACAACAATACACCGGATTTAACATATCAATTTAGTTTTCAATCAGAACAAACGGACCTTAAAAATGATAAAACATGGCTCCACGTGACTCATTTAATTTAGACATCAAACGTCAAAAATACAAACATAAAATTTCACTTTACACAACAAAATAACATACTATTATACGTTTTAATGTAACGGTATAAGGTGCATAATGAGTTTTATCAACAGCAAATATTGTTGGCCAAGTCTGCTAGAGTCACGTAGTTCAATCAAAAACATAATAAGTGAGAAAATGGATAAAAATGGTTTGTTAAGGAGAATGTGTCTCTGGGTGTTGCTCCATTATTTTTACGAAGAAAAAGTACTGCTAGGTCCTCAGGGCGCGATGCTTTATATATTTTCCTATTTAAATGATACAATGAAAATTTTTTTTTCTAAGCTTTTGGCCTGTGAGACAAATTTATTATTAAATGAAATGTATTCTAAATTGACGTTTCAATTTTCAATTCATTTTATACGATCGATCGACAGAATATACATAGCATCACTCTATATTACACTGGGTTTCATTTTGACTTGGCGATAAATAAATAAAAAGAGCTGTTCAGAAAGTTTATATATCAAAGTTTGTTTTTAACTTTATACAAATTCAGTGTGTCTTATTAAAACGGAATGGGTCCGGTAGAGCGGGTGCTAATCAATCCAGCTTCAGAATCGATTACATTTCATCGTTTGAGGAATGAAAAGTGAATCGATTCGATCGATTCCAAGAAAGTTACGTGTTCGAACGGTAGTCATTTGAATAACAAAAACTTTAACAAAACGGCTATTATTGGAGAGACTTGCTTGCTGGAGATGCTTGCATACCTTCTTTAGGTAATTTTATGGGACTTAAACGTATAAAGAACTATAATCTTCTGCCCCTGGCTTCGCCTGTGTGAAAGTAGAAAATAATATGTAAGTAGAATAAGTCACTCAGCGATAAAATAGCATTCTACAGTTGAAAGAATGTTAATAATCGGTTGAGTAGTTTTTCAGTTCATTGATTGTTTTTGTTTTTCAGACATTTGTATTTTGGTTTGTAATCACAAACAAAAATACAAATGTCTCCTCTTTATAATACTCTGTTAAATCACTAAATATAAATTATATTTTTAAATATTTATATGAAAAACAAAAACATTTTAAAATAAGTATAATGTGTTGTTTTTTATATCCCATGACTCAAGGGTTATATTCTATAAGAAAAAATAATACTACACGCCTAGAATATGTGATCTAAAACATGCATGGGTTCGGAGATGTCATCAATCATAATTAATTTAGGTCAAAAATTGTCACCAGTATGACAAATTTTTATTTTGCGACGTTGCCAGTCATCTATGAAATCTAAAGTAGTTTGCAAACTAATTTCAAATGACATTACATAGTTCACGTAAGAGTGTTTTACATAAAAATCCTGAATATATCCAATTATTTTGTATGGAAAATGGAAACAAAAGAAAAAGATGAGTGGAAAATAATTTTTATATGCCAGTTGATTCCTTAACATGGTCTCATTTATACCCTTGCGTTATGGGATTTAAAAAAAAACACGTTGTATAAAAAAAGTATCACACTGCCTCACACTGGGTGTCGGGAATAACTTGACTAGAGATTTTCGTGGTGGTGGTAGCTGGAGCATGTCAAAATGTATGGAATTTTGGGTGGTGGGAGCTTCCCTCGCCACAAAATCTCGAGTCAAGCTATTTTTAGTAACTATACAAGCCACTACGTGAGCTTTCTAAGATGTTGGTCGAGGCTCGTGGCTATTAAGCCATTTGTGTCACGACTTTCGGTACAATGATAGTCTACATTCCACGTATCAAACTCGCGAGCCAAGCCAATATATGTACTTGTAATATTAATATTATAGAATCTAGATGAAACAATAACAGTTCAGTGAACACCAAAAATAAACTCAACGCATGTTTTTCTCAGAAATTATTACTCATTCTCACGAGTATTCTACTCGAGAAGGACAACTTAGGAACACAGGTGGGTTTTAATCAGTGACCGCCTTGTTCCAAAACGCGATCTAAAATAGTACACCCAGTAAACCTAGCAATAGTCCCACTTTTAGGTCGAGTTTAATTGGTAAGTATTAAATCTATTAATAGTCCCGAAAACTACATTTAGATCGCGTTTAATTGGTATTAAACCTGGTAATAGTCCTGGAACTATTTTATCGTGTTTTGACGGTAAAAGTCTGGCACTCCCTCTCGCTGCACCCAGAGTAGATTATTTATTAATTATTTATTAAAATGATATCTCAGAATCGATTGTCAATCTTGTACCAATATTTTATTTAGTGGCCGTTTTGATTATTCGCAAATTAATTTCTTGTGAATATTTTGATGTAGAACTAGTGTACTTTTGCATCTCAAGTGTCTGGACAATTGGCCAATATGTGGAATCATTGAAAAACAGGCGCGATCTTGGTAAAATGGAGCTGAAAACTTGTATTGTAGTATTGAGTACCTCAGCGAAGCTGACCGAGAAGGTCGACTTGATACAATTGCTGTCAAATACTGCCAAAAAACATTAGAATGTGTTACATGCCATTCTAACGGTAAACAAAGTGACTGTATGCAGTATCAAAAACGTAACTTTCTAAACCAGATATTGGCTAAATGCATAATCAAGGCGAAGCAAAAGACAAATAACATGACCACAGTTTTTGACAATAATTACCGCAGATACAATCAGGGTTACCAACCATACTTTATAATAAATCTTATTTTAGTTTTGGTAAAAGTACTTTATACTTTTGCATAAAAATAAAATAGCTATACAAAAATACTCTATTTTCAATCTTTACTGTGATGCGTAAAATTAAACTCTGATATGCATACCTAATTACGTGTTGAAATAGAGTGATTTAAGACTGTCGTTTATACAAAAGCTGACGCTCCAATTTTTTTTTTAATATGTTTTTTTTTCCACAACTATCACACAACGCTGTCTAGTTCCACGCTAAGCAGAGCTTGTGTTGTGAGTGCTAGACAACTGATAGACATACTAATATATTTCTAAATACATACATATTGTACATAAAATACACCCAGACACAGAACAAATGATCGTGGTCATCACACAAACATTTGTCCTGGGTGGGACAGGATCGGGCCAGGGCTGCTAACCACTAGACCAATAGGCCAGTCATAATACATGTCATAACATGGTTCGACCATTTAATTATCAAAGGTAAAATAAAGGGTAGGGGTAAAAAAATAGCTTACGGCCTATTCTCATATCTAACAAACACACAAAAAAAAACTCAAAAATCGGTCAAGCCGTTTCGAAGGAGTTCGATGGCAAACACTGTGACACGAAATTTTTATATAAATATATTAGAAGTACAAACAAAAGATTTGCACACGTTTGCATTCTGAACAAACTATATTCAGGTTTTGCATATACTAAAACAATGTTGTATAAAAGCAGAAACTGACTTTATAAAATATCAACACAACCGAAACTACTGCGGCTAGGAATGTGAAATTTTGCACAAATTTTCTTTTATGACGTAGGCGAGCACTAAGTAAGTACATATTTTCCAAAATTCACATAGGAACGGGTTTCCAAAGTTTGTATGGAGAAACCTAATTTCACGCAGGCGAAGCTGCTAGCAGAAGCTAGTAATATACTATTTAAAAATACAAATTTCGAACGTTTAAACAACATCAAGCTCCTCTTAACAGTCAAAACATTAAACTAAAAATAGGAACTGTTTGAAAACATCTAATTCATTAAATACAAACATATCTATTAATTTTACAAAGGAGGGGAAGTCGTATTTTTCTTGGTGGCAACTGGAGAGGGATTCCGACGTGAGAAAGCTGTATATCATGGTGCAAATAAATCAGTTTGGCCGCTAGAGGTCGCCACAGCTGTGCAGTGATGACAGTTTCATGGTTTCCCGACTGACCGGGGTTGAGAGCTTGAGGTGGCGATTAAATTTCATTTTTGTGAATAAACAACATTTGGGAGTGAACAAAACGGTTTTTAAAAATAAATAAATTAGTCGCCAGTAAAGCGATGCTATTGGTTGCAGAAACTAATCTTGATTTATTAAAATTAAACACTGGTTATTTATTACACCTGAATTAAAACTTCAAGACACATTATAAAGACATTTGTAAGGGCACTGCAAATTTTACATATAAAATTAGTAAGTTACATAATACTACATCGATTGTTATTTAATAAAATTTAGTACATTATACTAAATATTAATAAAGAATTTATTACATCTTATTTTAGAATAAATCATTATCAATTCGTTCATTCTTTTCAATCATAAAGGCAACGTGGTATAATCATTTATTATTTTATATTTACATATTATTAGAAGGACGATCGATTCGCAATTTGTCAGTTTGAAAATTTTGAACAGTGTAAGTAGGTTTTTTTTAACAGAGATTTCTACTGTTTCGACAATGTTAATTCATTTGGTACCTATCTATGGATTATAAACTTTCCAGTAGCTTGCTATATATAGACAAATGTTAGCTTGTCTAGAGTACGGATTTTCCCTAATAACTTTTAAATTAATGATGGGTAGTATTTTTCTAGGTTTATTCCGTCAGTTATATTTTGCGTTGAGATTGAATAATAATATCGACGCTTGAAAGGCAAAAACTACTAATCGACATTGAGTTAACTTAACAGGATATTAAATAGGATAATTAGTTTTTATAGTTGTTATTGATATTATCCAAAATAGTTACAAAATTTAAATATATAATAAGGTTAATAGCATCGAATTGCGACTATTTTTAATAAAAAAATTTCTAAACAATTTTTACTTCAAATCACTCTTCTGTAAAATTTTCGGAACCTTAAAAACGAAAAGAACAAAGTACACACAAGTCAATTAATTAGTAAGAAGAAGAGAAGAGAAGTTAACTATGATTCAAACATCAATCATCACACTTGTTAAAGCACAATGTTTCAACATGGTTGAACAGGTGGCGCTAGAGCCTTCACTCTACAATTATTGCCATGGTTACAGGTAATAATAAAGTTGTCATCTCGATAAAATGGTATCTGGTTTTATTTCATTATTTATTTTCACTGTTGGAAATTCTCTTAATTTTTGGGACACACTGGTTCAGAAAAAGTCGCAATTAAGGCCCCTAGGAATCTATTAAAATTGAGTGCGAATTCAATGCGAAAGGTAAACTTAATATTGTTACGCTTTGCCTCGAGGAAGTAGCCACAGCTGTGCTGCGATGACAGTTTGATTGTTTCGATACTGACCGGGGTTGAGGGGGAATGTAATGACATGTTTAGTGATAAAACAAATGTTTTAAATTGCATAAAAACAAAACATTGATAAAAGCCTATTTTAAGGAATAAAATTATCCCAAATCAATCATGGAATGATATAATATGTCAGACCGTCTTTATATTTATGACTAGCTTTCGCCAGTGGCTTTACTCGCATCTTTAATTACTATTGCGCCTTTCTCGATAAATGTGCTATCTAACAATTTAAGTACCTAGTCAAGAAAAATGCTTGCACTGACTGGACAGGTTTACACAAATCCGTGTGGTTCTTTCCTCAAAAGAGCATCTAAGACACAATTTGCATTCTCATATGATTTGACCATCATATATCTACTGTATAGACTTAAAAGACACTTTGCCTCTACCCCTGAGTTTGTTTCGGTGTTTCTTCTCAGGGTAGTCAGCTAGGAAACGACCGGAAAAAAAATTGACGCGTTTCTTAAAAAGCTATTTGCAAAATAAATATAATTTATTATTTTTAAGATTTTTTTTTATTCGAAACGGTTGCCGAGATTAACGCGTTCAACCAAACAAACAAATTATTTTGCTTTATAATATAAAGTATAGAGATCATTCATTGCCAACCCCACAATCTCGTATCAAGCGTAAAATTTGCACACGCGTACTTTAGGACCGATTTCATAGCCATTCTATTTAGATGAGACAGTCGATAGCCATTGATCTATTACGTACTTTGACCGGCTCTTACGCGATTTGCGCGGGCAATGTAAATAACGAGAAGTAACCGTTTTGTGCAACCGGCTGGACTATCACTTGAGCATCGGGAGGGTTTGATACGTCATATGCTTTTAAGATAGTGAAGATGATTTTTATGATGACTTGTCTTGACATAGATAGGTACTATAATATTTCGTCCGGCTTCTAAAAGTAAATTGTTGAAGCGTCACAAATTAGGTAGACGCAAGATGACGCGATTGGCTGGCGGAAATTCGTTCAAGCAGAAAATCTAACCTGCGTTTGACATTTTGTCACATTAATTTTGCGATAGGTAGTTTGCGTCTAAGAAACTATTTCTTAATTAGTTATTTTACGTACCTATCGATTATTTTAAATCATTTTTCAGGTCTTGTACTCGAAAGAATTCTTTATTATACTAGTGATTTTCCTGGTTCCGCACCCTGACGGATTTGAAACTTTTTTTTACTGAAAATTTGTGAATTCATACAAGAAAAAGTTCACTCAAGGTCCTTTTTTCACAAATATGTAGGTAGGTACCTACTTCTAAATTTCAAAGACGCAAAAACTCTCAAATAAAATATTCGACACCGACCGAACTTGTTAAAATAAATTCCGATATCCACGAAAACGTGTATCCACCGCGGAAAAAACTTCCTATACAAACCCGCAAACAAGGAAAAATAAGACGAGTCTGCAACTTGTGCAACTCACTCCCAGCGATTGGACGGCGCGAGACAGAGACAGCAATACCACCCCCAGCGTGTTAGAGCAAGACAGACTCAACCCTACGCTGCGATCGTCCCTTTGCGCAGCAATCCGTGAAATTAGAGTCGTCTAAACGAATCTAACGATTATTTTATTATCCCTTTTACGCTAAGATTTGTTCCTTGCTCACTCAAATAAAAATAAAAGGTGAATAAGGCGTTGCGAGGGTCAAGAGGCGGACATAAATTTTGGAAGCGTTTAGGGTTAGGATTGGCTTATTTTTCGGGCCTTTAAGTTTGGGTGGACGCCTCGGAAGTCCGGCTTCCTGCACAGATGAACGCGCTCATGTTATTATACGGCGTCATTTATTTTGGAGATTTACTCGACTATAAATAGACGGATGAAGAACTGGAGTATTTTGGTTGGTTATTAGTGTTGGTAGTCAAGCGGTTATCGGGAATATGCCAGGAATTTTAATAGAAGTAACTTCTAGTAAAGGGCTGGAGAACCGCACTTGTGCGGTTGGTAAAATAGATCAGGCATACAGAATTACTTAGAATCTAAAAACAAAGAGTTATTTTATTACCGTTTAGAATATTTTTCAATAAATCACCAGTCAAAACAAACCAAAATTCTTTAGTGACATGTCTTGGTCACAATTTTTTTTTTTTTTTCTTCAGTCTCCAATAGAGGTTCGCCATCACTCTCCTAGAGTGTCCCTCGGTTTCAGGCAAAAAAATCATTGCGTCACAGAAGATGAAAGGACTTGGGGAAGGCCTCCTTTCAGACATTCTTCTCCTGAACCGTCTCGAATTAGACCTTTAGCTAAATTTACGCGCCTGTCTGTTTATCGGCTAACTCCTCCTAAACAAATCAAAGGCAACGAATTTTGAAACGGTTCAATAGATAGAACAATAAACGAGAAGGTTTATTTATATAGTTTGCCCCGTGCGAAGCCGTTGTGGGGCACTAGTTGTACCTACATATATAAGTGTTGGTATGCTCTGGAAAGTCAAACGATAATATTCTATTGTAATTGAATTGTTAATGTGTAAATCATAATATTTTTTTAATTAGTAAGTGCTGCAAGCAAGGCTACCTTAACGGAACATAACATAGTCAGCCTTATAATTTACCCACTGCTGGGACTCGAGCCGTCTCTCTAGAGTCGGCTGGCCGTTAGGCCAAGACTACTTCGGAGAAGAATCTTCGTTATTACTTATTATATATTATTATAGATAGTCCCACAGTTTACAGCACAGCTTGCAGTCATATTGTCGCACAGCTGGACAAGGGTCTCTCTTTATTTTCCTCAACGATCACGGTTCTTCGCTTTCTCACTCCAACTCTTAAGGAAGACATCCAGGTCGTCCCTCAATCTCCTTCGTAGTCTGTCGCGTCGCTGGGTATAATAATTACTTAGCTGGACATTAACAGACGCTTACTATAACAAACTATGTATGTAATAAAAGTATCGTCATTATTGATTTTTTTGCTTGTTTCATCATCAGACATCTATAAAAACGTTCGTGTGAAGTTTTTGCACAATGTTAAACAGTAATAAAACGAAAATTACTCTTAAAATTTGTCTTTTAGCGTGAGTTGCCATTTTGTACAGCTACGTGTAATTTGCACGAAAATTAATTGGGCGGGAAAAGTAATATCTTGTTGTGGTAGCTTTCTGTTTGTATAATTAAAACAATTTAATACTTCATCTATTTTTTAAAACTACAATAACTAATTCTTGACTGCGATCCCACCTGATGATAAGCAGTGATGTAATCGTTGATGGTGAAGCGCACTAGTTTATTGACCCTTTGACCGATTGTGTCGGATTTGTCCGACGGGTGTTTTCTTGTCCTATTCGCCAGGGTCGTGTGTTTGGGACAGAATACTCCTGGTCGTTTAGCTTTTCAATCCCCATAGGCGGCAGAAGAGCTGACGAGATGGAGTATTTGGTCGTAAATGTGCGACCCAGGCGGAATAAACGCGAGAGTGTTGGTCGGATATACCCGACGTAGACGTTTAAAGGGTTAAGAGCCACTCTAGCCTTGAAGACATTTGTAATAAATGAAGATTGTTGATACAAAAAATAAAGTTTAGAATATGTCTTGGGTTGGGTCAACTGGTGTTTACAAATTAAATTCTTCTTTGCATATAAAACAAAGTCCCTGACGTCAAGCAAGACGTCTGTCTATCTGTACGCGTTAAACTTAAAAATTATTGAACGGATTTTCATTCGGAACCCGGTGTGCCATAAAAATATTAATTAAAATAATATAGGCAAAAGTTTGTGAGTGTGTGTTTGTTACTCCTTGACGCCTAACCTGCAAAAGGGATTTGGATGAAATTTGGCACACGAGTAGATCATTTCCTATAATAGCATATCTATAGAACTATTTATCACGATAATAAGTAATTTGGGGTAATTATCTATTATCAGGCGGTAGCAGTTAGTGATTTTTATTGCAAAAGTCAGTTAGTCTGTTTAATTGTTCAGCTAGACCGTTACCTGGGATACATATTAGCCTGGCAGTACAATCCCTTGCGATAGTCAATTGCTTTTTATTTTACACGGACGAAGCCGCGGACTCAAGTTAGTTGATTAATATTAACATCAGAAACATCTCAGTGCTTTTAGAATTCCCACTTGTCAGAATATGAAATTTTCAACACCACAAGGTCCTAATTCTTATGATACTGAAATTCACGACAACCACGAATTTATAAAAAGCGTAAAATTATAAAAACGATTAAATCCACATTTTCGAAATTCGTTCAGCCATAAAATTAGTAACAGTACAGAGCACAAATCTCTCGAAAAACACGGAGTTTTACAAAAATCTATTACTTTTCAGTGTGGCAACATTGAAAATTATTACAGCAGCCGCCATGTTTCCGTTGTAACCGGAAGTGTCGCGAGTGTTAACGAGGGGCTTAATGTTGGCAGCACTGCTCGTTGACTTTTTAATTACGCCTCTGGAATTACGTGAGAATGCCTCGAGCTTGTTGTGAATATAAAATCATGGATTGTTTTATTATTTTGGTAAAATGTAGTGTTTAGATAGGAACTGCTCCTGCGTAATTAATTTTACTGTATCTAATAAAACGATTCGATTGGAAATACCGTTTTGCGCAATATAAAATATAATTGCATAAATACCCATAAAATGTTGTTCCCACTACTGGGACTCGCGGTATCTGATTATGTGGGCCCAGTGCACGTTGCTGGATATCATATTATGTTTTCGAAGTTTTGATTTTAGGAAGTATACCGGTTTCCTCACGATGTTTTTGTTTATCGTTTTTAGAGCAGTGGTGATGAAATAATTTACACGAAATAAAGCGCCTGCCTGGCTTTGGATGTTTAATTCAGGGCTATACTCAGTTCTATGTAATTATTAGACTTACAGACATTACCTAGTAATAGTACAATAAAGGTGAAAGTTCGTGAGTGTATATTTGTTACTTCTTCATGCTCGAACGGCTGATCAGATTTGTAGAAAATAGCACACGGGTAAATCATGTATACATTTTTATAATGTGAATGTGAGAACACTGGAATCTATAAATACACGGAGTCTACCGCAGATTCATGGATTACTTATAATTTTTATTGTACTTTTGGGCATGAAGCTGACCGGTCTACATTGTGCTCTCATATCTATAAATATTGTAATATGAAATGTTCTTCTCCATAGGAAACGACCAATTGAAACCGTGCGCTAGCTTCTGACATTTTATAAGTGCCCATGTAGGCCCATTTGAAATAAATGCTTTTGAGTTTGAGTAGCATATAGGATACCTTTTTCGCTTTCATGCAGGCGAAGTAGCTGGCAGCAGCTAATAGGTATTTATATAAAGTAAACCAGCAGGGGTTTTGAGACGATTCTGCTATTAAGTAGTGTATTCACATTCCTACAATCAGATGTGTAATTTCAAGTCTTCTACTCTTATTGTGAAATTAGTTACACTTAAATTCACCGTGTCTTATAGCTTTTTAAATGGCTTCTTCATAAACGTTTGTTACTGTTCTTGTGATAAAAACTCTTTACGTTTGTACCTTGATAGTTAGCTGATTTCACGCCATATTATGGTCTGGCTGATTTGAAAAGTTTCAAGGAGTCTGGTAGCCGTTTGAAAAGATCTGAAGAATTACTAAAACTTGTTTCATTCAATAGAACATTACACTACACTATTGTACTGTTCGCCATCATCTTTTATAGGTTTAGTATCTCTAAAAATCTATTCTTGTATTGCGTCCGTCGAATTTTGCAAGATCATTGTCATTATTTCCATGGCTTTGGGACGCTATGGGTAACTGAAGAAACAGGTGGGTTTTAATCAGTAAAAGTCTAATACTCCCTTTCGCTCTTCTGAGAGCGGGAGAAGCTATTTGATGAATAATAAATGAAAAAAAGCCTTATATTTCTTACTAGCAATAACAAAAATATTGACTTTTTAACCACGTACGTCGGGTGTAACCGACAAACACTCTCGCGCTTATTCCGCATAGGTCGTACATCCACGACCAAATACTCCAGAATCAGAATCAGAATAGTTTATTTCAAATAGACTTTGGGGGTAGTGGGACAGAGAGTAAAGTCCCACATACCTCCGTTGAAAAGGGAGGATCCTCCGACGGGTGTTATGTCTGGTGGGCTACTGCCCGATAGATGATTTCGGGTTTGTTCTTTATGTTCCAATCGCGCCGCGAATCTTACTTGCGCGATACAGCATTAGTTCATTTGTGACGACATAGATGTCGCTACATCACTCCCCTCCGGAGATCGGAGATCGATGGTTCTTGATGCTTCTTGCGGCGTCGTGATGCGTGCCAGGCCAATGGAGGTTGGTTCCAGTGAGTCGGAACCGGATTCCGCATAGTTCTCGGTGAGTCGGAACTGTCTGCGGTGATGCCCCAGTGAGTCGGGGTGGTGCTATCCCAGTGAGTCGGGATACGATGCTGCAGGCTCCAGTGAGTCGGAGTATTGCGGCTGGCTCCAGTGAGTCGCAGCGGTGCTGTGCGACGTAGGGCTTGACTGCTGTCGTCGACCAGGAGAGGTTCTTCAAGGCTCTTCATGTGACTGGCCGAAGGTGCAGGTGTTTAGCCAAGGTCGCTGATGAGGCTGAGGGTGATGACCAGGTATGACCAAGTAGGCATGCTGGTGGTCAGGATACCCATATAGCCGTGGGTGCTGGCTTTATGGCTCGCTGCTCGAAAGCTTGAGGAAGTGATGATGACGTCACGAAGTAGTTGCTGCACGAAGGCTGCGCTGACGTTCTTTGTCGAGGGTCACCAGTCTGGAGGTAGTGGCACAGAGAGTAAAGTCCCACATACCTCCATTGAAAAGGGAGGATCCTCCGACCAGACAGGTGTTATGTCTGGTGGGCTACTGCCCGATAGATAATTTCGGGTTTGTTCTATATGTTCCAATCGCGCCGCGAATCTTACTTGCGCGATGCAGGATTAGTTCATTTGTGACGACATAGATGTCGCTATAAGACCAATTACAGGCACTTTTGAATTGCCAAAATGTCGGTCAGTCCATAAAAAACTGAAGCTAAATTGCACGCTCCATCTTGTCAGCGTTTCTGTCACCTATCGGTATTGAAGAACTAAACGAGTTGGAGTACCCATTGTCGCAAACACAGGACCCTGGCGATTAAGACACGAAAACACTCGTCGAACCAATACGGGGCAAGCTGCATGCTTACTCTTACAAAAAAATAATAATTTGATGTTACCCAAATAACTAAAAAGGTGTTGCCACATCGACCGGGCCAGTTTGCAATACGCTAGACTCCATTTGGAATCTGTTTTAAACCTCGTGAGACGTTCTAAATAGAAGCTAGTTAACTACAAGTGTTCAGTGTTGCCAACATAACTGCGAACTCTGCACACATTACCGACGCACCCGACCAAGATCCTTCCTAAATTACACATCTCCATTTTCTTCATTTAACAAATTGATGGGCATTGTTTGAAAACCCACACCAACCGAAAAACGATCTTCCTGATCACAAAATTAAGTTCAAATTCCTCTGAATTAAATCCACCTCACTGTTGACGCTTACGCCCAAGAGATAAGATTGGGTTGGGTTAATGGGGATCCGTTATGGGATTTTTAACCTTAGTAAACAGGTATTAAGGATGGTAATGCGTTGGTTGGTAAGTGGTAGGGGTGTGTTGGGGGGTTGCGGTCCAAGTTTGTAATTAATAAAGCCCTCTCGATTACAAGTGCCTTTCCTCGGCGGGATTTGGGGGGTTTGGGGGAATATGGCACCCTTGTTCGTATCCACGTTAGAGTGGGTAACGATTGATATGGTTACATCGAGAATAATGATTATTTAATTAAGGGTTTTTCCTATTTTCCTTTGCCCTGTGTGATAAGGGGAAATATAAATTGTTACTACTTAATTCCTTTTCTATTCCTAATATAAAATTAGATATCGTAAAAGTGGTTTAAGGTATATTTATAAAAAAAAATGACTATACAAGATATTGGTTTCTGCGAGGGGTTCCTTTTAAAAAACGATTTTTTATCGAACCCACTAACTTATTTCATGTTTTGATTTTTGCCCGACGCGGCGGCAGTTGGTCATATAATATTTTTGTGGATTTCCAAAGGTTTAAAGAAATTCAAAATGAGTAGAACCTGGCCTTAACTGAAAACGTCCCACAGAAGTTGAGTAAGAATGTTGTTGATTTCTAGTCTATGTACAACGATCGTCTCAATGACAGGGGGAAACTTAACGTCTCACAGAGAACAATTACAATCTTGGGAGAGGGATCTATTTGATAGTGTCGGAAAAGCGATTAAGACATTAGTGACAGAGATTTGGTAAATATTTAAGCTAGAACATTTTGGTTCAACTTGTATTCAGCGTATTGACCTCATTTTTTATTTGCATTAAAATCCGTTGCATGGTTTAGAAGGTGTTAGCGGATGAATAGACAGACACGGAAAGCAGACTTGTTTTATAATAATGTTTTTTTTTATTCACAACCTATTGTATGTAGCACAGCTGGGCAAAGGCTCCCCTTTTTCCTTACAAACTTCCTTGTCTAGGGCAATCTCAGGCGAATTAAAATAAATAATTTTTAATTGCTTTTGTTAAAAAAATATGTCAACATATAATTTATATGTGCACCTAAACAAATAAAGAGATAAAAATATTTTTTAATCATATAAAAATGATCCATAATAGTAAGTAACAATTGTTACTTATTTTATTTATTTATTTAAAACTTTATGCACTAACAGTGTACAAAGGCGGACTTAATGCCTTATGCATTTTCTATCAGTCGACCTTAGGGTTGCACATGGCAGGTGCAACTTAAAAGAAGACAGACAGAAAGGATTTATGTTAGTAGTACTATTTTATTGGAACTATGTTAGTAGTACTAAATAGATTTACAATATACATTAGATTTAATTTTATTTGAACGCCCCAACCACAACGTGATTTTAATCAATTTCAATTGAGACGGTTGTCAATAAGTCTAAAACCTACGGTATCGAAAATACTACGCTTTATAAATGTCTAGGTTACTTGGTCTAAGTAGGTCTTCTAGTTCCATTCTAAATTCGCTGTAGATATTTCACTATCAAACGAACAAAAAAAAAACATTGCACCAACATTTCATCACATTACACATACACACGAACAGCGTGCTGAGTTATAATGGCGTGTTTAGCTGCCATTATGACGTCACAACGTGACATTTCGGTAGCGCATTCTAATGTCATCCTTTATAATTTCATATCATTTTTTTTTTAATTTTGACCAACTTATACAATCGTTACTGTTGATAAACTCGATGTAGATTTTTTATTATACAGATATTCTATCTCACGAAGGCGAGTTGATCTTAGTTGCGTAGATTCACGTTCTCATTACTTCTCTGAGCTTCTAGCTTACGCATATTATCCAAGACTAACATAATATGCAAAGACAACAATAGTACCAACAAAAAGTATATACATATAGCGGAACATAGAGCTTCCCTTAAAATAAAAACAATCACGCTACTCCAGACCAACATTTCATCACATTACACACAAACAGCTATATAACAGCGTGTTTAACTGCCATATGATGTCACAACATGACGTGTCACAGGCACCCCCGTTGCGGCGGGAGTGGGGACCAAAGCCTAGCTTTACGCTGTCCCGCTACACGTTTGTAAATCCACTCGCAGTAACACGACATGTTTACATGTTGCGTGCTGGGGAAACATGTGGCGGTTTTAGTTGTGGAAATAAAATACTTAGAGTATGAAAAGTTCTGCAGTCGATCGCGTGTTAGTAGTAAGTGACTTTGATCTTGAGCTGACTTACGAGTTGTTGGTCGCTGTTGTGAACCCAACCAGGCGCATTACTTTGTGTAGGTACCTAAGTTATTTCATCACCACTGCTTTCAAAACGGTTAAAGAATACATCTCGACAAAACTGACATGCACTAGAACCAAAACTTCGTAGTGCGGATGGAGTGGTAGATGTCAACCGATCCGCACGGGCCCGCGTAGTGAATTCCAGGTCCATTCGCACTCCTAGAGAGGAGGCCACAGTCCCAGCAGTGCGATTATTATAAGACTGCTTATGCAATGCTAAATTATTACGACGGCGACGTTTTAATATGGCAAAACTTTATTGATGTAGTCCTTGAATTTTTTGTTGATCCAGTTGAATATGTCGTACATAGAATCAGGAACCACACTTGTCTATTACGAGCAGTGTGTACCTTCACTCGTAGTACTTGCACATCGTCATGTTAACACATTTTGTTTTAGAAAAAGAATATGTTTTTTTTATGATTTATAGCTCTGTGTTTGCGTCTATTGCCAAAATACCCAGACTATCTTCTACTTACAAATAATAGAATTTGTACAAAAAGTCAGTGATCTTTGATCACTACGTACGTTGTTTATTGATTATTGTTAAAAATTTAAAATTCTATGCTGTCTTCATTATAGGGCAAATGCGTTCCCGTCTTCCACTTTTTCCAGTCTATTTGCTGACTATCTTTTAAAAAGAATCCAGCTTGTCTCGTCCTCTTCCCGTCAATTGCTCCAGCTAGCCCCCGTTGAGCCTTTTTTTTAATTGCTTAAGCTAGTGCTTGACTGCGATGCCACCTGACGATGGGGCAGCGGGGGGCCACGCCTTTGCACCTGATGGTAAGCAGTGATGCCTGTAATCTTAAAATAGCCTTTAAAATCATCGTTCGATCTAGCCCATGCTCTGTTCTCTCTGTCCTGTCCTGGGAAACCCGGGTTCCCGGGAGTAGTGGATTTTAGTCAGTAAAAGTCTGACATGCCCTCCATCATGAGAAGTCATTGGAGGATTTCCTACCTAAAATAAAGCTAGTCTCTTGCGATCTTCTCTCAGCGAAGTCCTAAGCCGAGGTCCGCATTGCACACGGTTGCCCTTAGCGTGAAGTTATTTTTTTTTTGTTTTTGTAAGTCCTGGCTTAGAGAATTTACTTTATTAAAACTCTCATAAAAAATCCCGCCCTCTCTTTCTGGGTTTGTTACGTTGTCGCGTTGCCTTCTAGGTGCTATTGCGACCCAAGGAGTCGTTAAATAGCCTTTAGCCCAGTACCATTTTAATCCAGTGGCTAAGTGACCAGAGTTCATCATCATCATTATTTCAACCGAAAAACGTCCTCTGTTTTCCATAGGCTAATGACGCTACAACGAATGGTCCTGTGGTGCTATTCTCTAAGAAAACGCAGCGCTGCCTCAACGACGAACATCCAAATAGGATACATTGGATTATCAACCTAAGTGCCTATACATTGGATTGTTAATTCAATGTATCCTATTTGGTTGTTCGTCGTTGAAGCAGCGATGCGTTTTCTTAGAGAATAGCACCGCTGTGCGTCTCGTATCCATTGGATTCTTGCTACGATCACCAATTTACTATATCATCAGTCCTCCTTTTGGGAGGCCTTTCAGCGCTGCGTCTTTTGGTACGCGGTCGCCACTCCAGAACTTATTAGTCCACAAAATTATTATTTTACCAGAATACCTGCAGTATTGACTAAATTCTCTCTTTAGTAATTAATTGACTTGTGTGTACTTTATCTATCGATATTTTTGTGTGTGTGGAGGCTTGTAATTAGCTATTTGATGATTTCTATGGAGTTCCCCAAGGAAGCATTTTAGGACCACCATTATTCCTTGTATACGTTAACGATCTTCCGCAAACAGTAGATCAAGATTGTGTTTTGTTTGCTGATGATACAACAGTTATCCTAGATGGTAAAAATAAAGAATCACATGAGTCTAATATAAATGCTAGTTTGGATAAAATAGTTACTTGGTTAGACAGAAACGCCTTGAAAGTCAACGTAGAAAAAACTAAAATATTAAATTTTAAAACACAAAAGAGTAAACATATTCATCTTCAAGTAGCACATAAAGATCAAATAGTTGAACAGATACATAAAACAAAATTCCTAGGTATAACTCTTGATGAACATTTCACGTGGAGGGAGCATATTGATGAAGTATGTATGAAAATAAATAGATTCGTTTTCGCTTTAAAAAAGGTTAAAAACGAAACGTCTCGACCCACCGCATTAATGGTATATCATGCCTATGTTTGCTCTGTAATCCGATATGGTATCGTTGTTTGGGGAAACTCCTCCGAAGTTTCTAGAGTCCTACTAGCCCAAAAAAAATGTATTCGTGCAATCTTCAATATGGAATGGACTGACTCTTGCAGACCAGTGTATAAATCACACAACCTTCTCACAGTTCCTTGTATTTATATATATGAAATTGCTAAATTTGTTAAAACTAATTCTTTAATATTTAAAACAACAAACAATAATAAAAAACGAAAAGTCACGCACTACCATTTACAATTGCCAGTACCAAAAGTAGAATTATTTAGACGTAGTTGTGTGTACATGGCCCCACTTATTTATAACTCGATACCAAACTTTATAACTGATCTTCCTTACGGAAAATTTTGCAAAGTACTCAAAAAGTGGCTCATTTCACAAAGTTTTTATTCTTTGACCGAATTTTTAAAAAATGGTTCTTGTCAATCCTACCATTACAGAAATGTGTTGTAGATCGTTTTGGTACTGTCTTGCTGTTGCAGGATCCACTGCTTTTTTTGTTGCTACTTATGCCAAATTGTAACTAATAATAATTATTATTTTTTGTTATTATCTTTATTATATTTTAAAATTGGTTATTTAATTTTGTGCTTAAAAAACTTAATATGGATACTTATAAGAAATTCCAATTTTTAATTTTGTAAAGCTTTTATTTTGTTCACTTTTGTGATGTTGAGTTTTGCTTACTAAAAGCACCTCATATCATACTTTAATATTTGTATGCCAACTCATGGCGAAATGTGTCTTTGTGCTAATATATTATATGTCACCATCTCTTACACCACATTTAATGCAAATAAATGGCTTTGACTTTAATATTAAATTCTCAAAATCATTTTATCTATGAGTCTGTAAGCCTTGTGTAAAATAAAATATATAATCATTTTAAAATAACAATGTTCACGATTAGTTAATAAGCTTATCCAAACACCCACTCCTCACACCTCGTAAATCGAGAGCCATTTTTAAAATGGCCGTCCAATTAATTAAGTCGTATCTGTCTATTAGTGCCAGCGGTACTTTTTGTGCCGGCAGTCAATTAACAAAGTATGCGGCGCAGGCGCAGCCAAGTGCTCAACTAGTCATGGACAGACAAATGAGCTCCTTAAACTATGCGCTTTATTTGTTCAGGATTTTTTAGGGTTGTGGGGCAATGGGAGCGTGGAGCTATGGTAAGCGATAACGATGGGGTATTAAGTATTTAATGGTATTGTAATAGTAGGCAAACATACAATATGGTGCGGGTGACAGTTGTCAGATTGGTACAATGTTGCTACCTATCCTTTTGTTTTCCTAAAGATGCATGTTTTCGTCCTGCTGTTATCTTACCCGTGCTATGAAAAAAGACCTTAGGTTTATGATTAAAAAAAAATGTTTTTCCTTGGTTTTTCCGATAAATTAAACACAAATAAGAGATTCATTGGCTACTTTAGAAAAACTCATCATAAAATCTTGTGGAATGTGTATTTAACAAACCATGTGTCCTTATGAACTTAAATGTTTCACCCTTGTTAGTTTTTCATCAAAATTTAAAACACAACTAAGTATCTAATTTGCAAAGTCTTGTAAGGACATTTAGCAGCGAAATTGTTCTGAATGACTGATTGACTCGTTCCACCCAGAGTTAAAAGGAAAAAGTTATTTGATGATTTCCCACGCACCAAGATATAAAAAGCGCCCTGTATCTCATTCACACAGTCAATAAATCCTGTAGAACGTCATTCATTTACTCACATCTTTCTTCTAGAAAAGTTAATCCAGTTTAATCCTGAACGTACTAAAAACATTAACCACTCATTTTCAAAGCCATCATTTAAATCCTTGCCTATCTTGCGCTACTTACTTACCTTAACAACACGTATTTAATTCGAACATCGCGCGTCGCTAGCACCAATAATATATCCGTCGTCACGACATCTGCTTCTTATTTTATAGCACTAATTCGTACTGCATGTCATGGATCACAGGTCTTAACCAAAACATCTTTAACGACTGTCCCATACATTGTATTTTAAACTTTGTCACCTTCGTTTTATTGATCATTATCGTGTGAGTTATTCTGGTGGCTAAGTCTTGTCTGATTAGAAGGTTTTCTTATAAGTATACTTTCCAATAGGGAGCTTTATTTGTTTATTGTTTGTGTGAAGTATTTTCAGTTGATGTTAAAGGATGAGCTGAAATAATATAATGATGGGAAATTATGAGTTTGGCTTCATTGAGAAGAAATTACCTTCCTTCTAATATCTGATTTGTCATTTTTTAGAAGATTTTTTTATAAATTTTGACAGGCTCGCTTTTGATCACTTTCACACCTGATGGTAAGCGATGATGTGGCCGACGATGGAGCACGCTTGTCTAGAAGTAACCTATTCACTCTTGATTTAAAGACCCCTAGGATGGAGCTATCAGGAAACATAATGAACTGTACGCATAATGAATGTTGAAATGTGAAAAAAGAAATACTTACTATTCAGTCACTTCACTTTCAGGCGCAAAAACATGATTTCTGTGTTATATTTTTAGGCTGGCAATAAAAAATAAACTTATCGACTACAATTTAACGTGCTGCAAATATGAAACATCCAACTATCCAAGTCTCGGTTTATATTCAATATATTACACCTCGCTTTTATTCGTATCCTGTTGTAGATCGTCAATTATGCTTTCTGCAGCACTCGATATGTCGTCGACAAACAGTCTAAAAATATTAACACATTGTTAACTGTTTTACGAATATTTACAGAATATCTTTCTGTCTGTAAATCGACCGTATCACCGCTGTTTATCACCAATCAAGCTACCATTTTTAACTTCCGAAACTCGAAACTAAACGACATAAAACACACAGCCAATTTCGCTAATATTTATATATCCTGGCCACCATTAAAATTCGCATTTTAGTAATTTTACTAAACACAAAACTGTCCCACCATAAATTATATTTTAATGTTTCCGGACTTCGAATTTCTTCCAATGTTACCACATTAAAAATTAATAGCCGTTTTAAAACTATTTCGCATTGGCAACACTAGCCACACGCGCCGACGGAGAAGGAAACGGAAATGTCCATTATATCATCTGAAAAACATGAATATTTTTATGAAAATGGCGTTATGAGGAAGCGATAAAAGTGTTTTATTTATAACTATCTGTTAAGAGTTTAGAATTCATAAATGAGTTTTAAAATGAGTATTTAAAAGAGGGAAATTAAATATGAGGAATGGTGTATTTTCTTTAATGAAGATTTTCCTTTTCGCGTTTAACTATGTTTATATGTAATTTCAAAATCATAATTTATTACGAGTATATCTGTGGTCTTAATATGCCAATGGTCCAAAGAGGCCCTTAGAAACTTCCAAGAGCATTGTAGTATTTATTTTTATGGTTCCATACCTCAAAAGGAAAAGCACAGAACCCTTCTAGAATCACTTTGTTGTAGTCTGTTAAACTGCAAGCAATGTTACGATTAACAATTTTTCGACAGTTTGCAATCTTGCGAGACAGATTATAATTTGACGGTTTTTATAATTTTACGGTGACAGCTACATTCTCGTGGATAATTTTTAGCTAGAAAAGGTAATTCTAACATAACGCCTCTCCTTGTTACAGTCAAAGACCACCTCCAGCACTCAGACATTGAAGCAGATGAAATCGAAACTGACGACCAGACCTCGAACCTTGATGACGACATCCTCACACAGTCAGACCTGGACGAGAACGGAGACCCCAAGAGCCCAACCAGCTCGAGTTCGAAGAAAGGAAAAGGAAGTTCATCAAGGGATTCTAAAGGGGGAACCAAGCCTAGAAGAGCTAGAACAGCCTTCACATATGAACAGTTGGTGTCGTTGGAGAATAAGTTTAAGACTACGAGGTATCTGTCGGTCTGTGAGAGGCTGAATTTGGCGCTGAGCTTGAGTTTGACGGAGACACAGGTGAGGGATCCAAAAACAAACATTTTTATAAGACTCAAGTTTTTCCCACACGCTTATAGGGCCCTTCACACCACCAAAGACAGGAATAGATGGAAGAATATTATAAAAGCGAAAGTGATGAATAAGGTAGGGAGGTCAGTCACGACCCTCAGTATTGAGGAATACGATTGATGGAGTTGGGTTTTCCCATGCATGAAAGTAGAAAATGGTCCCAAGAGAACATACTTCTGGGATAAAAAGTATCCTATGTGGTGTTCAAAGATATACGATCTACCCTTATGCCAAATTTTATCCAAATCTATTCAGCCCTTCCAGCTTGAAGAAGTAACAAACATACACACACTCAAAAACTTTCTTCTAATTATAATATGTATTAGTGTGAAGTACGATTTTAAAATCCACTAAAGGATTTTCTTTACTAATTATACGAGTAACAAATCGGTATTCTCTATACTATAGAATAGAATAGAATAGTATAAAACTTTATTGTACACCAAGAAAGTTACTTAATCAGTACTAAACTATAACTATAGTATTAATATACATTGTGAAACAGTATCATTGTGAAACAGTATGGTACGGGGTATAGGCATTCTCTTTTGTATAGGGTTGCTATAAGCTACTTTACATTTCAGGAAAAGGTATGGTTCTTGTACGATACTCCACAGGAGCAAAGGCGCAGGCAAAAACTAGTTTTGAAAATATAGAATTTAACTACATCACGCTGTTATGTGCTTCTGTTGTGATCAATATTTGCTGGGCTTAAGCAGGCTTAATATTATCTTTTTCATTCATAAGTAAAAAGGCCGTGGCGTTAGTGCAAACTAAAACACAGTCCAGCAATCCATAAACTCTAATAACTCCATTTTTTACAGGTCAAAATCTGGTTCCAAAATCGTCGAACAAAGTGGAAAAAGCAGAATCCGGGGATGGATGTCAACAGTCCAACGGTTCCTCCACCTTCAGCTGGGGGCTTTCCATCAGGCCCTTACCCTGGGGGTCTGCTATACTCACACGGGGTTCCGTACCCGTTCACGGGGCCTGGTCCTTATGCTCCGTACTTCCACCATCTGGCAGCTAATCATCATCACTCGCATGGCAGCCTGGGACACTCCCACACGTGATTGTGGCAGCGCCCAGGGTCTCAGGACCCTCGGGTCGATAAAGAGAACGAAAACAGTTGTGTACTTCCAAATTAGTGACGTTTGTGGACTATAGAGTGAGGTGTACGAACATTTTGAACCCTATAGTCTGTTCATTATAATGTGAAACAAATGACAATTTAAAAAGAATAAGACATTTTTCAGTCCAAACGTATTGTCGGCCGCTGAATGTGAGCGCATGTTACGCACTTCATCGCTTTTCCATATATATTAACTCTCCGTTCACACCAAACCGACTATACACTTACGTAGTGCGTTTTCGCTGACTTTCGGTGGCCGAATTATTGTACTACGCGTTAATGCACGGTGAACCCGGATCAGCTACGTTGTCAAATGTAACAGCGTATTAGATTGAAGCGCCGCCGCCGCGAGTACAATTCGTAAACGAACCTAAGCTTACTTATACCTACCTAATATACCTACCTAAATTCACACAAGTAGCGCTTTGTACAATGCGTTCCAAATGAGAATAGGATCGAGATGCCATGTTGTGACGTCAAGTCATACGTCAAATCGCAAAAAATTGGGCAAAATTTAAAAACTTAGAGATCAGCAAAATTGAAGAACGGGTTTTTGATTAAACTTTTTTCGTTCACAGTTCGTAAATAACGTGACGTCTTTAAATGGCAATCGATCCTATTCTCATTTGGAACGCATTTGTCGGCTTGGTGAGACTGAGAACGCATACTGCAGACTTGAGTCCTCGTTCACACTGGGGCTGACAGTGAGCATACTCACAGTCGGCGGCGGACAATCAAACGTATTGTCGTATGTGTGTGAACGATGCCTAAAGTTTTGTATATTGACAAAGAAAATGAAATCGTGATTTTATTTTTTGCTAACAAAAATTAAATGTTGAGAAACACAATTAGGCTTCCTGGATCTAATTTCGTTTTTTGCATTTTATTTAAATGATATGTGTCCCAACAATAATGGAAGTTAAATAACATGCATAGCAATTTAAATTTCGCCTTTCAAAGAAACTTAATCTAAATATTACAATGTCCATTACAAGTGAACAGGCTATAGTTTGAAAGTGACGGAACTATATTATAATAGTGCAATTTATATAAGGTAACATTATGAATCAATTGTGATACGTATTTAATAAGATAAATAAGGACTTTATGGTAATTATAAGTTTAAGAAACCACTTTCTTTTGTTGGCTACCAACCCTGTATAATTTTAACAAAGTCGGGTATGATGATGGTAATGATAATGTTCATTTGAAGTAAATCGATGTTTTAAAAAAAGGTATTTTTAATTTATAAGCGTCATTGAAGCTTTTTTTTTGTATTTTAGTAATTTTTCGCAAAATGATCTCAGATTATTTCATTGCTTGACAGAACTGCATTTTAGCCTAAATATTATTGTACAGGAAGAAAGGACCAATTTTTACTAATATGTCTCAAAATATCGAAAGAATGGAATGATCCATTATAAAGTGCGTTTTATTCGTACTGGTTATTTATTTATACTTACAATTTAAAACCTAAAAAACAAAACTTGGTCCTTTGGTCCTCACTTTGCTATGTGCCAAAAGCCCGCTTTTCAATTAGTTATTATATTTTTTTTAAACATTTTGCAATCAAACACCAAACGATAATAATAAGAAATGTAAATAAATAATGTTAAGCCATGTATAAACATTTTGTAAATATATCGATAACTATATAAGAATATGATATTTCATAAGAAGCTGCTATTAAGCTGAGCAGCTCTAATTTATTTATATTACTTACCGTTTTGTATCTGCTTACTTTTTTACATTTTTTTTTAAACAAGCCTGGATTTTTGCCTACTTATCTATGGTTTCAGGCTATTTAAAATATAGCTGTTATAAGGCAGTCATTGACTGTATTTTTGTATGCGATTGGCCTTTATAAGTTCCTATTAAACGTCCAATAAACAAAATCTTTTTTTTTTATATTTAGTTTACTAAAAATGCAAAGTTTTTCATAGTATGTGTAGTATTCATACATTTGAGACCTTTTTTGTAGCTAGAAAATGGCCTGGATTACTGGGTTTGATCCCGATTATAAGGTTTAAACCTTTCTCTAGCCCATCTCTACCTGCAAAATCAATCAATATTACTTTTTATTACCTTTTATAAAATATTTAGAATCTAAAAGCATGTTCAGACAAAACTTATAGATAGGATTCAAATCATCGCAATATCATAAGTTCTTGTTTGAAACTATTTAGGTAAAACAAACCCTAGTGCTTAGAACAGCGTAACCATACTCTCTCGGGTCTGTTCAGGTTTGGTCCTGGAATGCTTACCACCTAAAAAAACGTAGTATCGGCCTACAATGTTCCCACTGTGGGGGCAAAGGCGTATTTCCTATGAAATGGTAAAAATGTAAATACCACACACGTACCCAGTGTGAATGACACAAATCTTCGAAATTTTGGTTCTTGGACATGCTGGGTTCCTCGACGGTCTTGAGAGCAGCTATGATTTAACAAATGACACCATATTGCGCTTGAAAAAATTGTTATAAGTACATTGATTTTTTATTATTTTCTCTATGTGACCGAACAAAAACAATAAACTGTTTTACGTAACTAGAAAATGTGATCACGATAGGTGTCCAACTAAAATGACTTTTGGTCTTTACTTCCGTTTTTGAAGTTAAGAATATCAATAAATTAACAGGGTCAATTACCATTACAGCAAAATTACCAACCTTAATTAGACTCGATACGTCTATCTAATCCACAAATTAACGTGAACTATTGATTCCTGTTTCCAAATCAATTATGTTGAGGCAATCGAGTGAACTACTGCTATGTGCTGACAAATTAATTAAGATTATTAATAGATTAACATCCGATTCCTGGAATGAAATTATGTCAATAAGCACTATTTTTTCCTGGCCAGTACAGCAATCTGTATAACACTATCATTGGCCTCGTATAAATTCTGGAAGGTGCAGGTATTTGTGCAAGACGGGCAATAAAGCATGCTATGAAGGTATTCCATAATGACACTATGTTTGAGATGGATCGAGGAAGCCCTGTTTTTCCAGATTTTACGTGCAGCACCCAACATGTCGGTTAAGAAGTTTCCAGATTAGCTACTACCGTTTGCGTACAGGGAGAGATGTGCCGAGGTGATAAAATGTGGTCCTCACTTAATACTGAATATAAAATTGGTCCTTTAAGTCACATTAGAAATCTTGAGTATAAGAAATCCTTTGGTTAAATACTTTTTCGCATTTGTATAAATAGAAAGTGAATTTAGTATTTTGGTTTTTTTATTATCTAATTTTGTTTTATCTTTAATGATTTACGCAATTGTACAACACAAATACTTACCGAAATTATGTATCAGAAGTTTTAAGTATTTTTAAAATAAATTGTTAAAATAAATAAATCAATTTAGTTGATAGGTTAGGTTTACAAATCCAATTAATTAATTTAATTTCAAATTTTGGTTTTGCCATTTGTCTGAACATGCTTCAATATAAATAGTTAAGTATTTGCTAATATGATGCTCAACGCTGTACATATTTGTAATTAACTAGTTCGGCCACTACATTAACTCGATGTTGACATAAAATAGTTTCAAGTTATATCAAATTGGTTTTATTTACCTACAAAACCCCCTTCTTACGCATTGATTTGATATAAACATTCTGTGAATATCAACTTGTATTTCAATCTAATGTGTTTTATAAGTGCAGAATAGCCTTTAATTTTCTGAACTATGTTTGCGACGGATACAGCTGTAAAAAAGAACTTTAAATAACAAAACTGCCTATGCAATCTTCACAACGCAGTCGCCAACTCATAAACAAATTAAAAAAAGAAAAATATTGGCTTCTGTCTAACGATTCCATCACTGTTTACCATCAGGTGGGATCGCAGTCAAGCGAAGTTTATATAAATAAAAAAAAAACTGCCCGTAACGACTGTCAAAGATCTTCAAATGACAGCCGTCAACGACAGCTTTTAGAGAAAAAAAGCAGAAAAAGCAAGAAATGAAAAAAAGCAGTGCCTTTTGAGACATATAAAATAACATAATATGAAAGTAATATTGCTTATAAGATTAGGAGAGTAGGTACAACCAAGTACAGTTTAATTTACAACTCAAATTCAAATCATGATTTATAAGCTAAAGAGGCACTTTTGAATAGTTTCGAAGTCAGAAACTTAAAGTAACATGCACGTTTCAAATATTTTTGGGTCATCTTCGTCAGGAGCTCAAAATCATCCATTCCTATGTCAAGCTCTTTTTATATTTATGACACTTTGCTTGGTCCTTATTTACACGATATCATACATTTATTATTTATTAAATTCATGGGCGGGGGAAGTAGGGGAAGGCCTATCGCCTCGAGCCATCTTCAAGGGGTGAAACTACCCCTGTACGTCCTTAAATATTAAAGATGAAGAATAGTGTAATATGAAAATAAAATTACATAGTACATAAATAATGAGATTTGAAGTTTGCGGCCGAAAGGACCAAATTTTTCAACGAGTTTTGATAGCTGAAATGAGTGAGGTTTGACAACTTTGGTTTTTTTAATAAGAAGTAATATTGGAAGTACTAAACCATATTATGTAAGATTGGCAGGTAAGTGATATCGTGCGATTGTCTATAACAGATTGCCCTATGCGATAAGACCGCCCATTACTTAGTAATGTAATTGGCGGTAGTAAATGTTTGCTTCGTTCACATTATGCTATACATAATAATATATCCAGATAAAGTTAATCTATGCAACTGACATTGGAATCTCTTTGGATACATGTAGGAAAATCGGTAGCTAGATACTCCTAAAAAAAGTACTTTAAGAAAATCAGTACCAGTCAAAATTCATATCTACTTAATATTCTGGATAAATAGTGAGGTAATAAGCAGTACCTCGTTATTTATTTTATATTTTTTTAAATGGTAGGTATATAGCCAGCTCTTATCTGCGATCCCACCTGTGACCTGATATGATCCACTCAACTGAAGCGCACTGTAAACAATAGTTTACAGTATAGATTGTAAAATAATGCAATCTATAATAATTATGTCTGGTGAACCTATGATACACGAAGAACTCAATTTAAGCTTCTCACGCCACTATTACACAAATTAATTGTATTATAGATGTATTATAGATACACATATAATTTTGTAATGTGGTAGGTAAACGAGGAACATCAAGCCTAGCAAGCATCGCTATACTCTACAGGTCCTTCGTTAAATCAACAAAATCCAAAAACAATCCTTGACAAAATTGGCAAATACATCAAAGAATAAATAATTGACACCTACAACTACTAGAATCTTTCACGCGCTCTGAAAAACCACATGATTGACATCTTAACATCCATCCATCCAGATTAACTAGCTAAAAATGTGTTGAACGGTTTTTTTTGAACGCGGCCTTCTTTGAGCGGATCCAAAATGGCGACTAGTCATCTGTCATTTTTAATTGTATGTCAAACGGCGCGTACAGGATGGCTTGCCGACGAGGAGGCATTAAGTATATTTAGTTTATTGCGTTATAAACGAAGCTATTATTGGGAACCCTAATTTGAATTTGGCTACTGTTTCGTTGGAAGAATGTGGAGGATAATTTATTGTGGTTTACTCAATCTTGTGTTAGGAACTACACCTCTAGGAATTTTGTGAAATATAAGTAGGTAGACCTGAAGCTGGATGACTCAGTGTTTAAGACATTTGGGATTTGGTCGCTGCTTTACTCATAGCTACTTTAAAAAGGGTCCTGTATCAAAAAAAATGGTTTTTTTTTTACAAGTCTCATCGTGCTAGCATAGAAGTAGTCACCTGAGACGGAGTCGCGATAAGTCACAAAGGAGATGGTCGGACTAACTGTATTAATTACATCCATACTCTCGGCTCGCGTTAAATTAAAGAAGTAAGATGGCCACTATTTAAGACCGAGCTCAAAAATAAGCTCGATGTTTCATTCTGAACTGGGATAGGTAAGTTTTTAGTGTGATCTTAGGTAGAGAATGCTATAAAACTGGAACATCCTATCATATCTAGTCATTATCAATTCACTATGGACCTCTTATAACATTATATATTCATGTTACGATTTTCTACACAAATATGACGGTTTCGGGATGATCTCTTTAAGTAACTTTATGTGCTACTAGATTAATGCTATTATTTCGTTACCGTGATCTATAAAATCAGTAAGTACATTTTGTGTAATTAAAAGGTATAATAAATAACAATCAACCATAATGTAACTTTGTCTCAGTGTGTAGTGTGTACCTTTATTAGCAGATATACAAAAACTGCAAATTAGAGCTCATTTCGGGGCTTTTGATAAACCATGAATTAAGCCGAGGCGTTCAAAACTATACTCGATGATGCAGTAATGAATATCAGATTGTAATGTTGCCTTTTAACGCTACCTGTTTCTCAATGTTTTTGAAATAGGACTAATAACTTCCATAGATTACTTTAATTTACTTTATGTTGATTTTTAAGAAGTAAAAAACTTTGTACGGCCACGTGGGGTGAATAGAATCGCAAGGGGTGAATAGAGACAAACGTTGATCCAGATTGTCATGTTATTTAAAAATTGCTTGTAGTATTTGTGTAGTCTGTAGTATTAAAATATTATAATAAATACCCACTAGGAATTATTCCTGTAACGTAGGTGCGATCACAAACATATAAAATAATATACACAAGACACCCAGACCCAAAACACCTATCTGTAGACCATACAAAATGTTTTTCCATGCGAGAATTAACACTTCGATCCACAACTACCCAACTTGTTCATACAAAAGTAGACTCTAAACATCGGAATTAAGGCCTATAGTGGCGTGCATGTGAGAGGACACCGGTGTCCTCTGAGCTAGGACAGATTAAACCCGCGACTCGCAGCGCTGCAGACAAACGCTCAACTACTGCGCTAATCGTATCGTCAAATTATATTGAAACTAAAAATATGGTATCAAAGTGCAAATCCTAATCAAATTATTGTTTCTATTCACCCCTGTGTTTCTATTTACCCCGATTGACTGCATTCAAATTAATTGCACTAAAGTTAAAATAATGAATAGTTATTACAAAACTTGCATCTAGTACATCTGATCTAACTGCAGACATCATTTTCCCAGACAAAACCAATAAAAGAACCCCATGCTGTATCCATATTCCGTTAGATTCAAAACTGAAACCGTTTAAAATCAATATAATCGTTCTGCCTGACCGGAATAGGATGTCGTTTAGGTGTTTACAGTCCAATGCTGGCTGTTAACGACGTGATGGAAGGACATCAAAGTAAAACCAGCCATCGACGTACTAATGATCGCTTTGAACGCCATAATTGCTTTAGGATTTAATGTCTTAATTTCTTTAAGAACTGAAGTATTGTGGTCTTGTTGGAAAAGGTTCGGAGAGAAAGAGATAGAGCTAGTTATGAATTCAGAAGGAAAGGGATAGTTGAACGAGTGGTCTCAATATGGATATTTTATGGGTTTTTGCCTGTTTATTGTTTATAGCTTTCAGCCATAAGATTTTACTATCTCTTACAACTAAGATTCGTCCTTTGTTTTAGAAAAAAAGTGATCAAATGTCTATCAACTTGCTGACAAATGTTGAAAATATACAACTTTATTTTTAGTATATGCGAAACCTGAAACACGGTTCTAGTATATTTATACAAAGAATCTACGAGTATGTGCAAAATTTCATAACTGTATCATGAAAAATCACAAAGTTATAAGCTTGTTATGTTGCCTGGTTGTCCACACAAACACATGGTCACCGGGCCATCCGAGCCATTGAGGGGTTGTTTTGCTCCCACACCCAGCTGTACCCTGATGCCGAATGCCCGCTATGATCTGCCGTGACCAGTATTGTACCTAGTGTCGGTGATGTCCAACTTGTGACCTTTTTTAAATATTTTCGGAAAAAATATAACATGGTGTAAAAATTGGAATAGATTTCAATATTCGATATCAAGTTTTTATACTAAAAATAATGTTGTATATCTCTCAGACTGTGATACTGCCCAAAGTAAACCATCTTCCGCTTGCAGCCTGTTTCCGTCGACCATTTAAATAATCACTTTACCTAGCTAAAGGGGTTATTTTATCTACGTAACGTACTCGTAAGCCTCTCGAATATAATCCGTATAGAGCTGAAATCAATTCTTAAGCGTCCTTCGTTTAATAACACCCCATTAATTCAAATTACTTTTAAAGAATTTGAAGTATTTTTTTCTCTCAACCTCAAACTCCAAAGAATACATCTCCAACTCACTCACATGCACTGTACCGCATTTGTTTCACGATAAACTATTTATATAACGTTTCTTCAGACATTCGACAAGAACAACTGGCAATTAAAAGTGACAAATGGTATGAGTTATAAGTCCCCTCATGTCATGTTGTAACGGTGTGTTCGCTTCAAAGAGTTCACGCCGGCTTCAGATCTTTTCACTGGCTACTTCACACTTGTTGACAGCCAGTGTGATAGTTTAAAAAAAATGTTTGAGAAAAAAATATGATTTTTTGTCTTTGGTCCTTTGATACGTGGCTACGAAACTTTATGTGCGGTTTAGCAGGTCATTTGAATTAGTTAATAATTTTATATTGGTAACCTACTTGGCTTATTAAACTTCGTCATTGTTTAGATTCTAAAGAGATTCTTATTGTTTAAGGGACAATGTGAAAGTGAAAGATATTTGTTATAAATAGGTTCCTCATAATTATTAGGACCAAAATTCTATAATTTTGTAATTTTCTAAACTCGATATTGGCCAGTTTTTAGTCTTATTGAACATGACTAATTTTCGGTAAACGAAAGCAATAACGATGATACGATCATTTTAATTTTCCAAGGTAGTAATGTCGGTAGTTTATCAATTAAAAACACCAATACAAATATTCTTAATAGATTTAAAAGAAACATTAAAAGATTATCCCAAATTAGAGCGACACTAATTGCATTTAGATTTTAAATGTGACGTTTATTATTGGACCATAGACCTTCCGCCATAAACAAGGCCGTATATCTAGGCTGTTGGCGCTTGCTACTGTTACCACTTTTGCTAGTCGTTAGCATTTGACGGATGACAGATAAAAAAAAGATTAAAGCAAAATGTCCAGTAGTGTTATGACGCGTGACCGTTGGCTGTATAGCGTATCTGCCTTGTCGTCTAGTACATTAAAAAGCAATAAATGTTCCAAAGAAAAGTGTAAAAAGACAATTTTCTAAATTATTAGCGGTCGTTTGTGGGACTAAAATACTTATTCCCATTTCGACATGCATTAAATTATATTTTTGGGGTTCCGTAACCAAAGAGCAAAACAGGACCCTATTAGACTCCGCTATCCATCTTCTGTCTTTAGTCTGTCTGTCTGCCTATGTCTGTCTCATGGGGTCGTGTCGTGGGGCTCTTTGGACCGGAACCGCAGTCCCAACTTCCACCTATAATTTTTTTTTTTTGGACCACGTGGCAACCAAAGAAACTATATAAATTTCTTTTATTTGTGGTCACAAAACGCTTCTAAAAAAAACATTTTTATAGGTGGAAGTTGGGACCGCGGTCCCGGTCCAAAGAGCCCCAAGACCCGTTTCATGATCCGTGATAGCTAGACTATTGAAATTTTCACAGATGATGTATTTCTGTTGCCGCTATAAAAACGAATTTTAAAAACAGAATGAAATAAATATTTAAGTAGGGGCTCCCATACAATGAATGAGATTTTTTGTCAGTTTTAGGGTTCCGTACCCAAGGGCAAAAACTGGACCCTATTACTAAGACTTCGCTGTCTGTCAGTCACCAGGCTGTATCTCAAAAACCGCGATAGCTAGATAATTGAAATTTTCACAAATGATGTATTTCTGTTGCCGCTATAATGACAAATACTAAAAACCAAAAAAAATATTTAAGTAGGGCTCCCCTACAACAAACGTGATTTTTTGTCGATTTTTGCTACTGACGGTACGGTACCTTTCGTGCGCGAGTCCGATTCGCACTTGGCTGTTTTTTTTAGATATATTCTTATCGTTGGTTCCGATGTTAGTCAGTAAGTCATTTTTGAAATATGGTTTAGTGGTTTTTAACTAGTAGGTAGTTAAATTTTATGCAGTTCCGTGTTTTTTAACGTGTTGTTTTATTTTTGGTTGCACAGTTTTATTCTCTCTGATTAAACGTCCAATTTCTGGAAGAGAATTAGTTATCGACGCGACTCAAATTCAATAATTTGAGTCGATAACACGGACGCCAGCACCAATATTGTCCTGAAGACTGTAGCGGACACATGGGAGTTGGGACATACCATACTGGATGGCATTTGGTACGCCTGCGTGCCCGTGTGGCGTATAATACATAAAAATCAGTTTTGTTTCTGATAGTTTTAACTACTAATACTAGTTTGTATGTCGTGTCTACTAACCAACTATGGACTTTGTCCGAAATATAAGATTTAAAAAAAAATGCAAGTATAGTACTACGATTGTCGGTTGAAAATTCATTCAACTATACTCCATCTGTTTAGGTACTTAACTAAACGTAAACAATCTTGTATATGTCTTTTTATTTTTTTAAAATCTTATAAAAGACATACAAAGATAATTTAAATTTAATTAATTACCTAACATCGGTTTAAGCAAATAACTAATTGCAAACATTTTTAGACAAATTTTAGAGAAAAGACGTGTGAATATTATTTTCATTTAGTAAGTACCTAAAGAGATGGAGTATAATTACTAAAATTACTAATTAAAGCAACAAGATACAGAGATAGACATTGACTTTGCGATATTTTACGGCCCTGAAACTGTACCTAAATAAAATACCGTCATCGATCAAGAAAACCCATAGTCGAACACTAGTCGGAAAAACAATTATGAAAATTTTTCGTTTCCACAAAACCACTTAAAAATTCTCTTATAATATTTAAATAAAAGTTTATTTTGATATTAATTACGACCCTTTTAACAAACGATAGTGGTTGTCAGAACGCGCCAAACGTCTCTTGTTTTATTTTTTAGTGTTCTTTTTCTAAATTATTGGCTTTTCGCGCGTAAACGTACTGGCTGATTATTTTCGTACTTACGAGATTTATATTTTAGCGTTCCATTTAAAAAGTTTTTCTCATGCGTGAAATATACTTTTGTGTGTAATTTCTTTTGTTTAATTAAACACCTTTTTATAAGTTCTCTCTTTGCCTTTCTGAAATATCGTTTTTTTTATTATTAAAGATAGATTTGCCGTGTTCGTCTAAAGCCAGTTGTAGGTTTTTTATTTATTAATGTAAACTTCAAGCGCAGTAGTGGTAACTAGGCATTTTCTACCAGACAACATGTAAGTACGGAATGGAATAATACTGCTCCCGCTCTATGTGAAGCGAGAGGGAGAATTAGACTTTTACGTCCGGGTAACTCTTTCGAACAATCTTGCAGCCCAAAAGGGCACCTTTAGGCTTGATACATAAAGAAAACAATATATTTATAAGCCCGCCAGAAATCTAATTTAAGACCTAAAAGCATAATGAGCCATCACAATATTAAGAGCATGTAAATTTAGCTCTCTGCATAAACGTTATGTTTAATTAAATGTATTTACGGCCATTACGATCGTCAACGCCTGGGCTTTTGATCCGGTCACACCGAGTCAAGTCGGGGGGAATCGTATGACAAGTGCTGTCATGCTCAATATTTCGTGTTAGTGTATGTAGAATTAGACAGATTTAGAGGAGTTCACGATGCAGGTTGGGAAGTTTTTAGTACGATAAGTCTTTTTTTTGAACTTATCGCAATCAATTGACTGCTATAAGCACGTTTAATATACCTACGTTGATTGATATTTTTATACTTATGTAGCATTTCTTTCTAACCAATTCTTCAAGATAAAAGTCTATGACCAGTGTTACCATTGATGATATCGGCTCTGGAAAATGGTCGCAAATAAAGGTCACAGCTCATTGGAGATGCGCTTACAACATCAACTTACAACTGAGGCGATCCGGTGACGCTACGGAGTGGATATAGTGAGCGCATGCCCATACAAGTTCATATAAAGAATACTACCAGCAGGAGGCGAGGCGGTGCGGATTGGTTCCGGGTGGCTCTAATGACTCTAATGAGCTGTGACCTTTATGCGCCAGATGGCTTATAGTCAAAAGGCAAAAAAGAGTGCTATGCCCAAGCATACACGCAAGGAAACACCAATGTTTCCTTGCGTGATCGAATCAATAATTAAGATATCCGCTGGAGAACTATGATAGAAGTGGGCAGGGCATATTGATCGCTGATGGGTGATGGGGCCGAAAAGTTCTGGAGTGGAAAATATGTAGCGCAAGATACTGCGTTGGAGGACCTCCCACATGGTGGACAGTTGATCTGGAAGGGTCACCGGCGGAAATCCGCTGGATATGAGAGACTGTATCCGCGCTGTGGTTGATGTATTGAGACTAATATTATTACATGGCTTCTAAAAAAATTTGTACTACCTGTCTTTTTTTTTAAGGTAGGTAAAACCATCCAACGACAAATCCCGCCCTTTGGCGGAGCGGGAAATACTTTTACTGACTAAAAACCTACCCTGTTCCTTCCCTGCCTTGGATCCAGGGCCCTGGTATGCATTTTCATACCTCCCCAGAGCCCCAGACTAGGCCTCGACCCTACTGGGCCCCTACGGTTTGCTGACAACTGCTTAAGGCGCACGGGAACAGTGCGCGCCGTAAACGAATTGAGCACGTTCCGGTCTGTGACCGGACAAACGGACAGCGAGCTACCCATTGCCCGCCGTCCGCAAACTCGCGCCTGCTTGGTACACGGGTAGACCATGCCCTGGAATAGCACATAAGATACTTTTTATCCCAGGACTATATTCCCTTTGGAAAAAAAAATTCTGTCACGCGGGCTAAACCGCTGCAGCTTACTGTTAGTTTAATAATAAATGCTGTACCGCCATTACATGAGACACATTAGCACCTGTTCAGTAATTAGGCGTAATTAGGGCAGTGCTAATCGCTTAGCCACACTTGCTGGCTAATTGCGATGGCGCGGCCAAAAGCCGTCGGCTATTAATAATTTGATAATGTCACAAATATGTGCAAAGAACATTGTTGTTGTAAACTAGCTGCTACCAGCGGCTTTGCTCGCTTGAAAGTAGATAGATAGGCTTTTAATAAACTAGTGCACCTCACCATCAACGATTGCATCTCTGGTTACTATCAGATGGGATCGTAGTTAAGCACTAGTTAATATCAATTAAAAAAAATATATATATTCATCAATGTAGCCTTATAATGTTCCCAATGCTGGGACTCAGGCTTCTTCTCTAGGAAATGGAAAAGGCCGTAGCGACGAATACTATTGCTTAAAACTCATGGTAGAGGTACAGGGCACATTGTTCGCGGAAAAAAGATCACTTTAGCTTATCTTTCAAGTAAATGCATCCTTTGCAATGCAAACTACATGCTCAATGTTACAAACAGGCAATATATACATACAACCTCCTTTATTTACAACTCTGTTTCACCAACAAATTACTTTAAATATCCACAAAGGAAAAATAAACTTTACACCGTTGGTTTAAGGTTGTTTTTGGACTATCGTTTCAGGGTTGTGAATATATTTTGTTGATTCTGCTTTATTGGTTAGTTTTAACATTACTGAAGTGAGAATGTTTTCGATTCGATATTTTTAATACAACAAATACGTAAATGTTACTCCAATGTTTTACTTTTTGTACAACTGCTCCATCGTCGGCCACATTATCGCGTACCATACGGTCATAGTCAAACGTCAGCCTA
Organism: Leucania comma; assembly: GCA_958295575.1. Taxonomy (NCBI): domain Eukaryota; kingdom Metazoa; phylum Arthropoda; class Insecta; order Lepidoptera; family Noctuidae; genus Leucania; species Leucania comma. The sequence goes on from OY282483.1 coordinate 7,233,133, forward strand.
TACATAATAATAATAATTAAAAAAAACTGAGTTGTAAAGGACCAGGACGGCAGCGTTGGTGGAAGGAGCTACTGTGACCCTGAAACGCACAGGGCAAGTGAAAGAATGCAGATGCGTTTTATTCAGTAAAAGTCTAGCAATCCCTCTTGCTTTAACCAGAGCGGGATAACTTACTAGATGACTTCCCACTTTAGAGGTATGTGGAGCAGAGTGTAAAGTTCTATACACCGTTAAATTTTAGTTGTTTTAATTCCGCGGAAGGTCGATTCGGTACATGAAACACTATCGATTTGTAGAGAGAAAATTAAAAGTTAAACACTTTTTTTAGAACTCGAATTAAATTACGCATGTACGAAATTAATTTCTTCAAGTAAACGTCAGCTGAGTGAGGCCAATGAACTGTAGGTAGTTAGTACGCAACGACCGACAAGTACCTACAAGGTAATTGAATCGCTAACTTAAAAAATAAAATAAAAAACGTAAAATTTAAAGGTGTATACCTCCGTTGAAATGGGAGGAATCTCTGACCTGCTGTATAATGTTCCAATGGAGCGGAGTACGAAACGTGGTCGCTCACACAGGGCCTCACCAGAAGACTTAGAGTCACCCAAAGGGCAATGGAAAGGGCTATGGAGTGCACGGAATTTTCTTGCGTGATCAAATCACTCATAAGGATATCCGCAGGAGAACCAAGGTTACAGACATAGCACGAAGAATCGAAACAAAACTTACGTGGCAAAGGGCAGGGCACATTGCTCGCAGAACGGCGATGGCCGTTGGGACTGGAAGGTTCTGGAGTGGCGGCCGTGTACCGTAAGACGCAGCGTTGGAAGGCCTCCTACAATAAGTAAATTCGTCCCCGTAGAGCGAAAAGTCATTAAGTCGAAAAATCATGTTTTGAGATAATGAATTTTAAAGTTTTTAAAAATTAGATTCGTTATAACTTTGGCTAGCCATTACATATCTTTATGTTTTTTGTTTTAGTTTGAAGGAAAAAAAGTAATGTTTATATTTTAAGTGCTAAAATGCATGAAAATCTTTTTATATTTAAGAAAAACTAAAAACATCAAACTAGTTAATTATTCTTTAGACAATCAATGACTTAGTTTTGACTTAGTGAATTGTCGACCGCAGTTAGTGATTTTTCACTTAGTTTTAAATTATTATAAAGAAAAATAACCCGAGTTAAGTAAAATGGAACTAACTGTTACATTACCAAATGTGTATTGTAAATACTATCTAACTAAATTTTGAAAGCATGTATGGTAAGTTTTGTTTTAAATATAACATGAATAATGTAATTTAACTATTGTAATAAATTTACTTAACGTTTATTAAAGGAAATAATGTGAAAAAATCAATAAAACACTATCACATTTTAACAAAAACAAAAAAAAGTGCAAAAACAGACCATCAACACCAGATGGTGCTGAATCTCGGTTTCTTTTAGAGCGAGCAGATCAGTTCATTGCAGTGACAATTTCCACACTGCCCCTTTTACCATTAATCTCATTCCTAGTTATACAATATGTTTCATGCGATGGTTTAGACGTGTGGATCGTATAATTTTGAACATTCAATTTTGTGTGTAATATAAAATACCAACACCACTGACTAGCATATACAAAGTAGACTGCGTGACTGCCGTTACGACTAGGTAATGTTCATCAATAATATTGACCGCTGCTTGTCCGATTTTTTCGCTTGCTGTGCTTCATTTCACTTTTTTGGGTCTCATCCTTAGCAGCAGGTCTGCTTCCCTTCTGAAAGTCCGTCGATCTGTACTGATGCTGTGTCCGATGTGATACGTTAAGCTATGGAGTATTTTATCCCTTATAGTGACGTATCCATCGGAGGCTCAGCTATCCCATAGTTGAACGCTGATTGCGTTTAAGCTGAAGAACGTAAGCATTGATTGTTTCTCACCTAGGTAAACGCTCGTGATCGCAAAGCTCCGGACCTGAACTTAAAAAAGAGAACCTTCAATCGCGCTACCAAGTCCTACAAAAAGGCACTATGGAAGGCTCGCTTTGACCATATTACTCATACCAGCACAAAGCTCTCTGCACAGCCGTCCGGTAGCAGAGCTTTTTGGTCCCTTGCCAAGTCGGTCGAAGCGAACTTCTGTCGATCCGTACTGCCTCCGCTGGTTAAATCTGATGGAATACTGGCTCATACCGCGAGAGTGAAAGCTCTCTCTCTTTGCGTCTCTCTTCGCCCATAATTCTTGTCTTGACAGTTGCGGTGCTACTTCACCGACTCTGCCTATCTGCGACACCTCATACCCGAGGTTTACATAAGGAACAAAGAAGTTCTGAGAGTACTGTATCGTCTAGACGTGAATAAAGCTAGTGGACCGGATGGTATACCAGCGATTTTTCTTAAGGCTTGTGCGCTTGAATTGGTTCCTGTATTGGCGCGCTTGTATCGCCTTTCATTTGGGAATGGTATAGTGCCCAAGTCCTGGAAGCTTGCCAACGTGCAACACGTGCCCAAAAAGGGCAGTCGTGCCGATCCTGCCAATTATCGGTCGATTTTAATAACCTCTATACTCTGCAAGATTATGTAATGTGTATCGAACTCGCACCTCATGGCACATGGCATGGTCTACTGGGGACCTACTAGTTTATGCCAACCACTTCTAGGGCGAGGCTCTCGAGAAGAATGGGGAAGCGATTGCTGTTTCCCTAGATATCTCGAAGGCCTTCGACAAGGTATAGCACGCTAGCCTTTTGAGTAAGCTTCCAACGTACGGCATTTCCCCTGGCCTGATTAATTGGGTAAAAGACTTCCTGAGTGAACGGTCTCTCTCAACGGATACTCATCAGAGCCCATGATGAATAATACCTGAGTTCCTCAGGGATTGTTCTCTTTGCAACTCTCTTCCTCCTGCTTATCAACGATCTGCTGATGCCTATTATCTATGGGTATACAGATGATAGCACAGTTGTAGACAGATACCTGCCAACTGCTCGGGGTAGCAAAGAGCTAATTCAGTCTGAAAGAGAGGCTATGGTTTTTTTTTTTTTTAACGTAGGTAAAATCATCCAATGACAAATCCCGCCCTTGGGTGGGGCGGGAAATAGTGTCAGACTTTTACTGACTAAAAACCTACCTTTCCATTCCTTGCCTTTATCCTGGGGCCCGTGGTGACAGTCTCACATAACCTTTGGGCCCCAGTAGGCTTCGGCCCTGCTGGACCCCTACAGTTTGCTGACAACTCCTTGAGGCGCGCGGGAACGGTGCGCGCCGTAGACGACCTGAGCTCGGACCGGTCTGTTACCGGACGGACGGACAGCGAGCTACCCATTGCCCGCCGTCCGCGAGCCCGCGCCTACGGTGGCCGGAAATTGGGATCGGAAACCCGGCGGCGGCGGCGGCGTGTCCGCCTTTGCCTAATGCGGTCGGCCTCCTCCTTTACTAGCATTACTGCTTCGCAAAAGGAGGCGACCGCCTGCCATTCCTCCTCGCTCCGGAGCATGGCTTGAACCAAGCCCCGGCGCGAGAGATCGCCGCCGATCGCCCCCACGAGGACAGAGAGGCTATGGTAGAGTTGCACTAATGTCTTCAGGCAATCTCCAAGTGGGGCAAAGCCAATTTGGTGGGATATAAGGCCGTCAAAACAACAAGCGCGTCTGTTTACAAAGCGAGCCACCTTGAAAAGGAAAGGAGTTCACCTTGGCTCCTGCTTTTCAAAATGTATCCTTGGAGTGCACCGACTGCCTTCAACTCTTAGGAGTTGAAATTTCCTCTGACCTCAATTCTGGGAGGTTCATTGAGTCTGAAGCCAAGGTAGCTGCTAGAAAGCTGGGCTTTCTTGCAAAAATCTGACGGTACTTCACACCGGGACAGGTTCTAATGTTATGCAAAGCCCAGGTGCGATCGTGTGTAGAATACTGAAGCCATTTATGGGCGGGTGCTGCAAAATGCCACCTGGCAGCTTTGCACTCGATGGAAAGGTGTGCGAAGAGGATAATTGGTGATCCAGATTTAGTTAAGTCCAATCTACAAATCCTTGATCACAATCGTAGAGTAGCCAGCCTTTCGGTATACCAGTAGTTTGAACAAATCAAGAATAAACTCAGCACGGCTCATTTTTACGCAGTACGTAATAATTAGGTTAATTTTAACACCAGCGGATCGCGAGTATATCAATCGACTTCGATCTCACGAATGAATCTCACCACGCGCCGCGTTCGTAAGTCGTCATAATAAATAGCAACAAACTGACTAACTCGAGGCCCTCTCGAGCGAAATTTACCTTAATTGTAACAATGCATGTCGAAGTTGCATAAATAATAACTAAAAGACTTTTATTATTTTTCACTTTAGATCTTATGTTTCCCTTTCAAAGGAAAAAAAAATGTTTAAAATGGGTTGATGATTTTTCGCTTTTGCAGTGCAGCACAAATCATTTAAAAATCAAGAGTGAGTATTCACTATGTCGGGTTAGTTAATTTTCGCTTTCGTGCGTTTTAGCAAACTATTGATTTTAAATATTCACTAAATCATTGTAATGATTTTTAAACTACCTGTAGGCTTATGTATGCATTAATAATTTAATACGAAAAGAAATTAAGTCGACTTAATTTCGAATTTTGTAAATTTTTGGTAAATGAATAATAATTAATTTAGTTAGTTATTTCTTCCATTATGATGTATCATCCAAATAGTAGGTTTATTTACTATTCACATTTCGTAAAACAAAAACGAAGGCAGCTACAAAAATACCGGTAAGACTGATATGTAGAGAAAAAAATTATGATATTAATGGTAGTGATAACTCATTTTGGTCATTTTGGGACTTAGTGACTTTTCGCTCTACGGGGACGTATTTTCTTGTATACCAAAAATAAAATTACAGTAGGAACTTAAAATTAATACGGTGTCACAATGGGTAGTCTTATCGCTATAAGTGATTTTATACAAACAACCTTTAGATGGTTTTAGCAGAGAAAGAGAGACATCGATTTCGCTGCTTATGCAAAATCAATTCTCAACTAAAAAAATACGCCAGTTTAAGACAATCGTGTTCGAATCCATTGTATTTAGAGTAAGAAGCTGGGCTTGGAGTGAATTTATCGTCTCGCAATCGGCACTTAAACGTCACAAATCGTCAGTAATTGAGTATTCAATTCTTTAATAAATTGACTTCGAATCCGCCCTCGACTTACACCGGGGTGAGTGTTTCCATTGTACTAACGTTACGTAGGGTACGTGAAAGGCGGGTTCGAAAAAGGTAGGTTAGTATATTCACTTGAATCGCAATTGTAAGTTTTGTTATACTGTTGTGTAAGTATTGGTAATGGACGACGAGTAATGGGTACCTCACCGACCTTCTGTTCCGTAAAGATCGAGACCGAGTCATCGGCGGCGCGTAATGTTTAACGCGCGACTCTAAAAGATGTCAGTAAACAGGCCAGCTGGACCGTCGCGTTGTCTAATAGGGCCATGGAGAATTTCTGAAAGGGAAACCGTGGTCCTTAAACACATAGGGCAATTGTAGGGCATAGTTCGGTTTTGTATTATATATATAACCGTATGGGACAACTAATTTGTGGATAATTTCCCATCTTAAAAAGGGCAATTACCTACCTCCCTTTTTACATCTCTCTATCTTGTGCTAATGTGGATCAATCTTGCCTAGTATCCAGCTTGTTCCGCTATCTTTGCCTGAGTAGCCTCATCATCATTCATGTAGCCTGACAAGGAGATAATTAAGATAGATTTTTAACCATCACACAAAATGCATACAACATTATTTTTAGTATATGCCTGAATATAGTTTGTTCAGAATCCTTTCCCAAAGTTTTTTAAAAAAACAAACTAGGCACCACTGACACTAAGTACAACACTAGTCAGAGCAGGTCATAGCGGGAAACAAATGAACCCCTCAGCTACCCAGATGGCACAGTAACCATGTATTTGTGCGGACAACCAGCTTCATCATGTCATGAAATTTTTTATATAGTTTCTTTACATAAAAATACTAGACAAGTGTTTCGGGTTTTACATATTCTAAAAATTATATTTTATACGGGATAAAATTTAAAATTTTAAGAAGAACTTCCAGTTTATTCCAGGGACTGCCTTTAAAAGTTTCTCCCTCTTCTATACATCTGGAATAGTCATCTCAAGCACCTACTCATCCCAAAACAATGACATTCTTGAGAATATTTAGAATGGAATCAATGGAAACGCACCGTATCTAAGACTTCATTTAAAAGCTGCATATTTAGGCGAATCCTGAATGAGCTTTAAGCTTTTAAAAAGAATCATAGCGACGGCGGCGTATACCCGAAGGCAAAATTGTCTTCTAGTAACATGGAGCTCTTTCACTCGGTTGGAGCAGTGATTGAGCGGTTGGTTGCTGCGCTGCGTGTTCATGTTTGTGAATGCACCAACGACACAAAAGTTTTTTGAGTTAAATAAGTATCAAACCCTACTTTAATGCCATATTTGAACATGTTTACAGACTAGTGCAGTTTGAGAAATACTCAGCTTTAAATGCACAGTTTAGGTAAATAACAAATTTTAAACATTTTTAGATAAAAAATTTAGTCAATTTTTATATAAAAGACATGTGAAGATCGTTTACATATAGTTAAGTACCTAAACAAATGGAGTATAGCTATTCCGATCTATATTACAATAACATCTACCTCTATCTATCTACTTACCTGCACGACGACGCGTAATGTCAACTATTGCCACACGCGCCTTAAGGAATGTCAGTAAAACCGTAGGGGTCTAGCAGGACCGAAGCCTACTGGAACATGTGTACGCTTCTGAAAGCAAAACCAGGAGCAAGAATGCAAGCCAAAGAAAACATATGAGTGGGTTTTAGTCAATAACCGACCGGCTCTGTCATAGAGCGGGAGAAATCATTGGAGATTTGATTTGATTTTTAAAAAAATTGTCTACTTAGGTAAAAAGTTAGATATAAAACACGAGCCAGTTTGGCCTGCTCCTGTACACTGCTCGAGCACAGTAAGATCCCGCGCTAAATCCCTACGAGAAAATTGCTTCCGACGATTTGTTCAGACAAAACTTCCCATTTCTGTACGCCCAATACACAATTTACATAATTCACTAATGTATTTTTAAAAGAACACTACGTTCTATTTATATTAATAGTCGTAGATTCTTGTTCAATAATTTTTTTTAGCAGGAGAACCAAGGTTGCCGACATAGCATGAAAAATCGCCAAACTTAAATGGCAGTGGGCAGGGCACATTGCTCGCAGAACAGATGGCCGTTGGAGCCGAAAGGTTCTGCAAAGGTGACCGCATACCGGAAGACGCAGCGTTGGAAGGCCTCCTACAAGGTGGACCAATGACCTGGCAAGAGTTGCGGGAATCCAATGGATGCGAGATGCACAGGACCGTTCATTGTGGCAACACTTGTGGGAGGCCTATGTCCAACAGTGGACGTCTTTCTGCTGATATGATGATGATGGTAATGATGACATTTTTATTAATTCAATGTTTATCAAATATCTATTTTTTTTAATAGGTTTATATATTTTTCAAATATATATTTTCTATTACATTGCATGGAACTAATATTCGTATACCTAGGCTACAGTTTGTTGTCTCGGCTCTGGGTGTCGTGATGACGTCAGTGTGTGAGTTTTCCGGTTTGTGGACGCACCAACGATAGATACATAAGTAGGTTCTAGGACAACAGTTTTAAAATCAAAAGAACGAAAAGATATAAAAACCGCAGCTACCGTGGCGTGCTTACGCGGCAAATAAGTGGAACTAAAATGGCCGTCGTTGCTATGACTACGCGTAGCCCCCGTGTTTCTATTGACACCCAAAAATCTGTTATATTACGCGGCAAATAAGTTGAACCATTTTGGCTGTCGTTGATATGATTACGCGCAGCCCCCACTTTGATGGAGACCCAAAAATCTCTTACTACGCTAAGAAATTTTTAATAATATCAACAACAGCCAAATGGGTTCAACTTATATGCCGCCTATCTGAAGTTCTTTTGTTTCAGATTTCCTACCTTGATAAAGAAATAGACAAAAAAAAATAATCAAATAATGATATAAATAAGATTAAAACGAACATGCCTAGTTCATTCCCCCATTCAATGTCATCCCTAGCACAATTCTCGCCCTTATTAGGCGACCATCGAGGCGTGTTATTAAAATATAGATCACTACTGCTTACCATGACAATGCCGGATTAATGGATGGGTTGGCGTGCTGCTGTAGTTTACAGGGACACTTTAATTTAGTCAAGTGTGAAGGTAAATGGGGTATGTGTTTCATACACATGTTGACATTCTAGACTTTCAAAGTTGGTCTAGTTACGTAAAATTATTATATATAATGGCAACACTACGCGTCGTTGGCGACACGGTCTCGGTCCCGATGTCGGACGGCGAGCTAGCCATGCTTGTCGTCCGCAAGCCCACGCCTACGGCCTGCCGTGACCGGTAGTCGGAGTCACCGCAGCTAGGGCGTTGAGGATGTCCGATCCCTCACGTGTGCGGCATTCTCCTCTGTTACTATTAGTGCTCAATATAATAATACCTACTTACTTATAAAAATAGGAATCATATTTTTTCTTACTTTTCCATAGCGTTTTTCGCTTCATTTATATTTTTTCCCACGTCTCGTTAGATGTAACTTGTTACTAAGAACTTAACGATATTGGGTACATATTTTGATACTAAAGTAGTACTGGGTGTTACTACCAGACCATATACACTTTTCGCAATAACACAAATATGATATCCTAAAAAAAAAACAATTTAAAAAACCGCGATTACCAAGCGTTCAGAAAATAAAGAAAATCCGTTCCGCTCGCGATGACAAAAGCCAATTCCGCTTTGCCGCCAGTTAAGCTATAACTACCCTCAATATCTCGTTCTACCGTATTAGCTGCTTACTCGGTCGTGTGATTAAAAATTATGCAATCGCGTGCGGGCCGCCGCGGAGGACGGACGCGTCGCGTGCTCCTATTGTTGCTTTTAAAAGCTATTTAAAACGATAATAATGGGTCAAGAGCTGAGGTTTTAAGTTTGTTTTTATAGGAATTGTGTTAGATTAAAGGATTTTATTTGACTTTAAAAACGTGCAGTAGGAAAACTATCGTATTAGATAGATGTAGACAATTAGTTCCAGATATATTATAATTTACACTGAAATAAATAAGATGTTATTTATTTGCCAAAGTTTCCTCTCATTATTTGGTATTTAGATCAGTATAAACATAGCGGCCATAGTTTGTGGAAAAAGTTTTTTTTAACCAAATAAACCCTTTTGAAACTTGAAAATCATGATTAGGTTGACTTTCAGGAGAGGAGGCCTGCGTTTCAGCAGTGGGATCATTATAGGCTTAGTGGCGTTAGATTTAAAGTTAATCATGAACACAATTATAATTTACAGTTTTTACTACTCAAAAACCACCACCAAAATCCTCAAAAGCATACTCACATATTTTAAAGGCAGAGAATTTACGTCCACTTACCATATCACGTCGGGTTTCCATCCAAGTTGGTCGTGCGCGTGTTCAGCCGTGAAATGGCTCCCTCTTAGCGTATATCGATTTAGGGGTTTGTACCCTCTCTTCAATGGAATTAATAGACTTGCCACAGCCATCCGCAGCGTTGGATGACAACGCATTCAGATTCCGTGTTCGGAAAGCGTTTTGATACTTTCGAAGCTAAGCTTTGATGGATGTTTTGCTGTTTGTAGTAAGGTAGGTTTGGTAGTGATGCAGTAAGGGAATATTTTAAGAATACAATTTATTATAAAATAGAGATAATAATTTGTTAGTAGGAATCTAGCTGTAGGACAATGAGTGTTATTTGATCCGTATGGGCCATCGGCTCGAATATTATTATCAACGACGAACGTTCTATGTAAATCGATAAGTATCCATCTTCTAAACATCAAACAGGGAAAACAATTCGAATACAAATGTAAAAAATAAATAAGATGTCCTGAGACACAAATGACGCCCAGCACGGGACAGTTGTTCACACGCTGGGCGCCAATCGTGTCTTTGACGGTAACAATAATATTTTTTTTTTACATTTTTAAATATTTAAATAATACATAAATAAGAAAGAAAATCAATGGAATAATAAAATGATTAATTTGATCAGACGAGAGTCTATAACGGTTGGTTACAAGAAGCTTTCATCATCTATGTTAGTATAGGCTTATTATAAACGGATACATAAAAGGTCTGCAGTCATGAAACCTTCCGCTCAAGCTCCCAAGAACCCGACCAAAGTCCTCGTGACCGCTGAGTCGATTATATAACTACAAGTATTTGTGTAATCACAGAAACAAAACCTTTTTATAACACCGATACATAAGTGATGATTCAGTAGATCGTCAGACCGTCTGGTAGAGATCATCTTTTGATTTTTCGTAGTTATTCTAAAACAAGTAATCCATACTAATATTATGAATGTAAAAGTAACTCTGTCCATCTGTGTGTTACGCTTTCATGGTTAAACTACTGAACCGATTTTGATGACAACCTTAGACATATGCTACTTTTTATGTATCTTTGACTTCACGTCCGCAATAACCAACATTTACGCCGAAAAAGCCGCTGGCAGAAGCTACTTTTAAATATTTTAATTTAATATTACTTACACTAATCTCTCATCTTTTTCATTACTGGCATTATAGGTAAACACATCAGTAAAGTAGTATTGTGCTGTGGGTCTTGTGCACGCCAAGATTTGTAATACGGTACTCTTAATTTCGGCGATTTTCACCATGATCCGTCTATAATAGTCTTTATAATTTCCGATCGAAGTTTTCCAACAATCTGCTCCGACGTTGCCAAGTATCCTGCAACTCCCAAAGTCCTGAACTCGGAAGATTGAAGAAACAATCCAATTAAGACGAACTTGTTAACAAGCTGTGCAGAACAATATGACTTGGCATGCTCCGACGTTGGATGCAAACTCCCAATTAATATTGAGGATTATGACTTGTTTTATCACCTCAATTAAAAAATAATCTTTAAATTATTTAGTGTTTTAAAGATTTTGTGAGTTGAGTAGGATTGTTAAGTTATTCGGATTAGTACCAATTAGGATTGGTGTATAAAATGAGATAACATAATATAGGGTATGATTCTGGCGTTTTTTGGGAAAATCTGGCTCACTATAAAACAAAAACACTGGCTCCTGTTCAAACTTCTAACGTTTTATAAGCAGGATGGGAACTTACAAAACGTTAACTGGTATAACGTACTCGTAGGTTTATGTGAAATAAAATATGTTTTAATTTTTAACTTTGACCGAAAATAGTTCAAACAAAAACTGATTAACCAGAAGAACATTAAATACTTTATTTTGAACTTAAAATAATTACGTTTTCGTAGAATTAAGCTTAGTTGCCTGTTCATCTTAAAGATAAAAGTACCTACCTACTCACTCAGTAAAATAAAACGATTTAGAAGAAACCAATAAAAATTTTGAACTTTTAAAATTACCATAAACCACTCAATCTTGATATCGAACTTCATAAATCTTAACCCCATTTTTTTTCGTCATAACTTCGTCGAAAAATCGTGAAACGTTCAAAAATCGAGGGGAATCGCCAGTCGGGAGGGTAGTCTGGCAATCGACGCTATTCCACGGTGCAGGCTTTGTGATGCAGATAACCTTAATCCCTGTCTGTCGGCTGCGTGTCAACACCAACCGCAGGCAGACGATGGGAACGAGAGGATGGGACTACCACACTGCTGTTCTAGAAAATGTTTGCAAGACCTTTAGACTGGTAGGTAAATGAGTCTACATTTCGTGTGCTAAGACTGTTAGCGCTGAGTGGATTACACATTAGATAATGTTAACGGCATTTATTCAAAAGACCAAAAATTTGTCATACGAAAAACATTTTGACTTGCAAAATTAAATATTAACTAAATATTTATACTAAATCTATGTACATAAAAACTAAACTAAGAATGTATACTAGACCTAACTATGAACAAATATAATACAAAAACAACAAATACACTCAGGCCTCGAAGTACTCCTCCACATCGCTGTCATCCGGAAACTTAACTAGAAGACTGGCAGCATTGCCACGCAATGCTGATTCTTTGAACAAAGAATGTGCCAGCCCTCTGGTCACGCAAAGTGTCGATCAAGCGGTGTGAAATTTCCTTAAAAAGGATACGCGCACTCGGACCCCATGATCCAAGAGTTTTGACCCCAAACGGCTCAAAACTGAAATTACCAATAAGGTAGGGGAATCACTTGCAAAATCAACGAAACTTGGTAGCATAGCAACCCATCCAAGAAGTATTTTCACTGATGTGCTATACAACCTTAACAAGTACGACCTATTTTATTCGCTTCTCTTTCTCAGCTTTCATGAGGTTCTCGTCATATGATTTGGGAAAAACGGTTTTCATTGTGCGGCGTACTAATCGGATTCTCTATGCACAATATCTAGTTTATTGACCACAATAGACCTGTCAGTGATGATGGATAACCAACCTTCACGACAACGTTACATATTCATTTTCAAGAACTTACTGATTCGGGCACTTAATTGTAATAAGGTAGCTCAGAATTCACTAGTTTGTGTTTCAAGGCAATTTTAACCCGGGGTGCTGCCCTTATCCAGTGTGACCATACCTCAGTCGTATACCTAGATCGGTTTTCAAGAAATATTTTCTGAAACTGCCCACGTTGCGGTCGTGGAGAATGTTTGAATTTAAATAGCCTCGACCTCCACACTTCCACGTGATGTACAGTCACATTACCGATGATCGTGGGTGATGTATCCGGTTAGCAGTGTATTTCTATCTAGATTTATCAAGCTCGATCTGAGTCTATTAGTGTGTGTTGAGTACATCAAAACTGGTTTGATCCTGCTTTTGAAGGCATGCAGCTTATTTCCGCCCGACTAAGGCTAATTGATGTTCTTTTTCTTGCGAGTTTCGGCTGAGGGAAAAGATCGAAGGTTAATGGAACTCAAGAGTTAAATTCCTTCAGATTCTATAATCTCCTCTCCTCTCACTTTGACTGCACATTTGTCTACACCTTCATCCTAATAACGCCACTAAGAGTTAGTTACCTACATCAGCTCCATCAGTTTCAAAAGGGGGAAAAGAATTTCAAGTCATCCTTTTAAGGAAGGTGTAATGATCCTCTCTTGTCAACTGACTGCCCAAGTTTGAATCCTATATCAATATGTTTAGAGGATTTAAAGATAATCAAAATCAATGTGGACTCAAAATGTCGCCCTGAAATATTCCCCGTTTAATCCATATTGGCTCATCGTTCTCTTGGACCAGTCGACATCCTGAATTGCGAAAGACTGTCTTCCATTTCCACTATACATGACATGACTCAAGGAAGGTACGTAGAGTTGCATCTGTTTAGAACATCTCCATCGCCCTCATAAGCCACGTGCCTTTGTCGCACAGAGTCAAAGGCCTTCTTATAATCTATCCAACATGTTAACAGATTCTTGAGGGATCGACAAACCTGTTGTTGTTATAAACATTACTAGAAACTAGTGCACGATCTGTTCTTACATCGTTCTGAGAGGTAGACATCGAGTTACTCTCTATGTGAACATACATTTTGGCTTTCAGCATGGATATAAGTTTTATAGACTATCAACAAACGTTTAATTTAATCAGTCTATAATCCTTGGGTTTCGTGAGACTACCTGGGAATTCGACAACAATTTTGACTGATCTGTACAACCTACTGTTTCTGTATGCTATGTTCTATGTTGTTGTTTTTCTGTACTTATAAATCATTATTATTTCCCACCTTAAAAAATACTTCTTTAAATCTTAAGTGCCTGCCTACTTCTAATTCGAAGCACATCACCATTAACATCATCGTTCAGAAGTGCCAAGCAACAGTGCGAAAGGATTATGAAGGGCTGAGATAGCAATTTGCGGCGTACTTAATTACAAGATAAATTACTATGTAAATTAATGGCCTGTTCCGCACCACGGTGGGTAAATATCGTCGGTTTTGAATATTCCAACTCCGAGCATTTCCGACTATATTTCTAGTGTTTCTGGCTGTCGTTTCTAGAAATTTCATATACATATGTACCGTAAGTACTGTTTAAACTAGATAGGATTGTGTTGAGTGCATAAGCAGATAATATGGATCTGCATCTATGTTATCTGCTTCATCCACTTTTTTTTGCTTTAAACAAACTTCTGCATGTTTGTTTTTTTTTTCATTGTTGATAGGTTCGCGCTTACTACTACCATAATCATAACTGTCATAGGACGCAATAGTTTATTTAGAAAAAAGACCTATTTTTCTTTTACTGTCATGGTAAAAAAAAACAATGCTACTTAAATTTTGACAAACGAGAACGTTTGTCAAAATTTAATATGATTGGGCGTCACATTCCACACATTTTTAGCAATATGAACGTTATTGCCATTCTTTGCTGTGTCATCAAATTTCTGTTTCCGCTCTGGGTGAAGCAAGGAGTGTCTGACTTTTACAGACTAAACCTGTGTTTTTTCAGTTGCCTTTGATGTTCCAGGGCTACAATAACTGTTTCGAATAATCCTGCAGCCCTGGCAGGCATCAGCCCTAGTGGGCCCCGTTCATTTAGCTGGCATCTCTTTGAGGCTGCTGTGCAGGACGTGCTTTCGATTCGGGCCTGGTACTTATCGGACGGCGAGCTTCTCATTATTTACCGTCAAATACGCGCCTACTGCGACTCTTTTCGATCTTTTCGATTTAATTTGGGCATAACGTTGACGACACAAAAGTAAATAGACCAAAAATAAACAAAAGCTGTATGTAATCCCTAGTGATCAAATGCAAACTAAAGTTAAATAGAACATTTAATTCGCGATCCATCACGAGTAGTAATTAATCAAACCATTATTTGCGAAAGACATCATTTCCACCGGTCTACCCTCACATTAAATAACTACTTAAGGGGGAGGAAACAAGACCAATTACAAAAATTATATTTGCACAATACCCCGCATAAAGAACAATGTGTTTGTTCATCTAATATTAATAAAGATTTGATTCTGATTACGCTGCTCTATCGGGCGCCATGTTGGTATAGCTGTCAACTTCGCGTGCAAGGCGCATGCGCGCCACGTGCCGTTCAAATAGAGTAACGTTTTAATCTAATAGGCCTAAGATTGCACGGTATTATGCCAGGGGGCGAAAAAACAGGATTCTGTTGATTTTTTTATGGATTCATCTTTATTAAAAATAACTTTTCTGTTATGATTTTGATGAGTTCTCACGTTTTTGATGACCGCATCATTGACCGTGGGAGCAATCGACTAATACTATAACGTGTTTTTTTTTTAATGAAAACAATTAATTTGCTTACTGTGATTTGCTACCAATGTAACGTTTATTTTTGTTATGTAATGAAAGGGATGTCAGTTTTACTGACTAAAAGCCTACCTATGCTCCTTCATTAGCTCTTTGCGTTTTAGGGCCTTATACAAAACCGTAAACGTTCCTGTACAGTACGGCGGACGGATCTTGGCGCGTCTGAAGTAAGGCTCTGCGAACTTTAGCGCTTGTGCACTCGTAATTTTTTTTTTTCATTTATTTGGCGCGCTTATTTTGAGCGCTAAAGTTTGCAGAGCCTAACTTCAGACGCGCCAAGATCCGTCGGCCATACTGTACTTCAAAGTACTGGCTTTATAATAGATATTGGAGGTACATATAGAAGTTTATTATTATCATTATTTACTTTGTCTTAGAATAGAATAGAATAGAATATAACTTTATTGTACACCAAGAAAGTTAATTAATCAATACTAAACTTAAATCTATGGGTACAATGGCGGTCTTATCGCTGAAAGCGATCTCTACCAGACAACCTTAGGATGGATCGTAAGAACTAAAATAAATACAGGGGGTAGTCTGCGGTGTACTAATAAGAAAATAAATAAATAAAACAAAACGAAACAAACAAATTAAACAAATTAAACGATTCTCAAACACATTCTGTGTGTTAAGAACATTGAACCTATCTCCATTATCATAAAAAAAAAACTAACTAAGCTCCATGGATCTGCGAAAGCCAATTACGTGAACAATGGTTGTAAAATAATACCCACAAACTGACACCACAGATGAAAATGTTATAACAGATTATTATCATGGCAACACCGTGGGGTGATGCGTCGATATAAGATATCAAATCACAATTTTGGCGCCAAAAGGCAAGGGGACCTATCTGCGATTTTAAATAAAATTGAGCTGTTCATATTATCTGGTATCAGGGAAACAAGGTACGTAATTTATTTAACATTTTATGTACTCGAAAATAGCTAATCAAGCTCTTTTTGACTATATAGTGTAACAATTGTAGATAGGCCAATAAATAAAATACTCACTGTCGTATAAAATAAAGGCTTGAAGAAGGTAATAGAAAAACAGGTACAAAGATGAAGCTTATTTTTTAAAAGAAATCCCTTCCAGTATTTCTGCAAAAAGGAAGTTGAAAAAAGTGCAAAAAAAGAACCAACAAACTTTAAATTATTTTGAATATTTCTATCATAATAAAAAAAAAATAATTAAAGAAATAAATATCATAATATACACAGAATATACACAGATACAACTATGTTGAAATGGAATATTTTTTTAAGATTTAATTTTATTTTTAAACCTGCAATTTCTGGCATTGATAGTAAGTTCCACAACCATCCATGCATACAGGCATTACCGTTATCTTTATTATAATTATCATTTTTTACATTTTCTACCCAAGTAGTATTATTTATATTTATTATATAAATAGAGTGCGAGTTTTATGAATTTTCACTGCACCTGTTTGAAAATAGCTTTCACCACTTGGTTTTTTTTTTCCACATGGGTATAGGCCACAATATTAATAATCCAACCTAACCAATAGTTCAACCTAAGCAAAGCTGTGGCGAGCCATGGTCGAGTTCACTGGTTAGAAGTTTATTTAATTCTAGCGACCCGCCCCAGCTTCGTACTGGTGTAATGTGATATTTATACATATAAACCTTCTTCTTGAATCACTCTATCTATTAAAAAAACCGCATCAAAATCCGTTGCCTAGTTTTAAAGATCTAAGCATACATTGGGAGAGGCAGTGGGAAGTGACTTTTGTTTTATGCTATGTAGTGATTCTCTGTTTTGTGTTTTGGTGAGATGCACCCTTTTTGCTAATGGCTACCGAATTTTGGTGGGAGATTGCGTCGACAGATCGACGACGACGCTTGTTTATTTGATCAGGACTGTTTTATCGAAGCATCTCCCCTAAACAATTTCTGTTTTGTTTGTTTGCCGTAGAAATTATTATTGCGGCCGCGAGATATCAATGTGATGACACTGCGCTATGTGGTCATATGATTTTCGTTTTTAATATAAGTAGAAGTGGTTTTGGAAACCACAACTTACATGCAAGGCTATTTTATCCCAAACTAAGCTGAGTTTGTGGTATGAGTACCTACTAGACAAATGATGAACATATTTAAATATTTCTAAATACATACATATTATTTATAGATAAATATCACCCAGCCACAGAACAAATGATCGTGCTCATCAAACAAAGCAGGCAAATTGTTCAAGTCCTTCGACGTACTCTTACATCCCATCTTCCTGGCTCGTCGTGGAGAACCTCAAGCGGTGGAAACATACCTTGTCTGCAGTACCATTTTCGAGCCGTTCAAGGTTGAAAATCTTGGGCTGGGGAATCCGAATGCTAAGACACTGTTTAATGGATATTTTCTACCTAATTGACACTTCGTGTGACCCAAGGTCCAGCTTTTACCTCAAGCAGAGATTAAACATTGCCATACAAAGTAGAAATGCTACCAGATTTTTAGATCACTTCCAGTCGAAAGTAACGCGGAGAAACTTTTTGACAAAAGTTTTAGTACTTCAATTTTATTTTAAGTCTATTTATAAGTATAGTATCTATAGTTAAGCTTTCTAATAATGTTAAGTGGTTTAAAGTCGTTAATAGTCTTTGATATATTATAAGGGAAGATACGTTACGCGCTAACATTCCAATCAGAAAACCTGGACTGGAAACTTGCCACACTACTCCACCACCACCACTTGCGGACTCCACTTGCGAACTTGCTCAGTGTCATCACAGTCGCAAACGTACATTCACTATTAAACAAGGATAAGAGCTAAGGTGAAATCGCATTAGCTACCGAATGTTTACGATTATGAATGATATGAGCTCCATCTATCTCGCATCGCAAAATGGTGACCAAAACAATAAGCGAAATTAGAAATGTCAAAAAAAAAATAAGTTCACTCGTAAGCACATGAAGTACGTACGAGTGAAATGTGATTCAATGTGATTTGTTTTTTTTATTTGAATAATATACAAGGCATAAAAGCACATGAAGGCATTCTGATAACCTTTATCCCACTTAAAACAAAAAATAATGTTTTTGCTTAACATCCTAGTTTATCCCCCGATTTCTGATTTAAGCATTTGAAGTTGAGTATTACTCAAACTCTACTTTACCCTGAAAACCTGTCAAAATTTGGTATTTAAGTATGGTTTGAGACATTCTTAACTCAAAATACTCAATTCAGAGACCCACCCTTAGTCACTCGCCGATTGCGACTGAGTGAAATTAGGATAAACTATCCTGATTTCAGAGGTCCACGCGCTAGAGGCGAGTCACCGTCCTATCCTCCGCTGTTTTGATTATATCAATGTTAATAGTAGTTTTCTTATGTTGTAAATAAATCCTTCAGCACTAATGCAACCAAAAATACTATCAAACCTATTACAAAATGTATACCTAAAACAATGCAACAGTCTTAGTTAATGCATTGTCCTTTATTGTGTACTGTAATTATATCTAGGTATTTAAACAAACACCGTTGTTCTGTATATAAACTCCGCTTGCAAGTGTGCATACAGTCCTTTAATATCATAATGCTTTATGCAAACTTGCGTTAAATTCAACTATAAATCACGTCAAACTCACCAATTAAATGATAATTTGTCATTTGGCACTGCAGAATTAATTAATTGATACAATATTATAATAACTTGGAATATAACAGAAACGTTTGCGAGTCAACTTTAAATATGAATGCGTTCATTGGCGCATGACTGATCTCCCATTATTGAAAATTTGAATACAGAATACAGACGTCAAAACCGCGATGTCAGCGAAGTCTAAATTCAAATTTCGAACGTGCATTAGCGCTAAATCGTTTATTTAAATTTTACACGCAGTTGACTCTGAATGCAAAAATATGGCGTCCGAAGAGAAATTATAAAATTATCCCTGTTTGTCTAGTTCGGAATACAAAGGAACTGGTGAATGTTTACACGCTATTTAACAATTATTTAACATTTCATTTGTACACGGACACGTGATTTGAATCCGACTTATTTGCATAATCCCCTTTATTAGTCACAATTACGATTTGACATAGCCATTCGATTATTAGCTTTGTGACGTTTAATTTATAACTTTATCTGTATTTATATTTAAATTAAGCTTGGAATCAATCTGTTGTAACTAGATGTTAAATATTTAAAAAAAAAATGTATCTAAATATCCTCCTTTCCTAGTGCCAAAAAATATCGTGTTAAGAAGTAGTGAGTAATGAGAAATAAATATTATTGCACGCGTCTTCATGCGTCATCCTTCGCAATTAACAGATCAATCATCCGTGAACGCATCCAAATGAATGCGCGCCAAAACTACGTTGCCTGTCAAAATATTGGCCAAAGAATTTTGAACCTAACAGTCGTTACTAATAAAAGAATTAACTTATAAAATTGCTTACACGATTTTCTGCTGAAATATGTATTTTATTTCGCGCCAAAAAGTGTCGTTCGCAACATGGCGGCCCCAAGGGACTTTATTAGTGTCTGCGACCCAGCCATTATACATTTTTAAACCGTATCCATATAAATTAATGTCGATTTCACCCCAGCGTAATATCAATCTCGTGCCGTAGTTGTTCGCGGATTATGTTACAAATAATATCATTTTGTACGGTGATTCGTTATGAATGGTGCTACCTATGGGTTTTAGCGTATACTGTGGCTGAACCGTCTTGATTAGGTTGACTATTTGAGATTTTAATCACTAATTAGTATCAGACATTTCTCTGATAAAAATCTAGAATAACTTTGAGATTTCTTTTCGTATATTTAATTAATAATAATTTAATGCTACTCTTATTATTTCATTTTAATACTAGTGCTCGCACGTTGTAACATTATGCTAATTTGAATATCGCTTTTCACATACATTTTTCTAAAGGCAACTAACCGACTGAATATTATTAATTAGCTTACTCATCGATCAACAGTGTTTTTAAACACACAAGGATCGAGCAATACACAGTTTTTTAGTAACATAGATCTACTTAAATTTATGAAAAAATTAAAAACAGAAATTAATCACCATAATATGTACTTGTCTTCAATTCCATAAAAAATACTAAATAGCCAGTATCAATACCATTCAGTCCAACTACCCGTCGGATAACGAAGTGTTCCCCCAACAAGGGAGGCCAGTTTACTGTTTCTTTATTCCATTATGTTTTAAAGAGAATGTCATAGCTATCGGGCAAGTGCAGCGCGGAACGCAGCCAAACTGTCGAATTAGCGGAGGGCGCGAACAATAGCTCCCGATTTAAATTGCGAACGCAGCCTTTAATTGCGCGCTAATAGGCAACCGGTTTTTGTTTTAAATTGGCTGTCAAGTTGACAGATAGAATATTTTATTTTCGTTTGTTACTGGCCGGATTTTTCGGGTGATTTTTTACTCTTGACTATTAATATTATTATTGTGCTTGAGCATTATTCTTTCTTACCAAAAGTATGTGCGGATTTTATTGGACCTCCATGATAAACCTATTTATCCTATGGAGATAAGCAGTAACTACAATACTTTACAGGATACGATCTTTAATCATTTTATTTTATTTTTGTTCAAATATTTAGACGCATGCCATTGTTTATCAATTTCACTTTTATTTTTCATTTACGCAAAATGTATCCATTTTGTAAATCAACTATGTAACAATACCGGTGTCAAATTATCACAGAACCCTCAAAAATATATAACAGATAGCCATACCGTCTAATTACCCCACACAAGAGGCAAAAACACAACACCTATCGTCCCAAACTGGCGATAAATCAAATGAAGTAAAATATCTGTCCTATGGGGCCGCTCCAAGCTGTCAGATGACATAATAGGGTCCTTTATCGCGATAACGAGTGCCAGTAGTGACGATCAGTGTACGCTATTATGTTTTTGAAAAAGGAATTGGTGTCGATGGTAATTTCGGTTGGAAAATAATGACAATCAGTGTATACTATGATATTTTTTTAAAAAGGAATCGGTGTCGATGGTAGTTTCGGATTGAATATAGTGACGATCAGTGAACCATACATTTTTTCTTAGTTAATGACAAATTCTGGGATAACAGGAAAAAATATGTATTAATACAGACAGTTGCGTAGCAACTCTACGGCTACGAAGGTGCTACGAAATCGTAGCAACATTGCTACGCCTACGTTATCATTTTACTTATGAAAGTAGTTTATAGTACGCAGCAAACAAGTTGAACTCGTTTGCTAAGGTTACGCACAGCCCCCACTTTGACTGAGACCTGGAAATCGGTTACTGTGCATTGATCATATGAGCATTATATCCGTTTACCTTTCACGACTTATAAACTGTCCGATATTCTTCGTAAATAAATTAATTTAAAAAATAATGTAAATTGACAAGTTTATCGTAAATAGTACTTCAAAGTCCATACAAACCAAAAATAAACGAAAAAACAATATAATTCACAACACTTTCAACAATAGGTACCAACAATTTAAGACTACAAAAAAGTCCTCTCAAAAAAGAAACATCAAATTAAAGAGATCTCATTACAGAGCGGACTCGACACGTGTCCATATAATTTAGCCCCCCTCCTACCGCTACTCGCCAGTCGCCATTAAGACTCCCACAGGATTAGCGGAATCAATGAGCTGCCCGCCATGGCTAGAGTCCTAGTGTAGCGGTACTTGCGGTTAGGACAGGAGATTCAACCTTGATTTTGAAAGAAAGAATAACCAAGAAGGCGAACTACAAGTATAAAACAAGTGAGTTTGAAAAAAGATCAATCTTAATAAAAAAAATAGGTACAAGCATTTTAAATCGATAATAATAATAATAATAATAATAGCCTTTAATAACAATCTTACATGATAAATCGGTTCAACAATTAATACTAATATAAACTTGTTTTTTCTCTTACACTTGATTTTAACCATCTGACACCGTTTCATGAAAATTGTCTTGCTTCCCAGCATAGGCCTCCCCTAGAGTTTGCCATAAAATGCGGTTCTGTGCTTGTCTTCTCCATGTGATGCCTGCTATTCTTGTAACATCGTCCTCCCATCTACGACGTTGTCTCCCTTTCTTTCTTTTACGTTGTCGCGGGCACCACTCTGTTACATCCCTAGACCACTTATCCTTTTTACTCCTGATCATATGACCTGCCCACCTCCATTTGAGTGTTTTGATACAATAAGTTATATCAGAAATTTTCGTTTGTTTTCTTATAACACGTAGTTTTATTTTATCTTTTAGTTTGATATAGAGTATACTTCGTTCCATACTATGTTGGCATGTTTCTAATTTGCGTATATTATTGTTAGTTAAGCTCCATGTTTGGCATCCATAGGTTTTTTTATTTTTATGGTAGGTAAAATCATCCAATGACAAATCCCGCCCTTGGGCGGAGCGGGAAGTAGTGTCAGACTCTTACTGACTAAAAACCTACCCCGTTCCTTCGTAGCCTATCGTGCCGGGGTCGAGCATTCGTTTCGGAACTAACCCATGACCCCAGTAGGCTTCGACCCTGCCTGCCTGCAGTTAGCAGGCTGGGCCTCTTCGGTGTGCTGACAGCTCCTTGAGGCGCGCGGGAACAGAACGCGCCGTCGACGACTTGGGCTCGGTCCGGTCGGTTACCGGACGATCGGACAGCGTGCTACCCATTGCACGCCGTCCGCAAGCCCGCGCCTACGGTGGCCGGAAATCGGGATCGGAATCCCGGCGGCGGCTGGGGCGAGCGCCCCGTTGCCTCTGCCTGATGCGGTCGGCCTCCTCCTTTGCTAGCATTACTGCTTCGCAGAAGGAGGCGACCGCCTGCCATCCCTCCTCACTACGGACCATGGCTTGAACCAAGGCCCGGCGAGAGAGATCGCTGCCGCCGATCGCCCCCACGAGGACACGGCGATGCTCCGCCCAGGCGGGGCACACCTCTACAGTGTGCTCCACCGTGTCCTCCGGATGTTCCGCACAGTGGCGACACCCGGGCGAATCCTCCGCACGAATCCGGAACAGGTACTTAGCGAACTTTCCGTGTTCGGTAAGCACCTGCGTCGTGCGGAAGTTGAGAACGCCGTGAGGTCTTTCCAGCCACGCCTCAAGGATGGGCCTTATCGCCCCAATTGTGGCGCGCCCCGAACGAGGTTGCGATAGTCGTTGACGCCATTTCGCCATGAGATCCCGCCGGAGCTCTGTCCGCCATGCCTCGACTTGTCGTGGCAGCGGAATTTCGCCCCGGCGTTGCATCTCCATGCGCTTGTCGTGCATGTGTGCAAGGACTGTTGCCTCCAGATCCCACGGCGGTTGGCCAGCAAGGAGGGTCGCCGCCTCGCTGGCATCCATAGGTCATGACAGGTAAAACACATGAATCAAATATTTTGCTTTTAGCTTTCATTGGTACGAGAGGATTTTTCATAATCTCTTTAAGAGACCAGAATCTTTTCCATGCCAAATTAATTCTGTTATTAATTTCCTTATCCGTAAGATCTTTTGGAGATATGATCTGACCGAGATAGGTGTATTCTTCTACATATTCTATTGTGTTGCCATTCACAGTTATTGGGATTTTTTCCAGATTGGTCATTACTTCAGTTTTTGAGGTGTTCATTGACAGACCCACTTTGTCACTCTCATACGCGAGTTGTTTTAGCATTTCTTGTAAGCTTCTTGGATCTTCTGAAATAAGTATTAGATCGTCAGCAAATCTTAGGTGGTTTAATTGAACCCCGTTAATATTTAGTCCATAATTATTCCACTCGAGACGTCTGAATACATGTTCAAGAACTGCCGAGAAAAGTTTGGGTGACATAGGGTCACCTTGTCTCACTCCTCTTTTTATCGGGAAATATTCCCCTTCTCTTTCTGTTCGTATTTTTGCCTTCATGTTCTTATAGATATTGGTAATAAGACGTATATATTTCTTGTTAACTCCTTGTCTCTCTAAAGCTTCCCATATTTTTATGTGTTTCAACGAGTCGAATGCCTTATTACGAGTATAATCGACAAATGCAAGATAAAAAGTAATATTATATTCGTTACATTTTTGAATAATTTGTTTTATTGTATGAATATGATCTATTGTTGAGAAATCTGAGCGAAATCCTGCTTGTTCTTTCGGTTGGTTTTCATCCAAAATATTAGTCAACCGGCCTAAAAGTACTTTTGAAAACACTTTGTACACATTGGACATAAGACTGATGGGTCTGTAGTTGGCTATATCATCTTTTTTGCCTTTTTTATGTAGTAGAATTATAGTTGACGAGGTCCACTGATGGGGTATATACTCTGTATACAAAATTTCATTGAAGATGTCAGTGACTGTGTTTGTTATTACATCAGACGATCCTATTAACAGTTCATTTGATATGCAGTCCCCTCCGGGCGTTTTTCCTTTTTTCTGTGTTTTGATAGCCTTAATAACTTCATCTCTTAGTATACAGGGGGTTTCTTCTTCAATTGCTTCATTATAACACATTAGTTGAGTACATTCATCTACTGTTTCGTCGTTACTGTATAATTCACGGTAGTAGTCTGTTGCTACTTCCAATATTTGTATTCTATTTGTTTTATTTTTCTTATTTCTGTGATGTTTCATCTTGTCGATCCAGTTTAAATTCTCTCTTAGTTCAACCCATTGATATATATGTACTACGCACTAGATGAGGCGTGCCGTACAGTCACTTTACTTCACTTAATTGACCTGCAGGCCGAACACTTTTACATTGATGGCATTAGTGCAGTTTTGACGTTCATGCAGTGTCAGCGCGACGCTTATAAATACAAATTTAAGTGAACTTGGACATATATAATAATTTTGTAGTCAAGTAAGTAAAACCATTGGTTGTTCAAGCAATGTAATAGCTTCTACTATCGTAATAGTACGTTAGAGAAGATATTATTTTATTTAAACTCTTCCCCATTTTACAATCATAGACTAAAACATGCAGATGTTCCCTCCCACAAAAAGCTGAATTAGGT
Organism: Leucania comma; assembly: GCA_958295575.1. Taxonomy (NCBI): domain Eukaryota; kingdom Metazoa; phylum Arthropoda; class Insecta; order Lepidoptera; family Noctuidae; genus Leucania; species Leucania comma. Next base: position 7,258,443 of record OY282483.1, read on the forward strand.
TTTTACCTACAGCTAGTTTACCAAATACAGACTTCGCACGGTCTTTTATACTGTTTGAAATTTTTAAATATTTTATTTAACGCTCTTTCTTTTTTTGTATAATTAATAACAATGATTTTTTTTTTTAAATAAATTACGACGAAATGTCAGCAAATCATGAGGTATCAGTTTTCATCGGTAAGTTTTGTTGTTAAGCATGCTGTCATTCGTTAGCTCTTAGGTAATTTACGTACCATATTACGTGCAGGTTAATATTAAATTTGAATTAGGTTCAGTTGAATTTGTAGTCTTATTAGTGATTACTGATTTATTTATTTGTTTTACTGTTATTGAGATCTCGTTTTTACATACACTATAATTACATTTTGAAATAGAATATTATTGTAATGAAGTATTGTAGGCAAGAAACTGTGTCACTTCTGCGGTATAAAAATCTATATAGATGACATGTCATCACACTAAGTTGAACGAAACGCGTAAGTACTAGGAAATGCATGGCGCTTTAGACCTTTTGGTCGCGAAAAAGTATCCTCTATAAGCTGTCTTAGCGCTGTAAGTTTTAAAAGTTTTGTTAGACGACATAATGGCAATCTAGCGCTGCAGCGATTTATTGTTTGAACTTTTCAGTATTTTGACAAATAGTTTATATGAACGTGCTTGTCTATCGCAAGAATATAGGTCGATGGTTCAACCCATGCCTTCTTGACTCCACCTGAATTTTCTATGTAGTTATTTATTGTGTCGGTTCTTGTTTTTTCTCTGTATTTTCGTATATGCAAGTTTATTTCTTTACTTATCTTCACTATATTTTGTTTATTGCTTTTTCTATCTTTAAACATAATTTTCCTTTGCATAATTAACTTTCTTGCTTCTGGTCCTAATTTGTCTTTACTTGTTTTAGTTATTAAATTTTAAATCGATACTAAATGAAAAATATAACTTGCACGTTTCATCTGTAAAACCATAACTGAAGAAACTATTTATTACCTTGTAAAATCTAATGCAAGACCACACTGGCACAGAATTATTTTCGTCGACATAAATAAAATACTCATGCATTTCATCGTTGATAAAAGCATCATTTGAGAACGGCTGGGCCAATTTGTATGTGAATAACTCGAGTAATCATTTCAGCAAACAAGCATCCTCAGTTGGACCAATGTTCTATGCATCCTCCCAATTTTAACTTCACTACAACGACTGGATCTAAGCGTTCGGCTTGGATAAGTGTGCGTACACCTTAAAGATCGGACGACCAGTTCATGTCAATAAAAACACGAACAAAATTATTATTCGCAGCTTCTCCATCAAATTAGGGTCGAATGACGTTACATTATCGGGAGTACTAACATGAGGGGTCCGCATGCGAATGCACAATGGTGACAACATTGATTTGTAGTGAGGCCCACCTGTTTGAGCTGATAATTTCTTGTGACATTGATATCAGGTTTCTTTTATAATTGGCTGTTGGTTGCGCGAATTTGCTTGATGTTTTAATGGACTGTAGGTTTGAAAAGCGATCTTAGGTTTGTTAACAATATGCAGATACTGCGCCCGGCATGGAATAAATGTATTGGGAAGGAGCACTGACCTCTAGACTTCGTTGGTTGCACGTGGCACTTCGAAGATTGCACGGGGCACCGGCCGATCCTCGTCTTCGCACATTTAAATCACTGCCAGGTCCTGTATTGCACTAGCACAGCACTATTGTGGAGTCTCTGAATGATTGGATCACGAAAATAGTCAATTTTCTTGTAATTTCGAGCGGGCGTGTTAGCGGTGCGGTCACATTCACTCGATGCACAAACGTCAATGTCAAATCATTTCTCTCGAGGTCGTGCGGGAAGCGGATACGGTAGGGATAGGATTGCTAGGCCAAAAAAATAAATTACAAAAAACAAAGTCGCGGAACATAGCAAATTGGCGCAACCATTCCCCCCGGGCTTGAAGGGTTACCTTCAAAGAAAAGAAAAAAAACAAAAGCGAAACTAAACCCTATTACTAATCTAAACTATCAATACTAGGTAGCGAAACAACTTATAACTAACTATGCCACTACTACTGATTAGGCAGAGGGCAGAGGCGAATAACCGGACGCAGGTACGATCCAGTTGCGGTTTTAACTTTTACGACTCGCGTTATTCCGTTCGAACCCGGAAAAACTTCTTCCACTACACCAAGAGGCCAGTGCAGAGGAGGCGCACTCTCAGTCTTCAGTATCACCACAGTACCGACTGTGACTGGATCTGAAGGAGTGTTCCACTTTTGACGCGACTGCAGCGTATGCAGATAATCTGTCCTCCATCGCTTCCAAAAGGACTGAACTAAGCTATCTAGCAGAGCGTGACGCGGGTGGAGCTGCAGTTTGTCAGTCTCGACATCTAAAGCGGGCAAATATTTAAGAGGAGTCGTCGTCAAGAAGTGAGCCGGCGTCAACGCTAGTGGCTCCGATGGATCACTAGACAAAGTCCGACACAACGGACGCGTATTCATCAACGCCTCTACCTGAGCGAGTACTGTGCTCAACTCCTCGTACGAGAGAATCTGTTCGCCTATGACCCGAAACAGGTGCGACTTAAGGCTTTTAATATTCGCCTCCCAATTGCCACCAAAATGACTAGCTGCTGGCGTATTAAAACACCAATCAATGCGATTCTCAGCTAAGACATGGGCGAATTCACTTTGGTAGTACTTGGAGCGTAAGAATGTATGTAATTCCGAAATATTGCGTCGCGCTCCAACATAATTTGTGCCGTTGTCAGAGTATAAGCGCTTAACGGGACCACGGCGAGATAAAAATCGTTTAAATGCAGACATAAAACCCTGCGCACTCAAATCACTGGTTAACTCTATGTGAACCGCACGAGTTGTCATACAAACGAATAGGCAAATGTATGCCTTTGTGGAACGTATACCACGACCACGGGCAATAGTGACTTTAAACGGTCCAGCATAGTCCGTCCCAGTATGTATGAAAGGTTTCACCGTCTGTACAACACGACAAGAACGATGGTCGGCCATTTCCGGCGCGTTGAAACGCGGGCGGAGCTTAAAGCAGGGCACACATCTGTGCACTCTAGCGCGTATCAAATTGCGAGCGGAAAGTATCCAGTACTTCTGTCGAAGAATGGACATTAATAAATCGGGACCAGCGTGACAATTCACCTTATGGTGATAGTCCACCAACAAATCCAAAACGTGATCCCTGCGTGGTAGAACTACTGGATGCATTTGTTCAAACTCTAACTTAGCATTTCGCAGACGGCCACCGACACGAATGAGTCCGTCTTGCAAAAATGGTTTCAAATGTTGAAGTGCGGGACTACAAGGTTTATGTGATTCTAAACTACGAAATTCTATTGAAAAATAAAATTTCTGCAACTCTCGAAGTACAACTGATTCAGCTCTATCCAAATCAGCTGCGATTATAGAACCACGCGATGGTAATAATCTCAAAAATCTTAGGACGTAAACTACACAGCGTAGTAGTCTCGACCAAGACGAGACTCGATTAGACAACAACAAAACAACTGACTCTTCACGCGGAACTGATACTACAAGCGTATGTTTCTTCTCCTCGGGTGGCTCTGAAACAGTAGCGGGGTTAAACGGAACACTTGGCCACTCGTTAGGAGTGGTATGAAGCCAGGGAGGGCCACAAAACCAAAGCGGATGATTTAAAATTTGCGCAGGAAGCAAACCACGTGAGAGACAATCAGCTGGGTCTTCTGTTCCAGCGACATGGAATATATTTTCCGGTGACAATTCAGCTTGAATCTTAGCCACCCTATTTGCGACAAACGTGCCCCATCGATGGGGTGACGATTGAATTCGACGATTGAATTCGTAAACCTTCAAAGGTTCCTGCGGAGAAAATCTATACAAGAAGCGTTGGAATCTACGGTCACATTCTCTGATTCCAATACTAAGAAACATTTGCCGAATATCGGCAGAGAGCGCAATAGCAAACAAGCGTTTTTCTGCGGAGGCACGGGAGCCACCGAGCGAAAAAATATCACCCTTGAAAGGGAGCGCGACAACATAACGACCATCTTTATCACGAGTAGTCGTGCGGGTATAAATCTCCTCAGTGACCTGATCCTCAGGGCTGAGAATAGGCGGGACATTGACCTCTTCAATCTCCCAGAACTTGCGGATGGTAGACTCAAGCGGCGGCTCGACGGTGCAACAGTGCGACACAGTCGAGTAACTAACTAAACAAGCGGGTGCGGAACCAACTATAACAAACCCGAGAACTGTTTCCAGTGCGTGCGGAGCGGGGTACATCGGAAGACCTTGAATTTTACGTGATAACTGGAGATGCGGGAGAATCGAAGCACCGATCAATAGATCGATATCTCCAGGGAAAGCGTAATTTCCGTCGGCCAACTGCAAGTTCTCAAACTCCGTCAGCATGGACGTGTCAACCGGTACCGTGGGCAACCGTTCCGTAATCTTATCTGCGACTAGCGAATCCATTTCAAACGAAATATTACGATTAAAACGTGAACTAAATATTATTTTAATGGAACCGTGAATGGTTGCCTTTAAACCTCCAAAACCTTTCACTTCTGAGCGGGATGACCAATTATTAAAACTAAAACCAAGGCGTTGACAACAATCCCGAGTAATAAAATTACTCTGGGAAGCGCCATCTAGTAGCGCTCGAACGGTGCGTGGTTTGCCAAAGGCATCTACAATGACAACTTGCGCGGTCGCAAGTAAAACGGTAGTGACTTGAGTACCAGCGGCGGAAAGCGAACACAATGTTACGTCGTTTGCACTTGCAGCAGGCCGCGCGTCACAAGCGTCGCGCGTCTGCGCAGGCTGCTGCTGCGATGGCAGCTTACTACTCTCAAAATGTAAGAAGGTATGATGTCTAGCTAGACATTTACGACAGCTACCACCACTGTTACATGACGTAACCAGATGTTTGTCACTTAGACAATTAAAACACAAATTATTAGTGCGGACAAACTTGTAACGATCACTAGGCGATAATCTCTGAAATTCCGAACACTTGTACAGCTGTGTATGGCTACCCTTACACAGAGAACAGTCAGGTGTTGAGGCGGTATTAACTAGCGTATGTGCAGTCTTGACTGACTTCGATGACGCGTCTATACGGCGATCGGAACCTGTCCTATTCGTGGCTTCATGACGTGCCGACGTGCGCTGCAACACCTTAATATGGTCGCGAATAAAAGATTCTAAATCTTCGAACTTAGGTATTTCTTTACCGCGCTGAGTCGTTTCAAACAGACGAACAGTTTCAGGATCTAATTTCTTTAAACCGATATACAAAAACAAAAAGTCACAGAGGTCATTGACCTTTAGGTTCTTTACTGCACGAACAGATGATGCGAAAATATTTAAAAACTTCTCTAAATTATGATCGTTACAAACGGAAAAACTTTTCAAATCGAATAATTGATCTAAATATGCGGTGGCTACTAATCGCTTATCTTCGTATTTTGTTTTTAAAGTGTCCAAAACTAAAGTGTAATTTTCAGCGCTAAACGTAATTCCAGCACAGACAGCCTTTGCCTTACCGGTCAATTTTTCTACGAGATAATGCAATCTCTCGTGATCTGTCAGCGATGTGTTCCTATGTATTATATTTTCGAAACTATCTATAAATAAATTCCAATTTCGAATGTCACCATCAAATTCAGGTATTTGAATTGGCGGCAATCGTGGGCGTTCGCGAGGAGGGTTGGATAAACCACTCGCGGGGGGGGGAGTCTCTAAACTCCTAGCAATACGTTTGATACGACAATACAAGTCATCAAAGGACGACAATGCCTGATAACTCACACAGTAATCAGGATTTAACTCCAACTCTAAAATGTTTATATTATTAATTGTAGATTCAAAATCCGCGCGCAAACTATCTAAAGTTTCCAACGAACACAAGAAAGCATCTCTAATCGCCAGATCCGAGGTTTGCGAAGATTTATCACAAATCGATTGAACACGTGAAAACTGCGAGTCCCTTTTAGCGTATAAAAGCTTTAACTGAACCTTTAAATCAGTACTAACCTTGGTTCCCTTAAGAGACATCTTGTCTTGATATATTCACACTATACACTCAAACAAACACTTAACGAATTATTAAGTAAGCGATAATTATCAGATAACAATATGGTAGTATTGTAAACAACAAAGTGAACGGCGAACGAACGGAACAACCTGAATCAATGAGTGAATATTACCCAATTTCTCGATTAAATATATGCGTATATAATCTATGGTTTATCCGTTTCCTACAAATGTTCACTCAACAATGAACGGGTATTTTTGAAATGCGTCTACCTACATGCAATTTGTAGGATGGTCGAATGAATTTTGTCAAGAAAAAGAATGCGATCGATTTATATCTACGCTGATATTTACGTAGCTAACTATAATTATGCGGTGCGGTTGACGGCGTAGGTACCGTAATTATCAATGACACTTTAACTATACGAGCGAAATAACGTATAGTTGCCTAAATGCCTAGATGCGGGTTTTCTACTATTATATCTAGGTAAACAGGCGCGTTGCGTTTATTCCCTATGGAACAAATACTATATTGCGAAATTACAAGAAAATGATTCACGATCCTGCTCGTAGGACCAAAAAGTAATGGTTGCGCGAATTTGCTTGATGTTTTAATGGACTGTAGGTTTGAAAAGCGATCTTAGGTTTGTTAACAATATGCAGATACTGCGCCCGGCATGGAATAAATGTATTGGGAAGGAGCACTGACCTCTAGACTTCGTTGGTTGCACGTGGCACTTCGAAGATTGCACGGGGCACCGGCCGATCCTCGTCTTCGCACATTTAAATCACTGCCAGGTCCTGTATTGCACTAGCACAGCACTATTGTGGAGTCTCTGAATGATTGGATCACGAAAATAGTCAATTTTCTTGTAATTTCGAGCGGGCGTGTTAGCGGTGCGGTCACATTCACTCGATGCACAAACGTCAATGTCAAATCATTTCTCTCGAGGTCGTGCGGGAAGCGGATACGGTAGGGATAGGATTGCTAGGCCAAAAAAATAAATTACAAAAAACAAAGTCGCGGAACATAGCAAATTGGCGCAACCAGCTGTCAACAATTTTTTTTTGGCCTACATTGCCAAACAATTTCTCCTTGAAAGCTACTACTAAAACCTACCCGGCTTTTTTATGAGGGAAATCATAGACGGAGTGAGAAGGCGTCTCAGACTTTTACTGACCACTCCTATGTTTTCTTTGCTTTGCGTTCTAGGACCCCAAGTTTCCCTTTCGGAAGCGAGTTCATGGTCACAGTAGGCTCCTCTTCCCTTCCTTCTCCTTCTGGGCCCCTACGGTTTTGAACACTACGTGCCATTGACGACTCGGGGTCGGTCCTGACGGTTACTGGACTGCCAGACGGCGAGCTACCAATTGCTCGTCGTCCACAAGCTCACGCGTTTCAGAGCTGTAGTGATTCATTGCATGTTAAATCTACATTTTTTCATGATGCTGATTTTTTTCTTTCCGTTAATCATAAGTCAGTAATTTATTTACTAACTCAAACAAGATAATGTAATGTACTTAAAATAAATGTGTAGGTATCTGGATTACTTAGAAGCCATTGTTTTTTACGAGATCATTGCTTTTTACTCGCCGTTGAGCCGCTGCTGTCTTAAGTAAAGTACTGTTTAACCCAACGTGTACTTAGCTACTAAAGGCATTTCGGTACTTACGTACCCATTTGACTTCAATACTTATGTTTTTTCTGTTACGCACAGCCCGCACGTAACCATAGCAAATGGTTCAAAATATTTGCCGCGTATTATACTATACACGTTTCGTACTAAATCAAAAATACCTTTTGTTACCTCAGGCTTGTAATCTGGTTTTCGTGCTAAGTCGAGAGGACTTAATGTACATCTACTTACAAAAAAAAGGGAATAACTAACAAAAACATCCCTCAAACATCCTCATATTCCCAATTGGTGAAAACCTCATTTGACACTGATACTCCTATAATAGAATCACATTATGCGGCTAGGGTGGGGCCCCTAGGGACAACAACATCGATTGCGCGATAGTCGAGTCGAATAGTCGAATTACTTACTATTCGAATCTAGCAACGATCCGTATCGAGTGTTTGTCCAGGGCATGGTAAAGGAGTGTAATTGAAGATGTCGATTTTTATTTGGTCTGTTGTTAGTTGTTTGGACAGGGAAATTGGTTTTTAAACAGGCTCGGATGACCGTGTCAATAGTGCGGTGAAGTCTAGTGGGATGGGTAGCGGGCTTTTAAGCCGTGGTGGGATTTATAAAACTTTTGATATTATTCTAGAATTCTAAACTAGAATTTAAATCTTGTCCAACGTTATTGGTTCTCTTGTAATGCCTGTATTGTTACTAGAAAGAAAAATTAAGAGAAAGAAAAGAAAGAAAATAATGAAAAGAAACAAAGGAAAAACGTTTATTTGAGACTCGCACAGTACAGATAACAAAATAAAAACAAAAATGCTGTTGTTGTGTTATGTTGTGTTGTATTGCGTTATACATTGTACTTCAAATAATCTTGTTTATTTGAAATAGCCGTTCTCATTTTTGTGGTTTCATCACTGATTTGTTATTTATAATATCTAGGTAGTAGTTTGCGCAACAAATAATTAGGTATTGCATAAAAGCCAAATATACGTAATATTAACATTTCAAAGACGAAATAATCATACAGAGAGCTGTACAACATAACTCGAAATACAATTCACAAATAAAAAAATCTTATACTTAAATATCCGTAAAAATTAATGCCTATTTCCCTTGGTCACTCGTCAAGCGGGAACGGCTAGACCAATGTAGCTAATTCTTCTTTTTTTGTGGTTGTTATTGTCAGAAGAAGGTTTTTCTGAAACAGAAAAATTAAGAAAGTTGCGAGAAAAAAATTAATAAGTATGTAACGTTGACATATTTGACAGTTCGCACGTTTCACATTTCGTAGCTATTAAGACAAGACAACCTCTGTCGGATCAGTTAGTCTTTACTTTTTTATTATTATAAAATTAAAAATGTGTAAAATTTACTCTGTCTGTCTGTTACGCTTTCAAGGATAAACTGCTGACGATTTTGATTTAAATTCACACACACACAGACACATACAGAAATTCAAACTTAAACTCATTTATTTCAAATAGACCATTTACAGGCACTTTTGGATAGTTAAAATGTCGGTCATTCAAAAAAAAAGTGAAGCTAAATTGCACGTTCCAAGGCGTAGAACTCTATGGAGAAGAACATGCAACAAACTCTATGGACACTCTTTTTAAATCATATTAAAGTTACATTAATCTCGGTTGCATATTTCTTTGTCGCTTCTGTTATGTAAGCACAATATAGATAAGTAATGTAAAAAAAAACACTAATAAAAAAAATGGAAATTGAATTAAGCCACTGGCAGCTAAGAGATGACCAGTCTCAACTGACGGCGCCCGTTTACGAACCTGACGCGAGCTTCAGCAGTAATTTGGTACGAAGTAATCTTGATCCTCAAGGAAGGATATAAGCTGCTTATATTATCTGGTTTCGACTTCGCGTCCGCTATAACCGACATTCACGTGGACGAAGCCGCTCGCAGAAGCTAGTATAATATAAATATACCACCACCTCCAATCACCCCCAAAATAGCCTACCCAATACCCAAAAATTTTAAATTCATCCCACTTAACATAAAAACACTACTAAAACCCAATAACTCGATAAACTACACACAATTATCTACAATCCATACCTACTTTACTGGACAGATTTAAGCAAAAGATGTAAGGGGGTCATCGAAGGGGGTCGTCCAAGCGGGTCTGTCGAAGGGGTCCCAGTAAAACGTTAATCGAATCTGGACGTAATGGGATTTCTTTCTTGAGGGGCACATTGCTAAAGGATTAATTTATATCAATTTAAATGGGAGCTGTGGATACAGGGTGAGTTTGTATGTTTTTTTACGATTTTTTGGATTTTTGGAGCTATTTTAACGTGTATATGTGGGACTTAGTATTGTTTTTTTTTATAAATAGGTTCTTTGCAAGCTATTTGTTCTTTTTTTTTTATTTGATATAAACTAGAGCTTGATTTGGAGCTATTTTAACGTGTATATGTGGGACTTAGTATTGTTTTTTTTTATAAATAGGTTCTTTGCAAGCTATTTGTTCTTTTTTTTTATTTGATATAAACTAGAGCTTGATTGCGATCCAACTTGATGGTAAGCAGTGACGCAATCGTTGATGGTGAGGCGCACTAGTTTCTTAAGTGCCTATTCAGTGGGCACTATGTCGGATTTAGTGTAAAACAATCCTAAAACTGATACTAAGCAAGAACTAGGCGGTCTTATCGCTAAAAGCGTTTTTTTTTTAATACGCGTTTATGGAGCAGTGGAGGCGACATACAAGTTGAAGCTCATGGGTTCAAACCCAGCCAGGCGCGTTACTTTATGTAATTTATTTCATCATCATTGATCTCAAAACGGTGAAAGAAAACATCGTGAGGAAACCGGCATGTCCTAGAACCAAAAATTCGAAGACGTGTGACATCCACCAACCCGTAATGGGCCCGTGTGGTGGATTACGGCACCTCCCTCTCCTAGAGAGGTGGCCTGAGTCCCAGCAATGGGAAAATTATAAGGCTGATGCTATGCTATGTCGCTACACGTCTATGTAATTACGTGTCCGTGCACAGTAGATCTTACTAGATTTTCCAACAATGTTTAAGGCAACACCCTGTATCTGCGAGCTCCGGGTAAGGTCTAATCCGCCGCGTTTGTTTGTGTCGGGTAATGTATGTGAGAGCGCGCGCACGCCGACTAATTATGGAGACGATATTGTTAGAGAATATCGGAAGCTGTGGATGGGAAGAGTTGATAGGCTACAGGTTTTTATACCTAGAGATCAGTTTGATAGACGACTTAAACGCTTAGATTAAATCAAAACAGCGGAAGATAAGTGACTCCCCTCTAGCGCGTAGACCGCTGAAATTGTGCCAATTGGCTTGATTTCACATCGATCGCGACGATGACACGCATTCGGCGGCTAACGCTATGTAGCTCGCACGATGCACCGGTTCTTATCTCTGTCCTTAAGTATCTATCAGTGACAACAGTAGTGTAGATGTGTGAGTTTCGAGTCCAGGTTTTCTGGTTGCTATGTTAGCGCGTAACGTATCTTCCCTTATTTATTTATTTGTTTATCCTCACATCGGAACGCCTTACAGCAATTACACCAATGGAGCACAATTAGTTCAGAATCTGCTGCGCGGTGCAGTAGTAGTCATCTTATAATATATCAATGCTTAAACGTCTATAAATTGAAATTAAATTGAACAAGCCTTTTGACATAGTTTGTAAGGGTATTCGCTCTTGGTTATCTTGCGGAAATATTAATGATTTAGGAACAAAAATGTTAGATTGGTACCTACTAGCACTGCTAGAAAATCTTTTGTATGTTATTTAGGAAAATTTACTTTTTGGATAAATATGTAAGTACCTGCTTACTTACTATTTTATTAGAAGGTATAATTTCAATCGCTCATTGAATACTTTTGTAACTATAAGTTTTCTTTGAGGTGGTAAATCATCAATTACTTCTTCCGCTCTAGGGGTATTTTTAATATCATGCGGAATTCATCAAGCATGCGGAATTTCTCCGCAAACGGGGTTGTAGCCCGATATTCTCGATCCGCATCTCGCTTGCGTAATAAACGTATTACAATAAGTACTTGTATGAAAAAGACCTTTGCGGGGGCTACGCATGCGGAGCAACCCCGCATGCGTGATGAAATCAGCACGATATTTAAAACACCCGAGGCACACGGGTTAACCATGTCCCGGAATAAAACATAGAATGGTTTTTATCCAAGGAGTAAACGCCCTGTACTTTTTTTGTCGATGGGAAAATAATACAATGACATCTCCGCGCCCTTGGGCGAGGCGGGAGATAGTGACCCACTTCTGTTCTTTCGTTTCCTTTCCTACCAGGGCCAAGTTTTCTTTTCAGAAACAAACCCTTGGCCCCAGTAGACTTCGACCCTGCTGGGCCCCTACGATTTGCTGACATCTTGAGGTGCGTGTAACACTACGCGCCGTCGACGACTAGGGGCTCGGTCCGGACGGTTACCAGATGGTTGGACAGCGAGCTACCCATTGCTCACCGTCCGCAAGCCTGTATCTACGGAGACTACGAAGACACGCAGGATAAAAATAAGAGAAAATTATAAAAATCGCAAACGCTCGTGCATCAGAACAGGGCTAAACATCTGTAAAGGCAGTTCTCTTCGTTTTTTCCCCACTATCCGCTTACAAAGAATCCAATCCGTGTCGCCTGCTTAGCAGCGAGTGCCGCAGACCACACACTTCGGCTATATGCAGAGTAGTCGCATTTATACCGATTCATCGACGTTTTAAGAAAGAAAGCAAAAACATTTATTTGTGTCTCGCACAGGACAAACAACACACACATTAAAAGTACTAACAATAACTACACTACTAACAATAACAATATTGTTAATAAATATTAACAATACTAATTTTGTTTTTTTAAGTATTTATAGATTAATCTATAAATACTTATAAAAACAATATTAAAACATTAAAAATAAAAGACCTAAGCGAGGCCAAAAAGGCTATCTCAGCATATGATACGATATTTAGCAAAAAAAACTATTTATGAACAGTACTTTCAAGTACCTACTTGCTTCTTAAGTAGCAGTGAAATCATCCAATGCCTTCTCTCACTCTAGGATGGAGTGAGGGGCCTTATCAGACTATTACTGACTAAAACTACTCCTATGTTCCTTCTTTTCCTTGCGTACCAGGACCCCGGGGTACCTATTTTGGCACTTGCATCAAGGCACGGCAAGCGCTCAATGCTTTCGTCTCAAAAGACATACGACCCTGGTAGACTGATCTGAAGACCCCACCATTAAGACAAGTTCACGTGTTACGAAGCTCCCTTTACAGATGCCTATTATAATCTCATGTCACGACAAACGAATGCCCCATTGTGTATTACAAAAATTATCAAGTTACAGAAAAGAAAAAAGATTTTATTTGGCATTCAATATTTTTTTGTTTTTTATTCAATTACATTTCGAATCCAAAGATCTTCGGGAATAACCCCAGTAACGGATGGGGGGTACGACAATAATTTCTCTTGGATATCGAGTTCTTTCGCGATAAAAATTTTGAATCAGTGATAAAAATTAGATACTAATAGACTATTGAAGTATTTTTTAATAGCATGTATAGGAATATACATAAAATACTCACTATTACTATCAAAATCTACCCTATACTAGTAGACCTGAAGATAAAACACTAAAAAGGGCATCTAAAATGTAAACTGGCATTTTTCGTAGCACGTCTACGACTTCGTAGCTGCTACGGAACTAGTAGTATCAATCAAAACTGTGGCTACGATTTGAAAAGCCAAGTTTGTAATGCTTGACACAATTCTGATACAATAAATGAACACTAGAACTTAGTACACTGCTTTCAGAAGTAATACCTTAAGATATAAGAACTTAAACGTAGCAATGTTGCTACGGTTTCGTAGCACCTTCATAGCATTTTTTTTATAATTATTTCAGAATTTATCACTACAGTGAAGTATATTGATTCTGAGAAAAGAGAAAAATGTATCTTTCAGCCGATAAAAAGATTACATATTTTTTCGGTAAAAATGTTAACTTATTTGGGACTCATATTCAAGCGAATAGTATTTGTATTTTTGAATGAACCTATATAATGACTTAGTTATTTAAAAATTGAACGATTTTCTTCGGTATTTATTCAAATTAATAACATCAGTTCTGAGCAGTTTACATAAGATTTGTGTAACAAAATCCAAATCTTACAGCCAAAGGCGCTAACTGAGCAGACTAGTAACATATTCACAAATTATTCTCTATATACCTAAGGAACATTGTTCAAAACCACGAAAAACTCCTTTCGCACCATAATTTGAAAGAAGATTCTTCCTCCACACCATCAATCATAATGGAAAAAAGCACTTACAATTACAGATGAACATAACGTAACTTGCGGCACACCGGTAAAAGTATAGCTATATGCAAAACATTCACGTATTATTCGCAATATTATTGTGCATCTTTAAAACTAAGAACATGGTATTTTAAACAAAACGCAATTCATCTTCAACCGTTTGATTGTACATTGTCTGTCTTTAAAAAACTGCTTAGAAAGACAGATTTTTGTAAGTAAAACCAAGAAATGCTATGGAGTTAGTAAGTACAACATACATTTTATTCTCCAAAATAAAAGTTTATTAGTATATTCATGAGAAGTTGATAATAGTATCAGTAAAGCGTTAATGTTTCCCAATTGTCTGTTTATACCTACAATTTGAGTGCCTACCTATTATCTATATTCGTGTATTCTGTTTAGTCTTTTGAGTACATATTGTAATTATTGTATTGTATGTATTGTTTATTAGTATATCATATTCCCCTTTTTAGGGTTCTGTAGCTCAAAAGGAAAAAACTTAACCCTTATAATGATCACCTTTTTCATCAATCACGGGAACGCGGGGAGATGTCGAGTTGAAATTAAAAACCATATATATACTCAAGTCTGCGGTCTCTAGAAGCTATGAAAAAATCAAAATTCTACGTTACTGAAAAAAGATAAAGCCGTTTATGTCGCAAAAAACATATATTTCGACACTCTCAAGGGAATGAAAATTCATAGGGTCTCAACCTAGAACCCTGAAATTTGGCATGAAGTAGGTCTTATAGAACAGGTATAGGAATAAATCTGAAACCAGTAAACTTGTTGTTAAGTCATAAAAATAATTACGATTTGAAAAATCTTTGAGACTCCATTTGTGAATTGAACTATTTATTAGTAATTTTGTACGGAACCCTCAGTCAGAGTCACATTTGCCCAGTTTTTCTCTTTTATTGCACATACCACTATCTTTCTCTGCATCACTACAATCTGGCAGAAAATGCCTAAAGCGTTAAGTCCGCACTTTCTTGTGCATAAAGCAAAAAGTTATCTTACTCTATGATTAAGCAAGACATCCATACCACCCATTTCAAAAAACGAAACGTCAAAAAAAAGACATAACGCCCGCAGGCAAAGGCAGTTAACTGAACAGCCTAGTAAAATATTCACGTGTAGTTATTCCATGCGGCTGCCCGCGGATCACCGCTGCAGATTAAACTATTAACAAAATGGTTGCTGCACGGATTCCATTTTCGAATAACGTTTTGCATAGTTAAACGGCGGTTAGCGTGCCATGATCTGCGCGCGAAAAGGGTTTTATGAACAAAAACTTTTTGGTTGAGCCTACAAAGGGATTGGGTGGGTGAATATGTGTCGTTCTCATATCAGGACGTTGGTTTAGCTGTGCTTCAAAAGGAAGGACGCTAGCTGACTAGCTGGCTGAGGTTTTTTTCGCTGTTTAATCGGTCAATCCATGTAAGATTCATGTTCAGAAGAAGATCAATGCAGAGGGATTTACAACCCAACAAGAAAAGATGTGCTATATTTACAATACTTAAGGCATTTTCACTTCTGCAACCTATCGGGTCGGGTGCTGGTACCCGTGCATTTATTCTCGATCAAAAGAAAAAAGATTGAGAGAAAGGAATGAATAAAGAATTGTTTATTTGTGCCCCACACAAGAACTTACTAAAACCGCATATGAAAAAACCTGTGCGTGGCCAAAAAGGAGCCTAACTCAGCACATGGTGCGATATTTAAAAACAATAAATAACGTAGCGCTGGTAAGTATTGTTCTGCTAGGACCCGCGTGATGCCGCGGACACACTCACGTACAAACATATTTTAAACAAATATTTTGTGTCTTCAAATAACAATTTTTATAAGAACTCCACGCTTCCACGAGCGGCATGAAGAAAATCATCCCAAAGTAACTTTACCTCGGAATAAAAAGTATTCTATGTTCATTTCAGGGTCTAGTCTATCCATGAGCCATATTTCACCCAAATCGGTTCAGAAAGCTGAACGCGAATTTAAGTAATATTAGTTTGATTCAGTCAAGTGAGATAATTTCATTAAATGTGCAATGAAATTAGTTTTCATGCCAAACTGCACTAATTTCTTTCAAAAATTAATCTCCAATTTTAGCGCTAAATGCGTTCTGGCATCCAATTTGATACTCGAAAACTATTATCATCCACCATGACAGTTGTGAGCGGTCGCCTAGCAACGAACGTAATTGGCGGCAAATCGTCGGATGGATTAGGTACGTGACACTATGAAAGCGAATTCTCATATTTAAAAAACGTTTGGATTCCCGTCGCAATATCTTCTCAGCACCAATCAATATCAATAGATTGTCAAAATAAGAAACTGAAAACGTTTTTCACAGATTCATTTATTGAGTACATTAAATTATCAAATGTTAGACGTTGTGTTGCTTTGGTACATTTTCCCGAGAGGGGCAGTACTATTTCTATGTTTTTTTTTTAGATATTTTTTTAAGGGCACTTGTAAGCGATGATGTGGTCGACGATGGAGCACGCTTACCTAGAAGTAACCTATCCGCTTTTGACTTAAAGACCCCTAGGTTTGTAGGGAATTCCACTTCTTAGCTGTACGTACAATAAATGTGTTCCCACAACGTTTTATTCGTATGGGTGGGATGTCCACCGTGTTTTGGTGGCGCATTACCGTACATCTGGTGGTCTAATGATAGAAAGAGCTGGGCTGGGCTGGTTTGGCTATAATTAATTTCTGGTATGAAAAACACCTAGGTAAGTATCGCAAAAATAATTAACATTAACGGGTTTGCAGTTGTGATTAATAATAATAAAATTTGTGACTAGCCGAGTAATTTATTGCACTTGCGCGAAACTGGGGATAAGTAAAAATTTTACCAACTAGAAAGTACAACATTCTAGTAGGTAAACCTAACGATACATAAACAGATAATACAGATAAATATATTTATTAGTAAAAAAATAGATTTACAAGTCACAACACACAGGTCAGTCATACAGGAGTTTTAAATTAATTTAAAAAAAGGAACTTGACAGTTTAGACCTACCTGCCTTATAACTAAAGTCGACACTAGCACAGCGAGTCGACACGTGTCTAATCCTCGCACACGTGCGACAAAATGCCTGAACAGGTACAATCGAGATGCACAGTGACATCATTATTCCCTAGTACAGGGGTGGATCAAAAACTATTGTATTTACCACCTGCTTAATATTACCGAGTCAGTCATTTAGAATATTTAAATTGGTATTAAGCGATGCGCTTTTTGAAAGTGTTCGAAAAGGTTATGATCATGCGAGGTTAATTTGTGATTCGCCATTTTTTTTGGTTTTTTTTTTTGAGGGTGCATAGACACTCAGATAATCTGACTATCTGAACGACAACTGGAATATTATGGGATATACTTACGGTTTTTTAGGTCCGAAATATGTAGATAGATAAACCATTTATTTGTCACAACACAAACTCACTGATTTATCACGAACTCTTAGAAACTATAACACCAACAAACTTGAAATTGAATAGTATTGCAGCCCACCAGTCATCGCCCCCTTTTTTATATAATTTTTCCTAGCTTTGCACCCACTAGCATGTATCATCTTTCTATATACTCGTATATAAAAACGAAATACCACTTACTGATTAATCAAAAAATCTCTGAAACTATAATAACACTTACAAACTTAAAATTTGGCAGGTAGGTTTCTTATAGGGTGTAGTTATCCTCTAAGAACGGATTTTACGAAACTCTACCCCTAAGGGAGTAAAAAAGGGGTTGGAAGTTTGTATGGAAAAACCGATTTTCACGCAGGCGAAGACGCTGACAGAAGCTAGTTAAATTATAAAAACTAAGCACCTATACAAAAACAAACAACTTCAAAAAAAAAAAAACACATGTATAGGTACTTAAAGAACAAAAATACAGAAATGAGAGCCATAGTGCGGTGTGCATCTCAGTGTTGCACCAAATAGGAGTCCAGCTCAGTCTGTGTCAAGCAAATGTACCTGACGCTGATATTCTGCTGGAACCTTCTGGTGAAAACTTAAAATCAACTTCTCCCGATATGGGTGGAGCGAGAGAGAATGTCAGACTTTTACTGGAGAAAGCTCATAGTATTCCTTCAGTTGATATTTGCTTTCCAGGTTGCAATCTTTAGAAAAATCGCACAGCCCAAGTTTAACGTACCATTCAAGACACTAGACAGGATCTCTATCAATATCTCAAATCCTACTTCCAACACCGTCTCATCATAAACAAATTTAGCAAAAAAATAATGATAAAGGCATTAATTAAGCCACTAATTACAGCCGGTTATCACGCTCATTGTCCGCGCTGCGATTACGCGCGACATAAATTGAGCTGCGAATATTTAATAATAATTGGCTTGCCTTTGTTTAACGGAGCTGGGGGTGCCCGCCCACTTCAGCCACCCTGCTGTACCGATAGCCGAACAGATTATATTTATTCATTTTTTGTTTCGTAAATTTAACAAAAAGAAGTGTTCAAAAGAATAACCGTGGCCCTGGAATGCCAAGAGCAACTGAGAAAACATAGGATTCTTTTGTCAGTAACAGTCTGACATTCTGTCTTGAGAGCGGTCCGGGAAGAGTTATTAATTAAATGTTATAAAACGCGTTAGCGCGCAGATCTCAGTAGAGTATGTATCTGTGCTCTTCAACCCAGTCAATGGGTATCATACAGTTTGGTTATTGGAATGGGCGTCGGTCTTTCAAGATTACCTGTAACGACTGTCAAATATCTGCAAATCGAGACAAAACGAGGGAAGTTCGGTATGATAAGATACTTAACCTATTGTCCAACAAAATAGGTAAAAAATATACAAGTCTTTTGCTTCATTTTTATTAACGTAGAAATATATATTATATATATTTATTTTTATTACCCACTGCTGGGCAAAGACCTCCCTCCATTTCTTCCATTGATATTCGCTTCTTTTTCAGTTTTTCCCACCATTACCTTCGCGGTCGTTGCGTCTATGCACCAAGTCTGTGTTTTACGGGCTCACAGCTCGTCAGGCATGCAGCAGACATATTATTAGCCTGGGTTTTAAAGGAATGCGTATTTTAATTAGAAGTAGATATGGCAAATCACTACAAAATTATAGCTGCTCTCTCCTTGAAGAGCTGATCTTTCAGTGTCTTAAACTACGGGCACAAAATAGATACGTACAGAAGTTAATCTCATGTACTATATGTACTTCACTTTTTATACCTACGCTCGGCGGTCGCTAGAAAAAGTACTCTGTGATCTAGCACTGGTTTAGTACGATTTAGTCACGTACAAGATATCGTGTCCGTGAACGGTGTCTATGTGTGCGTTGCTCGAGCGCGAGACGTATGTAGATTGTCTTTTGTACTATCTCTCTTTTGTGGTAAGGGTTTCTAGGAAATCTAGTTATGTATTAGTAATAACTGAAAAATATCCTTCTTTTTTGCTATCGTTACCGACATCCGGCTACACAGTTAAGCCGGTTATGAACGGCCAGTAATGACGGTGTCATTTGCGCGGTGAATTATAATTGGCCCGATAACGCCGTCCGCCCGACATTAATAGACAAGTTAATTTAAACGCCCTGTATATAGCGCCCGCTGTACATAAGGCGTATGTAATATGCTGACGTATGAAGAGCGGGCGGTCGGGTTTTTTTGTTGGAAATATTGTTTATATGTTGTAGTGTATGTATGGTTATTATTTGATATTGTTGATGGGGTGTATTTTTATGTGATGATGGTCAATAAATATAGATAAATTATAATATTATAAGTCAAGCTACACAAGGCCCGCTCGGCTCCTCTCCCACCTTAACCTCCATGGTTGTTTTTTTTTATAACCACCCAGAACCAATTCTTTTTTCAAAGGCCTAACGTATGACAGGTCCACAGTCATCGTCTGCTTACCGGTCTTATTACCTGTGATGACCTCAATAAATTAAATTGCCCAGCCGATGGACCACGCTTTCCTATAGGAAATCTATTCACTTTTGATTTAGAGAACATAGGCTCTGGTAGAAAATGCCACTTCTTAGCTGTAGGTACTTATCAAATGGGTTCCTGAAACGTTTTCTGCACATGAGTGAGATGTCCACCATGTACTTACGGGTGACGTGACACCTCCTTGCGGCTAGTGGTCCGATGATGGAAATGGCTAGGTGGAATCAAATTATGTAATATTCCATCTCAGACAAATCTGCATGTTTCTCATGTAATTTGACCATTACCGTGTATTTACTGCAAGGACTTCAGAAGAGATTAAACCCCCGAAGTTTGTTTCGGTGTTTCTTAGTCTTGTCAGGGTAGTCAGCTAGGAAACACCGGCCTCATTTAGTTTAATCTGACGAAAAAAATAATTGACACGTAAAAGTGTTTTTAAAACGTATTAGTAAAAAATAAAAATAATATAACTCGATATTTATCATTTGTATTTAAATACAAAAACATCAATTAAAATAATGCCAACAAGTGCCATTACTACAATAACATCAAATAACAGAAACCCTATCGCCATATGCGAGCCTACTAAACGTTATCATTAACGCTAACTGCTATAAGGGTGCAATCGAACTGCAGTTCGAAACGGGCATAAGGGTGCATACAGACTGCAGGTCTCTACGGACGCGTTGTTTTTATGGCTTGTCCTTTGTATTAATGCCACTAAATAATTCCGAACAATGCCGTTAAGTTGTGATTTTGATGATTGTAATCTGTTTGCACATGTGACGGTTTTTAACGATTTGTTTCTGTGGTAGCATAAGATGGCAGCTTAACCTTTATTAGTGAACATGCCACTACAAAATAATGTGGTCAAGACGAGCCAAAGAATTTTGAATTTGTAATTTAATTGAGAGTGACTGGTAATTAGTGACCGATACTTAAACACGTGATTGTAGTCATGATAACAAACAACTTTTAATATGGGACCAAACCTGAAGTCACCAAAAAAATCTGCCAAGTTCAGTAAATTTTTACCGAGGTGAACATAAATGTTTGACCAGCAGTTTTCAGTTACTAAAAAAATGTTATGAACCCCTAATCTGCCAAGTTACTTATGTTTACAGTTGTTTGATTATATTATTATTTAATTAAATGAATAAGAAAGTTAGTATAATTACTATTGCTCCTAATTAGCAATGAGAATAGCAATGCAGGACTACAAATAACGTACTGTAGTCTCCGGGTGTAGCTCATGTGATAACTAAGGAGTTTACATGAAAAATGTATTCTGAAATATCTTAGGAGAAACATTAAGGCGGATCGATTGAATATACGAGTACTTTTAAACGGTTGTGCAAATCTATACTCTATGCATACAGTCGTAAATACTCGACTCGACTGGCCCGGCATAATAATAAGATAGTGTCTGAAGTGTTCAACGGTATGTACTTACTTAGCCGTTGATAATTTTATTAACACTTCGATCCACAACTACCCAACTTGTTCATACAAAAGTAGACTCTAAACATCGGAATTAAGGCCTATAGTGGCGTGGATGTGAGAGGACACCGGTGTCCTCTGAGCTAGGACAGATTAATGTAATTCAATAATAATTAAATAATACAATTATCAATATATTTTTTAATGTTGCTCAATCATTTATCGAATCATTCATTTAATTTATATATTATGCTATAACAATTAACTTAAATAGCAATTAAATTTAATAATTTTGTTATGGGTTAATTAATGCCTGAAATAAAAAATAAATAAATAAAATTAAACTGTCCCTTAGTAATATCAAAATAACATTTCTTCTTATTATATGCAATAGTTACTTACTGATTGTAAACAGATAGACCAAAAAATAAAAATTGCAGTGTACCTAGTTATAGGTATCGAATGTGCTTTCAAATGCATATTATTTTGATAACAACCAAATTTTATTTAAGTATAGGTATGTACGATGAGTATTTATTGTTAGTATATTTTTTATTTATTTCGATTACAACTTGTAACGAATATTTGTATTTCATTCTGTGACGTTTTTCATAAAACTGATTTTTTTTTCTTTTTTCTTATTTTTTTTTAATTCATATTTCATTCAGTGAAACTGATTGATTGTAACTTATTTGACTGTTAAGCAGAGTCATTAGTTTGCTTAACAAAATATACAAAACACTGGGTAAGTAGCTAAAGCAATCATTATTAATGATTGTGGATTATGTTACTACATATTACAAAATATAAGCTACTGTAATCGTGACAAATAGTTTTTGGAAGCACGTGCACATAAAGTTGAAGCGCAAATTTTATGAAATAACGAAGTGAAGTGCGTTTATAAGATAGTTATAAAATATTTTACCACTTTGCGATAAGTTACATTGTAAAAAAATCTTTGAATTATTGGGTGTGGCTTTAATAAACAAACAGTGTATGTGCACAGACAACACAGATGTTTATTGAATTATTTGATTTACATAAATATTACTATTTTTTATTACTTATATATTATTATTTACCTAATATCAATAATACTTCATTCAAATTTTATATTTATTGTGCACACCTACCACAGTGTTGTCTTTTTTAACCCAAATTTGACTGGTATAGAATGCCTTGTTGCATTAAGTACGCCTATGTACGTGACGTTTAAATAAATAATAAATATTTATAAGTAAATTAAGGGCTTAAACTAGAGGTAAAAATACAAAATTGCATTCTACATGAACTAGGTTTAAACCTGTATGTTAGGCACAGAATAAGTATGTCTTAGGTAACCTAGGTAAGTGCTATATACCTAAGCACTAACATGTTAATAAATTTGAACTAAAATTCATTAAAAAAAATAGTAAAGAACTTATGAACAATATTATTTATTCAAATTCTGAACAATATCTACTTAACTTAGTCAACAAATCTGCAATATCGCAAGACATTATTATAACACAATATTCCATTATATTTTTTCGCAAAGTAACGGATTCACAATGTTTATGATTAGCTAGAAACCCGTCCCGGATATGTCTGCACTGACTATTTATAGTGTATTAATTTTAGTCGTTTACAGCTCTTTCTATTTGTAAAAACCACATCAAAATCAGAAAGAGAAATTAGCGGATAAACACACAGACACATTCAGTAACTTAATTTTTATAGTATGTAAAGATTTATTAAGTATATGCCTAAGAAATAATCTCTACATCAATAGGAATACTTATTTAATGAAAACGTGATCTTTTTCAAGAATTATAAGTATTTCAACTTGGAAGTTGGCCATAAGGCCTACTATTGTACAGGTCACATAAAACACAAACCAACCTACCTTTTATTTAATTCTAAATCTAAATTAACTACATCAATTAAGAGAGTAATATCGAGCAAAAGATTACGTAACAAATCAAAGACCCAAATATTCCCCTACCTGCGCAGCGTCGACAACACAGGCTTAGATCTACCCTCTTCAAACCACGATATTAATACCAACAAAAAACTAAAACACAACCCTTGTGTCTGAGAGAGAAGGTTTAATTTTCAACATTTTGAGGTTATGTAACCGCCATCTTAGTTTGGTAAGGTATTCCCGCCACTTCATTTGCGAAAATGTTGGTACGCCTGGCTTAAGTGTTGCACGCTGTTAAATTAATGAGCCAATCTCAGTCGGCCGGGGTTGCCACCTCTATATTTTACAAGGTGGTAATGTGCCGTAGTGCGGTGCTATAATATTGCCTTGTTTTAACAACAGTGAAGTACATTAAGGTAAAATATGCTTAGAACTTTCTCTATTAAGGTGTAAGTATTTTTGTTTTGATTTATCTGGTTTGTATTCGTAGCTTATGTGTTTCAAAGCCATGGCCCTTAGGAGATTGTTTATGTTCAAAAATCTTGAAGAGATTAAATCAAAACAGATAAATCTAATCCAATGGATGCTTGTACTTCTAGCTACTCTACATAATTTTTCTGTAACAAATTTTTACACTAGTATAGTAACTACGAGTATAAAGGTTTATTGATTGTTAAACCTCTTATAAATGTAATACCTAAGAAAACAACCATTTATTTGAATTGAATTCTGGTTTAGTATAATCTGCCACGTGCACGAGCGTTTCCCCACTTATGTTAGGGTGCTAGCTTTATATTCCAACCGGATACAACTAAGTACTATTACTTATAAGTACATGAAGAGCGACTGCCTGACCGTCACTACCTAATAACTGGATAACATAATAACCTAGATATTCTGGCGTGTGACTTCTCACGAATCAAAATAACGGTAAAAAAAATTTTTTTTTCCTAATTTATACCTATATTTTTTTAAACTTGATTTTGATAATATATTTTTTATCAAGCTTTATTGATATTTAACTTATCAAAATTTGAAGAAGGTAAATTTCAATTTTTGTAAGCATATCTTTTCTGTGTATTGCTGGAACCTGCAACAAACGTAGTGATACAGGAACTTTGTTTTGTAATATTTAAGTAATGATAAGTATACTTTTAATTAATATTTACAAACCAAGTTACTTGGTAGAATTCTAAAAAATCTTTAATGTATAATTACAATATTTTATCACTCTATTTAATTTATTTTTAATAGTATTTATATAAAATAGCCGTGCCCGAAAGCTTCCATGTAAACTTGTAAAACTGTATTTAAGAACTCATGAAACAAAATATGTGATTAGTAAAAAAGTTTAAATTGAATTGAGCCGAATATTTATCAACTAGCTGATGCCAGCGACCTCGCCCGCGTGATAGTAGAAAATTATCCTAAGGAAACATACTCCCAGGATAAAAAGTATCCTATGTGCTATTCTAGGGCATGGTCTATCCGAGTAGTAAGTTTCATCAAAATCCGTTCAGCCGTTCGAGCGTGATAAAGTAACAAATATACATACAAACTTTTACCTTTATAATGTTAGTTTGATTCTACTCGTATTTTCGCCAATAAAAGCTATTCTCTAACCCGGTTGACTGCTTTGTCAATCTTCCATTTGACTATTTTTACTTTCTATCTATTTAACTTACTTTTATACAGTCACCATTTTGTCTGGCGTGTCTATTGTTGTACAAAACAGTGAAACAACAGTGTTACGTAAACCATTGTTAACTTAAATGGTTCACGGTTAAATAATCAGATGGCAAACTAGATCTTACTGTATTCATCTTGAATGGACGTGTAAGAATTTGGTTTCGACTACCGGAAATAAAATGACTAAGATATTGTCGAAATCTTTTTGATGTTTCACACGTGAAAGAATTTTCTACTTTCGATAGTAGCCATTTGCAAAAACATATCTAAACTGTATAAATCTAAATTAATATTATAAAGAGAAAAGACTAGATTTTTTGTTTGTTTGTATGTTACGATTTAATTCAAAAACTGCTTGACCGACTTCAAAAATTCTTTCACCAATATAAAGCTACATCTTCACTGAGTAACATACGCTATTTATTTTCTACTAAGCGGGCGAAGGCGCTGACTAAGTAAGTAAAGTAGATAGTATTTTTTTAATTATTTCATTTACAGTATTTTTTTGTTTTTGATCTAATCACAAATATATTTTGACACTGCTATGTCCGGCATAGCAGTGAGGGCCAAGCTAAGCAGAGCGCTTGTGTTATGAGTACTAGACAACTGGTAATTATACTTATATATTTCTAAATACATACATATTATAGATAAATTACACCCAGACACAGAACAAATGATCATGCTCATCACACAAACATTTATTCTGGGTGGGAATCGAACCCACGACCTCTGGCATAGCAATCAAAAACAGTGTTAATTTTATGAAAACATTCTGGCCAAGCCGCTTTCAAAGTGCTAGTAAGAACGTAATATTTAGCACAAGCAAAGTTCCATGTCACCTCACTACGGCTCCATATTCGCTAGTGTTGTCAATACATAATTTACTAGTCTCTGCCAGGCTAACAATGGGCCAGGTTTAGAGGAGCCGGGTCTAATGAGACCTCTCGCGCCCGGATTAGGTAAAAGTGTTGATACGCTGAGCGGGAAGCGGGAACAGAATTGATGTGTGTATAGTACATAACTAAGGTATTGTATTTACAATGAAATGTTTAAGGGGAAGATATAAGACTTTTCATGGGTTTAAAATACAACATCCCTTCTAAACGACTAGTCCGTATGTTTTGAAAAAAATATATGTTAAACTAGATTATTTGCCTAATCATTTGATACACGAATATTTATATTTTTTTTTATAGAACTTGCCGTTATTTATTTTCAAACTTATGTCTAACACAGACAAAAAAGCGAAGATCAGGCAAAAAGCATTAGGTGTATTTTTATGAAACTTTCACAAACTAAAAATTAATTTAATTACCAATCTTTTGATATACGGTTTTATTCATATTGTGGTTAATAAATGAAGGACTATTATTATTCGAAAAATCTTGACGCGCGGGGAGCGACGCTAGTTCCTCTTTTGTTCGCTCAAGGCCGCTGGCCTTTAGAACACTACTCAATTTTTACTAATTTTAAGCGTAATTTGAAGATGTTTCAAGACATTTGACACCCACCAACTCGCACTGGGCCCGTGGGAAGGATTACAGACATTACAGCCCATTATCTCTCCTAGGATAGAGGCAGGCCTCATCTCTAGGAGAGGAAATGGGCCATTCCCAGCAGTGAGAACATTAAAAAGGCTGATTATGCTATGTTATGAAAAAAAAACTCTCAAAATCGCAAACTCCATCACAATGTCCCCTCCCTCACACAACAAAGGTATCTATTGTGGGTAGCGGGGTAGTTTGAAGGTACAAATGTGGCAATTAGCCCCGCTGCTGACTGATGCTCGCCCGACCGTGATTAAGACGAACCCGAAGATAACGAATACACAGACCGTGATACGTGTGGAAAAGGAAAGGGTTTACGGATGGAAAGTAGCCAGTGATTGCTATGGAGATGATATAGTAAAATAATAATAATATTCCACAACTATCACACAACGCCATCTAGTCGCTAACTAAGCAGAGCTTCAAGGGACCGCTGACTTGAGTATAAGGTTTTAATTTCAACTCGATACTTCCACACATTCCCAGGGTAAAGGATCTTGACTGACAGACAGACGACCAAACAAGTAATCCTATAAGTGTTCCGCTTTTTCCTTTTCAGGTACGGATCCCTAAAAAGAAAACTCTCAAAAAAAATCACCATTTCACCTCTCAATATTAAGCCGTCGAATTTTCTGATAAGGAAATCCTAGAACGCAATGGCAACTGAAGGCAAAGGTATGATTTCAGTCAGTAAAAGTCTGACAAGCCCTCCTGCTCTGCAATGGGTAGCACGCTGTCCGATCGTCCGGTAACCGACCGGACCGAGCCCAAGTCGTCGACGGCGCGTTCTGTTCCCGCGCGCCTCAAGGAGCTGTCAGCACACCGAAGAGGCCCAGCCTGCTAACTGCAGGCAGGCAGGGTCGAAGCCTACTGGGGTCATGGGTTAACTTCCGAAAGGAATGCTCGGCCCCGGCACGATAGGCTACGAAGGAACGGGGTAGGTTTTTAGTCAGTAAGAGTCTGACACTACTTCCCGCTCCGCCCAAGGGCGGGATTTGTCATAGGATGATTTTACCTACCATAAAAAAAAAACCCTAAAAATTATGAAGAAGTCATTAGACAATTTCCCATTTAAAAAAACCTCTCAATATCAATAGCCATCAAACTCCATAGACAGCAACACGTAACCGAAACCCCAAGGATCAAGCTTTTAAGGCACCCCTCCTCCAGGCTCCAGTTGATAAGTAGTGCCTTGTACTCTTATTTGTTCAGTTTACACAGCACTCTATCGCCGAACCAGCGCTATTAATATCGGCTTCCGATTGCTGATACCCTGCAGGTAATTTGTGGGGGAATTAGACTATCAAACATTTACTGGGGTTTTAAGATAGCAAGGTATTTCATGGTACCAAAGTTCATGTAGGCACGGGTCAGCAAGCAATACATGTGTTATACACCGTTAAATTTTGATCGTTTTAATCCCGTGGAGGGTCGATCAGGTATATGAAACACTATCGATTTGTAAATATAAAATTATTTTTTTTTTTTTTCTAATACTAGAATTAATATACGCATGCACGAAATTAATTTCTTTAAGTAAACGAGTCAATAACCTTGTAGGTATGGGCGATGTGGTCGCTAAGCGACAAAGCCCATTAAATAAATTAAAAAAAAAAAAAAAAAAAAACCTTGTAGGTATTTGTCGGTGTTGCGTACTAATTACCTACAGTTCATTGACCTTGCTTAGCTGACGTTTACTTAAAGAAATTAATTTCGTACATGCGTAAATTAATTCGCGTTTAAAAAAAGTACTTTATTTTTTTATTTTCTCTTTACAGATCGATAGTGTTTCATGTACCGAATCGACCCTCCGCGGGATTAAAACAACCAAAATTTAACGGTGTATAGTAGCTGACCCGTGCCCACTTCGCTGAGCTTTGAACATTTTTGACGTAATAAATATTATAAATCACAATCAAATATAACCTAGTAATGCTCCTTTGGGATTTTTAATTTTCGATTCTCATTTGGGCAACGCCGTTGAAAGAAGCTACTCGTACAATCTGATCGCCCACAATTTTGACACATCCCTATAACAATTAAGCACTTATCAAACAAATAGGAAAACGAAATCCTTTTCTAAACCCCATACGCTCTTTAAAAGCCAAGTAAACATTCTCGTTCAATTTCAATGCCCAGCGATATCCAAGGGGTCTCACAAATTGGTTCGACAAGTCGATTTCAACCTTCTTCAAATCTAAAATTGACCCACACTCTTATTTCTAAGTTGTTAAGGTTTATAATGGAGTGAGAGAGAGGTAGTTCAGTAGTTGTTGGAAATTGGTGTATGCAGTAGAACTCACTCAATTCGCTAGTCGTGTTTGATTATACAAGAACCCTTGCTTCTCAATCGTGGCGTTCATATTAGTTTACATATTAGTTTGGTGGAGAACAGATATTAATTTTTGAATTACTGTGTGGCGTTAAGTATTACTTACGTTTCTCTTTTTAAAGTTGGTCAAATGACCTGTATAGTTCATGGAAGTGAATTATAAAAAGACTTAAGAGCGGTCAGCCCGAGATACATTTCCTTGCAACCGCTGTTATGCGATAAT
The DNA here is from genome assembly GCA_958295575.1 of Leucania comma. Taxonomy (NCBI): domain Eukaryota; kingdom Metazoa; phylum Arthropoda; class Insecta; order Lepidoptera; family Noctuidae; genus Leucania; species Leucania comma. The sequence goes on from OY282483.1 coordinate 7,287,530, forward strand.
AAAGTTACACGTGTTTCTCACGTGTGTCAATATTATCCAGGATACTATTCAAATCATAAATTTGTGTAAAGCTAATAAAATAAAGATATCTGAAAATCAACTATTTTATGTGAACTTTGTTCCTTCATAATATAAGTAATTACCATAAATATTACTACTCATAAATTAAAAAAGCACAGGAAATGTAACTACAGAATTTAATCCTGAAAAACTTTTACGGTTTAAAAAAACACGTTCCAGGAACAAATTTTGTGAAATGTTCTAGTGAATGACGGAATCACCCAATGCCAACAGAGTGTTCAGCCGTTATCTTTCTTTTTCGCGCCGCCCCTTCGTCAAACATTGCTTTGGATTGCATTAAATACTTAAATCAATAAGTTTTTAAATCATGCTCACGTTGACGATAGATGGCTCAGGAAAAGCCCTCTTAAGACATGAAGTTAATCTTTCTACAAGCTTTCTACCAATTTCACAACTATTAGTTGAGTTTCAAACTATATTGTTATATTTCATCTTGAACGAGGCCTATTTGTTTTCATGTTTTTGTCGACTTGGCTTTTTCTCTGTATGATATGAGTGCTTCATTTAATAGGGACAAATAGAAACAAAAAAGGCATTCGCCTTGATGAATATTACCTTCAAACTTAAAATGAAATAAAAACCTGCAACAAAACATTTTTTTTTTAAATAAAACATACTTAGATCACAAACTGCTAAAACAATAATATTTAAGGAAGAAAAAAAGAATAGAAGAAGCGTGTCAAATAAATAGAACCTCAACGCCTATAAACCTACATAACCCCACACATCTTCAGAGTTCAGTCTGTACATAAAACATGAAAACGTAACTGCCGAATCTCGCGGAGTTATCAAAACGTTGCGCTAAAGGGAGGCTCACGACGAGCGGAGCCGCGGGGCGGGCGCGCGAAATAATTGATGAGTGCATTAGAGACATGTGTCCGCCATCTTTTATTCAGGCGCGCGAACTCGGTTCCTGAACGAATGGCGCGAAATGTGGAGCATAATCTGTATGAATTTGGAATTTGTTGCCACAGATAAGGAATGCTTAGTGAAGGGATGTGTCTAGACGTGTAGTTTTAAAGTGATAAAGGAGACTGGCTGGTGAGAGATTCGATGGCTCGCTATTCTAACAACATTATGACGTACTTTCGAAAAGATTTATACAATTTGAATTTACAACTCTAATAAAATTCTTGAATAAAAGTTGGACACTTTTCAAAATATCTCATACCTTATTGAAATAATAAATAATATACCCAAACTATGCGGATGGGGTAACCAAAAAGAAAAGGAGATACCTACTGCAAAATGTCACAAGACCTAACAGGATAATCAACGAAATGTTACTTCCTTTTTTACTGTGGCAACATCGATCACTAATAAATTTTATCTGATATATTGATGCGCAATAATAAAAATACTCCTTCCCCCAATCGATGCAAAATCACATCCTATAAAGTTGACCGTAAATCCCAAACAAGTTGTCGTCAAAGCTTTTTAATTCGCACATCCAGTAGGTGGACTCGTGAGCCAAACGGGGGCCCCTCTTATCTGGAGCACTTAGTAATTTTGTCTAATCCGATATACAAGTTTTAATACCCCGTCCCGTTCGCCCGCGGCTACAAAAAAGGGACTGTGTTAAGTCTCGAAAAACTGCACGTTTTCACACGCCCATACTCTTATATTGGGACCAGATGGTTGAGGGTTTTTGGGACTGTCCTAGCTCGGCTTTAAATTTTTGGTTGGTAGGTCATTTCTGCATTATCAAAATCAGGGAAGATAGCATATTGTCAGTATCAATTCTTATTTAAACATAACACTATACTGTAGTTAAAAAGTTTATTTAAGTACTAAGCCGAGTACAACTTTGACTTAAGCTTGGCTAAGTAAGCCAGGGTCGCTTGTTGAAAACTTGAGAAAATCACATCAAAGGGTAGTGTACAGTCAGTCACTCTTAAATAAATAATAAAAATAAGTCTATATCAATAATTTGTTGACAAAAGTTATTGGTTCAGTAACAGGACACAATATAATTTGCATTAAACTAATAATTACATTATACTAATATTTACAAATAGCTTAGCTTGTGACTTGTGGATCATTTATTCTGTTCCAAATCAAGAAAAATATTGTGTAACAGTAAAAAAAAGTGTTAAGATTTTTAAAGTGTCTTTGAAGCTTATTTTTTTTTTACTCTAGTTATATTAGCTTTTTCTTCTAAAGCTTTGAATATTTTCTTCACGTTATCGAAATTCCTCATCTATACGATTCTGTTTTTATTTTTAAATTGGTTGAGTGCTAGGTATCTATCCCACCACTTATTTCTACAGCATGGCCACCCGACTCCTGAATTACAAATGGAGATTCGAAACGTTCATTCCGTTTCTCCGTCTCTTTCCGTCCCATGCATTATTAAGAGACGACGCATAATATAATTGGAGTTATTTTCAGCTGGACCTTCCATATCAGGAACGCTTTTAAACGATTCAGCGTTTTGAAACCTTTAGCTGATCTTTCTTAATTGACCTTAGGCTTCCGTGTAGTCAAATTCTTCTGATAAAACGTCGGAAAATTTGAAAATATTTATGTCTGAATCTAAAATCTGTCTTTGATACTTAACAACTGTCCATTTTGTTATGTTCATTAGATTGTAGACCCCAGCGACACCCAGTGCGAGTGTTGCTCTCCTGACCAAACTATGACTCACTTTTTATAGTGCTCAAAGTGCCCCTACACCTACACTTTGGAGGATCTAAAAAACGCCACTGACATCCCTATAAACGTCAAACATACTGGGCCTAAACATTTTGAGGGAAACGAAAACCATCGATTCGAGAAGAAGAAGAATTAGATATTTGCCTCCCAAAGCAGCTCAACGTTAGCTCAGCAAATTTAGTTTCTCGTCCATCCGGGTACAGCGTCTAAAAACGAGAAAATTTGCATACTAGATAACAAAATCTACCTACTAAGTCCAGACTTTAAATAACAAAACGCAAATGCAATTAAAACAACTCGTAAACTCAGAACGCGACTCAACTTCGGCACCCGCACCACACCAACGAAAGTATAACAATGTTGTTTTTCGCGTCGCATAAACCACGACCGCAATCTACAAAAGAAACAAGTATAAACTTGGAGTCAGACTCGATACAAAGGGGGAACGGCTGCCGAGCTCGTTACCATTCATAATTCACGGAGCAAACTCTTCGTACGTTTTCCCATTAGAAATTTTATAAGGTTTTTATTGCTTCGCTCTCTCCTCTCCCGCCAAAAGTTGGCGCGCACCCGTTTGACAGTCAGTAGCGCCAACTGTTAGCTGCGTTCACAAATTCATTCTTTTTTTTTATTTTAAAAAAGATTTAGCAAGAAATACTTTTTTTCTGACGCAGATCTAGATTATGTTACTGTTTCGAAGAGTAAATATTGTGTTTGTTCTTCTATTATGCAATTCTAAATTTATGGATTTAATCTAGCGGCAAATTAATCACGCTGTCTATGGCCTAATTATTTTGAGCTTTTTACCGTGATGTTACAGCCTAATTACTGACAAGTCTTAAAATTAGATACACAAGCACGTGTTACGAATATATTCATATTTCCTTCCAACTAACTTGTCGACTTTAGCATAAAAATGAAGTGCTTGCAACTTTTCGCAGGTGTTCACGTCACTATTTTTATGACTATTACAACGTTTAGCTAAAATCATCTACATATACACCGTTAAATTTTTGTCCGTTTTAATCCCGTGGAGGGTCGATTCGATACATAACACACTATCGATTTATAAACATAAAAAAAATAAAGGATTTTTTTTCTAAAACTCGAATTAATATACACATGTACGAAATTAATTTGAGAATGGGGGTCCAAAATTTGTATGGAGAAACCGAATAACACGCGGGCGTAGCCGCTAGTTTAAATTTAAGATAAAACTAATGTTGAAAAGTACCAAACTTATACTTATCCTGACATAACTTAATAGAGAAAACTCAAAGAAGTTACAGACTTTAGTTTAGACTACATGAAAACCTAACGTTTCCGAGGATCCCACTTACTTTTAGTTGATAGCGGCACCAGCCATTCTCACCGAGCTGCCGTCGGCAACAACTTTGATAAGACTCCGCGAAGTTTGCCAAGTCGAAGGGTTCCGAAGCATTATGCTAACTTCCATAATGACCCGGGTAACGTAAGTTTAATTATGTATGACAGCAGACGGTGACGAGTCGCTGAACTTATAGGCTCTAGGTTAGAAAATTAGGACTTAGTTTGCTTGGAAGGTAATTTATTTTATTTTATTCATTCGGGAAAAAAAAAACAGTTATACATTAAAATCTTATACTAAGTTATAAATATACAGAACTTATAAATGTATAACCTACGACATTTTCCACAACATACTTGAGAGTTATATTTAAAAGTACGCTATTCTAAGCTGTTAAAACCGAAAAGCAGTTTAAAGTAAATAATTGTATAAACGTAGACAAGCATGCAAGTAAAAAAGAAAGACAGAAGGAGAGAGAATTATGTAAAAATTAAACTAACTAGTTTATAGTGCTTTTGTAGTTTTGTAAATCAATTTTTTGAATTTATGAGCAGGAACAAAGAAGTCAATATCTTCACAGATCTTATTATATTGATTAGTAAGGCGGCGAAGAGGTGCTCGCAAGCCTGCGTTTATACGACAAGAACTTACTGCAAATAAAATCATTATCGTAATATTATAATAAAATCGGTATCGTTTAGGACTAAGTATATCTACGAAACATGTATATATACTCCCTAGCCGATTTTGGCTACGGTGACTGGTTTCTGATTTATTGCAACTACGGGTTGCGATCGTGTGCTCTAATGTGGCTAATATAGCCTTTAGGATCTATTACACCACTCGATATTCAGTCCAGTTTTGTCGACGTCGCGTAGTGCAATATGGGTCAGACTGTCTTACTCGGAAGTTAACTCTAAGACAGTCTGTGTAACTTGTGCGGAATATCGAGTAGTGTAATAGACGCTTATCTTTACCGCAAAGGTGCGTGCGCAGTGAAGACACGTTAAAACACGAAACATATATGCTCTTCAGGAAACATCAGAATTTATTTGTTATTTTTCGCAAACCAGTAGGAAGAAAAATACTAAAAAGACTAAAAATATTAACCTTTAACAAAAATATAGTTTTTGATGTAAAATAATAATATAAAAAGGTTGTCTTATAGCATAAAACTTTCATTTTAGAATTTAAATAGTGAAAAATGCAAGAAGTGCAAAAAAATATAGTTTAAAAAATATAAATACCTAAATAACAAATAATATTTTTTTACTTTTTCTATAAAATACTATATTTTTTTGAAGTGTACTATATTTTTTTATAGCTTAGTTTGAAATATACTATATTTCGTTAAAGAAATGTTGGCAACCAGATCCCTACCGGCTCGAACCAACTGATATCCGAAGTCTAAACAAATAAACTTATAATAAAATCTGCGTCGAAATGTGCGTCCGCTTATTATATAATAATGCGTGTATGTGTGTATGTGTTACAGATTTTTTTGAAAAAAAATATTAATGAACCTACTTACTAATCTTCACTTACTATTACTTAACGAAACAAGTTTGTACCTTATAAAACACGTTTTTAACCAAAAACATATTATTATTAAACTACATATAACTCCAATTAGAAAATTAAGTTGCAATCATAATTAAAGCGCTGAAAACCTAATTACTTAAACCTAACCTACGCAATTAGACTGTGTTGTTAAGGAATCATCATCATTTCAACCGAAAGATGTCCACGGTGGGACGTAAGCCTTCCCTTAGTGTCGCCACAACGAACGATCCTATGCGTCTCGCATCCATCGGTTTCCCGAGCATCTCACCAGGTCATCGGTCCACCTTGTGGGAGACCATTTGTTCTGCGAGCAATGTTGCTGCCACATCACTTCACTGATGCTTCGGACTATGCCGGCAGCCTTGGTTCCCAAGGGTAATGACTACTGAGATATAAATAAATAAATTAAGAATTAATTAAAGAAAATAAAGTTTACAAAGTTCTTATGTTGTTATACTAGAACATTGTATTTTTATTGGAAAATGAAACTTAAAAGAATTTGCAAAAAAATCTTGCAATAGGCGAGACTTATTCCGAAAAACATAAATAGCTTGAAAACTAAACGGTAAGCAATCTTTCATTTTCATAGAGTATCACCACAAGTTCTTCGCACTTCAAGCTTAAGCTTTCTTTTTCAGCCGGAGTTTGCATGCCTAGTGTGGCTTGTTCCGCCCACGCTTAAGAAGTGGACCTAGTGCTGAATGATACGTGTCGCATCGACACGGGATGCTTAAAACCTACCCGAAATACGATGGTGTACCCTCTAGCAGGTATAGTAGTTAAACGAGACTACGACTGCTCTATGGAAAAACAAAGTAACTAATTTTTTTTCATAAATCAATGTTTTATAGTTTTTGGTATTTTTAAAGCATGACGGATATGGCTGCATTCTCAGAACCATTAAAAGCTTTAGTTTTAGAGAAAAAAAATCGACAAACAAAGTAACTACAGCGCAAAACATCAAAAGAATCTACCAAAAAATAAAACAAAACACAAGTAGCTTGTTAATTACTTTGTTTTTAAATTGTAAATTTAATTACTCGGATTTTTTGTTTAGTATAAATGTTTTTTATTGAGACTACAATTCAGTTAAAAAGAAAGGAAAATGCGCTACTTGGTTGTTGTAACTATTGTAAAAACGTAAATTTTATTGTAAAAAAGTAAGTAAATGAAAAAAATAATTCCAAAAAGCTTTTTTTTTAATTTACAATATATTATGTACAATGTGTTACAAAATAGTTACACAATAGCTAGAGCAAACTATTCCGTGCATTATTAAATTAAAAAAAATGACGGTCGATCAAAACCAAGTTTCAAGTAAAGATTTTTCAGGTTTTTCCATCTCCTGTAAAATTTACTTAACTGTAATTACTTTGTTTTTCTGAAGAGCAGCCGACTAATAACAAAACTGTACAGGTGGCCAAATACTGGCCGAAAAATTTTTAGGTCCATCAACACGAAAAGAAGAAGAATAATCCTTGCTTTGATCACAATTTTATACAAAAAAAAAATATACAGCCGAACATAGAACCTCCTCCTTTTCAATGTCGGTTAAAATAAGTCAAATCATATAAGCAATCTACCTTATTCACCAAATCCTTACTCAAATTCGTTCTTCCTCCCTCATAACAACTAACTGGCTACAAATTAATAACCAAATAGTTCCAGGTAACTCTGTTTTCATTGGTAAAGTGTTGCTAGTTTGCCTAGGCAGCTAGGGTCCGTATACTCAAAGAGGTATAATCTGTCGCTTAGCAAGATAAATTCTGACCTGATTCATATTTCCGTGCAGATTTAGTTTGGCAACACTTGTCGAATTTTGGACGTTGGCAACAGATTAGGGATGTGCAGCTGTCAGATTCATATTTTTGACCATAGCCTTTTTTTGTAATCATAATTTCCGGTCTCTTTTCCTTGGCTTTTTATTAATACTAATCCATGCAGATAATTGGCTGGATTAATTGGGATGATTTTTTTAATGTTTTGATTACATCTTGCAAGGACATTATAGTTATATAATCAAAACTATAAATCAAACATTACTTTTAGTAATGTTTTATTGACGTCCTCTTTTTCAACATTCTCTTTTATGATTTCAGGTACAATGCGGAGCACGCAAATCTCATTAAAATCAAAACGCCATGTTTTCTCTTCACTACCCTTGGTTGACTGGTAGAGAATGCCTCAGGAATTAAGTCCGCCTTTGTACCTTTATGTTGCATGAAGTTTGAATAAATAAATAAATAAAACCGTACAGAACAGACTTTCAGAAAAAATGAATATAGTCTGATAAAGATTATTACAATTCTAACACATTACTAAAACTTTCTTACCATGTACAATCCTTTCACTGACAAACTTGCGTATTAGTGCGATCCACAGTAAAAGTCTCTATCATTTTTCCAAAACCCTCCCATTTCCAAAATTAATTCCCCGCTGCCACAAAAACGCGGCAGCCCTACGTTTCCCGGCGACCTCTATTAATTAAAACGCTGTGTAAACCGGGCTTTATCGGCGCGCCGGCCACGCCACCCAATTAGGAGAGCCGACGAGTTCGCGCCAAAAATTATGCGGCTTATCAACTGCCGCGTAATTTTGACAAACGACCGTTCGTTCGGAAACACGCCTCGGTAGACCGTGATCGATTATTTGTTGAATTGTTTAAATGTTGTGGACGAGTTCTAATAGGTATTAGGTAGTGAGTGAATGGTGGTGAGTAAGTTTTGGTTTGTGGCCAGACTTTTATTTTTAGTTTTGCATCTGCTAAATGAAACTTAGTGTGAAATGCCTATACACTACAAACGTTTTTGTAGACTGATAAACATAAATAAATACGGAGAATCATAAAGTCTACACAAACGTTTACTGTAATTAAACACGGAAATCGTGAGATTATGATTTTTATACAAGTGAACCTGCGCTACGAAAACCGTAGCTTCGTAGACCTACGAAAGGTCTACGCGCACTAAGGTTTTAGTTATTAGTCCTCTCTGTAGCGTTAGCAATTTTTTTATATTTATTTTGCTTGTGGTATCATTTCAGCAAACTTGTTTTTTTATTCAATCAATAAATCGAAGAAATTTGAAAATACGAGATATGTAACACTCAATAAAAAAAACAATATCTTTGTATGTGTATCATTGGCTCAATAAAAAAAACAATATCTTTGTATGTGTAACTTGTATTAGCACAATCATATCCAAACTCTACCTTAAATCATCCACTTTACCAAAATTACTCAGAAACAACATCCTACGTAACCCTCGCATCCATTCACCCCTTACTAGGTTTGCAGATTTCGCCGGCATCTATAACATCATACCAATATGCCATTCATCAGGCGAGGCGTCGCTAAACACCGTCGGCCGCATGAGATAACCAAGCAGTAAACCGACAACAATACCCGACTCGCACTCAATAAAAGATGATAACACATGAAATATGAACTGACGACACCCCTCTACGAACATACCAATGAAAAACTAATCTCGACTCTATGCAAAGCAAACAAAGTTCCATTCTCGTCGACACTATCTCCAAGTTATGATATTTCAAAAGCGAAGACAGCGTTAGCATAATAAACGCGCGCCAATGAAAACAAACCGCATCCAGCTCACGAATACAGCCAAATTTCCCAAAGAAAACATACCAAGTTACAACGTTTCGGAACGAAGCGGTGACGGCGCGAAACAAAAGCGCGGGAATCGTCGCCATTGGTGGAGAAGGTGGGCGGACTCCGGATAATATGGCGGAAATATTACGAGCCGAGGAGGTATTCAAGGTGCACCGGGAGAAAGGGAGGCCCGGGGGAGAGGGAGGACTCCCCCCGAGAGGTTAATTACCCGCCGGCCGATAAGGCAGCGGCTCGCTAATTACGTACTTATGGCGGACTGAAATTAAGTTATCGTCGGCGGGAAAGCGACGCTCACTTTGTTTGCGTTCCGTTTTACGGATAATATGTATTCTGCGGCGCTCGAGAGTAATGGAACAAAATTGGCGGCTATTCAGTTTTATCTTTTATGTCCGAGTAGAGGAAGCGTAGCGTCGTTCTCAGATAATGGAATCATTGTTCAAACAGTGAGCGCTCCAGGGACTCTTTTTTAATCGTTTAACTTAATTTTTGCTTTGTTTTATATTTAAACAAGCTACGCCGATTTGCGTTTCATTAAAATATTAATCTGCCTTTTGATATAAAAGTAAAAAAGAATAAGAAAGTCGGGGTAATGCGTGTGTTTGCGAAGAATTTATTTCACAGGAGTCGTTCATATTTTAAGTAGATATTAGATAGATAGCGAAATATACTCGAGTGCGGCAAACAACACGACTGGCAGCTGAGCTCCCAAATAAAATGCGATAAAATAAAAAGATGCCGGCGACAAAACGTAGATACTTATACATGAGCCAACTTACTTGCGGCACCAGAAAGAAGCTGTATGTTTCTTGGTGTTTCACGAATAAGAGCTGAAATGGGCAAGCAAAGAAAATGATAAAACGCAGATTTAAATTGGTAAGTTTATACATATTTACCACAAAAGCGGCTCAGCGAGAGATCGCGGGATCTGTTCCCCAGTTTTATTTTTCCAAGCTCTAAATGGAGTCGGTGGAGCATTTAAATAAGCTTCGCCGCCTGAAGTATGGTAATGTTAGTAATACGCGGAAAGAAACCGCGCCGTTGCTTTCAGTGGCGGCCATTTTGAATTTCCTTTTATTTTAGTCCTCTGAGACATGATCCCTTGCTATGTGATTATTTGATAATGTAAAGGAAAATTTTGGTTGTCTTGGAAGAAATTATTTTGCTTAAATCGAATCATTTTTTTATTGTTGATAGGTTCGGGAGTAACCACTTTCTCACCTGATGGAAAGCGACGATGAGGTTGACGATTGAGCACGCTTGCCTACAAATAACCTATTTACTCTTGACTTAAAGGTCCCCAGGTTGTAACTATCACGAAACACAGACTTTGGCATGGAATTTAACTACCTACAATGAATGTGCTCCCAAAACGATGAGTGTGTGTTGTAGTCATGTAAGTATGTTGATTTAAGTATGTTGATTAAGTAAGGTACCTAGACACTTTTGATACAAATGTTTAAAGCACACCGTGTATTGAAAAGAACCCTTGCTACAATATACTTTCTCTACAATGAAGTCCAGTAATGCTATATTATCTTTACGTAATATAACCTAAGATCGCTTTTCGCAACCCAGGAAGATTTATATACTAACTAGCTGCTGCCAGCTGCTCACCCGCGTGATAGTAGAAAATTATCCCAAGCAAGAGAACATACTCCCTGTATAAAAAGTATTCTATACTATGATTTTTTATTAAATGATGTAAAGTGACAGCAGTGGACAATGCCAAACTGTCAAATAACAATGCCCAACTGTCAAACAACCATTGTTATAGCTGTCATTTTACCTAATCTAATAAAAAATCATAGTATAGGTGCTATTCCAGGAGATTGTGTAGTAACTTGGTACCCGTGTACCAAGTTTTATCGAAATCCAGTCAGCCGTTCGAGCGTGAAGAAGTGACAAACATACAACATAACGACTGACAACTACCTACTACAGGTCATTGGACTCGCTCAGCTGTTGTTTACTTAAAGTAATTAATTTCGTACATGCGTATATTAATTCGAGTTTTAGAAAAAAAGTACTTTATTTTGTCATTTTATCTTTACAAATCGATAATGTTTCATGTACCGAATCGACCATCCACGGGATTAAAACGATCAAAATTTAGCCGTGTATAGTTTGAAATAATTTGCACCCCTGTGAAGCCGGAGCGCTAGTAATTTATACACCCATCTAACGGCACTGAAGCTTTACTCATTAGACGTCCATCATTACCAAAATACTTCAATTTGTATTTCCGTCATTCCCTATCCCCATTATACCAAAATTTTGTCAAACAAAGCATACAATTTCCCCATTAGACAAATACCCAATAAATTAAACCCATAACTGAACATTCCAGCTGAGATTCCTTTTCATTCCTAATTATTCTCGAACGATTAATTAATATAACATGTAAACGACATGTTCTAAAAAGGGCAGCCATATGTCGAGGCTGATCAAAGAGACCGTATGTTTTTTGGCTCATAATTAGTTACAAATTATGTAACAAAAACTCCTTGGTATCTCGGTATCTCCTCTACGTTCCTTGGCGGTGAGAATGGCGTGAACTTAGTTATGGGTCGTCTCCCGGAACGCGTTTGAATATTTAAACACAGAGTTCGTAATGGAAGTAGTCTAAACTTGCATTCATCACTCATCTTTCTAGTGCCTGACACGAACGAGTGGCAAAGGAAGTGCAGATATGCTTGTTATATCATTGTTTACTGGATATAAATAATCTGTTATTTGCATTGGTATATCCAGCAGTAGACTAAGGTAGGTACCTTAGTCTTGTCTTAAATTCAATGCCAACACAAAAATTTAAAAAAAAACCGTCCTTGACTCGTTGGAAAACTAAATCTTTTACTCCTAAACTACTTTTTGGGCAGACAAAAGCTCTTATTGAATTCTTTATAGTTTTCATGTATTGCAGTATGAAGCAAATTAGTTTCGAATTAAAACATTCTCCAGTTAGGTACTTTATAAAATGCATTAGCTTACCCGTCTCTTTTTTACTTATCTATACGCCTGCACCATCTAATCGTTCTCAGTCCTGAAAACGTCACGTTCGGATGCACGCGCGGCGCGCACAACCGGCCATACGGGCCCTCCTCCCAACTAATTCAAACTAATTAGCTTCCGTAAGCTGTAAATCTAACAAATACTGCGCCGACGTCATCGCGCGCTCTTTGATCACGCGCGAAGTGAAACGGAACGCGACACGTGAATGAATGAACTGAACGATTTTTGAACGGAGCGTTTAATGTCAAATGTGGCGGGAATTCCGCCGGCCCTTAAGTTTTATGACTTCATACGGTTGGTGATACATGGTTTACTAGAAATGGGTGTTATATGAGGAGTCGTAAAAGCTTATATTAAGTTTGCAACGTTTACACCAGAGCTTTAGAAAAATTTTAATCGTCACTACACAGTTAACGTCACAATGTAAATGTGTCAAGAAATCATAGGTATCTACTATATTTTGTTTTTTTCTGGCTTCGTGAAAGCATTAGCAAATCAAAAAGTTGTAAATATTATAAGGTGTCAGCTTCGTCAGGATTTGACTGTGGTAGTTATATTATCTGACTCACATTTATTCCTTCAGCATCCTTTTGAAGATATTGTACTGATCATATCCAAGGGCGTCGCCAAGGGGGGTAACCCCCCCCCCCCCTAGTTCATCCGCTGACAACGCCCTTGATCATATCGGTAACTTCGATATGACCAACTAGCGTGTGTCAGCCACTTTGTCCGTCTCAAAATAGATTTCTCCTTACACCGGTTTTAAAAAAAAACGGAACAAATGGAACAAATTTCGTGAAATATTCGAGTAAATCACGGAATTACCGTATGCCAACAGAATTTTCAGGCACTATCTATCTTTTTTCGTTACGTTGGATTGCGTTAGATGAAGCAACAAGCTTTTAAACCATGCTTGACGTTGACGATAGACGAATGGGGAAGGCCTCTCTTTTGTACGCAAAATCTTATTCTATTCCTCAATAATCCTGAAACTTATAACGAATGTAAACAATAACAAGAATAACAAACAATAATGTTTTAAAGTACCAACTAAATTAATAAAAAAAATCTTTCACCGTACACTCTGAGGTTCACTTGAAAACCTGCGTCAGGCAACTACGACCACTTACCTATCTGGCATTTTTGCTGAACTAGACGTATTTGGCGTAACCGTGAGACACATAATGTTAATTTATCCTTTTTTTTTATCTGAAGTGTCTACATGTTGTTTCTGCATTGTGTGTCAATATGTGTCAAATATTTCTTTTTTCTTTCTTTATAAATAACATCCATAAATAACATACATCGTCTTATTAGTTATCTAACATGAAAAAAGAAATTGGTCACTTGCAAAGCCGGGTCGAGTTGTTTTATTTTGTTTGTAAGAGATAATCTCCGAAAGTACTAGTCCGTTTGCTAAATTTCACCGATAGAAAGCTGCTTTATTCCTGAGTATATTTGTATTTTGAGTTCATCAAGCTATATTTTAAGCACCCGGATAGAGCTGCGGGCAAAAGCTAATTATAGGTATATAAAGTGGATCTATTATAGATATGTAGTCCAATAAATAAATAAATAAAACTTACACATCACTCAATCCGCACAAACAAATCACACGGTAGGCAGCCGTTAATCGTTCTATCATATCAATCATTCGTCCAGAAACAATCAATTAGAACGCTATCCCCTTTCAATTATCCCCTGCATCGGTAGGTAATTGCCTTCCAGCTCCACCTAGGGGCGGATCGGAGAACCGATTATGTGTGAATCGTGATGGACATTCTATTGCCATGATCGCGGTTTGATGGCAAAGATGTTGCCAGTAATAAAAATAGTACAGCGTTGTGGTTTGATGAATTAGGTTGTTATGGAATAATCGAAGCGAGAATGTCGAGACTTCTCTTTTGGGGACGGAAATATGTAGAATGTTGAACACCTTGGGATGCATTTCATACATTATCCATTATGTAAAATGGTTTAGTATTAATTACATATATATTTGATTTTACAGGTCCGAGTCAAGCCCAAGTGAAATGTTGACTAAAATATGATTGGTGGACTAAATGCATTTTTATTTACGGAATTATAATCATTAAAATTATCAATACAAGACTCTCAGTTAATTCTGTGGTTAAATTTACCGTTAAAACTCGAATCAATATACGCATATACGAAATTAATTTCTTTAAGTAAACGAGTCAATGACCTTGTAGGAAGTGGTCGGTCGTTGCGTACTAACTACCTACAGGTCATTGAACTCGCCCAGCTGACGTTTAATTACTTAAATTAATTCGAGTTTAAAAAAAGTACCATATTTTTTTATCTTCTATTTACAAATCGATAGTGTTTCATGTACCGAATCGACCCCCCACGGGATTAAAACGATCAAAATTTAACGGTGTATATCTTTGAGTATCTCCCCTATTTCATATTTTCATCGATCACCCATCTTCATGTATCTCATGTATTCTGTTCACCCATTCCTGATAGATACATAATTATATTATTATAGCTTTAGCAAGTCCATTTCTTCAAAACGTTAGTTGTCTATTAAAAATCGCTTTTAGCGATAAGACCGCCCATCGCTACACGCTATTAACTGTAATTTCGTAATTTGTTTGGTCTTAAATAAAGAAAAATCTATTTTGCTCCATTCGAGAAATCTTACTTATTTCTTAAAGCCAGTATTGTATCCATGGAAAGCATTCCTTTCCGTTAATCTCTTCATTTATCTAACCTTACCAATTAATGATCTAATCACGGTTGATTTACGCCCTGTTATGGTAGAACAGCTTCATCGCCATAGCGACACGTATCGTACCGTCTCGCCACCTGAGTCGCCGACAGACGTGATGGATGACGCTCGCTGTCAGTCCCCTGGCTTTCAGTCCCCACATCCGAGCCCTGCTCAAAGCACTGCCCTGTTTTATCCTCGTAATTAAATTTATATTAGCAATGCTTGTAATATTGGTGACCCCTGATAAGTTGTTTTGTTGACTTTGATGTGTTTGCTTTTGCGTGTTCCCCGAAAATTTTTGGTAGGTTGAGCGTGGACTGCCTACCCTCGATTTCTGAGTTAATTATTTGATGTTGTACAATCTACTTTAGCCTGAAAATCTGGTAAACTTTTTCACAACCAATTATCACTTCAGACACCGGGTATGTGTCTAACAATTTGCTACTGAACAAAATTATATATAAGTATATGAGAAATAATAACGTTCTAATGTTTTTGTAGTGTTTTGCAGTAAAAGTAACAAGTCAACCTTCTCGGCAAACTTCGCTGAGGTAGTGTCACTACAATAAAATTCTCAGCTCCACTTTACCGGGATCGCGCCTGTTTCAATGATTCTACGTATTGTTCAATTGTGCAGACACTTGAGGTTCAAAACTACACAAATTTTATATCACAATATCCACGAAGAATCAATTTGCAAATAAATTAAAGCAGCCACTGCATTTCACTTGAAGAAATCCCGCCAAAACTCCAAGGCATATTGGGCAAAACTATTGCAACCTTTTCCACATTCATAATTAAAAACCTTTTTGAAATCCATCCGTTTTAAAACAATAAAAACGTCATTCGAAATTCAAAACATGACAGCTGTCAATTGACGGTGTCAAAACTCAAAAGCAAGCAAAATGACTGTGCCGAATTATATAAATCTATAGTTGTGAACCTCGTGGTATGATGAAACCCATCCGATACGATGAATGCTACGACCGCCGCTGCTGTGGGTTTAGCAATAGTTTTATTGTTGCTCTACGTTAGGTGGAAATGGACATCTTTAGAGATTAAGGTGAGTAATAAGTATCTGCAACATGTAAAAGCACATCCTGAAATTATAGAAGGTTCAGAACCTGCTAGGTACAGCTATTTTTAAATTACGACATTTTTTAATCAAAAAATAAACGGAAAAAAAATATTCTAAGATATAATTTTTGATAAAAGCTTGATAGCGTAACTATGGTGATCTGCCTACTTTATGGAACCGTAGTGGTCAAACGCAAGCCCGTATATAATTAGAAGAAGAAAAATCTTTAAAAAACTAAGTACATTCATTACAATGCGCGGCATATAAGTTGAACTAAAATGGCGATCGACCATCAACGCGCGATGAGATTATCTGTTCTCAACCGAAATGCGGCACAGCGGAGTGCTGCGCGTATCCATAGCAACGACATCAATTTTAGTTCAACTTAATTGCTTGTTTGTGTACCATGAGTTGACATTTTCGTATCCATAATAAGTTCTGAGGCCGATCTACCAGATGGACAGACATTAAATCATCCTCGAAGTGTTCCCTCATTGAGTATACACGAAGTGCCATGGATAGAGATAGATGGAGAAGTCTCACAAAAGCCGTAACCTTCCTACCAGACAATCCATGACCGCGACCAGTCCGCCAGGAGTGTACGACTGAGAAGAAGAATAACTAGTAAAATATCTATAAATTACAGAGAGACAGTCACTTTTCAAGATCTTGTCCGTAACAAGCATAATCATTATATAGGAAAGATAATAATAATAATATTCCACAACTATCACACAACCCCGTCTAGTCCTAAGCTAAGCAGTGCTTGTGTTATGGGTAGTAGACAACTGAAAAACATACTTATATATTTCAAAATACATAAATATTATAGATAAATTACACCCAGACACAGAACAAATGATCGTGCTCACCACACAAACATCTGTCCTGGGTTGGAATCGAACCCACGACCTCCGGCATAGCACTCAGGGCCACTAACCACTAGACCAACAGCCCAGTCGAAGATATGCGTCACATCCGCGTAAAACGGTCGAACGCTCAGCATAAAGCTGTGGCTTCAGCATTATGCGACTAGCTCATAGCGCTGGTTTTCAGCGTTAGCCGGTGTCGACATTCGACTCTGATTTATCTTTTTAGCCAGCTGCAGTGGCTGAGGACCTCGCCACCCCCTCAACACTGGTGTATCACCGTATGTGTCCTCACCACAACGTATTGCAACGATTTGACCTTGAGGAGAAGGACTCTCTTGACGAACACCTCGACCTCCTCACCAAGAAGCTAGCTGATAAGGTAACAAGATGTTTGCTAATGGTCTATTTACTTTGACGGCTTTTAGCTTCTTTTTCTTCTCCGATTTTCTTTTCCCTCAAAACATTTAGGCCAAGTAGCCACGTTTATACTCGTAGCCGTGTCAGCCGCATTTTAAGGTCCTCTAAAGTGAAGATGTAAAGACACTTTGGGCACTTTAGTAAATGGGTCATCCTCAGTCAGGGCCACCGCAGTATTGGGCGTCAGAGGGGTCTATAATCTCCCATTTTGCCAGGTTGCATCAACGGCCTACTTGAGTGATTCGACTAAAATGACAATGATAAATGACGATTTAAATAAATCAAAGGAAGGTGTCCAGCCCCCTAGCCGAGTAACTTGGCTAAGGGGGCAGCCTCGTAAAGTGGGAGGTTAAACCATAATGAAACAGTATGCTTCATCTCTCATCTTGTCCCGAAAAATAACCCTGCGACTTCTAAGCTGCCAGACTACGCTTTCTCTGTCCTAAATTTTTAATAGCAAACATTTATTTTGGTTCACTTGTCCCGACGTCTAGATATAGTTAAATCTGCTGGGAAATTGCATGCATAGGATAGGTGGTATAATCATGGTATAATCTGATGACAATGCATTATTCTATAATCTTTTCTTTCCAAACTACGCTAACAGGAGGGCCGCCTCCGTCTATCCAAGTCTAAGATTCGGGAAACTCAGAACGAAATCGAGAACCTTCATGCAATTGACTTCGACGTCAGGACTCGTTACCGGGAGATTATGGAAGCTCTACGGTCGGACCTGCTAAATAATGAGAAGGAATGCAAGAAACTACAAGAGCAAATCGAGTGGGTGTCCCAAAGAAGGGCTGAACTGAAAGACGAGGTAATAAGGGCTTTTGAAGTGATTCTTATAACTTGTACGTTTCTTTCACTTAAAACCTTGAGTAGACACTTTTCGCAATTTACTTTCAGTTAGCCATGTTTGTCCCACTCTTGAACAAAGAATAAACACGAATGCGAAATGACACACTTCTTAACCATTCAACCACGCGTGCTGGTTTGGTCCGACGAATGTTTTTGTGCGTTATTCGCCAAGGTTATCTGTTTGCAACTGGGTACTCCATCTCGTTAGCTCTTCAATCCCCATAGGTGACAGAAGAATTGACGAAATGGAGTATTTGGTCGTGAAGGTGCTTACCTGGCGGAATAACCGCGAGAGTGTTTGTCGGATATACCTATCATCGAGAATTATTGTACAGACTTTCAGAGATATTTTTATTATGATATAGTCAAATCATGCTTAGAAGATATGTATATTGCTGTTATATCGGCCTGTAGTAAGAACAAGCAGCACATCACTACATAGTAGATATAAAACAAAGTCGCTTCCCGCTGTCTGTCCCTGTGTATGCTTAGATTTTTAAAACTACGCAACGGATTGTGATGCGGTTTTTTTAATAGATAGTGATTCGAGAGGAAGGTTTATATGTAATATATATTTAATATCACCATTGCACCCGTGCGAAGCTGGGTAGGGTAGCTAGTAAATATATATATATCAACTTAAATATCAATTTTATACTAAACCTAACTTCGTACACTTATACAAAATCAAAATACCCGTAAGCGTCTCTACACCGCTGTCATCCGAAAACGTGGCCAGAAGACTGGCAGTAATAAGTGACATTGCCACGTTGAATGGAATTGCAAATTCTTTGGTCAAGAACGAACCCGCCCTCTGGTAACGCAGTGGCGAACAATATCAATTTAATTAATAATCATGTTTAATGATCAAATTCAAGGGAGGTGGTGGCATTCTTCGGTTCGCGAAAAACCTTTTGGATATACTCAACGAGGAGTTAGACGTTATCATGCGAGATTGCGAAAGTAATTTTTTTTTCTGTATATATTGTGAGTTTGTGGGTCACTTGAACTGACCATTAACATTTGTCTATCAACAGGTGAACAGAGGACAGATGCTGTATGGCGAAGCAGCTGCAGAGCTAGCGAGCAATCTCGCGGAATTGCAAAGGGGAAGAGTCCCGGAGCAGAGGATTACGGACAAGCCACGAATCCAATACTCCCCATCCCTAAGATGCCGCAAAGAACAACATTTCCCTAAAACACCACCTGCCTATACCAGCAAAAATTCTAATAATATGTTTAACAGCACCACAAATACCTCGAACATAAACCCGTTACAGGATTGAAAGCTTGTTGCGAAATGCTTGGTCTAAATCGTGTTTACTTATTTATTCTTAAAATTTTTGTGGTATATTATTTTTATAATGTTTATTATTTCTCTACGATTATTTATTATACATACAAATAAAATAATGCTGTATTTTTATTTTTACTCTTTTAAACGCAAGTCCAAAATTATACTAAAGAGATATCAGCAAAACCGTAAAGGCCTAGCAGGGTTGAAGCCTACTGGAGTCATGGGTTGTGTAAAAGATCTCCAGGTCCTGGAACGAAGACAAAAAAGGAACTGGACACGCCCTCCGCTACGCCCTAGAGCGCGAGAAAGAAAAAGTAGAGCCTTGGCCCCAGAAGGCTTCGATCCTGCTGGGCCCCTACGGCTTGCTGACATCTCCTTGATACGCGCAGTCGATATCTTTGTCCCGGTCCGGACGGTTACCGAATGGTCGGACGGCGTGCTACCCGTTGCACGCCGTCCGCAAGCTCGTGCCTTCGGTGGTTTATTACTTCTAGGCTTTGTCCCCATTACGTTGTCGTTTTGATGCATTCCTAAAATACAAGTAGGGATACCTACATGTGATCAGTTTCCCATAAAACTATTAAGTCTTGTCAGTCGCCTCATTATACTTATGAGGTATTGATTAGTAAGCATACTAACCACTCAGCACATCAAATAGACGTACTACATCAAAATTGGATATCAATAACTTCAATTAAGATGCAAAAACAAAACGCAATAAAAAATCACATCCACACACGCATCCAAAACAATGACAAGCCACCGCAGCGCTCTCGCAAACGAGCCCCCTTTTATTTTATATCTCTCGTTAATTCCGAGGGTTAAAATCCCCGAAAAAGTGAGCACTTGCCTTGTTTACAAGGTTTTAGATTTTAATTTAGATTGGGGTTGCGCCAACTTTGCGCGCGAAACGACGTAAACGTCAAACGGTATGGCGGGGAAATTGGGCTCTTTTTAGTTGCACGGTTAGGTCTCTGGGTTGTTTACGAGGGGCGCTCTCGGCGTATCCATTAAAATCGCATTCGTATGTGATCACCTAATACAATATCATCAAGTCCGTGCCCGGGGTGCTTTGTGAATAATTTCGCGGCAATCTGCTCCCGTTTGTATCGGATTTAAATAATTTCATAATTGGTACGGTTCAACTAAGTTTTTGTTGAGTCAATCTCTGTGACCCTTGGTTGTAAGAGTTGAACAGAGTAACTTAGAAGTCACTAAACTAATTAGTAAATTATAACCAACCATTTTTATCTTAATAAACACATACTCGTACCTAATCTAATTTGTATCTACTAAAGTCCTGCTACATCCATACCTAATTCATAACAAATAAACGGGCGATAAAAAAAAACAGTTTAATGAAGAGCCAACACCACATCTGTCGCGTTTATAAACGCATGAGCATCACATTTGTCTGTATGTTTGTTTTCCTTTGCCTCACATTTGTTCCGCCGGGGGCGTTCCACAAACAAAACTACTCGAACTCGGACTAATGTGTCAATCAACTTCGTTTTGGTTATTTAATTGGAGATTGGAGCTTTATAGTAAATTATATTTTTATTTATTTGATCTTCATGCAACTAAAGCTACATAGGTGGACTTACTGGCTTAGACATTCTCTAACAGTCAACCTAGGATTGCGGAGAGGCTTAAGGCATGTGCATAATAAAAAAAAAAAAATTGGCTTTTTTCTTCTGAAGTTCCAAGCAGCAGTTTGGATTTATGCTCAAATGACAGCAATATATTCGTGTTCTGTTACCTAACATTATTCCATCATCATCATTGTTCTCACTCATCGCTCATTTTTAAATCACTCATTTATTTTATTTAACATTTTATTTTTTTATTTAACATTTTCATGTACACACAAATATTAAGATAAAAGAAAAGAAGAAGAAAACAGAAAAATAGGTACAACGGTAATGCTTATTTCTACAGCAATCTCTTAGAGCATACCTGCGAAAGGAGAGTTGGAAAATAAAGAGATGAAGACACTGTGTGTAAGAGTAATAGGAAAAAAAAAGAAAGTACAAACAAAACAGAAATTAAAATATACAATAAAAAGATATAATATCATAAATATATACATACATATAATAGAATAACTAAAGCAATAATACATAATGATTAACAATAATATACAAGAGTTACAAAATATTAATTTTAAGTTAAATAGTGTAATTGGCTTCGGCCGTTCTATTTAAATAAATAAATAATAATACATACATATAATAAGCAACTATGACGAACTAGAGAGATAGTGTTCTTTTACTGCTTTTTTGGAAACTGCTAGAGTTTGGCAGCCCCTAATATCAGATGGTAGTGAGTTCCACAACCGTACTGCATGCGAAGTGAAGGAGTAGGAATAGAAATCGGAGGAGTGGGGAGGCGATTTGAGGAGATACTTAAGATGCGACCTGCAAAGTGCATCAGAAGGACGAGAGTAGGAAAAGCGTTGCCGCAGGTAAGAGGGAGTTTTAGGGTTATGAAGGATGTTATACAGCAGACATAATATCCGAGTGTTCCCACGAAGTCGAATAGGGAGCCACTTGAGTACCTTGCGAAAGCCTGAGACATGATCATACTTTTTAAGGTTGAAGACAAAACGAATACAAAGATTTTGCAAATGCTCAAGTTTATTTAAAAGCTCCTCGGTGGCATCCAAATAACAGGCATCGGCGTAGTCTATGATGGGCTGAATCTGCAGTGTTTGGGCAAGGGAGATTTTGGTCTTCAAGGGCAAAAACCTCTGAAGGCATTTTAATGAACGAAAAGTGTAGTGCACTTTGCGACTAACTTCAGCAACATGGGCAGTCCATGATAAATTCGAATCCATGATCACCCCAAGGTTTTTCGCCGTCTTCGCATAGTCAATCTGAACTCCATTCAGCCAGAGTGGAGACAGCGACGCAAGATCTAGCTTATTCCGCATATACCTACCACCGATAACCAAACCCTGGGATTTCTTGGGGTTAATTTGCAACCCAAACGACCGCGACCACTCCCCAGTCAGCTCCAGGTCATTGTTCACGGCGGACACAGCGGCTTCTGCATCCTCCACACGAAAGTGATGGTACAGCTGCAGGTCGTCTGCATAGAGATGGAAGTAGGAGGAGATGACTCTAGTGACAGAGTTAATAAAAATAGAAAAGAGGAGAGGAGAGAGAACGCCACCCTGAGCCACACCCGCAGTAAGACAGCACCAATCCGACGAAGACTCATCAAGGCGTACCCTCTGCGAGCGGCCATAAAGATAGGAGTGAAACCAATTAATTGTAGAAGAGAGAAATTAAGAGATTTAAGGATCCCAAGAAGGATATCGAAGTCAACAGAGTTGAAGGCACTGCTGAAATCAAGAAGAACGAGCAATGTAATTGTGGTCCATGGCCCAGCGGATGTCATCAGTAACCTAACCTCATTGTTGAGTTAAGCTCACCTTTGTGCATCATTTTTCAAATAATTGTATTAATGTTAAGTTTTTGTGTACAATAAAGAATTAAGAGTCATCGTTTCAGTCGAAAGACGTCCACGGCTGGACACAGGCCTCCCCCAAATATCACTATAGCGACCGGTCCTGTGCGTCTCGCGTCTATCAAACATCCGCGACCCTCACCGGTTCATCGCTCCATCTTGTAAGGAGACCTTCCAACGCAGCGTCTTCCGGTACGCGGTCGTCACTTCAGATCCTTTATCTATAATATACACCGTTAAATTTTGGTCGTTTTAATCCCGCAGAGGTTCGATTCGGTACATGAAACACTATCGATTTGTAAAGATAAATTAAAAAAATGAAGTACCTTTTTTTCTAAAACTCGAGGTAATATACGCATGTAGGAAATTAATTTCTTCAATTATACGATCCAATGACCTTGTAGGTAGTGTTCGGTCGTTGCGTACTAACTATCTACAGGTCGTTGGCCTCGCTCAGCCGACGTTTACTTGAAGAAATTTCGTACATGCGTAAATTAATTCGAGTTTGAAATTGAATTCTATATGTAGATACTTACCTGTCAACAGCAATACGAGTACCAGGGTACAATAATTACAGTAATAATATATTAAACCCGTCTTAGATACACTTTTTCTCGTAGACACACACAACTGAATACCGATGCAATTCAACGTAATCTTTTATCGCTGGCTCGTACTGGCTTCTCATTTACCGGCCCACTTGCTCGCAATACTGCTATCCTAGTACAATGCAGGACTTTACCATTATGTATCTTGAATTGTCATCAGATTTGTGGATTTATATGTATAAACGATTTTTATAACAAACTAAGTTTCTGTTTGTTGGGATTAAGTCAATTAAAAAAAACAAAATAAAAATAAAAAGACAATTTGAGCAATACGTAAACCACGTCCGAAAGTCACCGCGACCCTGGAATACGAAGGATAACTGAATGAACACAGGTGGGTTTTAGTCAGTAAAAGTCTGACACTCCCTCTCGCTCGATTCAGAGTGAGAGGAGTCATTTGATGAATTCCAACGTAAATAAGGTTTTCTGATAGCTGTAACAGTGAATAGGTTACTTCTAGGTAAGCGTGCTCCATCGCTTACCATCAGGTGAGATAGTGGTCAAACACAAGCCTATTCACAATAAAAAATAAAAAAGGACAAATTCAGCAGTCGCGTTTCGACCAAGCTACATTATTAAAAAGATTTTTAAAAAACGTCGAATCATTGAAAAGTTTAATGGAACCAACTCGAAAATTATGCAAATCAAATTCAAAAGCACATTTAATTCAAGTTAACAAGCTAAGGGTTAAATGTAACAAGCCATAAAAATTCAGCCAGCAATCTTGGGAAATTAAACAAGTCCCTAATTGTAAAACGCTTTACCGGCAAAATTATCAATTTGTGAGAATGCTGCGCCGATAACGAATAATTAAATGGATTACTAGCGCCATCTATGTTTTTGAACAGAAAGTTTTGACGAGAATGAAGTCTCGCCTCGTTAGGGTGCTTTTTGACCAGAATATGTGCTATGATTCTGGAGTTTCGACCGCGTACCGAAAGACACTGCGTTGGAAGACCTACAAGGTGGACCGATGTCCTAGTAAGGGTTGCGGTTATCCAACTAATTTGACGCACAGTACGTTCATTGTGGTGACAATTGGGGGAGGCCTATTGTGTT
Organism: Leucania comma; assembly: GCA_958295575.1. Classification (NCBI taxonomy): domain Eukaryota; kingdom Metazoa; phylum Arthropoda; class Insecta; order Lepidoptera; family Noctuidae; genus Leucania; species Leucania comma. The sequence continues at coordinate 7,312,196 of OY282483.1, forward strand.
TGGAGGTATTTATAATATTGTATTGTAGAGCAGTTGTGGGCGTCTTTCGACTGAAATGATTATGAAGTGCTATGCACATAGAAATAGAAAAAAACTTTTTACAAAAAAAATACAACCGACATCAATGAAAAAAATATAAAAAAGTGCAAAATAACTTTAATTTAGGAACTCGGTGTCTATTAGTTTAGTCTCTTCGTTATTAAACACCGACTTCCGAAATTAAAGTTATTTTCATTGAAGTCGATTGTATTTTTTTTGTAAAAAGTTTTTTATTAAACACTTTTAAGTTGTAGTACCCCTCAGTCAAATTTAAACAGATAACTTCCGCCATTTGGTTCCATCATCAAATCATCATGAGCATTCTAATAATACCAAATTCGGCTAGGATACACGGATTTATTACAGAATTCATCAGATCAAAATGATATTTTTATGGGACCAATTCGAAAGTATAATCTTTCAAACAAAACAAAAATTTTCGAAATCGGTCCACAATTGAACGAGATATAGGTGAACATAGATAAAAAAAACATGCATACAGCCGAACATAGAACCTCCTCCTTTTCGAAGTCGGTTAAAAATACAGATGCAGCTGCTGTTAGGATGCTTTTCCGCCAGATATGTGCTATGCTACGTTGCTATAGATGCGTTTGATATCCACCAATCATAAGATGTGTTTTTTATAAGTATTGAAGGATGCGTGCTATGTGCAGAGCAGAATACCTTCCTTACTATAGATACATCGCATAGCTCGAGTTGCGTATCTTCGTCGCGCTAAAACCCATTATGTTCATTTATGTGGTTTTAGTGCTAGGTGACGGCTATCCGAACCGGTGTCTCGATTAATGTGTCATTGCGATGATCGTCGCGTCAATAGAGAGAAGCAGAACGCAGGTAGAGCCGCAAGGGAGAGCTAGTGTGTAAAGTGTTCTTTACGAAGGCAAATACCTGAAACAGTTTTTATACCTACATAAACATGTATATACAAAGTCCATCAAGTACAAAACACTCCCTCGCGAGTTACTCCCATCAGTTTTTAAATTCGCTAAGCGCCACACACGGACCCCGTGTTTATATTATAAATAAACCAACATCTTTTTACTATTAATATAACCAGGAGCTACACGAAAACGAACTTTATTTTCTGAGTTATAAGGGCGACTAGGTCAATTTTATACAAGCTTAGTTTTTCCTCTTATATCTACAGGATATTAAAAGTTGCGCCACCCTTCTAAGTAGAAGTTTTTTTTTTTTTTTTTTTTGGCCTTAATGTAAAAAGAAAACGCGAAAAGTTTCGGGACGCAGCGAGTTTAAATTTTTCTACCCCTAATGCGCTTATTACGAGTGGGGGAAAATTTGATGGTTCCCAAACTTTTCAAATATGGACGGAATTTTATTGTGTCTAGTGGCGAAAAGTTTTTTTTTATGTTCATTGTAAGAATGAAGTGAGGGACGTAACATAAAAGCGGGCTACTTAAACGTGTGTTAAAATGAAATAAGCTAGAAAATGAGATACATTACAAATACCTACTGGAGTTTGAGCGAAATTTTTGCGAGCAAAGTTCAGTGACTGATTTAATTATTTGCAAATTGATTTCTAGTGGAGATTGTGTTGTACGAGTAAAATTGGTGTAATTTTGGAAGTAGATATATTATGTCAAGTGCCTGCGAGAATGGATTATGTGGAATCATTGAAACAGGCGATTTCCCTAAATCAGAGCGAGAGGAAGTGTCAAACTTTTACTGAAAAAAAAAAATTGGTACCTACCTTGAAATCGCACAACGGAGTCGCGGCAACTACGAAGATGACGGGACGATTTGAATTCCTAGAAATTGGCAAGAATTAACAAGGCCTATAGTTATAGCACTCTAATAGTACATTATGATTTAAGTGTGTAATGTAGGAGGTTACCGTCGAGGCGGTATTAAGACCCGAGCCTTGGCGAGGGTCGTAAGAGCCAAGAACGGTAACCACTCATTACTCACGTGTGTCATACGACGTTTTTCAATACACTTGTGAAGAAAAGTAATTTAGCTAACTAATATTACAACGGTAAAACTAGTAAATTTTTTCATAACATGACGGTAAAAAATTAAATCTGTTGTCACGCGGTAGGCTATGGTCTTTTGATCTTATTGCCTAGTCGTCGTTTGTTTTCTTGTGTGAAAAGTTTTTACGTAGTGACAATAGAATATTGATGTAACATTTTATAATGTTTTTGTAGTATTTAATTTTATTGAATTAAAATATTTTTCGTATCGCGATTAAAGAGGTTGAACAAAAAGGTTATAGCTACATTACAGCACTAGTGCGTAATGGTAATCAAAATGCCACAGTTTGGTAACAGGTGCCATTATATACTTAAGTGTAATGCAATAAGAGCCACTTTCTGAGCAAGTGTATTGAATAAGTAGATATTTAAAAAATGTTCCTGTAAATGTAAGCTATCCGACCCGATATGATCGGTTACTACGCATTCAAGGTCGACCGCCATGATGGTTCAACTGGTGTATTGAGGATTATAACCGATTTTCGGGTCTCAATCAAAGTGGGGGCTGAGCGTAACCATAGCAAATGGTTCAACTTATTTGCTGCATACTATAATCTATTTAAATTAAAAAAGTCGTGTTAGCCAAATCGGTTCAGCCGTTCTTGAGTTATACATAGTGATGTATAACTCAAGAACGGCTGAACCGATTTGGCTGAAAATTGGCGGGACATAGGATACTTTTTAAAATAAAAAAAATCCAAAACCCCTCATTTATTAGTAGAGTAGGCGGTAAAGCGGAAGCGAAGCCGCGTACAAAACCTAGTAGTTTATATTCTTAAAAACAAATGCAGTACATTTTTCCAGCTAACAGTTGAGATCCAACGTCCGGGTAGAAGAATCATCCACACTGCACGCCAGTTCCTCCCGTCATTTACATTTTTATTTTATTTACAGCTGGCAATACCGACGCACAGATAATTTCGTTCCTCTAACGCGGATAGAATAAATTGGAAAGTTACAATAAGGCTTTGCCTACAACCGGAGTTAAGTAGACAATCAAGAAAGATTTTAAATTCATTATTACGTATCCACGTTAAGGAAGCGTCGATTTACGTGAAATATATATGAAGGGACAAGATAATGTGACGCAATCTCAGTTAATCTGGATTGTTTCTCAACTTTTCTAGAGTCTGTGGATTTCTGAATTAAGTACTTTGAGTTAAGCTCATCTTAAACCCTACTACAATACCAAATTTTAACAGGTATCCAGGCTATAAGGGTTGGAGAAATATTTTACTACCAAAACTCAAGTATATAGGTACGAAAATAGACTATAGTCTATGGCATGGCATAGGCCATTAATAAAGCCATATAGACTCTATGCTGTAGACATACAGGCCTGTAATAAGCCTCATATTTTTAATTCTATGTACAGTATCCTGAACTATTCTCTTCGGTAATGCTGACTAATTTGCAGTCATTGCAGGTAATCTGAAGACTGCCACTATGATATTTCTTATGAAATAACCATGTTGGGGATTTATATCCCGCTGATTTAACAAGCGAAAATTGTTTATCAGTTCTTTGTAGATTTGTTTTAAGAAATCAGCACATCTATTCTTTAAGACATTGGGATCTGTTAGAGCACAATTGTTATTCATCGGAATACAAGCTTTTAATTTCTGGAAGTTTTTGTACAGCAAAATCCCCAACAAACCTATTATGTAATACTTTACCTGACCTGCAGCGTCGAGCGGTCTCCCATGTGTATCCTCGATATCAACAAAAAAAGCAATTAAGTGTGGACGAAATTACGGTGTTACCAACCACAGAAATATACCTCAAAAATAAGGTAAATAGGTACGTTACTAAATAGAAAATCCAACACAGAACAACTGCAAAAAAAAATGATTTAATAAACTTCTCTCATTTGAGATTTACTTATAAATGAGAGCATGTAAATGGCCCCAAGTCGTTGCAGCCCACAAACACGGTGCAGATAAAACCGTCCCCTCTTGAACGCCGTGTCGTTTTCATTAGTGTTTTATTTTTCCACGTTTCCCGCGCTGGCACTCACCACCATTTTATTTATCGGAGAATCTTTTTTTTTTTTGATCGGATACAAAGCTTTTTAGTATGGAATGAACTGCATTTTCGTAGTCCTCGGCAATTTGCATACTTACAATTTTAATTTTCCAAGCTAATGTAAGTTTAAAAAAAAAAAAGTTTATTGATTGTTTGGCTAATATTAATGGCATTGTAGTATGGCAGTACCGAGGTATTTATAAACATGGTTTAACGATTCAAACAGGTAGGTACAGCGGTTGAGAATTTTAGAAGTAATTAGGTATGTACACCAAAATGTAACGTTTAGATCATCATTCACCATTTTAAACCAAAAGGCTTCTTTTGCATGACTTTAGCCCCCCTGAAGCGTTCCACGTTTATCTATCTAGCGGACTCCTATCACCTTCACCAGATCATAACTATATTTATATATTATGTATTTATTTTTAGTACTAGGTATTTATAGCTATAATATAAGTATTTATTGCGTCAGGCACTAGTTGTCTGGCATTCATGCTGAACTGGACCTATTTTGGTGCAGCCATGAGGCACACAATTATTATTATATTTTTTTTTCTGTTTTTGTTAATTTATTATTTTTGTGTTACCTAATTGATGTGTTCATGCCTTATGCTGTACCAAATAAATTATTTTTCTTTCTTTCTTTTTTTTCTTTCTTTTTTTTCTTTCTTTTATTGCTTTAATTTAAGTTTTCACATACTCTTCTCATTTCTACACACTATTGCCTACATTTCTTCTTATTCTCTCCTTTCGCAAGTCTGCTGGAAGAAATTTATTTTTGAAATAAGCAGTACCTTTGTACAATTTTTGTAATTTTGTTATTTAATTCCTTATCTCTTCTACATGTATATGTCTGTACATAAATTATAAAATAAATAAATAACTCCATCTTGTAGGGGATAATATTTTGTTTGCTGTATCGGAATCTGAAAGCACTCGTGAGTGTTAGTATTAATTTATTCATTTAGTAAGAAGAGCAGCGTAAACGCCTACAGTTTAGAGGTCTTTGTAAAGTGTATTGTAATAGTAGTTGTTCTTCGTTTTGCACAGCAGTAGTTCTTTAAACACCTCTCCGTGAAAAACGGCCAACCCGAGGTACATTTTCATACAACCGTTCTTACGTGATACGTTTCCGAGATAACGTCAAGAGGCGGTCTATCCCGGAAAGTGTTAAAATGTCGGGCGTAAAGATGTAAAACAAATGATTTAAAACTTTATAAAAGAAATGTTGCCGGTTTTAAAACCCAAATAAATCGTTTTAAACGGTTGAAAACTCGTCTATAAAATGTGCATGTGTATGTTGTGTAGGCAGTGGAGTAGCTAGTCCCACAGGGGCCCCCTATCAAAAGTCCCACAGGGGCCCCAAATAAAAAACATGGAACTTTTTACAGATGCATGGTTTACCCTACGAAACGGTTGTGGATAACATGTTGCGAAGTTTTGCCTACGTGGCGCGGGGCCTCGTATAATTGATACGGCGAATACGGCGGAAGCTACGCCCCTGAGTGTAGAGTAGGCGAGCTGGCACCGTGGCGTCGTGACACGTCTGACGACGTCTACGAGAGTGTGAGAGTGTGCATTTGGTTTTAAACCAAATCAAATTGTTTGTTTACATTGATTGAAAACAATGAAAAAAATAATTCTTTACCAACACAGTTTTTGACTTATCAATAGTTTTATAACTTATGTAGGTACGTAATAGGTATCTACGCATCATGGTAGCACGGATCAACTAGAACTAAACCCGCTAAGTATATCAATAACGGCCCTCACGTCCCAGCCGCCGCGGGGATTCCAATTCCGATCCTGATTTCCAGCCAACGTAGGCGCGGGCTTGCGGACGGCGAGCTATGATTAGCTCGCTGTCCGACCATCCGGTAACCATCTGGACCAAGCCCAATTGGCAGTTATCCGTACTAGTGCAGAAAAGTGCGCGTGCTCACCACCGCCACAATTTTATTGTAATGAAATAGTTCTACGGCTACTACGGACCATACTTTCACGGATTCGGATCGGACGTAGTGCGAAACCGCTCTAAGGGTGTTTTTAATATCATGCGGATTTGCTCCGCATGCGTTTGTTATTTTCATATAAGTATTTATTTTCATGCGGATAATACGCGGGGTGTAATCCCGCACGCGTGATGAAATCTGCATGATAACAAAAAACACCCATTATGTTATGGTAAAAACACTTTTGGGACTTAGGCCTCCTTACTAGGAGAGGGAATGTGCCGTAAACCACCACGCGGTCCCGCCCAGTGCGGGTTGGTGGAGGTCATGTCTTCGAATTTTTGGTTTTAGGATAGGCCGGGTTCCTCACGATGTTTCCCTTCACCGTTTTGAAAGCAGTGGTAATGAATAAATGTAATAATTCTATTGTGGTCTCGGTCTTCATTTAAGGTGAACTTATGGTGATCAGTTGAGGGACCACCTTCTGCATGCTAGTTCTTTTTATAGTGTGCGGAAAAGGTTGTTACTCAATTCAAAAAACAGTATATCTATGTTGTTACTGAATAAATTACTTTTACAAATCGTTTACTAATAGTGGTCATCAATTTAATCAGGAAAAGGAAGGTGTGCATCTGGATTGAGGGCCCATTTTTTAAATCCTTACGAAACGATATAAAATTTACAGGGAATTTAGTTAAAAATTAGTAAAACTTAAAGCAATGACTCGTAAACTTAAACGTAAATTAAAAATGTTATGATTAAATAACGTGGGCCCTCAATCCAGACGCGAGAGAAAAAACTGGGGATATGTGATGAGTATGGCTGTGGGTGACACAGATGCTGATACCAAATTCAACACATTAGCTGTACGCATTATACACCACTGTTTTTTAATTATGGCAAATACTTAAAGGGCTTTAGAAAAGGTCTTGCTATTATTTAAGTAAAATCTCAATGCATAATATTCATAAACAGCAAAGTTATGAGTGTTTGTTTATATCCCAAAAACTCACTCAATTTATGGAAACATTGTACAGGTTATTGTTTATCAATGAAATAATGTTAATAAAAATGTAAAAACACTGCACTAAGTATTTTCTAGTAGTAGTTGTTATGAATGATGATTCAATTATGAATTTACCAATAATGACAAATTTTCGTGGACAATTATAGGATTTAGTTTTTTGTACTTTTAACTACACAAATATGATCAGTAACGGGTACTAATTAAGCCCCATTTCTTTGTGCACTAATTAAAAAATAGGGGTGTATTATTTTTTGGTAATGAATACTGTAAAACTGTAGAGAGAGCAAAAAATAACAAATTGTTTTCATGTTCCATGATCTTTATTCATATTCTAAATAACATCCTCTTCAAAGGAATTAGATAAAACTTCAACATAATAATTATGTTTTTAACATATTTCAGTTTTACTTTAGTTACGACAGAGTAACCATTTCGCATTGCGTAGCTTCTGGAGTCGATATGAAATTAAAAACTAATAATATTCACTACTATAACATATCGTCGTTAAAATCGAAGTTCATTTAACTACATAAAAACCGACTGTCCCTACGTAAACTCTCGAATCTGAAAAATTTGCATACTTTTCGTTTCAGTTTCAAGCTTGATAAATTTAGCTTAAAAAATATATATTTGTCTCACGATTCTTAAACCCAACCATAAATGTAACCAAATGTATATGTACACATAATAGTCAATAAAGACAAAGTTATCCATAAAATAAACTTCAAATTGCTCTCCTGTGAAGTAAGTTTTTCACTTTCGATTGTTTACTTAGGGACAGTCGTAATATTTAGGAGGTATGTGCTATGTGACCATAAAAGCGAATCTTTAACAACTAGAAATATATAACGGCACTTCAAACAAGGCGAATAGGGATGCAGGGGTCTATAGAAACAAAACGTTGAAGGATACTTTCACACTAATTAAACATTGTTAGCAACATTTATAACAACTTCAATTGATTTATAAACTAGCTTCTGTCAGCAGCTTCGGCCGCGTACTCAGTCATAAAGAAGCATTCTACTGCTATAAGATTATTATTAGTAATTAATAATATATTCCACAATATATTTCAACAACAACAACTATCACACAACGTCGTCTAGTCCCAAGCTAAGCAGAGCTTGTGTTATGGGTACTAGACAACTGATAAACATACTTATATATTGCTCAATACATACATATTATAGATAAATTACACCCAGACACAGAACAAATGATCGTGCTCATCACACAAACATTTGTCCTGGGTTGGAATCGAACCCACGACCTCCGGCATAGCGGTCAGGGCCACTAACCACTAGACCAACAGTCAATTATATGTATTGTAATTAAAAAACAAGAGCTTTGTTCGAAACCAATAATAATGTAATAATGGTATCAAAGCTTTGACTTATGCTTAGCCCAAGTAAAATTTTGTTTCTGTTCGCCCTTGCATCTCTATTCTGCGTCGTGTCGGCTGCTGCGTCGTGTCGTCGGTTCGATTCTCACACGGAGCAAATATTTGTATGGCCTACAGATAACTGTTCCGGGTGTGGGTGTTTGTGTATGTCAGTTTTTGTGTGTGAAGGCAACCACGATACAAGAGTAATTCCTCGTTCGAGGCAACGGTTTTTAAACAAAAAAAAGAAATAGTAAAAAGGTATTTTATACAAACTAAATAGTGGCTCGGAATATAAGATGAGTCGTTTCCCAGTAGCAAATTCATGTGAAATTCATCCCCTACCGTGGAAAAGGCACCCACAACACGTGTCTGTCTGTATGCGATAAACTCAACATCTTCTGAACGAATTTTTATAAAGTTTTCACCAATAAACAGAACGACGTGATTTAGGAAAAAAAGATTTAGTAAGGTAGATGTATAAGAGATAAAAGCCAAAAAATTAAAAGATTTCTAACACCGTGTGAAGAAGCTAGGGCAAGTCGCTAGTTCTTCAGGGCCAACGCTGCGTGTGCGCGGGCGCACGCGCGGTCCCGTGCAGCCGCGCCCCACGCCTTTACGTAATAATACGTTAAAGTTTTCTATCGACACAACTACATGCACACCGTTATATAAAGTTGAGCTAGCGGCACTGCGCAGGTAATAATTCACGCAGTCACGCGGCGGCGGCCCGCGCAGGCTCCTGCTTAACGCAGCGTTGGCCCTCATAATTGTTTTGCGGTGTATAATAATCCAGTCCATATAAATGGAATATTTTACTAGCAGAATAACGGTACATACAACCATTTTGTTCTTTTTTACTCTTTTCGTTCCAATCAAATAGTCAGTTAGCCAAATAGTGTGACGAGACCTTACATTGTGCATTTAATATTAATTATTAACGACGACAATAAAAGGCCAGTGTATCTAATAATAATACCCAAAATATAATAAGTCAAAGACAGGAATAAACAGTGTTAGTTACTAAAAATAACTATTTACAATTTATTATCCTATGAACCTTAATTAATTAGTATTACATGTATCAAGCTATTGGCCGGTTTACGAATGAAGAATTTCAAGTTGAGTTTTGTCAAACTCCATCCCTGAACACCTTTCAAACTTTATTTTATTGTATCTAGGGTAAGGACGGCAATCTGAGTTCGATTTATCGAACAATAGATTTCTTATGTCAAGAAAAAAGTTATTTTAAATCGATTTTAAACAACGTATCCAGTTTCTGTATTTTTTCCTGCGGAATGCAACCAACGCCCAGTTATTCATGAAACACTTATGAAATACATGTATGTATGTAGGATCATCTATACCAAAGGATCGATCGGATATATTAAAAAATCGATCTCGTTTATAAAGATTAGCTATCTCTAATTTGAGGATTGTCACGATCTTTGACGTAGACCACATACGCCGATCCGGGCGCGTCGCTCTCTATACATTTTATTTGGCAACTAGATTTGTAGAACTACATTAGACCCACGACACGCGACTCTTTGAACTAATCAGGCGTGGCCCACGTGTGTGTCGGTCTAATGTAGTTCCCACTTTAGTCTCTATTATCTCTAGCGCTATACTTAAGCACTATGGCTGTACTACATCAACATTTAGAAGTAGATGGATTTTGAGGCATACTATATACTATTTCCTTGACTTAATAATGCTCCCATAAAATAAAAATCTTGATTTTAACGCCACCTAACGAGAAATGAACTGGTCCTGCAGGTTACATCTCAACCTTAATTCTCAATTCGTAAACGGCCATAAGATTAGTATTCTTCCATGAGTACATAATTTAGAAAGTTTAAGAAGTAACGAGTTATGAGATCTTTACATTTATGTGTAAAGTTTCTAGCTACATCAACCTCGATTTCATTATTGAATTAAAGTAACATTAATCTTTCTTTTTTTAATAATTTTAATTGGAGGATATCCATGGGCGTTCCCAGTTTCTGGGCGTGGAGGGGGGGAGCAAATCAATAGGGGGGGAGGGACTTTTAACATTTTAACACTTATAATAATAGATAGCTTTTTAAACAATAGCTCTTTTAAACGTAACTTTCGAAGGTCTTCAGCAAAATAAACCGTTTTGCTGAAGACCCTCGAAAGTTACGTTTTTTTTTTAACGTCACTTTTTTATGTACACTGAGCATGTAAAACCCATTTAATAGCGGGCGGAAACGGGAAAAGGTTCATTTTCTTAACTTTTATTGAAAAAAGTAGATAGTAGGAACGTAAATAAATTCTAGGGGGGCAGCTGCCCTCCCTGCCCTCCCCTGGGTACGCCCATGTATCTATCTATTATAATAAAAGTGCTTCAATAACAACAATCTATGTCCTATTAGTTAATACTTGGGTAAAAGTAACCCGACTTAACCAGTATCCAACATGAAACGGCTTAGTAAAACGTCCAGGACACATCTTTTGACAAAAATTCCCTAAAAATAGCATTAAAAAAAACTGCAGAAATGTGAATATCCATATTAGTTTTTTTTTTTTTTAGAATATGAACGCCTATTATAAAATATTTAACTAAACAAATTATTTAAATATTATTAGATAATTACTTTAAAACCAGTCTATACATTATTATCTATCGATTCTTATTTTTTATGTCTGTCAACAGTTTACGTCGTGCAGTTATATTTTGCTTTAACTAAACATTGTTTTCCAATCATATATTTGTCATTTACGGGACTTATTTTACAGTGTTTTAATATTATGAGGTTAAACGGAGTTATGTAACTCATTCGGCTTTGACGTCGTCATCCATGCAAAACTCTGCGCCTAATACAACCTGGAACAAAGTAATAACTTGGTTACATTCGTAATTTTATCTTTACAAATCGATAGTGTTTCATGTACCGGGGATCGACCCACCACGGGATTAAAACGATCAAAATATCGATTAATAAAGATAAAATTAAACAATAAAGTACTTTTTTTTCTAAAACTCGAATTAATATACGCATATACGAGGTAAACGAGTCAATGACCTTGTAGGGAGTTGTCGGTCGTTGCGTATTAATTACCTACAGTTCATTGGCCTCGATCAGCTGATGTTTACTTAAAGAAATCAATTTCGTATATGCGTAAATTAATTCGAGTTTTAAAAAAAAAGTACTTTATTTTCATTTTTATCTTTACAAATCGAAAGAGTTTCATGTACCGAATCGACCCTCCGCGGGATTAAAACGACCAAAATTTAACGGTGTATATTTTTATGACGCGAGCATTTCATTACAATAAACATATCGTCTAGCGCTTCATTGCGCTTCATTACGCGTCATGTTTGGAGTCATGGTGTAATGCAACATTCCTCGGTACTAAATGTAATGTCAAGTTACATCATGAATATATCTAAAACTCACCCCTTGCATGTTAGCGACTGCCCGGTCGGTCTCCTTCTCGGAGTCATCGCCGCCATCTTCTTCCGCTTCCTCCACCACTTGCATCTGTGTTTCTTCACCTCCATCTAACAACAAGAACAAAATATATTTTATTTAGTTAGAGGCTCGCACCATTTGAAACACATTGTATCACTTCTTAGTTGGTTTTGACTATTAAAATCAATCTGATAGTGTATTTTATAATTAAAGATCGGTATAGTTCTTATTAAAATAAAGTTCTAGAAAGTGAGTTGATAATACCTCCTTTAAAATTCCAGAATCATAAAAAAAAACGAAGGGGTTTGTGAAAATTTTACTTTTAAATGTATGAAAAGGGGAAATTATTTTATATGCAAAATTTTATTAGCAACCAAGTAAATAAAAATATTTGTTTTTCAAAATTAAAACGTTTTGGGGAGTGTTAAAAATTGTATGAGAGAATTTTATTTCTAGGGTCAATAAACTTCAATTCAATTCAATTTTTTTAGGTTATGGCTCCATCAACTCAATGACATGTCAATAAACTTGTAAATGGTACAAATTCTAATTAAAATTAATTAGATAAGTCTGTCACTATTTTTGTTTCTGAACTACCCTCCAAATACGGCTTTCAAGATTTTATGAAAACTTTTTTCTAGCAAAGTGCTAGTTGGTAAATAAAGTTGTGGTCTTACCGTAAGCCATAAGCTCACCTTCGGACGCGGCATGTATGAGCTGCAGCGTCCCATCCACGATCTGTCCGGAGATAACGCCGGACAGACCGGACACGTTGATCTGTTGCCTCATCTTCTTGGCCTCCAGTTCCAGCTGTTGCTTGATGTACACTTCTTTGTGGTGTACTTTGTTGTGGTATTTGAGGTGGTGGGCTTTGGTGAATTTCTTGTTGCAGGGCGTGCAACTGTGGGAGAGAAGACGGTTGTGTTTTATGGTTGATTGTGAATAATGGGGCCATTCAAGTATTACGTAAGCACTACAGGGGGGTAGTCTTTGATTTGCTTATTTTTTATGACAAGAGGGATGGGCGGGTCTGGATGGTGATGACGTCAGCAGATTTTTTTTTACGAGAACAATCTCGATGTTCCAAAATCACATGAAAGTGAGTAGACACGCATCACTGAACAATGTTTACGTAAGCATGGGGGCAGTGAGATCTTTGCTTACTTTGACTGACGAGGGGGAGGGGGGTGGGTTAATATTTGCAGAAATTTTGCTTACGTAATACTTGAGCAGCCCCTAAGCTAATTTTTCATTGATCAAGCCTAAATGCTAGTGAATTAATTATGCAGCCTCAATCATTTAGCAGTTTTGCTAGCCTCAAAACAAAGCAAACTTTTACTTTCTATTTAGATCTTTCCATAGTAAAAATAACTAAAATATAATAGCAGCAACGAAAAATGTGGTGTATTTATTCTGGTTTCCCTTTTGAAATAAAACCTTTTATGCGTCTACTGTTCTAGAAGCTCTTGGATAGCAGGAATTATATCTGGGAATCGTCAACGTTTTTTAATTTTTTAAACAAATCACATATGAATTCTATTAACCGTCTTTTTCGGAACGAAGGTAAATAGGGGCACGCTCTGGTTAGTGTTCAAATACTCACGAGTACTTCTTCTCGCCGGTGTGAGTCAGCATGTGGTTGGCCAGCACATACGAGTATGTGAACGACTTGCCACACAGTGAGCACTGGTACGGACGGACTCCCATGTGTAACCTGTATAAAGAATAGCAGACGATTAGTACAGGTTTAGTAAAAAGTTTCTATCCCATCTGCCTGTCTGTCTGTTCCCGATAAAGTCTGAACGGATTTTCCTGCAGTTTTAGCCAATGAAAAGTGATTTACAAAGAAATGTATGATATACAAAATATTTTTAGTATATGTGAAGCCTGAATATTTTATTCAGAATCAGTGACTGAATCGATTCCAACACTTTTTGCATCATGTTATATTTTTTTCCAAAAATATTTAAAATTGATCACCACCGACACTGAGCACAGCACAGGTCACGGTAAGTTATAGCAGGCATTAAAACAACCCCTCAGACGCCCAGATGGCCCGGCGACCATGTATTTGTGCAGACAACCAGGTAACATAACAAGTTTATAACTGTGATTTTTCATGGTTAGTTATGAAATTTTGTACATAGGTTCTTTACATAAAAGTACTAGACACGTGTTTCCGGTTTCGCATATACTAAAGCTAATGTTGTATAGCCTGAGTGCCCGTTGCTGTTAGACTTTCGTCATTTTATAAAAGTTGATAGATAGTGCATGTTCTCAACACAGGTAGGAACTATAACAAATACTTCTGTATCTGAGTACTATAACAAATCCTTCCCCCAGGCCCTTTGAATAACTCTCTCTCGAACTTAAAAGTACAGTGATCGAAGATTATTGCTTTTTTCCTCGAAAGTATTATACAGTCTTAATTACATATTTTACGTCATAAAACATTCTTGTGTCTTCTGTATGTATATTTTAAAAAGGTCATGCATATTTGATGCTAATATTTTTTTAAATATACATTCATTTACTTAACTTACGTTACTTACAATAAACTGAACGCCAAAACACAACAGTGCTGGTATCTCACCAGCTTTTGCACCCTATAGTAAAAGTAATGAAGCCCTAAATCGCATACCTCTCATATTTCTGCATAATCTCGTAGTCTCTGAAGGATCGATCTCCGTAATGACGTTGGCATGCGACTTACCAGTTTTGTATGGTCAAAAAAAAGATGTAGCATAATGCCTCACGCGATTTGAACATAATACAACAGCTCAAGTATTGGACAGTCACCCTGACCAGACACAAAACCTGTCTGGTCGAAGGATCCTTACTTACCTTACTTTTAAGACTCTTCATAGTTCCGCATCTTTCTTTATAAGAGAACCCGACGCAACACAATATCTCCCGACTTCTTATCACAAACAGTATCGTATTGCTCAAGTACTAAAGTTCAAAATTCCATACCTTTCATGCTTTTGCCGAGTCCCGTAATCTCCAAACCGTCGGTCACAGATCCGGCACTTGTACGGCCGCTCCCCGGTATGGCGTTGCATGTGACGTTTCAACGCTTCCCTCATCACACAGGCGAAACCGCAGACGCTAAGTTATTTGAAAATAAAACTTATACCTTTTGTGTTAAGGTAGAAAATAAATTCTACCGTTAGATTCACCTGTCATGTATTTTCCGGTCGTTTTGGTCGAACTGCATACGCTGTTTCAAGTTTTATTGGATGATTCGTGAGATGTGTGTTTGGGACTGTTGAAACAATTTGGTGATAGTCGGATACTATGTAATTTCTCAAGCGAAGTGGATACTAAATTATGAACTTACAGAATTTAGTAAAGACCCAAATATACGTAATAAAAGTCAAAATCGGTTGAAAAGACAGTAAAAAAAAGATTGTTTAAAAATAGCTAATCTTATTTCGAATGGAGTACTCCATTCGAAATAAATAAATTAATAAATTGCAACTCTGGCCGTGAAGATGAGATTAATTGTGCTTTTTCGCATCTCTCAATGCGTGCAAATATTAACACAAGAAATAAAACGGAAGAATCGTTAACATCTTTCAACTACTCCATGAAGTTTTTTGCACATTCTTCTCCATAGAGATCTACGCTTTGGAATGTACAAAAGTGCCTGTAAATAGTTTATTTGAAATAAAATGCTTTGAATCTCTGACTATAATCAGATCCCCTCCAACAGTCCCGCCTACACTCTCCCGATGCGAACTGCACTAAAACGAATGTTTCTTTTTATCTAAGACAGTCCAAGAACTCGCCTCTCGTGTTTCTGGCGACTGCCGAAGTCCCCGAAGCGTCGGTCGCACACGCGGCACTTGTAGGGGCGCACGCCCGTGTGGCGCATCATGTGGCGACGCAACTCCATGTTCAGAACGCACGCGTACCCGCAAACGCTGCGTACAAAATGCAGCGAGTCAATCATCAGTCTAATTGTATACGCCCTATGTATGTGCCCTAGTCTATCATACAAACGTAATATGATAATCGCCGTACCACTCCAATGATTGACAGTATAGTTTCAAAACAAAAAAATCATAATATCAGTTAAAAAAAATACGAATTTGAAAGGGCGCCGAAACATTGATGTTTCAATTTTTTTTTTTTTTAACACATCGTTAGGCCAAATTTGCCAAATATTCTAATATTTAGTAATTAAATTTTTTGTACAAGTTTTGTTCCTTTTTTTGTGTATAAAGTTTATTCTATGCAGCGAACTTTTCATATATTACTCGTATGATTAATTTATAAACATGGGTTTGTCACCGCGTACGTAACTTGTTAAACTCATCCAATGAATAAACTGCTAAATATGTCCCCATATCCATATATTGCCCAAATGTCTTGAATTGCCCAAAAGTCTGTTCAAAAATTTGTATGCACTATTTTAGTTATAATTTATTGTGCATGTCAAAGTTAAGGATGCCTGGAGCCGTGTGTCCATTTAGTGAATCCTAGCATATAAAAGTCTGATAAATTTTGCAGCGATTTTATTGCTTTTAACAGTGGCTCAAGAAAAACACTACAATATTTTCGGTTTTCCTAAATTTTAGACTCGGTGCAAACACACAAAGGCCTTACTATGAATTATGCCTACATATTTTACGCCCCAGATTTATAAATTCAACTTTTTATAGAATCTAAATATTAATTAACGTGGTAATTAAATGACGTGGTTTCATGGATGAAAAATCAATTTTATATTAAAAAAAAATAACACTAAAAATGTATTTAAAAAAAAAAACAACGAGAGCGGGTGCGGGTGCGTTCTTCCATGTGTCAATTTATTTTTTGATTTAGTATTTATTTGTATTATTTATGTAGATATTTGATTACTTAAAACAGCGTATGCTAATTCGACCGATAGAACATGGGGGCAGGTGTAAAATAAGATTTAAGTATAAATATATATATTATTTTCTAATAATATCGGTATTAAACTTGAAACCAGTAAAACCAAACCAAAAAGTGGCCCACCCGCACCCATATCTCGTAAAATACATGCACGTGAACAATTTAAACCAAAATTACGTGAACAATAATGATTTACTGAAGTGATAAAGGATAACAGTTAATATGATAAAAAATAAAATTAAATCGTAACAGAAACTATTTCAGTAATACGACAAAATTATTTTATCTGCTTTTAAAATGATAGCTTTATTTTTGTCTTTAAAATCATGATTGAATCATAAATTATTCTACTAGCATAGCATAGCGTCAACCTTATAATGTTCCCACAGCTGGGACTCAAGCCTCCTCTTTGGGAATGGGCCGTAATCCACCACGCGGGCCCAGTGCGGGTTTGTGAATGTCGCATGTCTTCGAATTTTTAATTCTAGAACATGCCGGTTTCCTAACGATGTTTTCCTTCACCGTTTTGAGAGCAGTGGTGATGAAATAAATTACACAAAGAAATGCGCCAAACTGGGTTTGAACCCGGGACCTACAACGTGTAAGTCACCACTTGGCCACCACCATTACCACTTGGCCACCACTGCTCTCAAATTATTCTACTACAAAAAAAAAATGCTCTTATTGTAAGATATAACAAAAATGAAAGTCTTTATTAAATACAGAAGTTTTACATACCTGCAAACGAACGGCTTGATTCCTAAATGGCGTCGAATATGCGCTTGTAGCGATGCATTTGACGTAAATGAAGCGCCGCAAGTCTCACAAGTGTGTCTATAAAATAATTATCAAAGGAAATAGAATCATGAGATGAAAAGATCTAATATAAAACTAAGCTATTACAGCTATGAAACCATTTTCATTTTTCGTATTATCATGATGCGTTTCGGGAACACATTCATTATGCGTACAGCTAAGGAGTGAAATTCCTCGCCAGAGTCTGTTTCCTGATAGCTATAACTAAGGGTCTTTAAGTCAAGAGTGTTGGTTACTTCTAGACAAGCATCCTTCATCGTCGGCCTCATCATCGCTTACCATCAGGTGATATATGATTTATACCGTTAACCAAAAAAAAATTGTGACTCACAAGCTCGATAAAAACAGATAACGATGTACAATCGAATTCACTCTACAAGTCGCATCTAGTAACATTCTCAACACTGAAAAGAAGGGCTCCCCAAGATCTGCTTATTGTCGCTCTAGAATGATAACCTCGTATGTCCAAAAATCCAAACTTCAAAGTAACAAAAAAGGCAGTTAATTTTATCAATGTTTAAAATATTTTTATGTGCTTTTGCCTCATGTTTTGAATGATAAAAAGGACCTATTTATGTTATTAACCAATGCCGTACTTAACTATGTATATAATGCTAGAGAAATGACATAAGAAGTTTTCTATCCCTACATAAAAATAAAATTTTCGACATACGAGGTTTTCATTCTACAGCGACGTTATGGCTTGAATGAGCTATAGTTACTAGCTCATTCAAGCCAGAACGGGTGGGGCAGTCATACTGTGCAAGATTACTAACACCATATATGTATAGTACGCGGCAAATAAGTTAAACCCGTTGCTAGGTCACGCGCAGCCCTCCACTTTGATTGAGGCCCGAAAATCGGTCACTGCGCATTCAAAGTCGACCGCCATTATAGTTCAGCTTGTGTGCTGAGGATTATGCCTATTTTTAAATGTCATGGGACAGATTGCATTAACGAGTACAAAAAACTAGTTGCAGCGAAAAAAACGTTACACCTACGATAAAAATATAGAGTTAAAACGTGGATTTTCAAGGTGAAATCCTAGTTAATAGGAGGTACAATATAGTGAGTAATAGTGACAACACCTATAAATAATAATATATGCATTTGACCAACTCACGTCTTCTCATAAGTATACTTCTTCTTCTTGGTGGAGTACTTCTTTTTAGGCTTGGGGTTCAGGATGTGTTCTGGGATGGGCTCCGAGAAGGCCATGATCGTCTCCTTCAGAAGAACATCTTCTCCATCTTCTGTTTTGTGCTTGGACTTCGGCTCCTGTGGCGCCTTGCGTGGCCTGCCTCGCTTGCGGGGAGGTGGCTCCTAAAATGTATGAATTAGCTTTAAGAAAAATGAGGCTTTACGTTTGTTAAAATGTCAGTTATGCGAGCGAGAAAAAGCAACCTTAATTTTAGCTCCGTCCCTATAACAGTTCAGTTTAGGCCGTCAAATAGATCACGTTAAGAGCTTGAGGTAGGGCCTCTGGTCATAAAATGTAGGCGTATAAGCAGCATTGTTTAACTGCCAGAAAGTCAGCAGGCAGCTGTGTGGAATGTTTGTAGAATATACACCGTTAAATTTTGGTCGTTTTAATCCCGCGGAAGGTCGATTCGGTCCATGAAACACTATCGATTTGTAAAGATAACATTAAAAAATAAAGTTCTTTTTTCTGAAACTCGAGTTAACATACGCATGTACGAAATTAATTTCTTTAAGTAAACGAGTCAATGACCTTGTAGGTAGTTGTCGATCGTTGCGTACTAACTACCTACAGTTCATTGGGCTCGCTCAGCTGACGTTTACTTGAAAAAAATAATTGCGTACATACGTAAATTAATTCGAGTTTTAAAAAAATACTATATTTTCTAATTTTCTCTTTACAAATCGATAGTGTTTCATGTACCGAATCGACCCTCCGCGGGATTAAAATGACTAAAATTTAACGGTGTATTTATAAATCCTTTCTACAATATAAAACAAAGTTCCCTATCTCGTCTGTTTGTCTGTCTGTTTACGATAAACTCAAAAATTGAACGGTTTTGATTTCTATTACGCATTGTCACGATATCAACATCGTATACGGGTATAAGGGATGTTGTTGTCTACATTAGCGGGCAATCGCATTTCATGTCCGCAACAAGCCTTTGTATTTGCCCGAATACTTTACGATTCCACGAACTATTATTTATTATTAGTGGACAGTGGTACATCATCAACATTATTACAGCCGAAAGTAGTTCACTATTGGACATAGGCCTCCCAAAGTGACGCCACAGCGAACGGTCCTGTGCGTCTCGCATCTATCGCTTTCCCGCGACGCTCACCAGGTCATCGGTCCACCTTGTGGGAGGCCGCGCCAACGCTGCGTCTCGCGGTGCGCGGTCACCACTCCACCGAACCGTTCGTCCCCATTTATCATTTGTTCTACGACTAATATGACCCACCCACCCCTGAAGTGATACATGCTAAAAATAGAAAGCAAAATAAATACCATCTCCTTAGTCTCCGGCTCAGATTCATGTTCTTCACCTGCTGGCTCAAAGTCAGGATCATCTTCTGTACTAAATTCTGAAAACAACAAAATACTATAAATAAAACTATTATACTCATGAATCCAAGACAACAGCAACAAAATAAGAACAAAAAATATATTAAAAAACACAACACTAACATGAAAATGGTGAATGTGAGTTAAAAAGAAAAGATGTAATATAGACTCTATCTGATTAGGTTACGTATAAAAGCTATCTTTTAAAACATAATCAAATAGTTATTTGTAGTAGGCATTTCCACATTAGGCATATTAATGACACTCATTTGGGCACAAACACGATGTCATAAAAGTTGCAACCATGGAAGAAACGAAACAATACACAGATAACTGAACAACTAAATCTTTATCACAAGCCATTCATAAGCATGCTTCTAATGCGAAACCAAATCAATCGACTAAAAAGAGCAAATGTGCTTTATAACTAAGGAGAGTTAAGGCAGTGGCTTTAAGGGGATTACATCGCCCAAATCCAAAAAAAGACCTAGGTTGATTGAAGTTTCCTTATGTACGATTACCATATAAAAAATTAAGGGGATACTTAAGGACATTACTAATAAATTGTATTGATTTCGTTTCTCAAAAAAATACCCCAACTCTAGAAAAAAAATCTAGTAAATAGGCCTTTTTTGAACATTAATTCCATATTTTCTCGAAAACAGCTCTATATTTATACATTGAATTTATACCAAAATATATGTTACGATAAATTGAATAACTTGTATTGATTTTTTTTCGAATTTCATTGAATATCGATAAGTAATCAAGAAAAAACTCGAATCAGTACTAACACCCCGCGCGCAGCACCCCCTGCAATGCCTGTTTAGAGGTCAATTCTTCTCTACTAGTGTAGAGGTAAATTCTTGAAGGTCATTGAGCGATGTAATACCCTTAACCCACCAAAATTTCTATCTACTACAACTAATTTGATTATAGTCAAATAGACTAATCGCAGATTACAAACATAAATAAAAAAAAAATACATAGACAAACCAATAACGGTGCTTGTTTTTTTAAGACTTGTCCTGCTATAGAGCAGTGTTTTTTTTCCTGCTATAGAGCAGTATGAAATATTTTTTATTACGTTCTGTTTAAAGATCATGTATTGTCATACATTATGGCCAATGTGAAAATACCATAAAATAAAACAGAAAAGACATTACCAATGTTATACTGGTGACCCTCACCGTGACCAAAGGCATCATCCTCATCATGGTCAATAGGCTCTTGCTTCAGGTCCAGTGAACCACTGGCAAGGAGAGTCGTCAAGGCTTCCGGCTCTTTCTCGTGGCTTTTCGGCTTCTTGCGTTCGTATGGTGAGAGCTCTGAAAGATGTACTGGTGTCTTATAATTTTGTTATGATTGATGAAATATACTACTTCCAAATACACAAAAAAATAATATTATATAAAAAAATTCAACATCTTTAAACAGACTTCTTGCTGATAGTAACAGTGGCACTTTTTTTTTTTTTTTGTGGATATGGTAAAAAATCTTAAACTCAAATGATACACAACAAATTGGTGAAAGTCAATTCAGTCAGTCAGTGTCAGTCTTAAACTCAATTGATACACCACAAATTGGGATATTGATTGGAAAAAATTACCAAGTGAGTGTATAAATCACTCACATGGTAATTTTTTGATGTACCATCGAAGACACTTCTGCCTGACCAACCGCTAAGTTCATTTTTCCTTGCACTTAAAATGAAAATTTCAAAGGGTTTGGGTTATTACAGCCGGTGTACCACAAGGATCAATCTTGGGACCTTTATTGTTTATTCTATTCACTAACGATCTCATAAATTATTTCAATAAAATATTACCTGACATAAAAATAATAGTTTTTGCAGATGACACAAATGCAATAGTATCAGCGAATGACATTCGAACACTAAACGATGCCGTTAATGCGGCTCTAGCTATCTTTCATTCATGGTTTACTGCGAATAAACTTAAAATAAACGCGAATAAAACGAATGTAATGTTGTTCAAAACTACTGCTCGTAATAAAGATAATATGGACATTGAACTAAATAAGGCTAAAATTGAGCTTGTCAGGGAAGTAAAGTTTCTGGGAATGTATATAGATGATTTATTAAATTGGAAAAAAGAATTAGTAGCACTTGATTCAACTATATCTTCGGCGTGCTATGCTTTAAGAATTCTTAGAGATGAAGTTAGTTTGAAAGCACTAAAAATGGTATACTACGCGCTAGTAGAGTCAAGATTACGGTACAGTATACAATTTTGGGGTAACAGCTACAACTATAATTTTCAAAGGGCGTTCATTCTCCAGAAAAGAGTGATTAGAACCATTGTTCGTGTTTCCCAACAAGAAAGCTGTCGACCCTATTTTAAAGAACTTGCCATCCTCACAGTACCTGGACTTTACGTACTGGTACTTTTAACCACCTTAAAGAAATATATTTATCACTTTGAAACTGTTGAAGACAGACTTTTAAGGGAAAAAACACGTAGAAAAGATTTAGATAGCAAACTCACTCCAATACTTAACATTGTTAAACACAGTCCACTGTATCAGGCTGTTAAAATATTTAATAGGTTGCCAGTTGAATTAAAAAGCACTTTGTATACAAGCTCGTTCAAAGCAAGGCTCAAGGCATTCCTGTTGGAGAAATGCCTCTACTCAATAGATAATTTGTAAAATACAGAATTAAATTTTTAATATTGTTATTTGATTTATTGTTATTTTTTTTTTTCTATTGACATTGTAATTAACTTTTGTTTTTCTCACTTGTTTATTTATTGATATTCTTAATCAATTTAATTTTCAATTGACATTGGTAGTAAATTTTATTTTTATGTATTGATGTGGTTAGTAAATTTTATGTTTAATTATTGACATTCTTAATGGTAACCAAATTTAATCTGTTTGTTTGTTTTATTTATTATTGTTTATTTTTTAATGTAACTTTTTTTTTTGACATCATTGTTACTTTTTTTCTTTACTATTATTTTTATTTGAAAGAAGTGTAATATTGCATTAGTTTCTGCTACTTGTGTTCCTAGTTTGTAAGCTTTTATATTCACACACAATGTAAATTGTTTTTGAAATAAATCAATCAATCAAAGTTTAGCGCCACACCGCAGGATGAATACGATTTTTTTTTTTTAAAGTGATCAGGTAGAAATTACAGATATAGTACAAACTGTATGGTAATTTAATATCTAAGCAGTGTATGGTAATTTTTTATATTAATCTTTTGAATACTGTAATTAGAGACGCAATAGAAAGACAATGGTGTGTGAATGACAGTGTTTGCTTGGGGCTTGAGTAATTGAGAGCTTATTTCATATACATATAAATAGGTACATGCTTATTAGTTATTTACTTTTTTAATTAACTTAAAAAATTAAGTACTCAGGTATTTTTTTTAAACATTGCCATACATTAACAATGACTATGGGAACTTTAAACACATTCAATGTTTTAAAAACAATCATGATAGTACGATGATGGTCTATTTTTGGGTTATTTTTAAACTGAGTGGCTGTATAAAATTAATACCTTTGTAACTGTAACTAAGTGATCAGTGCATTCAACACCGCTAAATGAGCTTTATTTACAAATTTATGCTTCACATACATCTTTCACATTATTGTCTCTTTCCACACACACTAAATCCAGGGCCCTGGATCTAAGGCAGAGACGGAACAGAGTAGGTTTTAAGTCCGTATGAGTCTGACACTATTTCCCGCTCCACTCAAGGGCGGAATTTGTCATGATTTTACCTACCATAAAAAAAACACACACACTAAATAAATATTGAACATACCAATCTGTCCCTGTTCGTTAGGATATTTCCGAGGGCGTCCTCTCTTTCTTGGTCCTGGTGCTTTGGTAACAACCGCATTGCTCGGAGTCTTGACCAGTGTGCGGGTCCATTGACCCTGAGGGTCATGTTCCACTGGCAACTCATACTGCAGTAGCAGACCATTCTCTTGTTTGATGGTGATGGTTTCTGTATCTGTACCTGGTGATAATTTGTTGGTTAAGTTATGATAACGATTGTTGACACAATTTATTGAGCACAGCACTTTGTTGTTTGAAGTATTATTTAATTTCTGATATTGAGAGAATTTTAATTTGTAACACATAAATGCTCCTCCTGTCACACTGTAGAAATATTAACGCGGGAAAATATTAGTTAATAAGTACAAAAAATTTATACAAGCTAAAGTAAAATTAACTCTAACCTTTAGACGTACTTCCAGCGACAGCTTCAGAACTCTTCTTGAATTCCTCCAAACATTCTTTTAGTGTATCGTTGGAAGTAATACACTGTTGCTTAAATTGATAAGCGTAAGTTAAACGATCTACGCAATTCAAGCATATTAGCGTCGGCAAACTATCATTTTTTGACACCTAAAATGAAAACACCATTTCAATATTTTAATAATTTTCGAGTCAAATAATAACATCAATATTTTTAACTTCTGGGATGTCAGGAAAAAATCCAAAATCTGCTACAAATAAACCAATATAGCAACATTATTGTAGTAAAAAATCAAATAGGGTGGCCATCGCAACCATTTTGATGTGGTAATTTTTACATACCTCCACGCCGCAGCAGTAGGTATACTTGTCGCCAAGTTGTTCATTGTTTTCGTCCCAATCAAAGAGGGAAACCATGTCCCCGGTATCTAGACACACTCGACACGTTAATTGCCAATCCATTTTACAGCATTTAAGGGCGTAACAGCTCCGAATTAAGCTAAAAACTCAACAAAATGCAGCGTTTTCTCAAGCCGGAAGTTTTAAGATTTGACAGTGGTACCAACATGACGCAGTTGTTTCTGTCAAAGCGCGGCAAAGGTCCCTCTCCTCTGCCTCTATGATCATTGTTCCAGTAATTAATTTTCAGTTTTATCTGTTATTCCTATGCAACTTTAAGTTTTAAATAATTACTAAGATCACAGTCTAAATTATGAAAACATCATAAATCCAACACTGCTAAAACGAACACGCTTTCGGTCTACTATCAAAACGTTCGTGGCTTAAAAACCAAACTTCCTGCATGGAGAGTGAGTTTATTGGAACTTGAACAAGATCTTGTTGCCATCACTGAAACGTTCTTGGACGATTCAGTAGAAGATTCAGAAATTACTTGCAATAACTACAGTGTCATTCGGCGCGATCGAGGTACACCTTGTGGCGGTGTAATGCTTCTGGCTCGTGCAGGTATTCTTATGTCCCGACGGTCAGATCTTGAGACTGAGTATGGTGAAGACTTATGGGTTTCTTTCTACTTGTTCGGTCGCCCGGTATTCGTGTGTGTCGTTTACATTAAGCCTAGTGCTACTGATGATGTTTATATGACTTGGTTCTGTAAAGTAGAGAGTATTGTTCATAGTATTAAGGGTAATGTAATAATATTAGGTGACTTAAATTTAAACAGCGCTTCTGTAAATGTGAACAACTATTATTGTTATTTTCTTTCATTTTGTGGTTTGTTTGAGAAGAATGTAGTTAAGAATTCGAAAGGAGGTATGTTAGATGTTATACTGGTTCAGGAGAGCGCCAGTGTTTGTGTTACAGAGTCAATAGGTATGGTACCACCAGATTTCTATCACCCTCCGTTAGATATAAATATAAATATCAGCACAGCTTCCTGTAACGATTCCTTACAACCCAGTAACAATGATCGGTCTACAGATTGGAACTTCAACAAGTGTGATTATGAGCTTCTTGATACTTTATTGGCTGAGGAACAATGGACATCTGTAGCTCTGGCGCCTGATACAGCTACTGGTATAAATAGTTTTTATGAAACAGTCTATAAAATATTTGACCAGTGTATGCCCAAAAAACAGAGAAGTAAAATCAGCAAGAAAAGTTATCCAGTATGGTTCACTCACGACATAATTAAAGACTTAGCTTATAAATCCAAACTACATGGGGCTTGGAAACAATCTCATTGTACCACCGACTACAATATTTTCTCTGAATTTAGACAAACCCTTAAACAACGCATCTCGATTGCTTATAAGTCCCATTTACATCATATCGAAAACAATATTAAAAAAAACCCAAAACAATTTTGGCAACACATTACAAGTTTACGATGTAAGGGTGGTTTTCAATCTTCTATTCTCTACCACGGCCAAGCATTATCAGGTGTTGATGCTGCCAATGCGTTTGCAGAATACTTCTCCAGTGTCTTTCTTCCTGATTTTCCTGAGCTAAATGCAAATAAAATCAATACTTGTGATACTACTTCTAACAGCAATTATATCAACATAGCTCATATTTCCCCTGAAGACGTAGAACGCAGCATTAATAAGCTAAGGCTCAGTAGTTCAGCAGGACCGGATAACATTCCGTCTTCTATGCTAAAGCTTTTTAAGAAATACCTCACTGGACCTTTATGCCGCATTTATAATTTAGCACTGAAGACATGTAGGTACCCTTCCCAGTGGAAAGTATCGAGGGTTACACCCATACCTAAAAAAGGAGCTAAAGCGTCCGTTGAAGACTTCAGACCTATCGCCATCCTTTCTTCACCTGCCAAAGTATTTGAGCATATTCTACACAAAGAGATTCTCAGGCAAGTCAACAGGTATCTATGCGATGAACAACACGGTTTTCGCTTCAAAAGATCTGTTAACACTAACCTCATAACACTAGCCAATTACATCACTACCAGTATGGACCTAGGGAAACAGGTGGATGTATTATACTTTGACTTTCAAAAAGCTTTTGATACAATCAATAATGACATCCTGTTAGAAAAATTAAGTGCTATAGGTTTTGCTCCCAATCTCCTTATATTGATCGCTGACTATCTCCGTGATCGTCAACAGTATGTACGACTGGGCCTGTACAATTCTCAGCCGTATAACACACGTTCAGGAGTCAGCCAGGGATCAATATTAGGACCTCTATTATTTCTTATAATGATAAATGACATTCCACAAGTTCTAAAGCACTCCAAATGTTTACTATATGCTGACGATTTAAAATTATACTCTGAGGTTCAAACTCCAGGAGATTGTGTAGCTCTTCAAAAAGATATTGATGCTATTAGTGAGTGGTCAGTGGTTAACAAAATGAATTTTAACCTATCCAAATGTTGCATAATGACTTTTAGCCGTTCACGAAACCCAATGCAATTCACCTATACTATAAATAATTTAGAAATAACAAGAGTGCTGGCGACTAAAGATCTTGGTGTTATTTTCGATGCTAAGTTTACCTTTCATCATCACATTGTTTCTCTAGCCAAAGAGTCGTTTCGGAGGTTAGGGTTCCTTCTTAGAAATTGTCGTGAATTTTCAAACCATCAAGTTATCCGACTTCTATATAACACACTTGTTAGAAGTAAACTTGACTCAAGCTCTTGTGTTTGGAATCCGTACGAGAAATCCTATTCTCTTATGATAGAAAAAGTCCAAAAAGCATTTTTAAGGTATTTCTACAAACGCAAGTTTGGCTACTATCCGTATTTGTACCCAACCAAGTTTCTATTAGGTTGCTTGGGCTTTACTTCTCTCCAGGTTAGACGAGCTTTCGATCAACTTGTAATTGCTTGCAAGATCATACATGGAACCATCGACTCGCCTGGTTTGCATGGGGAGCTGTGCAAAATTTTTGTTCCCAATAACTATTGCCGGGCAAGACGGCATAAACTATTTGTGGTGCCTCGCTGTCGTACGGTTGCGCGACGTATGTCACCCATTCCGCGAATGTTAATTGCACTCAACGCTCTCCTTGAATCCAGTCCTGGACTAGACCTGTTCGCTGATGAATGGAAGGAGATACTGACAGAATGTCTGGTGATTTGCGAGAAGATTGAATAAGAGGCTTAGTTTATACATTTGTGTTATATTTTATTAAATGTGTTACTACATTTTGTATCTGATATAATTATGTAAGTGTAATCAGTGTAATTGGCATTTTTGTCGTTCTGATTGAAATGAAATAAATAAATAAATAAATAAATCATTTTTATTACGAATTATAAAAATATTTGATTTATGAAGTGGACCGCACCATAAAGGGATATTGCCAACTTCCTAAAAATTAATTGAGATTCTGATTCTGCCCCTTCCCCTTTCAATAAACGTCAAATCAGTGCAAAATACAACAATAATAAACACGATGAAATTAAATCAAAACGTATTGAACGTGTAATAAATCAAGCCAAAATGGAATTATTTAGATCAGAGTCGTTTTACATATTCGTTAGAAATGAATCAAGTTTATGGTGGAATAGGATAACGGGGGCATTTTCAGTCCGATCAGGTGAATATAATAAATCCTTAAATTTTTGGCAACTGCAGTGATATCTGACCTAGTTTTTCTTCAAAATATGATGTAGACAATTATCTTAACCTTATAAAGTTTTAATTCTTACCTAACTATGTTCTTCTAGTTAAATATCCGATTTAAAATGACTCATAAATTCTGACGGTAATGCTTTGTTTTAGCATGGGATCTCTCTGATATTGAAGACATAGAGTGTCTGGGCATCACTGATGGGATAATAGGCAAGGTAGAGCACACCAACATATTCGAGCCCCGTCTCATGATAATAAAAGAAAGTGCTCCTGTGGGTTCAATTTATTTCCACCACTCAATTTATAAAATCAAATCAGTATGCTTTTTGAATTTGGGACCTGTGAATCAAGAGATAGATCTGTGTGCTTGTACAAAACATGGATCTATGAGTACAGTGGCAAGTTCAAACAAGTCTTTGAATAAAAAGATGGGGGCAAGACTGTTTGAGAACTCAGCATTCCTGAACAAAACGGTTGGAGCTGTGAAGAATGTCAGTAACACTATCAAGACAACCACACAGCAAGCTGCCACTCAGGTAAGATCAAATCTGAATTATTATATAACATCGATAATTATGTTTTATATAAGCTTCCCTTATCTGCTGTTAACTGATCTCAATTATATTTGAAAACCTGCCCCCCAAGTCATTGTTATACATTGCTATAGTTGACTTGCGTTCTTGCCCAAGACCAGCGAGTCCAAATTCATTTTCATTTTTTTTAGGTTTTTCAATTACTTATTGTACAACCTGCATGCTGGGTCCTTGGGACCAAAAGAGTTATAAAATAAAACAATGAAAAATTTTCAAACATTCAATTTAAAATGAAGTCATCAGTATAGCTTATATACCTTTTGTGTCATAATACTTTAGGGAAATGTTCTTAATCATACTTATTCCCTACATAAACAAGACCTGCCCAGCGAACCCAAATTACTTATAATTTTTTTAGGATTTTGAATTATTGTACAAACTGTATAAACCCAGTCCTTGGCGCCAAAAGTATTAAAACTAAAACAAAGAAAAAATTTATCACACATTAACAATTTAAAATGATTTCATCAGAGTAACAAATACATTATTGTGTCATGATAACTTAGGGAAATTAAAAACATTCATGCTGATCCACTCACTACATAAACATCACATTAATGTTATAAAGACGAAAGTTGGTTAGTTTGTGAGTATGTTTGTTATAGTATGCAGTAAATAAGTTGAACCAGTTTTTATGGTCAAGCGCAGACCCCACCTCGAATTGATCACTGCAAGTTTGTCTGCAATGATTGTTACAATGAAAAGATTGTACTTCTTGACACTCAAATAGCTGAATATGCAAAATGAAAAAAAAAAAACATAAGAAAATTAGCTAACTTTGTGGGCTTGGCTGGCACTTTTACCTTAATCTTATGATGCATTTTAAAGATATAAACCAGTAAGAGTCAAAAATAATAGGGTAGTGGACTAATTTTTTTTTACATCATATTTTAATAAAGGAGATAAAAACAAACAACTTTTCCAAAGTAAAGGTATTCCTACGATAATTATCTCCAGAGATAATACGGTCCGAAAGTAGCATTTGATCACGTGACCCAAAATCGCTCCAAAAGTACACCACGGCGTGACGTCACAGCGTGGAATCGACGCGTAAATGTATGGGATTTAATTTTAATATTAGCTTTATCTCCGTGGATTTAGCGTTTACATTGATACTTTCATAATGAAATATGTTTGTAAAGTGCTATAGATTCTAACATAATAGTTTTTTTCGTTATTGGAACATTTTGATTTTTTGAATTTTTTACGATTTTTAAAACCTCAAAAAACACATAAAACATGAATTTTTAATTTTTTTTTAAATCTACGTATTAGTTTATTGCTCATCTTCATCATCATCATCATCAGTCTATGGAATTCCACTGGAGGACACAAGCCTATTAAATAATTAGAAATTATAGGCAACACTCTGATGTATAGGTAAATGTGTGCAACATTTGAGGAAAATATCATTAATAAATCAGCTAACAATTATTATAATAATTTCTCATTTGTGTATTAATTTTATCAAGAAAAGTCAGGAATTACTATTTTTTTCATATTAAATTATTGAATATTTTTTTTTTTTGTCAAAATATTGATGATTATATTATTAAACAACAATGGCACAAAAGTTCAATTCCAGGTAATTCCTGGAGCATTATTTGCCCCAAAAAGTCCCTGCTTTTAAAGAACATTTCATTTTCCTGAGGAAATTCGTCATCAGCTATTTGTCAGTGAAAGTTCTGTCACAATCGGTCAAGTCTTTATGGAGATTAACAGGAACATACAGAGAGACAGACAAAAAAATTAACATACCCTTAGATTAAATCAAAACTGGAAGATATTTTGCATCGGTCGCAATGATCAGACACATTTGGCGGCTTGCGCTATTTCGCTCGTAGGACAGCGCCGGCTCTTATCTTTGTCCTTGTCTATCAGTGACTATAGGTTTGCGACTGTGATGACACTGATCATAGATGTGTGAGTGAGTTTCAAGTCCAGGTTTTCTGATTGTGATGTTAGCGTATAACATATTTTCCCCTACATCTATGAACATAGCATTATTGTTCAGTCATTATACTAGTCAACATACGCCTAATATAGTTACACAATTTTTTCAGCAGCTTGTTTACTTGCCAATTTCAATTGCCTTGAACTGTAACAACAGAACGTCTCCATGAAACGTGACTATGCACTTCTGCATTCTTCTCTCGTTATCAATGGGCAGTAGCCATTATCTGGCGATATTCCAACCTTCAAAAACTATCAAAAGTTTTTTTATATTTATTAGCGGGTACCTGCGTGTGTTACTGCGCAAAAATCTTCTTTGTCCAACTCTAGGTATTCCCAGTTTAGCTGATGTCAGGTCTCCTTCTACGTTTGCGCTAGAGAGCTCTTTTCTGGCTCGTCTGTGCAACTCAGACTCGCCTGCTGGATTTCTTTTTGCATTTTTGACCACCAGGTGGCGGGTTGTCGTCTTCTTCCTCGTGGTCGGTCGGGGATAATTAGGGCCTTTTTAACTGGGTGGTTTAAATAGCGACATTTCGTCTAAAGATATGACAGTACCATCTCATGCGACTTTCAACCTTTCGGCATTTGGCACCACCTTGAATTAGGGTCAGAGCACACATATCAACTCAGGAGCAGATCGTCACCGCCTCGCCTTTCCTCTTGGCGTCAAACAGGCGTCCATGTAACGTAACCACGCGTAACGTAAGCAGATCAGGAGCTCCGGCAAGTAGACGCGGCTACAGCTAAGCGACGCCGTTCTTACGGCTCGCCGACCGCTGGTTGACGGCTAGGCGGCACTAGTTCAATCATTTTGCAGGTTATGTCTCGGTTCACAATACGTGAGTTAACTATCATTGCCATTAAACACGCGCGCAACACGACTGGAAGCTGCCTTGTGAATAACAACCAATGAAAGTACGTTCGGCAACGCAGACCACGGGAGGGGCTTGCACGAAGAGACGTAAACTAGGGTACAGAGAGCTATAAGCTAGGGTACGGAGAGCCGTAAGCTAGGGTACGGAGAGCCGTAAGCTAAGGTACGGAGAGCCGTAAGCTAGGGTACAGAGAACCGTAAGCGCGGGAACTCCAAGTCAACCACGCATCGCACCGCGATTCGTAGCTTGTCCCGAGGCGAGGCGATTACGTTACGAATCCGATTAGTGTGCGTTGCAGTAGGAAGTTTCATACAAATAATTCTGAACAGCTCGAGTTGATACGGTGAATATCCCTTTCCGAGTTGATATGTTGATACGTTTACTACGGTAAAATGTTGTTGTTGTTAGCCTATTATGTCCTACAGCTAGGCGAAGGCCTCCCTCTCCCTTATGCACACACGTCTCCTCAGCCATTTTCTTCTTTAGCGGACAACTACCTTAGGGGCCCCTCCGCTAATTGTCCGATACAAAAATAAAATATTTTTTTAATTGATTACCAGTACGAGTATCTTCTTCTACCTTTATCCCATATTACTTGGGGTCGGCTTAACACGTTTTTTCTTCCAATCTGTCCAGTCCCCCTTCACACTATCACTAACCCTTTTCTTTCATATCACTCCTTACAGTCTTCACACAATCCATCCATCTCTTCTTTGGCCCCCCTCTTCCTCTCCATCCATCTACGTGATATATTTGATTACGAGTATATTGTACTATATTAATCTTGAAAAGTCTCGTACTCATACAGGGCTATGAAGGTCTGATGGCAATCAACTAGCATAGTCAAAATAGAACTGAGACAACCGTTGCTTAACCTTTGAAACCTTTTTTATAACAATATAATCAGGTCCATAACATGAGAACTCAATTATCTATAGTACGCGGAAAATAAGTTAAACCAGTTGCTATGGTTACGCGCAGCCCCACACTTTTATTGAGACTCGAAAATTGGTTACTGCGCATTCAAGGTCGACTGCCATGATGTTTCAACTTGTGTGACGAAGTTTATACTCATTTTTATGTAAACAGAGGTCTTTAATTTTACAGTTTTAATACGGAACTCAAAAAACATAATAATATTCTTCAATTTAATATTTTAGTTCAAATGCAATCAAAGCGCAATAAGAAATTTTCAATTTTGGAAATCCCGGGATTTAATCGACATATCAATGATTCCGGGATTTCAAAGGAGGTATTACCAACTCTATATTACTTTCTTCCTCAAACTTTAGGCTTAGATTAGGACTGAGGGACTGTACTTTAAAGGTTGTAGTTTTCAGTATCTATATATCTATATATGTTTATAAATTCCCTGATTTGTTCTACAATTCTTTTAAGTGTACTGCCAAATCCTACGATTTTTATTGTGCGTAATACCAGAGTGGTCCCTCAATTAAAAAAAAATAAAATCGGTTAACAGTTGCCGAACAAGATACAAAAAAAAAAGATTGAGGCGACTTAAGAACCTCTTTTTTTGGAAGTTGGTTACATATTATTTCAGTTTCCTCTAGATATGTTCATGAGAGTTAGGTTGTTCTTTTTACGACTAAGGGCGCCTTCAAATTAGCCGCAACGTGCCTCGCACGTGCGACGGCGGCGCGGTTGCAGCAGTGTCGCCGCGTTTCTTTGTTTTTCCATGTAAATATGACTGCTGCGCCACAACCACGCGTTTTTATTTATGTATATGAAATAACAAAGCAGCGCGGTGACAGCGCTGCCGTCGCGCAGCAGTTTACGACAAATTTGAAGGCGCCCTAAAGGTACGTTTAGACTACGACACTTTATACGGTACACTCAGTGTATACATCGAGTGTCTCTATATGAACACGAGTATACAACTAGAGACATTCATGTTCATATAGGGACACTCGATGTATCACTGAGTGTACCGTATATAGTGTCGTAGTCTAAACATACCTTAACAATTCAATAATTAAACAATAATTATGATAGATAATGCCGGGAACAAGCTGTCGCTATTTTGATCCATATCCGAAAACTTCCCATCAATCATTAAAACTGGTACGCTTGTTTTTTTTTTTCACTATATTTTAAATCAGAATTCGAGATAATTATCAAATGGAATAATAAACTCTATTTCTCGCAAAACTAAGTAGAAATTTCATTCTTATCTTGATGATTTAAAAATGAACTTGAGGTTGTGATGGGTTTAAATTATCTCGAATTTTTATTTCAATTATGGTACTCTTACTTCCTGGTACATCGTATGTCATTTGTGTCACAGAAAAGTCTATTAAACGAAAGTAGAATGACATCCTTTCTTCCATAGTACCTACTATTGTAACACGCATAGATTCTACCAAATAAGTAGAAACGTTGCATATAGTGGTAGGAATAGTCTTTTCGTAACAAATATATCTTAAAAATTAATAGAGGTAGAAAATAAAAAACTATCATGGTCTGATTACACCCCAACACACAAACTGGACTATTGACAAACTTTAACTATTTCAAAGCAGAAAAAAAAATGTAGTCGTATTAGTACAATTAATTAGAATCTCCAACAAATATACAGATAATATTTGTCACAAAAATAAAAATATTAAGAGGGCCCTTCCTTACTCGTCTATCGCAAACCTGGGAATAGTTTTAAAGCTTGTTGCTTCATCCAACACAATGTTTAATGAATAGGCAATGCGAAAACAGAAAGATATCGCCTGAGAACCCTGTTGCCATTCGGTAATTCCATCATTTATTAGAAATTTCAAAAAACTTGTTCTGGGATATACGTGTTCTTTTTTTTAAACTTTAAAAGTTTTTGGAAAAAAAGGGTAATTATTCAAAGTCATGATTAATGTTCAAGGTTTCTATAGTTATATTTTCTTTTTTTTTATTAATGAGTACAATATGAAGGCAAAAGTTCACGCAAAATAGCAGATTTTCAGCTGTCTTTACTGATTAGTCTTACACAAATTTATGATTTTATTTCAATAGAAACCAAGACAACATCCATAAAATATAATGTAATTCGGGAAGGACGCTCTTAAGTACATAAAATTACCTACATAAAATATTCTCTAAGCTGTGAGACCCAGGCTTATTATACTCGTATTTATGCTAACCACTAATTTCATTTCCACCCAGGTAAAACAATCAGTAAAGAAACAGCGTGATCCAAAACTTGCTGAGCGTTTCGAGAAGCGTCTAACAGATGAACTGCTCAAGATATTCGATGACTCCGAGAGTTTCTATTACTCCCGCACCCTGGACTTGACAAACAGTCTCCAGAGGCAGTATGAGATCGAGAAGATTCTGGAGTCAGAAGCTGGGACTGGGAAACCGGTGGTGGACATCACGAAGTGGTGGAAGCATGTCGATGATCGGTTCTTCTGGAATAAGCATATGTTGAAGGATATTATTGCGCTTGGGGTAAGTCAGCAGAGCTTTTTTTTTGAGGTGGGAAATCATCAAATAACTCTTCTCTCTGCGTTAAAGTTTCATCAAGTTTGCAGCGGGCTTGAAGCGGCGCCCCGTAAACTTGACCGTGTATGGTTATCAGTATGCATGACAAGTCTACCTATTATCTGTTTGAACGGTCAAGTATGCATGACGGTAGTGAGCTGCAAACTTGACGGTGCACTGAATCATGTATGGCTGCCTTTATATCTTCCATTGTACATTTTAAATAGACAGATAAAACATACCTAGAAGGAAATTTTGGCTCCCACAAACAGGTGCGACGCGAAATTGCGACAACGATGCGAGGAGTTCTTTTGTCGGCGGACACAAAGATAAAGATAAAGATCATTTTATTTGTAAAAACATGGGTATACATACAACATTAGCATGCAGGATGTTACAAATTTATCTTTGTCCGTACATGTTTCACCCTTTAGGCGTACAAATTTATAATGTTTACAAAATACAAATTAACAGAATAATAGAATTAATAAAAATTGAAAACAAAAAAAAAAAAAATCACGAAATAAATTTTAAAAATGTCAAATTGTAATTTATAAGTATGCATGCGTAAAAAAAAAAATATAATGTCCGAGTAAAATATAAAATGTCAGAATAAAATAATAATAAAAATGTCAGAATAAAATATAAAATAAAAATGTCAAAATTAAATTAAAAAAAAAATATGTCAGACTAAACTAAGATCAAATAAAAATGTCAAATAATTATTAATATGCATAATAGAGTCTGTCTAACGAAAGCGCGACCTGGAGTTTTCTTTTTAAATTAAATTGGCAACATAATGTTGCCGTCAAAAGCACGTCAAAGTCTATGATTGCAATTGTCAGTATTTTGTCAAAGATTGATTTTAAAAATATAATTGCTTATCATGGGTAAAACAATAAAAAGTTATGTAGGAAAGCTGTGAAATACTATGATCAGTAAGTTTAAAGAAAAACAAGAAGAGAAAGTAGTGGTTTTTTGTGGTCGGGTTTTTAAGTTAGTATGACATTATAATCTTGATCATTGTTGACTGACTATTAGATATATTTTACGATATGATAATAATTTTTCTTATGTTTATAGATAATCTTGCAAGATATTAAAGGACTGCGCGAAATAAATAAAAAAAAAATTGAATCTCACACTTAAAACTAAGCTTTAAGAAGAAATATCTTCATTACCGCACTTTATATGTTCAAAAGCGGTCGAATTTATGTGATGAAATAGCATACTTTGAGGATGATAAAATTCAACATTTTGTGTTATTCACCTTTTCCCGTGACTTTCTTGATAGAATAGTAATATACCAATAAATAAATCTTTACTCGTTTTTGTATTGTATTGGTTATTATAGCTGTCCAGTATTGTTCTACTGCTGTGCAAAAGCCATCCACTCTTTCTAATGGTCTCAGTCCCTTACTCACATTCCATTTCTTAGAAAGACATCCAGGTCGAGTTGGCAAACCTTGAGTTTAGACTTTTGGATGTTAGTCAAACACCAAGTCTGTATACACCATAGGTCAAATGAGGAGATTACACATGTCCATAAGCTTACGCTTTAGTGATATGGGCAAAGTGCCCTTAAATAGTTCCTTGGTGGACCAGTAACTTTTTCAGATATTTTCTGTTCGACACGTTATTTCTTTGTCTTACCTGGCCCAGAAAGAGACTACTTGGCCCAAATAGAAAATAATATATTTTAAGACGTATTGTATATTCTGTCCGCCTACGTGTACGTTCCTTTAGGAGCTGCTGGTTATGATTTTGGTCTTCAACATTTTTATATGTAGACCAACCAGCATTTGATCTAGTCCTGTGGCTGTAGGAGAGAACAGGACAATATTATCAGAGAAACGCAAATTACTTAGCTTTGCTGATGACAATGCCCTTCTCTTCCCATTCGACTGCTAATGTCTGAAAGAAGTGGTGAATAACTTTGGGGACAACGGGACGCCCTGTTTGACTCATTTCTGTTTGAAACATAGGATCTAATCTCTCTAACTTGCTGAAAGAAGTATGTGTGGATTCTATTTTTTGTTTTGTAAGGGAATTGAATATTTCTGAGTGTGTGATGCTGTTAAAAGCGTATTGGTTGAGTATATTTATTTCTAAAAATTTTGTGTTCCTCATATTAGGAATATAGTTCGTCAAAAAGAATTATACGATTGTCGCAAATACAAAAAAATACTCAAGTATCAAAAATTTTTTCTCCTAGTATGACAGTAATACCATATTCAATATTTTTTGATTTGACCTCATTTTCTCAGGTCGCGCTTTCGTTAGACAGACTCTAGTAGTTATATCTACATCAATCAAATTAAGGACCATACAAAAAAAAAAAAAATGTCAAATATTGTCATTCAGAAAGTCACATATACTATAATAACACTTGTCTGTTAATAAATCTCGAAACTTCTTTTTAAACAAATTTATTGGTAATGTTTTATAAGACTGTGGTATTTTATTATAAATTTTAGGAGCCAAACAGAAAACACTTTTTCCCATTAATGCAGTCCTTGATGTATGCGTACACAGTTGATTATTGTCACGTCTATTACGGGGGAAGGTGTCGGCTAGTCGTGGAAATAGGTA
This sequence comes from Leucania comma, assembly GCA_958295575.1. Classification (NCBI taxonomy): domain Eukaryota; kingdom Metazoa; phylum Arthropoda; class Insecta; order Lepidoptera; family Noctuidae; genus Leucania; species Leucania comma. The sequence continues at coordinate 7,350,125 of OY282483.1, forward strand.
CTGATTCATCCTAACAAATGTCGCAATTTCAAAAATATACAAAGATGGTAGAGTCAATAATTTGTGTTTTTTAAAGAATGGCACACAGGTGTCGGTCGACTTCAAATTGAACATAGCCCGAATACATTTCTTTTGTGCTTTAAATGCTATTAATTTGTCAGTGGAATTCCCCCAAAAAATAATGCCGTAACGCAATAACGATGCTACTAGACCATGATACGCCGTTACTAAGGCATCTGTGTTTAGCTCTGGTGCTAGTTTATATAATGCGTACGCCGCAGAGCTTAGTCGTTTACATAGGTATTCGATGTGTGCTTTCCAGTTCAATTTAGAATCAATAATAACTCCTAAAAATTTTGTAGTGTCGACTTTATCAAGTACAGTTTTCTCGTATATAACGTTAATGTCTACTGGCTGGGAACGTTGCCTAAACAAGATAAAACAATTCTTTTTTTTACTATAATATTGTCGATGTTACAAAAGATATCAATCTTGCAACGTTTACAAAAGGATTATTTAATTTGAACGTAATCAGATGAACTACAAATGCAAAATTACTTTGGCCATGAATTAATCGCTCGAAAACGCAACAATTGCAAAGCAAATATTATGTAAGGTCGTTAATATTTATACTGGGTTTTATGCACGTTAATTAGACTGGGATTTTATTTGTGTATCTTTGAACACCATCTCATTTTGTGCAGAAGGTACACTCATTTTTTGAAAGTATTAATATCTACTAACTTTTCCTCTCTGGCTGAAACCAGAAAGATGTCTAACAGTCAATGAATGTAGTATATCTTTCGATATAATCAACTGATTGCGATGAAACAAAAGTCTAAGTACCTAACATATCAAGTTAATAATACACAATTTTAATGTATAAATGATATTTAAATCGATTTCGTATATTTAACGTGATGCGCGCACAACTAATAAATATGTAACTTCAAATTATCTTGGAAACAGTATTATTTTGAAGGTTGTTTCTAAATTAGTATAGATGTATTCTGTTCTGTTCTGTTTAATATATTGATATTTGCTAAACTGCTGCTGATTGGTGTGTTATTGCCAAGGACGTTTGTTTCGGAGAAGGGAGGCTTAGGGGATTCAAACCTTAGATATCGATGCCTTTCTTACGAAAGAAGCGCAACATTAGAAATTAAATGGCAAAGTGGAAAAATTAATGTGAAATTAAACTTTTTAATAAAGTTGTTCAAAAAGTGATATTACTTCGTTTGACAATCTCAAATAGCTGAATTTTGAAAGGATTTTATTGTTTTTTTTTTTTTGTATTTGCGTTTTTGGAAAAGTTAAGTACTTTTTGATACAAATGATAAAAAATAATAATCATCTGCCTACCTCTGCTCTTAGATCCTATTTTCAGGCACACCAAAGCGATGTTCTGGAACTCGTAAAAGAAATAAATCGCAAAGCGTACACTTATTGCTGTATTCAGAGATTGACGACGCTTCAGAGGTGCTCAAAAGTCCTTCTGTCGCTCTCATACACCTTGAAGAGGCGACAAGAGGCTTAAAGAAAAAGAATCGGTTGCTAGTATATTTTTTTATGGGACAAATCATAACAAGGGATGTTATGATGTGTTTAGATTAAATGAAAAGTGTTAAAGCAAAAGCATTATTTTCTAGAGGTTTTTTACATTTTTGTTCTTATGGATAGTTACGAATGATCGGTTTTTACCCGACCGCGCCAGATGGTTATATTTTTCAGAAGTAGTTTTTGTTTTGTATGTACATTTCTTTGGCATGCCCTAAAGCCTAAACGGTATGTTGCATTTTAGCTTGAGAAGTGTCTTTAGATTCGTCTCAGGCCCACTGTTCACGGACGCGTAGCTTTATAGACCCGTATTGTGACAGCGTCGCGTGTCGTCGTGTCGTTGTCGCATCGTCGACAGAGTTTTATAGTTTTGTATGGTCGCTTGTACGTATGCGTACACCAAGCGTATAATGACGAATACGCGGCTACGAAGCTCCGTGTCCGTGGATATTAGGACTTAATTGTGTTCATATTGTCATTCAATCTACATCTTAACATTCCTGCTTTTCAACAGAGCCCATGCTGCGACCAATGGGTGCTTCCCATCATCCAAGGCTACGTCCACCTGTCACAGATAGCGGTGGAGCCCGCAGACGCCAACCCTCTGAATACGGAGTCGCTCAGCAATGCGAACTCTTGTGATGAAACCTTCACACTGGGTCTTATATCGAGGAGGTCGAGATACCAGGCGGGGACGAGGTGAGTGACATTTGTTGAAGGATCAAATCAAATCAAAAATATTTATTTTTAACTAGCTTTCGCCAGCGGCTTCGCTCGCGTGAAAGTAAATTTCTCCATACAACTTTGGAACCCTGTTTCACCCTCTTAAAAGATTCAGCTGTGCGTTGATGTTGCCTCTCAGTCAGTCAGTTTCTCTTTTTATATGTATATTTTAAATAAACCATCTACAGGCAGTTTTGAATTGACAAAATATCAGTCAGTCAAAAAGTAAAGCTAAATTGCACGTTCCAAAGCGTAGGTCTCTATGAAGAAGAACGTGTAAGAAAATCCATGGACACTCTTTTAAATCATGTTATGAGTGAACCTATGAACCTACCTACTACTAGGGTCCTTATTAACAGTGATAGGAATAGGTAGTGCCTATTTGCCTAAACTTTGAAGAACAGAGACAAGAAACGGAGACTTCCTTAGGACTAAATTTTTTCCGAGACATCTATCCCGAAATTTCGAGACAACACTTAAATACATTTAAAAAAATTGTTATTTGGAATAAGTAATTCGTCTATATTTACCTAAAGTTTGCGACTAGATATATCATAATAAATAACATACACAGTCGTTACAACCATTCAATGTTCTGAATTTTTTTTTGGAGAACATTTTGTAAATGACTTGTTGATCGTAATACACAATGAATCACAATGTTTTTATAAGAAGCCGTACACGTTTCGAAGTAAATATCTTCTTTCTAGCTCACTCTCGGCTACGTTTAATGAGATTTCTAAAGTTTAAGTGTAAAAAAAGGCTTTCAAATAATAAAACGGTAATTTTTTATCATTTTAGCATTATCTATAGTAGAAAGAATTTATCATTAAAAAAAGGTACTTAAAATAAATAAATAATTCATTTATTTGCCAGAATGTAGGTATACAAAGTGGTATGATCTTAATATTAATGAGGCTTTTTTTTGCATGGAAATCTCCTAAGAATCGCCAGACAATATCAGTGGTGTCAAAGGACCCTTACTTTTTTTTTAACTAGTTAATGCCCGCGGCTTTTCCCGCGTGTACTACTGTTTTTGTATCCCATGGGAACTATACTTTTTTTTAATAGGAAGTAGCTTATGTGCTAATCCACACCTTAATCTATATCACTACCAAATTCAGCATTTTCAGCAATTGAGTAATAGACATCCATACAAACTATCACATTTATAATATTAGTAATTGCATAGGTATTAGATATAACATAGTCTGTGGTTTCTGCCTACTCCTCCGGGATAAAGGCGTGAAAAAATACGGAAGTCATCTATATCATGCACATTTTAAGAAGACCTCTCTGATTACAACAATACAAACACACGCAGTGTGTGTCACTAGGCTGATATAGCCTTGCATTGCATTGCATCAGCCTTATAATGTTCCTACTGCTGGGACTCAGGCCTCTTCTCTAGGAGAGGGATATATAGACTAACATAGGATAGGCTGATATAGGATAAGTTGTTATTATGGAGTTATAAATTATAAATGTTATGTCTAATCGCAAACTTTAGATAAATATAGACGAATTACTTATTCCAAATAACACATTTTTTTAAATGTATTTAAGTGTTGTCTCGAAATTTCGAGACAGATGTCCCGGAAATAATTTAGTCCTAAGGAAGTCTCCGTTTTTTTGTCTCTGTTCTTCGAAGTTTAGGCTAATAGGCACTACCTATTCCTATCACTGCTTATTAATATAAATTGGTACAGGCAGAGTATATTTACCTTACATTCGAGGAAGTAAGTAACATAGAGTTGATAATACCTCCTCTGAAATCCCGGAATCATAAACATGACGATTAAATCCCGGGAATCTTATTAGGTTTTATAGTTTCGTAGTAAAAGAATGAGATTAAAAAAAAAGCTTTTTAATTTAACAGTTTTACGAAACTCAATAAGATTCATTAATATAATAATTTATTTCAAGTGTTTTTTTTTTTACGCAATTTCGTCATCCTATATTCCATTTGGTTTTCAAATTAGGATTATGTTAAATTCTTAAAATTATCGATAAATTCACCGAACTGTTATCAACTATTTATCAGGCTGTCAACACTGTAGCACAAAATAAACAACGCTTAGCGTACTCCAGATAAAAATAAATGGATTTTAAGTACGTATTAAAATACTATCAGTTATTCTCAACAACTCCATGTATGATACCTAGAAATAAGTCTTTTTTCAGTACACTTCTCGAAATCTCGCTCACATCCCTACCGCTTTTAAGTACGTAATTTACTTTTTTTGCGTACCAGTGCGGAAAAAAGCTTGCTTGCGACTCGGGCAAATTCAGCCTCGACCGCAATGAAAAACTTTCTAGTTTGTTTTGTTACGTGAGAGACAAGTTTATGATGTTCAGTGGTCCGATTGACTCGCTCCAAGTTCTTAACCAATCCGAGAGCCAACGCGGTAAACGTTTTCGCTAACGTAAAAACAAATAACACTCAGCGCACAGTGCTTAAATTTATAATCTTTATTTTCACATCAATAGATACTTAAACATATTGAAATCTTGTTTCTCAGGTACAATCGTCGAGGCATCGAGGCGGGTGGCAAGGTTGCCAACTACGTGGAAACTGAACAGATCGTCTCCATTATTTGCTCAGACAGTATACACCGAGCTTCGTTTGTTCAGGTAAGTTAAGTTTAAGTTATCAATATCGTGTGGATTTCATCATGTATGCGAGATCGCTCCGCATGCGTAACCCCCGCAAATGTCCTTTTCATACAAGTACTTATTATACCTAATACGCGGAATACGCACGTGTGATACTGGGCTGCCCGCGTGCGGAGCAATTCCGCATACGTGATCAAATCCGCACGATATTAAAAACACCCTAAAGCGTGAGTTGAATGAGTTTACTGGCTGAGGCGACCCATTTAATTCAATTTAGGAGACGACCGTAAATTATGTCACATGAATTTCGCGATTTTTAACGTCCTACACTCGCTATCTATTTGGCACTCGTTGTTCGCTTCTACATCCTTATTAGGTACAGAATAAATAAGTTATTGTATGTATACTACTCCCAAACATGTTACAAAACTTGGCTCTTGTTTGATAATTTGTGCGGCCCTTCAGGGCCTTCGCCTTTTGCGTGGGCACCGCTGGCACCGCCCTAGTTACGGCACTAGAAGTAGTTGCCTGACGCTGGTTTTTCAACTAAACCTTACCAGTATAGTTCAGATGGCTTATGTGAAAGGGAACCCCGGGGCCCTGGAACGAAGGCAATGAAGGAACAGGAGTGGGATTTTTAGTCAGTAAAAGCCTGAAGCTATCTGCATCTCCGCCCAAGGGCGGAAGATGTCATTGGATGATTTTTCCACCTAAAAAAAAAACAAAACCGGTAGAGTACGGATGCATATTTTTTAACCCATTTTTTTTTAAAACAGTTTTGCAAAAAAATATATCATACGTCTTTTTACCATTTTAAAATAGCATACTATCAATGATTTAAAAGTAAATGTGTTTCATAACACTTAATTCATTCTCATCATTAAATCATATGAGTTATGTTAGTTAGTGTGGTAATTATAGTAAAACGCGAATTATTTTGTTACAACAAATGGTTAAGTTTAACCTGGTTGTGTGAAACCGTTACTTCGGACGTTCACGGAGTAGTGTCATGCACCGATGGGTTTTTGAGGCCATGAGGAATTCTGAAACTATTTTCATATGTTTTATACCTTTTCTGATGTTGCAAACTCACCGACTCTTAGCTTTGTACAGCGTGTTTTAAAAGGTTTCAACAATAAAAGATGCATACAGCTTTTAAGTTATTAAAATTTAATGTTCCGAGAGCGAAACCTACGTTAAATTTTATTTGCTTACATAAAATAATATTACGAGTATTATCATTTTTAAGTTCTGATTACACTATTTTTGTATTTTACAGTTAGTGGCAACTAAGAATTAAGGAGAACATTGGTAGCCCAGTGGTAACGATCCGACTTTCGAGTTGTAGATTACGGGTGCAAACCCAGCTTAATTTGTGTAATTTCTTTCATCACGACTGCTCTCAAAACGTCGAAAGAAAATAGGAACCGACATGCCCTAGAATAAAAAATTCGAAGAGATGCACCAATCCGCACTGGGTCTACCTGTCTGTTAGTCATAAGTCAATGAATGTAATGTAATGATGAATTCGCTTATTAATTTTTAGTGTGCCTACTCACTGTTTTTTCGTAGTCCAAATTGATTATTGTAAAGTATGTGTTTCCTAACAGGTTCGTGGGTCGGTGCCTATCTTTTGGAGTCAACCAGAGTACAAGTTCAGACCACCGCCGCGTCTTGATCGAAGTAAGTTGCTCTTTTAAATATTGGATGGTCAAATCCGACACTGAAGAAGTTGATGAAAATTAATACAGCATCATTGGATTTTTGAAAAATCGTTATTACTAGCCAGGAATCGAACCTACCATAATAAAAACACCATTGTTAGGCCTTGAAATAAAAACACCACTATCGGATGGTCTACCAAAAAAAAAAGCTATACTCCATTTGTTTAGGTACATAACTAAATGTAAATAGTCTTTTATTAAAAAAAAAAAATCGTATAGAAGACATGCAATGATATTTAACTTTAGTTATTTCGGTTTAGGTAAATAGCTAATAGTAAACATTTTTAGACAATTTTAGACAAATGTCATGTGAAGATTCTTTACATTTAGTTAAGTACCTAAACAGATGGAGTATAATTGTATTCAATTATTATTTAGCTTGACCAATGTACAAATTAATATCTTTAGCTCGAAAATTAGAAGAAAGTTGTACATTATAAATATTCATTTGTACATAATTTAGCAATAAGTTACTATTTGTAAACTATTGATTGATATAACTACAGGTCTAAAACTAACCCTTACTTTTGAATAGCACGAACCTCTCGGGGAATTTATTGCTATTGTGAAGTTATTTTATGCTAGTTTAACTTCTTCTTTCATCAGCCGAAGAAGAATCCCACGTAGCCTTTAAGAAGCATTTCGAAGAAGAACTCAAAACCTACAAGAACGTGTGCATAGTGAACTTGGTGGACCAACAAGGAAGGGAGCGGATCATATGGGAGGCGTATGGCGAGCACGTGCTGAAGTACAACAGCCCGGACGTTATATACGCTACTTTTGACTTCCACGAATATTGGTGAGTGGTTTTATTGATACTATTTATTTAGCTGTAATTTATTTGACCAATGAGGTATGCACAAGGTTACAATTCTAAACAGAAATCAGAAGCGTTTATTTCAACTGGACCGTTTAGAGCTCTTACACACGAGTGCCATGTTTCCAACAGCAGAGATAACTGCAGCCGTCAACATAGGTTGACGACTACCGCCGACGCGTCGATGGATGCCGTCGAAGTGTCGACGGCTGCTGCCGCCCCGTGTCGACGGTGGCAGTTGTCTCTGCCGTTAGAAACATACAACCTCGTGCTTATGAGCTTATACAGGCACTTTTCAACTGTCAAAATTTCGGCCAGTCAACAAATGTGAGCTAAATTGCACGCTCCAAAACATTGACCTTCTACCCAGATAACTTTATCTAAATCTATTTCTTACCAATCACCTTCTTATTCTTCTCAGCCGCGGCATGCATTATGAAAACGTGAGCATCTTAATCAACGCACTCGCCGATGTCATAGGAGAGATGCGGTTCTGTTGGCGCGACGACCGCGGCCTCATATGTACGCAGAATGGCGTATTCCGCGTCAACTGCATCGACTGCCTCGACAGGACCAATGTAGTGCAGGTACGTGATGACATAGAGACCAACGTGGTGCAGATTTGACGTTATAGAGACCAATGTGGTGCAGGAACTTGATGACATAGAGACCAATGTGGTGCAGGTATGTCATGTCATAAAGACCAATGTGGTGCAGATGTGACGTTATAGAGACTAATATGGTGCAAGTACGTGATTTCATAGAGACCAAAGTAGTGCAGGTACATGATGACATAGACACTGGTGTATGACGACAAACCAATGTGGCGCAGAAACGTGACGACATACCACCACCACTAGATCTTATAAAATAAGCTAAAAACTTTATTTTAATGTGATGCTAACACATTTTCTCATCTCCATAGACAGCGATAGCCAAATATGTGCTGGAGCTCCAACTATGCCGGCTGGGCTTGGGTACCCCTGGCTGCGGCCTGCCTCCCTCGCTGCGACAAGCCTTCCTCACCATGTGGGCCGACAATGGAGACGTCATATCCCGCCAGTACGCTGGTACCAAGGCTTTAAAGGTAAACTATTTATTCGTTTATATATTTATATAAAAGCGAAATACCACTCTGATTAATCACGAAATCTCAAACTATAATACCTACAAACTTAAAATTTGGCAGGTAGGTTCCTTATAGGCTCCACCCCTAAAGGGGTGCCACCGTAGGCGCGGGCTTACGGACGGCGTGCAATGGGTAGCACGCTGTCCGATCGTCCGGTAACCGACCGGACCGAGTCCAAGTCGTCGACGGCGCGTACTGTTCCCGCGCGCCTCAAGGAGCTGTCAGCTAACCGTAGAGGCCCAGCCTGCTAGCTGCAGGCAGGCAGGGTCGAAGCCTTCTGGGGTCAAGGGCCGTTTTCTGAGAGGAAGGCTCAGCCCGGCATGATAGGCAACGAAGGAACGGGGTAGGTTTTTAGTCAGTAAGAGTCTGACACTATTTCCCGCTCCGCCCAAGGGTGGGATTTGTCATTGGATGATTTTACCTACCATAAAAAAACCCCTAAAGGGGTAAAACGGGGGTCGGAAGTTTGTATGGAGAAACCGACTTTCACGAGGACGAAGACGCTGGAAGAAGCTTGTTTATAATATTACTAGCTGACCCGGTAAACGTGGTTCTACCATGTAAATAATCAAACAAAAATGGAAACTATGAGTAGGAGGGTGATAGATCGTCTTGGGCAGCTCATACGATATAGGTATATCGGTAACCACGTATGAACGCACTTTTCGTAATGTTCTGGATAACAGCCAGGTTTCACACGTGTCTCAGTTTGCAATCGGTAATAAAATATAGTGTGTAGTAGGCGTGGCTCTCAAAGTGGAGTAGAAACAATGACAGAGAAAACAATAGTCAAAATGTGCCCGTTAGAAAGGGATGGAGCATAGGTAGGATGATTATTTTAGCGTTTGCAAGGCACGTACGCTTCTACCCTACAATTGAAATTATGAATGGTATTAAACCGAACAGAGGGTAAAAAACAGCCTACTACATATTCTCAAACATACCAAAAGTACATAAAAATCGATGAAGCCGCTTCGGAGTTCGATAACAAACACTGTTGTCGAACAAACACGATTTTTTTATATATTCGATTTTGAAGATAAAGATAATCACCTCATCAGCGATGAGTCGAAATGTCAATGAATTACGTGTATCAAACTAATGTTTTCGAAACAAAAGTCTACCAAACTTACGAAATCAACATCCTGGAATGGATATAGCCTGGTACACCTAAGCAAACCCATGGGGCCAATGGGCTTCGGCCCTACTGGGTATTGCTGTCTTCAGCTACCCATTGCTCGCTGTCCGGGGTCCCGGCGGCTGGGGCATGAGGAAGTCCGTTCCCTCACGCATGCGGCCGCCACCTCTACTTCGCAGAAGGAGCCAAAAGAGGCGATCGTTTGCCGTTCCTCCACGCTCCAGACTATGGCCTATACCAGTGCGTGTGGTCGTTGTCTATCGTAGCAGCAGCAGGTGTACCAGCCTGCAACTGAGAGTTGCTATTATAATATTAGAATGAATAAGTGCAGTAGACTTAACTTAATTTTTTTCCCCCACAGGGTGATTACACAAGGACAGGCGAGAGAAAATTCACAGGACTAATGAAAGATGGCGTCGCATCCGCTAACAGGTAACCCAAACTTCCTTTTACATACCCACCCAAATATATCTAGGGTTCAGGGTACAAACCACAGACAATTTTTCAGATTCATCATCCGCCATTTTAACGACGAAATCACTCAGTGTGCCATAGACATTTTGCTCGGACAAGAAGTCAATATGGCGACCGTTGAGACGTTTGACAGTTTTTGGCGCGATCTTAAAACTGCATCGCTGATGTTGGTTGAGAATATGGACACTGAAAGGCCTAAATTAGAAATGATGCCGAGTTACTTTGGACATGGGTTGACTAGTGAACTGTTGGGGGCGGAGATAGCGTACGGAATGGGGAGGTCAGTCTATTGGTATATTATTATAACTAATGAAATTTAGTTTGGCTTCTCTTGACCTCCTCTCCGTTACCTGTAAGCTTTGGCACTCTTTCAGAACAGGCTTCCAAAAGGCTGTTGATGCTTGTTTTTATTAACTGTCTGTAGTTTTAAAATGAAATCACGTTTACAAGCAATGATTAGATTTTTCTGTATTTCTGTCTCTTTCTCTCACTTAGAAACGTAATTCCTGGGGCATATGCACGTCTAAGAACAACCACAAATAGACCGCAAAATCATAGTTTTCCTTCTCTGAATTTCGCTAATATACTAGATTTGCAGGCGCTTCCCCATGTCTGAACTGGGCACTTGTGTTTATTTTTGTCCAAATATTTTATACTAAACAACAAATAATACTAAAAACAAAACTTTATTTAAAAAAATTAATCAAAATTGGTTTGTTACATGCAGCAGCAATTAGCATTTCAAATATTTGGTATGAGAAAGAGTTGGAGCGTGGTGGGAACATCTCGCTATTTCTTGGCAATGACGTCACATTACAGTTTGTACATGCTTTCTTTGTTATTTGACAGTTTCCCCTCCCACCGAGATTTCAAAAATTCTTTGTTTGCTATTTTGGGTAACTAACAAGTGAGTCAACTACACAATTTAGTACTTTGAGACTTGTCACAAACAACTTGGTCTTGGTGCCAAAACAGATGGAAAAATAGAATCCTGCTGATAGATGCATGTAAATAGGATTTCATTGTTACACGTTTTTCTAATACTTTTACTTATAAATAACTACGATACAGTGTGTGAACCTCTAACAAATATAACCCTTAAAATTGATGCTACAGAGTAGTCTACAAAATTCAAATTAAAAAAAAAAATTGCATTTTAAAAGTCTTTTTCAGATTCTATTTTCATTACAATATGACTAACGCCAGTAACAAATATACTTTACCGAGTTATAATTATAAAAGCCTTTAATACAACCCAATTCAGCTAACCCTATCGAATGACTTTTTATGAAATAGCCATAAGACGATGTTATATTGATGACCATAGGACAATAAAAACTACTAAATGGACAGGCATAAAAGGCGCTCTTTGGTAAAATAAAATGTTTGAGAATGCTGGTCACGACTGACATCTCATCGCTTAAGACGGATAAAAGTGGAATTCTTTGGAAGAGGATCTCTTCTTTTATTGTGTTTTTCTTTCTTTCTTTTATTGTGTCTTTTTTTAATAAATAAATTGTTGTTATTATTATTTAAATAATACGTGTTACGGTCGCCAATCATATTTGAATGAACGTAAAACCTGACACTGACCTGTAAAATGCAAAATACTTCAGAAAATTTGAATTTAGTTGGCTACCTTGGAGCTGTTCAACTTTTTGTTAAATATACTATCTAAAGTAATGTTGGATGTTTCAAGTTTGTTGTAAAGATTGGCAGAATTTCTGGAGCAGCTCCAGTATCTTCCGCTGTTTAACACCTCCACTAACTTTATATTTACGTACCCAATTTTTTGAATATGTGTGCATCGTATTGTTACAGCTAAACGTGTTTGTGTGCAATACTTTGAATATCTTTAACACACTTAACTACAACAATCAACATGCTTGAGTTGTTTGTATGTGTAACAGCACTTTTGGATATATGATGAATTTCAGTGTTCAAGTTTTGCCATCACTTCTTATATATAATATATTATTTATCTGTCGACGATATCTGAATAGAGCTCAGTATTATTCTGAATACACTTTTTCCACATATGCTTTTACAAATTAGAACTGAGAGACAAACAAGGTTTATATACAAAAACCAACAATTATTATGATATTATTGTCAAATGTGTGATGTGCATGAGAGCAAATATACATTTTGGTACAAGTGGAGAAAGTTTGTCACTGCGACCGAAGCGGAATGCTGTAGTGACAAAGTTTTCACGTGTATCAAACAAGGTTTTTCAATACACTTACAGCAAAATAAAGAAACGGAGGTTGACCGTGACCCGCACCTCGTGGATGTCGCTTAGCGCCCAGCCTGATACGATAAATACATTAAATTAAGGCAAGGGCCAGCTCGCGCACTTTTCGGCACCAGTGCGGAAAACAGTAAATTACGTGCCTAAAAGCAGTAGGGTCAGGAGCTGGTTTTTGGGTTAGAGTATAAAAAAATGTTTGGATACACTTTTGAACTGAAAAGTAATTAAAAAAAAAACAGGTTTTTCATTAAATTAAAAAGAAAGTTGGAAGCTAATTTACCCATTCATAAACTTAGCTCTCTTATTGGTTGCGCGAATTTTGCTGATGTGGACTGTAGGTTTAAAAAGCGATCTAAGGTTTGTTAACAATATGCAGATACTGTGCCTGGCATGGGATAGGGAGGAACACTGACCTTTTGACTTCGAAGGTTCCACGTGGCACCGCGCCGGCGATCCTCGACTTCGCACATTTAAATCACTGCCAGGTCCTGTTTTGCACTACACTGCACTATTGTTGAGTTTTGAATGGTTGGATCACGAAGCAGTCAATTTTCTTGTAATTTCGAGCGGGCGTGTTAGCGGTGCGGTCACATTCACAATCGATGCACACACGTCAATGTCAAATCATTTCTAGAGGTCGTGCGGGCGGAAAACGGAAGGGATAGGATTGCCAGGCCAAAAAAATAAATTACAAAAAACAAAATTGCGGAACATAGCAAATTGGCGCAACCATTCCCCCCGGGTTTGAAGGGTTACCTTCAAAGAAAAGAAAAAAAACAAAAGCGAAACTAAACCCTATTACTAATCTAAACTATCAATACTAGGTAGCGAAACAACTTATAACTAACTATGCCACTACTACTGATTAGGCAGAGGGCAGAGGCGAATAACCGGACGCAGGTACGATCCAGTTGCGGTTTTAACTTTTACGACTCGCGTTATTCCGTTCGAACCCGGAAAAACTTCTTCCACTACACCAAGAGGCCAGTGCAGAGGAGGCGCACTCTCAGTCTTCAGTATCACCACAGTACCGACTGTGACTGGATCTGAAGGAGTGTTCCACTTTTGACGCGACTGCAGCGTATGCAGATAATCTGTCCTCCATCGCTTCCAAAAGGACTGAACTAAGCTATCTAGCAGAGCGTGACGCGGGTGAAGCTGCAGTTTGTCAGTCTCGACATCTAAAGCGGGCAAATATTTAAGAGGAGTCGTCGTCAAGAAGTGAGCCGGCGTCAACGCTAGTGGCTCCGATGGATCACTAGACAAAGTCCGACACAACGGACGCGTATTCATCAACGCCTCTACCTGAGCGAGTACAGTGCTCAACTCCTCGTACGAGAGAATCTGTTCGCCTATGACCCGAAACAGGTGCGACTTAAGGCTTTTAATATTCGCCTCCCAATTGCCACCAAAATGACTAGCTGCTGGCGTATTAAAACACCAATCAATGCGATTCTCAGCTAAGACATGGGCGAATTCACTTTGGTAGTACTTGGAGCGTAAGAATGTATGTAATTCCGAAATATTGCGTCGCGCTCCAACATAATTTGTGCCGTTGTCAGAGTATAAGCGCTTAACGGGACCACGGCGAGATAAAAATCGTTTAAATGCAGACATAAAACCCTGCGTACTCAAATCACTGGTTAACTCTATGTGAACCGCACGAGTTGTCATACAAACGAATAGGCAAATGTATGCCTTTGTGGAACGTATACCACGACCACGGGCAATAGTGACTTTAAACGGTCCAGCATAGTCCGTCCCAGTATGTATGAAAGGTTTCACCGTCTGTACAACACGACAAGAACGATGGTCGGCCATTTCCGGCGCGTTGAAACGCGGGCGGAGCTTAAAGCAGGGCACACATCTGTGCACTCTAGCGCGTATCAAATTGCGAGCGGAAAGTATCCAGTACTTCTGTCGAAGAATGGACATTAATAAATCGGGACCAGCGTGACAATTCACCTTATGGTGATAGTCCACCAACAAATCCAAAACGTGATCCCTGCGTGGTAGAACTACTGGATGCATTTGTTCAAACTCTAACTTAGCATTTCGCAGACGGCCACCGACACGAATGAGTCCGTCTTGCAAAAATGGTTTCAAATGTTGAAGTGCGGGACTACAAGGTTTATGTGATTCTAAACTACGAAATTCTATTGAAAAATAAAATTTCTGCAACTCTCGAAGTACAACTGATTCAGCTCTATCCAAATCAGCTGCGATTATAGAACCACGCGATGGTAATAATCTCAAAAATCTTAGGACGTAAACTACACAGCGTAGTAGTCTCGACCAAGACGAGACTCGATTAGACAACAACAAAACAACTGACTCTTCACGCGGAACTGATACTACAAGCGTATGTTTCTTCTCCTCGGGTGGTTCTGAAACAGTAGCGGGGTTAAACGGAGCATTTGGCCACTCGTTAGGAGTGGTATGCAGCCAGGGAGGGCCACAAAACCAAAGCGGATGATTTAAAATTTGCGCGGGAAGCAAACCACGTGAGAGACAATCAGCTGGGTTTTCTGTTCCAGCGACATGGAACATATTTTCCGGTGACAATTCAGCTTGAATCTTAGCCACCCTATTTGCGACAAACGTGCCCCATCGATGGGGTGAAGAGTGGGCCCAACATAGAGCAACGGTTGAGTCTGAAAACGCTACAATTCTCTCTATATTAATGCGAGGACGACAAGTTTTGACTATAGATGTAATCAATTGAACCAACATAAGAATAGCGCAGAGTTCGAGACGAGCAAGAGAGACAACCTTACGAGGAGATACCTTTGATTTTGCGCTAATGAGGAAAACTGAAATGTTATCGCCATTTTGGACCTGAAAGTAAACCACTCCCCCGTAAGCCCTCTCACTGGCGTCTGCGAAACCTACCACATTAACAACAGTGTCTGGTACTATACCAACATGGCGAGGAATCTGTATCTGATCGAGCATTGGAAGCTCTTTCCTATAGCGAGCCCACAACTTGGCAACACTGTCAGGAGCGGTGTCGTCCCAATCACAGTTGGAAAGCCAAAGCTCTTTTATAAGCAGCTTTGCATACAAAACGACAGGAGCTACAAAACCCATTATATCCCATATCCGAGCTACACATGCTAGGATAACGCGTTTGGTACAAGTTGGCGGAGTCGAGCTAATTTTAAGACTGAACATATCAGTTGCGGGTGACCAACTTAAACCGAGGATCTTATGCGAATCACTATCATCGAATTCCTTTACCGAAGTCAACCGGTGTGATGGTGGAATCGACTCTAATGTAGCTTGCGAGTTGCTTGTCCATTTCACCAGATCAAATTGACCGGACTTCATGAGGCTGATTACTTGAGCAGCGGTCTCTATAGCCTCTGCTTCACTAGGTACACTGTACACAAAATCGTCCATGTACAATCCGGTTTCAATAGTGGCCCTTGCTTTCGGGTATGTATCACCCTCGTCAGCGGCCAACTGCTTGATAGTGCGAAGAGCGTGAAAGGGACTAGACTTAAGCCCAAAACAAACACGATTGAATTCGTAAACCTTCAAAGGTTCCTGCGGAGAAAATCTATACAAGAAGCGTTGGAATCTACGGTCACATTCTCTGATTCCAATACTAAGAAACATTTGCCGAATATCGGCAGAGAGCGCAATAGCAAACAAGCGAAAATTTACTATTATTTCAAATAAGTTACCCTGGAGGTTCTGACCACAATACAAGATATCGTTAAGCGATATGCCAGTACTAGTTTTAGCGCTACCATCCATAACCACACGCAGTTTAGTTGTAAGCTTGTCTTCTCTAACAACTCCATGGTGCGGGATGATGTAAAACGGGTAATCACGTGTCTCCTCAGTCTCGGCAGGCGCTGATGAGATATAACCTTTATCTAAATATTCGATCAGCACATCATCATAGGCTTGCTTCAACTTAGGAGACGCCTGCATCTTACGTTCCAAGCATAGAAAGCGTTTTTCTGCGGAGGCACGGGAGCCACCGAGCGAAAAAATATCACCCTTGAAAGGGAGCGCGACAACATAACGACCATCTTTATCACGAGTAGTCGTGCGGGTATAAATCTCCTCAGTGACCTGATCCTCAGGGCTGAGAATAGGCGGGACATTGACCTCTTCAATCTCCCAGAACTTGCGGATGGTAGACTCAAGCGGCGGCTCGACGGTGCAACAGTGCGACACAGTCGAGTAACTATTTAAATAAGCGGGTGCGGAACCAACTATAACAAACCCGAGAACTGTTTCCAGTGCGTGCGGAGCGGGGTACATCGGAAGACCTTGAATTTTACGTGATAACTGGAGATGCGGGAGAATCGAAGCACCGATCAATAGATCGATATCTCCAGGGAAAGCGTAATTTCCGTCGGCTAACTGCAAGTTCTTAAACTCCGTCAGCATGGACGTGTCAACCGGTACCGTGGGCAACCGTTCCGTAATCTTATCTGCGACTAGCGAATCCATTTCAAACGAAATATTACGATTAAAACGTGAACTAAATATTATTTTAATGGAACCGTGAATGGTTGCCTTTAAACCTCCAAAACCTTTCACTTCTGAGCGGGATGACCAATTATTAAAACTAAAACCAAGGCGTTGACAACAATCCCGAGTAATAAAATTACTCTGGGAAGCGCCATCTAGTAGCGCTCGAACGGTGTGCGGTTTGCCAAAGGCATCTACAATGACAACTTGCGCGGTCGCAAGTAAAACGGTAGTGATTTGAGTACCAGCGGCGGAAAGCGAACACAATGTTACGTCGTTTGCACTTGCAGCAGGCCGCGCGTCACAAGCGTCGCGCGTCTGCGCAGGCTGCTGCTGCGATGGCAGCTTACTACTCTCAAAATGTAAGAAGGTATGATGTCTAGCTAGACATTTACGACAGCTAACACCACTGTTACATGACGTAACCAGATGTTTGTCACTTAGACAATTAAAACACAAATTATTAGTGCGGACAAACTTGTAACGATCACTAGGCGATAATCTCTGAAATCCCGAACACTTGTACAGCTGTGTATGGCTACCCTTACACAGAGAACAGTCAGGTGTTGAGGCGGTATTGACTAGCGTATGTGCAGTCTTGACTGACTTCGATGACGCGTCTATACGGCGATCGGAACCTGTCCTATTCGTGACTTCATGACGTGCCGACGTGCGCTGCAATACCTTAATATGGTCGCGAATAAAAGATTCTAAATCTTCGAACTTAGGTATTTCTTTACCGCGCTGAGTCGTTTCAAACAGACGAACAGTTTCAGGATCTAATTTCTTTAAACCGATATACAAAAACAAAAAGTCACAGAGGTCATTGACCTTTAGGTTCTTTACTGCACGAACAGATGATGCGAAAATATTTAAAAACTTCTCTAAATTATGATCGTTACAAACGGAAAAACTTTTCAAATCGAATAATTGATCTAAATATGCGGTGGCTACTAATCGCTTATCTTCGTATTTTGTTTTTAAAGTGTTCAAAACTAAATTGTAATTTTCAGCGCTAAACGTAATTCCAGCACAGACAGCCTTTGCCTTACCGGTCAATTTTTCTACGAGATAATGCAATCTCTCGTGATCTGTCAGCGATGTGTTCCTATGTATTATATTTTCGAAACTATCTATAAATAAATTCCAATTTCGAATGTCACCATCAAATTCAGGTATTTGAATTGGCGGCAATCGTGGGCGTTCGCGAGGAGGGTTGGATAAACCACTCGCGGGGGGGGTAGTCTCTAAACTCCTAGCAATACGTTTGATACGACAATACAAGTCATCAAAGGACGACAATGCCTGATAACTCACACAGTAATCAGGATTTAACTCCAACTCTAAAATGTTTATATCCTTAATTGTAGATTTAAAATCCGCGCGCAAACTATCTAAAGTTTCCAACGAACACAAGAAAGCATCTCTAATCGCCAGATCCGAGGTTTGCAAAGATTTATCACAAATTGATTGAACACGTGAAAACTGTGAGTCCCTTTCAGCGTATAAAAGCTTTAACTGAACCTTTAAATCAGTACTAACCTTGGTTCCCTTAAGAGACATCTTGTCTTGATATATTCACACTATACACTCAAACAAACACTTAACGAATTATTAAGTAAGCGATAATTATCAGATAACAATATGGTAGTATTGTAAACAACAAAGCGAACGGCGAACGAACGGAATAACCTGTCTATATAATCTATGGTTTATCCGTTTCCTACAAATATTCACTCAACAATGAACGGGTATTTTTGAAATGCGTCTACCTACATGCAATTTGTAGGATGGTCGAATGAATTTTGTCAAGAAAAAGAATGCGATCGTTTTATATCTACGCTGATATTTACGTAGCTAACTATAATTATGCGGTGCGGTTGACGGCGTAGGTACCGTAATTATCAATGACTCTTTAACTATACGAGCGAAATAACGTATAGTTGCCTAAATGCCTAGATGCGGGTTTTCTACTATTATATCTAGGTAAACAGGCGCGTTGCGTTTATTCCCTATGGAACAAATACTATATTGCGAAATTACAAGAAAATGATTCACGATCCGGCTCGAAGGACCAAAAGTAATGGTTGCGCGAATTTTGCTGATGTGGACTGTAGGTTTAAAAAGCGATCTAAGGTTTGTTAACAATATGCAGATACTGTGCCTGGCATGGGATAGGGAGGAACACTGACCTTTTGACTTCGAAGGTTCCACGTGGCACCGCGCCGGCGATCCTCGACTTCGCACATTTAAATCACTGCCAGGTCCTGTTTTGCACTACACTGCACTATTGTTGAGTTTTGAATGGTTGGATCACGAAGCAGTCAATTTTCTTGTAATTTCGAGCGGGCGTGTTAGCGGTGCGGTCACATTCACAATCGATGCACACACGTCAATGTCAAATCATTTCTAGAGGTCGTGCGGGCGGAAAATGGAAGGGATAGGATTGCCAGGCCAAAAAAATAAATTACAAAAAACAAAATCGCGGAACATAGCAAATTGGCGCAACCACTTATTATTATGGTATTGGTGAACATCCAAATTTCGAAGTTTCCTGTTCTAAAATATCCATACGTTGTTTCAGATACTATCTCTCAACATTCAAAGACGCTCTCCGTCAAGTCGCCATAGACGTGATGACGGGAGAATCTCGGACCATCCCGGACCAGCTCATCGTACCGGAGTGCGGCCGATGCACCTCCGTCAAGGTTCTGATGTTCAACGTGCGTGCATGTGACGCTTGTCTTAGATATAAGGGTACAGTAGTGAGGACGGGAGAGTCTCGGACCATCCCGGACCAGCTCATCGTGCCGGAGTGCGGCCGATGCACCTCCGTCAAGGTTCTCATGTTCAACGTGCGTGCATGTGACGCTTGTCTTAGTTATAACAGTACAGTAGTGATGACGGGAGAGTCTCGGACCATCCCGGACCAGTTCATCGTGCCGGAATTTGGCCGATGCACCTCCGACAAGTTTCTCGTGTTCAACGTGCGTGCATGTGATGCTTTGCTTAGATATAATGGGACAGTAGTGATGACGGGATAATCTCGTACCTCGGACCATCCCGAACTAGCTCCTCGTACCGGAGTGCGGCCGATGCACCTCCGGCAAGGTTCTGATGTTTAACGTGCGTGCATGAGACGCTTTTTTTAGATATAAGGATACAGTTGCGATGACGGGAGAGTCTCGGACCATCCCGGACCAGTTCATCGTGCCGGAATTTGGCCGATGCACCTCCCACAAGTTTCTCGTCTTCAACGTGCGTGCATGAGACGCTTGTCTTAGATATAAACGGTACAGTAGTGATAACGGGAGAATCTCGGACCATCCCGGACCAGTTCATCATGCCGGAGTGCGGCCGATGCACCTCTGTTAAGGTTTTCATGTTCAACGTGCGTGCATGTGACGCTTGTCTTAAATATAACTGTACAGTAGTGATGACGGGAGAGTCTCGGACCATCCCGGACCAGCTCATCGTGCCGGAGTGCGGCCGATGCACCTCCGTTAAGGTTTTCATGTTCAACGTGCCTGCATGTGACGCTTGTCTTAGTATAACATTACAGTAGTGATAACGGGAAAGTCTCGGACCATTCCGGACCAGTTCATCGTGCCGGAGAGCGGCCGATGCACCTCCGTTAAGGTTTTCATGTTCAACGTGCCTGCATGTGACGCTTGTCTTAGTATAACAGTACAGTAGTGATAACGGGAAAGTCTCGGACCATTCCGGACCAGTTCATCGTGCCGGAGAGCGGCCGATGCACCTCCGTTAAGGTTTTCATGTTCAACGTGCGTGCATGTGGCGCTTGTCTTAGATTAGATAGATAAAAGTGGTACTAAAGGTATTTTTGATATGATTAGAATTTTCAAAAAAATCTCTGATTATCAATATCAGCTAAATAGCGCTAAAATCGTCATTTGATCATAATACTACTGACCTGACAGACGTTTTCTTAGCAATGAACTGTCAAAGGATTTTCATAAGAATATATTCTCGTGACAATAACAAAAACAGCAAAAAGAATTAGTGAAATTGGTTCAGCCGTTTACGCGTGATGACGTGACCAAGAGAAATAGTGATTCATTTTTATATACCAGCTTTTTCCCGCGGCTTCGCTCCCGCTCTAAACTACTCTACCCTAATCTACCATACCTACTCTACCCTGCTCTACCCTACTCTACCCTACTCTACCCTACCGTAGGGTACCCTACTGTACCCTATACCAATATATGAGCAGGTTCCGGTTTTTTATTTTTATTTAGCGGCATAAAAATTATCTTATATCCTTTTCCTGGTTCTAAGCTACCTTTCCACCAATTTTCAGCCGAATCGGTTCAGTTGTTCTTAAGTTATAAATAGTGTAACTAACACAACTTTCTTTTATATATATATAGATTTATTAACCCAGTTACATACTTTAAAAATTCACGAATGCGGCTATTTGCTGAAATCGAAAAATAAAATACACATCTAGTCAAAAATAAAGCACTTGGGGAACTAAACAAAACCTACTAGTGCAAAAAAATAATAATTACCTAACTTAGCCTATCTTCTTTGTTAATTTTATCATGTTTGTTGTTACAGGACCAATCGGAGCCCGACACGGCCGCGATGGCGCAGCATGTCAAATCATTGATAGATGACTGCAAAAAGCTGCTCGTGGACACGGAACCCGTGCTCGGCTCCTGGGGGCTTATTGATGCGGACCCCAAGTAAGTGGACACAGAATTTACTCCAGCAAAGTGTTGTGTATTCGCCTCTAAGAGGACACCGCTGTCCGCACACCTATTGTCTTTCTATTGTGTCTCTAATTACGGTATTCAAAAGGTTAAAGGCAAGGTTTTTTTTTCTTTTGATAAACAAAAGAAAAAGAAAACCTTACTTGCCAGCCAGACGCATTAGTTGTGCAATTTATTTCATCACCACTGTTCTCAAAATGGTGAAGTGGCATGTCCTAAAAGTAAAAATTCGATGACATGTGACATTGCCAATACGCACTGAGCCGCGTGGTGGATTACGGCCCATTCCCTCTCCTAAAGAGTAGGCGATGAGTGAACATTATAAGGCTGGTTATACTTATGCTATACTATTTTTAGTACTGGTGACCCACAAGAGACGGAAATGGACAGCGTTCTAGTTCTGACAAGCGACGCGTACTACGTAGCGGACTACGACGAAACGTCAGATAGACTACTGGGCGTGCAGCGTGTACCTCTTGCTGACGTCACGCTCATAGAACTGGGACCTTTTGACGCTAACTGTAGTACGGTGAGAGAACTTCACTTCTTATAGTAAAGTTTCACTAATAAACTTTTATAGGAGTCCTTGTAAAAACTATGTTTACATTATTGAATAAATGTCGGTTTTAAATAAAATCAGTCATAATCAGAGGTCGGAGTAGGTAGATTGATTTTATATACTTGCGTCAAGATATTATAATATGGATATGCCTTTTTATCCATAATGTGCGGGAAGTACCGGAAAAAGTTCCGGGATTGGAATTATGGACTAAAATAAAATAAAGTGTCATACTGTCAAGGGTCATTTCTAATTCAACAGTAAGGTACAAAATACGGTGTAACTATTCGAAGGTATTTTTGTATAAAATAAAATACTGATTTCTTTCACCATTAGCTAACACTGGCATCGTAGATTGATATTATTAATACGTTTTTCACCTTAAACACAAATTCGTGCTAATTTCAAAATTCCGGAAAAAATATCACAATAAATATGAAGTTCCGCTATTTTGGAGGCATATCCATATTATCCTCAACGTTTGACGTCAACGACCTTAAATCAATCTACCTACTCCGACCTCTGGTCATAATTAATTGGCAACTCATAAAGCAAAAATAAATCTATATATATATACTCGTATATATAAAATAAAGTCGTGTTAGTTACATTATTTCTAATTCGAGAACGGCTACACCGATTTGGTTGAAAATTGGTGGGAAGGCAGGATAATTTTTATCCTGTTGAATAATAAATAAAAATCCATAACCTGCTCATTTATGGGTATAGTGTAGAGTAGGGTAGGGTAGTGAAGGGTAGAATATGGTGGAGAAGGGTAGAATAGGTTGGAGTAGGGTAGAGCGGGAGTGAAGCCGCGGGCAAAAGCTAGTAGTTTATAAAATATGGAGTTTTGTGACCCTTTCACACACTCAGGCAACATTGTTTTAAATTTAAAAATTCTAGGAAATTTAGATAGAGTCAATGACCTCAAATGCCATACAACTCAATAACTATAACCAACACTTTTTTCTTTGACAGCTTTTCAGCGTAGGCCGCAAGAGTGGTACGGAACCGATCTACTGCATCCGCATCAACTACACGAGTGCAGGCGAAGCCGGCTACTTCCACATGTTCCGCTCCACATCGCTGCGCTTCTTCAACAACATGGCCGTGGTCATCAACACGCGAGATGAGATGATAGGTATACTACTATTGTCTTTAGGGTTATGTGCCCGAAGTGCCAACAGGCCCATATTACTAAGCCTGCTCTATACGTCCGTCCGTTGTCCGTCTGTCAGCAGGCTATAACTCACAAACCCGTAAGAGGTAGAGAGTTGAAATGTTTACAGAATGTGTATTTCTTTTGGCGCTACAACAAGTAACAAAACTAATGGGGGTTATTTAATCGAAGTTGTTTTGCTCGATTTTAATATGGTACTACGGAACCCTTCGAGTGCGTGTGCGACTCGAACCTGGCCAGTTTTTTTTTTTTCTATTTTGTGATGACAGGTTGATCAAGGCTGCGTGTGTAGATTCACGTGCAATTTTTTTCTGTGTTCGTAAAGTAGTTTGTGTGACACCTAACACTCCGTCCTTGTGTACACAGAATTAATTTAGAATGAAAGACGTTCAAAAATTTGTCGTCTCCTTTTATAGAGAGTAGAATAAAATTCAAACATCACATAAAATAGTTTTACCCACGCATAGAGACTTCCGTAGTTTTTTTTTTTTATACCTAGCCCATATTGTCTCACTGCTGGGCAAAGACCTCCCTCCATTCTTTCTAACGATCTCACGGTTCCTCGCTTTATTATTACAATGCTTGCTAAATTTTAGTTAATTATGAATATGTATTACAGAATCATTACACTCCATCTGTGAGTCGTTGATGGTGGCGCGCGATGTTGCTAAGTTGACGCCGATTCCATTCCACGATGGGGTCAAATTGGAGAAGAAGAAATCGAAGGTAAGTTCACCCTTATTTTACAATTGTTTGATTTTTTTTTTCTTTCAGAAGGACACAATCGTGTAAATCTACTTTCATGATTCTTCTTGTTCTTTTCGAATCGATTGTAAATTCGTTAAACTGTTTGGGCTGTATTGATAGCACTCATTAAGTCCTCCAGAGTGCAGGTGTATTATAATTAGTTCAATCAATTTTTAACCAACTTCGAAAAGGAGGAGGTTATATGTTCTTTAGATTATAAATGTGAAAGTAAATTTGTCTGTCTGTCTGACTGTTACGCTTTCACGGTTAAACTACTGAACCGATTTTGATGATATGTGTTATAGAAGAAACTTGAACTCCGTAGGCTAGTTTTTATCCGTCTTCGACTTGTCCACATCCGCAATAACAAACATTCACGCGGACGAAGCCGCTAGCAGAAGCTAGTATATATTTTATAGGACATTTAAAAAAATAACACATTTTTTCGTTCCCATGATTAGGTACACCCAGGTCAATCAGGCAGCGCCCGCTCGTCCCTGTACTTGGACCTGTCGCGCCTGCCCACCCTCACGCGAAACGTCAGCGAGACGCAACTGGTTGCAGACATCCGGAGTGTTGGTGAGTCATATTGGTCATAATAACAATCGTAAAGTTATATTATTCCTCTTTCGAAGAGCAGTAGTAACACAATGTTAACAGCCCCGACTTTCAATCTGTATATTGTAGGTTTAAACCCAGTCAGGGAGTAGTGACAAAATAAACTACACAAAGTATTTACTGTACAACATGAAAACAAAAACAGGATGTCTCAAAAACAAAAATTCAACCGTATTAACCAATCCACACTGGGCCTGCACTCCCTCTCAAAGAGACAGTGAGAACTTTAAGAGTTATTTTGCTGATACATCTTTGATTTTTATTATTAGCTTTTATTTCATGAGCTTTGAAATAGCATGACTTTTTCTTCTGTTAATAAGAGTAAAGACCATGATTTCTCGAAAGCTTTTGACAATGTACATCATGGGTAGTTTCTGGATCGAATAGCTTTTATTGGCATTCATGATAACTTGTTGCGATAGTTAATTTCATACAAAACTGACTATTATCAACAGGTTGTAATTAATGGATATCACTCTCTTATTACTCGGATTGCTACTGCTGTCCCACAAGGCTCTATACTCGGTCCTCTTCTGTTTAGTAACTTTATCTGTAAAAGTTATAGGTACATACACGCCTGAAATGGGTGGTCATATTAAAAATACCACATTTACTCATAGAAATAAACAGTTTTCTTTAACAAAGCCATTGACAATACTGAAATAAATAAAAAAAAACTTCCCGTACTAATTTTAGTCAGTTGATAATTTGTACGGAAAGTCCAATATTTTTTGGTTTGTTTATATGTTTGTGAAAATAATCCCTGAACGTACTGATCCAATTATAGAAATGATTTCATCAATAGAGAGTTGCGAAATGGCTAAGTGTCTATAGACTTCTTATCTCGGAAAATAATCCAGCTTCTGCGGAACTAGAACACGAGAAAAAATAGCTAATAGATTATATTGGTAATTCCTTATCACTCCCCGTCTTTTTCTATCCCATCATTACCATATCCTCTCTCCCTCTATCCTAGCAGAAGGCAGTGCTCCAGCCCCGACGAAACGAGCTCACAAGCTGTTAAGAATAGTATCCCAGCCAATGATACTGCATCGCAACGTGGTTGCCACTACAAGTGAACGAAGGCCTGGTTCTTCGCAGACCGTTAGTTCATCTCTTTATAATAGGGTATTTGAATCATCAAAGCCAATAAAACAGATAAAGACTGCTGTAATGATAGCCACACACGTTACAGTATACTTGCGAAAGTTAAGACTTGCACAAGTATACTGAAACGTGTGTTGGAAGATACTTGCGCAAGTTTCTGAACAACACTCGTTTCAGTATACTTGTGCAAGTCATAACTTTCGCAAGTATACTGAAACTTGTGCAAGTCTTAACTTTCGCAAGTATACTGAAACTTGTGTAAGTTTCTGCACAACACACATTTCAGTATACTTGTGCAAGTCTTAACTTGCGCAAGTATACTGAAACGTGTGTGGCTACCATAACGTAACATGCAATGTAACAGAATTCTCATAGTGTGGACGCCTTACGCACGCGAATCGTGCACACTATGAGAGCGAATAGAGCATTCTTTTGTACTCGTCCGCGCCGCAAACCGTCATTGGTCAGTTTTTTCGCCGAACACAAAGGGGCGCCATTATGAACGGGTTGTACTGCGGAACGCGCGCAATCCATGGTGGAAAAAGTCACAGCGTCGTCGTCCAACGTCGATGTCTTCGGCATTTTTTTATCAAATGAAGAACTATTACATACAATGAAGCACCGACAATATCGTATTGGTCGTCACGATCCATTCTCTTCGCGTGTTCTCGGCAGACCGAGCTATGTTCGAGTGCATGTCGGGAACAAATGCGAGTAGCTACATGCTCGGTTCGTGCGCGCGCTGTGTCCACACTTTTGAAATGTTCCTCTGTCTGACACGCACTCCCGCTCCGCAAACCAAACTGTCTTTGTGAAATAGAATATCAGTAGCGTAGCAATGCCTTCGTAAAATAGAATGTCAGTAGCATAGCAAAATTTATGAATTTCCTTAAGACATAATGAAATATCAAAATCGGAATGATTTCCATGTAGTTTTAATATACGGGGTCAAATTTAATTAACTGGAGAAGCTTGAAGATATGATGATGTTGACATCTGATCAATGTGGAAACTTACTACAATCCTGTACTCCTTAGCGACTCTATATTGTTAAGACTAACATCTGTCTTACATGTTTTTTCTTTTTTGCGAGCTACTTTTGTCCCACTACTGGACAAACTCCTCCAAGTTCTTCCAGACATTCTTTTGGTTGACTCAAACCAGTCTCCGTGGTACGCGTCGAGATTATCTTGCCAGGCCTTGCCTTGCCAAATGGGATAAAGTGGACCTCGTCAGCCGCATGCACAAGGACCACTGGGCAAGTGTCCAGCGCCGTTTAGGCCGGTGTCGAAAGAGGTGGCGAAATAATTAGACGCGTACCACGACGACACCGTTTAAATTTATAAAAGCTAATCGATGTTTAAGTGTTATTTTTATACGAATTTCAAATAAAAAAGATTTATTATGATCTTTATTCCATTATAAACAAATTAAGTACAAAAGATTTTTTATTATTATTATTAACGGTACCCATCACGTCTTCGAAGTTTCCTCAGCTAACTTAATTTGACCTTGTATGTGTCGTAGGATAAAAGAAAAAAACGATTCTATAAGAAAATCCTAGAAAGATTGCAAAAGACCGGGATTGTGGAATATAAGAAAGATTTTCGAAATCATCCGAGCTATCTTCAGAATTGTCGCAAAAATCCGGCTTATCTTAGGTAAGTCGCGAACAATGGTCACGTTTATTACAAGATATCCATCCTTCATTCCCTTATTCCATAGAGTACCTATCATCGGACGAGACAGATAATAATTATTTTTATTTTGGTCTTTATAGTAGGCACTATTAAGGTAGAACTACATTAGGACCACGTGGGCCACGCGACGCCGTTCTATGTATAACTCAGGGGTCCGTCGCCCACGTGTGCGTCGGTCTAATGTACTTCCCACTCTAAGGTCTAATATCTCATTCTAGGATCAAAAGCCCTGACCAACATGACGGAACAATTCAGTAAGCTGAACAAACTGAGTCACTCTCTTAATGCGCGCGCTCGACCTAGTCTACAACTGAAATTTGACCAGAGCGCCTCTCGCACCAAGAAGATCTTTACCCTCGGACAAAATAAGGACAACAAGAAGAAAGGCAGCCTCTCCGACGGCATGAGCTCTGACTACTCATCAGATGACGAAAACAGGACCAACATTTTCGAGCCAACTTTGGACAACTTCGAAAACACCCAACATTACATAGGCAAACCCGGACAGAAAAGCGAGGCCGAAAACGACTGCGAACTCATACAGAATCCTTTGTATACCTCCAAAATTGAACCGCACGACGATACGCAGGTTTTCATTCCGTCTGAAATTGTGACTAGCGTTGAGAAGCAAGCTTCGAAAACTCCTATGAACGTGAACAAAATCAATCCGTTTAACATAGATGCGTCGAAGAATCCAGAAATTCAAGTGGATGGGGCGTTCGCGAAGCCAGCGCCTCCTAGTTCATTGCTCTTGACTCAGAAACTGTCACACAGTTCGAACGAGTTGAATTTAGACGATAGCCAATCAGAGGGGGTGAATTTCCACGTGCGTTCGAACTCTCAGCACGAGATCACGCTTAATATTGCGCAGTCGCATAGCGAGTCTGCTATTCGGCAGTTCAAGAACATCGCTAGTCCTGTTGGAAGCGCTACTAAAGATATGGTGCTCTCACCGCTGACTAAGCTGGCTAAGGGAGTCCAGAATCTTGGAGCTAATTTGGATCCGAGGAAGATCAAGGTGAGATACCATATTGATTTCTAATTTGAAATGCTTTCCAGATATAAAGGAGACATCGGCACACTGCTATGAAAATAAAACTGCCCAGTAGTTTCTTGCAATATTCTTTATTGTACATACAATTTTACTCATTCAAAAATAGGACAGTTGATGTACATAGGCGAGCTTAACCCATAATTGGGTTTTCTTACAGCAAACCATATACAGCAATACTTTGTAGTGTCATTCTACTTTTTCAGCAATATAAATACAATCTCCATTTTTATTCTTAAATGTCCGATCTAGATCGGACAAATGTTGTCCGGTTCGCTCAAAATTTGTGCGATTGGACCACGACTTTAATTAGGTTCTGAACCAAATCAGTCCAACTCTACAGTAGTCTGGCGTAAAATTATTATTATATGAGTCCGTGTAGATCCGCTATCGGGCGGCGTGTGTGTGTGTGGGCGTCTGATGCTGTACGCAAAGCCACAGTCCGATCCTGTGGACGAAAACAGATTTGGTCCGTCGACCTAAATTCGAGCTTTTGTTAAAAATTTAACTGTATTCATCAAAAATAAGCGCTTCCAGTTTTTCTCCAGTCTTCCAATTCTACAGTTTTTTGTTCAAATATTTTTTACAAAAAAAAAAACTTCCTAATTTTAAGATTGCCTAATTTGGTGATGATGCGTTTAATGAACAGCATTTCATTTGTTTTTATTTCAACAAGATGTACAATTATGTCTATGCTATGTTTTACACATGTACAATATCATATTTTACAAAGACTATTAACATAATTATTTCTGTCCTTTTTTCTCTACCAGGCTGCACCCGCTGTAAAACAAGTAACAGAACAACAATACGAAGACCACAGAAAAATGCAAGAAAAATGGCGCGGCTGCAACACAAGATTGGTCGCGCTCTAATGACAGTGTTGCCAACCACAACCTAGTGTTGCCAGGTGAAATAATATTCAGTTGTTTTGTCCAAGGAAGCCGCATACCCAGTGATATATTTTCCTTTTTAATAATTGATTTTGTTTTACATTTTGTGTTCATAATTTCGTTTTTCTATGCTGTAGACTTAGTCTGCATTGTACAGTTCGATAGTAGTATCGTATTACGTGTGTTATTTAAACCATACAGTATTGATTAAACTAATTGAAGGTAGTTTACAATGTTTAATGATACGAATAGTTTGCAGGGTTGAAACATACGGTCCTTTAGTATTAGGAAGTGATGTAAGACAGTTATTGTTAATCCATTTTTGGTACATTTTAGAGGGGACAGCCAATTAGGAACGTTCACACTAAGGGCCTGTACACACTACGTTTTTTAAACGCGCCGTCGACGCGCGTTTTAGAATCGCGCGTCGACGGCGCACTTTTATCCCATTAAAGGTCTACAGGCTGCGTCTGATTCGCGTGCTTATCGCTTCTGTATCGCTACTAACGCGCGACAACGATGTTTTTAAAAAACGCGGTGTGCATTGGCCCTTAGTAATTAGTGCATCCAAATGCAATCATTTCAACCAAAAGTCGTCAACTACTCATCGTAGATCTCCGCCAAGTGTTAGCATATTGACCGGTCGGTGGCGGCGGTATTTAGTTTAAAAAAGGGATAAAGTTAGAATGCGGATGAAACACATTCTAATTTCTTTGAAATATTTTGCAGAAAGTTTTACTGAAGTATAGTACGCTGCAAATGAGTTGAACCAAAATGGCCGTCGTTTCTAAGGTTACATTTTACCGAGATCGCACCTGCTTTAATGATTCCACATATTGTCCAGTCGTGTAAACACTATACAAAGCTACATCAATTATACATCACAATATCCACTGAGAATAAATTTGCAATAATGAAAACTGCCCCAGAACTTTACTCAAAAGAAGCCCGTCAAAAACCATAAGGTATTTAGTTGCGTTTACTAATAACGCGTTATTTTACTGACTGACATAAACGCGTTATTGTACTCACTGACATATAACGCGTCGATATTCGTTATAAAATAGTTTTGACGTTATAGATTATATTAACCATCGTTAAAAAATTACTTTTACTATAACAACATTAGGCCAGCTGTTCTCTCTAAATTGTGCCTTTATACTCATCTCTTCACTAACAATAATGCTTCCTAAAATTCTTCAAGATGATGAAAGTATGATTTGATTATTTCGATTGTGATGGATTTTCGCGTTGTTTTTCCATGACTTTTTATACGTATTAACCTACCAGTACAAGCTTCGTATAAATGCTAAAGTTTTTGAGCACTTATTACTATGAACTATCAGCTACAATAACTTATTTACGACTTCCATATAGATATTTTGCTCATGTCTAGCTTTTACCTGAAAAAGTTTAGCGATTTCTCTTAGATTATGTTCACATCCACACCACGATGTTTAGAAAATCACAGATAGTTATTTTTTGTATTTTAGCTCAAAACTTTTTCGGGAAAACGCGAAAATGGGTTGGGTGAATGCTTTGATGTTGTCATAGAGCATTAGAATGTTAAATATAGCTCAATAATATAAAAATGTTAGCGCAAAACGTCTATTATAAAACTGTACTGATTATATTAGAGGTTTTGACATTTTTATAGCTGATAGTTTTTAGAGAAACATTTGAAAAGTTTGAACTAAAAGTTTATATTAAATGCGAATAATAATCTTATAAAAAATAACTGCGCCGTTTCTCTACTTTTATAAAATTGACATTCCTTTATATTTAATTATTGTAGTATTATATTTAAGGCCTCATTTAGATAAAATGGTAGCGAGAGTAAAAGTCAACTAAACCTAAATGTAATCAAATGTTCAGTTCAAAGTAATTAAACTATTTTATTAAATAAATGTATTGTTAAATTGTAATTAATGATATTGAGCCATGTAATTATTAAATTCACGTACTTTTCAAATTACTCCACATAAAAGTATTTTTCGATTTATTCTTTGTAAGTTCAAGTCACTAACTCTTGGTCTTTGAGATCACCAATTGGTGTTATAGCCTTCGCAGTGCATGTCAACTTATGACTAGGACTATAAAGTATTTTTTATTATTATTAATTTAAAAGGTAATTGCTAGAAGCACTGATCCGACTACGATTTATTTTTGTGTGTGATTTATGTGTGTGTTTATTATTTATTTCAAAGCTATTTACATTTTTCGAGGTAAAACTTGAAAATAATATAGGTCTCAGTCATAGGTTGGAAAAACCTCGAATATATTGACAATTCGTAACCAAATATGTATTTTAAACATAGTATATGTAGTCGTAAATAACCACCATTGCGATATCTTAGTGAGATGCAGTATTATAAATTAAAAACTATTTAGTGCGTAATGTCATTGAATAGCGGTAAAAAAAAAACTGATAGACCACCAAGTTTAGATAAATCTAAGCGTGTTTTTGGATTAGAGAATCTCAAAACCATATCGCTGACACTGTAAAGTGTAAATTATATCGAAAAAAATATATCGCCATACTCTCTCTGAAAGCATGCTTTGAATACCTATATCTTATAAAAAACTCCATGCATAAATTGTCAGTTTAGTTTGTATCAAAAATCTAGTAAAAAAAGCTTGTAATTTATTCAATATTATAGATGTCACAGAACTTCTGTTATAATAAAGTTATTATTGCACCGATTTATTATACGAATGTTGATAATAATATATTTGTAATATTCGATGTAACATTAAATTAAGACCTGCGTAGTTTTAGTTGATTTTGGAGGAATTGTTAAATGCAATAATTTATTGGAGTCCAAGTTTATCCAATCTTTATAAAAAAATATATATTTACATTGTGTCAAATATCAACGCTATTTTTCACTTGCATAATAAAATAATTTATCAAATTACTCGAGACATATTTTCACATGCTAAAAATATTTTTCTATCTTTTAGAAATTGTATTTGTTTTTGTTGATAAACTAAATCCTTATTTATCGGTTGGTAAAGTATTTTTTATTTACCTCAAGCTAAGATTTATTTGACAACTGCATGTGAAAATGTCGTCTCCACAAAACAATCTTAAAAACGCTTGATTTTTATTCACAAAAAAAGTCACTCAAATTCTATGTTATTTATAAACGAAAAAGTGAGATTTAAATAGTATCTTAGTAATTCCACTTAGAATATAAATAGTTAATTTTAGTCTGTATGTCACAATGTAAAGTTACTTTGAATATAAATCATGCTTATTATACATATATCTGAAGAAAGCTTAAAATTACCAAAATGAATAAGATCATCGAATTTATTCGCTTTAAATTCGATTAGCGGATGTTCTCGAGTTAATCTTGAAATGAAAAAGGACTTGTCTTCCTTAAAAATGTACATGCAGGCAAAAGTCAAGAAATATACATTAGATTTATTCCACTTCCGCAAGTGCTAACGAGCGTTTCAAATACACATATAAATAACAATATCGTCACAAGTACCCAGACGTTAAATACGCATGTAGATTTAGGATATTCATTCCCCAACTGTTCATATGCAGCACATATTTAATCCATCATACCACATAGTGTGCAATCCCCGCTCCGGCAGCGTCTAGAGACTCGGCTACTATGATGTTCCTGGCGTCGCAATATTTAGAATGATGAACCGCCACCAAAGCCGTTAGTTCTGTGTCATTTGTGTCGTTGGCGAGTAATAATCGGTAAAACAATTAGTTTGGTTTAGACAATGCCTCGCGGCGATATTATCGTCGTTACACTTTATTCTATTTAACTTTATAAAAGTGGCGCCGAAGAAGTGTTTCTGTCGTAACAATTTGACGAGTGTAGGATCTACTGCGTAGTGTCGTGAGTTCTGTGGTAATGTGTCAAGTGTTAGCGGCGTAGCTCGTAGGATTTTATATTAGCATTGAATATTGAATTTTCCAAAAAAAAAACTCAAAACATATTACTGCATTTTTTTTCGAGATGGCACTTGTGTCGTACGGCTACATGCCGCTGTTGATTCAATCACATACTAAAACGGTATTACTATAAACTTTGAGGTCACATCTTCTCAAATCATTATTATTTTGATCATCTTATAAACTGATTAATCAATCATAATATACACTAATAGCACTGTATACAGCTTGAATATAACTGATAAATAAAATTACAAATTATTTATATTCGCTTCAAATAAACGAAAAAATCTACAAAAATATTTTCTGGTTTTTCTCACTATTGTGACCAAATAAGCTTAACGACTGATACCTAGTGAAAAATAAATGTATAATAATGTAGAGAGCTACTAGTGAATGGAAGTATCTAGATTGTTGTTGGCTTATTATAGTGTTTGGACTTTTCAGTACTTTACTTTCATGGCTTGCTTATTCATAGACGTCAGAAGCAGTTTATCTTCCATAGCAAAAGACCTGATCATAACAGCTGAGAAAAAACTATATTTATTGTAGAATATGTGCCATTCATAATAACTTTTGAATGACACTATCTCACTTTTTGAATCGTTGTTTGTTTTTTGAGTTATTTCATTTATTAATACAAAATTATAATGAAAACATTACATTAATATTTTAACACTAAAGTCCAGTATGTAATTTCAAACAAATAACGGCAAAATAACTATTGATAACTGTTAAATAACTATCAATAACGGCCGTTATTTTTCGTAAAGTTAATGGAGTATTGGTAGTTATAAAACGCTACAAAATAATAATGTAATAATACCTAATATTATGACCCTACATGTTCCAATGTTATCTAGCAAAATAATTCGGTGTGAAGTAATCGATAGACTGGATGTAAAATGCTAACCTTCTTGTGCGCCGATCCAATGGGGCAACTCTTCGAAGAAAACCGTAAAGAATAATCATTAGTTCCAATAGATCGCATGTAAACGGTAACAATTTGATTTATTAAGTTGGCCTAACATAGGAAGGTGTTTCAATAAAACGCGACGTCAGCTTACACTGGTTTTGTCACATTGGTGACAGCAGCCTACTGTACTAGATGGAATGATATTCCATAATATACCATTCCATTTGCGGCTTTTATCCTACCAAAATGCGTACAAAGTTGTTGTAGTATTATATTTTCACTTTTATTTAAAAATACGTAGGTCAATTTTTGTGTAATATCCAAATCTTTAGTGAACTGTGTTACATATCTGCCAATTTGATTAAAATTTTATGATTTATGAGTTAACAGTTTGAAGTTGAATATTTGTCGAAGGTCTAATTTATGTGTCACATTTTGGCTTTAATAGTGTTTGAAAAGTATTTAACTCCAAATGTTGAAATTCAAAAATCGGCCCTTAGCATTCTAACAAAAGACAATGCAAATAGGGACTGATTTTTCAAGAGTCCAATAATTTTGAACTGAAGAGTAAATATAGTTGATGCCTAGTTTACACGTGGGCCCAGCCTCGGCCAATCCCCATTGTATAAACGAGGTTTCCCCGATTACGCAATGGCTACACAATAGCGATTGGCCGAGGCTGGGTTCACATGTAAACTAGGCATGACATGTTTTGTATGCCAAAGCTATGAAATCGCCATTGTTATTCCTTTTATAAACTTTCTGACCTTTAAAAAAATAGTTCTAAAACTGGCCATTTTAACTTGAAAAGTTTCTCGGATGATTTTAAAATGTAATTTAGCGGGTTATCCGAGTTGTTTCGCCATGTTCTGACGTTGTAAAATGTAATGAAATATTTACCTGTATCGAATTTTTTTAACAGTATTTAAATTTATTTTGAATTTTCATTGACCAGCAAGAAATGGACAATGATATGCTACGGAAAGTAAATTATTATATTTTCCTTAGACTACTGAATGAATATTAAATTATTTTACTTTGAATGAATTACATAAACTACATTAAAAAAAATCTGTAATATTGAATTTGTCTGTGATTTATTTATGTACAGAATTGTGGTTTGTTATTATTTATTATTATTTAAACATAAATATAATGCTTTTGACGAACGTGTAGTCTCCATTATTTTCCATCGTAAGTACCCTGTAATAAAGGTATTTTCTAACAGGCATTTTGAGAACAAAATCGTGGCACATGATCATATGAGTTCCGTTCCTATCTATGGAATCATTTCGAAAGTCTATACACCACCAAAAAAAAAAACAACTTGCGTTCATTATTACCCAAAAAATCAGTGATTATTATTGTCTTTTCCTACAACACCTATTGAGGTGCATATCTTTTTTCTCCCATGAATTAAAGGTTGTGCCCATAGTAAAAATTTAAGTATAAACGGATTCCTCTACAATGGTGTATGTCGTAACTCTGTTGGACAATGAACTCAATTTGTCTCAGGGTCCTTTGGCATGTAGGTTCCGGTGTAAACATCCGTTAAGAACGGATTTTACGAAACTCCACTCTTAAGGGGTTATATTGAGACCCGAAAATCGGTTATAATCCTCGTCACATAAGTTGAACCACCATGACAGTCGACCTTGAATGCGCAGTAACAGATTTTTGATTAACAAAAACCGCCTATAGTTCTGGGACTATTACTAGGTTTAATACCAATTAAACGCTATTTAAATGCAGTTTTCGGGATTATTATTAAATTTAATACCAATTAAAAGCGATCTAAATATACAGGAAAAGTTTTTAACCAGTGCGCAAATTTTGATATAATAAACTTGAATATATTTTAATAAACACGTATTTTTTATTTTGATATGTTTCAATAGTAAAAAATTAAGTTAACGCATACGAGACTTGTTTACTCAGAAATTTATTTTATGGACGTCGCTTGCCAGTCCGTCGACTGGTCGCCCGATTCACGCCGCGCGTCGACCGCTCGCCTGACGCGCCAGCTGGTATCAGAAGTACTCACGCGCGCTCGCTCTATGCGACGGTACCTACTTACGCGGTGCGATTATTGACCCCAGTTTAGCGCTACAATTTTTTAAGTTTAGACTGTGTAAAGTTATTTGTAAACGTAATTCCAATTTATCCTTCATACTTTCATGGGCTTAGGACCATCAAAATGCAGAAAATAAATCATAATAAGTAAAAAAGTAGGTAATACGTTTTAATCCATTCAAAATAAAACATTTAGGTATGATAGGTATTTAGACATGATACAATTTAGATTGAAACAATTGCATTTTGGCGTATTTAAAAAATTGTAGTGTGATTTAAAAGGCTCGACGTGGTGCTGGGTCTGGGTCATGGAGTTGTTGTACCGGCTGAAAGTGGTATGGATGGAGTCCGGCTGTATTTAGCAGCTTCCATACTGCGCTTTGGCTAACACCAAAACGTCGTTCTGCGTCGTAGGTACTGGCTCTTGGATTGCGTTCAAAAAAATCGGCTTCGACTGCCAGTCGAGGTCTGCCAGACCCTTGTGCGTGGCTCGGTGTTCTGAACTGGCCGTGATCAAGCAGCCTTTGGTTAGCTTTGGTTGAATTGTCCTCTCATTAGGGACCGTAGGATTGAGGATCCCTTGGGCTCGCATACGAGGTACGCTCTCCCTTTCGTATCTTCTTCGTGCTGCTCGTAAATTTTCATTGCTTAACAAATACACTCGCACCATTTCATAATACTCGCGGTGAGTAAAATGAGACATTGTCACTACGCTAGTCTAGTACGCGGCACACGCGCAGGGACGGCGAAGGGCGCGAACGTCCGACCTCCACTTCCGCAAGTGACGTACTGCATGTGCATGCGTTTTGTTTATCAAACGCCGGCGCCGCATGCCCCCGCACCCCCGTCTCGTGCGCTGGGCGCGGTCCAGCGGCCGGCGGCCTTCGCGTTTTCATTCATGCTCATTCATAGTATTACTATTAAATTATATCCATGTCTTGCTTATTTCAAATTGGGACAAAATGGAAAAATGAGAAAAAAAAAAGTCATAAACTAAAAATGGAAATGTGTTCTATTGCTTACACTGAGCCACCAAAAAAAATTTACGCAGTGGTTAAAAAATTTTCCTGTATTTCCGGGACTATTATTAGGTTTAATGCCAATTGAAATTAGTAATAGTCCCGGAGCTATTTTAGATCGCATTTTGGAATAAGGGTACTAAAAAATTACGATATATTTTTTTCTGAATTTAACATCCGTACATAAACGTAGTGCTTATTTTCTCTTTGCGTACATACAGGCTACATATGAACGCTAATTCAAACTAATAAACTTGATCATTCAGCAGGATACAACACTATTTTCATTTTACGATAACGTGGCTGGCAACCCACTATTCATCCATCATTATTCAAAGTGTTGCCAGCTTAGCACTTTCAGTGCTAGATTTGGCACTATTTTCACACGGTCAGCACTAAAATCTTATATACAGCACCTAGCACTAAATAGCAGTCAAGTGAAAATTTCTGGTTTTTACAAGAATAAAAAATAAAGTATTGTAACTATTTTTTATAGACAAGCGCAAGATTGCAAGAAATGTTTGTTCTGTTTATAAGATAACACTTTCTTTGTTTTGCTTTTTGTTAGTTTGATAAAGTTCGGTATGTAACTGTGTAACTAGAGAGAAAAAGTTCAGTGTGTTAGAAAAACTAAGGAAATGGATATTCCTTTGAGCAAAAAAGGTAATTTTGTTTAAAATTACAGAAAGGAGTGGAAAAACGATCCGAAATACAAAAAAAAAATTTCAGACATGACGGCTCGAAAATA
Organism: Leucania comma; assembly: GCA_958295575.1. Lineage (NCBI taxonomy): Eukaryota > Metazoa > Arthropoda > Insecta > Lepidoptera > Noctuidae > Leucania > Leucania comma. The sequence goes on from OY282483.1 coordinate 7,388,314, forward strand.
ACTTGAAATCAATGTGTACACTTTGTAAAACGGAAATGAATACGAAATTACTGTACGGCAGTTCTAACTTGGCGAGTCTGAAGTTAGACTCTGTGAACTTTACTTCTAAAAAAATAAATACCAATAACAGTTGTTAACAGCAATAACAACTGCTAATGGCATTAATTTTTAAAACCATTTATGCCGTTCACTAGTTATTTAGAGGCCGTTCTAACTTGGCGAGTCTGAAACTTCAGCGCCAAAATTCGCAGAGCATAAGCACCACAAAAAAAAAAAACACATTTAGGAAATTCATAGCAATTTAGCACTATTTGAGATGTTTTTAGCACCCACTTGTAGTATAGAGTTGGCAACACTATTATTCATTCATTTTGCAGTCAAGCTCTATAATATTAAAATTGTATGCGTGAGTGAATTGCGTATGTCTAATGGTTATTAAACTCGTAATTTTTACATGTTTACTTGTAAAGTTCTGTGTTTACGTTCATTTATGTAACAATGACGAAAAGTGATTAAGAAGCTATCCTCCAATAAACACAAACAATGCTTACTCGTATAAAATCCCATGCTGGCGGTGCAGTATCCAAAGAAAAAAACAAGCAAAAATATTTGCCGGAAAAGTGCAGAATATGCTTAGACGACGGTGAAATACCTATATTTGGTGCAAATGATATTTCCAAGGACGTGACGGAATTTGGAAAGATCAAAATTTGTAAAGATGATAATCTACCCCAGTATTTATGCGAAGCTTGCTCTACGTTGCTGGAAGCCGCAATCTTATTCCGCAAAACGGCGATACAATCTGATGAAGTACTCAAGCAAAGGGATTATGTAGAAAGTGGCACTGAAGAGTCAGATTGTAAACAAGAAGATGAAACTTATATTAAAAGAGAATACCTCGAGTTTAATTGCAGTTCCGATTCCGAATCATACTTAGATGACTTTGATAGGCTGGAACAAAATCACTCATCTGAAGATGAGACTACCAATTATAACCCTACCATTTCTGAAGTAGATACTCAAGACAGTAATGATTATAAAGACTTCCAATCAGATTTACTTCAGGTTAAGCAAGAGGATGGATCCATTAATGGAGCGGATAGTGAAGCAATTATGATTATTGTTTCAAACAAAGATAAACTAAAGCAGGAACAAAACGACGATGAAAATAGTTACATTGACTCTGATAATAATGAAGAAACAACAAAGCATAATGAACAATCTCTTATGAAAATACTTCCCAATCAAAGAGAATGTGAAGTCTGCCATAGTATAGTTTCAAAAAGTGAATATAAAGTACATTTTAAAGAACATAGAAAAAAATATAAAGAAAAATACAATAAAAAGTATGGTAAAATAGAATGTGAATTTTGTGGTAAACAAGTAAGCAAATCATATATTAAAATTCACATGAAAATACATGGTACCCCAGAGGAACAGGCTGAGAGACTCATTGAATGCCCAATTTGTAACAAAGTGTTCAATGTGCGTTATTACAATGATCATGTTAAAAGAATGCATCCAACAAAAACTGAAAAGAAACAAATGATTCAAAATGTAAAGAAAAAAGAAACAGCATTGCCAACACCCAACTATAATAAATGTCCTGTTTGTGACAGAAATATTAAAGAAAGTGATTTTAAATCACACTTAGAGAAGCACAATGGCCCGCTTCCACGATATGTTTGTGACAAATGTGGAAAGGTCTTCAAACATCCATCTGCCTTCAAAACTCACTGCCTTACTCATGGCAGCGAATTGAAATATAAATGTCAATTCTGTCCGTACAGAGGGTTACATCAAGCTTTACTTAAAATTCATGTGAGAACACACACCGGCGACTACAACTACAAATGTACCGAATGTCCAGCTCGGTTTATAACAAAAAGTAACTTGTCGAAACACCTCAACAGGCACAAAGGTATCTGTGCCTTCAAATGTGAGGACTGTAATAAAGGATTTTATGCTAAACGTGATCTTGAAAAGCACATCAGAAATGTTCATATGTTTGTTAAACATCATGTTTGTGAATTTTGCGGTAAAGCATTTGGACACCGGGACAATATGCTGAGCCATCAGCTAAAAGTGCACAAAAGAGATAAGATAATGCCCAGGGGTCGCATGCCCTCCTATCTTAAAGCAGAATTAATGCTTGATTAAAAATAATTATGATTTATGTTACATTATTTGAACACAAATATATTTTTGGAGATATTATAATAATTTTTTTATTTAATCTTTTAACCGCCAAAGTCTGATATATGTAACTAATCAATTTCATGCCCACGACGCCACGGTCTGACAAAGACAAATAAATGGGTTGAATGAAACAAATTAATTTTTTTAAGTCAAAATACGCAGGCCGCACCGCTCGCTGATATGTTGCTAACCTGCTAAGGGCCATTCACGACTTCGGCCTTAGCGGCGAGCGGGGCCGTATCGATAGGCGATTGGTCGATGCCGCTCATATCCCGCATAGTGGCGCGGCCTTATGAGCGGTGACTCGTGGCGTGCTTCAAACATTTTCATACATTTGATTTTACCGCGCGCCGCTACCGCTTAGATCGGCAAGGTTGTGAATACGCCGTTAGGCATACAAAAGTGCACCACGGCGCGCTGCGCGGGTAGCCCCGTCGCGCGTCCTTCATCGTCATTGCGCAGGTAATAAACCGGTTTTCGTTACGGGGACTACCGCAACTGACACAAGCGATGGGTGGCCGCGCGAGGGCCCGCTTATCGCAGCGTGAGCCCTTACCTGCGCAGTGTCGCTAGTTAAACTTTAATGGTGTACATAACCATTCCGAAATTCATTTGGACAAATTCAACTACGAAGGAATCAACTGAATATAATCACACCTTAGAGAATAGAATCACACTCAGCCTATTTTTATATGCATATGCAAGTCACATGAGAGCACACGACAGGGCAACACATCTGAGCTCAGAACAACCATAAGGAGCCAAAGATTGCACACATCTAAATGTCTCAGGGGATGACACGTGGCTCGATTTAATCCTAACGTCCACTCCTACCCTTGTTTCCTCTCATGGCCAGCATCCCGCACCTGGTTTTTCCCACCATGACCTCATTTTCCTTTCTTATGTCCTAAAACCACCTAAACCTCTCCCTAAAATTCTGCGCATGCGTTGTTTTGCACGCATGGATGTTGAGAAGCTGCGTCGGGATGCGTCAGAACTGGACTGGGGACCCCTAGGAGCAGCAATAACCGTAGACGATAAATTGCGCATATTTAATGAAACTGTCCTAGCTCTTTACGATAGACATGCGCCTGTAAAAAGGGTTAAACTTAGGCGTTCTCCTGCTCCTTGGATGACGACAGATGTTCGTATGGCGATGAGGCGTCGGGATAGGGCATTTGGGAAATATAAAAGGGATCGCTGTGAACAAAACAAGAACCTCTTCAAAACTGCAAGAAATCGGTGTAATCAGGTGATACGGAACGCCAAACGCCGCCACATTCTTGATAACATTTCATCTTCTTCTCCTGCCGATATCTGGAAATTCTTAGGAACTCTTGGTATCGGTAGGGCACGTCATGTGGATTTCCCTAAGACGATTGGCCTGGATGAAATCAACCGTCACTTCACAACCACCTGTCATTTGAATTCTCAAATGTTGACTCAGACGGTGGATTTTATTTCTAGCCTGTCTAGTCCAGTCATAGAGCCATTTTGCTTTTCTCCCGCCACCTTGGATGAAATTAAAAAGATTATCCTATCTATAAAATCCAGGGCTGTGGGCCATGATGACATCAGTCGTTCTATGGTCACCCTGATCCTCGATTCGCTCCTTCCTCCGATTGCCCACATCATTAACTTTTCACTTGATTCTGGACAATTCCCATCCCTGTGGCGTATGACTTACGTCCGTCCACTCCCTAAAATTACAAATCCCTCCCTTCCAAATCATTTTCGTCCAATTTCCATTCTTCCTTTCCTTTCTAAAGTCCTCGAGGCATGTGTGCACAAGCAGTTTTCGGGGTTTGTCCACCGACACAACCTCGTAAGCTCATTCCAGTCTGGATTCAGACCTGGGCACAGTACAGCCTCCGCTCTTCTTAAAGTGACTGGCGACATTAGAGAAGCAATTGAAGATACAAAAGTTACTGTGTTAGTGTTAATAGATTTCTCCAATGCCTTTAATGCCGTCAATCACGATATACTCCTATCTATCCTTTCCCATCTTATGGTTTCTTCCGAGGTGCTAGAATGGTTCTCTTCTTATCTTCGGGGACGTCAGCAGTCGGTTCGCGTTGATGAGAATTCCTCGAGTTGGCGTGACCTGGAGGCTGGTGTTCCGCAAGGCGGTATTCTATCTCCATTACTATTCTCCATCTTCATAAATTTTATAACTCACTGTCTTCGGTGTGCGTATCACCTTTATGCCGATGATCTTCAGTTGTATGCAGCTGTGCGGGTGGAAGGTTTGTCAGACGCTATAGAGGATGTGAACCGAGATTTGAATGCTATCAGTGACTGGTCTGATAGGTTTGGAGTGTCTGTAAACCCCTCAAAATGTCAGGCCATCGTTATTGGTAGTACACGCATGATGAGTAGAGTGGCGGTTAGCTCTCTACCTCCTATTGTTTTCAAGGGTGCAGTCATTCCCATCAGCTCTAGTGTAAAGGATCTCGGTTTGCATCTTGACTCAACGCTTGGCTGGCAAAGTCAGGTTTCTAGTGTCTGCCAAAGAGTCAACGGGACTTTGCGGTATCTGTATCGTCTGAGGAATTTTTTACCTGCAAAGACCAAGACAATGCTTGTGCAGACTTTAATTTTCCCGATTATCGACTATGGTGATGTGTGCTATTTAGATCTCAACGCAGTCTTGCTGGATAAGCTTGATAGGCTCCTCAACAACTGCATCAGGTTCATATTTAACTTGAGGAAATATGATCATGTATCAAGCTTCAGATCGGAACTCAAATGGTTGCCTATTCGCCAGAGAAGAAGTTTGCGAGCTTTGACAACCCTCTTCTCTTTGCTTAATTCTCCTACCCCTCCTTCTTATCTTATATCTCACTTTCAATATCTCTGCTCTTCCCACGCTAGGAATCTGCGTTCTTCTAACAATCTCCTACTGCTTTGCCCTTCTCATACTTCTGATTTAGTTCATTCTTCCTTCTATATACAGTCCATTCTTCTGTGGAATTCGCTACTTCTCGATATCAGGACGGCCACGAGTCAGTATGCATTTAAGCGGAAGTTGCGGAATTACTTTCTACACCAATAGCAGATTCATCTCAAATACTCCTTCACTGTATATATATTTTTATATAATGTGTATGTATAGGTATATATATATATGTATATATGTATGTATGTCCAGTTTTAGCTTTATATGTAATTTTGTAATATTTGTGTTCAAAATAGTAATTTTCCCTCCTTTTCTTTTATGTACCTGCCATATTGTCGCCCCACCACCCTAGGTTGACTGGTAGAGAATGCCTAAGGCATTAAGTCCGCCTATGTACCCATGGTTGCAGAAAGATTAAATAAATAAATTGCGGTCGCTGTGGCCGAAATCGGCTAGATGGCATCATCATCATCATCGTTTTTTTATATTTTTAGATTCACCCTAAACTTGAAGATAAGGTGGACTCGATACATTTGTGGTCAAGAACTGCAAAAATATTAGAATATATTACATACGTATTCCAATGGTACTCTAACAGCGCATTCTCGAAGTCGTGAATAGGCCTTAAAAGCGCTGACTTTGGCGTCCCAAATAGAGCGAAGAAAAAAAGATTGTCATTTTGAATGGTGACATTAGTGACATATGGATTTGGAACAACAACAAACAAAAACAAGAGGCTGTTTTATCTTAAAACTTACTGATAGTCGCATGTAAAAGTTATTAATGAAGAGGAAATAATGGTGTCAACCTATCACATAGTAAAGTTGTTTCAAAAAGCAACTTACGAAAGGTATCACAAAAGCCAACAAGAGGACAGAGAAGGGTCCGCAACTACGTCTCAACGAGATACATTCGAAGACAAAATATGCAGGATTTGTCTCAAAAAAGGTACTCTGCCCATTTTTAAAGAGCAAGGACCTGATATCTACAAAGATATTTGCATTTTTGGCGATATCCAAATAAGTGAAGACGACGAACATCCGAAGTTCCTATGTGATTGGTGTCTCAAATTACTAGAATCTGCAATACTGTTCAGAAAAACAGCAAAAACATCTGATAAGGTTTTGAGAAGTTCTTCAGCTAAAAGCAGTAAACATTCCAGCAAGGCTCAAGATCAAGATGGCCAAGAAACTGTAAAAGAGAATGCAGAAAATACTTCAGCATCAATGTTGCAAAACTTCTTTTCGGCCTTGGAGAGTGAAAATGATGTGTGTAGTGATGAATCTAAACCAATGAGAAGCAAGAAGAAGGTACCTAAAGTGCAGTGTAGAATATGCTTCAAAATCATCACTAAAGCCTACTACAAGGAGCATTTTGCTCTCCATGATCAAACTGTGGCCAAATATGTTTGTGATATTTGTGGTAAATCCTTTCGGCAAAGATGTTCTTACAGAAACCATTACTTTACACACAGTTCAGAATTTCCTTATAAATGCACAATTTGCCCATATAGAGGACGTCATTCAGGCCTCCTGAAAATTCATATGCGCACTCATACTGGAGATTACAGATACATGTGCACAGAATGTCCTGCTAGGTTTTTAACTAAGAGTAATTTAAACAAGCATGCACTAAAACACAAAGAACCAATGTTCAAATGTGATGCTTGCCACAGAGGATTCCATTCAAAACTGGTTTTAGAAAGACATTTTGAAGCAGATCATTTAGGAATTAAGAATCATATTTGTAATGTTTGTGGAAAAGCATTTGGATACAGAAAGGCAATGATGAGACATCAACTTGATGTTCATAAAAGAGAAAAGAAATTGAATGGAAGAACTCCAGCTTACATAGAGGCTGAAATACAAAAATTGGAAGATAGTTTATAGCAGCTTATGGTTAATTTTCGATCCTTAAGTGAATGCTCCAGGGTAACCAGTGAAATGCAGTTTTCCTTATTTTGCATTTTGCAGATCAGTCCCAGGTTCTGTGTTCAATAAATATAATTTGCGACCGTAACTAGTATTTATTTACAGAGTAATAATCATTAAAATCATTAACACAATGGAATGAAAAAGTAGTTGTATTGATCATTTTATTAGATTGTTTATTGGTCCTAAACATGTGCTGGTGTCAAATATCCTAAGGGCTGACGCTGCGTCAAGCGAGCGCCCGCACAGTCCCATACAAAAGTGCTTTTTAGTTACGCCCCGCGCTCCTTTTACTACGTAATAATACATTCAAGTTCTCCATCGACACGACTACATGCGCACCGTTAAAGTTGAACTAGTGACACTGCGCAGGAAACAATCCGGTTTCTGCGACGGGGACCGCCGCACACGACAGACGTGCATAGTCACGCGACGGGTGCCCGCGCGTGCTCTAGCTTAACGCAGTAGGATATTTTTGACGCCAGTGCATGCCGTTCGCTTAAGGAGGTAACCCGTTTCCTGTCGGTCACATGGTCCGGAGCCATGTATTGAATCAAAGTTGGACGCGAGAGGTCGCTGCCGCGCATCACCTCAACGAAGACAGTGGTACTCCGTCCAAGTGAGGTAGACTTCCACCGTATCCTTCGAACAATCAAATCCGCATAATGGTGAGAGCTTCTGTCAGGTGGAAAATGAGGACGCCGTGGCACCTCTCTAGCCACTCCTTAAGGAGGGGACTTACCGCCGCAATTGTGGCGTGCCCATACTGACAGCCTATGGGCGATACACGATGCTAGCATAGTGAAATCGGGCAAGACGGCAATAAAAATTAAGTTCTCGTATTGGATGTTCTTTATTACAATAACTTTGTTCCCAAAAAAAAAAATTACAACGTTACTGTAAAATATACACGGACTAGGAAATACTAGGTCAAAAACTATGAACAGAATCCATTGCTGAACTAGACATGTGTTCATGTTATGACAAGGCAGCTTATGACGCCACTCCCATCGAGAAGGTACTCCTTAAACTAGTCTATTAGATTATATTGACAAAAATATACATTACTAAAGTAAATTTTATAAATTAAATGTTGTGTGTAAGAAAGAGTACTGTACTGTATTGTATTTCGAGCTGGTGCCCGCAACTCTACGACTAAAGCGCGTATTTTGCGTACGGATAGGACAAATGTATAATTCGATCCACCCCAGCTACAAAGTACAAACTCGTACTCGGCGCTCTGGATGATTGTCACCTCTTCCTTCGGTTCTTTCATCTTTTTCGTGTCTGATTTAGTATCGAGCTGCTGTTCAAGAAGTGGTACAAAGTCAGATACAACAGTTCAAGCCATCTGGGTCCTCTGAAAGTGCGCACAACGGATGTATGCCTCGAGTTAAGCCAGTAGTCTTTTATTTTTCGAACGTGAGTTTCTGCTTTCAAACAACACATAAAAGATGATGCATCAGACTTTTTAGCTGCTGCCTCTCACGTGCCCTCTACGTATGGCCAGGCAGAAGCGTTAATCTGCTATTGGATATCCAATTCATTAATCTTTACATATATATTATAAATCATTCTGTACATGTGTTTGTCACTTAACTCCTCCTAAAAGGCTTGACCGATTTGGCAGAAATTTCATTTGTATATTTAAGTTGGTGGAAAAGTCGGATTCGGATCTGGAAGGTTTGAAAATTGGATTCTCAATTTTTTTATGACGAATACGCTAGTGCCTGTATAAAACTCGTTGAAAGTCTTGTAGAATTCTGCTTGTACTTGTTTGCCATAAAATTGGTGCCATTTGAAGTGGTTCGTACGAATTCGAGGTATACAGTTTTGGTCACGATGCACACGAACAATGCGATGTATCGTTTTACACGTACCGGGCCCTGGTACAGGCCATGGTCTGGAGCGAAGAGGAATGGTAAGCGGTCGCCTACTTATTTTTTTTTTTTTTGATAGGTTCGCGCTTGACCGCTATCTCACCTGATGGAAAGCGACGATACGGTCGACGATGGATCGCGCTTACCTAGAAGAAACCTATTCACTCTTGACTTTTTTTTTTTTATGGTAGGTAAAATCGTCCTATGACAAATCTCGCCCTTGGGCGGAGCGGGAAGTAGTGTCAGACTCTTACTGACTAAAAACCTACCCCGTTCCTTCGTTGCCTATAGTGCCGGGGCTGAGCCTTCCTCTCAGAAAACGGCCCTTGGCCCCAGCAGGCTTCGACCCTGCCTGCCTGCAGCTAGCAGGCTGGGCCTCTACGGTTTGCTGACAGCTCCTTGAGGCGCGCGGGAACAGAACGCGCCGTCGACGACTTGGGCCCGGTCCGGTCGGTTACCGGACGATCGGACAACGTGCTACCCATTGCACGCCGTCCGCAAGCCCGCGCCTACAGTGGCCGGAAATCGGGATCAGAATTCCGGCGGCGGCTGGGGCGAGCGCCCCGTTGCCTATGCCTGATGCGGTCGGCCTCCTCCTTTGCTAGCATTACTGCTTCGCAGAAGGAGGCGACCGCCTGCCATCCCTCCTCACTACGGACCATGGCCTGAACCAAGGCCCGGCGAGAGAGATCGCTGCCGCCGATCGCCCCCACGAGGACACGGCGATGCTCCGCCCAGGCGGGGCACACCTCAACAGTATGCTCCACCGTGTCCTCCGGGTGTTCCGCACAGTGGCGACACCCGGGCGAATCCTCCGCACGAATCCGGAACAGGAACTTAGAGAACTTGCCGTGTTCGGTAAGAACCTGCGTCGTGCGTAAGTTTAGAACGCCGTGAGGTCTTTCCAGCCACTCCTCAAGGATGGGCCTTATCGCCTCGATTGTGGCGCGCCCCATTCACTCTTGACTTAAAGATTCCCGGGTTGTAGCCATCAGGAAACAGACTCCGGCAGGGAATTCCACTCCTTAGCTGTACGCATAATAAAAGTGTTCCCAAAATGCTTAAACGCTTATTCTTCGAAGAATTCTAGCGAAAGAGGTGGCCGCATGCATGAGGTGACGTACTTCTTTACGCCCCAGTCGCCGGGACCCTGATACTGATTTCCTGCTACCGAAGACGTGGACTTGCGGACGACGAGCAATGGGTAGCTCGCCGTTCGGACCGAGCCCGATTCGTAGATAGCGCGTAGTCTTCCAAGCGCGTCTCAAAGAGCCTACTTGGACCATGGGTCATCCAAAAGGGAAATCGGGTGTTTTGGAATGCAAAGAAAAGAAGGAACAGGTCTGATAAGCCCTCCGGCTCCGCCCTAGATCGACAGAAGTCGCTGGATGATTTCCAATCTCAAATCAAAAAAATGAAAAAGGTGGGAATGACAAAGAAATATTACAGTTCAACTGGCATCCTCATTACTATGTTGAGCTTCTAAATAAGCAGGCATCCGGCCAAACAACAGCTTTTCTCTCTTATGAACATGCCTCTGATGTTTCATCATAGCGTTTCTATATCCAAATGCTTTCCCACAAATATTGCAGACATGGTTTTTAATTCCCAAGTGATCTGCTTCATAGTGCCTCTGCAGCATCAGTTTTGTGTGAAAAGCTCTTTTACAAGAGTCACAGTGCAGTTGTGGCTCTTTATGTTTTAATGCATGGCTATTCAAATTACTCTTAAACAGAAACCTGGCTGGACATTCCGTACACATGTACCTATAGTCCCCTGTATGAGTCCTCATATGAGTTTTGAGTAGCTCAGAATATCTTCCTCGGTATGGACAAAATTTACATTTATATGGGAACTCGCTGCCATGTCGCAGGCTATGGTTGTGATATGCACATCTCAGTCTAAAGGATTTCCCGCAAACATCACAAACATACTTCTTGTGATCAGGGTCATGCATGGTCATGTGCTCTTTGTGGTAGGACTTATTTATGACTTTATTGCATATATTACAAGTCACTTTTGAATTAGATGCATATTTAACTTTTACTTTCTTTTCGACTTTCACATCACCACCATCGTCATTTTGCGTTACCCAGTTTTCTGGCTGTTTCGTATCATAGATGCTACTGTCGCTAAAGTCTTGATCGTATTGCTCCTGGACATCAACAGTTTCTTCTTTCACTGGCTGTTTGAGGATTTCATCTGATTCTCTCGCTATTTTTCTGAACAATATAGCAGCTTTAATAAATTCGTGACATGTGCCGCACAGGAGCTTTGGATGGTCGTCGTTTTCACTCACCTCTATGTTGGACAGAGCTAATAATGCTTCTACAATATAAACAGAGTTTTCAGTCCCGAAAATCGGCACATGACCTTCTTGTAAACATACTCGGCATCTAGATAATGAGGGTTCCCTTAATTTCAAACGTTTATCATTATTTTCATGTATGTTTTTGTAATATTCGGCTGCATATAACTTAGCCTTTTCTTTTTTCGTTTTTTTCATCAGATAGTACAAAGTCAGCATAATATTAATGATTATAAATCCGTGGCGTTTTCAGTAAAAAACAGCTTTTTTGGACGAATTACACCTTTTGTAATGCGCAAATAATAACAAACAATTAGATATTGTATTCTCTTTGACAATAATATTTTGACCACAGATTACAGAGAGATAGGTACTAATTTTGACAAAGAATGTAGTAAATAAAGTTTTCGCTAAAACAAATGTTTTTTTTGTCTATTTACCTCTATAAAGCTATAGTCATTCGACCATATCGCCTAGTCTTTCGTTCGTTTTCTTTGGTTGTTTTCAATAATATTTTTTAGTCTTATGTCTTTCATAATTGATTATCACAAGGATCTTATATATCCTAGTATATATTATTAATAACAACTATGATAATATTATCCTAGTATTATCATAGTTGTTTCTTTTTGTTTTGCTGTCATAATAATGCCATTTTTTTTCCATATCCATTTTTTATCAGCGCGTTTATTGTGATACTGTGGCGTTGGCTTCAATGAACGAAGGGCGTTGGCGTTGGGGTAATTAGTTAGAATCAAAGATTTTATAAAATCTATTATAAACTATTTAAGTTTGTCCATAAGATTTTGCATGCATAAGATCCTTGGTTGATGGTTGGAGTCTTAAGGTACCGGTAAGGTACTATTATATATTCTGTGTCTTAAGTTGGAGTTGACCTCTTGACATTTGACATAACTCTTTGTTTTGATTTGTTGACGGCTGACAAATCTGACAAACAGCTGGGGCCTGGGCAAAGAGAATATGAGAACATGCTCTGTGTGTAAAATACAATAACCAGCTGGGTTTTAATCAAGGATCTTTTAAAACATATTATACTCTTTGTTTTATAACCTAGGCCATAGGGACAAACTTTAATAGTTGGATAGTTTATAAAATCATTGATCATAATATAGAAACAGTACTCTGTGAGCTGAGTATCGGCTACAGCTTTCTACAAGCCACAGTATCGGCTGGATATGTAGAACTGGAATCTAATCCAATGTAATCAGCTAATCTGTAGATCAACAAAAATATCTACTTCAAACAACAATGTCTGGTTCTTATTTTATGTTGCAATTTCTGAAAAAAATACGGTCTAAAGAGCAGCAGGAAAAAAATATAAATCAACATACAATTTACCAAGACAGCGATGTGGGAACAGTCAGAACAACTAACAATAAGTGTAGACTGTGTTTAAAAGAAGGTGAAAAGCCTATTTATAATTCAGAAAGTAGTTTTAACATTGCTCAAGCGATACGCACTTTTGCGGATGTATCATTGAATGAAAATGATGGCTATCCTAAGCACTTGTGCACGAAATGCTACACTTTCCTTCAGCATGCAGTGTTATTTCGAAAATCAGCCCAAGATACTGATAAACAACTTCGGCAGAGCCCAGCTCAAGATTCTGGAGGAGAATCGGATACAGTTAATCATCCTGCCAACGATGATGACATTGAAAACCTTGCCCTAAAATCAAAATACAGTTGTAAACTGTGTAACCTCAATTTCAAAACTCCTAAAGACTTGATTGCACACAACAGATCTAGAGCTCACAAGAAAGTTCGTATTCGGTGTCCTGTATGTTACAGATTGTTAACTGCTCAACTATATCAGAAGCATGTAGCCAGGCACCAGTCTGCTTCGCACCTTGTCTGTGATATATGTGGGAAACTTTACCGCAAAGACAACTTGGTCAGACACCTGCAGCTTCACAGTTTTGACTTACCATTCAAATGCCAGATCTGTCCATACCGTGGACGCTTCATGGAATCACTAAAAATCCATTTGAGAACACATACAGGGGACAAACCGTTTTCCTGTGATAAGTGTGAGCTACGGTTTCTGACAAGAAGTAACCTCAACAGGCATCTGTTAATTCATAAAAAGGAAAGACCATTCAAATGTCTTGAATGCGGAAGAGGATTTTATACTAAGAGGGACATGGATGTACATTTTAAAGCTGATCATGCTGGGTTGCGGGAGTTTGGTTGCAAGATATGTGGTAATAAGTATGGTACTCGGAAAGCACTAATGAGACATGAATTGAGGGTTCATAAGAGAGATAAGATGGCAAAAGGACGAATGCCACTGTACCTTCAAGCTGGTTATCAGAAACAAGATGAAGTCATGTCTAGCATGTTGGTTGCTGTTAAACTTTTGTCAGACACAGCTACAATCCTTAGTTAATTTGAAAATTTATGAATTTATACTTGGAGTTTTATTGTAGTAAAACTCCTGTGACAATGTATGTAGAGAATCACAAATATCTTATTTCTAGCTTTGCTATCTGTCTGTCGAATTTCAACCAAATTCATTCAGCTGTTAAGGTGTGTAAAGAAACAGACTTAGTTTTCGATTTGGGTGCAACTGTTTTACCCTTCCGGGTAAAGAGGCGGGATTTATCTTAATGTTACTTTAACTGTGTTCTTTTAGGGCCGAAACAAAAGTCCCATACGAAAGTGCTCCGTTGCGGGACCCGCGCGCGCGGTAGGTAACCCGTTCCATTTTACCTACTCTACGCGCTGCTTTGTCACGCAACGGGTGCCCGTTGCAGGCGTTCCACAGTGTGGGATTTGGACCTAGTTGCGGACACTATCATTTTATGTTGGATTTAAGTAGGCCTAGTCATCCCAGACCATTTAAAGTAATACTTTTTTGAAAATTTCAATTAGATTTGCAGATATTTTTTTTTTTTCATTTAAGTCGTTGATTTCTACGAAATCGTTTTCAGTCATATTTCCCGAAAAAAGTGATATTTCTCTTTGTAAAAAAAAAACTATCTGCTAGTTTACAATGCTACTAGTATGAAAATTTCAATCCCATAAGTGCAGAAAAACGAGAAAAAAAAATAATTTTAAAATTTTGAAAAATAAATAAATAGAAATTATCTATGTTATTGTCGCATTTTTTTAAACAAAAATTCAATAGGGTTATGTTTCTACTAAATCGTGACAAAAATCCATATAACTAGCTTGCGCGATGTTGGAGATATTGCGTTACTAAGGTTTTTTATAATTTCTATGGAAATAGGGTTGACATAAACTTAGAACTTTTTTGTTGGGTAGAGAGGGTTTTTTTGGAATAGATATCATCTTATTTGGAATAGGTATTCGGTCGCTGTGTTAACAAAAAGAAAATTTAGATAGATATAGTATATTAGCATACAGTAAGTAGGTACCTACATTTACAAATCATCTTCATTATCTGATTGTATTAAAGTTTCTTCTGTAGTTAAACAAAGGGAATCTCCATCATCTTCTCTATTATGCTCACACTCAAATTCGAAATAACGTACGTTTTCTGTTGTGACTTTTAATATATTTAATACTTTTTTTGGCAGTGGTTTTTTTGCTTTTGGCGATCTTTAAGCGATGAAGAAGATATGTACGGGTCTGATGACTCTAGTGCCCGGTGAAATAAATCTAAAATCGTGGTTCTTCGGTCTAGTTTCCGAGTGTGGTGCAGACGGTCATACCGCCAGAACTTGTTTCGAGACTCACCTGCTTGTTCAGATAAAATGCCTATTGGTAATGGGCAGCATTCTATGATTTGCTTACCGTGTATTAAAATGTTATGTACCGTAACGGGCATGTAGTACCAGCTACATCTTGTAGCAATAGACTTGCATAGCTGGTCAAATTTTTCGGTATTGATCATCAGCCCACTTGAAAGTGCTACCAAAATAGTATGCATGTCATTTACCAGCCACGATTCTACGCCTAAGATCTCTGCAAATGTTTCCCGATATTGGTCCGATAGTGCTGTTCGCGCGGTGTTCCCGTCGTTCGTCGTCCCTGAATTAGGACGAACGACATCGACCAACAGTGACATTTTGTCTCTTATTTTACCCTGTATTGTCTTCTTGCGCTTCTCTTCAATTCTGGCTTCAGGTGAGTTTTTACTTATTCTCCACTTCATAACTGCTGGATCATTTTTGTAGCCCAAGTGCAGTAAAAACTCAAAAATTCTGATCCATGCATGTAGAGGACTTAAACCATATCAGAAATCAGAAGCGTTTATTTCAAATAGACCAATTACAGGCACTTTTGAATTGTCAAAATGTCGGTCAGTCCAAAAAAAAAAGTGAAGCTAAATTACACGTTCCAAAGCAGGAGGAGTATTGACAGGCTTGTTATTGGTAAGATCCAAGTTGTTAAATTCTGTGGATGTAGCTCCACAACAAGCACAGCGTTGCTGGGAAGTTGTCCCTGTAATTACATTAAAGATTTTGCCATTTATAATGGTAAGATGTAATTGCGAATCAGCGATAACAATTTGGTCTTCATCCGTTTCAGCATATAGTGGGGTTATTTTTTTTTATTTCGTCCTCTACCCGCATTTTCTCCTCAATAATTAGTTCTTTATTCTCTGCGCGGTATTGAATCTACAGAGGACGACAGTATCGAAAGGACTGTGGACTTGGATTAGAGCATAATACGGAATGTGTGTTGTTGCAAACAAACAGTTTTCATTTTGGTTTTGGCCTTCTGTAAACGCTTGTTTGTAAAAAGACTGACCTGTGCTGCCGTCAAACCCCCAGGATCCCTGGAAGGTACAATTAACTTGGTCTTTTTTTATTTTGTCTGCAATATTCTGATATGTTGTCACTACAGAATTTTATGATCCGTCGGAATGTGTGTAATAACAATCCTTGCAGCGATAAACTTGCTTCCCTTTGGGTTGCTCTTATGTCTTCTTCAGGGTAACACATTTGTCTGGCCATCTGTACCTTATAGTATGGAGGATATGCGGGAAAAACTCTTTCTTTTAAATCTTTTTGCGTAAAGGTGAAATCTTCCACAGTAAACTTTCGGTCAATTATGTAACACAGGGCTTCTTCAGGAGTATAGGGCTTGGTTTGATTTTATGGCGGACGCAATTTTCACAGATCGAGTTGGGCTCTTCAAGCATTCATTAACAACAAATTCGAACTCTCGAGCAGAGCTTTTAGGAAGTTTTTCACCCGATTCGTCAGTGACAATTTTGGATAGCACTTTCACTATTTTATGGGGAGGTTCATCTTCCAGCGATTCTTGTAATCTCTTCCGTACACGACGCTTTTGGCGGTCGCTTAGGTCTTCATATGATGTTGCTTCAGAAGGTTGAACGTCAAAAGATGTTCCAGGTTTCGGTTCAGTAATGAAATATTCGGAAGTTTCAATAGATAAGTCAATTGCAGGTTTAACATCCTGTTCTTTTGTATCTTCTGGAAGAATAAGCCTTTCGTCCATATTTGCTTTCGGTAATTCAAGATCAGAAATTGTAGCGAGCCACTTTTCATTTTTCTTACAGAAACGTTTCAAATTTCTTGCGCTGTCATTATAAAGCTTTTCACATTTGCTAACGAATGTTGAAATTTTCGCAACAAAATTTTGCTCTTGGCTATCTATATTGGGAGGGATACCGTTTGGATATAGTGCGTTCAAAACAATCATAGTCCGTTCTTTAGCTTCGAGATCTAAAGGTCTACATTTTGAACTGCGTAAACGGGCCTTTTCTAGAAATATGGTATGTATTTCCAGTTTCGTGAGCGTTATCGGATCCGTATTCAAGCTTTGGTCGTCAGAAGTTGTAGCTGCCTCTCGCTGACCAGCATGAATTGGCGCCCTCATGCCCCCCTAGCATTAAGTCCTCTCGTCGGGGTCCAGAAGGACATCCCCCAGCAGGACAGGTCAGTGCCTGCTGAGGCAAAGTAGTGCCATGGGTCTTTGACGGCTCCATGACACCTCACCCCCGCTTCTCCAGATACTATATATAGGCATTGGGTTTTAGCACTTGCCTGACGAGGGCGGACCCCTTCCCAATGCCACATAGTATCCTTCATCGAAGATAACTTGAGCTATGACAGAGGCCTTAAAAGGCGGCACAAACAACTCTTGACTCTAGATGGAACATTCCATCACACGATAAGAAGATGCAAGAGTTATTTTATAACTCTTTATGTATAGATTTCTAGAAATATATAATATGTAGAATTTACACTATTATTCATTGTTTAAAATAAACACATAAACGCAATTTTAAGGGAAAAAACTGAAATCAGAAAATATTAATAATGCTTCAGACATAAATACATACTATTACATTACGCAGCCAACTTACCTAAATTTGTTTTCCACACGACTTAAACGCCTACTAAGTAATGCTAAGAAAGCTTGTTTGAAATATTGCGTGTTATAAAATAGTAGGCGCTTGTCAGTGGCAACCCTAACATAAAATTTTAAACTTCAATATTTCTGTTATCGTGTGTCTGTCGCATCTGGTTTTTTTTTATGATAATAGTAATTAATGTAGTTAACATATTGACACTGAAAAAAAACGCGACCATGTAAATAGTGACTAGATAAAAAAATAAAATGAAATCATAGAAAAACTATTGTTTTGCCTAGAATAACGCAATATTTCAGGTTTTAGTGGATTGATTGGTTCATAAAGTACATTTGCTATCAAACCAATAAACATTTAGTAAAAAAAAAAACATAAAAGAAAGTAGAAAAATTGTTTCTATGGTTTCTATGGATATTTCATTGTTTTCTGAATTTCTACAAAACTATGACAGATACATCAATGGGAGTTTTGTTTCAATGTTATCTCTCAGAAAAACGCATAAAATGTCCGCAACTAAGGTCAAATCCCACACGTCCGCTTAACGTATGTTCGGCCCTTACTCCTTACTCCTGAATTGGTATTTTTTGTATTAACTACAAAAACAACGCGTTCAAAAAAAAATTACGTTTACATTTATTTCTTAGAAGGTAGTTTTGGATTTCGTGAAATAAAACCATGACAATGATAATTGCATAAATATTTATTCTCATAACTAGACAATAAATGTTTATTAAAACAGTTTATATCAGATCTGTAATGGTATTTGCATTTAATTTCAATAAATAATCTTTGAATCATAAATAATATCTATGTAAGTAATTTTTAGTAGAACATTTTGTATTCCTAAAATAGTTTTTTAATTAATGCGTTTTTGCAATAGTAAATATTGGTCTCTTAAAGTTACACATAAAAACAACACTTAATACATTTGTAAATAAAAACACATGACATTATAAATCTTTGGTGTAATATTACTACTGAACAATGGAAGATTTGATAGTAACTATTCAGTATAATAAATATCTAAATAAAGGCCACATTATCACTTATGTTACACTTAACGGATGGATACAAACAACAATGGGGAAATCTTCTATGGTATCCTAAAATTACAATGTCTGGCTAGTTATAGCACCCCTTAGTCCCCTGCTGAACCTTGTATTTTGTATATGTGGACAGGTCTAGTGAGAATTTTTAACTTACGCGATGTGATCACGTTTAGATGAATGCTCTAGATTAGATCGCAAAATTCATATTTTAGATTGTCTTATTTTTGAAATTTGCAATACGGTATCAGATATGAAACTAAAATTATATTTCATGTCACAACTTACATATCTCATTAAAACCATCATCATATAACTCTAACTTAGATACAAGGTAAAATGATAGGTAAGTTTTAATGGCCCATTTTACCTCCTCTCTAAGTAGGTATAAACGTCACAAGTACATAAGTTCACGAGGACGAAAACACGGGTAAAAAGTTAGAAACTGGTTAAAATATAATCTTTTTGAAGAGTTATAATGGGTACAGACAGCACAAAATGATCTGCAAAAAACATCCAAATGCAAAGCGTAAATCTTGTAAAACTTGATTAAATATGTTATAATTATAGTAAGGTATTTAATAATTACAGTAAGTATAAAGTTGATGATTCAAAAATATGTGATTGTTGACTAGAAGTTCAAGTCTTAAAATAGTTAACAGTTTAAAATACGTGAATTTTGTTATATTTATTATTCTACACTTTAATTTGTTATAGTGCTAGTGTAACAAGATTGTAAATATTTTCACAGTCTTATAATGTAAGTAACAAAATACATTTTGTAATACTTTCATGTCACAAAATAGTGCCTTTGGTGACATGTCAGTGACTCTGTCATGATTTTCGTGCTTCACACTGATTTTTTTAAACATTTGGAGAGCCAGATTAGAGATTTTTTGTGTAACACACTGTGCAAGTATTTTGCAAATATAGAATCACAAAAATATGATTTTTTTTTATTTGAAACATTTACGGCCAAGACTACGTAAAGCGGACGCCCGCGACGGGCACCAGTCGCGTGACAAAGCGCGTATATCGTGTGCGACGGTCACCACCGTCGGAACCAGATTATTACCTGGGCTTCGCTAGTTCAACGTTAATTGTGTGCATACCTAATATTTATTACATGACAAAAAGGGGGCGCGGGGCCCGGCTCCCCGCAACGGAGCACTTTTGTATGGGACCGCGCGGTCGACCGCTTTACGTAGCTTCGACCCTTATTGGCGCGCCTTGGCACTACAACCGACTCGAATAACGTGACGGCACACGGCATGATGCCCCCACTACGCCAGCGCTCTTCACTTCTTAGTGTGTGTGCGTACACATAATTACTAAAGCCCGGTCGCGGAGCAAAAAGAATTTCGTACGTTGACCTATTATTATTTGTCTCTGTCACTCCCGCGTAAATATAATGTGTCTCGCTCGCACAGATGCAATGCCCTCCGTCGTCAGGGATTGTAAACCCTTTACTGTAAACTTTTTACTTTTATTGTAAGTTTTGTTCTTTTTTTAATGTAGTTTTTTTGGCTAGCATTTACTCACTAAAAAAAATCCTTGACGAAATTCATAATTTTTAAATAATTAATGACAATGATAATTTTTATTTTATTATCATATTTCTACCGAATTAGTAATTTTAACTCGATTTTTAAATTGTAATAATATAAAATGTAAATAAATAATACATGTACTTAATAACAATAATTTATTTAATAAATTAGTAATTTTTTTTCTCCTTCAAATGTTTCATGTAAAACGCACTTAATATAAAAATGTTTGTGGCCACTGTCAGTAGGCCCAAAGGTCAATGTACGAAATTCTTCCTGCTCTGCGACCGGGCTTTAACAGATCTTTTTTTCATCAGCATCTTACCACATGTTGAGGTTGTCTGACTTTCAGACTTCAACTTTCAGTTATATAATATAGTAAATTCAGTATCTTAGTTTCCTTATACTAATCGATAATAGTTGATAAAATTATAATGACTAGTCAATTAATAGGACTGAAGCAATAGATGGCTAAAATACAACACAAAAGCATTATAAATATTATAAAATATTAAAAGTTTTAGCCATTCATTGTTCATATGCTTAATTATATGATTTAAAAATGATAGTATATAATAATAATATATTGCATGGCATCAATAAAATTGCCTTTAGATAATGGCCTGCTTTAGCACTTACAAAAATTCACACCTTTTTAAATAATTTTAGTTGCAAATATTATTTCTGATTGATGATGAAAGTATTAACTAATTTGGCTTCTTACATCTGGCTGGTTAATGCAAATGAGTGACAGCATCTTGCGTCTAGAATGTGTGAATGAAAACTATGAATCATAAAGTCCTTCATAGATTTCAACTGAACTGCTATAATTAAATTCAGATGGAGTGATGTCACAAGTAGGTATCTTTCTTATTACTTATGGTCTTGTCATAATATTTTTAACAAAGTTATCACTATGAAGAGTTTATGGCAAAATTCTTATTTATTATTTGTCACTGAAAGGCAGTATACTTAGAATAACAGTAAGTATATGAACATTGTAATTTTGCATACACATTTCATTTCTGAATGTTTAATAAATATTCTCTCATATAAAACTTTTTCTAAATAACACTGGCCTAAAAATAGTGCTAAAGGCACTAGATCCCTAGTATAAGGTATGTTACAATATAATATTGTACTTTTTAGTCATAGGAGGGCCCTCTGCAAAGAGAGACTATGAACATGGACGCAAATACAAACTCAAGCGTTTGAATGCATAGCATAAGAGTGCACCAGATATACTCTATTCTCAGGACCACTACTTGATAGCTGAGAAGGTATATTACACCCATGATGGAGGGCAGCGTTAGCAGCACTGAGAATATTACTGGTAAATCTGCAAAAGATAAATATGCTTTGAATATGTATTGGAAGAACAGAAAGCCAATTATCATACAGAAAAAATGTTAAAATAAAGTCATATTAATAATATGGCAATTATAATAATAATGTAGTTTATTGGTAAGTAATAATCGTAAAAAAAAAAACAGTGTCAACTTCTATGCAATTTATATAAAACAAATTCTAGTTTACAAATTATAATAAAGGATTATTATTATATTAAGTAGCGTTTGCAATAACGTCGTGACATATAATTTTCGTAATTAATATGGGTGAATTAGTTCAATTCTAAGTATTTTATTTCGCATACCTACCCATCACACGGCCTACATGGGCACTTATAACACATTAGAAGCTAGTGCATCAGTCATTTCAATGAAAAGAAACTCTATTGTAACTTTTTTCGAAAAAATATAATAAATATCTTACCTTTTTCACTGAGACTTCCTTTTCGCCCTAGTATAAGGCGGGTCGCTTCAATAATGAACAAACTAAGAAGTACTCCATAATCTCGGCTTATGTTTGTTGGATCTTTGTTTACTTCGTACTTCTCAATAATTAAAACCGATTTCAGGATAAGAGTGCCTAGTTCACATGTCGCGAATAGACCGAAATAAAATGAATTTATGTAAAGCAGAATTTCATACGCTAAACTTGAATTTACCATTTTGACGTCGTATTTAACTTACTTTTAAGATAATTAACTATCTTACCCGTTTAATAAAAACAAAGGAACTTTTATAGGCACATATGATACACGAGATTACAAGTTTACACTCGTTCTAAATCCTGAACTATTTAAAAATAGAACACTCGGCACGGCACAAGGGATGGAAGAAAAAATCATACAAGTCTTTGAAGAATGACACTGACTGACAGTTTAAAGATATGTTGCTAGGAAACTAAATCTCTCGCAACATTCCACTTGTGATTCCACTGCACTTTGTCAATTGGTGTAACTCCATTGTGTTATTACACAGATAAAAGACAACAATCAAAAATTAATTTGTTAAGACTATTCTATATTTTTTTGAGATCAAATTAAGAAAAATTATGCATTGAGGTTGAGTCTGTGATTGATGTCACTGATGAGGTTAGTTTTAATTTTGCACTGGCAATACAGAATTAAGTGCAACGAACGACGCCGACAGGGGTGGTTGTGTCGCACGTGTTTTTAATTTGTACTCCAATGCAGTTATTATGAATAAAAAAGTTTAATTTAGCTTTCTAAAGTGTCAGATTTAGAATAAAAATTTGAAGTTGTAGTGCCCGCAATTTATGTTTTGGTAAGTGTTGAAGATTGAGTGTTATGACGACCACGCGTTCGATGGGGCACATTTTAAAAATTGTCTTATTGATATCTAACGGGATATATCTCTCGTATTTCATTTGAAAGCTTGTTGTTAATGTAGTAACGTTCAGAATGCGTTTCATTTCGTAATATGTGTGATAAATGGATGTTCGATAGCGATAAAATGAGATACTGTTGTATCTTACCATAATAAGAATTTGACTATTTATGTCGTTAGAAAAGAACGATTGACTGTTTTCTCCGTGTGGTGGGTTATTATAAAGTGTTAAAGCTGTGGTAAGCTTATTCCTATTACTGTGGTCATTTTTTTTTTCTTTAATTACTGGCTGATGGTAAGGTTAATTTTAACAGTTACGTTTATTATGTTCTAAACGGCATAAAACTATACTATAAGTCCCAGGAATAACTAGTTTTCAAGAAGTAGCTATGTAAGTATGTAGCTAAGTACCTAAGTTTAATAAACAGCCAAAAAATCCAAATCCAACTATATCCTGCAAAGGAACTAAAATGTTATAACATAAATATTTAACCTTGGAATTATAGATTACATATACTTTAAAGCCATTACTGCAATTTAACTCAAATGAAAAAAAAAAAAAATACTCAAAAGCGTTTTGGTTTTTTTTTAAAATTTTGTAATAACATTCTTTTTCTAATCAATTTTCCATGTCTTTTAGTATTCTTATCTTTACCGAAAAATGTTTATTAAGTACTTTATCTCTGGTCACAAGTCATAATTTGTCATACAGCAGGAAATATTTAAATCTATTTTTTAATGCAGTGGCACAGGCGGTTACACATCCTGCCTATTATGTTTTATACAAAGAGAGAGAAGTGACTCACATTATAATGTCTTTCTTTGTAAGAGCAAAACTAAACATACTCTTGAAAGAACATCTTCATTTGTTTTGGCAGCACAAAATGTTAACACCCTTGAGTTAGTAAAAAAAAGTTTGCCAAATAACTAATTTCTAATTTCAAACAAACGTTACAAAGACCTGAATTTTGTTCTCTATTTAAAAAAAAAAATTGTCAACAAGTGATACTCTTTGCTAGTTTCAATTTTTTGTTTTAAAAGCAGCCTTTTATAGCTGGTGGCAGTTATTTAAGTCTAGTATTTCATATAGGTATAAACCTAGGCATACAAGTTGATCATGGTGGTTAACCTTGAATGTGCAGTTACAGATTTTCGGGTCTTGATTGAAGTGACGGGCTGTGTGTAGCCATAACTTAATTGCCGCATAATATAACATCATAAATACACATTTTTCTTTCAATGTTTCTTTCTGACAATTTACTACTAAATGCTCAGGCTTAATAATAAAAGAAATAAGGAAAATCTATCAATGGTTTAGTTGACTAAACCAGTATTAGATTTTCCTTATTTCTGTAATAAAGTTTCAAGTAATTAAAGAGTTGTAAATACAGAAGTAATAATAACAACATGAAATAATAATAACAACTTCTGAAACATAATAATTGCTTATAATAAGCAATTATTATGTTGGACTGTTTAGTGGTTAGTGGACCTTACTGCTAAGCACCCAGGACAAATTTTTGTGTGATGAGCATAATCATTTGTTTTATGTCTGGGTGTAATTTATCTATAGTATGTATGTATTTGGAAATATATAAGTATGTTTATTAGTTGTCTAGTACTCATAGCACAAGCTCTGCTTTGTTTGAATTTTATATTATTATTATAATTATATTTTTTATGTATTTTAATAAAAACAATAAAATGTATTAGGTATCAAGATTGCTAATGGATAACAATAACAACACAATATTATTGCTTTGTGATAAAAAAGGCCTTGAATAATATCTAACAATAAAATATGATTATCATGCTTTAAATTATTATTATTAGTAATTAATGCTTAACTCTTAGATCAGATCTAGATACTTTTGATAAGCTATTAATATTACCTTTTAATTAGCTGCATAACAAAAATAAAATTAATCTAATTATTATGCAAGACTTCAATATTTATTTTTAGTCTACATCCTTTTTTATTTATTTTTCCTATTGAAAGGGAATTGGTGATATTGTGATGTGTTTTTTTTTATCATGGATAGGCTCGCTTATATTTCTGTGGGCTCACTTTTGACTGCTTGCATGCGTGCCTAGAAGTAACCTATTCACTCTTTATAGACGAAAGATTGACAAGACAGAATGGATAAAAAACGTGTTACACCAAAATCTTCTCATTCATAGTGTTGACTCTTCCCTGAGCTTTTGCATAAAAAATATAAAATATAGTATTTTTCTTGACCTGTAGCTTACATACTAGTCAACTTATCTACAGTGCCATTTTTATGCATTCACAAATATGTAAACTCACTTTAAACTCAAATGTACAACACACTCAGACCCGGAAAAAATATCTGTAGACTATACATATTATTATCCATGTATAGCCTACAGATAATTGTTCCTCAAATATTATACAATCAAATATTTGTTTCGTGTTGGAGTCGAACCCACAACACGCAGCAAAGAAGACAAAAAAATTTTAGAATGTAAAAAAAATTAAGAGCACCACTATGTAACTTACCATAAACACTAAAGTCTAAACTTGTAAGTTCCCTTATCACACTCATTAAAAATAATTCGTCATTGCTTCGGCATCGTAGGTATGTCAAGGCCAGGCCAATGTCCGAAAGCATATAACAGTGGATAATATATTGAGCTTGAACTATGTACCTATTATTCTCTAAAAATTTAATATAATACTGTAATAAAACGCGGCGTAGAAGTTGAACCAAAATAGCAATCTAGCTTCAATACGCAGTAACAGATTTTCGGGACTCAATCGACGCGCGTAACCATAGCAACGGGTTCAACTTATTTATGTATGCATTATACTAGAAGCTAATCTGAGGCCTTACTACAAGCTCTTAAGGCAATCCATTTTAGGGCTTAAACTGAACTATATAAGGAAGCTATATAGGGTGTATAGCTCCATCCTCTTTTTCGCTCCCCCACTCCTGACATTTTAACACGTCATGGTTTTGATTTTTTTTTAGATGAGAAATCACATAATGACTTCTCCCGCTCTCGAGCGGAGCGAAACGGCTTGTCAGACTTTTACTGACTACATACAATACAATACAGAACTTTATTTTCGTCTTCAAAGGTACACAATACAGTGATTCCTCCTCCTTGCGTCGTTTATCCTCAATGAAAATTTTCTTGTGGACTCTATTTTATCTTTCGGATGGATGGCGTCGCAGACTGTGGTCCCTAATGTAGCACGGATTTGGTATGACAAACGTATCGGACTCCTGCTCCTGTCTTTTCCCATCTTTTTTTTCTGTAAGTAGCAACTTTTCCAGGTTCTCACCACGCACACAGGTTATTACAGTGTACTTTTATTCCAATTTTTCACTTATTTTCAATGTATTAAACAAAATCGCTAATTATGACTGGGTGCGGCACGTCGCCATATCTATGAGTATTTTTTCGTCATATGGTCTTTACTTAAGTGGAGGCTATATTTTTACGATAGTGTCTCCAATTTTACTGTTCTAACTACCTATTCTACCGCGGGGAATTTCTGAAAAGGAAAGACGTGAACGCAAAGGGAAACTGAAGGACACAGATGTGATTTTAGTCAGTAAAAGCCAGACACTGCGTATCACTCCATTTTAAAGCGGCAGACGTCATTGGATGATAAATTAAAGAGACTTCCTTTCACAACTGTCATAATATTTGTATTTATTTGTTTTTACTAGTATCTATGTATATTTTTATATATTAGACTTATTTATGTAGGTTTATACTGTACACTTGATTCTACCCTTGATGGTCAACTCTGTTTGTCACTCAAAAGTTTGCTGGCAGAAAACTCATTCTTGAGTTAAGCTCGCCTTTGTACAAGAATTGTCAAGCTACTGTGTATTTTATTGAATGTTTTTGTGTACAATAAAGAATAAAGGCTGATTTACCACTTACCAACTCAAAAAAGAACCTATTTCTCTAGCATTATCCCGCGTCTCCATTCCTGGGGTTTCGGTGTTCGAGTCTTGCTATAGAGAAGCACACAATCAATTGGTTTCGTAACTTAATAGCTTAATCCATCCTGCATTCACTTATTTTTTGTTTTGCATACAATAGCCGGATGACTGAGGTTTTCGAAAGCTGTTTAGATGTGCCTGATGATATAAGAACTAGTAACAACATATTGAGCAAAAATATCAGTACATACATTCATTAATTTGCCAGATTGTTTTGTTTTCAATTTATACTTCAATCATCTTAAATTGGGTTAGTAGTTTAAACGGTGCAGGGCAATATACGTAAATACATTTTATTTGTAAGGTAATTTATATCGTTATGTAGACAGGCATTCAAAAAAAAAAAACCGGGCAAGTGCGAGTTGGACTCGCACACTGAGGGTTCCGTACAAATTGCGGTTTACGATTTATGACGTATTAAAAAAAACTACTTACTAAATCTCGTTTAAACCAATTTTCGATGGAAGTTTGCATGGTAATGTACATCATATATTTTTTTTAGTTTTATCATTCTCTAATTTTAGAAGTTACAGGGGGGTGGAC
This sequence comes from Leucania comma, assembly GCA_958295575.1. Taxonomy (NCBI): domain Eukaryota; kingdom Metazoa; phylum Arthropoda; class Insecta; order Lepidoptera; family Noctuidae; genus Leucania; species Leucania comma. Next base: position 7,415,673 of record OY282483.1, read on the forward strand.
ACATTTTACCACTTTGGAAGTATCTCCCGCGCAAACTATTCAGCTTAGAAAAAAATGATGTTAAAAACCTCAATATCATTTTTCAAGACCTATCCATAGAAACCCCACACGTATGGGAAAAAAAATTTTTGAGTTCCAGTTCGAAGTATGGGGAACCCCAAAATTTATTGTTTTTTTTTTTCCATTTTTGTGTAAAAATCTTAATGCAGTTCACAGAATACATCTACTTACCAAGTTTCAATAGTATAGTTTTTATAGTTTCGGAAAAAAGTGGATGTGACATACGGACGGACAGACAGACAGACATGACGAATCTATAAGGGTTCCGTTTTTTGCCATTTGGCTACGGAACCCTAAAAATCACAGGCCCTATCACACACTCTTAACGCGGTCCATTTGACGACCTAAACTGAACTGTTAAAGGGATGGCAATCTATAGGTTGTATAGTTCCATTCCTCTTTTTCGCTCCCACGTGTGACATTTGAATACGTTATGGCATGGCTCGAGTTACTGGATTCCTGTCATATTTTAAACTGTTAAACACCAAGAGGACGGCGTCCTCATTTTCTGCATGACGCATGTCCTCCCCGGATATGGTAGGTTCGGGGAGGTTTCTGCACCTGATTTGTGCGGAAGAAACGCCCGGGTATCTCCATTATGTGAACCTCCCGAAGGACACGGTTGAGCATAAGGTGGAGGTGTGTTTCGGTTGAGCGGAACACCGCCGTATCCTCGTGGATGATTGTCGGCAGCGACCTCTCTTGTTGGGCCATGGTTCGGAGCGTGGAGGAATGGCAAGCGGCTGCCTCCTTGCAAAGCAATAATGATAGTAAAGGAGGCGATCGCACTCATGAGGGAACGGATTTCCTCACGCCCCAGCCGCCGGGACCCCGAACTAATTTCCAGTCACCGTAAGCGTGGTTTTGTGAACGACGAGCAATGGGTAGCTCGTCGTCCGGTAACCATCTGGACCGAGCCGCGCGCGCCTCTAAATTGTCAGCAAAACTGTAAGTAGGGGCCCAGAAGGGCTGAAACCTTGTGGGGTCATGGGTAGTCCGAAAGGGAACTACGGGGATCTGGAACGCTAGGCTAAGATGGAACATAAGTGTGGTTATAGTCAGCAAAAGTCTGACACACTCCCGCGTCAGTTATTAGATGATTTCCCATTTATAATCGCCCCTAATTCCTTTGTTCTGATGTCATCTCAACGCTCAGTCACGTGATCAGAACAAAGGAATTGGGGGCGTGCCCAACTCCAATCGTTCGCGCTTAACGAAACAGTCGTAACTTGGTCCTAGCTTGGCTATTATCTAGCTTACAAACTACATTTTATTAGACTGTCAGTAATACGGGCTTAGAAAAATCATAATAATATGCCCTTGCAATTTAAAACAGGACAAACCAGTGTCGTTAAAATTCTCGGCCAACGACCAACTGTATATGATTCAATCAGCAAAATTACTTTAGCCGTATTCAATTCAATGATTGAATGATAAATAAATAACCTACAATTGTGTTACAAAGTCGAAGACTGCAATTTTTTATTCGTCTGATTGTCACAATATAAATGCGTGTTTATAAAAACATTTGTGGTGACGGTAAATGTTTTCATAATATGGTAATTCTCAATCGTATGTATCAGGAAAAGTTGTAACATCGTAAACGAAAAGAAACCTTTTTGAAAAACAATATTTGGGATGAGCACTTAAAATTTTACGATTGATAATCTTGTTTATTTGGTTCCATTATCTATTACCACTTGCCACAGTGTCTCAAGACGTAAGTCTGCAGTCAGTGCGTATTGCCGGTGATGCTGAAAGGTCGCTCGCAATGGGGCTCATCAGAAGGCTTTTAAGCCCTCTGATGAGCCCAAAGGGCAATAGAAAGCGCTATGCTCCTCCGAGCCATGCAGTCGTCACTTCATACGTCTTCAAATCTGGGTAGGATGACCTCTTGAAACTTTACGATTGTCAATTTAATAGGGTTTTGTTTATGTGGACCCGTTCCTATTACCACAGTGGCTCTGTAAAGTGGTCGGTCACGATGGGCCTAATCAGAAGGGAGGAAGGAATTAAAATCACACAAAGGATAATGGGAAGTCTATGCTTGGAGATGCAGACGTCACTTCGTACTTCTTCGGATCTTGTCGTTTGTAATTCGGTTTAGTAGCCTTATGTCTAGCATAGAACACGCATGGCTCACTGTGCAACTTTTAGCATGTACACAGCTTCAACCTACACGAGATACTATATTATATTTTTTTTATTGTTATCGTTAATCGATAGTAAGCTCTATTATAAAAATATTTTATTTATAACACACGTGAATAATACATAGTGTGTAACTATCTTGTTACCAGCTCCTTTTAACATTGATAAAACTAAGCCGTCGGTAGCACTCGAATCGTTATCGTTTTAATTGTTAAATAGAATTTTTATTTCAATGAAGATAAGACGCGTTAACTGAAGCCGAAAGTCAACTGAATGTCGTGTCTAAAGCGTCAGCTCCACAAGCGGGCGTCCCGCGTTTTTTTTTTTAATTTACACAGAATGACTGAAGCCAATTATACTATTTGAATATAGAAGTACAAAGAACAAAAAACAATAAAATGAAATATAAACAGCGACATTATCGTCCTGTCAGAGACTTCATTCTGTTAGGATTGCGGGATTGTTGGAAAGAGTTACCGTGGCCTTGGGCCGTAAAAGGCAATTGGAGGAATACAAGTTGGTTTTAGTACCCTCTTCATATACCCAGAGCGGGAGAAGACATTTGATGAAAAAATAAAAAATGAGTCAATCTACCTATATGATTGCGGCAATTAGACGAGCGACTGCCGATCAAAACGTCAAATCGCGGCGTTTCATTTGCTCGTTTAGATGGCGCCTTATACTAATTTAAATACAATAGAAAGACAATTGGTGTGCGGACACCGGTGTCCTCTTGGGGCTTGACAGTTTATCTATTGCTTAATTTTGTTTTGAACCTCCTTGTCGCAAAGAAGATTTTATTTTCGGCCTCCAAAAGTAGTTTCAACCAAGAATTTATACAAGACCCTAAGTTTCAACCTTTCGAATATGTTGCAGAACAATTTAATTTACTCTTACAATAATTTTGTTACCTGCCTCTTAGCTTATTAGATTACATCTTCGCAGAAATTAGACGACATAATATCTACCTGCTTGAAAGCAAGTAGAAATTATCAGATTTCTGTAAAAATTGAATTCTGCCATCGAACTGTTTCCATTAGAAAACAAGCTAAAACCTGAGGGTGAGGGTATTTAAGTCAACAGTCAATGATTTGGTTGATTGTACAGAAGTAGAACCTTTCTACTTCTGTACAATCAACCAAATCATAGCTCAGGTGCGATCAAGCGTCCAACAACGTCGAACAAGAGTATATTTTTGCTTATATCGTCGGGATTTCATCAAATAATTTTCCCGTTGTGGTTGGAGCGAGAGGAAGTGTCAGACTTTTACTGACTACAACTCGTTTCTGTTCTTTCAGTTGCCCTTTGTGTGCCAGGGTCGTGGTAAAATAAGCAAATCCGCAGCCCATACATAATAATAACAAAAATCTTTTATCAAACATTTATCTCTTCAGCAGTATTATAAAGTTCTTGTATTCTATCATTATATACAATAATCAAAAAGCTAGAACTATACTGCTAACACGTGTGCCATACACGCCGATTTGGGCGCGCCGGTCTTCATACACTTTTTAAGGAAACTAGACTTGTAGAGCTACACTTGATCCACGCCACGCGACGTCGTCTCGTACAAATCGGGCGTTGTTACACGTGCGTGTGCGTCGGTCTAATGTAGTTCTAATCTATATAAAAAAAGATCATCTATATTACGATCTATAGCAATCATCATTATCTCCCTAGCTTTTACCCAAATAACTTGAGGCCAGCTACCAGTCTTACCGGATGCGGTATACCAGTATTTCACATGGAGCGACTACCTATCATATTTCCACATTCACAACCCAGTTAATGCTCAAGACGGTAATCCTTGGATAGACTGATGGTCAGACTTTTTGGAGTCTGCCTATAACTTATTGTCTGAAAGTAAATGTGATATTATTATTATTATTACATTATTATTATTTTTTGACAATAACTTTAAATTTTTAAATAATATTAATTTATGCATTGACATTTTAATTTATTTATAATTTAATAATTTTGATTTCATGTTTGATAATGTGATTTTAATTTATGATTTTTATTCAATTGTATCCTGTTGTTTACTGTTGTGAGACTGTTATTTTATGTAATTGATATGGACTCCCGTCTGAAAATAAATGCTATTATTATTATTATTATTTCCTTTATTCATTATATAAACTTATTAATTACATTTTTAAATATTTTTTAAAAAAACTTACAAAAAATAAAACAAAAACATTTAAAAATATAAAAAATATTGTCCCACCGGTATCGGGAACAGAGTCCAAGCTACCGGCGGTCAGGGCTCCAGAGAAAGGAACCTCCTAACAATACGAGCCGTGTCCAGGAGTACCACTTTCTGAATCAAGCCCTTGATCCAGCCGCCTAACGAGAGCCTCCTAAGGTGTTGGTCGAGGCTCTTGGCTATTAAGCCATTACCCGACACGACTATCGGTACAATGATCGCCGAATCCACTTCCCACATGTCGACAACCTCGCGAGCCAAGTCAATATACTTGATTTGTTTATCTTTCTCGGCTTTCACGAGATTCTCGTCATGCGGAACGGATATGTCAACAATCATTGCACGCCTCTCGTTTCGGTCCACCACCACTATATCAGGCTTATTGGCTACAATAGTCCTGTCAGTGATGATGGACCGATCCCAGTACAAAGTGATATGACCATTATCAAGAACTGGGTCGGGCTCATACCTGTAGTACGGCACTTCCGATCCCACAAGAGAGTATTTCAAAGCAAGTTGCTGATGGATAATCTTGGCTACAAGGTTGTGCCTATGCAAATACTCGCCGTTAGCCAGACGAGAACAACCGGAGATAATGTGACGAATTGATTCTCCCGGACGGTGACATGCCCGACAGATGTCAACCGTGCCGTCCTTCACAATAAATCTCCGGTAGTTATTCGTCATGATAACTTCGTCCATAATTGCACAGATAAAACCTTCGGTTTCCCCAAAGAGGTCACCGAAACGCAGCCAAGCTACGGACGCCAATTGGTCTACATCGGGCCCGTGAAGGGCCCGGAAAAAGCGTCCGTGAAGTTCCTTGCTCTGCCATACTTCCCTGCGATCGTTAGTGTCAAGCACTACCGGTTTGCGCCAGTTCTCATTAGCCAAGGAGAGCGGGGTGAGTCCCTTGTCCACTGCCACTACATCTCGATGCATACCCACGTCGGCAGCTAGGAAATATTCCCTGAGACTGTATACCTCCCGGTTGTGTAGGGTCTTAGCATTTAAAAAACCTCGACCGCCACACTTCCGCGGGATATACAGTCTCATCACCGACGATCGTGGGTGATGCATTCGGTATGCAGTCAGCAGTGTTCGAACCCGCCTATCCAGGGCGTCAAGTTCCGTTTGAGTCCATCTGAGTACGCCGAAAGAGTACATCAATACCGGCATGACCCAACCGTTGAAGGCGCGCACCTTGTTTCCGCCTGAAAGAAGGCTATTGAAAACCTTCTTCAGGCGTCCAAAGAAACGCTCCTTCAACGATTGCTTCATGTCAGTGATATTGATGCCTAGGGCTTCCGACATACCCAAATACTTATAGGTTTCGGTTGGAGAGAGAGATCTCAGGTTTATGGAATCCGTGAGTTATTATTATTATTATTATAACGACTGTCAAAGATCTACGAATGAAAATCAGGATCTGTTGGTCGGGGGCTGTTGCTTTACGTGCTTTCCGAAGCACGGATTGACTTAACAAAGTACTTTTAAACTTAAAAATTCACGAGTTCAGTTTCGAACCCGCAACCTCGTGCATGAAAGTCCTAACCAGTGGGCCATCATGGCATTACAGACATCAAGTTCCCGTATTTAAACTCCCATCATGATAGGGGTTCTTTATTATGACTATAAAACAAATTGCACAATTCACATGCACAATTTAAACGCAAGAAGCACTTGAGTACTCCAAATCCAGCTCTTCAACTCGATCTAATTTTGTCTGCAGACGCAGTCGTCCATTGCGCCGACCAAGACTACAGATGCCCGTATCAGTTTTATGATATTGGTAGTGCACCCTGTGAGCTGAGCCATGGAGATGTCACACCAAGGAGGGGCGGAGGGCGAGAGCCTCCTGAGGCAGGAGAGGGGGCCAGTCGTCATGCCTGGGCAGAGAGGACGTGAGTACATAGAATAATAAGATATTTTGAAGGAAAATCAGCAGCGATTGGGTTCCGTTTTTTTTTTCATCTCTAGAATAGTATTAACTTTTATACAAACTGATATCTATGGGTACAATATGGCGGTCTTATTGCTGACAGCGATATCTACCAGACAACCTTAGGATGAACTGTAGAACTTACTTAAAGAGCTACAAGAAAATTAGAAAATATAAACAAACATGAATAACACTAGCTTTCCGCTGCGGTTTTACCCGCTTCTTTGGTTTGTATTCTGCTCCTATTGATCGTAGCGTGATGTTTACGTCTACAGCCATACTTAATAAATAGACTATTCAACACTACTGTAAAATATTTTTCAATTTTACAATTCGAATCTGTAATTCTTGATATAAGCTCGTTCAAACAAATAAATTCTTCAGCTTTATAATACGTCTGTTAGTAAAGATAACAGCTACTTGAAAGCCAATTAAAGCCACTTTGCAAATTACTGCTATGTTTAGGTATATCATAAAAAGACTAACCGACAGCTGAATTCTTTTAGTTTTTAATAATTTTTATCATAGTGACCAATTTATTGATAAATAATATTATTTTGCAAAAAGGTTTAAAAATAATTTTACACGTCATTTTTTCGTCAGTATAACTAGATGAGGCCGATGTTTCCGAGGTGGCTACACTGACTACCCTGAGAAGAAACACCGAAACAAACTCAGGGGTCAAAGTCTCTTAAAGTCCTTGTGTAGTAAAGAAAGAAAGAAAGAAAAACTTTTTATTCGCCGGATAAAGGCGCAAGTTACTGGTTTACAAGAGAAAAAATTAATATTTTGAGAAGTTAGCGCCGCGACCGCGCAAAACGGCCGAGCACTCAGCTTAATGCCGTGACCACACGCAGAATGCGACGAGTCTACGACGCTGGTTTTCAGTGCGGGCCGGTGACGATGTAGACATATAGACGTCGGCACGGTCTTAGTACTTTTGAAGTCTGTAAGTAGATAAGGAACCGCCTGCCTTAATTTTTGAATAAAGTAGGATGTGTTAAACCACTATCTTAGTGGAAGCATTTCCACTCCGATAAGCCATTCCTTTTGACCGTCCGTGACCTTGTGATGGGAATAAAGTGACTTCTTTATGCCAAACGAAGCGGTCACCAGAAGGGTGATTCATGTTGTAATTATAACAGTGCACGCACTGTATTCATATATGTATTTTAAAACTAGCTGATGCCCGCGACTTTGTCCGCGTAAAACTTGTAAAACGGCAGCAACACATTTGGACGATAACGACACAATATTAAGAACTTTTTTTTTAACGGGTGCCTGATACTTTTGTAATACCAGTCAAAGTCCCGTCAAAATTGGTCCAGCCGTTTGGAAGATTAGCCGGAACAGAAGTACAAAATTTAAAAAAAAATGCTTTCATATTACGCGTTTATTAAAAAAAAGGTATTACAAACTGACATTTCAATTTTATTTGGGAATATGTCTATACATATGAACGATTATACTTACGTTTGACATCTATATGAATGATTATACGTTTCAGATGTTTGCCAAAAACGTGTCTGACAAACTGAAATGTCAATATTTTTTTCTCCGAAATGAAATCACGTAGAGGCGAGTCATCGTTTTAAAAGCCGTCTAAGGTTATTAACGTTACAGTGCTAAATGCGTACCAAATGGACCTTGACGATATGTTTTGCTTATCCCAATCTGAATGCATGAACGTTTATGGATGATTTTGAATCATGGATGACGGATGAACATTATATTTAAATTAATAGATAAGTTCTTTTATGGGAAGAGAACTGCGTCCTGAAATACAGGCTCGGCCTAGCTCAGGCGCAGTTGCACATCTTTAATTCTTATGCATTTGTATTATGCCACCATCAATTCTTTGCTCAAAATTTGTACACTATTATGGAGAAATAAATTATTATTATTATTATTAAACTAACATAATTTTCACCTACGGATCTATATTACGTATATCAGTCTAGGTAACACTCCCGTGGACACGAAGCACTGTATAGCACGCTGTCCGGCCGGGTAACGGCGCTTGTCACACACGCCCCAAAGTGATGTCAGCAAAATGCTCGGGACTCAATAGGGCTGATAATTACGAGGTCTGCAGTAATCTTCGAAAGAGTTACCGTGACCCTAAAACTCAAAGGGTAACTGAAGGAACACAGGCGAATTTTAGTCAAAGTGACACCCCCTCTCGCTCTATCTAGAGAGGGAGAAGTTATTTGATGATTTCTCACATCAAAAAAAATAAAAATATGCCGAATGCCTCTTCTTTTTGAGAGGCAGTTGTCCATCTATTTTACCATTTTAGGTTCTTTGGATGTTTTGAACAATGTTACTAAAAGAGTTATAAGTTGGTACACCTACATGTGGAAGGATGAAGAGGAAGGAGGTCACAGAAAAGTTGGATGTATTGTATGACGAGTGATATGAAAGAATAGGGTGTCAGTGATAGCGTGACGGGTTACAGGACAGAAGGAAAGAAAAAAAAACATGCTGATGCATGACATGGGATAAGGGCAGGAATATGGATCGCCATATTCATCGAAATCATAACTGCATCGGCATTTAACATCAATGTGTTCTTCATCATCATCATCATCATCAACCTTTTAATGTTCCCTCTGCTGGGACTCAGGCCTCCTCTCAAAGAGAGGGAATGAGCCGTAATCCACCACGCGGGTCCAGTGGGGGGTTGGTGAATGTCACATGTCTTTGATTTTTGGTTCTAGGACATGCCGGTTTCCTCACGATGTCTAATTTGTTTTTAGTTGGTAATAATTACTCTTTGGTTTAAAGTACTCTTATCTATGACAGAAATTGACGTCAAATCTAAAAAAAAGCCATCCCAAGCGTTTAATTACAATAATTATTTCATAAAGACCACATCGACATGCGACAAACGGACTTGTTCCATTTAGTAGCACGAACTCAATATTTACACAACTGCAATGAAATAAGGGCATTCACTTTGGTAGTTGAAAGTAGCGGAAGAAAGGTAGCTTGACAACAGAATTTATTTTCTCCTTGACAAAGAAATTGTATCGGATCTAAATTGGAAAGTTACCAAAAACGAACATGCACCACGAACGGACAAAAAAAAAACTGGGTTTTCTGACAATGGCTTTAAATAGCTGGTGTAATGGTGTTGCCAGCTTTTTTAATAGCTCCGTCCAACATACAAATATAGGTACTTAATATAATAGTTGCTTTTTTTCCCGCTCTGGGTGAATTGGGGGCTTGACTAAAACTAACCTTTTGTAGATAAAAAAAACATTATAACCCTTTCCTTAAGGTTTCACTTCCATTATGTGGTCTTGTTTTTCTCTTTAGCGTCGAAAGATCAGATTTAACATTTTTTTTATTTTGATGACTTATCCAAATAAGGACATTCTATCAAACTTCGCTAGGACCGCGGGGATTTTCTGAACGGCAAACCCGTAGTCCTAGAAAGCAAACGGCAACTGCAGGACACAGGTGTGGTTTTCAATCAGTAAAAGTCTGATTGAAAACCACACCTACCAGGAGAAGTCATTGGATGATATCTCACCTTAAAAAAAGGCCTTTCAGATTGTACCCTACCTTTATTTTATTTTAATTTTATTTACTTTTTTACAACTATCACACAACGCCGACTAGTCCCAAGCTAAGCAGAGCTTGTGTTATGGGTACTAGACAACTGATAAACATACTTATATATTTCTAAATACATACATAATATAGATCAATTACACCCAGACACAGAACAAATGATCGTGCTCATCACACAAACATTTGTCCTGGATGGGAATCGAACCCACGACCTTCGGCATAGCAGTCAGGGCCACTAACCACTAGACCAACAGGCCAGTCAACCTACCTATACCTAATAATATCAAATTATTCATATTTGGTAGCCAATTCAATGCGTGTTTGGCAACATTTGTATAGAATATGCTGATTCATCCAATTTAAGCCAGTTTAATGGTCAGTCCTGTTGTCAATTTGACCCTTTAACGTTGATATAAGTAAGTAATGTAAATCGTCCTTTCGTGTTATTGACTGACACGATTTAGTTTTTTAGGTTGAGAATAGTTTTCAAAGTTAAAATTGCTACAAACAGACTGCAGCAAAATGCAAGTTCTATAAAAGTTTTCTTATAAAACTACTAAAGAAACTTTGATTTTATTTAATACTGTTGTTACTTTCTTCGCTGTTTTGTTTCAAATATACTTTCTATTGAACCGTAAATATGGCGTATCAAAGTTTTTCAAACACGTTAAATGCTTTAAAAAGCGGTGGGCTTGTTCTGACGTTTTTCAATGTAAACGTTCGCTAGAAAAAGGCTTTCTGTTAACGTCCCAAGACAGCACTTATTTTTTGCTTAGTTTTAGAACAAAACGGCGGTTACGCATTCGATTAACTTAAAAAACTCACATTATGGCCACTGAATTTTTTCTACTAATCCATGTGCCACAATTACGGACGCATCCGACGCCTATTGTAATAAAGATCTGGAACTCGTGACGGACACTACGATCTTCAAGATTAAGCAGCTGAAGTGATGGGTAGATATTCATTTTATACTGAGAGTCCTGCTATCACCGGAAAGCAAATCGAGGCGTCAGTCTCTGGCTGTAATTTTTAGAAATTTTGTAGATCTTACTGGTACTAATAGGAGAGCAGTGTTGGCCGAGTGGTAACGGCTTCGACTTACGAGTGGTAGGTCGCGGGTTCAAACCCAGCCAGGCGCATTACTTTGTGTAATTTATTTCATCACCACTGCTCTCAAAACGGTGAAGCAAAACATCGTGAGGAAACCGGCATGTCCTAGAACCAAAAAATCGAAGACATGTGACATCCACCAATCCGCACTGGGCCAGCGTGTTGGATTACGGCCCATTCCCTCTCCTAGAGGAGGCCTGAGCCCCAGCAGTGGAAACATTATAAGGCTGATGCTATGATATACTGGTAATCAAGTGGCCAAACTTTTCTATTATGTTAACCAATTGCAATTGTATTGTTAGGTTGTAGAGGTCCGAAAGGCAGTCGCTCCATGTAAAATACTGATGACTACTAACTTTAGCTATACCCGGTTAAACTGGAAAGCGACGAGCTGAAAAGGCAGATTACAGTAAAGATTCGATCGAAGATAGATGTAGATCATTCATATTAATGGCGCATACACATGTGTATCACACGTGTAGTCGGAACAATAGCTCGTCGTACGTTATTTAAGAATGTCTCGAATGACGTGCTTAGTTATATTTTCCTTGGTTTGCAAAATGTTGTAATTCTACCACCAGTTCTGCTTGCTTTAGCCTATAAGCCACGTATGCACTATGCAGAAACTGTCGGTGTAACCAAACGCTGCTAGAAAGTGCACTGTGTAGCAAAATCTGGAGCGATTTGCGAAGCACTTTATGGGCTACCTCGTTTGTCTTTGAATTTAGGTAATTATATTGGGATGCAAATTTGTCCCTCTCAGCTTTTGATTTTCAGATATTCCCAAGATTGTTCTTCAACCAAGTTTATCTTTGAAATTAAGCAACCATAATTGGCCGACTTTCCAGCTATTATCAGATGCTCCAAAGATTATTTTTAAGTCACGTTAGGCTACCTGGTTTGTCTTTGAATTAAGGCTTATCGGGATGCAAAGGTTGCCTTTCTAATTATTGCCAGATGCTGCCAAGGTTATTTTTCAACCAAGTTAAGTTGGGCTATCTGGTTTGTCTTTTAATTTAGAAGATCATATAGGAAACAAATTTGACCGACTTTCCTCCTATTGTCAGATGCTACCAAGGTTATTCTGCAATCTAGTTTAATTCATTCTCTTCTTGAATAATCATGAACACTCAGATTCATAAGGGTCTGGTGATTTGTCCTTTTTTTGGTCGCCTTTTCCTCATCTTGATTGTCGACCTACATTTATTTTTAATGGATTCTTCATTCTCGGCTTTCTCTCTCTAGAAACTTTAGTAAGTCTCAAGCATATAATATTTTGTAGTTTTATGCTGTTAGAAACAATTGGTAATACGGATATGCGGTTCCAATAGTAAATAATGTTGTATTGTTATTTCAGCTGTTTGGAAACTCTTTAGTACACAATTTTATAAGGACAGGTTTCAAATTCCTTTTTTGTCGATTACCACTAAGGAAGTAATTGTTATAAATTTTAAATAATGTATCAGCTATTGCGGCTAGTAGAAAAGACTTACTACTGATAGACATTTTTAGGTTGACTAACTAAGCAAAAAGAATCGCCAAACTAACCTCTTTTCTAAACCAATTCCAGTATCCTGACGGTAGCTCCAGTATCCTGACGGTAGCTCCACATTGATCCTCACGAGTGGACAGCAATAGAGAGCTTTTTCACCTTCACCGCGTCTGTTTGTCTGTCAGATCGCGATAGACTTAAAAACGGATACGGATTTCACCAGTGTACAGAGTGATTTATGAGGAAGGTTTAGCTGTAGAAAGCTAGAAATACATTAGACCGACACACACGTGTAACACACTTGATTTGTACGAAGAACGACGTCGCGTGTCGCATAGCGTGGATCAAGTGTAATTTCGCGCCCAAATCGGCGTGTGTGGCACACGTGTGCGCAGTGTAGTTGTAGCTTAAAACTGCTTAAAACATGCATATCATAGTAGAGGAAAGCCGAGAATTTCAAAGAATTGTAAGACCTGTGCCAAGCTGGCAGGCTCGCTAGTTGATACAATAAATTCTTCTAAAATATTAAGGACACAGAAAGACACGTTTCCACTAAGCAGTAAAATATGCTAACAAGCTGACACCATAAATAATATTGGTAAAGCTAATAACCAAACCACGGTTTCGCTGCTAGTAGGCATTTTAGGCTTTTAAGTCCAAAATTTACTGGACGTCTCAGTTTATGATGTGACAGAAATCTTATAGCAGAGAGTAAGGGTGTGTTTCCACTGACGCGGAGGGCGTCACAGGGTGGTAGCTTTCATCGAGTAAACGGAGACACGCTTGGTTTAAATGCAAAGTGCTGAGAGTACCGCCTCTAGCTTGACACAAGTGACAAATTAGTCAGGCAGTGTTGTACTAAGCGTCAATGTAGACAGCGTGAAACCGCGCATTGGGTCGCTAGAGGCTAGAGCATGTCATCTAGGCAGCGTAGTAGGTACTAATAATGCCTTTGGTTTGCGGACTATCATGTCGTATATAAGTAGGTATATATATATATATAAGTTTCTGTGTCGCTCGATGCCGAACTTGAGTCGGCTTTTGGAACAATACTTTATGGATTCCTTTTTTTTTATTATTGATAGGCTCACGTTTGACCACTATCTCACCTGATGGTAAGCGATGATGTGGCCGACGATGGAGCACGCTTGTCTAAAAGTAACCTCTGGACTTAAAACCCCTAGGTTGTAGTTACCAGGAAACAGACTCCGGCAGGGAATTCCACTCTTTAGCTATAAGCATAATGTTGGAAATCATCAAATAATTCTTCACGCTTTTTGGGTAGAACGTAAGTGATTTTCAGACTTTGATAAACTAAAAAACAGCTATGTTCCTTCAGTTGTTTACGTTTCAAAACCATCGTAACTTACGAACGATCCCGCAGGTTTAACACTTCGTCATGCCAAAGTCAAATTGGTAGACGAGGAGCTTCATTCACTTTACATCAATTGCTGCCTTTTGCTTGCAAACTTCCATGTCGTTAATTCTGAACTTATTCGACTTTGGTTGACATCTGAGTCATCCTTCAGTTTACTCGTACACTGGGACGTTTCATTCTTCAATTCAATTCAATTTTTTAAGGTTATGGCTCCATCGACGAACGTCCGATGAATTTGCCAATGTCAAGGTATGAGGTGGAAGTGATCGGTACTTTGTCAAGAATGCTGTTGTGTAACTTATTCATCCAGTGTGATGTAAGTCAGTGCTAAAACTAAGCAGCTAACTGTCTACGACCTTATAGTGGTCGAGTGCTGTGACCAAGGACTACATACCGAAAAAATATCGGTTATAAGGGTTAAAGGTATGACGTCATACCTTTTTATTTTAATACCTCAAAATAACGGTACCGTTATTTTTCACTACCGAAAAATTACGATACCTAAATTTTTCACTACCGAAAAATAACGGTACCGTTATTTTTTACGGTACCTAAACCTCTAACATTAAGGTATCCTTTGAAACCCCTAACCCCGCGCTTTTTCTTCGTGCTAATCGCAATACACTGGTCGCGATAGCTGGCAACGTCGCATTTATCTTAAGTACTCGCACGAGAAATAATTTCGGTACCGGAATTATTTGGATTGAGTAAAGGTTAAAGAAAGGTATAGCGGTACCTAAGAAAAATAGCGCTATCGTTATTTTATACCAGTAGCGGAACCGCAAATCTTAACCGGTTTCGGTCTACCTTTAAAATAAAGCGGTATCGTATTTTAATACCGGTAGCGTAACCGTTTACTTTAACCGAAAATAGTCCCTGGCTGTGACTTCGCTTTACTATTCGCACATATTTATGTCGTCGATGCCAAACTTCTTCAACTTTGGTTGACATCTTCGTCCGACGGCTAGTTTAGTCTGGGACGTCGTCCTTTCGGTCTGGGTAAAGCTGAGCGGCTATCTGTCTTCGAACCTAGAGTACTCGAGTGCTGTGAACTTACCACGCATCAATTCGCACATCCGACACAAACTGTTCATTAATTATTTCCATAGTACGGGAAACGTCAATTGCGTGATTATAAGATACGAGCCTAGAGAATGAATAAGACAGGGTTGATGATTACTGTCAACAAGGCTCGATGATTACTGTCAACACATTACAGCTGTTTTAATAATAAGTGTTCAGAGTCCTGTGACTCAGTAATTACCTGTTTTATTCAGAGTGTGAGAAATTGGGCAGCTTTCTTGATACTCGGATAAACGCGATCCATTTGGCGATCTTAAGTGAAGTGGTAAAGGGATTGAGTTACCTATATAGGGTGTATAGCTCCATCCCTCTTTCTCGCTCGCACGCCTGACATTTTAGCACGTCATGGTAAGACCCTGATAATATAATATTCTTTTTCTTTTGCCACTTGGACTTATATTCAATTGTTTGCAATCAATCCTAATTGAGAAAAGACTTCGCAGGTCGCTAAATACAAATTATTAAAAGAAATCAGTTTTAAATACAAAAATAAAAATATTTTTGTATTTCGCAATCAAGCTTAAAATAAAAAATATCCTTTACGGTTTGCTTTACGGTTGTCTCAATATCTTTTCTAGTCGATTCATCTTTAATTAACACCTATTTGCGAAAATGTTGTAACGTCTTTAACATGTTAGCTTTGACATCACAAGATACAATCTTGTGATTTTTTGTGTACGACAATTTAGTAGCAGGACATTCTTGGTTGTATCAGCTTCGTCTGTAAGTAAAAAAAAAAAAATAGAGATTTAGCCTTCTTAATAAACATAATGTTAACTTTGTAAAATGCACGATCTCTCTTAAATTAAATGTTTTTTAAAACCATTGACGTAACTAAACAACAAACAATTCTATTCTGTTTCTGTAGAATGTTTCTTGTCTACTTTTGTTCATATTTACTCGCATCTCAGACACCTTCCAAGAAAGAATAAGCCTGACTGACAGAACAAACTTCTATAAGCCTAACTGACAACATACTTCTAAGGGCCGCTACACAGGACGCGGGTGTCTTAAATAGTATGTTTTATATGATATTAATTAATCTTAGTGTACACACGATACGCTGCATCAACGCAACGCAAAGCCGACTGACTGTTGCAGATGTTTGTGCATTGAGAGAGGAGACGGAACGCAAACGAACTTGGATATTTATGTACCTACTTTTGTGTTTGGTTTTATTTGCAACCTAAAATTAGTACCATTGCGTTTGTTCAGCAAAGACAAATTATATGGTACTAATTTCATGTCATTTTTTTTTGTCGCAACTGTGCGTCAATCACGCAACGGTACGACTGCGTAGTAGCAACGCGAACGCTGCGATTACGTAGCGCCTGTGTGGCCGACAATGCGTCAAAAATTTGCGTTATGACGACAAAACGTGCTGTATAATCCATTTTTACTGTCGAGATCCAAATTCATGAAATGAGTGACATTTGAATTAAGAGACCCTAATATAATTAAATATAAAGGTGTAGATGTTCTATAGGATGAAACAAAGCAGGGCCTGACCTTCACAGGTCGATGTTCCGCGTGGGCCGAAGCAAGACTCCAGGGTAAGTGGGTTTTGTTCGAGGTATCATACACATATCACATATACAGTGTGGGTAGGTATACTTACTTTCCTTTATGGTAAAGGAATGTGAAGAACTTTCGAGTGCCTGTAGGTATAGTTATAACGGTTAGATAAGTTTCGCGCGGTTAGAAAGAGTAGATTATTAATCGCAAGAATTGTTCTCCGTTTTACAGACCATCGTACAGTGTCGAAAAAAGATACAAAAAAGTATAGTCAACTTTATTATGAAAAAAAAAAAACACTAGGAAGAGAAATTAAAAAAAAAACTTTATTTAAAAAAAAAACACGCCTGGAGTGTATGGTTTTCATTAAAGTTTAATATAAATTCTTAGTTAATGTTTATATTGAATACGATTAGGTAATTTAAAATCGATGATGCCTATAAGCCTTTTATGAACATTCGAAATCTAATGAGTTTAATAAACTTCACAACTTCCGACATGAAAGAACACAAGCCTATTGTTTTTAGGGTTCCGTACCTCAAAAGGAAAAAACAGAACCTTTATAAGATCACTTTGTTGTCCGTCTGTCTGTTTGTCGAGACTATTTATCTTGGGAATGCAATTTCAACTCGATACCTCATATCGAGTTGAAATTAAAACTATATTATGCAGGTCTGCAGTCCCTTGAAGCTGTGAAAAAAACAAACTTCTAAGTTAACGCAAAAAGAAGATAGGGCCGTTTATATCGCAATAAACGCATATTTCGACTGTCATAGACTACTTCCCGTTGACGAAGAATCCTGAAATTTGGCATGGAGCAAGGTCTCATAGTACAAATATAGAAAAAAATCTGAAAACTGAAAAAAAAAAAATCGGTTTGAAAAAATCTTCGAAACTAGATTCAGGAATTGAGCTATTTAACAAGTTATTTTGTACGGAGTCCGACTCGCACTTGACCAGTTCTTTTATTGACTGTCACTTTTAATTATTGATGGTCGCCTGGTAAATATTTTTTATTTTATTTATTTCTTCAAAGAATTCTGTTATTTACTTTGAAGATTTGCACCACAAAGGCATTTCAATTTTAATTATGTAGAATGTAGATGTAGAATCGTTACACTAAACCTGTGAGTAAAAAAAAAAATTTTTACCTTTTGGGTATAAGCGATTAATTATCTGTAAAATAGAACTCGTCTTTCCTAGTAACATAATAGTAAGCAAGCAGAAATCTCTTTTTCTCAGCAATTATTATGCACGCATTTGCACATAAAGGTTGTTTTACACTACGGAGCCGAGCACAAGGGGGCGACCACAAGCTCCTAAAGCAGTATTGTTTTAATCTTACTTATGTTTTTCGTACCATGTGGTCTTCAAAACAATCTTATTACAATATTAAAACAAGAATGTTTTCTTAGCGATTTTGTGACGTCAATGTTATAAAACTTCACTCATTTTGTACTATAAGGCGATTTTTCACAGTATTGTTTTTACGTCAAATTAGCAGGCTTAAAAAAGTTGCTCGGGCGCAGCGGATTTATTATTTTTTTTTCCAAATATACACTATTTAAAGTGTTTTTCGTGACATACAGTGTTTAAAACTTATTTCGATGCCTAAACGTGTCAAGTTAATTGTTTTTAGCACTTATTATCGGGTTATTAATTTATTATTGTATTCTAGATGGGGAACATATATGAATTTTTTGAGTTTTTGGAAGCAGATAACACTGAATTCAATAGTGCACGAAAAACAATACGAACAACAAGTTACGTATTTCACTGGAATACACTGTTTAACTTTACCTTAATTCCATGATGTCAATGTACAATAAGTTTCAAGCATAGTTCATTATCCGCTTCGAACACCAAACACTTAAAGACAGCTAGACTCTAAATTTAAGCACTTGAAAACTATTTTAATTCAAAAATCAAACTTCGTTCGCACTAAACAAATAAACACTGATAAGAATTTTGTTAATGTAAACAAACGTTCCGAATTCCGAATGTTGTAATTCACACTAACGTGCAACTAAATGTCGACATTGTTGCTCGCAGCTTTTTGGTTTTTCTACTTTATTAATGTAAAATCTTGAAATTTTTTATGAAATTTACATAGATCCTTTTAAAAATATATTTTAACAGCATCTTTTGAGTTAAATGTATTCTATTAGTTCACGATGAACTTTAATGTAGCGATTCGAACAACAAACATCTGAAAGAGACAACGCAATACAGATCAGTATAGCGCGTATCTTTTCTGTTTTAGCAGGGAATAGACAAAATCTTTAGAATCGTTCATTCTTTCCCCGCCCTTAGCAAGAATACAATCATACTGAGCGATTAAGCTTATGGTATAAAATGAAGTAATATTAAGATTGAAACAAAACTCTCCTGCAATAAGATAGTTTTCTCAAAGTTTATGGTCGGCCCCCAAGCCGAGACGCTCTACTCGCGGTGTCAAGTATGTAAATGTGGACGTACAAGGAGTCTTCAACAATCACTGTCCGAACACGTGATGCGAACGACAAACCCAAACTCAATAGTACATTATGATACAAGTGTGTAATGTAGGAGGTTACCGTCGAGGCAGTATTAAGACCCGAGCCTTGGCGAGGGTCGTAAGAGAGCCAAGAATGGTAACATTCATTACTCACGTGTATCATACGACGTTTTTCAATACACTTGTGAAGAAAAATAATTAAGTTAACTAATATTACAACGGTAAAACTAGTAAAATTATCCATAACATGGCGGTAAAAAAAATAAATTTGTTGCCTATGAGCACGCACTAGGCTATGGCTATATGGTCTTTTGATCATATTGCCTAGTCGTCGTTTGTTTTCTTGTGTGAAAAGTTTTTACGTTAATGTCGTTCGTAGTGACAATAGAATATGGATGTAACATTTTAAAATGTAGTATTTGATTTTATTTTATTAATACAGACCATGAATTTCACTCGAAAAAATAACGCCAAAAACCGCGCGCGTCTTTAAATGACGACCATAGACCACAAACAATTTTTATTTTTTCGTATTCAAAATTTGTTTTGCGAACAAAGAGGTTGAAAAAAAAGGTTATAGCTACATTACAGCACTAGTGCGTAATGGTAATCAAAATGTCACAGTTTGGTAATAGGTGCCATTATATACCTAAGTGTAGTGCAATAAAAGTCACTTTCTGAGCAAGTGTATTGAAAAAACATTTATTTCAAATAGACCATTTACAGGCACATTTGATTAGTCAAATGTCGGTCAATCAAAAAAAAAAAAAAAAAATTACATTACACACAGACAGTTAAGCGCAGCACCGACGTGCACGAACCAAACGCTCGAAGCTTATTAGATCCATCCCACAACTTTCTTTCTAGCGCAGCGTATTCTATTCTATTCTATTCTAGCTTTACAAAGATATGTTTTAGCTGTACAAATTCTGATTCCTCTACCTAATTCTGGATACGCACGACCATGACCTTACAGATATGCAAACCGCTTCCGGGGAAACTACTGATTGCGATAAGCATACAGCACAACTCATTATTCTAATTCTTAAAATAATGAAACAATTAAAAATGTTCTTTATCCTGCCTGGTAAAGCCGGAATGGCGATGAATTGAAACAGGGTAATTGAATTTTAATCAACGACGTGTGTAATGTGCATTGTTATGAGAAAACGAATGGCCCACATTGTTGAATCGTTCAAGCTACGGAAAGAGTATACTATAGTGAGAGCTTGTAGCTCTGGATCAAGGTGTAGGCTGTTGGGATCAGATATTTATGGAGCTCCTAACCGGGGGCTTCCAATACTTTAAATTTCCTTAAACTGTGTTAGGTACACCCATCAATTTTTTTTTTAAACTATACAATTATAAGACCGCCATTGTACCCATAGATTTAAGTTTAGTATTGATTAAGTAACTTTCTTGGTGTACAATAAAGTTTTATTCTATTCTATTCTAATTATTTGCCTATCAAATTCAATAATGCTTCACAGGATGGTAAGCAATGTTATAGTCGTCAATGGATTCTTTGCTATTGTAAAGAAGTAACCTGATCACTCTTGACTTGGCTGGAAAGACCTCATGGCTGGAAAGACCTCACGGCGTTCTCAACTTCCGCACGACGCAGGTGCTTACCGAACACGGAAAGTTCGCTAAGTACCTGTTCCGAATTCGTGCGGAGGATTCGCCCGGGTGTCGCCACTGTGCGGAACATCCGGAGGACACGGTGGAGCACACTGTAGAGGTGTGCCCCGCCTGGGCGGAGCATCGCCGTGTCCTCGTGGGGGCGATCGGCGGCAGCGATCTCTCTCGCCGGGCCTTGGTTCAGGCCATGGTCCGTAGTGAGGAGGGATGGCAGGCGGTCGCCTCCTTCTGCGAAGCAGTAATGCTAGCAAAGGAGGAGGCCGACCGCATCAGGCAGAGGCAACGGGGCGCTCGCCCCAGCCGCCGCCGGGATTCCGATCCCGATTTCCGGCCACCGTAGGCGCGGGCTTGCGGACGGCGTGCAATGGGTAGCACGCTGTCCGATCGTCCGGTAACCGACCGGACCGAGCCCAAGTCGTCGACGGCGCGTTCTGTTCCCGCGCGCCTCAAGGAGCTATCAGCACACCGAAGAGGCCCAGCCTGCTAACTGCAGGCAGGCAGGGTCGAAGCCTACTGGGGTCATGGGTTAGTTCCGAAAGGAATGCTCGACCCCGGCACGATAGGCTACGAAGGAACGGGGTAGGTTTTTAGTCAGTAAGAGTCTGACACTACTTCCCGCTCCGCCCAAGGGCGGGATTTGTCATTGGATGATTTTACCTACCATAAAAAAAATAAAAAAAAATCACTCTTGACTTAGAGTTCCCGCAGTTCTAGATACGTTTATCATGCGATCTTCTTCCTTATTGCAATATGACTAGATTTATCTGCTGTGTGTTTTTTAAAGATTTTTTATCACCAAAAGTTACTGGATAGAAGTCTCTGTTACCACAAGCCTGAATTGCCTTCTGGGCAAATGATTCTTTAATTTCTGGACGAAAGAGGCTCTGTTCGTTTCATATCTTCTAGTTTTGTGCTTCTGGTCACCAATTTTCAAAGCTACCATCCAAGTTTCGCCATTTTCTCGCATAACTAGTTTACCTCCAGTCCTACGATAGGCATTTGAACACATTGATAGTAAAGATCAACACCAAGCAATTATTTTGTAGCGAAAATTAATCCACAATTGTTAAGGTCATAGGTTGATCAAATCAGTTGAACAATGCAATCAAAGAATGCAAAGAGCAACGAGCAGGCTAGGCAATAAATCAAATGATATGAACGCAGTGACGTTATCAATGAGACGGCGTGAACTATATAAACCCACAGAGTTCAAGAGGGCAAGGCATCTACTGGTACAGACGAAATTGGTAAAGCTTTCCATACAAATCAGGCTCTCAGTCAAATTGTGTCAGTGGCACCGTTGACTTATAGAAATAAGAAGTCTCGCTAGCATCATCGTTTCAGCCGAAAAGCGTCCACTGATGCTATGTCCAATAGTACAATCACCCTGAGTGTCACTTCACCGATCGGTCCTGTGCATCTCCGATCGATTGTTATGCAACTAGTGTATCAATAAATTCATAAAAATATAATAAGCAGCTACTTTAAATCGTAACAAAACAATCGAGATACATACAGGTATATAATTATGTATATATGTATAAGGATTTTAAACGAGTACACCTGTTTGAGACCCTCAAACGGCGCAAATACTGTAACCTTATTGGTAATTACGGTTTTGAGTCGTTTGGGATCAAAACGCTTGGATCATGGGGTCCGAGTGCGCGTCTCCTTTTCAAGAAAATTTCACACCGACTGATCGAGATTTTGCGTGACCAGAGGGCTGGCTCGTTCTTTGCCCAAAGAATCAGCATCGCCATTCAACGTGGCAATTCTGCCAGTCTTCTGGGCACGTTTCCGGATGAAAGCGATGTGGAGGAGTACTTCGACGCCTGAGCGTATTTTGTGTTTTTGTATTATATGTACATAGGCTTAGTATTAATACTTAGTTTAGTTTATTTTTAAGTTTCCTAAGTACACCTATCGCTTGTATGAAAGCCGTTTTCTATGGCAGATAATACAAATATACTGCAGGTTAACCAAGTTACGACCGTTTTTCTTCCTACAATCGATAATGCCTCAGCGCAAATACCATTTATACCATAAAACTACAGGCTGTAGCGATGAACATTGTAGTATAAATTAACATTTCATTGTGTCGTTTTGAACGATGTGAACTTGGCTACGAATTTTGTTGAGATAATATTCCCATACATTTGATTAGTGTTCTAAATAGCGTTAACGATTGTAGATTGTAGACATGGCTAAGCCTGATGAGCTTTGACGTCAGATCTTATGTCTAACTTCTCTTCCTATCATAAACTTTGAAGCTTTATAACTTCGTCGGTGATGAAGGTATCTTAAAAATTCTATCATATATATTTACAAAAACTAAATAAGTGTCCCCTATTGAAGATCCATGTCAATTGTGATTATGACTGTTATACAGCCAAAGCTTGCGGTTATTGTGCGGTTACAATATTATCAGTAATGGCGTCTGTAGTCGCTGCCAGCGCCTCGAATCCGCGCTCTGTACGTGAACCGAGGCACACTCACTGCATGTGGCCGAGCTGTTAGATAAACATTTATTTACGCTGTCAGTTGACAGGTTTTATGATGCTAACATGTGTGGGTTTGTACGACCTATATTAACGGTCAGTAACGTCCAGCACTAGTCAATTTATTGGTCATATCGCCGGAATCACAGGATATGCTTATGTCAATGCACTGGGCTCTTCCTTCATGTATGCCTCATCCTGGATTAGCAATGTGGCTAGCAATGCTAACTGCCCAGCCCCAATCCCCCAATCGATTCGTTTACCGTGTACGCTTGGAGTTTGCCACGCCCCCAATTCCTTTGTTGAGATGACGTCAGAACAAACGAACTGGGGGCGTGGCCAACTCCAAGCGTTCACGCTAAACGAAATGATTGTAACTTGGCTAGGGCGGCTGATGTGTTTGAGCTACTGTAGGGGTACAACTGCGTCTTTGGTTACTGCTCTATTTCCGTGGGTAAGCCTATACTGTTCGTCATTAACTTGGATTCAAAAGATTCAAAAAAGATTTGCTTCTTCTGCTTGAAATTGCTTCTCCCAAAAATAATTTCTTGGCAGATACAGAGGAGAGCCATCAGGTGAGATAGTGATCAAACACGAGCCTAACCATAATAAAAAAAGAACTCATGAAGTGGATAAGTAATAGGCTACGACAGGGAATAGGCTTAAGACAACGTGAAAAAAGTGGGAAAACTACTCGTTGTACAGTCGTAATATGTCACATGACATGCATGAGACAGTCGAGATTATTTGCCCACAGAACCTGGGTCGAATGCTAAAACAGTAAATTGACCCTTTGGGGTAGGGTCAAAAGTCATTGTAAACGCACGTGCTTCAGAAAATGTTGAGTATTGAGATCCCAATTAGCCTTTGGGTTAAATTTAAAGACGTTTACGCACCATCTACATTTCAAACGGGTCTTCCACTTCACTTTGTTTTCGACATCGATCATCATGTCATATAAATATATTCCTTATGGTCGTTAATAAGGTTCGTTATACTAGCTTTATCACGCTTCTCCTCCCATATCCTATTTCTATAAGATAAAAAAGATAAAAGCCCACATGAAACTCAACGGTTTGATTACCTTTTACAAACATAATCACAAACTAAAGAATACCATTGTACATCTTTATTATATTACTTAACTCAAGTTCCAATCATTTACAAGTGTGTGCTTGGAACGTTGATTAATTGGCCTCTAATAACCCACGAGTAGTCTCTCAAGTTTCACGATATCAAATGAAATCGGTCAAAACTTATCGATCAAAAATCAGTTATATGAACTGATTTTTGATCGATAAGTCTGAGTACTGCTAACATGCATATTCATTTTGATAAATATGCCTGTTAGCAACATTAAATTTAAATTATTAAAAACCGCTGGAAATCAAAATTCTAAATATATAAAAAAGTAATTTAGTTTATGGTCTGAGAAAATAAGAAAAAGACGCTCCAGGATTACGCCTACAACGAATCTTATAGCAACACTTGTAGCAAGCCGTTATTTCAGGGGTAAAAGCCAGCCAAAACCAGAGTAGCGAAATAAATCGTTAAAGGTTTTACTCAAGTAGGTCAGAGACTCTTCAAAAATACTTTTTGGTATTTTTGCGCGCAACTCTGGTTGTCTCTGGTGTTTTAATGTCATATAATGTCAGTTTTTGGCAAATACTGTTCTTTCAATATTCGTTTTAGTTTTGTGTTATTTAAAGCATGGGCTTGGTTTTGTATAATATAGTGCTGTTTGAAGATTAAAGATTACTTGAAATTCAATTGTAGTCAGTAAGTATAATATCCCACAAGATTTTTGCCGTGGCAAGTCATCTAGGTATTCGTGTCAATGAAAGCTGAGAAGAGAAAAATGATTCTACTCTTGTTTATTTACCATATATACCCATTAAAGAATTCATTCAATTATGAAATGAACAATAAAACAATATTAAGCTGGTGCCAGGCTGTCTTACTAATACAGCATCTGCGTTTATTAGACGAAACATTGTAGTGTGTGGTCTATTTTAGTCTTACGTTTACGTTTATGTAATGTATTAGTCATACGACTAATACATTATGGGTTACGGCATAATCCATTGAGTGAGAACTTTAGTATCAATTGCGTTTGCAACTTGTTCAAGACTTCAGTGTGACTTTAATTTGTAAGCAATCCTTCAAGGACTGAAAGTAATCATGGATAACATTCACTTTGGGTCCAATCTAGAATCATGAAAAAAAGTGTTGTCTCATATTTGTTGAGATTTATTTTTGCCAGTCTTTTCTATTCTCCTCTTGCTCCACTCCTTCCATTTGTCACGAACCTGCGCTTCCTTCTTCTATTTTTGGCGAAATCCGTTTAATTCGTTCGTGCTATACCGCGACGCTCTTCGTACAACGTATGTACTACGTACCTACCAGTTCTTTTGGTAAGAATCGGGTGGACTCGTCCCGCCATAGTCATCTGGGTCTGCCGCTATGTCACTTTTGTTTTTTTTTTTGTGAGAAATCATCAAATAACTCTTGCTTTGGGTGGAGCGAGAGAGTGTCAGACTTTTACTGACTAAAACCCACCTGTGTTCCTTCAGTTGCCTCTTGCGTTTCAGGTCCGCGGTAACTCTTTCGCACATTCACGCAGAGTCGCGATATCACCTATTTTTAATAGCACCCTTAAGTGGTTCTTGTAAGTTCATAGTAACTAGCTGTTGGCTGTATTTATGTAGGAAGAAGTCTATTCTGCGTCTGTTCCTTATGACTTCGTGCGTGTTTCATAATGATAAAGTGTTGCAGAGTTTTATTAAAGTCATTTTTTCTGAATAAGTCATTTAAAGGTGACATTTTTCAAAGCCAGCTATTTAATATTTGGCCCCCACGGCGCCATAAATATGGCAATACATTTTTATTGGTCATAACTTAGTTTCTAGGATTTACCGCGCGTACGCTCGCACGCAATATTCTTAATAAATTATCATCAAAATATTTCAATTGTCGCTCTTGGACTTAACCTTTTTTCTTGGTAGTTTAGTATGCTATTTTGGCGGTTCATATTCCGGTAGGACCGCTGATTTTTACTGATACAATTTTCCTCATTGACCCAATTTTCTTTAGCATATCAGTAGCGTAATGAGATCAAGGTTGGAAGACAGAGTTATCGGATGCCAAATTGTTGAGACTACAATTTATTATGGGAGTAGTTTTTGCCAGCGGTTTCGCCTGCGTGGAAGTAGACTTCTTCATACAAAATTTGGACATCCATTTCATCCCTTTAGGAGGTAAATTATGGAAAATTCTCTACTAGAGTACTCTCTTAGTATAAATTATGTCATAGCAAGAAACCTTGTTCAAAAATTTCACAATCCTACCCAATATTTTCGGCTGCGTTGATATGTCAGTCAGTCAGTCAGTTTCTCCTTTTAAAAATATTATTTAAAAGAGACACGTGAAGCGTGTTCAATGTAAACACGTTTTGATGACTGTCAATGACCCTTGAATATTTTATTGTTCGTATGCAAACAAAGGTTTTAATCGTTGGAGCGACCATCCGGTTTACTGGATCCGATCTTTTTTTTCGACTTAACCCCTGCTACGTTTCTTTGGCAGTGTACTTTTCACTTTTTGTGATTCCCTGTCACGAATTTTGCGGCAGTAAACATGAAAAAGGCGGTTTCTTAAACTACCCAATTCTCTTTCTTTTGTGTAACGAACTAACGACCTTCTAGCATTGATTTCGAAAACTACCCAATATGACATTTTCTTTTGCTTTATTAGTTCTGCGCCCTTCAAGTATACTTTTACCATTCACACTGATATAATTGTTAATCAGATTTCTCTCGATAATCCACTATCTACTCCCACAATCTGATTACCGAGTCGGACTGGCCTGTAGCTTTGATATAGTCGCGTAGTAAATATCAATTTCCTTAACATTTTTATACAACAACCATAATTTGCGTAAAAATATGAGTGGGTCGTTGGGAAATGAGTACAAATTGATAAGGAATCTTTGCTTATCGGTTATGCTAATAATGGGTTTGCCTGGTTGTCATAGGGTAGGGTTTAACGAATGTGAACGTACACACGCGACTAAATTTGTCATTTGGATTAAGTCTAAGGAATATTTAAGTAGATTTATTCGCCTGTGACAAAAATTGCATGATTTATTTATTTATTTAACAATTTATGTACACGCATAAAAAAAGAAACAGAAAAATAGGTACAGAGGTGATGCTATGTGTTTTGTATTATTTCAAACCAATGTTTTGAAGAAAGAGAACAACCCGATGTACGGCGCATATCCATTTATTGTTAGCACTTCTACGGTCCGGAGTCTGGACTAAGCGTTTCTCCACGTCGTTTGGTGTACATCGAACGACTGGAATAATTTGCCTGCTAAGGTTTTCAAGTCCGATTATAATAGGTGTCTTCAAGGTTAGAGTGAACAGGTTCTTAATAAAGTAATGCGCCTGATCACTGCTTACCATTTGGTGGGATCGCTTTCAAGCACTAGTTAAATAAGTATTATTAAAAAAAAACCTATAAAACTTTCTGCCTAACAAAATAAATAGGTTTTTGTAATCATTTGGACTCCCTAAACCAATGTCTTGGAAAACAGACAGCCTGTACCACACCCTTAACTCAAGGTTCAACGGAATATGAAATGTAATCTAACACACAGCCTTTATCACAAAACACCGCAAAACT
Source organism: Leucania comma (assembly GCA_958295575.1). Lineage (NCBI taxonomy): Eukaryota > Metazoa > Arthropoda > Insecta > Lepidoptera > Noctuidae > Leucania > Leucania comma. The sequence continues at coordinate 7,443,517 of OY282483.1, forward strand.
TACTTAGACTTTCAAAACAGAACAAGATCCTTCAGATGAGAATACAGAAAGAAAAAAAAAAACAAAACAACATTACTCCTTTCAATCTTGCCCACAGAGCTAATAATCCTCGTCTTTCTAGAGGCGGCAAAGTGGAAATATGCCATATATATCACGCATGTCAGTGAGTGTCACAGTTTACTCATAGAAATTGACAGCTTGTGACAATTCTGATTATGGATATGACTGCGGAAAATTATGCTCAACACATTGTACCGACATATTGTTTCTTGTTTGAAGGGTTTCCTATCAAGGTCCTTAGTACCTGGATGAAAAGTATCGTTATGTGCTAATAGCGTCATAGACAGACACTTTCGCATACTTTTACCATATGTGGGCCGCGTTCCCACCTACAAGCAACATGCATGCAAGTTTAATAACATATTAGCGGGGCATAATCGAGCGATTGATCTCGCTAGTCTGTAATCCGTAACGAAATGCAACTTGTATGTGAGCACTAAAAAGGCCACATTTCTTAGTGAGATGGCAAAACATCAAATAACTTCTTCCGCTTTGGGAGGGCGAGAGGAACTGTCAGACTTTTACTGACTGAATTCACGTGTGTTTCTGTAATTGTCCTTTGCGTTTTAGGGTAACTCGTTCGAACAATACCGCAATGCGAATGCGCGTATTCGATCGCATTGAAGTAAACCTCAATATGTTTTAAAACTGTATAGTGCCGTCTGGTGACATAACAGAAAATCTCTTTTTTCACATAAACTTATGTTTACGTTAACGTGGCTACGCGCTGTCAGCGCGACGATTCCGTGTTCTGTGGTTATCCCTTTAGTGAGTGAGGATGAATATCTTTTACAAAGTGTAGTCTCCCGCAGCTATACAATCCTGGTAATGTCATATGAACTCGTTTCCGCCTTCCCACTGACCTATAATATACGATAAGTAGAGTAACCGTACATACTTGGCCGTCTAGGATAAAGTGGGATTGAATACTCATCGTTAGCAAAGTTGGAGTTAAAAAAAATAAAAAAATTGTCGATTCTAACGTGGCTTTTTGTCTTTCAAACAGGAGGGTGTTTTGAGGTTTCAAGAAATGTTAGTTCAATTCTTTAAATAATTAAAAAATCTCTAAACATTTTTTTATACACTAAGCCAAAAATCATTAAAAAAAACATCCCAAGCGTTGTGCTTTAAACCAGTTTCACAAGAATGGCAGTAACGCAAATATGGTTTGAGAGAGCTATTTATTGAAAAAAAATCGTGTTTCCTTTTTCCAACATATAAACAAAATAATATATTCAAAATGCTTTTTTTTGTTACAAGAAAAGAATCAGGTTTTCTTGTAAAATCTTTAACAAAATATCATCTTTTGACGACCCTTAACATAAAATTCCATGCGTACAATACCAAAATCCATCTCAATTTATCCACCTGTACACAGGTTGTCGAAAACACGGCTGAATAAATTAATCGATAGGTAGCTGGACCGTGATAGTAATTGCGTTATTTGGAACGTGGCAATGTCATGAGGGCATTATCGGGTCAACGCTAGAGTATTTATACATTATAGCGTGTGAACTAAGTACGTTGCAACTCATTACGGCAATTATTTCACCGTTGTTAGTGTCAGTAATGGAGATCGGTTTATACAGAGTGAATTTAGGGATGGGACAGCGACAAATCAGCCTAACTTTATTCATTTTTGCACTCTGCATTTTTTTCTTGGCGTTTTCGTTTTGATAATAATAACTTTTTTTATATTCGTGATATTATCCCATGACTTTCTCCCGCTTTAGGGTGGAGACTTTTAGTGACTAAAACCACAGCTGTGTCCTTCAGTGATCCCTTTGCGTTCTGGAGCCATAGATTTCCTTTACAGAAATTCTTCGTAGCCCTTGAAATAATTACTTCTAGTTATTGTCTTGTGGCCCTGGACCGCAAAGGGCAATTGAAAGAACACAGGTGGCTAGTTTAGTTAGTAAAAATGTTGAACTCTCCCTCTGAAGGAGTAATTTGACGATTTCTACATAAAAAAAGATACCTATTTTTTCTAGCTTTTTCCCGCGGTTTCTCTGCTGTGGCCTATCTTACTGGAACCGAGTCGTTTTCAGTATGTAAAGTTGTCACTTAGCAATATTAAAGTGGTCCATCAATAAAAATAACACATCATTACTTATCTCTTAGGGCGCCTCCAAATTAGTCGCAATGTGCTGCGCGACGGCAGCGCGGTTGCCGCGCTACAGCCGCGCGGCACTTTGCAACTAATTTGATGGCGCCCTTATTAGTTTAGAATAGATTAGTGACCCGCCCCGGCTTCGCACGTGAGCGGAAGACCTCGTTTTTTGGTTGTTTATATTAGTCAAAACCGAATCAAAATTCGTTGCGTGGTTTAGAGACAGTTAACAGATAAACAGACAAACGCTAAGCGACTTCATTTTATACTATATAAAGTCGTTTCGTTTTTCTCTCAATTATTTTCTATTAAAGCCCTATGCTACTATCACACATAATACACAAGGAAAACGAGAATTTCACAAATTCTTAGTTAAACTTTCTAAATACCGGAGTTGAGAATATTTAACGACATATAGGAAACTCGGTTCCTTGAAACTCCAGAGCGGAATAATTTGATGGAATTTCTTGCGTCTCCCAAACTCGGTCAAGCATGGTGCCTCTAGCGATAACAAAGAGCGGGTACCTAGCCTACTCACTTCTTGAACCTACGTACTTTGTTTGCTTACTGCATTTACTCAAGATAAGGCGTGTCTAACTTAAGTAATCAGTAGCTAACGATAATAGTAGCGGCTTATGTTAATTAGCCTTAATGACACTAAATTTAAAAATAAACTGACGATTTCGAAGCAAAACATAATTATGTAGTTAGCTTGTAAGCTTTGTTGGACTTGGAAGTGGTGTTTATGGTACGAAATTTTAGTTGAAAAAGAAAGAAAAAATGGTTTTGCCACGTGCTTTTATATCGATCTTAGATATTTGCCTAATGAGGTATACACAGCTTTAATTACTGTTCGGGATGTTGAACTGTGGAGGTTTCTTCTATTGTTTCATTGTTGTTTTGTTATCGATTGGTTCTGTTTACGTGAAGAGTTTATTTAACCAGTTTAAAAAACCAGAATATTAACAGTGAAAACAATATCAAAATTGGTGGAAAAACAAACGAGACATAAATTTTAAACAATGTACATCTGTCTGCTAAGTCTCTTTATTCGAAGTTATACTTCGTTGTTGATGAAGATATTTTAAAAGTTCTTTCATTATTGTATACCGGTTGAATCGCGTAATTAGAGACACAATACAAAGACAATAGGTGTGCGGACGCCGGCGTCCTCTTGGGAAATAATGAATTAAAGCTAAAAGTTATTTAGTTTAGCAAATAAGAAGATTGTATGTATATTCCTTAGTATCTATTTTCTTTATGACTGTGGACTTTTAGTATCAAAATTAGGGTTACCTACCTACTATTTCGAAAATACGCTTTATTTCGTGTTCACGTTGTTTTGTTTTCGTGGTCTATACCTCAGAAACCATGTGTTTCTTTGATATTAAAAGCAACTTAGTGTTGAATGTACTGATCTGGTTAGTGTTATTGCTATTAATAACTGGTATTGGCATTTTTTTATTATTATTTATTGCTGTTAACAATTGATAATTACATTTATTTTTATACAAGTGTATATGATGCGGTAAAGTTCGCAGAGCCTATGTTCGGACCCGCCAATTTGCGTCGGCCGTACTGCGCACAAAACTTACATAAAAAGGCGTGATTAATTGAATAAATTAAGAGTTATCTCCCAGTAAACCTTTGAGTGTCAGACAGAGATCGTATTCGAGGATAGGAATTGATAGGATCCGGTGAAAAATATAGACCTACAAGTCTTGCAACAAGACATTGTCTACGTATAAACCTTAGGGTCAATAATAATTGATTCGATTACACAAGGTTTGATTGCTCATGACGAGTCGTCTAAACTACTCTTAACCGCATAATTATATCTTTTTATCCTGCATAATAATACATACGTAAGTATCATATTACAAAATACACATCAACATAATATTTATAGAATTAGTTTTATTTTGAATATATTCTATTGAGGAGGCGATGTTATAACTATGAATTTATGAATATTTAATCGCCACAAAACGTGTGTGTAGCTTAAAAAATCAAACAGGTTTTTTTAAAGAGCCAAACTGTCAACACTAGAACCAGATTTCGAATTATTCTGGTTTGCGATCGTTTAATTTTGGGACGTGTCAACCTTATAATGTCAAGAAATAAATATAATAATTTACAGGACACTATTGCTTGAACTATAGAATTAAACAAAAAAAGTAATGATAGTGGCGTGCTATCTTTTTTGTGAAGCTAAAATACTTAACAAAAACTTCGTGTAGGCTTCAAAACGAAGCTCAATTCAAGATCAGTTTCGTTGGAACAGGCCATAATTTACGTAATATAGTTACTCGTATAAACTGCTTTGATATTGGCATAAGTTAATGATTTATTTGTGTGCACTAGTTAGTCTTGCGGTTCGTAACGAGAACACGTCCAAATGTGTGACAGTACTGTGAATAATTTGTGAGACTCGTTAACGAACCTCGTGGCCAGGATGGTCTATAACTATGGAACATTTCACAGAAACACTGAGAAGGGTAAGCCACATTTTCATGGAATTTTTGATAAAGTAAATTAGTGACGTTGCATTGAGAAAGTTGAAAACAATGCGAAATACAAATCAGTGTGTTTAATTTGAATTTGTTACAATTTATTACGCAATAAACATAAACTGCGAAAATGGATTGTTTTCTATAAATTATTACTTGTCTGTTGCTAGGAAAGTTTTTAATATACGAGTAAATATCAAGACAAAAGTACATTCAGGTACAAAATCTTTGGCTTAAAAAATATATTAGTATGTATGAATTGTTATGTGTTTGCCTATCTAAATTCTGACTCGTATATTACCGCTGGCACCGTACCTCCGTAATGTTCAATAAACATTGATAGTGCATTTAATAGCCATATTTCAAATGATAAATTCTGCATCTTCGTTCATTTTTCGTCGCATGCTATTTTCATAATGGCCAAAACATAAACTTTCCTCTAAAGATGTTTTGTTAAACCTAATTAATAAAAATTAAAAAAGAAAAGTATTAGACTTTTCTTTTTTAATTGTTATTAATTAGGTTTATTTTGAAAGTAACCTGTAGTCTACGCCCTTGAAACAACCGGTTTAGCCCGACGTATTTATAATATATGGTACTTTTAGAACGTTCTTGCCTCGTAGTGTCAAGATTAATTACGTAATTCGTAAAAAAATATATTAGTAACTTAAAAGCATTATTTATGATTTTGTTCGGGAACTAACTAATTCCATGGTCAATATTTCGTTTGGCATTAAATTGATTCGAACTCGAAAAAGGTCAAATACAGGACCTGCTACTGAAATGAAGTCTATAAATAAAATAATTAGATCCAAAGTGACCTTTAGCAGGCCAATCGTGGAAGATAAGCAATCTAAAATGTTAATGGGAAGCTTCTTGTTGCCCCAAATCAAAAGAACGATCGTTAGGGTATATTTGTAGTTGACATGACGTCAAAATATTGTAAACAATCGGTATCGGGGTGTCCGAAAAAGCGTCGAGCTGATGATAACGTCAAAGGAGCAGGAAACATGGACGAGGGACCATCATAGATCACAAAAAAGCGTGGAGATGACAGAAATGAAAGACAGAAAGTTAGTCCTCCTATAACATCAGTATTTACATCTATATATATGTACTACGCACTAGATTAGGCATGCCGTAGAATCACTTTGCTTGACTTACATGTATTGCATGCCGTACAACTTGACTTGATGACATTAGTGCAGTTTTGCAGTTTAAAAGCGCTGAAAGTTTTAAAAGTTTTGTTAGACAACATAATGACAATTTAGCGCTGCAGCGAACTTTTGTTTTAACGTTTCAGTATTGTGACAAATAAATTCCATGAACGAACTTGTCTATCACTTAGAATGTAAGTCGATGAGTATTTAGGATTACGAACTGAAATGATGTTGCCAGTTCAAGGCAAGACACAGTTTCTAGGGCGATGCGAATATAGCACTACTGCTAGGACCTATTTCTTCATTTAATATACATATTCACTATATATTACAGGACCTTGTATCTCTGTGTAAATCTAGCTAGTTTTTTTTCTAACCTACTTTTCTATGCTTATGAAGTTCTTGATCAAGTAATGTCTTGGTAATTACTTTTGTATATATATTTTTCCAGTATGAAATCATCAAATCATTTCTCCCTATCTGAGTAGACTTTACTCAGTATAATGCACCTGTGTTCCTTCAGTTGCAGTTAGACTTTCAGGGCTGCTATAACTTTGTTCAAGCCCGCAACTCTTTTATATAGATCTTTATTTTTGTTTTTATGTCAATCATAAAAACGACTTTTCTATGTCTGGGCTCCAACCTAGGGCGAGACACATTTCCCGTTTTTTGAGATGTGAAATCATAAAATAGCTTCTCCCGCTCTGGGTGGAGCGAAAGGACAGTTCATAGTTTTACTGATTATAACCCACCCGTGTCTTTTAGTTGCTTCTTACCTTCCAGGACCGCGGTTACTACTTCAAACTATCCTCTAACGACTTCTAAACTATCCTCTAACAACTTTTATACATATTAGGAATAGGTCTTTTGTCAAACCATCCAATTATCTTTTGTACGATTTCCAATCACACTGTCTTGTGTGAGTCATGTCTCATTTGATTACCTAATTGGTTAACCACCGGGATTTCCTTGCTCTGAAGACGAAGGTTCTAACAAGATAAATATTTATATGGCCTACGAATGTTTGGTTTGCGTTCGGATATTTACGCAGATGATTTGTGGAGTAATGCTAATGTCACAACAGGAAATATATGGAGTGGGACCATGATAATCATCTCAGCCTCTCTAGCCAAGTTACGATCGTTTCGTTAACGTCGAACGCTTTGAATTGGCTACACCTCCAATTCAGTAACTTTTGCAAAAAAGTTTCCTACTCCTAAAAATATAATTCATAAAAATTGAATAAAATCTTGCAACATTTTTGCTTGGTTTTCGAAAAAAAAAAACTCGTATAAAAGTGTTAACGTTATGCTGGAATGACTCAGGATAATTTTGAAGTTGTTTGATAAAATTATGTTAATCACGAAACTTTGCTAACATAATTTTGTAATTGCTTTTTCACGAGTTTTTCTTACTTGTTTTTGGTCTTAGCTGAAGTATGTTTGCTTTCTTTTTCTAAGACAGTTGGGATTTTTTTTAATAATATTTTATGCTGAACATCAAAAAATACTGAAAAGAAATTTTATTCTAAAAACAGCTTCAAAATGGACAGCAATCAGCATTTAAAATATTGATATGAGGAAATGTGGGGGCATGCTGGGAACATCTTGCTATCTTTTTTGTACACACGTAACTTTATAACGGCGGTGACGTCACATTTCAGTAGGTGCATCTCTTTTTCTGTTACTTGACAGTTTCCCTTTCCACCAGATTTCAACGGTTTCTACTTAATTTTAAATGAATTTTAAATTTAAATAAAGTTTTGGAATAAAAAAAATTTGGATAAAGTTACATTTTACACTAATGTTAAAAAAATAATCAATTATGTAGCTTATTAAAAATTCAATCTCCACTGTATGCAACAGTACAAATCTGCGAGCGATAAAAATGATTTTCTTTTCTATCGTGTGCATTATCGCAGGCATTGTTTTATCGATAGGTATAAGACCGAGGGTCGGGGCACCTCTAGTTTACTCTAGTGGTTTACGTGCATATGAGTGAGAAAATTAGTCTGCCGCAGTGCGTTTAGCCGTTTTTATAGCAAACGTTCGGTAAATGGTTTAACATAATAACTAATAATATGTTTTGTGACCTACTTGTTGATTGCTGGTGAAAGTTCACGTTTTAGTCGGCTTTTAAAAGCTAATTGTGTCGTGTTCAGCTTCGTTGGTTAAACCTGTGTTTATGGTGGGAAGTTTTGATTTTTGTGCTATGGTTTTTAGTGTCTACAATGATATTAACACATAATTCTTTCGGTTGCATATAACCCCCCTTCCGAGTCTATCTAATCTAAGATTCTTTTTCAAGTTTTTTGTTATTGAACAACCTATGAGTATGCTGGGTCCTTTTTTTTGAAGTGGGATATCATCAAAAATACGTCTTCTCTCGCTCCAAGTAGAGCAAGAGGGCGTGTCAGACTGATAAAACCCTCGTAAGTTCCTTTATGCTTATGTTCTTTACGTTCTAAGGCCATGATAACTCTCTCAAACGCTTCCTGCAGCCCTATACTCGGGGTCCTTTACACCGCAAGTGTTAACAAATCTAGCTGCTTTAAGATTTTAGAGAATTATTAAATGCCACGTTTTTTAAACGCGCCGTTAAAATTATTGTATAAAAGCGCGCTGTTGACGCTTGTTTCTAAAACGCGCGTCAACAGCGCGCTTTTATCCAATAACAGGACTACAGACTGCGTCAGATACGCGTGCGTATCGCGTCGTTACAATAGCGCGTCAACGTTGCGTTTAAAAAAACATGGTGTTCACAGGCCCTATAAGCCATTACAACCTTCTTTTTGCACAGGCCTTTTACACCCATTGATTAGCCTCAAATGTATGAAATAAGGGTTTCCAGCTTTCTATTTTCCAATATTTTCACTGACATAAGTAGATTTTCACAGCAGTAGTGACAGAAGAAATCAGATTTGAGTAAAAACCCGCGTGAACTGCATAATTCATTTTCTATTCTGCTTTGAACTGACAGCCGTGAAATAAGCAATACGCAGGTATAAGCGAGAACTACACTGCGTAGTTTCCATATAAACGATAACCCCAACTGTCGTAATAATATTCATTACTAGCCCACTAGCATTACGCCATTATTTATTATTGGCCTGTATTGTCCCAGTAATGGGCAACTAATTTCCAAAAAACACTAGCTAAGTGCATTTAAGTAAATTACGATTGCAACTTAATTTTTAATTGATATTGTTGTTACCTGTATAAACATAATCCAAAAAGGGTAAACCGGTTTCTAGTTTTTGAGAAATACATATTTGTCGCACTCGCACCTGTTTAGAAACCAAACCAACATTGATAGCCTCTTTATTTGACTTCGATTGTAAATCCGATTCTATAATCTTTCAAAATGTCTTCTCATTTACACTAATATTACTTATAAAGGCGAAAGTTGTGAGTGTGTACGTTGGTTTGATACTTCTTCACGCTTGAACGGCTGAACGAATTTGAATGGACCATGTCCTGAAGTAGCACATAGGATACTTTTTTATCTCGGCAGTATGTTCCCATGGGTTTTTTTATGGTTTGGAAAATCATCGAATGACAACTCCCGCCCTTGGACAGAGCGGGAAATAGTGTCCCACCCCGTTCCTTCGTTGCCTTTCATACCAGAGCTGAGCCTTCCTTTCAAAAGCAGATGCTTTTCCCCAGTGGGCTTCGACCATACTGGGCTTCAACGGTTTGCTGACAACTCCTAAAGGCGTACGGGAACAGTATGCGCCGTCGACGACTTGGACTCGGTCTGGACGGTAACCGGACGGTCGGACAGCGAGCTACTCATTACTCGCCGTCCTTAAGCCCGCGCCTACGGTGGCCATGTACCCTTGGGTCATTTTTCCATTTTCACGCCAGCTAAGCCGCTGGTAGCAGCCAATATTTTATAAGATTTAGATCAGATTCTTTAGTCTCAACATTTTCTTTTAACTAAACCTCTCATTTATAAATAGGGCGATTTAAAAAACGTTGTTTCGCTAAGCGCCCCTCGTGTTAAGAGAGGGTGGAACAAACGACCGCAGCCACACGGCCCCTTTGGTTGAGTGTCCTCGGAAATAGAACGAGCTCCCGTAGTTTTTAAATGTTTTTTATTAAGTACATGCGTGTTACGTTGTTGTGTGTGACGGTCGAGGTTTTAAGTGACGCTGCTTTTAGAGTAACTAGCTCTCTTAATTGTAAGCTTTTTGAGAAAATAGTGAAGTAAGTAGATGTTTTTACAAACTGTCATTTCCTAAATCGAAAATATTTTTCTAGGATACCACCAAGCCTGACAATAACAATTATTTTCCAGTTGTTGAACTAAAAGATACAGTCACTCCATTATTCATTTGAGTATATTGATGCCAAAACCGTCCCATAATGTAAACGTTCTATAACGTTCAATAACTTCAGGTACTTTCAATAAACAGAAGCCTAGAGATAGCTATTGTTTCCACTTGAAACTTGAACACGTTTCCCGTAAGCAGCACTATTTACTGTTCTGTTGTTTGTCCTTGGGCCTCCATCCGTAACTTTTACTACTTGCAAACAAGTTTGTCCCAGAGATGAAGATGGATTCGATTACAAGGGTCGAACTTCTAGGCTTTGGGATTGTGAAAACCTCTTGTGGAAAGGAGTATTTTATCGATGTCATGATTTTTTGTCTGCTAAAGCAAATGAATAATTGAAATACATAAACTCACGCCATTTGTCTATGAAGGTTGGTAGAAACCACAGGAAACTTTTGCTTTGTTTACTTTTATACCTGTGTTGAAATCAGGTCAAACACACACTTCACTTGGCGCACCTTTGTGAACAATGAAACGATGAAAATCACTAATAAAAGCTATTAATGCTAATTGATGCTCTGAAAAAATGCTCACGGATAATCGTCAGATAGTAGGCACTTAAATGCGTCAAACAAGACTTCGGCCCCTCACACTCCTTCCAAAGGCCCGGATTCCGAGAAATATCAGAAATATGAACGAAATCCTTGTCAGTGGAAATCCGAAACAATTCCTTTATTAAAGGTAGAAAATATTTTGGAGTCTCGGATTATCGCTCGGTTCCTGGCTTTAAAGACTGAATCAAATCTGTTAAATCCTTATGCCGTAATAGAAAGAAAGAAAGAAGAAAGAAAAACATTTATTTGAGACTCGCACAGGACAAAATATATATATATACAGGAAAAGTTTTTAACCAGTGCGCAAATTTTGACATAATAAACTTGAATATATTTTAATAAACACGTATTTTTTATTTTGATATGTTTCAATAGTAAAAAATTAAGTTAACGCTTACGAGACTTGTTTACTCAGAAATTTATTTTATGGACGTCGCTTGCCAGTCCGTCGACTGGTCGCCCGATTCACGCCGCGCGTCGACCGCTCGCCTGACGCGCCAGCTGGTATCAGAAGTACTCACGCGCGCTCGCTCTATGCGACGGTACCTACTAACGCGGTGCGATTATTGACCCCAGTTTAGCGATACAATTTTTTAAGTTTAGACTGTGTAAAGTTATTTGTAAACGTAATTCCAATTTATCCTTCATACTTTCATGGGCAGGACCATCAAAATGCAGAAAATAAATCATAATAACAATAAGTAAGAAAGTAGGTAATACGTTTTAATCCATTCAAAATAAAACATTTAGGTATGATAGGTATTTAGACATGGTACAATTTAGATTGAAACAATTGCATTTTGGCGTATTTAAAAAATTGTGGTGTGATTTAAAAGGCTCGACGTGGTGCTGGGTCTGGGTCATGGAGTTGTTGTACCGGCTGAAAGTGGTATGGATGGAGTCCGGCTGTATTTAGCAGCTTCCATACTGCGCTTTGGCTAACACCAAAACGTCGTTCTGCGTCGTAGGTACTGGCTCTTGGATTGCGTTCAAAAAAATCGGCTTCGACTGCCAGTCGAGGTCTACCAGACCCTTGTGCGTGGCTTGGTGTTCTGAACTGGCCGTGATCAAGCAGCCTTTGGTTAGCTGCTAAAATTGTCCTCTCATTAGGGACCGTAGGATTGAGGATCCCTTGGGCTCGCATACGAGGTACGCTCTCCCTTTCGTATCTTCTTCGTGCTGCTCGTAAATTTTCATTGCTTAACAAATACACTCGCACCATTTCATAATACTCGCGGTGAGTAAAATGAGACATTGTCACTACGCTAGTCTAGTACGCGGCACACGCGCAGGGACGGCGAAGGGCGCGAACGTCCGACCTCCACTTCCGTAAGTGACGTACTGCATGTGCATGCGTTTTGTTTATCAAACGCCGGCGCCGCATGCCCCCGCACCCCCGTCTCATGCGCTGGGCGTGGTCCAGCGGCCGGCGGCCTTCGCGTTTTCATTCATGCTCATTCATAGTATTACTATTAAATTATATCCATGTCTTGCTTATTTCAAATTGGGACAAAGTGGAAAAATGAGAAAAAAAAAAGTCATAAACTAAAAATGGAAATGTGTTCTATTGCTTACACTGAGCCACCAAAAAAAATTTACGCAGTGGTTAAAAAATTTTCCTGTATATACAACAACAATACAAAAACTATAAAAAGGTTTTACAACATAAAAAAACAATAAATAAAAGAACACAAAAAAAAAAGATTGAAAATAAAAGACCTGTGCGAGGTCAAAAAGGCCTCTATCTCAGCATATGCTGCGATATTACCTAAAAAAAAGGTAAAATAACGCAGCGCTGGTATTCTGATAGGGCCTGCTAATAGCTACTCACCACAGTTCTATTATTAGATAAAAGCTAGACCTTTATCGATTATAAAAATAAACTGTAAGGTTGCTAAGCAGCGATACAGTCTTGTCTGATCGTCGAAAGAACTCCCAGCAGACTTGTTGGGGCAAACTTTAGCGTTTTGTTAGCCGCAAAAGTTAGAACTTTAGTTTTTACCCGTTTGTGGAGGTATTGGTTTAAATAGTTTTTCCTTTCAAGTATGTTTCCAAATAGTAGTGTTCAAAGTTGCTATATGGCAATCACTTGCTTAATGCTATATGCTTTATATTTTAAGCAAGCTATTTTATGTGCTTTATTATAAGCATGCTTTTTTTATAAGCGTACTGCGACTGCGTAAGTGCGTACGTGCGACCGTGCGTAGGTACCTACTTTTACGGGCGCGAAACGGGTGGGAGCGACTATAGGTAGCAACCGCGGTGCATCGCGTTTATGAATTTATTTATTACGATAAAACGGAACAGTAAAAAAACAATGAACTTTCCTTCATACTTTCCAGGCTTAGGACTGTCTATAATTGATTAAGTGTTATGATGAAATAAAGAAGTATTATTTAATTAATGCAATTACATACTTAAAAGTTCATTGATTGTATTTACAAAAATCAACTACACAGTACATATTGTCAATTTTTTACTTTTTATTTACACTAAAAAGCACGAAGTAAAATAATATTTACGTATATTATATTACGTGAGCCGTCCGAGATCACGGATTAGCCAAATCGCAAGCGGTGTGTAAGACGATTAATCGCGACCGAAAGCAATCTCTAGCATGCGACGATTGGCCGCCCCGCCACACCGCGCGCGCCGCGCTGCTATTGCTTTCATGCTTTGCGATTTGCGATTTTGTGATGCGCGACTGACAGAGAGTGCGATGTAAAAAAGCATTAAGCAAATAGCAAGAAGTGAGAGCCATGATAGCATTTGCTTTTTGATATGTATGAAAAGCATGGTGCTTTATTTTGCTATATGCTATATTAACCACCACTATTTCCAAACCCTTTTCAAACATTCTCAAGACAAGAAGGTATTTTGTAATTGCGCTTTAATAATTTCTTAGGGGCAGAAGTGTGACGTTCGTTCCTCTGTAGAATTGCTAGACTTCATCCAACGCTTGTCATCAGGTCAGATTGGGGACAATAGCTGGCTCATTGCAAAGCAATAAAATAACCATTGGTTTTAATAGTTATGTCTTATTGGTCTAGTGGCTGCAAATGTTGCTGCTGACCGTGAAATATTACTTTGATGCGATACAGGACACGGGTTCGGGCAGTGTCATTGAGGTTTTTCATCTAGTAATTCTCAATTGCAGACCTATATCCGTGGGGACTGATGTACACTTCCTCGTCATCATCATTTCAGCCAAACGACTTCCAGTGCTAGTCAAAGGCTTCTTCCAAGTGTCGTCACGAATGTAGGTCCTGTGTGTCTCGAATCAGTCGGTTTTTTCAAAGTCTAGATAACGGACATATATGGACATAGAAGTCGCCGTAAGAACGTTCGAAGTTTTCCTAAGTGACATAATGAAACTTGATGGATTTCTCTATTTCCTGTTATTCAATTCCACATTGCATGGTGTACACAAATTCTAAAATAATTTAAGGTTACGTTTGTTGTTGTTTACCATCTGTCAGATATTTAGTCACTGGCAGTTTTTTTTATTTGCAGAAGTCCTTGATTGGCCAAGAATGATGGATGAATGGAATAATGAAAGGAGAATTAATCACCTAAATCCTGCACTAAAAATGGATTATGATAAAACCTTCCAGTAATAAAATACTGTAAATAATATAAAGTCTAGCTACGTTTCTTTAGTATTGTAGCAACGTAATGCAAGATGGATGTTCCCTTGTACGTGAGCCGTGTTCGTAATAATGACAAGGAGTAATGCAGCCATTCAGTATTTATGTTTAGTGTTTATTTAGGTGAAATTAATCGACTGCCTTAGTTAGTTAGTGACCATGGATGGTTTTATCTTGCCTTGGCTTTAGTAGTCTGTGTTTACGTAATTAGGTTAAAAATAAACTTGATCTTTTACATTAATATTTATTAAGTCTTTTGTGTGTACTGCTGTTGTCTCTCTAAGAGCTAGCGCGCACTGGTGACTTTTGTCTCCATTACTTTTGACAAAAAGTCACCGCGCTTATGTAACCAACAAGTAGTGCGCGCACGCGACAGTTGGGTAATAGAATTTCTATTTAGTTCCTTTCCATCCTGTCAAACATCCTATCAACGACTAGCTTTTCTATAAAATCATTCCTGACATAATTCATCCAAATAGATCACGAGAGGTCATAACTCTTCGAGTAGATCCATTGACTGCCTGATAAACAAATGTAATTGAAGCGTCATACGTGTCAATTGCTCGTGTGTGAATCAGATAGGCAGATACTGCCGCGTTAAACTGTTGTACGTCAAACCAAGCGTGTATTAAGATTAAGGGTTATGCATAGAATTATTGATATTATTCATATTTTGTAATACATTGGTTCAGTCCACTGATCTCTATCTCTCTCTTTACTTACCACAGGATAGACTGTTCCATACATTTGACAGCTAATATTTTGTACCTATTTGAAGCGCCACCCGCGAGGTCCAGATAACTAATTTTGACGTATAATGCAAATGGCTGCAGAGAAATATATAGTGCTCTGAAATATGTATATATTACTAGTTTTAGTATCGTAAACACTCGCTACAGTCATTACAGCCGACAGCGCCAAAATGGCGAATATCAAAGACGGACAAGAGCACTTTGACAGCCATCAGTCCAGTGTGTTAATAAGTAGACGTCAGTGGTTCAGTCCAATTTCGTTTGTGACTTCTGGGCCTGCCACACGCCCAAGCCTCACCACAGTTTTGCCAGCGCAAACCGTTTTGTACACGGAAGTTTTACCAACCACACGTATGATACTCAGCGTACAAAATTGGTAGAGCTTATACGTGTGTTTGACCTATTACGCCTCATATCTTATGGAAAGTTTGGAAAATGAATGAGGGTAGAGGAAGACGAAGTTAATGATGGATGGATTGTGTGAAAGCTCATCTAGTAAGAAAAAAGAATGGATGACTATAGAGATGCTGTGCTATCTTCTTTTTCCATAGATATATTATGAAAAAAGAAGACAGTGTTTTTTTTTTTTTTTTTTTGTGGTAGGTAAAATCCAATGACAAATCCCGCCCTTGGGTGGAGCGGGAAGTAGTGTCAGACTCTTACTGACTAAAAACCTACCCCGTTCCTTCGAAGAAGACAGTGTTGCGTCCACCACTTACAACTTGCGTTGAGAGTAGGAAATTGATGGGCTTCAGGATTGTTTGAACGAGTTACCTTGACCCTTTAACGCAAAGACTAACACACGTTGGGTTTTAGTCAGTAAAAGTCTGACATTCTCTTGCTCCTCTGAGAGTTTTATACTTTGATCAACGGTGAAATTGACATTGTATTGAATTTGTATTTGCATTTACAACCTAGAAAGTCTTCGAAGACGTATAGACTGATCGGTATCTTTGTTTGTCCTCAGGTTGGGATGCGGCGGACGAAAAGGCGCCGTTTCTCCGCAACGAGCCGGTGAAGCTAACGCCTGCGTGGGAAGGCAATAATCTGCCAAATGACACTCTCAACTTGAAAGGTAAGATGCTCTATCTGGTTTTGACAGTCAGGTCAGAACTCAGATATAACATTGTTTTTGAGACAATCCAGCTTACCTCTGGCGTTTGGTTCCAGTCGATAAGAATATAGACCGAGATAGCCTTTAAATACTCCCCCTTTCCTGCTCTTCCTTCACGTTCGGGTCCTTTTCTGCTCCTGGGCGTAGAGTATCTATTCCGGGCTTCCAACTCGTTGAAATGCTTTTATCTTCTAAATTGTAATGAGGTAATCGACCACCTGTTAACACTATTAGTTTTGGGCCAGTAAAATTTAATATACTCTCCTGCCAGCGACACGAAGAAAAATCCTATTAAACTATCATTGATAAGAATCAGAAGCATAACACAAATAGGCTACAGGAATTTGGCCGCTCCCAACGGATATGCCCACGGATATCGATATGCCTTTAGCTAGTAACTCCATTCTTCGTCGAAACTTATTCGTGTGAGTAAAATACCTCAGCTTAAGAAGGTTCCATCATGTATGAAGGACTCAGCAGGGATGTGATCAAATGTCCAATTTTACGCTCAACTTGAAGGTAATCCGCTGTTAACACGAACAGATTCGTACCACACAGAATTATAGTTGACACAGATAAATTTGAGTTATTTTCCAATAAACCGTCCGATTATAAATAAAAATTTGCTGTCTTCAAGGCTAGAGTGAATATGCCATTGATATAAAGGAAGATACGTTACGCACTAACATCGCAATCAGAAAACCTGGACTCGAAACTCACAAATCTACACTATCTGTGGTCACTGATAGACAAGGACAGAGATAAGAGCCGTCGCTGTCGTGCGAGCGAAATAGCGTTAGCCACCGAATGTGTGTGATCGTCGCGACCGATGTGAAATCGTGCCAATTGGCACAATATCAGCGGTCCACGCGATAGAGACGGGTCACCTATCTTCCGCTGTTTTGATTTATCTAAGGAATATGCTCTTAATAAACTAAAATACACTTCATTGCTTACCATTAGATGGGATTGCAAAAAACCACTAGACATCACTAAAAAAAACAGGCACGTACATACGTGTTATTGTGTAAGGGGCCGTGATTGGATGTCAAAAGTGACATGTTCGAATTGAAAGGTTGTTAACGCAAGAGGAAAATCAGCCTTCACCTCTCGATGGTTTGAAGCGGAAAACTCTCCTGTCAACACAGCGGATTTAAATACGGTTTTAGGGTGTGTTTACACTGCGCGCTGGGCGGAATAGAGCGGAGAAGAGGAGTGAAAAGTGTCAAGCGGAGCGGGGCAGAGTGGAGTGGAGTTGAGCACAGAAAAAGAGTAATATGTGCTATAATTTACATTTTTTTAAGTTTACTGAACCGTGACGTACTAAAGATAGATGTTCACATAAATACATCCCTAATGGCGCTATTGTGCCATTACTATACAAACATGTTCGACACGATAACAGCGACTTCAATTACTAGGAGTAGTTAATGTAAATCTATTAGTTCTATAGTGGTGTAGTGTATTAATGAAGCTTGCATACAGTAAGGCATGAAATATACGGGAGCGAGTGGAGTTAAATAACCCTCCACTTCGAACCACAGACTCCGTTCTGTCCGGCTCGGAGTCGTGTGTTCATGTTTTATTTGAAAGTCCGCTCAGCTCCACTCCGCTCCACTTAGACTGTTTCCACCGATGTGGCGTGGAGATTTCGAGCATTGTGATTGGGCCAATTCACATTCCGTTCCTGTCCACTCCGCTCAGCTCTGTGTCAGTGGAAACATACCCTTAGGCCCTGTTTCCAAGTACGCCGAAAGGGTTTGTTTTAAAGACTCTGGATTTGCACAATCTTGCCTAGAAGTTACAAAATGTTATCTAATTTGTTTGTTACTATTTTCTAAATTCAAGGTAATTTAGAGATGAATCAGGTCATAAAAGTGCCTATCTTTTGGCCTGTGTAATAATATGTCTCTGAACGTACAATAAGTACGCGGCATATAAGTTGAATCCAAAATGGCGATCGACATTCCATGCGTAGTAAACGATTTTCGGGTCACAAATTCTCAATCGAAGTGCGGCACAGCGGGGGCTGCGTGTAATCTTATTGCTATGGTTACGCGCAGCCTCCCGCTGTGCGACGGCCATTTTAGTTCAACTTATTTGCACGTATGTAATATGTCTACAAAAAGTAATAATAAGGTCAACCACGTTTACTCATGCATATCTTTTTTGAGCTTTATCGGCAACAAACTTGGAGAGACGAACGTAAAAAAAAAGGGGTTTGACGCATTTGGTGCACATCTCAACTTGTACACCATGCTCAAATGATGAACTTAGCAACTGGTGCACTTCTCATGTGGTACACTTCGCAACTGGTGCACTTCGCAAAAGGAGCACTTTTTAAGATGAGTGGAGATTTGGAAAACTTTAAGTTGTTATTGTACACTACTATAACATGATGAAAGTCGAAAAGTTGCGTGTTGTATGACAAATTATTACTATTTAATTAAAAACGATTACGATAGTACTGCACCAGTAACACCCAGTAAAAAAAATAAACAAAGGTCTTTAATTTATTCTATTTCCCATTTAATAATGTAAAGAATGAGTAAAATTGCAAATCTATTAAACTTGACACTAATCACGCCATCTATCGGACTTCTACATAAAACTAACCTTCTGATCGCGCAAGTAGTTTTCAAGGTCGGTAACATGGCATACCTTATTTCGATCACCCTCCGACTCGTCCGCGTAGCCCACTTCCCAACGCAGTGGTTTCAGTTACATATAACTGCTTGTCACATTATTAATTCAGTGGGTATATTGACGCTTCACTAAAACACATGCAAATTCCTATGAGTTTGTGTGCACCTAAGTATTGCGACATTCCTTTTAGGTCCAAATGTGGAATAACTTTTAGGAAAAATGTCTGCGGGACGCTACACGCTATTTGAAAAATAACTGCCAAACAAAAAGCTTTTATGTAAGCTCAATATCACCGAAAAATTAATTGGACAAATACAAAAAGAGCTTTGTAAACTGGGATTCGAACTCGGTACTTGTCGATCTATGATTTTGTTGTGAGTTCGATCCTCAGGATCGGAAACAACTTTTTGTATTTGTTTTGTTTTAAGTTTTTATTTTACCAGTATATGTTTTAGCATAGCTGCTATTTTTTTTTTTTTTTTTATTAACAATTACAATTGTTAATGACGTTTATTTGTGAAATTTCTTTCTAAGTTCCCAGTTGTAGTTAGTAATTAAGAGGGGCCTTCCCTACTGATCTATCGACAACGTGAACATGGTTAAAAAGATTATTGTTTTAACCAACGCAATGTTCGATGAAGAGGCAGCGAGAATAAAGAGAGATAACGCCAGCACACTACGTTGGCATTCGGTAATTCTGTCATTTACTCGATTAATTCACAAATTTTGTTCACGTGTTTTTTTTAAACCACGGATTCATAAACCAAATGTTTTATAAAAATATTCGTGAGAACAGAACTTCGATTGTTATTTTTTTTATTTGGTGTAAGTTTTGTATAGATATATTTTGATTAATATTTTTAGTTAATGAAGAGGCAAAGTTCACACAAAATAGCAGATTTTTAGAACTTTTTACTGGATTAGTTTTACACAAATTATGTTTTGATTTTATATAAACCTAGATAATATCTACAAGATACCTGTGTTTCCAAAATATCTGGATAATGATGTGTAATAACGTCATAATCATGATACAGCTGTTGTATGGCAATATTGGCAATGTGTCTGATCTGGGGTTGGCCACTCTTAACTAAAAACTCATTTTCAATTTAGAGACCTTTTTGTTAACACAACTAATTCGGCCCTCCTTCCCCAGGTATAGCGATGGACTTGGCAGCTCCCAAAGACAAATGGAACATAATATTCCTGACGTTACTGCTGCATGGCCTCGGCACCCTGACTGCGTGGAACATGTTCATCACGGCGAAGGATTACTTCGTGGACTACAAGCTGAAGTCTGCCCCAGTGTACTCGGAACATTATCTGGCGTATGTTGGCTGGGCCAGCCAGATACCCAACCTGCTGTTCAGCTGGTTCAATGTTTTTGTTAAGACGGGGTTTGTATTTTTTTTTTATTTGTTTTCTTTAAGTACATCGTGATGCACGGTCAATATTTCCGATGGGTTTTGTCATTTTTTGACATCAATATAAACCAAAAATTAAACAATTAATATATTAAACCAAAAATTAACCTAGAGCGAAACTGGGCTAAAAGTAGTACACATTACTGAGAATGAAACGAAAATTAAATATAATTTAAGTGTTAATGTGTAGTTCGATTGTGGGTGTAATTCCATGTTTATGTTTTCTATACTAATAAAAAAAAATATTAAGGATAGTTTTGATAAGGCTTCGAGAGATTCGTGCGTATCTGATTCCCGCATGGAATAAATATTTGTATGACTTCACACGTTATTTTTTTCTAGTCTAGGTGCCTTGTGTATGTGAGTTTACATGTTTGTGAACGCACACATGCACAAATACTATGTTATTCTCTGCTATTCTCTGCTATTCTCTAAGAAAACAGCCTTAAGCACAGCGCTGGTCCAGCGACGACACCCAAATAGGCACATTCAAATCACATACAAATCCAATGTATGTACTGTACTTACCTATTTGGATGTCGGCGCTGTGCCAGCGCTGCGCTCAAGGATGTTTTCTTAGAGAATAGTACTGCAGGACTAATTGCTAGGATGTAGTAAAATGGAAAAAAAAGAGAGAAAGTAGAGAATCCTTTTTATAGAATTAGTTCTATCAGTATTGCTTTGTCGATTTAGAAAGCAATTTCCAAATTGTAGCATCGCGTCTGCCTGCAGGGCTCTTTTACAACAGGATCTATTTTACGACCTAAACTGAATTGTTAAAGGGATGGAGCTATACATTTAGGAGCAACTGACATTTTAAAACGATCCCCTGAACTTGAAAACTTACTTAATCCGACCTGAACAATATTCTCTAAGGACAATAATGCTTACCTACCATATGATTTAAACCGATTCGCGATTAGTAGGTACGAGCTAAAAGTTTTTAATTAACTGCTCTAATGTTGTTATGACCCGAGGACCGTCGACGATATTTTAATTGGTTCCGTAAATACCTCGTGGACTATTTCGCCAGCCAGGGCTGCTGCGGGAACGTTCATTAGATTTCCCGTGATCCTGGAACGCAAAGGGTAACTGAAGGACACGGATAGGTTTTAGTCGGTAAAAGCCTGGCATGCTAACTCCGCCCTAAAGCGGGAAAATTCATAATATAGGGTTGGTTCAAAAGTGCCACGGCACCCCCAGAACGCAAAAGTAACTTAGGGGCGTTAAAGGCAATACAGGTGGGTTTGCAAAATCAATCTGCGTTAGTTCCATGCGGATTCGGTAACATATTTGATAGGAACTAAATCTTGTTGTACAAAATTGCAAAGTTACTCATACTTCATTCCAAAAGGCTTATAAATGAAAGTTAACGTGAGCTAAAACATAGTTTAAAGTAGCGAGCCGAGTAGGCAGGCTTACCAGACTATTTTTCAACATATTTGCATAAGTTTCGAGCGAGAGGAACGAGCTACTGCGGGCTTAAAATGATTAAAAGTATGCACGTGCAGATTTTTATTTTAAATGTAGCAAAGTTACCAGAATTAAGCTCAAACGTAGAGGAGGAATTTACGGTTTTTCATTTTAAAAATGATTCTTGACGTTGCTTTTATAAATTTTTCAGTGTTTTTATAGGTTGTTTTACCAGGCTATCATGAAAAGCGATTATCGCGCCTATATGTGTCGTCGCCGAGTGCATTTATGTTGAACAAATGAACGTGACGATCGCATATTCGCATGATAATCATTTTCTACAAAGATGGCGCCTAAAAAAATGTGAAGAACGATATGCCCATTACCCAACGCAGTGACATTCAGTATTTAATCTGATTGATCACATTATAAAAGTGGGCAAATTAAAGCTTTACTAAAACACACGCAAGTTTCTTTCCATAAATTTGTGTGCACCTAAGTCTAGCTACAAAAAAAAAGGAATTTAAAAAGTAAGTTTATGACAAAAAAAAATACTATGTTGACTTCTTAGACTGCAAATATGCACTGAATGAAGTATGCCCAGACTAAAGTGGTTAAACTGAAGTATGCCCAGAATGAAGTACCTATGTTCAAACTGAGGTATGCCCAGACTGAAGTATGCAAATGTAGTATGCGTGGACTGAAGTATGCCTAGATTAAAGTATGCCTTGACTGAAATATGTCTAGACTGAAGTATGAGACTGTTATTGCAACATTACGCTTGCCGAGATCGATCCGTGGATGGGTGATCATCCAGTCCACACTGAGAACTCTCTGTGCATACTGTTTGTTCTCTAGGGTGTCATTTGTAGATCTTCGACACTGTTGCGGGTAGTTAGAAGCCCGAGGGTTTCGCTATCAATCTTACTAACAGAGATTGTGTTATCAAGAACTGTATTGTTAGGGTTAGATAGGCAGTCGCTTCATGTAAAATAATGGTATTCTGCTGCATCTAGATTGAGGAGAAGTCGACCCCAATGAGGCAAAAAAATGACGGCGTGTAATAATAAAAAAAAAACCATACATATTTTATATACATACACTAGCGACCCGCACCAGCTTGCAGCGTGTAAATCCGCATGCGTGATGAATTCTGCATGATAATAAATACATCCTTAAGTTTATTAAACCCACGACATACAATTCATAAGTCAGGGCTGTTACCACTGAGCAGCAACTGCTATAATAAAAAGAACCATACATGATAAAAGAAATTCAACGACATTATAATACACCATAATTTCATGTCGATGTTATCACAATATTGTTCTTGAACCACGATGTATCATTGTTTCAATATCCAATCCTTTATGTATGGAGCATACATAATTTATCAAGTCTAATGCGTTACCCGAGCGTGAAGCGCTAAGAAAACAAAGTTATGTAGCTGGTTTATCGTTGTTGTCATGGGAATTGTGTTTAATTTATTTATTATAGACGTGACACCATTATTAAGTGGAGATAGTAGACAAATACTATCAAATTGACTCGATTTCTTGCTGACGGATTCTTTTTGAAATGCATATTTGTGTCGTTTTCTGACCAGTTGTTTTTTGTTTGAACTAAAAATGCTATGATGTGATCCGCATCGGCTTCGGGTGTTAGAAGATATATATATTAGACGTTGCAGTTAAAACTGTTCATTTGTCAAAACCACTTTTAACTATAAACATTGGTCAGTATTACTTTTGACTGGCTCAAAGTTTTTTGGTGGAGTTGGCCAAATTCACCAAAAAAACTAATCGCGATTATTTCAAACAAAACACAGTTTGAGCGTCTAATCGAGATTATAATTTCATTTTGTGTTTCACCGCTATGAATTCATCTAGTTTACACTAAACTCAGTTTTAATTCTGAACTCCCATGTTTTCAACACGGGTGTTTAAACTAGATTACGCTGAGCTCAGTTTAGTTGAATTAAGTTTTTATAGTAAATGATGGAATCAGTCCTTTAATTGGTTGTTCATTTTCTGGCGCTCGCGCCTCGATAAACACGAGGCGCTAAAGTCAAAGAAAGAATTAGGTTGTGCTATTGTCCGGCAATATGCTATAGAAAAAAAATTAAAAAATATCGGATAGGGTAGTCTACATACTTTCACGATGAACGAAATTGTAGGCATCTGATTTTTTTTGTTGCAATAAGGTAATATTTATTTTAAAGAAAGTACCTACATTTTTAAATATACTTTTTTTTTGTTTCAGCGGTAACCTAACAGTACGCATCGTGTGGTCACTAATCATCGAGGTGTTAATTTTCGTCATCAACATCATCCTGGCTATGCTCGACACCACTTCCTGGCCAGGCGGCTTCTTCTGGCTCACCATGATTTCTGTATTCTTCTTGAACGGTAAGATTTAAAGTTTTTAAGGGGTTTTACTAGAATTGAGTTCTATATTTTGTTACTTTTAAAAACTATCGATATTTTTATATCTGAAATGACAACTATGCAATCACAATTTTCAAATAAAATCTTTTAAATCATTGCTCAAATGAAATTAAATAGGTACGGTTGGACCGGACGGTTCGGACGGTCCGGACGGTACAGTCGATTCGGACCAGACGAGCCGTCTTGGGTTTTGACACCGCAAACATTCTATGGTGCTCTCCTCTAAATCTTAAAGTATTTCCCATCATAATCATCGTCATCATTATAGCAGCCAAAATACTGTTGGACATAGCCCCCACCCCCTAAGTGTCACCATAGCAACCGGTTTTATCCGTATAGCATCCATCGGATTCCTGAGGAACCTCACCAGGTCACTGTTCACCCTGTGGGACGCCTTCCAATACCCCATATGTGGACCAAGATCCAAATGTTAGTGTAAATAAATCCAATGCTAGATTGTTCTTTTAGCACTCGAACTTTTACGTTTTAATTTAATTTTTCTAATTTTTCTCTGACCGCCTTTGGCCCAGCGTGGCTGATTTTTTTTTACTGTATATTACAACAACATAATATAATTAACACATATTTCGTTTACAAAGGCGCGCTTAACTCAAATTTGAGTTTTCTTCGAACAGTTCTTTCTTTTGTAGATAAATATTTGCTAAACTTTAGAAAAATTTTGACAAATTTTTCATTAAAGTAGGGGTTGAATAGTTCTTCACTCAAGATATCCAGTCATGAAATCAGTCCTTTCTTGGCTTTTGCATAAATAGAATAAACTTAATTGTACACTGAAATAGTAGACCGATCTCAGAAACTTAAAACTATGGGTACAATGGCGGTCTTAACTCTGACAGCGATATCTACGGGACGACGTTAGGATAGGTTGGACTATAAGAACTTAAACAAAAAAAGGGGGTAGTCTGCGGTGTACTGCTAGCAAATATAAATCAAATACAAAATTTACATTTAAAATATACGATGTAAGAAGAAACTTTCTTTCCCACTACGCAACAGAGGAAGCATTTGTAATATGTTTCTGTCTTTTTGAAGTGGGTACAGTAATGCGTAACTTTTGTTTAGCACCTTTTTTAAAGAAATTAGTGTGCATGTTAGTTTTGCTACATTATTTTATCCTACATTGAACTCCATTCGAAATAAGACTAATTATTTCAACAAATCTTTTTTTAACATCGTTCAAACGATTTTGACTTTAATTGCGTAGACGTAAGGATAGCATTAAAAGCAAAAAAGTGGTTGTAATACCAACTGTTTACTGCAGCTGTCATGCCATCAACGTAATAGAAGTGAAAATCGGTTAAATTTACAGCAAAAAGGTTTGTTTAAATAATTAATCTTATTTAGAATGAAGTATAGTAATGTTATAAATGAGCAAGTCGGAATTTTCAGCCCCCCTAGCGAAGTTAACGATTGTAACTTGGCTAGAAGGTCAGGTTAGTCAATCACGCCATCAATACAATTACGTATTACGCAATTACAGATGGATATTTAGCACACTAAGTTCCACCTATCCATCCGTAATTCATCTCATTTATCTGGTTGGATTATGTCTTGGATTTAAAACATAGGTTGCTTTGTATTCCGGCTCAGGTTCAGGCCATGATCTGGACCGAGAGGGAATGAAAAGCGATACCTCCTTCTGAGAAACAGTAATGGTAACGAAGGACGTAATTACGGATACTTAGCACACTAAGTTTCACCTATATCCATCCGTAATTCCTCTCATTTACCTGGTTGGATTATGTCTTGGATTTAAAACAAAGGTTACTTTGTATTCCAGCTCTGGTTCAGGCCATGATCTGGAGCGAGAGGGAATGGGAACCGATACCTCCTTCTGAGAAATAGTAATAGGACGTGGCGGAAAACGTGAGTGAAAGGACATCCTCACGCCCCAGCCACCGCTGTAGACGGCCTGGTTTTGTTTTTTTGGACGGCCAGGAATAGGTAGTTTACTGTCCGTTATGAACTAGGCACGGGCCGACAATTGGTTGCGTGGCTTATAGAGCCGTCAGCGAAATTGATTGTCCCTTTCTGGATTTTTACTCCATACAGAGCTGGAGGAGTCATTTGATGATGAAAAATAGACAGCAAACGTTACTTTGTAATCTGGGAATACGTTCTCTTTCACATTTTCATATGGGGGACGCCGCGCCGCTGCTAAAGTTCAAGAATATTATCATCGTAGCACATAGGATGCTGTTTATTCTGTGAGCAGCAGCAGCTAGTGAAATAATGATGATTAGTATCTGCAATTTTATACGAAAGACGTCTACTGCTGGACGCAAAACGCGCAAAACGCTGCTGCTGCTGGGCTTTCACCAAATTTCTGTACAGTGACCAATCTCGATCGGATCCAATGGACTCCCGTGCTCTTCACCGTTAAAGGGTATTGAGGAACCAATTTTCACTTTCCAAGTGAATATGCAATTTCGAAAAGGGCACATATCTGAATATTTAAACTTTCCAGGAAATGAAAAAAAGTAATTATTTTCTAATTAAGTATAATATTTAGCAAAAATATTTTTGAGTTACAATTTGGGGCATATTAACTCTCGAAAGTTACAGAAATATTGCGATGTTAACGTTATTATAAATGTATATTTCGATATTATAAATTTATGAGATGTGCCCTTTTCGAAATTTACTCATAATTTATAGAAAAAAAAACATATAAATTTGGCGAAACTTTTATTTTAGTAATTTAAATTTAAGTATAATACTGAAACAAAAGAAATAATTTTGTCTTTTGTTCAAAAATCCTCTTCTGGAAGCTCTCGTTCGTGTGTTGTTGGCCATTTCAGTAATTCATCATAAAAATCTGTAAATTCTGACGGTATATATTGTTTTACCTTTGCAATATCTGCAATTTTCAAATGATTAATTGGTACTTTGCCATTGTAAGCTCGATCAGCTTGGCTTGGTAAGTTACTGCAAGTACCTTTTACTTTAGAAAGAACGAAAATTTCCTGAGAGATGTTGTTATCTATATAATTTTTTGCGATAACTTCACCAGGTTTGTTTGGATCAAAAACATATTCATAATAAGTCGATACTTGAAAATTTACTTTTTGATTTTTAGGGACATCTTTTCCATAACTTCTTACTGATAAAGGTTTACCTTTAAAATTTAGTTGAGCCCATTTCTTGAAATCGATAATATCTTCTGTATTTACTTGTTCAACGTTAAATTTTTCGGTGTTGCTGGATTGCATTATAAGATCAATATATTGTTGATGCGTGAACACACGATCTTCGCGTCTAATTTTCCTTTTCACGACTGAAAAATTTCTGTCACAATCATTAAAAGAGTGGCCGCGCACTGGAAAATATAGATGGATCATCATATTTCTTTGTACGGATAATGCCATCAAAAATCTTATAACAGTATTGTTTTTATTTTGTCCGGGGCACCCATCACAAAAAAGATGAAGATCAGTTACTGATTGTGAAACAAACTTATTGACGTAATCGTTTAAAAATGTTGATACTTCATTAGGGCCTTTCAATGCTTGTCCTTCATGATAAGAATAAAATGTTCCTTTGCCAGTTTTCATGTTATGAATGCAGAATTCATAGACCCACAGCTGTCTATAATAAAAAATTTCTTGTACAGGCAATGTAGGTAAAGGCAAGTTCTGCATGTAGTCGAAGGATAAACCTAAAACTGTTTCGTCATTGGCACATTTTTCTTCAATTTCTTTAACTTTCTTATAAAATTTGCTTGCACGACGCTTGTGTACTAATAATTCTGCAGTTGCTGTTCGTTTAGCGCCGTCGTTTAAATGGGGATCTTTTATTTTAACATTTAATTCTTCACATTTACTGCAAATGATTTGTGGTCTGCCAAATGATAACTCGAAATTCAAATTAAAATATTGCCGAAAGAACTGATAGTTAACTTTGCCTCTTATTTCAGGATTCCTATTCAAAAACATTTCATGTAATTTTTTAATATTTAATGACGATGACAAATATTGCTTCTTAACGTCGTTTGAATAATGAATTTCTTTCTTGTCAAGAGACTCTATGAAGTTGTGAATTTCGAAGGAATATTCCCCAGAAATTACATTACTTCTTGAACCAAGTGCTTTGCCTCTCAGATCTTGTGGTATTTTATTCTCCTTTTTTAGTTCTGTTAGACGTCTGCATCTCTTAACCGTTATTCCATGTAAACTTATGAAAGCAGATTTACATACTTTTTTTTTACGTGTACTAATTTCCACATAATATTTACAAGATATCGTTTTATGTTTTGTGTTTGCTTGATCATTGGCCCGCTTTGAGGTGTCTTTGGGTGTAAATAACTCGATCATACTTTGAAGATAAATATCTTGTTCATTTTTCGTTCCAAAGGAATTGATTTGTTCAATCAAGCCAGCCTTATCGTCATCAGACAAACCATCAAAACATTTTTGGGGACATCTAGAATAGAACAATAAAATCAGTCGTCACCAACACACATTGTTACACATATATTAAAATAACACGTAAATAAGTATTAAATACAAACCCACTAATAAGTAAAATACTTATCTAAATAAAGAACTACCTTCCTACTTTTCTAACGAATTAAAACTACCTACTTAAATAATAATCAATGAAACTTACCTGCAAGTCTCTCCCGTTCGTCGTCCTGGTAACTGTTTTCCTCTGTGGTTTACATGAGGTAAACCTTTTATTTTAGCCGTTTTTATGACTACATGTTTATATTTCTCGGAATTTCTTACACCTCTCTTCTTTTTTTTCGGAATTTCATTATCAGAATTACTCATTGTGGATGCTTAACCGCACGTGTTTACTAGCTTTAGACTACTCAGTGACTGATGGATGACGCAATAAGTTTGTTGTTTTATGTCACAGAAACTAAAGAGACAGAACTATTGTGGCGGTTAACGGTCTTATGTCTAAGCAATAAATTCGAAAAGGGCACATCTCTCAGAGTTGTGACCTTTTCGAAATTATTTCTGTGCGCGCCATAACATCTACCATAGAACGAATATCAGAGATATGCCTTTATCGAACATAATAGGTGTATACAAGTATTTAGAACGCAATGAAATGAAAAAAAGTATTAGACGAAATATTCGAGATGTGCCCTTTTCGAAATTGCATATTCAAGCACAGAATATATAATAGTACCTTACCGGTACAGAAGTTTCACTCCCGAGTTTAGGTATGATAAACGCAAGCGTCCGGTCACCGGACTTGTCTCAATAGGCTGGCACTCGCTCGACTTGTCGCACACGCAGCGCACGCATCCGCGAAACAAATTTTAAAGTAAACTGTTAATACCGTAAGGTACTAGGTATTGTATATTCTGTTGGAAATCTAATCAGTTCTGTGTCGTGAGTGATGGAGGCACATAAAACAAAAAAGACAAAAAGATATTGTATTGCAAATGGATGTTTGAACTCCACAATTAAAATACCCAGTTTGTCACTGTTTGCTCTTCCCAAGGACCCTGAAAGGTACTTCATTTATATAACAGGTCATATACTTACTTAAATAAACGCTATGATATAAACAAAATTATCGTGAATGAAAAAATAAACAATCCATCATAAATTGGTCTCTAACTGCATTGGTTGTAATATGGCGGTGAGTGTCTGTTTATACTGAACGAACCTATCATATGTCAATGGCTAAGCGACTCGCGCGCTCGCCGGCGCCGCCCGGCCCGCGCCGCCGCTCGCTTGAATAATAGTCGAGGAGCCAGAACAACAGATTACTTCTTGAAGCTTTTTGTAAGATTACGCATTTATGCTACATTAAAATTTAACAATCGTTGCTTTAAATCAGGAAGAAAATCAATAAAACAGTATTTAAAAGTAAAACAACTATAAAATTAAAAAAATAAGAAAACGTATTGTCTGTTGTTATATATTTTAGTACCTACCTACTTAATTAAACATAATTACTGCATAATTTGGGCTTTGTTTATCATTATATCCCTATTTTTATTATTATTTTACAGGTAGGCATTTTATATTATTTAAGTACCAATCTCGGTTGTCTAGGTCCTAGACTATTGCCCGTTTGGAAATCGTATCAACATTACTTCTGACAGCCCTGGCAGATTGAAGCGAGACGGCACACAGTTATTGTACTATGAACGCTATATGCAATGCAAAAGGTTGAAATTAGGTTGTTTTCCAGAACAGTAGGTAAATATCTCGACGATTTTGCGCCGCTTGTATGGAAGTGAGACAGGCCTGATTCAAGTCCATTTTTACTGACGAAAACAAGTATCCGAAATTGTACAGATAACAAGTACCAAGACAAGTACCAATAATAATGTTTCTAAGTCGCCCTAAGGCTATCGCTCAGGAGGGTCATCGACCGTTGTTACATCAATTATACATTACCGTCTCTCTATAGAGAGCTCATATTTCCATGATTAACTCAGACAACTGAATTGTAACGACCAATCAGAATTCCTACTGTGTTTCAATTATGATTGATATGAGATATCCAATAACGGTAACTATAGTATTAATATTTTTTATTACAGTAACTAGGGGTCTATAAATTATGGCATAATAAGTTAATTTCTTTTTTAAACTTCCCCTGTCCTTGTCCCCTAAAGGACCCTTGTATCTTAAAGAAGTGCTTAAAATCGCTTGTCACAAGCAATTTTAGGTACCTCTTTAAAATTTTCGTTCAATATATTTGAAACTAGCTTTTACCCACGGCTTAGGTCCCGCTCTACCCTACTCTACCCTATTCTATTCCACCCTACTCTACCATATACTAATAAATGAGCAGTTTTTTTTTTACTTTACGGGTTTAAGGTATCCTATGTCCTCCTGGTTCTAAGCTACCTTTCCACTAATTTTCAGCCAGATCGGTTCAGCCGTTCTTAAGTTATAAATAGTGTAACTAAAACGACTTTCTTTTAAATATATAGATAAATACTTTGATTTGACAAAGTCAAAGACACCCACACTATTGACTCAGTCAGTATGTATGTCAGAAAGATGAAGCTATTGCACATTTCAAAGCGTAAATCTGTACGGAGAAGAACGTGCAAGAAATTCCACGGATATTGATGAACAAAGGAAAACTCGACAGTTCTATCAAATTCCTATTTAAATTCTATGTTAAAACCTGTTACGATTATTACCGAAGTTAAATAAGACATTAAACCGCAGTCTAATTTATGTTGTTTAAATATTTCTGCTAAACTATTTACAGAACAATTGACACAGTTTCTCTTGGCTTGTGTTTAGGTCAAAATAATTTCGTTCGGCTATTTCAGTTTTGGTCTAATATTTATATCTACAGTCCCATGTGTATATTTTACTAGCTTATATATATGTACTCGTATACCAGTAGCTTCGCCCGCGTGAAAAAAGAAAATCTTCTAAATATATAAAAGCGAAATATCACTCACTAATTAATCACGAAATCGCCGAAGTAATACACCTACCAACTTAAAATTAGGCAGGTAGGTTTCTTATAGGGTGTAGACTATAACCTAAGGGGGTAAATTTATTATTTCCCATGGTTTTGTATGGAGAAATTATAAATTTATTGGTGAATTAATTTTTTAAATCGGTCCTGAAGTATTTGATTTTATTCATTACAAAAGTAGTACCGTGGATCCTCTGCGACAGAGACAGTCTTACCTAGGGGTTTCGTGGCGTGGAGTCCAGAAGGCCAGACGATGTAAAATATTGAAGTTCTCTTGCCTCGGCTTAGCATGAAAATAGACATCAACCGCCTTATACCAAAACGCGATCTGAAGTAGTTCCGGGACTAATTCTAGGGTTAATTGGCATTAAACCTAGTAATAGTACCGGAACAACATTTAGATCGCGTTCAATTGGAATTAAACCTAGTAATAGTCCCAAAACAACATTTAGATCGCGTTTTGGAATAAGGTCGTATCAGTTCAAAAAGGCTAGGTAAATTGATTTTGTGTATCTATATGTTGGAGAATAGAAGGTGTTTGACTTTCGTCTTAAAATAGTAGGTAATTACCTACTTATTAAGCGTTTACGATATTATCAAATTTTGTGTCAAAGTTCACTTTATCGAGTCACTTTGAAGATAGATAGTAATCAAAGTTAAATTAAATTATTAAGTTGTATATTATTATCTGTTTGTTTCGTGTGAAAGGTTAAGGCCAACCAGTGTTTTGTAGCGGCATAATTGTGATCTAAAAACCTGACGTCATACAAATTCTATATCGCAGTATCGAAGTTCTCCGTGCGATTTGAAACAAAAACATAAACGAACTATCAGGTAGATGCCCCGACCAGACACAACAGCCGTCTGGTCGAACAATCCTCCCCTTTTAATGGAGGTTTGCGGGACTTATCACCGACTCTGTATCTCTATGGTTTTCTTTTTGTTTGGGTTTTGGCACATTTTGTGCATTTAATCAGTCATATGTTCAAATAGTTGTATATATTTAGTTTTTGGTACTGAATAGTCATTTGGTTTTCCATTGAAAGGCATCTATCACATTCTAAGGTTTTTTTTTGCAGTGTTTAACAAAAATTGTATCGAGTCGGACTTCTCAGTAAGCGTCGTTCAAGTAGTCAATACTGCAATAAAATTCTCAGCTCCATTCCAAACGTCTGTTGGGACCGCCGCTGGTTTTACTATAGATTTTGAAAATACTTAAATACATAAAGAAATATACTTCTTATACGCCCAAATCTGTTCGAAGCTTTTCAATAAATATTTATACATACTTTTATCAGTACGAACGTTTCTGAAAGGTTAAGGCCACACGTTTGGTCTTATCAGTCAACAGTTATTCACGTTTTGTTCTCTTTATTATTATCATTAGTCATCCGTGGTGTAAATTAAAATTACAATCTTCATACTTGTTACTTATTTTTGACAGTTTGAAATGCGCATTGACAGATAAGACGAAAATTTTAATAGCCTCTGACACACATTTTTGTAATATAGGGGTACATCTTATAGGTACCTTCCGTTTTTTTGATAAACCGCTCAGCCATGTTTGCCCCCGTATGTCGTGTAAATAACTGAACCGAATTAAATCGAACATGTCTTAGAATTATCGCTAGAATGACTACTTATAATTTACAAAAAAACATCCGAATCAGTACACTCATTACGACAGATAGACACACACATAAAGTGGTCAAAATTATATCACCTCTCTATTTGCTTAGGCTCAAGCGTGTGCGCAAGCGTAGGTGCACTTTCTGTTCCTTCACTGTAATAGTCCGATGGCCCCGCAAGTCCTCTACCGAACACACCGGGAAGAGATCAGTTATTTTTGGGTTTCAAGCTTACTACAGAGTCAGCTTAAAACCTTTTGGCTCGGATAAATGTGCGTTCAGCTTAATATGCTACAAAAACGTGGTCTAAACCCGTTTATTTTGTAACTTTTCAGGTTTCAACGCAATCTTCCAGAACTCGGTATTCGGTGTGGCGGCCTGCTTACCACCCAGTTATACAGGCGCGGTGATTCTCGGCAGCAACCTTTGTGGCCTCCTCGTCGTGGGCTTGAACTGGCTCTCCGTGTTATTCGAGAACCAGCGCACTGCCGCCATCTATTACTTCATAGGCGGCATGTTTGTGCTGCTCATCTGTATCGACACCTACTTCGCGCTGCCGTTGAATGTGAGTGGATATCGAAAGAGTTTGCATGCTATGCTGCTATTGCTCTTATTAACTTGCTTGCAAACTGGCAAGATAATGATACTAAACAAATCAATTTGACAGTGTAACGCGTCGTGTTAGGAGTCATTTTGTCCCCAAATATATCTTGAGGGTTAAGTATCATCATATTTTCCCACTACGCAACAGAGGATACATTATCTTTATGTTTCTTACTTTTTTAAGTGGGTACAATAATGCTTTACTAAATAACATACGTATTTCGAAATAAATATGTGTTCATGGTGTTCTGCTACATTATATTATATTTTACTAGCTTCTTAGAAAATTATCGAGATATTCGATATTCTTTAAGCCGTGTATGGAATATTGAATTTAGAATGGAGCGAAGATTAGAGGTACATATAATTAACTCCCGAGCCGAGCGAGGAAACTCCCTCGCTGTGCTCATGCACTCATTTGTGTGTGTATACTTATTAACCAATGAGTGCCCGAGTGCAGTCGTATTTTGAAATAGTTTTGAAATTCGAAATTCACATCACTTAATTTCGATGAAATGTCTTGACATGTCAGGTTTTTAAGGCTTAGATATTTGGTATATTTTTTTTTCAAATTTCAGTTTACAGTCATTCTTGATTAATTATAATATGAAATACTACATATCAACACAGTAGGGAATATGCATGTAATTTATTATTTGCAAAATTAAATTATTTTTAGTGGTAGTACTTACACGTATTTTTTTTTAAATATCTTCATCAACAAAGAAGTAATAAAGCTTCAAAGCTGTTTATTAGAAAGAGAAGCCCCACATGGACTTTGGTGAAAAGGCCGTGTTGGAGAGAGACAGATATATTATATTATAATAAATATATTTGTTTAAAATTGTTATACCTCCTTTGCTTTTCTTTTTTTCCAATTTCGTTATAGATAAACAGATTAGGTAATGTAACAGATTAAGTAAGAAGATTCTTATACATATCAGGCTTACCAGTTACGTATGTGGTAACCCTAACCATACTCACATTTTAAAAATGTTTCCTTAAAACATGTACTTTTTGTTCTACAGAAATTCTACCGCTACCACGACCAACTAAACAAGCAACGTAACGCAAATAGCACCGGCGTGAAAGCCGCGGATCAACCCCAAGTGTCTCGCATCGTGCTGTTCAAGCAAGCGTTCGTACAGCTCTACAACGTATTCATCATCTTCTTTGTCACGCTCGCCGTGTTCCCGTCCGTCATTTCAGGTAAACATAATGATATACTCAATCGAATTTAGTTCCCGTGTCACGCTGTTCAAGCCGGCGTTCGTACTGTTCCACAGCGTGTTCACCATCTTCTTCGTTAGGTACACTCGTCGTGTTACCGACCACCATATTAGATGAACGTAATAATATACACAATAGAAACTAGTTCCCATGTCACGCTGTTCAAACAAGCGTTCGTACAGTTCTACAGCGTGTTCACCATCTCCTTCGTTTGGTAGACTCGTATTCCCTGCCAACTTATCAGATGACCGTAATTTACAATAGAATATAGTTGCTATGTCACGCTTTTCAAGCAAGCGTCCGTACAGTTCTACAGCGTGTTCATCATCTCCTTCGTTAGGTACACAACACTCGTCTTGTTCCCGACCACCATAATAGATGACCGTTATGTTATACACAATAAAAATCGTTCTCGAGTCACGCTGTTTTAAAAAGCGTTCGTACAGCTCTACAGCGTATTCATTTTATTCTTCGTCACTCTCGCCGTGATTCCGTCCGTCATTTCTGGTAAACATATTTATACAACAATAGAATATAGTTCACGAGTCACGCTGTTGAAGCATGCGTTCTTACAGTTCTCTAAAACGTATTCATCATCTTTGGCATCACGCTTGCTGGGTTACCGGCCGTCATTTCAGGTGAACATAATATTATTGACAATGTTAACTACTTTGATACACGCTATTCAAGCATGTGTTCGTACAGCTCTACAATGTGTTCACCACCTCCTTCATTAGGTACACTCGTCGTGTTCTCGGCCACCATATCAGATGACCGTAATATATTAAATACAATAGAAAATAGTTCCTGTGTCACGCCGTTTAAGCAAGCGTTTTCTATAGATCTACAACGTATTTATCATTATCATTACGCTCTCCGTGTTCTCGGTTGTCATTTCTGCTAATATAATATTATATACAATATAGTTCCCGTGTCACGCTATTCAAACACAAGTTCGTACAGCTGTACGACGTAACCTTCATCTTATTCGTTACCCTCGCCTTGTGTTCCCTCCGTTATATTAAGGTAGAAGAGTTGGGGCCCGCGAAATTGAAATTTCAACGGTTTATTTAATAGAAATTATTTTTTCCTTTGATGTATAAATACTGAATCCCACTACGCAACAGAGGAAGCATGATCGTTATGTTTCTTACTTTTTTAAGTGGGTACAATAATGCTTTGATTAACTTATTCAAGTTTTAGTCAATGAACTTGCGTACGATTCTTAAAGCAACAAAAATGTATCATTTATACCAAAGGTATATGCAACATTTCAGCTCAATCGGTAATAAAAAAAAATAGTTAGATCCACCCAAGCAACGCCATAGTGTTGCTTTGATCCACCCCACCTCCTCAAGTAAAGCCATCAACGCCGTGGTATTGCTATCTTAAGGCACAGTAGGTACCTTACTAATTTGTAAACGCTATTCATTTACAGACGTTCATCCGAACACCGCCGGCTTCCTGGGCGCGAACTTCGTGCGCATCACTTGCTTCCTGACGTTCAACGTGACGGCGACGCTCGGCAACATCACCGCCAGCACGTGGCGATTCGTAAGTATCTCTTTCTATTCAACTATACTCCATTCACATCTGCTTTAGATAAAAGAGGCACACAGAAGCAGGTGTGCACAACATTTATTTTTCAAGATAAACTCAAACTATTTTAATAATTAACAGTTTCAAAAAAACAATGACTTTATTTCAAACAATTTTACAAATTATTTATAATGGCGTATCAACAAGTTTCATCCTTACAAAATAATAACTATACACAATATAAAGCAACAAGATAATTATTTAAACTTTGTAGAAATAACTAATATTATAAACCTTTTTACATTTAAAATGAAGACTGGAAACCTTCTTTTGGTTGTTCCGCCGGTAATAGTGATGGCTGATTCATTATTCATACATCATCATCTGATGATGATGAGTTGAGTTGAGTTACTTTTATGATGACAAAAGGGTGATTCTTTGAAACCGAGAGAATGTCTCATTCATCTGCATCGTGGATATATTAGTTTTCCCCGATCACTAAATATATCAAAGGCACTCATTTGCGACCATTGGCTTACGAAAACTAGGCCAGAAGAATGAGAAATTCTCTCGCTTTCGAAGAATCACCCAAAAATCATTTAATAAATTCATTTTTCCCACTACGCAACAGAGGAAACATGTTCATTATGTTTCTTACTTTTTTAAGTGGGTACAACAATGCTATAATTAATTTATACTAGTTTCATTTCGTGAACTTGCGTGTGACAATTAAAGCAACAAAATTACATGTGTAAGGTAATAGACAGAGGTCCTACTACGAGCTCTTAACGTGATCCATTTGACGATATAAACTGAACTGTTTAAAGGGATGTAGCTATATAGGGCGTATAGCTCTCTATCCCTCTTTCTCGCTTGCACGCTTGCACGCTCTTTCATTTTAACACGTCATTTTAAGGCTCCTAGTCGATATCTTAGCTTAAGATATCGACATCAATAGGTGATCATTCCGTGTCTCGGAAAGCACGTTAAGATTGATTGATTTACTTTTTATTGTACACCAAAAATAAAATTACAATAGGGACTTAAAATTAATATGGTGTCACAATGCGCGGTCTTATCGCTAAATGCGATTTTTTTACAGACTTTTCGATGGATTTGACAGACAAGGAGAAAAAGATACGCAGGTGCATTGGGTTAAGCTGTTGGGCCTTGCCGCCATCTTTCCTTTCTTAGAAAAAGAAGGCTGTGGATACATGACTACACACACATGATACATGGCTTGTTGCCGAATGGAATGAAAACGTGTGATACTTAGCACGCGGGTAGACCAAGTCTTAGTAGGATATTTCTATAGGGAGCATGTTCGCATGGTATAATTTTCCGACTTTTAAGTGCGCAAAGCCTCTGGTAGAAAGCTAGTGTTTGGAACGTACATCTAAGGAATAGAATTCACTGTCGGATCCTGTGTTTTCTGATAGCTACAGCCTACATGTATTTAAGACGAGAGTGAATAGGTTATTTATAGGCAAGCATCCTTCATCGTCACTTAACATCGGATGAGATAACGGTCAAACGCGAGCCTATCAATAATAAAAGAACCACTTCCATTTCTCCAGCCTAGTCCACGCTGGCTGGTGATCTTCACGACGGCCCGTCTGCTCTTCATCCCGTTCTTCCTGCTGTGCAACTACAAGCCACTGGAGGCCGTGCGCACCGCGCCGGTGTACGTGACCAACGACTGGGTGTTCTGGATCGCGTCCGCGCTGCTCGGCTGGTCCTCAGGGCACGGCAGCTCTCTTGCCATGATGTACATCGGAGGGTGAGTACTCTTTACCTTTTTTGTTGTCAATCCACCGGACAACACAACGGCGGTCCTATGTCTTTCTTTAAATCTTTATTTATATTTTTCGCTAGTGCGAGTATGAAACTCTATAGGTAGTAAACATAATGAAATAAAAATAATTTTAGCTTAACAATGAAATAAAAATTGTAACAAATTGAATTGGGGGAGGCCTTTTCTCAGCAGTGGACAGTAAGGGTTAAAAAAAAAATACTAACAAATTACCGCGGCCTACATTTAGGTCATCGGGCCACTTAGTGGAAGGCTTTGCAGTGCTGCGTCGTCCGAAACCTTTGTCTTGATGCTTATTTATTTAGACGATCTACCGATACTGGCTTCAATACGATTATTAAGCGAGATTCGTCAGTGATTGACTCAAAGAGCCATGGTCTCTCTGTGAGCAGTATGTGTGTAGCTCCACCATGGTATTTCAAAATAGTAGAAAAATTCAGAATACGTTGCACCACGCAGCGCTGTGCCATCCGAAATGTGTATCTTTTCGTGTAGTAAATAAAGTCATATTTTGAGGCGCTCTTCGCGCAGCTTCGTGTATTCCCACTACGCAACAGAGGTTACATTGAAAATATGTTTCTTACTTTTTTAAGTGGGCACAGTAATGCTTTACTTGTAAACATACAATAATTTTTAAGTATATTATTGTGCACACAAGTTTTGCTACATTCTGTCTCTGAAAAGGACCATAAATTTTTATAATAATAAGTATAATTATTGATGTGTCAGATACGCAATTCCCGTATTCAGTTGCACCTTGTTTTACTGGGAACCGACCATTAAACTAGTTGGGAATGGACTAGGCTGATTGCTTTATATAGCTATGTTGTAAAACAGGCCTTGTTAAGTTTATTTTTTGAAAATATAATATAAGTAAGTGTGCTAATTAAAGAGCAGTGGTGATGCAGTGGTTGTAGGCTCGATCAACAAGTTGAAGATCGTGGGTACGAATCCAAGCAGATGCTTCATTTTGTTAAGTTTATTTGATCACCACTACTCTCAAAATGGTGGAGGGAAACATCGTGAGGAAGGCATAGACATCTACTAATCCGTACTGCCCATTCACGATTTCGGTCTTAGCGGCGAGCAGTGTGGCGAGCGGGGCCATATCGGTAGGCGATTGGTGGAAGTCGATCATAGCGGCCATAGCGGCGCGCGCTCGACCAATCGCCTCCTGATACCGCCCCGCTCGCTGTGCCGCTCACTGCTAAGGCCGAAGACGTGAATGCGCTGTAAGAGAGGATGCCTGGGTCTTATGGCGATAGTTATAAGCGTGATTATGTTAGTAATAAATGTCATGCCATGGTATTTTTCCTAAACAATTTTTAGAAACTCAAAAGTTAATTAAGGCATTCTGTATTCCAGTACTGTGGCCCCCGAGAACGCGAGCCCGGCGGGCATGATCGGCGGCGCCGTGCTGGTGACGGGGCTGGTGGCCGGCATCACGTTCACGCGCGTGTGCCCCGTGCTCGTGACGGCGGCCGCGTGGCGCGGCGCCTAGCGACAGCTGCGCCTCGCCGCCGCGGCCTGGGACGTCTTCACGCAGCGACTGGGACAATGAATGTGTGTGCGATGGCCCGAACTGGACTCACTTTGTGTAGGAGACCGTGAAGCTTAGGCGCCTTCTAAATGACCGAATTTATCGCCTTCATGTTCCTCTCGTTGGTAATAGCGACTGAATGAAGAGCCAGGACAGTGATACCGTTACGAGACACTCGCTCATAGAAATGGTGTCATAGCATCTACAGAACGGGCCGGATCGCAGCGTAAAATTCCGCCATTTTGAAACGCCTCGGTCAGTCCACGAATGCCTAGCTTAAGTGTAAGGTAAACGCGAGATCATCAAAGAAAAGAGATTATATCAAAAGTATGTGACATTCAAAGTTGGAAGTCGAGTGCGAGTTATGTTAGAATAAGGAGCCTGGATTACAGTGATATATGGATTGTGACATTCGACAACATGTGTTCTATAGCTATTTATGTATATTATATGTTATATAATCATTTTTATGTTGTGTAGTTGGTTGTTGATACGATTATTAAGAAGACATTAGATACAGTTTGCCAAAAACTAATAGTTTTATCAGTTACAGTTTTGTGCCTTTCATGTATTTATTTGCTTGCCTTTGTGGCATTGCTAGATATCTATTCTTAAGATTTAATTGCATTTACTAGTATTTGGAACTTTGTTTATGCGAGGATAGCAATATAAGTTGAAACCAAATATTTCATTTTGTCTCGAACATTGGGAGTTGATTGTAATTTTTTATATAATACGAATAACAATATAAATTGTTTTGGTGCTTGTTGATAGTAATATTAATCGTTTGATCTTAGTGTAAGGCCGCGTTTACATCTGCAAGCAAGTTCAATTACATTTGAGGGGGTGAATGACGTATTGATCACAGTCGACCTCGGTAGCCAGCAAAGTAATGCAACTTGCTTGCACGTGCAACGCGGCCTTCACAGTTGACTATCCACAGATGTTATTGACGTTGATAGGAGCTAATAATGGTACTAGATTAATATCTTATCGAGTAAGACTGTTGGCAACCTATCCTTGAGGCTAATTAATTAAAAATCAGAATCCAAACACGCCTTCAAATGATAACTCTGAGCAAATGATTGCCAGAATGAGCACATGAAATACCTGAATATTTCTAATATAATTGCTAAAATATAAATATGCTATATAAAAATTATATATGTAAAGTTAAAGTTTGTAAGTGTATAAAATATATTTAATAGGTAGTACAATGAGATGTATGAAGTTATTATATTTGTTATTATAGTATTGGTTTAGTTGCCCTGTTATTAAATATATATTTTTTTTTGACCTAAAACTGTGTTCATAAATGACGATGGACTTGCCTTTTACATAAGAACTAAGGTTAGTACACACTGAGATGCGAAACAGCTAGACTCGAATGCTGTGACGGCAAACGGCTTGATGCCCCAATACACCACCGCTCTCGACGTGTGTGCACGCGCTCATATTAATATAGACGTTTCACATCTGCCGGGCGTCCCGTGGTAGCCAACGTTTCTATTTCTTTGACTTAAAAACGATTACGTTCCAAACTCGGGTCCGTAGTATTCACCTTCAAAAATAGCGTCGCGTTGCATGTCGGTGTGTGCTGGCCCTATAGGTAAACCAAACAGCTCCAGAAATACAGATACCGGCACGAATCTTGAGCGCTCAGCCACAGAGCGGGGATCGCTTTGCGCCCCCACGATCCACTTCATACCACTAAAGAGACCCGATATTTCACTTCTGCGCAAGTGGAAGTTAGCTCTCAAAATCCGTGTCGGTATTTGTACCTCTAGAGTCAAGTATAACCAAGTTATGTGTTCTCTTAATTTACGTGACTAAATACTAATGCGAAGTGCTTGTAAAATTGACTAATTTAAGTAGCGTTTTGTACCATTCTTGTCGTAGCACAAAATTTCTAAAAAAGACGCCGTAAATAACTTTTGTATTATAATGAAATAGTTGGTTGTTGTTCCTTGTGCCTGTGAATTATTATAAAAAAAAAGATCAAATGACATTTTTATACTTTGTTTTTCATAGGTGTGTGTAAATTTATAGTAGATTTTCTGTTATTTTTCCCCCTTTTCCTAATATTTCTGCAAAACTGACTATCCGTATTTATTATAGGTAAATTCTAACAATTATTATGTATGTTTTACAGACTGAAACACTAACAATCATTTGTTTTTTTTTTTAGATAATTATAAGACTCCTAGCTTATCGTGTTTTCTTGTGGAAAATGTTTGTGAGGCATTTATAAGTCATATACTCTTTAGGAGTTGTGACTATAGGCAACCGTAAAGTCTCGATTCTTGATATTATTTTTAACTTTTTGTGTTCATTATTGCATGCCAAATAATTAATTGTCTGAAGTAGAACAAAACTACTCTAGTCAAACTTTGTGTTCGCTCTTAAATTTATAACGAATCATGTACAATAATAATAACCTGTGCGGATTCGCCTGTACAGAATCTTCTACAGATACCTGTGTACAGATTCGTCTGTATTGG
The DNA here is from genome assembly GCA_958295575.1 of Leucania comma. Classification (NCBI taxonomy): domain Eukaryota; kingdom Metazoa; phylum Arthropoda; class Insecta; order Lepidoptera; family Noctuidae; genus Leucania; species Leucania comma. Next base: position 7,485,978 of record OY282483.1, read on the forward strand.
TTTGTGTGCAAATTCGTCTGTACCGATTCGTCTGTGCAGATTCATGTGTACCAATTCGCCGTTTGTCTTTATAGATTCGTCTGTGCAGATTCGTCTTTACATATTCGTCTTTGCAGATTCGTCTGTATAGAATTGTCTGTACAGATTCGTCTGTACAGGTTCATCTGTACCGATTCGCCTGCGCAGTTTCGTCTGTACAGATTCGTCTACACAAATTTATCCATGCAAATTCAGAGCGGCCACAAATATTGTCGAGAGTTATACCTGGTTTTAAGTTTTCAATCCCTAGCGTAACAGTTTTGGCTGTTGGTCCTATTTATTTGAAAGTAAAATGTTATTTTTTAAATTTTACGTTTTTTATTTTATTTTCACACAATCCCTTTTTACATAATAAAACTAAAATAATATACATAATCAAAATAATACCTTATAAGTAGAAGTAGTAAAATTTTGGAGTGCTGAGGATTTATACAGTAATTTCTTCGTAAACTGTGTATCAAAACCGAATACCTACTAAATTATAGTTAAGACGTAATGTGTACAGATCTATCTAATATACAGAAACAATTGAACAAGAATAGGTAACTTTTACTAGGTAAAAAATAAACTCCAGCTTCCAATTAGTAATACATTTTGTGCCAATATTACCCGATTTCCATAACGTTCATCTTTGATACACAGTTTGCCCATAGCTAAATAATAAGTACAAATAATGTTTTAACCGAGGAAGAAGACATTTTTGGTTCAGTACGGCTCTTCATACATAGGGTGACGCAAGTCTTAGGGCTAAAGCTGCGTTGAGTGGGAGCCCGCGCGGGCACCCGTCGTGAGACGTCGCGCCTGTGTCGTTTGCGGCGAGCTCCGTCGCGGAAATTGGATTATTACTTACGCTGTATCGCTAGTTCAACTTTTATGGTGTGCATGCAGTCGTGTCGGTGGTAAACATTAATGTATTACGTAGCAAAACGCTCGGGGAGTGGCTGCCCGTGACGGGTCACTTGTATAAGACCGCCCGGGCGCCTGTCGCGTGACTGCCGGCCCTTAGATACTCTGACATCTTATCTCCACTACAGTTCTGCCTGTTTATGACACACTAGCTGCTGCCAGTGGCTTCGCCCACGTGATAATAAAAACATATCCCATGGTAACATACTCCCGGGATTAAAAGTATCCTACGTGCTATTTCAGGACATGGTCTATCAATGTACCAAGTTTCATTAATATTAATTAGGATAAGCAAAACTCACGAGATTATAATTTAACTGGAATGTCTAATTTTAGCAAACACAATTTCCTTGTCCTAAAAACGAAATAAACTAAAAATATTGACTTAAACTCCATCCATAAATAATATAGCCGTGCTCGTACGCCTATTTATCTGTGTTAAGTTTAATAAAGCCTCATGTTTAGTGAACTCAACGCGCAACACTCAGTCTATGTGAAGCTGCAACATTGCTCAGTATCCCACAACTTGTCCCCCAACATTTAACAACATATTCACGTGACATGTGACATGTTGTAAGACAATTTAACAGCGTTGCGTGTGGATTTAAGCCTCATATACATTTGGAGACAGTCGCCCAACATAACTCACAACACTCAGAGCTGCAAGTCTGCAACATTGTCCAGTGGTCCCGCAACTTGCTCCGCAACATTTAACAACGTATTTACGTGACGCACGACATGTTGTAGAACAATTTTTTATTGTTTCGCATGGCTTCCAAGCCTCAAATAAGTTTGGAGACAAAATGTCGCCCAACATGACCGCAACCCTCAGTCTACGTGACGCCGCAACGTTGCATATTATAGTGTCCCGCTTGCCTTCCAACATTTAATAACGCAATCGTGCGTAACGTGAATCGTGACACAATTTAGGGGGATATTTTGTCCCCTAATTTTCTGAGGCTTTTTATTTATTTATAACACTCCAACGGATAGTGCGCAACAGTTCGAAAATACAGTACAGAAGAATAATACCATCTTAATAATAAGCAATTATATTATCACAGCAAAGGTGTGCACAGAACTTTCAGATTTTAGTCAACTATTATAATATTATCATTTAATAAACAATAATAAGGTACAAAACAAAACAATGAAAAAAATATAAAATACGGAATAAGGATTTATCAATCAATCAATTAAATAAATTAAGCCAGATTAAATTAATTTAAATAACATTAGTATCTATATTGCATCAAGTTTACAAACTACGAATGTTGGTTACAACTGCAGTAAGATACCAGTCACATCATCCAAGCGGGACACACCTCGACTGTGTGCTCCACCGTGTCCTCCGGACGCTCCGCACAGTGGCGACACCAGTCACATAGGGTATACTTTTTAATCTTGAAGTAGGTATATTCCCTTGGCATAATTTTCGACTTTCACCCGGGCGAAACCGCGCTGACAGATTAAGTTTACAGATTAAGACATTAAACACAGATAAAGCTTACTTTCGCATGACTAGTCGAGTGTTGGAGAATGCGTAACCTTTTGTATGAAGAAGCAAAATCTTAGATTGGTGTTGTAAAACCCTGGTGCCTTATACATCTTCCATTGGTTCCAAACGCCGCGTAGAATAAGTGGAGACTATTATTTTGCCTACAAAAACAGGAATGTTTATTTGTGTAATACGGAATTGCATTGTTAGTTACCCAAAAGTCCATTTTATCACAACCTAAGAATGTAACATGAACATATTGCGGTTAATAACGCTGTCACTGATACGATTTGTTTTAAATAAACTGTTAACTGACTCTACACATGCAGTACGGCTAGAATATGTTGACCGATCTGAACTTCGAACAGTTGGTTGCGCAGTAATGCTTTGAATCTTAGGACAAAATGTGTTTTTAAAGTACTTTTTTCAACTTCAAGGTACGCTAGAGTAGCTGTCCACGAACGGAGCAAGTGCTCGGGTCCTCTAAAGTCGGTTCATACTACACCAATTTGAGCTCGGCTCGTGCTTCGCTCATGCTCGGCTCCTCAAATGTAGACCCACCTTTAGAATAGCCAACACATTTTGAACGTAAGTACCTATTGTAAAGCTAGAACTACATTAGACCGACGCACACGTGAACCACGCTTGATTTGTACGTAGAACGACGTCGCGTGGCGTCGCGTGACGTGGATTTAATGTAGCTCTACAAGTCTAGTTGCCATATAAAATGTATGGAGACCGACGCGCCCAGATTTACGTGGCCCACGTGTGCGCAATGTAGTTCTATCTAATTGTTAATTATCAATAGGTATTTTTACGTGAGTAGGTAGGTAGGTACAGTTTGCAGAAGGTATTTTACTTTTTTTAAAGTTCTAATTAGGTATCAAAGGAGTATTTATTCGGCCGATAATTTTATTTCTATTGAGATTACTGATATCAATATTTGTACAGTATTATTATTGTTTCAAAATATTCTGATGACAATAAAGAGTATTATTGGAAATTGCCATAAATATAGTATTAGGAAAAAGTAACCAGAGAAATATTTAATAGTACTAAAATCAACTAAAATATATGAAAATATATTATTATTACTTGTTAGGGCTGATTTCATCACTTCTGTAATGTACTGGTACCTATACAGGGTGGCTTTTAATAAGTTGACTATTATCTATGGAACCAAAGGTAAGCGTCGATAATAAAAAAAAAATAGAATCAGCTGTTCGGTTTATTATTCGATGAAATGTAAGAAATAGCTGTTTTTTTTTTATATAAGTAGTTCAAAATTCGTGAATATTTTCAACCCCTATTTGCCAGTAAATTAAAAGGAACTTGTATAGGGCACAGTATAGGCAATGGCAAGTGATATGTTTTGTGGTACTACCTAAATAAAAAACAAAAGAGATAAGTAGGTAGGTACTGAAATGTTTATCTACGTCTTATGCCTTTAAGAAGTGGTGAAATACATTTTAAATTGGTAAATCTTGCACATATAATACTTCCACTATTACCTACCTTATTCCATCTTCAGATACTATAATATCACTTAATCTATGTCTACTTAGTCATTCAAATATGGCGTAAGCACAATTTTAGTTGTTTTGAATCTCCCCTCTCCTTTGTTATTAAGCAAAGTAAAATATGTAACTTCTTATCGGTCTACCACACACTAATAATATGTGTTTTACCAACCTCACGCACACTGTTCCTTGTACAAACCGGCCTGCGCAGGCAAAACTGTGGTTCAGTTTGTGTGCTCCATGGTGTAAGAGCTTTGCTCGAAAAGAATGACTTTAATGAAATTTTGCAGAACATCAGAAGAATGGAATTAAAAAAAAAAACTCCCTTTATCCCCATGTCATCTAAATGGGCAAAACAGACATCCCAATTGTATGCTTACGGGATACTTGAATGGCTCTTTATTGAGAACCTTTAATATTCTACATTCAACTCTAACATATCTACGCAAGATCGCTTACTTTATCTTATTCTACTTTTAAAAGTATTTTATACATAAAATATTTATAAATAACAGAATACATAATTGTATTCTATAGTTACCTACCAGAAATATGCTTGTACTTAGGTGTACCTATCCAATGTTTATTTTATTGCATTGATCAATAAAACACCAGCTAAGTTGATCATGGTCTGGAAATTCTGCTGTCGTGTGTCTATGGAAAGTGACTAAGAGAATTCCTGATTAATGAGGCAATCACCCGATAGTACTTGTTTGACCAATCTGGGCAAGATAATCGACGCTTTTTTAGGAAGAACATCTAAGCGACAATTTGCGTTTTTTACAGGAAAGGAAAATATTAATGAAAGTACTGACGATTCGAACACAAATTATATTCGGATACAGTTTTCGAATTGTAATTTTTTTATTTATTTTTTTACTGACGATTCGGATACACAAATTTAGTACAGTCAGTCAGATAAAAAGTTAAGTATAACAAAACTATTTTAGGTTGGATTTAAGGCGGCAGCTTTGGGTAATACTTTTTTTATTACGTTCTAAATAGCTTCAATAAATTTGATGGTGTCTGAATCGTCAGTAGGTAAGTCAAAACAATAATAAAAGAAATGATTAGTTATTAATACAGTATCTACTACTAATCTAGTAGAATACTTTGTATTAACATATTATTATAATTATTTCAAGGTTAAACCTTTTTTTTAGAAAAAGCGTTACGATGTTCTTCCTGAAAAGGCTTGTTATCGGAATTGGAGTCGATCTGATGACGTACAATCGATCAAGCGCACAATATTTGACGTTTTAAGATTTTTCACTTTCACATAATTCACTATATCTAGCTACCTACAATGTATGTATGTATAAACCATATAAACTTTGTGTAATTTCGTTTTACTTGTTATTTTGCATGATTGACAACGAAATCGTCTCTGTGTTTCTATATTCTGCAAAATATGAAGTAAAACTGTATTATGTATAAATAATACACGCGTAAATATATACCTAAATACTATACAGGGAAAAATTAACGTAGTTAGCAGAACTTTGCAGATTTAATGGCGTGACAGTTTTTGGCCCCTTGGCTTAGCTTTAGTTTTCTTTTTTTTAATAAACTAGTGCTTGATTGCGATCCCACCTGATGGTAATAGGTGATGTAATCATTGGTGGTGATGCGCACTAGTTTATGAGGAGCTTATTCACTCTAGCCGTAAATACACCCAAATTATAATTCAGCTTTAGTTAGGTACTTGACTCTACATACTTGACACCTACAATTATCAGTTTGTACCTAATAAATAGCAAAGCCTGACTCATCAACGCCTAGTCCAAACCCTTCTACCTAAAACGCTGAAGTTCTGCATAGAGGTGTCTACAAAGAATAAGAAAGGATTTCCCAAAATTTACTTCCTAAGCGGATGAAACGGTGCTCCAAAGTTTGTATGAAAAACCTACTTTCACGCGGGCGTAGAAGTTTCAAAGTTCACTAGTAAAATAGCAGGATTAGTTTTACACAAATATATAAATTGATTACAATAGAATCCTAGATAATATCTACCAGATGTCTGTGGTTTCAAAATATCTGATGAACAATATGTAATAACGTCATAATCACGTAAGAGCGGTTGTATGAAAAACAGTGAAAATATATGTCGGGTTGGCTGCTCTAGTGCCTTGATCACTCGTACTGAGTAAATGGGCTAGACAGTGCTCTCGGCTGAATACTCGATACGTATGAACATAGCGTGAAGTGCGCTCGACAACTCACTTACATCACTGTCTCGGCCGAGCAACATTTTACTGTCTCGCCCTTTTACTCGGCACGTGTGATCAGGGCATAAGTCAGCCGCTGTACGGGAAGTTTAAAGTTTGGTAGAAGCTACGCCTGATATCATACTGATGAGAATCATGACTGCAGAGTTCCGCTAACCAGCGTAATTAGATCCTGTAAACCTATTGTAATCTTCGCTCCTATGGATGTTCACTATAGAAAGAGTACCTTATGAAGCACTCCTTATTCGAGGCTGTGAAATAATAGCTTTAACCTTCCCATTGTAGATATTTATCACGAGCACTAGAGTTCTGTTCAGATGAAAAAATCTATGTAGGTATGTATGCTTTTTTTTGTTTGTCTTTCATACGTTGTACAGTCAACAAAAGAGATTGGTACTTACCTGTCTAAATCTATTTAACGTTGCCTTAGAAAGTGAAACTTGATATGTTTTTATTTTATTATAGAATAGAATAAAATTGATTGTACACCAAAGAAAGTAATACAATACATACATAAACTATTATTATATTTTTTAACAAAACTACGAGACACGTCATGCTGATATTACACGAAATATTATAACAATCAATGATACGAAAAGTTCGAATACTCGTAGCTTTTGACGTTGTACTATAATATTTGTAATATTATTATAATTAAATCTCATTCTTCAGGTGCTTATTTAATACACAACACAACTTATTTAATAATCAAATAAGTGGTGTGATAAAATCTTACAAGGTGTGATCATTTCTTCATCTTGTAAAGATACTTCTTTCGTATTTGTGAGGATAATATATTTAAATAAATTTTTCTACACAAATTATTAATTAACAACTAAATATGAATGAAAAAAAAATTGTGTATTTTATTTCCTAAAATGTACCAGTATTAAATGATCACTGTCATTAATTAACTAAGGAATAAAGAGACTTTTTTATTTTAATTATTTACGTAAATTCAATAAGTTGTTTAGTTGTTCAGTAACCAAAATCAATACAAATATTAAATGGCAATTTTTCAAGCGTGTGTCACCTGTATATTGTTTTGTGCACTGTATTATTCACAGCCTTTTCAGATTCATTGCCATTTTAATTTGGAACGTTTTTCGTTCCAGAAACACAGATGTTGGTAGACTAGATAAACATTGTGGAAGGCATAAAAACATATGATTGCAATTCGCATATATTTCCAAATGGGTGCGTACAATTGTTTTGTTGACTGTACACAATTACACATATAGAACTATGTAATTTATTAAGTAGGGCAAGAAAGAGGTGTATAAAAGTATAAATAATGCCTTCAAAACTAGAATTGTATATTTTCATCTGAACAGCTGATTTTCCTGTCTTCATCATTCACCTGTTTTATGAGTACAAAACATTACGTTTAATTTATTCAACTAGATAGTAATTTTTACACTCCATGTAAAGTTCTTACTTACGTAGAGTAAAACTAAATTAGGTAGCGAAACTCCACAAAAAGAAAAATAGACGACTTTTTTGTTTTCTTATTTAAAAATTACCAGCGACAGTTGGCTGGAGTTACTTGTTTCTTCACCGCAGGCGCAGGCGACGTGTCTCCGCGACACTAAATACTGATGGTTTCTACACATTACTATGAAATAGCGGCAGATGAATTAATCGAAAGATATTTCACAGAAATTTGTAAAACACAGTAGTTTCGCAGTGAGACGTCGTATACTGCTGCCACAAACAGCTAAAGGATCATGCATTTTGTTAGAGCTTTTTTTTTGTTTTATCGTCTAAAGATTTCAATAACACCACGTTTGAGGAATTTCGCTAAATAATCCAATTTTGCCCTGCAAGTTAATGTAGCGTCCTTGTATATATGTATGTAGTGCATTTGTACTGTGTTTATATATGCACTGTGGTATATGCACCACTATTTCTTCAACTTTCGTACCTACTTAAGCCATTGCTAGCGGGAAAAGGATATTTTCAAAGTTAAAGTGTAGTAAATAACACCTGACTTTTTGTAGACATTGCCATTTTATATTTGATGGAAATCTATCAAATCTATCGTCTTCAAATAAACCTGTTCTTTAAAAAAATTGCGCCAAGTCGCCAAAATTGTGATTTTATGGAACCAAAATGGTAGATTTGAACCTACCGTAGAAAAATTAAGATATATGATATAATTTTATTTCAGGGCTTACACATGAAAAATTACCCATTTCACAGGTTTTTCATTACATGAACAAAAATTATTATTTATTACACTTTAACTTGTTTAACACTACTAGGTAAATCCTTTTTCTATTTAGAATTAATAAATTGTTAAACCTACCTAATAAAACAACAAAAATATTGACTATGAATAAAAATACCTACTAATTTCAAACTTTTAAACTTTTATATCAATTTCATATTTAGATTTCCTTAAGAAAAACATGAATTTATCGTAACTAGTGACGGAAACCATACCTTTGTGACAATAATGACGAACTTATAACACAATTGTAACCATGCCTACCTATTTTTCCACTTTTCCACACATTTGTGTACTGAAACTATAAGAAACACTTTTCCCCATTCTTCACCTGATATTGTGCTAATCGAAGTTAAAATGAATAAAGTAAAAAAACATGATTATTGAAGTTGAGTCTTTTATTTATGTAAGTATCTACCTCCTCTGTTATTAGTTACAGATAAAATGCTTAGTTCCGAAATTAATGGAATTAAAATGAATGCTCTAGGCTAACCCATAGTTTTTAGAAAGCTTTTGCAATTTGTATATTAGTATCGGATAGTATGGAAACAAAAATTAATCACGTATTTAAACAACTGTACGCATTAAACCATTAAACATAAAAATATGACATTTTCAAAATTTGTCAATTACCTTTTACCTTGTCTCTAAGTTAAAGAGATATGATGATTTTTTTTTAATGATAAAAACAAGTGCTTGACTGCAATCCCACCTGATGGTAATCAGTGATGCAATCGTTGATGGTGAGACGCACTAGTTTACTGAGAGCACTCTAGCCTTGAAGACACCTAAATTATAATCGGACGGAAAGACCGCAGCAGGGAAATTGTTTCAGTCCTTCGATGTACGCGGTATAAAAGACGAGGCAAAATGGTTAGTCCGGACCGTTAAAGTTTAAATAACGTAAGGGGCTGATATCCGCCGTACGGCGGGTTGTCCGATGGTAGAAATGAGATGGCTGAATCAAGTCATGCAATTCCAGCGCATACTCTCCAAAATGCATCTTGCAAAATACCGAAATCAAATCTGAATCTCCAATTAGCCTATTCGTACGCCTTTCCACCGAGTCCAAAGCTGCCAGGTGGCATTTTGCAGCAGCAGCCCATAAGTGGCTGCAGTACTCCACACACGTTCGGACCTCAGCTTTATATAACATTAGAAGCTGTCCCGGTGTTAAGTATCGTCGTACTTTTGTCAGGACGCCGAGTTTCCTAGCAGCTACCTTGACTTTAGACTCAATGAACCGCTCAAAGTTGAGATCAGAAGAAATTTCAACTCCCAAGAGTTGAAGGCGGTTGGTGAACTTGAAGGATACATTCGGAAAAGCAGGAGCCAAGGTGAACGGGCTCCTTTTGGCTGTGAATAGATCCGCTTGTGTTTTGGCGGCGTTGAATCCTACGATAATGATGGTTTTAGTTATTATTATTATTTATTTATAAACCAAAACAATTTAACAAAACGACCATACTTACATTATTGTTGCTGCAAACTGCATAGGCATAGGTGTTTGGTTGTTTAAACCAGATTTACACTGTCCTTCGTAGTATACACTGTATCACGGTAGGATAGTCTTCCTCAACACTCATAACACTACACGGGGATAACATTTATAACTTAGATTAATAACTCATAGCCTGATATATATTATTAAATTGCGAGTTACATTCTTATTCAATAAGCGAGTACATTTTTTAGTTGCAATGTAGGTAGGTCGAAATATTTTATAGTGTACGCAAGAAATTCAGACATAATTACTACTTACGTATGATTGTTTTGCTGACAGAGTAAAAACCATTTGAATATCAAGAAAGCAAAATGAAATTAAAATTGGTTAGAATTTATAATTATACGAATAAATGTGTATGTGAGTAGTGTATCTATTAATCTTTTTTATTATTTATTTAACTTCTACAATAAGCGTTGCGCTCTCTCTGGTTACCTATTATAAGTTCGAAAAATGTTTGACAGAATTTCATTTCACCTAAAACTTTTCAACTATTATCGTTTTGTTTTTTTTTATCTCATCGAAGTCACGTCTGCTACTGTATCAGTTGACCCTATTCTCAATTTGATTTTATCGTTACAACATTTCATTTGGTCGAATTTTTCATCGATGTTACACTATTCACATTCGAGGCGGGCGCGGGTATCGGAAATTAGTATGATTGTGTAAATATATATATCCTACCTTAAATTAAATTTTTGTTACCATAATACTATCCGAAATTGGGCTAAGATAAACTAATTAGCTCTTGAACAGTTTCAACAGCGTAATCCATTTATTTTTTTAAGGTGGGAAATCATCAAATAATTTCTTAGGACAAATAATTTCAAGGACGGGTCAGACGTTTACTGACTAAAGCCAACCTGTCCTTCAGTAGCCCTTTGCATTGCAAGGGCACGGTAAATCTTTAAAAAATCCCTCGGCCCTAGCGCATTAGTACCTGGATGCTTAATGTTTGTAAAGCCGGATAGATAATGCTTTACATAAGCGAAAGTTCTGTCGCTAAGAAAGGAGCAAGGCATTGACTCACGCTGTATATTCTATCATCCTGTGGAACTGTAGTGTAGTAAGTAATTAAGAGCTTCTGCTGTGCAGACAGGCGCGACGCGACATGGCAACACTGTTGTAATATTTATTAGAAGAAATAATAAAATAATTTTCAGTGAAAATTTGAAGAAAGCTCCGGAGGAAATTTACCATCAGTAGACCTTCTTCAGCTTTTAACTTCAATATTTACGACAACCATCTTTTTTATCAAAATTTTTATGAAAACTCTCGACTTGTTTTATCACATTGCCGTGGCTGTCTGTAGAGCTGTTATAAAAATATATACAAAAGAGGTAAAGATTAAAAAAAAAATAGTAAAACGCCGACGAAAAATTACACATATGGTGGTTCAATCGGCATTCGGTGGTGGTCGGCATTCGGTGGCGGTCGACATTCGGTGGCGGTCGGCATTCGGTGGCGGTCGACATTCGGTGGCGGTCGATTTTCGGTGGCGGTCGGATGCACCCGGCAGCAGTGGTATTGCTAGTCACTAAATCTTTCCGAGCTTTAAGTTCTGATTAGTTGTCAAATTTCATTGGGCAAATCAGATCGCCCAAAATCAACCTGGTTGTCAGGTTCTTCAAACATTGGGCTTTTCTAAACTCATAAACAGGACGGGGGATAAACAAAAGGTTGAACGTAATTCTACATAAATGCCCAATTGCATTGGTACCTATACTTATTAGTTCTCTTGAAGCCATAGGGTATAGACCAGGGATGGCGAACCCATGGTACGCGTGCCAGTGGCGGAAATATAATCTGGGCACGCCAGTGTAAGTTGAACAACCTGGTTGTGACTCGATAGTACTAATCACACTAATTTTCTCTTTTATATCATTAAATAAACAACTGGAAACGTTACGCTATACGTATTTCGGGTTGGAAATTAAGACTTAATAGCATTTAGTTGCAAAGTTTGTCCATTATGTTACAAAATCAAAATTCTTTGGCGGCACCTTATTTTTTTCCCATATATTTAGTGGCACGTTCTCCAATAAGGGTTTGCCATCCCTGCCATAAGGTATAGACTTTTTGCAACACATAGCATCAACCCACCACAATGCTCCCACTGCTAGGACTGAGACCTCCTCTCTAGAAGGCCGTAATCCGCCATTTGGGATATTTTGGTTGTGCCTTCGATTATTTGGTTCTAAAACATGGGGGTTTCCTAAAGATGTTTTCATTCACCGTTTTGAGAGCAATGATGATGAAATGAATTACACAAAGTGATGCACCTGGCTGGGCTTGAACCCGCAACCTGCAATTCGTAAGTCGAGGCCGTTACCACTCGGCCACCACTGCTCTCTTTAAATCACATACATACCTATTTAACCAAGTATGTCAACTGTCCTAAATGCAATTGACCTGGCCATCATAAGCATGCCAGGAAAAGCAGGACAGTAATATTGTATTGTTTATTATAATGGCTATCGGTGAAAGTTCATAGGAATGCATTGCACATTCATATAAAGAGGTTTATATGGGGCTAACGCAATAAAAGCCCTAGGGAATTTTTATGGGCCTATAAGAATTTTCACCAGCCATTTTGGAAATATGTCTTGGTTATTACGATTTAGGACCTTTTTCAAATGTTTCTGATCCAAGTTTTGTCCCTCTTAAGGAAATAAGGGGGTTCTAAATAATTAACCATAACTCAAACGTCAGTTTCTTTATTGTTTCACATTAAATAATAATAAATTAAAATCGTCAATAAATAACTCATCTAGACCCTATCCGTTTCCATGGTGCGTGCGTCAAAACACTATGTACAATGCGTTTCCCGTGCGTACGAGTATTTACATGAGGTAGTATTCGTTTAGTTGGAGCCTGAAGATGATGAGGATGATGCGGAGACTGATGACACGCTGGAGTAGCTCGGAGACTGGTTCGAGGCTGCCGAAGGGTTTGAGTCACCAGGATAGTATGAGCTGTAAGCGAGCTGCGATGGGTCCCAAACTCTGGCGTAAGGACCGCTACTAGCTGGCTCCCAGGCAGGGTTGTACGAGTCCTGAGGAGCGGAAGGTCCAGGGGTTGAAGGAGGTCCGTACTGGTTGGCTGGGGGACCGTATTGGGATGCAGGAGCGGAGGCTTCTGTAGGCGGCATCATCATCATGGGCATGGCTGGCAAAAAAAGAGCAAAATTACATTATTAAAAGTCAAATGTCGGAACTAAAGCAGATTATGTCATCTTTCGATATCTAACCTCCTTTCTTCATGACCAGGTTATAGATCAGGAATCCGAGGACGAGAGTGATGGCCAGTTTGCTGAGGATCAGCGCCTTTATGGACTTGATACCGATGATGGCCACGAGGATGGGCATCAGAGCCTTCATCTTCAGCTTCAGCAGCAGCAGGACGGGGAGCAGGAGCTTCTTCTTCAAGATGCCTCGGGCTGGAAGAAAAATAGTATTAAGTTTGATGTGTTATTTTTGTGCTTCTGACTTTGTTTCGGCTGATTTCGTTACCTTCGCCGTTTTCACTGTCAGTCTCTGGGAATTCCACATCCAAACCCCGGTCAGCTCTGTAGGAGACCTCAGCACTCTCAAAGAGGAACTCAGGCAGCTGGAACCTGATTTCATGGTTGCTCAGGTACCGGCCAACGCGGTCGAAGATCACTTTATCAATGTTCTTATCGTCGAAAGCCCTCGAAGATTCAGAGTTCACTCCTAGTTTGGTGTCCAGGAACGATAGAACTTTCACTTTGAGACATGACATCGGGGCTTCAGCTTCGAAACACTCACTGATCACACTCCGGAGTAACTCATCACTAGATCCTAACCGTGCCGTCTGAATCTCATTGTCCTTGATGCTGTAACCACGAACGATGGCGACGGAAGCCAGGAGTAAACACAAACACTTCATTTTGTTTTTTTTTTCACTTTGTCATTAGATTTTATTAATTAGACGTTCGGCCCGGCCGGTTAATGGAGCAACAATGATTTAATTTTTCAATGGGCTTGGTTTTTATACCGTGATCCTTTGGGCGGCAAGGCACGCGGTCTCTGCGCGTGCGCTGACTGTCAATCGCTTTCATACTTGGCAAACTATATATTTTCATTTAAAGAAAGTCCTGGTGGTGAGAGTGATGTATTTTGGTGATGGTATAATATTGAAATATTAATAACTTTATGTTTTTAAGAAGTGCTTCTATATTCAGCAATCGCATAAACTGTTCAGGAGGTTTTTTTACGCTACTAAATTACTGTAATAAAAGAAATGCCAATATTATGGTAATCTGTGCATTAAAAATTATGATGGTCTGTCCCACATTTTCTCAGATATAGATACCTAATTAGCTGGCTTAATGATGTAGCTGTAATAAATACTCAGTACTTATGTTTTGCCCCCTTCAAGAGTTCCGGATTGAAAATTCTAACGTAATTTAAAACCAACGCTCTTCACTGTTTATGTTTAGTTTAACGCTTTTGATGTAGTAAACAAACATTATTCTTACTATGCTCTGTTACTAGCTTATATGTGGATATAACCTTTCCAGTCACGTCCATTTTACTACTGATTTTTACGTAATGTCAGGGAATTTTGTTCTCTGACATTACTTACGTATCTAAGGCCTGTTACCTTTTCTTTCCTTACCTTTCTTTGTATTTTGTGCTACATTATGGCGTATAGTAAATCAAAGAACCACAACAAGCCCTATGCAAGTACCTCAAAACAAAAAAAAAAAAAAAAACAGACTTTAGATTGCTATAAGCTACTGTTAATGTTTTGAAACATTTTGAAAGCGATAGACACCTTGTCCACCAGAGCTGTAGGGTTATTTGAAGTAGTAAAGAGGGCTTTGGAATGCAAAAGGCAACTGAAGGAACAGGGGCGGGTTTTAGTCAGTAAAAGTCTGATAAATTAATCCTTCTTGTACCACCCGGAGTGGGAGAAGTTACTTCATGATCTCCCACCCTCAAAGTTTGCCACTTGTCTCAGCACTAAGTTCAGAGTAGGCTCTTCCCGGACTTGCGGACGGTCCGGTAACACCACGCGCGCCTCAAGGAGATGTCAGCAAAACCGTAGGGGCCCAGCAGGGTCGAAGCCTCCAGAGGCTCCAGAGCCATGGGTTCGCTTCTGAAAAGAAAACCCGGGGCCCTGCAATTTAAGGCAGGTTTTAGTCAGTAAAAGTCTGACACGCCCTCTCGCTCATCTCAAGGGCGGGAGATATCATTAGATGATCTCCCACCAAAAAAAAGAAAGAGTACTCTTTTCTTCTTCTTGTCCCCTGATATTGGCGCCCACCCAACACAAAAAGATTCCATCATTATTTTTTTTCTGAAGCTAGTGTAATCCAAAAAGGTTGATTTAAAAAAATTGCCATTGACTATTAACTGCGAAACTATAACGAGCATGGTAGTTGAGAGTTAGTCATGTTCATTCAAATGTCTCACTGTTGGTGGCGTGTGTGTTGGATCATTCTTTTCATGCGCATTCAACTCCTTTGAAAATGGTTGAGATGTGCGGTGCTGATACACATATCATGTTCGTGAACGGACAACGTTAGGCGAGACTGGACTATGTCTTAAATACCAGTGGCTTATTTTAATAACTATGTTTTGAATTGTTTATTTTTACACTTAATAGAAGCGACATGCGATGTAACTAGAATTTTAAATATTTAAAATGATTTAAATCTGTGTTGCTGAAATATCCTTGAGGTACGCGTGGAACACTACGCGCTATCGACGACTTGAGCTCGGCCTAGACGTTTACCAGAAGGCCGGGCGGCGAGCAACTCGTTGCTGGTCGTCCGCAAGCCCACGCCTACCGTAGCCAGTAGTTGAAGTCACGGTGGCTGGGGCGTGAGGATGTCCTTTCCCTAACGCGTGCGTCCGTCTTTTTTGCTAGCATTACTGCTTCGCAGAAGAAGGCAACCGTCTTCTTAACCATAGCACAAACCAGGGCCTGGTCAGAGAGGTCACCACCGCCGATCCCTTCCACGAGGACAAAGCAGTGCAACGCTCAAGCGAGGCACACCTCTACCACCTGGAGGACATGGTGGAGCATATTTGTCGTATTTTTTTATTTTAATTTTAAGCTTGTTTGTTCTTACAAAAGCACTACGTAAGTTCCTACTTTATCCTACATTAAACATGGATTGATATAAAACTAATGTTTAAAGGACTGATGACGGTGTGGTTAATTTTAGTAGGCCATATCATGAAATGCAACCATTTCATGAAATGGCCGGACACATCATGAAGTGACCTCGATATTTACAAAGTGTAGTTTTTGGGAATAGTAAATTACTACCCAAATTTTGTGTTGAAAGTGCTAATGATGCTCCATTGGGATTTATGTAATGTTTAATTATTATTTTTTTACTCTTGTATTTCTTTTAATTTCTTTACTCAAATGTTCTCCTCATTGCTGCCACTGTGGTGAAGTTGTCAACAGCCTCGATCACCATGGCCTGAGCCATACAGTCGAAGCTCGGGACGCATAGCGCGGCACGTGAATATTAACGACATTATCCGACGAGCTCTTGTCACCGTTGTCGAAGTTCCGGCTGTTTTGGAGCCTCATAGCCTGGCACGCGACGATGGGAAGAGACTCTGACTAAGACTGGTAGACCTTTAACGTAGAACTACAATGCGCCGACGTCCGCCACAGATGCCGATCTGGCTGCGTCCGTCTCCATAGATTTTATATGGAAACTATACTCTTAGAACTACATTCGACGGACATCTTTCTTCGGTCATCGATCTTGCGCCATCCCATCTTTCTAGCTCATCGTTGTATGTTGGTCGGAAATATATCAACCTCGTCGGCAGTTATAGCTTTGAGCCGTTTGGGGTTGAAACTCTTGAGTCGTGGGGTCCGAGTGCTCATACGCTTTTTAAAGAACTATTTAAACACTTAGTTGACGCTTCGCATTACCCAAGGGCTAGCTTTAACCTTGGTCAGAGATTCAGACATTGCCATACAACTTGGCAATGCCGCCAGCCTTTTGGGCACACTTCCAGTCGGCAGCGATGCGGAGGAGTTTTATGACG
This sequence comes from Leucania comma, assembly GCA_958295575.1. Taxonomy (NCBI): domain Eukaryota; kingdom Metazoa; phylum Arthropoda; class Insecta; order Lepidoptera; family Noctuidae; genus Leucania; species Leucania comma. Next base: position 7,502,952 of record OY282483.1, read on the forward strand.
CCATATTTTTGTTAGGAGTAACTTTTAGTGTATGAATAGTTTTTAAATGGTGTTTATATAATCTATACAATTGTGATAATTGTTATTAGTTGATTAATTAATCTATTTATATAATATAATAAAGCAGAAGGTTTAATTTGCTCTTCTTTAAACGTTTTAATTTCTGGATAGCCACATTTATGAAGGATTTATAGTCTTAAATATCACCTGTTGCCTGTAACTTGCACAAGTGTATGCAAGTAGCTTGCATGCCATAGTGATAGCCACCAATCTGAGGCCTTACTAAGACGTGTTAATATGTCAAGTGTGCAAGCGAGAAAAGGGATGGAGTTATGCACCCTGTAAAGCTCCATCCCTCTAACAGTTTAGTTTAGGTCATTAACTGGATCGCGTTAAGAGCTTCTGGACGCTCGAGATGTATTATAGCACATAGAAAGCAAGCTACATACATACTTTTTTGCAAGTTTATTTGGAAATATATATGTATGTTTCGCTGTCTGGAACCCATAACACAAGCTCTGCTTAGCTTGGGACTAGACGGTGTTGTGTGATAATCGTGGAAATATTATTATTATTATTTAGTTACAAGCATGTGTATCGCCGTCTTTAAGGTCTATTCATCAGGCCGTTCAGGCAATTCATCATACATCAAGCTACGACTACTGAAGCGGAGCAGTACCCAAAGACGTGGGTAAAACCGCGGGGGGCAGCTAGTGTATCTATATATGGATAGCAGATTGTAATGTGTTAGGCAATATACACACATTCCTTATAAGTTGCTTCTTTAATTATTCAGCGCATTTCTGCAGACATCGGTTTTACATCCACAATTATGCGGAAACAACACCGAAAATACCAATGTGATGTCCGAAAACACGTAAAACAGAATTCATTCCTCAACACTTCACGAAGACGTACGTAACATAGAATCATGTTCGATGTCTTTAACCTTCTTGTTGAATTGTCAGACGTATTGTCTGAATAGACGTGCCACAACTCAGTGGTAAAAATGATTCTGTGGCTTGAAGTTAAACTCTTTTGCGTTTGTAAAGTTTCGTGAGTGAGCCTCTGTCAGTCTCATCCAGTCCCGGATATGGTAAACTTTCAGCATATATTGGAAATTTAGGGATATATAACAGTCAATTGCATTGAGAGTTGGCTACTACGCTGTGTGTTGCGGGTTCGATTGCCAAATATTTATGTGGCGTAGGTATATATCTTTTCTATTACAAAAGAATGTTTGTTTTGTATGTTTTATGTAAACATGATATAACCGTGTATCATGAGAACTGGCTCGATGTCTAGAAGAATTCGGGGGAGGTCTTTGCCTAGTAGTGGGACTAAGGTCAGAAAAAAAGTTGCTGATGTTACAATTGACGATACATGGCATAGTGTTCATCTCCTATTACCTATGTAACATAAAAATACCAGAATTATATGCAGATGTGACGTTTTTAAAGACTAAGTGAAAATGGTTTTTTTTACTGTAGGTACATAAATTCTCCTGAAATAGTATAATGTTACCCTAACGAGCAAAAACTTAATTGTCATTGCAAAATTTCCTGTGTCGAAGCAACTATTTTGTGGCCACGGTAGTGTCCCGTTTGCACAGAGCTGTAGTCAATCAGCTTGTTTGCCATGCAGTGTCAGACTATGCTCTCACCAGCAGCGTGTACATACCAATCAAGCGATGTGTCGCTTTTGTAATGTCATTCATTTGGTTTATGCAGCGTATTTCGTTAAAGCTGTCAGACTCAACGGCATGGTTGGCGCGATTTTGATTTATGGGTTTTTTATTCGGAGGATATATACTTTCGACGACAAAATGATTATAATATTTATTTTTTATTTTTATCTTCGATTCTGCTCCAGTGTTTCAATATTCTTGTTTGATATTGGTGCTATTAAATTACACTTTTAAGTGATACTCATTTCGATTTTGGGCACTTAAGTTAAGCTTCCTTAATTACAAATCAGTAGAATTGCCGACCAAAACATCAATGTCTTTGTGGAACGATTGTGAATTAGATTAGGTCAGGTGAATCTATTGAATACAAAATTTATTTAAATTGATATTATGGCTAAGCATTCGACCAGTGAGAAACGCTCAGTTATATTCATATTTAATTTTAATAGAGTTTGCCTGTGTGTAAGTATGGTAGATAATATCTTTAGGGTAAATACTCCCGAAATAAAAAGTATCTAGGAAATGATTGATTCCTGTGTCAAATGTTATCTAAAACCGTTTTGCCATTGGATTTTTGCTTTTAAAATATTAGTTTGATTCCATAATTTTCAGTGAAATAAACAATATTTAGCACTAGTTTATATCAATTCAAAAAAAAAATATATATATTTTTGAAAAATTACCGGTTGATTAAGTTTATACAATAGATTTTCGAAGAAATAATTTAAGTAAAATGTCAGATAGTTCCATTTAAAAATATTTCATAAATTTCAAATCCCCAACTCTGTTTACAAAAACTAACACCATGTTACAACAAGTTACGTAAAAGCTCCTGCATAGTTTTACAACAAAAGTGAAACTGCTCTCGTTTAGCAAAATGTCCGCGCACATCTCCATTATGCAATAAGGGTTGGTCATCGCGAATGCAACTCGTGCGCACATTACCATAGACTTGCTATGTCCGGATTGTGAAATGGCTGTTTCACTTCCGTTCTGATAATGTTCGGCTATAAATCTGTGGATTGGGCCCGTTTTACTGACGTTTTTATGAAGACTTGTTGTGTACATAGTTTGATCTACTTATGCTTATTTTTATTTTATCGTCATGTTTTTGCCCTTATTTTTTTTTATTTGAGGTAGACGTAGCATGATGTAGCACTTCTTTTATATATCGCCATAATTTCAGAACTCAACCTACAGGAAAATATCCAACTCTATTTCAGCCATATCTTCGACTTTTATCTACATCCTTTCTAAGATTATCAATACTCTTTCAATATGTCTGAGAAAATTTGGGAAGTTTGCTTTTTATGACAATTTGTCCCCAATGTTTACTTCCAAATTAAAAATAATTTGATTATAATTAACAGTTATTTTTAGCGCTAATACTTCTTTAATTTGCAATAAGAAAGTAAGTAAACAATTTATGCCGTCCGTATTAGGTAACAGTCATCCACATAACACTATCCACTTACAAACATTGCGCTCGTGACAAACATACAAATAGGTCCAAAACCCCATCATCTACTTCTACATACAAACAGACAAATTAACCTTTGCTGTCACATAAATTTTATCCAAGCAATTTTGAACCTTATACCATTGAAATACTGAAAATATTAGATTGTTTTGAAGAACTTCGATATGTCAAGAGCGTTCGATAAGGTGTGCACTATAAGGACCTAAAAATCGTTGAGTTATGGTTTTGAATCCGTGCTAATGTGTGCCGAGTGGGTCAGCAGGGTACAGCAGGTATGCTAGGCAATGGCCGGGCGCATCCTGTGTGAGGACGGTGCATTATAATGAGGAGTGCCGCAGGGCTCCTGTCTGGGCCCCCCTAATTGTATCGGCGATTTGTTTCTAGTTTTTGATGTTATTTCGTGGATTCGATATTTGATGATCCAAAAGCCAATACGAAGTTTTGCTTAAAAAAAAATTCGATAGTAATTCACTTTTACAGCTTTTTCTCCATTTACAGTATTTTAAGTAATGACTTACTTGTACCTGCTAGTTATTTGTATCTACTACTTAGAAAAAAGTAGGTTTCTATTTTTATGTGAGAAGAAGCCCAGATGGCATTGTCGTCATCAACATAGTCTATCGTTAGGGCCCTTTACAGTGACTAATCTGACGCTTTAATTAGGTTCTGTTTTACATGATTGATAGCAGTCATTCAAATAAAGAACACACAGACCTAGTTTTCTACGATTCCATGAAAAGTGCTGGAAATAATCACAGTGTTGCTAGTATAGCTGGGCATAGAATTTTGGATCTGTCTTAAGTTTCATTGGATCTAGCAAATTTTTCGTGGGTTTTTTCATAAAGAAATTCTCAGTAACAGTTCAGAATTTGGATTTGTGCTCAGTTGACATAAATGAGCTTAAGGAACTTAGACATGACTGGTTCAATGCTTGTGTAACGATTAAGGGAAATGCAGGCGCAATTTGATGTGCAACAAACAATATATCAGTGAATTGCAGACTACGGATCTAGGTAGTGGGCTTAAAGTTTCAAGACCAAAGTTGATTCATATAACATTTTAAGCCAGGTTCTAGTTACTACTCGGGTCAATATTGTATGATGGTTTTCCTATCTGTATTTAATAAATAAAATTGTTTGCCAATCATCACTAGCTCCGCGTGGTGGATTACGGCCTATTTTTTCTCCGTTTCTGCAGTTTGGGTCTGGGTTCCTGCTGTTGGAAAACTAAAAAGCTGATTATAGTATTACAATTATTTGCTATATTTACACAAAAACAGTCAAAGTATTGTCATGTGGTCATTGTTGTCAAATGTTGACACATATAAATGTGCTGATCATGATCGATTTCATTGGAGAAATTCTCCCACATTATAATACTAGAAAAGTGTGTTTTATCGTACATTTTAAGATGTTTAGTAAAAATCTGGCAGTCTATAAGACAAGTGTAAATAGATTACTTCTAGACAAATATTTCTTTACTACTTCAAGGTAAGCATGCTCTATCATCGACCACAACAAGCTTACCATCGGGTGAGATGGTGATCCAGGGCGAGACTAGCAATAGTAAAAAAAATATGTCACGTACGTTTTAGTTTTACTTGTCAATGCTGGCCAATTCCTATCACATATTTAGTTAATTAGTTAACCTTATAAAAATTATTCAGTTAGCAAAAATAGATAAATATCTCAAGCTGAAAATCAGCGTTTCACGTCTTAACAAAAATACTCTACCGCCAAACAATAAATCTATACGTAACTGATCAGCTGGTTTAAATCCCATCACAGGATCAAAGTAAGACGTACTTTGTGAGTAAGTGACATTGATAGTATCTTGTACGTGATCCTCATTACAGATGAGCAGAAGTGTTGGTAGAAAGCGATTGGCACTCGGACGGAAACTTAATGTGTTGCAAATGCCACCTCGTATCGAATTTTCCTCCCTTTTGGAGAAAGTTATTTTTATAACGTCCTGCTTTTATTCACCTACATAGTTTGAATTTTCTTGCGTTTCATTTTTGTGTGTAGCCTAATTCTTTTGATGGTTTATTTAATATAGTAGTACTTCTTTTGATTTCGTATTGGAACTTCTTTCATTGACCTATATTCTTGGTCATTATAATTCAATACTATATATTTTTTATTAGTGTAAGCATTTTGTGAAACAAATTCTTCATAGTTTATGATGGCTTGTTAAAAGACACCCTCTGAATGATAAGTGGTTTCATACCATACATAATAACTGGTCACTTATGTCACTGTATATTCACCACTTTCATCATCAGAACCAGTTATTATGAAAGGTATTGATTTGAATGTATTGTAAATAAATTGTAAAAGATATTGAATGTAGTTGAATATATCAAAACTATTCTTATTGCTTGAAATACTGCATTAGCAATTATATTGTTTGAATTTAATTGTGTCTTGGTCACTAGTCTGAGGTGCAATATTGATTGTTTGTTGAGGTTAATAATACTTTTCAATTAATACTATTTACTAGTATTTAATACAATTATTTATTAATATATTTATTGTAAGTGGGAACACCAAATAAAATATTGATATAATTCTTCAAAGATTTATTATTAATAAAAATAAATAACATCAGTCATACATCACAATCACACGCTCTCAAGCACAATATTTTAATAAATAAGTTGCATTACATAGTATTTACATGGTCTCGATTTCTCGACGAAATCATTTATTTGGTCTATGTTATCTGTGCCCGTCAACCAGCAGTCAAAAAACGGCGGGAAAAACGAAGTTCGGATACAGGTCGTTGGGATGAGGTCGGGGTCGGATAGTTTAGTGGTAAGCGTTGTAGGCGAGTTCCTGTGCCAACTCCTGGGGCTCGGCGTCCCTCCTGCGACGGGTGGCGGCGTAGGCGGCGTCCCAAGGACCGTGGGCAGAGATCTGGGGGTGCGAGTTGTCCGCCGCAATCTGGGTAAACTACAATGTTAGGCTTATGGATAGTAGAGTTGTGAAAGAAAGTTAGTACACAAGAACACTCAGTTTATAGTATGATAAACTCAGTGTCAGGTTAAAATATAAAGTTATTTGTGCAATTCAAGTTCAAATGTTGCAAATAGATCGTAAAAGTGGTGCCAAAAGTGCAAACAGTTTTGGGAAAGTGCTGTGCTTTTCAAATCAGTCAGTGCCATTTTAAATATTTTGCATTGATTCTATTATGAAGTCTACATTGTTAATAAAAAGTATAAGTTCAGCTCACCTTTTTGCAAAGCTGGAAGATGGCCAGAGCGACGGAAACCACGAAAGAGAAGAAGGACAGCTGCAGCGCGTTCCAGGCCTTCAGACCGAGGACACCGATGGCCAGAGGGATGAGGGTCATAGCCTTGAGGAGCACGAACACCAGGATGGGGACGATGATCTTCTTTAGCTTGGCCTTGCGAGCCTCTCCTACAGAGCGGGCACCCTCCTTGTTGAACTTAACATTCACAGACAGCTCATCGTTGTCAAGGTTCCTCGGGCTGACAGTGATCTTGGTGTCGGCGATGGGTAGCATGAAGGTCACGTCATGGGACTGGATGAAGTTCTCAATGCTGTCGAAGAAATCGCCAGTAGAGCGGCCAGTGACGTCATTGGCAGCACCATTCTTCGTCACTTCAACGGCGTCGGAGATCTGGGGAGAAAGCAATCAATTGTAAAACTTTCGATTCTTTGGAAAGTGGAAATTAAATTTGAAAAGGAAAGTCGGATACCTGGAAGGTGTCCTTCTTGAAAATGGAGTCCAATAACGACATGACCTTGTATTTGATGCAGGCAGTGGGGTCTGATCCTTCGGCACAGCCTGATCTCATCTCCTCTACCATGCTATCCATGGGGGTTCCCTTCCAGAAGGCTTCCTTTGCAGGCTGGGCAGCTGCGCTCCCAAAAAGGGCCAGAGCCAACAAGCACACTACTTTACTGGACACCATTTTGCTGAGCTCCTCGTGGTGTTCACTGACTGAAGGTTGGATTGTTTGTGATAGTTTCGACAAGGACCCCGCGGTTTTTATACAGCTATTTCATATTCAGCACGTCGTGTGCAGTTCCGGTACGCATTGTCTTTCAACGTACGAGCCGATACGTGCACATGCGACCTTCTGGCACGGAGGGGACCCAAGTGTAAGGGAAAGCTATCTGATACGAATCCTCGTCGAGATATGGAATACAAAACGTCCTAAGTTCTAACATTGTCAGTCGCTTATCGTACATTTTAGAATAGTTATTCGTTTGTATGAAGCGCCTTTTCTGTTGTTTGTGACACCGTACCCTGAATCAGAGAGTCATGATCCAGTTTATGTGTTTCGTTTTGTCTTATGGGTTGTGGGGAGGGTGTGAGCGAAAGGTGCGATTGGTCAAGTAGTAAGGTGTTTGATATGGAGGAGCAGATGCGCGCACGCACCTCTTTGCATACGTAATGGTCTTTAAGTTGATATCATTGAACTTGTACGTCTAGGAGATCATGACATTGTTGATCGAAGGATCATCTTCTTGTTCATGAACTTCAAAGGTTTATGACCTGAGTGTGGTTAATGTCCAGATCCACCCTAGGACAAATTTATTTAGAATCTGGGTCTACTTTGCATACTGTCAGTTTATAAACTTGGCGAAAAACAATTTGAAAGTGAAAATATTTAAAAAGTGAAAAGCTTTCTTGAAATCTGGTTCACCGTGTGTGTAAGGATGTTTTGTTAAGTGAAGGTCCTTTCCATTCATGGTTTTAGTTAATTTAACGTACTGTCATAAGAACCTCCTGCAGAGTTATCCTTGGTTTGGATTATGTACTTATCTACTATCTTATGCAAAAAGTGAGTCAGGTCGATTACAATAGCTTTAGTAGATGATGCGGGGCGACAAGAGGATGACGTATAGCCAGGCTTAATTTTATCTTTGTGATTAATTTTATCTATAATTATATACATAAATATATTATAAAGCCTATACTTTCCTATGGCTGGGCAAAGGCCTCCCCCAAATTTGTCCAGGTATTCTTTTCAAAAGGCACCTCGAACCGACAATTGCGGTAGGCACCCAGGTCGTCACGTAACCTCTACTTAGGTCAGCCTTTTTTTTGTTGATGGGAAAATCATCCAATGACATCTCCGCGCCCTTGGGCGGGGCGGGAGATAGTGTCAGACTGTTACTAACTAAAAACCCTCTCCTGTTGCTTCGTTGCCTTTCATACCGGAGCCGAATCTTCCTTTCAGAAATCGATACTTAGGTGAGCCTTGGCGGCCTCGTTCATCCTCAGGTTCCCATTTGATTGAGTTTCTTGTCCAGCGGTAAATATGTTTTTTTTTTGCGTAGTAGATGCTGTTTTTTTCACTGCAAGGCAAAGCTCTTGCTCTTTATCCCCTTTTCGCGGTATGATGGGAATTTTTATTTTAGTCTAGCTTAGTTCGCCATCACCTTCTAGGCCTACCATTTTGTTATCTGCTTTTGGAGGTATGCGGAACAGAGAGTAAAGTCCCGCTAACTTCCGTTGAATAGGGAGGATCCTCCGACCAGGCAGGTTATGTCTGTGGGCATCTGCCCGATAGATGATTTCGGGCTGTCGTATATGTTCAAACCGCGCAGACAACTTTTATTGCGCTATACAGGATTTCGTATTTTTCTGTCAGTTTTTAAGTCGCTACAGTTTTGGATACCTAAACAACAGCTGGTACCTACTAGTATGATATTGTTATGTCCATTTGCTCCACAGACATAAAAAAAATCTCAGATAGCCCAGATAAAATAATCAGGTACCTACACATACAAAATTAGAGGACACAAAATGACCTGTTACCTAAAGGGAAAGAGCTATATAGGGGGTTGCACGACTGACATTTTAGACGCCGTAGGAGTATTTCTTCTTTTAAAAAGAATCTACTTAAATATAGCTCATGCCGTTGAACCTTGTAGATCTTACAACCAATGGATTCCGCAAAAGCTTTTGAACGACTGTTGGAAGTAAAGACAGTGTGTGTTGATTTCAATGGGAATGTTATCTGCCAGTCATACAAAATTAGAGAAAATTTCTTGGAAAATGCAGTTTTCTTCCGATTAGGTTTATGTCATTGGCTACGTGCATTGAGCTGGTAAGTAAATAAGGATGCTTTTTGCTCGTTTGTTGAAAAATTGATCTTTGAGAGATACTTTTGATCTTTTGTCATTGTTACTTTGTCTCATGCTTCCTATGGAGGGAAGTAAAAAAGATGCAAGCTTCATGGTTGTAACATTTTGCAGGCTGGCGCTTTTCTAATTGCAACCACAATCGAGATCTGCCCAGAGGGGCTACTACGGCAATTGTAACTTGGCTCTCCAGCCAAGTTACAATCGCTTCGTTTATGTGAACGCTTGGGGTTGGCCACGCCCCCTTTCTTTTGTTCTGACGTCATTTTAACGATCAGCCACGTGGTCAGAACCAAGGAATGGGAGGCGTGGCTAACTCCAAGCGTTCATGCTAAACGAAACGATTGAAACTTGGCTAGGGGGGCTGGATTTCAGTTTAGATTATGTTGTCTGCAAACTGCTTAAAAGCGATTTGACTGAACAGATAGGAAAATCAGTCAGTCTGCTACTAAAAGTAGAGAATTAAATAATATTGAATCAACCACCAATTTTAAAATGTAATCCCAATAACTGACACAAATACTTGGCTACAAGTTAACGGGCAATATCCAATTATTATTGATCCGGCATAGCGTGGCAACACTGAATACTAATGGGGTTGCCATATGTGTCTCATAGTTCCGCCATGGTGAAAGTGAACGACGAAGTATTAATTATATTAATGAGTAAGTTTAGTTACGATTTTTCGAAGTTACGTTGCGAAATATTTGTAGATCTGGTATATTAATAGGTGGGCAGCGGGGTTTTTTGGAAGAGATACTGAGGCCGTGGAACGCAAAGGGTATATGAAGGAATACGGGTTGGTATTAAGAGAAGTTATTTGATGATTTTTCACCCTCAAAATAAGGGGCACGCCACGGTTGAGGCGGCAAGGCCCCTCTTTGAGGCGTGGCTGGAAAGGCCCCACGGCGTCGTCACCTTCCGTTTGGCGCAGGTGCTGACCGAACACGGCAAGTTCGGTCCGTACCTGTACAAGATTCGTGCGGAGACGACGCCCGGGTGTCGCCACTGTGCGGACCGCCCGGTGGACACGGTGGAGCACACAGTCGAGATGTGCCCCGCTTGGGAAGAGCATCGCCGTGTCCTCGTGGGGGCGATCGGCGGCGATCTCTCGCGCCGGGGCTTGGTTCAAGCCATGCTCTGGAGCGAGGAGGAGTGGCAGGCGGTCGCCTCCTTTTGCGAAGCAGTAATGCTAGCAAAGGAGGAGGCCGACCGCATTAGGCAAAGGCGCACACGCCGCCGCCGCCGCCGGGTTTCCGATCCCGATTTCCGGCCACCGTAGGCGCGGGCTCGCGGACGGTGGGCAATGGGTAGCTCGCTGTCTGTCCGTCCGGTAACAGACCGGTCCGAGCTCAGGTCGTCTACGGCGCGCACCGTTCCAGCGCGCCTCAAGGAGTTGTCAGCAAACTGTAGGGGTCCAGCAGGGCCGAAGCCTACTGGGGCCAAAGGTTATGCGAGAGTGTCACCACGGGCCTTGGGACAAAGGCAAGGAACGGAAAGGTAGGTTTTTAGTCAGTAAAAGTCTGACACTATTTCCCGCCCCACCCAAGGGCGGGATTTGTCATTGGATGATTTTACCTACCCAAAAAAAAAACCCTCAAAATAAGGGTATTAAAACAGTGGCGTAGCAAGTCCCACAAGGGCCCTGTATAAAAAGTACCACAGGGGCCCCGTTTTAAAAAAATTGGTACTTTTTTACAAATGCTTGGTTAACTCTTCGAGACGATTGTGGATAACATGTTGCGAATTTTTGCCTAGGTCGGGGCCCCTACAGGGCGGGGCCCAGTGTAATGGATACAGCAGATACGGCGTTAGCTACGCCCCTGTATTAAAGGTCATTATATCATTAAACCACTAGACGAACGTCGTTTCGCCACCGGTTTATGATGGACGTCCTACCCATATGTACAAAGTGTTTTTGAAGCATATATATTGTGTGGACAGCTAAGCATTGGAATTCCCTGCCGAAATCTGTTTTCTGATAGGTGCAACCTAGGCGTCTTGAAAGTCGAGAGTGATTCTAGGCGTGCTCCATCGTTGGCCACACCATCCGGTGAGATAGTGGTCAAACGCAATCTTAAGAACTTAATAAAATCTGGTTGTTAGCTTAGGTGGTGACTTTATGGAGACAACACCTGCTCTTCTTCTTAGCATAAAAATTTGATGCACCGATGATATTATCAGGAGGTTTAGCGAGGTGGTGTAACTATATGATGGTTTCACGCTTGCAACAAAACTTTTACGACTTTTAAGTCTATAGGACACCTACATCGAGCTGTAATTGTAATTGTATATATACATAAAATGCTTATAACTACAATCTACGAGTATCTTATCTTATTATTATTCTTTAATATCCTGGGCACCACACTGGGTACTTTTTATCCCGGAAAAGTATATACAATAAAAAACAAACTTAATTTTGCGGTTCGATCCCTAAGCCCGATTACTGTACCAACCGCAAATAATAAGTTTGTCGCAGGTTACGTCACCCGTTTCTATTGTAATTAGCCACAAAAGGCCCGCGCCGAGACAGAAGTATTAATACCGGTAAGTATTCTCGATAGATAACGTTCTACACAAATAGCACTTTACACAAAAAACTAATTGATAAGTTTCGTCGTTCACGCGAACGAAGTTGCGGGCACAGCTAGTTTTATATAAAAATGAATAGCTGTTCGTTAGTGTCGCTAAACCTCGAGAACGGCTGAACCGATCTGGCCAATTTTGGTCTTGAAATATTCGTGATAGTCCAGGGAAGGTTTAAACGGTGAGAAACACATGGAAAACTTCACAAAAAATAAAAACACTTATTAGGCGATACAAACTTTGCCGGGTCAGCTAGTACAAAATCTATAAGTACATATAAAAGAAAGTCGTTTTAGTTACACCATTTATATCTCAAGAACGGCTAAACCGATTTTAATGATCTTTGTTTCGCTGGATTCTTTTCTGCCCTGAATAGCATAAAAATATTGAAAAATTCACGTAAAAAAGTACCAAATATCCAAATTCATCGAAAAATTACAGAAACTGTCAAATACATTAGTCTCAATTATTACATTAATCGGTCATAATTATGTTAGGTCGTACGAAGTTAGCCGCGATTGAACTAAACTAACGAGAAGAAAAAGAACTCATTGGGCATCAAAGACTTCATCCACATCGATGTCAATGGGAAGAGTGTAGAAGCTTTTCCTATTGAAATAAAACCTCCTCCTTTTTGAAAATTGGTTACAAAGGTCTTAGCAATATGTAGGTATAATAATTACGTAAGTGAATTTTTTATCTCTTTACGAGTATGAATATAAATAGTCATGTTTGTGTTCTGGCGCACGCGCATAGTTTGATACTTATCTGGGATTTGAGAGACAGTGTTAAACACTGTCAACAATCTTCACTTCTGCCTTCAGAATAATGATAAATGTTTGTGAATGAACTTAGTGAAACACCAGCTGTTTTACCTAAGTTTGTCCGTTATTTTTTTTTAGGTTTACAGGTATTTATTTCTTTGGGAAAACAAACAGTTACACAAAGTGTCTTAATTAATAATACTTATTACATTGGGATCAAAGGTACATTCTACCTATATATACAATCGTGTTATATATTCGTGTTATTATGCCTTATTAGTATTATTTCTGTTGATTGTTCATTGACAACCCTAAATCAATCTCCGTTCACTCAGTCCATCCAAAGGTTGTCTGTAAGAAATTGCCCTGTGCGGTAAGACCGCCCATTGTACCCTTATTTTTAATCATATTTTTCCTATATGTTTTTGTTTATGCAGTGTGCAATAAAGAATATAATAAATAATTAATATCTTCAAATGGGATTTAGACAAGATTAATAATAATAATAATCTTTATTAGCATACATGATACATGCATTTTATGAATTCCCTAGCTCCTGCGCTAGTGTAAACTGTATATTAAATTCGTTTTTTCAATACACTTGCTCAGAAAGTGGCTCTTGTTGCACTACACTTAGGTACATAATGGCACCTGTTACCAAACTGTGACATTTTGATTACCATTACGCACTAGTGCTATAATGTAGCTATAACCTTTTTGTTCAACCTCTTTGTTTGTTTTAACAAATTTTGAATACGAAAAAAAAACATATTAAGTCATTGCGTTCGTTCAATAGTATAGGTAAATTAGTGTCTTACTTCCTTATTTCATGCAATTTCGGCCATTTTAACTTGTAAAAACGATTTATTTAATAACAAAACATATAACGTATAAATCGTTCGTTCAAGTAAAAATTGTTTTATTTTGTGGTTTATGGTCGCCATTTTAAGCGCCATTTTATGATGCGCGCGGATTTTGGTGTGATTTTTTCGAGTGAAGTTCTGTATTAATTAAATAAAATCAAATACTACAAAAACATTAGAAAATGTTACATCCTATTGTCACTAAAAATGACATTATCGTAAAATCTTTTCACGTAAGAAAACAATCAACGACTAGGCAATTTGATCAAAAGACTATGTAGCCATACTGCCATATAGCCTTCAGCTATGGATCAATTAAAAAAAAAAATTGATGCGTGCCTATGAAAACATTTAATATGTTACCGCCATATTATTAAATTTTTTCCTAGTTTTGCTGTTGTAATAATAGTTGGGTAAATTATTTTTCTTCACAAGTGTATTGAAAAACGTCGTATGATACACGTGAGTAATGTATGGTTACCGTTCTTGGCTCTCTTAAGACCCTCGCCACGGCTCAGGTCTTAATAACGCCTCAACGGTAACCATATACATTACACACTTTTATCATAATGTACTATAATCATCGATAATAAGATATCTCTAAAATATTAATATATATTTTAAAGGGTATGTACTATTTAACTAAATAGTTTTAGTGAAGAATGAGATTTTTGATGAATAGTAAATATTCCTTTTTTAAATTATTTTTTCTTTTGGCTTCGCTTTGTTTATTTATATTTAGCTTATATGTTTTTTCATGGAGAAAACAGAGGGAGAGAAAAATATAAATAAAATATTAATTTGAACTGAATTTTGATAGGATGGATAATGTAAGATATTTACAATGGTTAATCACATAGTGAATAATGAGCTAATTATAATTACAAAGAAAAATATTGATCAAACGCGCCTACATCTGTGTCAGATAAAAAAAATCTTCGATGATATGTATCGTAGTTTAGTATATGTATGTAATATGGGCTGGGGAGCAAACGCGACCATCTTTTCCGTATAAGAATGGCGTTTTTCACTTTGCCTGGTCAAGGCACGATTTTTCTAGGATCTTGGGTTGAATAAATGAAAATATAAAGTCCCTTTGATTTGCTTTGATTTGTTATCGCAAGTTACCTTCCAAAGGTTCCGAAAAAATGATTGGCTAAGTCTATAGAATTGTCATTTAAGCACTATCGAAATATACTATTTATTTTTAGGTGGGAAATTATCTAATAATTTATCTTCTCTTGCTTTGGGACCAGCGAGAGGGAGTGTCAGACATTTTCTGACTAAAACCCACCATGTTAATTAAGTTGCCATTTGTATTTCTGCACCGCGGCATTCTTTACATTTTGACTTTTCTAAACTCTTTATAACAGATAGAATATAAAGTCTCTCCTCACATTTAAGGGTTCCGTACCCAAAGGTTAAAAACGGACCCTGATACTAAGACTTCGCTGTCTGTCTGTCACCAGGCTGTATCTCAAGAACCGCGATAGCTAGACAGTTTCACAGATGATGTATTTCTGTTGCCGCTGTAACGACAAATACCAAAAAACAGAAAAAAAAATACGTGGGGCTCCCCTACAAAAAACGTGATTTTTTGACGGTTTTTGCTAAGGACGATACGGAACCCTTCGTACGCGAATCCGACTCACACTTGGCCGGTTTTTTATATCTTGAGTTGCGATAGTAAATATTCCTCGATACTATAGTGCTATATATACACTGTGTTGACAATTGTAACTCCTATATTCTTCACACGAGTGTGATAACATCTAATGTGGGCGATGCATGGCGAATGACGCCGATAGCGTCACACCTGTCGATCATGAGTAAATAGCCTTATGTAGTGCGCGTTCTGAAGTTCAATGATATACGAGATATGCGTGGTTCGATGTGCATCGATTGATACGAATATGTTTTATGAATGAAGCCGTCGTAAGCGCAGCTACTGTTGTAGTAGTGTAAATTAGGTGTCTGGGCACGCCATAATCATGGCGGTAAGTCTCTTCTTTGAGGCTAGAGAGGCATCTCGGAGTCCTCGCCTTCCGCATGATGCAGGTTCTCATCGGAAAAGTTAGATTCGGGAGGGTTCTGCGTTGAATACAGGCGGAAGAAACGCCCGGGTGTCACATCGCATCGCAATTTTGTGTGGAAACCCTTAGGCCTAGTTCTATATATATTCTGTTTATTATATATATGTTTACAGTTATCATACACAAGCTTAGCTCCATAAACTTCTTGTTATGAATCGCATGCAGCTCATTACTACTTTTTGCAGCATTTTTGTAGTGAATGTGCTGCAATGCTGTCGCTGGGGTTATACCTTCGCCTCCGTAATCACTGCCTGTTGGATACTTTATTAATTTTGTGAGGTAGGTAAGAGATTTTTAAGGCAAGGTTCTACTAATTTTGAACTTTTTTAAAAGGTTTGCTTTTTTTTTATTAAAATAGACTATATGACCAAGTACCGAGCAAAAATGAAAACACGATATAAATTAATTGGCTTGATAAAAAAAATAATCGCGAATTTGACCCTAATTTACGATTTCAAACGAATTTATCTACGAGATTACGTTACGGATATATTTGAAAGTCACCAAAAAAAAAGAAATAAAGCTTGTTATCTTGAATAGTTATTGTTTTTTTTTAAGTCGACATAGTCTCGGACGGAGTTCATAGAAAATACGCAGTGACTACAACCGGCCCTTAAGGAAATTTTAAAACCCTTGCTGGGGTCATAGGTCAGCTTCCGAAAGGAATACCCGGCCCCGGCACGATAGGCAACGAAGTAACTGGGTAGGTTTTTAGTCAGTAAGAGTCTGACACTACTTGCCGCTCCGCCCAAGGGCGGGATTTGTCATTGGATGGACCTACCATAAAAAAAACGCTGAAGCGGACAACGGAGCTGCTATGTCTGACTTACTATCTAAAACCACACGATTTTTCTTATACTGTCTCTGGCCGGGGGGCGGGAGAGTCTTTTCTCATCTTTATCCATCAGTAATTTTTTTTATTTTATTTATTTATTAGCCTGTTCTGTCCCACACCTGGGCAAAGGCCTCCACGCTTTCCATTTCTCGCGGACCCGCGCTTCTTCTGACCAGTTCTGGAGGAATCCGTCTCGCTCAACGCGCCATCTCCATCGCGGTCTGCCGCAAAAATTTAAAGTCTTTGCCTAAAAACAAGTTAACAACCTCCGTTATTATGCTTGGCTTCAGCCTAATTAATTCAGTTTGCCTGGTCAGACCTTCTATTGACATTAACAAGTACGGTTTACTTACAACAAAATTCAAATACTCCATTATTTGATCAACGTCTAATCTATTGTGCGTTTAAAAGCTTTATTATTTGTTTATACGCAGTAGCTCTGGTATCTATGTATATAAAAGCGAAATACCACTCACAGATTAATCTAAAGCTTAAAATTTAGAGGCAGGTATGTTCCTTATAGGGTGTAGACATTCGCTAAGAACGAATTTTACGAAACGCCGCTCCTAAGAGGGTAAAACGGGGTTTGGGAGTTTGAAGAAACGAAGAAACCGAGTGTCACGTAGGCGAAGCCGCTGGCAGAAGCTAGTTTTTTATATTTTTTAAAGTCACGAAAGTATGTTTTACTATAGTACACAAACAGTTCTACCTTTTCAGGATATGTATGGCTGTAGGCGTACCTATATCTGATTCATAGTACGAAATTTCATTTAGATTGTCGTTTTAAAGAGATTTATAATCATATTTTGATGCCTGCTCTGCATAAATTAAACATATTTATGAGTAAAATTGTGTTGACATCAGTTGATGAACCCTAGTCTAGCCTAGATGTATCTTTCTGTTTTCCTTTTCCCAACTAGCTTGTATTATAGAAAAATAGCTCTCACTGGATTGTTGTGTAAATACGTCTTAGTTTTATTACATCCAGCGTCAGGTACTGTGTCTTGAACTAATTATTATTGATTAACCTAATGCATAAGCATCGGTCAAGTGTTTCAGAAATTACTTATATCATTAACAATTACAAAAATGGCTCTCCGGAATACCTATCTAAGTTTTTGCCTAACGATCGTAGTTATACGTAAAAGGCATCGATTTACTACATGCATAAAGTAATGAATTTGATACGTCAACAGAAAACAGTACGCAATTTTATCTTTTATTGCAATAATTGGAAGTTTTCATACAAGATTGTGTTAATAACGGCTGTGTTTATGAGTAATTCATTTTCCGGATCCGGGTCCTGTGGATATTTGGAAAATTCCTGGTAAATCTGTTTAAAGAGAAAATATTAAAAACCATGTTTGTTTTAAAAACATCCACGGTTACTATTTAGAGTTTTTCTTACCGAGTTTGATCTATTAATAGGTAATTTTATAATTTTAAATAAATCATCGCAACTTTTACTTCCCTATTTTTATTAAAATCACAAATCTGAAATACCAGCACATTAAATCATAACCACCGTTAACTTTTATCTCAAACGTTTGCTAAAACGTAGTAATGTCAACATTACAATGCAAACTGCATTAAGACCCACGTCAGCCAATCAATACTGCTTATAATAAATTCATTGCCACGCCTAGGAAGCGCGGACTAACCAAAAGTAAGGAGCGAAACCCACACTTGGAGCGCTGAGGCCACCCGTTCAACATTTCATATGACCGCTCACTTAGTGCCATGATCGTCATCACAGTGGACACAAGCGTCAGTGAAAAAATCCAGTTCAGTGATACAAATTTTCATTGCCATATTTAAACACACACCGTATATAGACATGTCTAAACTGACAGTGACAAGTTTCACCAACAGAACGGGAAGCCCCTTCCAGAAGGGCAAAAGTCCGGAGGAAATTAAAATTGTGCATGAAGAAGTAATCGAGAAGAGCACTTTTGAAAAACAAAAGGAGAAGCAAAGCGAACTGATTCAGAAGGTTAATAAAAAGGCGGCGGAGTACCAGTCGAATAAACCAAGTTCTGGTGTGTTTACTGAGGTGGTATCCCACGGCGCTTTTACATCCAAAAAAGGGAATACAAATACCACAACCATTACTAGTTCTCCAAAAGTAGAAAGTCCGACTCCACCGAAGTCTAACGGATCGAATGCATCTAAATCCCTGCTCGGGTTCCCATCATCAGCTAATGATTTGGCTTTGGACGCAAAAACTGATTTAGAATCAGACGCAAACATATCAAAAGAGGTTAAAGACAAAGTGATTGAGAAACTATTTGCTCTAGTCTCGATGGTACAACACACGTACGAGTCGAAAGTGAGAATAATGACGGAGTTCGAGAAATATAAAGACACACACATGAAAAATGAGATGAGAAGAGAAAAGGAACATTCAGAACAGTTATACAAGCTTAACATGAATTTCCAAAATGAAGTTGTTCAAGCAATACAGAGGCTGAAAAGTGAATTAGACATTTCAAGAAATGTTAGTAAAAATGTTGAAGAGGGTAACAACAGTGCCAGTTTAAAGGATACTTCTATAGATTTTAATACCTTTGACGAAGTACGAGACTTCGATTTAAGTGAGAAAGGTGATGATACCGTAGATGAAACAATAGTAGTCACTCATGAGCGGTTTGAAGATGAGAATGCAAATAGTGATGTAATTAAGGATGAGTAATTTTGTAAAGTATGTTTAAAATAATTATAATACAATTAGTCATTAATAAAAATATAAAAGTTCTTTTTGAAGTTTTTTTTTTAACATTATAAAAGATATGTTAAAAATTGACTGCGTAGGTGCCTAATAAATTATACATAATGTTTTCTAGGTAATTTTCTTATGGACATTGCTTTGTGGCAAAGAGCCAAAGAGTGACAGTATCAGATCCTAGCTCCTTGAAACTCAATCATGAATATACTTCGTAAAATTTAAGATTTAATACATAGGTAATAGTATCACAAGATAGCTGTATAGTAATAAACGAGTATTTTATAGGTCAAGGCTGTATAGTGTTAATGATTATTTAGATGAGTAGGCGTGAGTGGGAAGCATATTTAAAACTTAAGAATTTACACACTACAGACGTAGTTAGACATTGATTAATTTGTTAAAAGAGTTGTGAACAACGCCATCTAGCTAATATCGTGAGAACTTTGTTCTGACATCGATACTTAAAGTTCAATATGCATAGAATTGATGGTTTTGTCAAGTTCTAAGTTTCGATTCTCTTTCCTGACTTCCAACTTCTAGTAGCTTCCAGCCGCTATTATGGCTCCTTTTTTGTAACTCTATACACCTCTCCCTTCTCGACAGCCTTTCCCTGGATAATTTCAAGAGGAATCTTAAAGAGAATCCTTTCATAAATGACATAATATTAGCATGTATGTATTTGGTATAATATCTATATTAAATTCTGAAATTTTCTTTTAAATTCCGTCGCCTTATTTTCGTGTAGCTCTAGATCTTAATTCAAAGGCAACTCCGTGTTTTTTGTTTGTGATCTATCTATAATTTGATAGCAGAAAAATCAGCTTTGCATAAGAATGACGCTGCATATCTTCGAAGAATAATATTCAACGAGCATATACTTAGAACAGCATATTCTTGGAATACGTTGCTTATAAATAGAATTGCATGGACTTTAAAGATATAATATATAGTTTTATGTTAGTGTCACACTTACACCGCAGACGCTCCGGGCGTCGGGAGTCGCAGAACGATTTCTAGCAAAGGCGCGGATTTGCGGTCGGCGAGCTACCCATTGGCCGTCTGGTAAGGACCGAGATGAAAGCACGTTGTAATCCATTTGGCCCTCAGACAGATGTAAGCAAGATTGACGAGATCAGTTAGGGAAAACGCCCACTAGGGCTGCGGAAGGAAGTTCGAAGGAGTTGCCATAGCTCTCGTTGGTTTTAGTCTGTAAAAGTCTGACACTCCCTCCCGCTCCACTCAGACTGGAAGAAGTTATCTGTTGATTTCCTACGTAAAAAAAGGCGTATTAAAAGATCGTACAAACAGATATTCTTTACGGACTATTGAAAGTGTCAGTTACCAGGGGTGCTGCCATGGTCTCTCTCCTCCACACACCAAAATCTTAATTTTGGTGAGAAGGAGATGGAGCTATATAGGACGACGAATAGCACTATCATTTTACCGCCTCTGAACTTACCGATTTGTGATGCCCATAAAAAAACACCGCGACAACCCGGTGCATCGAGACGCACAGTTTGGAAACTCTGCTTGACTCTAGCAATAGGTGTTCCTTAGTCACCTTTAGTGTCGATATTTAGGAGAATCATTCGACCTATTTATAGCAGGTTTTATAAAGAGTGACGCAATAAATTGTGTGGTTGCAATGAGACCATATTTATTTTGGTGAAAAATGTGAAAGTAGACGAGCATACCTGGGCACGCCATAAGCAGTGGCTGGAGAGGCGACACAGCGCCCTCACTTTCCGCATGATGCGGTAAGTTCTTGGATTCTGGTTGAACTGGATTCTGGTGGAGGAAACGCCAGAGACGGCGATTAACGAAGGTAATGTAGTCCTCCTGTTTTGTCATAACATAACTCACTCTAGACGGAGATATGATTTCGAACATGAATTATGTAGGTAGTGAAAGCGATACAGTCATTGGTTTGGTTATTATAAGCTAGAAGGGGTCAATACACCACAATTACATATTACATCAAATAAGTAATATAAATCTTGCATATACCTACATGATTCTCATAATTTGCTAATAGATTAACAATACTCAATAAAATTATTCACAAAATTCGCGAATGCAGTTCGATAGCTAAATGGCAATTCTCGCTAAATGAATAAAACTGGGAAAACCCAAACAACAAGAATACAAGACCGGTATGTTCATATTACTCGTGAAGACAGACTCAGCAGCACGCGAATCGTTTCTAAAGTTATTATCGTCTTATTTGTGAATTATTTTGACTATAATGTTTGAGACAAATGTTGATATTGAAATGTAAATTGTGTACAATTAGTTGATAACCTCAGTGTCAAGTGAATTGTAGCGGATTGGTGATATTGTCAGTAAGACTGAAGATTCAGCGAATTTTAGAGGTAAATATAGTATTTTGTTGTTGTTTTAACTTATTCTTAGTAAGAAGTTGTCAGTAAATAATGTAAATAAGGAAAATACAAAGTTCTAAATGGGTGTGTAAGCCAGTTTTTTGTCTAGTTATTGAAATGTGGTTTTGGTCTTGCTACGTACCCCATAATATGACATACATACTAGATAACATATAGTACAATCACTATCTAAAAGAAGAAAGTAAGTCTGTTAAGTTTTCACAGTAAAACTACAGAACTAATATTGATAGAATTTGGTACGGGGTAAACTTGGAACCTATGAAAGGTCACACGTTACTTTTTATTTGGCTTTAACATTGTCTTAGCATTCACAATAACCGAAATTCACGCGGAAGAAGCTGCTGGCAGAAGCTATTAGGGAATTAAATTAAAATATTTGGGAACAAATGAAAGACGTGAGTATATAAAAGCTTCAGCCAATGACAGTCAACTTCATTACAACAGTATTGACCAATATACAATAACATGTAATGCAATATTGTTATTTTTTCATGATTCCAGATATGACCCCATTTAAAAATATTCTGGCTGCCCTACTAATGGTACTAGTCATCGCCGAAGCGAAGCCAAAATGCAAGACCTTTGCTGATAATGTCGTGTGCACTGCAGGAAAGTCTGATTATAAACTAGTGAGAGGTCTAATATCTGATAATAACAGAACTACAGGGATAACACTCAGAGCATGCAGGATATCTGGCGTTGATTTTGAATCATTAAATGATCTCTACTCACTGACCTATTTAGATTTATCCCAAAATAAGATACAAAAATTAGAACTTGGTGTTATAGATGAACCTAAAAAGCTCACTCATTTTAATCTATCATACAATCAACTGGCAGATTTTCCTTTAGGACTTTTTGATCAAGTCACTGATCTAGAGGTCTTAGATTTAGAAGGAAACAAACTAAACAATCTGGAACTGGGTATTCTTGATACATTACCCAAGTTAAACCATGTAGATTTATCTAGTAATGCTATTGTAGGAAAGGATTTTAGTCCTTACATATTTGATCAGAGTCCTAACATTAAATTTATGGATTTTTCTAGAAACAATATGAAAGATTCTCCAGAAAATTTATTGCACGCATTTGAATCGTTAGAAATCTTAAATCTAGATAGGTGTTTCTTAACCGAAGTTCCAGCATTTGCTACAAAGCCTAATCTAAGAACTTTAAAACAATTGATATTGTCAACAAATCAAATATCAACACTTGATAATTCTGCTGTTTTTGTTAATTTGGATAGTTTAGAACTACTTGATCTAAGTTCTAATATTATTGAGACCATAAATGATAATGTACTGTCACCGTTAAAAGCCCTTTCAAAGGTTGATTTGAAGAATAATAAGATCAAAATTATACCAGATAGCCTGTTTAAAAATATGCCAAAATTGATAACAATCGACCTGTATGGAAATCAAATTGAAGATGTACCAGTGAATGCTTTTAGAGGAAGTCCCTTGAAGAATTTAAATCTATCAAATAACAAAATAACATATTTGCCTGATAACTTTTGTCTCGAGCTGAGAAACTCTGGAGGCAAAATCAAGAAATTTTTGATGGATCCAAATCCTTGGCAGTGTGCATGCCTTAATGATTTGCTAAAAGAATTGAAGAAATTTGGAATTGAATATAACAGTAGTAAATATGATGGAAGTCGTCCAGTGTGCGTAACAACGAATGAATTCAACTGCAAAAGACAAAAGAGCTTTAATGAAATGTATATTGACATGTTTAATGAAGTGAAAAGAGTCTATTTCAGAAATAAAAGAGCAGCGTAACGCCATCTGTTGGCTACGCTCAGAACTATAATGTGACAAGAGGTGAAGTGCCGCCACCTATCGTGATCTATATGAACAATGGGCGACTAGTTCTCGGTTTAACTGTAAGATGTCTCTAATTAAAGACTGAGTTTTGTATAATTTTGTTTTAATACATGTTACACATAAGTTGTTACACTTTTATTAATTTTGGCTTAATTAGTGTAGTTTGCAAATTAAAAGATGGAAATGCTATTTCTTAAATGTTGCTGAACACAAACTTAATAATGAAAAACAATGTTTGATTTTTTAATTAAGAAAAGTGTATAGGTTTGGGTTTTATGATTAGGCGATAATGAATAAAACTGCTATTTATACTAGTTTACAATTGATGTCGTCCATTTATTAATATATTTATTATAATAAAATTGTAAAGCAAGACTGTATATGTTATAAAGCTTTTATTGAACTTGCTTTTGCGTATTCTTTTAACTTTATAGTTGTGAATAATGTTTTAATTTGAATTATATTTAATAATAATTGCATAGACAATTTTGAATAAAAATGTTCAAATTATTTGAAAGAGTATTTGTAATTTTTAATTGTATTGCAGGCAGCAGCATTTATACGAATTAGTGCTGTGTTGATGATGACACTTTCATTCTTGATTGTACCCAGGTGGAGTTAGATACTGATTATTAAAAAGTATCTGGAAAAAAGTCGTGAAAACATGCCAGGCTCTGATGTTTTTTTTGTAGAAATATAATATCCGACAAAACTGACCATACGCGAAGTTACTTATAGTAAATGTACTGCGGATCTGTTAACATCATAGATAATAAAAAAGCCGAATCCACATTTTTTTTATGAATAAAATAGTGCAAAAGTAAATTATAGCTCTTTGATATTATTTCACTAATGGTCAAAACTAAGGTAAATTATGTTCAGCACTTCAAAGGCTCATCTATTATATAGGATATTTTAAAACTCAATTTAGCAAATGAACTAATAATCGTAAACAATGTTTTGCGATCATTATTGTGGATCGTTTTCTATTCATTTATAATTAAGTAAACTTATGTTTTTTTTTACTTTTTTGGATTCGATTCCATAGACTTGGAGACCGCACACTTGAGTTTAGAAAAAAAAATGTTTTCAACCGTTTATATATATGGGTTCTGTCGAATTTATTCACGACAAAGTTCGTTCGGTGATTTTGGTTATGAGTAATAGACTTTTAAATTTGTTAATATTGTTGATTAAAATAAGATAAAACTATTCATTAGAAGGTCCCTATCCCTAATGTATATTTTTAGTTTTGTTTGGTTATTCAGAAGCAAAAATCAGTATTCTTTTAATGTAAAAGAATGCTGCCAGTCTTCTTCAGGGCAAGTTTCTGGCGTGTCCAGAACTAGATGATAGCGATGTGCAGGAGTACTTCGACGTCTAAATGTATTTGATTTTGTATATAAATAAGTTCAAATGAACGTAGTTAGGTTTTAAACACTCGTACTTAATTTAGGCCATTTTGTTTAAAGCATTAGCAGCAAATCAATATAAACATTATATCTACAATTTAACAGTGAAATCTGGTATGTCTAGAATTTTATTTAGAAACCTATGGATTAGTTTTACTCGTAAATGAGATTTTAATCTTTGTTACATCAACTTAACTTTTAGTTTTACTTCAAAATCAAAGAACCCTGAAATATCAAAACACGTGCAAGAAATTTATAAAACCAACATCTGCGAAATCGTATTTTTTTTTCTAAATTTTTTTTCGAAGTTTTGGTAAAAAACACGGGCTCCGCTGTTTTTTAGCGCTTACAACACATATCCGATAGATTCGGTGCACGTATGTGACGGGCGTATGGATAGGGCGTGATGCTCTTTTTCAAAAAAAGAATAAGAAAAATATTCCTTGAAAAATATTTTATTTGTATTTGTAGTAACATTTGTACATAATTCGGTTTTTGTAAAGATTTCTTTGTGATTATATACAATAATTACCTCCTTATCAACGTATCTAGTTTTCTAATACTTTGTTTTAGTTTTTTTTTTAAGATGGTTAATATGGTTTTGTAAATACTGTATTGGTGAATAATGATATGGATAAAAGTCATTTGTCTCCAAATTTAAAGATTGAAAAATTGACAAAAAAAATACAAAATTTTAAATAAATACAACATTAAAAAACAGTTAAAAATACACACAGAAACCATCTACCATAAAAAAACATCCACCTGTACACATAGAATTTAGATATCTCAGGTAAAAAACTTTTTTCATAATAAATACCTCAAAAGCCTTAATTATCTGGCACGAGATCGCACAATTTTTTTTTCCTTATGTTTTTTTTTAGGAGTTGGTGCAACGTTCCGCGCCATTTGGCTGCACATCACATTATTGCTATAAATTTAATCTGTTGTTTTTATATTTAATCTGTATGAAATTGATGCTGTTTTATGGCGCAGCTTTTCATAATGCATTTGGTATTAAAACTGCTCACCCTGGTTTGATGACACCTAATTAACTAGGAACTATGTAAAATTAGCCCTTACACTTAGATCCGGACTAATTGTGTAACTTGTAATCAAATTGAAGATGTACAACATTTGCTGATGGAATGTGTCCGTGCTGGGCGATCTGAAATTAAATAGATTCGATGTACCTAGGTCTAATCCAAAGCATTTTATCAAAACCGAAATCGGAGGCTGCCAGAAAACTATGTCGTTTGATAGCGATCTCTCAGCAGTGATTTCCCTTGACATCCCTTTTTTAAGCGACTTCAAAAAAAGGAGGAGGTTCTATGTTCGGCTGTATGTATTTTTTTTATGTATGTTCTTAAATTGTATGTTAAGTTTTATATAAGTGTATAAGTTAATACTTTAGGTATGTATGTGAAGTAATTGTTATAAGGTACAATGGGGCTGACATATCCTACTTGGACAAAAGCCGCTAAATAAAATTTTGAATAAAAAAAAAATTAAAGCTGCTCACCATGCTTTCCTATATCGCCGAAATTAATATTAAGAGACGGAACGATATTATAACCTCAAAACACATATGTTTTTGTGCAGAGATTTTATAATTTATTACGGGCAACACTTCAATTACTGGTCCATAATAATTATGTATATTTGGTGGCCTAAAATAAGTAATAACCTCCCAGAATAGTAGATTTAAAACAGCATTAATCAGTAAGCAGTTATGAATGTACTATTCTGGTAAGTATTGTTTATTTTAGGCTGACAAAGTTGAACCCTTATACAGTTAAATTGTCTAAGGATTCAAGCCAATAACCTAGAAAGAGAAGAAATTTACCTAGGACCATTTATATAAAATAGTTTAAACAGAAAATTAAGTATCTTCAAATTAAATGACTAAGTATAGCTGTAAAAAGATTATTCTTCATTTTTATCTAAGCATATCTTGTGTAGAGACAGAAGACTTGCTATCATCATCATCATCATCATCATCATCAGCATCATCATCATCATCAGCCTTTTAATGTTTTTTATATATATATATATAAAAAACATGATCAAGGCTGATGATGATAAGATGATATATATATATATATATATATAGCAAGTACGTCTTATATCTCTACATAATACATATAATAAAAAAAAATTACTAACTTAAAAGTTAATAACAATAAAAAGTTCCGTATGGCGACATGGCCATTTCTTTTCATTTATGTAAACATAAATCATCAATTATATTAAATAGAGAAAATGCTGCACGCTCAATCGCCATTTTTTTTGTCGGTCAACATGTTCCGTGTGACATGGACACCTATATTATGGAACTTTTTATTATTGCTATCTCATTTCATATTCTGACTAACTTCTGCCAGTGGTTGTATTACATTATATTTGTCATAGTGGGTGTCAGTTATAGACTTATAGCGGATGCTTAGTCAAAGTCGAAGACAGAAAAAAAAAATCTTCTTATTTCAGAAACAAAGTAGCCTTCCTCGGGGTTCAATACCTACTCAATTATTTATTTCTTACCACAATGTAACCTTATGTGGTAGGTGAAACATTTCTTAGATACAATCGTGGACCCTGTCAGGGTTTTATGACGCATGCGGATTTGCTCCGCATGCTGATAATTTCAAAAGGAAAAAAGACGCATCCCGCGTGCGTATTACATGCATTACAATAAATTAATATCGTATGAAAAGGACATTTGCGGAGGTTACGCATGCGGATAAAATCCGCATCCGCAAATCCGCAAGATATTAAAAACAGCCTTAGCGATTTGTAAATTGGTACTTAGTGCAGGACATAAAAATTTTAAAAGTCAAAATTAAACGGTCTAAAGCGAGTTGTAAAACAAACTCGAAGGTTTAATAAACGTTTGCATCTGTGCAATTGTATGAGATAATAGTATTAGAATTTTACTATTTTCTCATACGTAGTTTTCCGCACTAGTGCGGAAACATTAAATGGCGTGCCTAAAAGCGGTAAGGATGGAAACGTGTTTTCGAGTAGTGTAGTTTTTGTACAAATTACTCGCGCTAATCGAATCAAACGATTGAAAAAAAAGGGATCATTCAAGTATTACGTAAGTAAGTAAGTATTTACTTACCTAGTCATCGTCAAGATAGGACCATATGGCAAAATATAGTCCAAAAGAAAGTTATTCGTTGCGATCACGACCCTCAGCATTGAAGATAAACTACGCGAGGAGGAGGACCTTAGCAACAAAAATGTGTTACAAAAATTATTTAAAATGCTTTTATTTGACTGGTATACAGTGGTATTCTCGTAAATATGTATCGAAGAAACAGGTGACCAAACATAAAATGGCGTGGTAAGCAAATATGGAGATCACTATGCTAAATCAATAAATTTTTTGAACTGAAGTGTGCCAAGGCCAAGTATGGAGTTGGTTATTTTTAAAATGACAAAGACGCTCTGGAGTGAGTTGCTTCTTCACTGCTTGGCAGGCGTTTAGGAGCAGTAATTATACTAGGAGTCATGAGGTAATGCGTTTCAAATGAGAATAGGATCGATTGCCATGTTGTGACGTCACGATTTACTGTCAAATCGAGGAACGACATTATTAAATTTTACTTTATTTACGAAAATTTTCATTTATTTACGAACTATCAACGAGAAAAGTTTATTCAGAATCCAGTTCTTCAATTTTACTCATCTCAGAGTTCTTCAATTTTGCCAAAGTTTCTTCGATTTGACAGTACGACGTGACGTCACAACATGGCAATCGATCCTATTCGCATTTGGAAGGCATAGTAGGTACTGCCAGAGCTACCGGGCTTGTTCAAGAGAGTCCCCACAGCCCTGAGATGCAAAGGACGAACTGAACGAACATGGGAAGGTAATAAATGGAGTAGGGAAAATAATTGGAATAAGGTAAATAAACTGAGCAAGGAAAAAAAGAAGTAAGGTAAATAAATGGAGTAAAGAAGGTATGTAAATACTACCTTTTCAATACAAGTGGGGAAAGTTTGTCATTGCAGCCGAGGTGAAATTCACCCGAACCGCACAGGCGAGGGTGTTATGGAGTCGAGTGCTGCAGTGACAAATCTCCACGTGTATCAAACGACGTTCTTCAATACACTTACGAAGAAATACGATGAAAAATCCACCAATAATAATCTATCTGCTATCGGAAAATTACGACGCATTTTTGTTGATTTTGTACTGAAGAAAATTTTCCAAAGTTACCTTACAATTTAGTTTTGATTTGATGGCAGTAGACTATCGCAAGTATTTTTTACCTCAATCACATAATCTGGCGGCGTAGTATCTTAAGGATTCTCTTCAAATCTTCTTTTTCACAACTATCACAAATTAATAAGTTTGTTAATATTACGTGTACATTTTTCCCGCGCATAACCGTTGCAGGTTGAAGGAGAAGCAAAGGTATCAAACCGTATACATTCTAATATTAAAAATATAAAAATTCAAATATTTTTGAATTTAGAACGTTCAATTGTTCATTTGTTGGTATTAACAAATTATTGCTTACGTAATCATGTCTATTTATTATATTCTGTTCAAAAACACAATTAAAATTTTCATTAAGTATTAAAACCTTAAAAATATCCTCTTTGCTTTAAAAAAAAAAAAAATTACCCTTGACCGTGACGAAATAGGAATGAAAAAAGCCCTTGTTTTGATATATTTAAAAAAAGCATGCGGGTGATAAACATGCCATATCGAACCTAATCATAGTGCGATAAGAGGCAGTTTTAGAGTAAAAAGTTTTCTTACTTTCAAAATCAAAACGTTTATTGCAAACGAAGTGTACAATGTTAATATTATATTACTTTGGTACTTGTAATTTAGCAGCTTTTTTCAAACATTACAGTTACCATTGATCCCAAGCCGTTGACAGAGCATACGAGTATGTTCCAAGCGTTCCTCAAAGAGATGTCAGCGAACCATAGGGGCCAGCAGGGCTGATGTCCGCTAGGAATTAGCTGAAAAGGGAGCCCATGATCTTAGAACGCAAAAGGCAACTGAAAGACACAGGTGAAGGTTTAGTCAGTAAAATTAAGACACGCCCTCGCGTTCCATTCGGAGAGTCATTGGATGATTTTCCACCTTAGAAAAATGCCAACCTTATACGTTTTAGACTTTTTTACAATCGTTTTCGCTGTTAAAATGGCATTACATCGAGGCCCTCTGCTCTCAGAATATTAAAAAAAAAACACTCAATTCCTAACAACAGTTGTCACTAACCACAGATGTTTATTAGATCTATAATGAACACTTTCTATGCGAATTCGGCGCGAAATCGTAAAGAAAGCAAAAGTATGCCGCAGCAGCTGACGTGGCACGAGCTCCATCCGACTTTGTTAGCGAGATGATAAAAAAAACGCCAAAAAACTTTGATAAAAAGGTACAATTTGGCAAGGAAGTTAAAAAGACAGGAAGAGGCGGCCGTACTGTGGCTACTTCCGCGGTTTTGATGGAGCGATATCTTAATGTGGATACGACGTGCGACAAATTAATCCATCTGTCTAAGGTAAGCGCTAGATAAATTTGCCATAAAATGCAGTGTGACTCAACTACATTTATTGATAACATCAATTTCAAAAACAGAAATAAACAAATAAAACTGTTCCTATTTCGACTTCTATCGTGATTGTTTATTGTACCTGGGAAGAGTTATTATAGAAAGATCAATGTACTTTATGGCAAATTTATCTGGCATATTTTGTCCCGATGGCGGGCAAAAGCCTCTCTGCCTGTTCCAAACAAATTGAGCTAGTAGTTTCATTAGGAGTCATCTTTAAAGTTCTCTATGGTTACAAAATAACAATTATTATTTTAAGTTAATTAAAACGGAATCCCGCTCCAGACACGCGGTTTATAAAATATCAAAATATAAACGGTGACACTGACTAATACACGTGGAAAGTTAAGACACTAGGTATTTGCTTGACGAGGTGAGTTGGAGCTCTCTGGTTAAAGTATACCAACATAAAGTTTAAATGGTTTTTGTATTGGAGTATTATTAAGTCAAGGAAATGGTTTTTGTTAAGATTGTATATTTCACTTAATTGAACTTAGTCATACTAATACTTCGAAATCTACCTTATTCTGAGTGCTCATAACTCCACGCGTGCTTAAGTATAGCACTATGTATACACCACACGGTGCATACTAGTAATAGGTGTTACAGAAAAAATGACACTTATGATGTCAACAATTATTTTTTATGCAATTAAAAACTACTTTTTTGCAAAGCGTGCGGTGCCGATAGTCTTAGAACATCGAAAAGAAATTTTCTAATGACTAATCCAATTTACTTAAAGAGTTTAAAATTCTAATTTAATGTGTAACATCGGTCACCTGTCGGCTAATGATATTAGACTGCAAGAATGAAGTTTTGCCTTCAAGCCATTGATTTATAAGGCAAAAGAATATAAAGGTGGATTTGTATTTAATAATGTAGACTACATTATGTTATTTGCCTCTTTATTAATACATACTTTACATACAAATGCTTAAAGGTATGTTATAGAAATTGAGACAATTGTTAATTGTTAAAAAATATTTATATTAACCAAAAGATTTTTGTTAAATATTGCCATTTTATGTGCAAATTTAATAAAATCCTTTATGATCATACTTTGTATAGTAGGTAACATATGTTTTACAAGGTTAAATTACTTTTAACTTTTGATAATAAATTGCTTTTGTTAATGAATTTTTAGTTACTTTTAATTGTGACCAGGGAATATAATTTCAGCACCTCGTCCATCCAGAACATGGTCTATCGGTGCGCCAATTTTTTATTCAAGTTAAAGAGTGAAGAGATAACAGAGTTATTTTCGCAGTTACAGTTTAATCTCGCATTAGTATAGCTAATACGTATTATTTGAATAATGGCTATTTTAAATATATTATTATAATTATATTATTTATATATTATTCGTGCCATTTTTAATCTAAATCGATTTATTGTCTTGGGTGCGGGAAGTCATCATAGACTTCAACTCTCTGCAACTGCATTTTTCATAATGATCTTATCCATGTTATGCTTCGAGCAAAGTAAAGGGCCATTGCTTTTTTCTTAATTTGATCAACAATTGTTCAGATCATAATAACACACACTCCGTAGGAGTGGAGAAATTAAAAAAAACGTGGCTCGTGCTTATGCCAACCTTTTTTTTTAATTTTTGGGCACAGACTAATGCCATTCGCTTTTTTATTTCTTTGTGTTTTCGTGCAATGTAGTGAAATTAATTTTGGAAGCATGTGTTTATGACAAGAGGAATAGTCCGACAGATGCAAAAGAAGAATTTTAGTCTGCCTAGTGCAAAAAAACGTTAAAATTGAGAGTGTTTTTTTTCTTTGATGTATTTTTTTTTTGGGAAAAATAATTATTTACTTACAAGAATATTCACATGTTGGGTTCTAATGAGTCTAATAAAATGAAATGTTATTAAAACTATACTGAATTGAATTTAATTTAATTAAAACTACACTGGGCCCGCGAAGTGGATAAAGCATTTGAACATTAAAAGGCCGATTATGGTAAAACTATACTAATGTTATGTTAAATGTTTTACTGCAAAATTAATATTTTATAAAGTTACTTGACGATAATTAAGAGTTAATTATGTTATCGTTAACAGTGGGGAGAATACCAGTAATTATTAAAATGATAATGGTTATTTTAATTCAGGTATCAGGTTATAGTAAAGACGTAAATACAAATAGGTAAGTAAACCATAATTAAATAATTAAAAAATACTAATCGATTCTCATTCTAAAGTTGAAATTCAGTATTTCAACTTTAGAAAGTGAATGTAAAAAATCAAATTGATACGAGCAAACTGAACAAACACACTGCAGTATTTTGTTTGCTCTTATTTTGAAATATCGATGGTCAAGAGCGTATGAAATAAAAAATAAAACACAAAAAATATTCACTGAAGTGTGCATTATCATTCAATATAAACAAATACCATTAAACAAATTAAGTATTGCGCGATCGAACAACGGAAGTTTGGCACATGCCGCGATCAAAAAACGTCAGCGCTGCCAACATAAAAAAACCATAGTCTTATTTAAACTTTTTTTTGTAAACCGCGCGCTTTTTAGCAAGTATTTTTTATCAGTGGGCACAAAATGTTTTTATACTGACCAGATGTTGTATGCAGATGACAATTTTTTATTTCTTAGTGCAATTTTTAGTGGTTTGTCGGTAGATCGGACTTTTTTGAAGGCAGATGGTTTGCATATTTATATATTTTTTTTGTTTAATAGGCAGAATGGCTGAAAAAAAAACGCGCGTGCGCTATCAGCTGCTTGTTATGGAATTTGCATAGGTAATAATGTTAATGTAGGTGATGAATAGCAAACGTGTGGGCATTGTATTGAATTATATATTGACGAGTTATTTTGGTGTTTTGTATTTACGTCTCCGTCTGAGTTTGTGAAGGAACTGAAGTGTCTCATCTGTGAGCCTTGATTCGTGATATAATTTGAAGGATATTTGGGCATATTATGGTTCTTCAAATGTCATTTATTGAACAAGACTATTTTACCAATCACTAGACACAGAAAAACATGACATAATCAAACCTCTAACACCAATGCGGCGAATAGCAATTTCACGATAAAATTATTAGAAAAATCTAAACAAGATGCAGTCGCGTGCCACAAAGTTGTACAAGCACAAACCGCTTACTTATCATAATCAGGCAATTATCTTATGAGAATGTTGCACGATGAAGCTTTTTGTGGCTAAGTTGCTAACCGAGACGAATTTCGCGGAAATTAGACAGTAAGGGATCATGCGAGATACTTTTATAATAAAATAAAATATAATTGCCATTCAAAAACAAATAAGTCGTGTGCCTGCCTGCGGCTTGGCCGACTATCAAAAGATTCTTGATTTGAATAAATCAATCCCTTATAGAAATGCATCGATATACAGGAGATGTCAGTTTGATGTAGCTCAAGGACACACTGATCTTTTAAGACGGTTTTTAGAGCAATAATGAGTAGGCTTCATTAGGTCTTTCTGAAATTGGCATTTTTTAGGCTTAAATGCCGTATATCTCAAGGCTAGTATAGTACGTGGCAAATAAGTTGAACCGATTGCTATGGTTACGCGCAGCCCGTCACTTCGATTGAGACCCAAAAATCGGTTATAATCCTCGTCACAGAAGTTGAACCATTATGGTGGTCGACCTTAAAAGTGCAGTAACTGATCGGTTATAAAGACATAATTATATTATTCTGTAGATACAACAGCTAATTCTCAATTCAAAATTTAAATAAAATGGAATGTCTCATAGACAAAATTCTTCTTAGTTTAAATGTGGTATCGCGAAGTGCAAATAAGGCTGAAGTGTCACACCCTGTATCCGAGCACTTTTTCCTAACGTTTAGAGGTCGCTTTTTGAAAGGTTTTTTCTCCATTTCGATGCCAATTATGCACATTTTTGCCGACGCGGTTCGTTTGGCGGACGAGCGTTCGCCCTCTTCGAATCTCATACTTGCTTCAACGGAATCCTTCAAATAAAAATCGGGTAGGACCCTTTTTGTGATGGTTTTTGTCCGTATATTGATGAGTCTTCCAGATTTTGAAGGAATTCCTGAGAGGGCGTCGAGGACAGACGCTATTGTGTCGTAGAACCTGATTTCTGTAAGTTCTGGAGTCCTGTAACATGTATGTAGGTAGCAATAGTGATAATGTGCCCTTTGTGCGGTTAGAGATGGAGGTGAACATTACTTTAGATTCTTTTCTCACCGAAAGCCGCACACTAATTTAGTAATGCATCTAATTTACCCATTTGGTTTTGTGTAGGCACATAGTTTGTTACCAAACCGCACTGGAACCGCGTGGTAGATTAATCAATCCCTCTCTTATATAGGACGCCTAAGTCCCAGCAGTGGGAACATTATAAGGCTTATTAATTATTATGTTAGGGTATGTTAATAAATGCCATGACATTTTTCAGTCCTAGATTTGTCAATCAATATTGGTCAATTTCTTTGACATCTTTGACGCCTCTAAATAGTTTACTAGCTTGTCACGTTTTAGATTTCTTAATCGTAGAAATAATAACAGGTAATTTCAGCAAGAGCGTAGAAAAACTAGAGCATTTATAAACATGATGACAGTCAGAGCAATTGCCAGCAGCAACTAACACACACATTTGTGCTCCAATAAATTCGCTATTACAACCCATTAATTTACTGTTTTGCATAGAACGTGCTTTGTATAGCCAACCTAAAAAAAACACACCACTTAAATAGACCATAGGCAAAAAACTTCGCAGTTTCGTTGCACAGGTATGCACGTAGTAATCCTATGTGACAATGCCAGTCCACCTGTCAAAACAAGACTGGCCGTACAGGTGGACTCACACCTGACAAGGGATGAAGAAGGGGTGAGAGGGGGATGACCAGGTGACCAATACTATATTGAAATAACCCATTAATGGACCTTACACGCGGGATGATCTATCATTTATAAGCCCTTTTACATTTGTGCTTATTTCTTTAAATAGACTTTTCTCGAGTGACCCAGTGGGAAAATGGGATGGCCAGT
The DNA here is from genome assembly GCA_958295575.1 of Leucania comma. Classification (NCBI taxonomy): domain Eukaryota; kingdom Metazoa; phylum Arthropoda; class Insecta; order Lepidoptera; family Noctuidae; genus Leucania; species Leucania comma. The sequence continues at coordinate 7,538,329 of OY282483.1, forward strand.
ATTAGGTCGAAGTGTTGCCACGTAATATATGAGGTAGTATTTATTCATGGTTTAGTTTTTGCTGCTCGATATCGGTGTTCTGGCTATGTAAGGCTGTGTTGAATTTAAATTGAGGAGTCTATACTAACTAGTATTGAGGACTGCTTAACTTGATCAAAAAACGCTCTTTATCTGAGTTTGACTTCATTATGTGCTGCATTCGTCATTGATATGGCAACACGTGTAGATACTTTGTTTCTCATAGTTGTATGGACACCGTTTTTTAAAATTGTACATACATAAGTCTAACTCCTGTCTAAATTTGAGAAGCAGTTATAGGAATTCATTACAAATGTATTTTAATCAAAAATAGGATCACACGGAAATGGTATACAGGTGGTATTTCATCGAAGAGTTATTATAATAGTAGTAAATTATTAATCCCTCTTATACCTACCAAGTAAGTATAGAGTTAAGCCAGTCAAACTAGATGCAGCGGGATACCAGCATTTTATATGGAGTTACTGCCTCTCTGACCTTGGTAAGACTGGTGTTAGATTTTCTTTCTTTTGACTGGATAGTCATCATTACGGAAGTGTGAATGTATCGAATGTCAAAAATCCACAAAAGACACTCAGGACCAAAGAATTTACTCGTTTTCCGAGGTACGAGGTGCAAACTGACCTCAGCAAGCAGCATGTTGCTTAGCTTTGGAGATCGAATCGTTTCTCTCAAATTTTTGGGTTTTTTGTGGCGGGAAATCATCAAATAACCCGCTCTGGGTGGAGCTAGAAGGATTGGCAAACTTTTACTGACTAAAACCAACCTGTAATCGTTCAGTTACCGTTATAAGCTGTCCAGGGTCATAGTAGCTCTTTCGAATAATCCAACATTCGCCTTAGTTAGGTTCAGTAGTATTTTGCAAGACACTAACGCATCCACTTTTTGGATTTAAAGGAGGACTGAAGTTCTGAAGTTACACACCACACAGTGAACATCTAGAAGAACAGGCTGTAACTACATATACAATATTATTTTGAGTAGGTATATGTCAAACCGGATACATCTGTCCAGTATTTTTATAAGAAACTACGTACAAAATTTCAAAACTGTTTCATGAAAAATCACAAAGTTATAAGCTTTTTGTTACCTGGTTGGCCGCACAAATACGTGGTCACTAGGCCATCTAGGCGACTAAGGAGTTGTTTTGCACCCGCACATAATACCCGCTAAGACCTGCCGTGACTTGTGTTGCACTTAGGTAGTATCGGTGGTGTCCAACTTGTGACCTTTTTAAAATATGGTGTAAAAAATATTAGAATCGATTCAGTTACTGATTCTGAACGAACTGTATTCATGTTTCACATATACTAAAACTAATGTTGTGTAAGAAGTCTTTAATAAAGACATATCACTTAAGTATCTAATTGGTCTTAAAGACACGCTTCTATTTTTGGTGATAACATTTGAGAGGCACCTGTTTGAAAGTACCTACATATTTATAAACTTTAAGAGTAAACCCTGAAGGGACAGATGTAAGGCCCGAGCTAAATGCAAATATTTGAGATAATATTATATTTTTAACTGTCTACGAATATTATTATAATTTGGTTATTTTTGTAAAACGAAAGTACTTATAATGTGCATGCAACAATGTAGAGAGAACTTAATCTTTTTATTACCAGTTTTTTTTTTAAGGCACTCGAGAACTTCTGGCGTAGAAACTTAAAATATTACCTACTAAATAAGAAATAGCTTCATATCAGTGAAAGACTTAACATTCACTTATCAAATGAGTAGGTTACTTTTATAGATTACCTTCTGCAAATTAAGGAACAAAAAATGTTATCACTTATAAACTATAAAAAGTGGTTTGCGTTTTTTAATTCGCTGATAGAAGTTTTTTAAACTGCGGAAATGCAGAAAACCGTGGCTTTTTGACATTTAGGAAATCATAGACAAGAAAACATCTATTCCATTGTGACCAACACAAAAAAAAGGTATTTAAAAGCGCTTAATCATTTAAAAATAGAATCACCTCAGCTGCAGTAACACTAAACACAGTAATTCGCGTTTGTCGAAAGGGTTTAAAACAATACAAATAAAATATTTGTGTTGTGAGCACATGCCATAATCCTTTTCGCAAACACGTCTGATAGGATTTTTACCACCGTTGCAAGTCAAATAGAAAATAAGCTGATGTTAAGCGAGGGGTGCTGAAATTTACACGTAACAGATTATTACGGAATAGAAAGCCATGTCATGAAAATGGCAATAAAAATGGTGAGGATGGACTGTAAGCGAATATACAACTTTAATTTTAGTATATACGAAATCCGAAACACGTGCCTAGTATTTTTATGTAAAGAATCTATATATGTACAAAATTTCATAACTGTAGAATGAAAAATCACAAAGTTATATAAGCTTGATATGTGACCTGGTTGTCCATACAAATACATGGTCACAGGGCCATCTGGGCGACTGAAGGATTGTTTTGCTCCCGTACTCAGCTGTATGCTAGCACCTAGTATCGGTGGAGTCTAACTTGTGCCCTTTTTATAAATATTTTTGAGAAAAAATATAACATGGTGTAAAAAATATTGGAGTCGATTCAGTTACAGATTCTGAACAAATTATATTCAGGTTTCGCTACTAAAAATAGTGTTGTATATAGATGAACGGGAAAAGACATGTTGCGATCACAAATCAATTGGAATAAGTAGGTATACCGGAGGATGAATATGATGAGAAAACCATGTTTAAAAGCAAGAATGAATCTTTAAAGGTTATAATTTATGGTTAGGGATATGCTCTTACTGCGGGATCTTTCAAGAGTTACCTTTGAACACATAGACCAATTAAAGAAACACGGTTTTATTGTATGGCAGTATAAGTCTGACACTCCATTTCACTCCACCGAGAGAAGTTAATTGATGATATTGTACCTCAAAAAAACCGGGCAAGAGTGAGTCGGACTCGCACACACACGATTCCGTATAAACTAGCTTATGTAAATAGTTGAATTCCCGAATCGAGTGTCGAAAATTTATTCGAATGTATTTTTTTTTTGTGTTGGGTTTTCAGATTTTTTCGTATACTTGTGCTATGAGACCTTGCTTCATGCCAAACTTCAGGATTCTAGGACAACGGGAAGTACTCTGAATTTTGATTCCCTTGAAAGTGTCGAAATAAACGGTTTTTTTTTGCGATATAAACGACCGTATATTTTTTTTTGCGTAAACTTAGAAATTTGATTTTCTTCACAGCAGCCCTGAGTTTATGATTTTGATTTCAACTTGATACCTTCACTCGTTCTTAAGATAAAGGGTCTTGACAAACAGACAGACAACAAAATGATCTTTTAAGGGTTCCGTTTTTTCCTTTTGAGAATACTCTTGCAGCTAAAATGGAGATTGATAATAATAAGTTACTTTAATGAAAAAAAAAAAAAAAAAACAAAAAATATAACATGATCTAGATGGCCAGTATGACTTTATTCCAGTGTACTTAACATTATATTCTCGTGTCACCACATAGATCTATATAGATAGAAGCCTTGTCTATGAATTTAATGGGCCAATTGAGTCTAGAGAGCTTTTAGATTAGTCTAATGCGTTACTTCCTCCTTATACGAAGCACTTATAATTTAACCGTTTTAAACACCATTTAACTTAATTTATATTAAACTTACTACTTGGGGATAATGTAAAGGGTTTTAGCAAAATAATATGCCAGTATTTTATGTAAAAGAATGTCAATAAGATCTTCATCTTCCTCGTTTTCGAACAATCTTCCACCTGGCCGTAAAACTTGCCTTAAATACCAATTTTATAAGAATAAAATTATGGAAACTAGCAACTATACTTTATTTTTTTTATCATCTGATAGCTTGTCTACGTTTTATAATATATCTACTAAAGGTGTTCGCTGAAATATTAATTGGACTTTTTTTAATGATTCAATTCAAGGATAGGGAATTTAATAAAAAAGTTGTAAAACCCTTTTATTACATCACAGCATGTGTTGAGAGCAGAATGGGCGCGTAAGTGATGCTTACAATAGACTCGTGCCGATTTTTTTTTTACACGGAAGTCGATCGGCGAAAGCAAACATTTGACAGCCACAAAAGACTGGCACACTCCACTCAAGATCGAGTTTCTTGAAAAAAAAAAAGAGAAAAAAAGATAGCACATGCCGAAATCTGATTACACCACCATATTTGATCAAAGGGTTGCCGTTTTGCCAAACATTGTTGATCACAAAAACTATTGGAACGTAGGAGTACCTTTTTGCACCCGCTTGTTTTTTGTGGAAAAAAATGCAAAATCGATTTCGGCAGATGTCCACAAATAGAAAGGGTTTGATAGGCTTTTTTTTAATAAAAAAAAATGGCGGACGTATCGGCTGTAGACAATGGATGGACCGTTATGGATCGACTGTCAAAATTCGCCATTATTGGAGCTAAAGAGTTATTTTGTTGTATCATTACACTGATGTGTTAAATAGCGGTTTTCTGTTGTAAATTGGGCATTTTTTTTTAAATATTAAACGGAAAAGGATGCATGGTTTTTAATTTTTTCAGGGCGTTTTATAATCGTTTAGGAGCCATCTGTATCGGTCCAAATTATATATTCTTCCTACTTAATGGTTATTAACATTTTTTTTTTCCTTTTTTCGACGCAATTACTTTGTATCGATGGCTTACTTTATGTTGGAAATATACTTTCTAAATCAAATAAAAATAAATATTCTTGGGTTTTTTTCATGGTAGGTAAAATTACCCAATGAGATAGTCTCAGATTCTTACTGACTAAAGTCCTACCCCGTTCCTTCATTGTCTTGGTTCCAGGGCCCTGGTATGCATTTTCACAGTTTCCCAAGGCCCCAGAGTAGGCTTCGACCCTGCTGGGTCCCTACAGTTTGCTGACAACTCCTTGAGGCGCGCGGTAACAATGCGTGCCGTTGACGACTTGGGCTTGGTCCGAACTGTTACCGGACGGACAAACAGCGAGCTTCCGATTGCTCGCCATCCGCAACCCCGTAATAAGTACGTAGAAAATGGATGACGGAAAATTAAGCCTACCTAGTATATTTTAAGGTTTTATTAATTTACCGTTTTTTAATCGATTCTATTTTCGTGCAGAGGTTTTATTATAAAATATTAATATTAAATTGAGCAGATTTATGCTGTTGTTGAGTAATTGTCCGTGTTTATGTCACGATATATTTCATCGAAACCTTCATATGGCGGAATGTTGTTTTAATTGTGCAAGGATAACGTATTTTAATTTAAAACTTGCATTTTCATATACGCAAGTCGTTACTAAGCTGATTTTGTTTTATTATTTAAGTTGTCTGTTGAATTTTTTGATGCCCAATAAGTTCTTTTTCTACCTGTTTGTACATATTATTATTTTTAATTTGTATATATACCTATTAAGTTTGAATAAAGTAAAAAAAAGGAAGTTAGGTAGGCCTTTGGTGTGGGATGCAACTTGTGTCGATACCCTTGCGCCATCCCATCTTCTGAGTACGGCAGGCTGTGCTGGGGCGGCTGCTGCAGGTGCAGAAAATCTCAAACGGCGTAAATATAATAACCTTATCGGTAGTTACATGTTTGAGCCGTTTGGGGTTGAAACACTAGGGCCATGGGGTCCGAGCGCTCATCGAGTTGTTCGTGACATCAGTAAACAGCTAGTCGACTCTTCGCGTGACCAGAGGGCTGGGCTTTTCTTCGGTCAACGAATCAGCATTGCCATCCAACGTGGCAATGCTGCCAGCGTTCTGGGCACTTTTCCCATTGATATCGATGTGGATGAATTTTTTGATGCCCAATAAGTTCTTTTTCTACCTGTTTGTACATATTATTAATTTTTAATTTGTATATATATCTATTAAGTTTTATATCGAACTAGAAATCCATGTATGAAATATTGAAATAAATTAAAAGTAAAAAAAATATATTTCCAGTGGCCTGTTTATTATTGGATATAAATTTATTTATTTAAAAATTTATTTAATATGGATTTTTTTTGCATGATTGTTATTGTTTTTAGTTATTTTTGTACCAACTTACGTAAAGCTGGGCGTTAATTACTTCCGTTCCGTTTAAGTTATCTCTCAGATATGATTTTTATACATCCACTAGTTTTTTTTTTCACTAGTTTCTGCCAGGGCCTTAGGTTTCTACATAAAAACTTTGGACCTCTGTTTCATCCCCTTAGGGGTGGAGTTTCGTAAAATCCGAAATAAAAAGTAAATATTAAAATCTTATCGCATGTACCTATACACTCTATCAGGAACGTACCTGCCAAATTTTAATTTGGTAGGTTTTTTTTTTTTTAGTTTGTTGGTGTTATAGTTTCTGAGATTTATTTAGTTTAATATGAGATTATACAGCGAATAACTTATGCCTAAGTCATTCGCTGTATAATCTCATATTAAAAACTTGCTTAACTTCAACGGATTCAGAATACGGCCGCAGTTTTTCTGAGACCAGTCTAACGCCTAAAATGGTCAGACGCCACACTTCATTGGGATTCAAACTAAGTAGCCTAAGTTTATATTTAGTGTACATACCATGTTATAAAGCTTTCCAACTCTTTACCGCCTTATTCCAAAACGCGATCAAAAATAGTTCCGGGACTATTACTAAGCTTAATCCTGATTAAACGCTATCTAAATGTAGTTTTCGGGATTATTACTAAATTTAATACCGATTAAAAACGATCTAAATGTATTTCCGGGACTATTATTAGGTTTAATGCCAATTAAAACTAGTAAAAGGAATAAGGCGGTTAGTGTTTACCTACGATTAATATGTGAATTTAATTATTTTTTCTTGATTCTGGAGCTACGATGTTCTAGTGTATGTTTGTGTTTGTTATTCGAAAACGTTAACGTTATGACAGATTTTTGGGATACTTATAGGTACATATTTCTTAGAAAGGTACAAATTGACAGAAATTGTATATACACTTTCCACTTCTGTCTTAGACCCTAGGGTTAGGCAAAAGTGAACCCCGGGGCCCTGGAACGAAGGCAATGAAGGAACAGGGTAGGTTTTTAGTCAGTAAGAGTCTGACACTATGTCCCGCTCCACCCAAGGGCGGGATTTGTCATTTGATGATTTTACCTACCAAAAAAAAGCATGGATGATGAATATGATGATATAAAATCTGAAATAAAATAAATTGAATGAATTTTGTTCCAATTTACAGTCAAATTATCCTCATCATCATCATTTCAGCCGAAAGACGTCCACTATTGGACATAGTCCTCCCCCAAGCGTCACAATGACCGGTCCTGTGCGTCTCGCATCCATTGGACTCCAGCGACCCTGACCAGGTCATCGGTCCAGCTTGTGGGAGGCCTTCCAACGCTGCGCCTTCCGGTATGTGGTCGCCACTCCAGAACCTTTCGGCCCCAACGGCCATCTGTACGTCGTGCAATGTATCCTGCCCGTTGCCACTTAAGTTTGGTGATTCTACGTGTTATGTCGGCAACTTTGGTACCGTGTCTTAGTCAAATTATACAACAAAGTTATCTGCAGAATGATTTGAAGATAATGCAAAATAAGAAGCCTAACATTGTAGTAATTGGCTCTGAAGCAAACAATCCTATTATCGAGTTTAAGAAGAAAATATCTTTCTCGCCACAAAAAGTGATTAAAACCTTCTTACATTTGATCGGCCATGCAGACCAGAAACTGAAGACCCTTCCGTCGACAACACATGGCAAGTTTGGACTATATTTTTAGGTTATTAAGGTTCGTAGTTGTTTAGTAAAATTCTTAGAGAGGTTAGGATTTCTGGTAATTCTTTACTATGGAACGCGACGTAAATTCTATCTTGAGGGTCGCCTTGTATGGACATGAAAGGGAAAGCCCTCGGCTTCGAAATAAAACGTATCGGTATTTATTGTTCTGAAAAAAGTTGCGTCTACAGTTTTTATATTTAGAATCTTTGTCACGGTGGAAATTTTAGGAATTTTCCGACTTCGTGAGAAGACTTTCATGTGCGATGTGAATAAAGGGTTTTGAGAGAAAAGTAAACAAAAAAGATGTTAGCACATTCCGTCAATCTTAGTCGTCTAAGAACTTCCAAAGATCAGTCCCAACCCATCTAGAAAATACCTTATAAATCACAAACTAACCATGTTGAAATACGAAATAAAATCGTCAATATACATTTCAAATTCCTATTGTATTTTAAGCGGTTCGTTTCAAAATAAAGGTATGTATATCGGTGAGGCCTACTGTCGCCATGTTGTGCGTTCAAAAATGCACTGGCTGGATGAGTGGAATCTTCGCCTTAACCTTATATAGAGAAAAACCTTAGACTAACAAGGCCGGGACCGAACGATGTGCAAAATCGATTAAGCATTCGAATTAATCGGTTAATTCAAATCGATGCAGTTTGCTTGTTTGAATTTGAATTTAGAACATAATTGAGTTAATTGTCAATAATAGTCAATTGGTTTCGGTAGTTTTAATCATATTTGCTGGCTTTATCATAGAGTAGAATTTTGTGTTTGAATATAAAGTTGCAAGTTTGTTATATAAAAGTTGGAATATCTTTCTTTACTAAATCCTAGCGACGCGCTTCTTCCTAGCTTAGCACGGGTGCAATGGTGATATTAATAGTGCATTTTGATACAAGTGCAGAAAGTTTGTCGCTGCTGCCCACGACTTCGGCTCGTGAGGATTCCGCCTCGGTCGCAATGACAAATTTGCACGTGTATCAAACGACGTTTTTCAATACACTTATGAATACTTTCTCTGAAAATTAAAAAGTATTTTTGTTCATTTTGTACTGAAGAATATTTTTCAAAGTTGCCATACATTTTGATAGTTTTGATTTAGATGATAGCAAGTTATCACAAGTATTTTTTACCTTAATCACAATATCTGACGGCGGGCGGCGGCGTAGCATCTAAAGAATTCTCTTCAAATCTTAAATTCAACATTTTTTTCACAAATAACACCAATAAATAGGTTAGATAATAGTATTTAAAAGACTTTTTAACTCGCGTTTAATCTTTGCAGGATGAAGAAGAGGCACAGGTATAAAACTTTATTCATCCTAATATTAATGAAAATAGAAATTCAAACATTTTTGAATTTAGAACGCCGATAAATGTTAATTTGTTGGTAATAACAAATTATTGCGTATGTAATCATGTTTATCTATTATATTCTGTTGAAAAACACAATTTAAATTTCCATTAAATATTAAAACCTTAAAAATATGCGTCTCTTTGCTTAAAAAAAAAATAACCTTGACCGTGACGAAATAGGAACGAAAAAAGCTCTTGGTGTGATAAATTTAAAAAAAAAGCACGCGGATGATATACATGCCATTTCGAACCTAATTGTAGTGCGATAAAAGGCAATTTTCGAGTACTTAAGTATATTCAAAATATATTATGCATGTATTATATATGTAAACCTTCCTCTTGAATCACTCTATCTAATAAAAAAATAACCGCATCAAAATCTGTTGCGTAGTTTTAAAGATCTAAGCATACATAGGGACAGATAGCGGGAAGCGACTTTGTTTTAATTATACAATGTAGTGATTTAAATTAAGGTGCAAAGACTTTGAATAAGTTTAGCATTTTATGCAGAACTGCTTTATCATCAACTCATGGCCCCTGGCGTCAGCGATTATCGCAACCTCGTTCGGGGCGCGCCACAATTGAGGCGATAAGGCCCATCTTTGAGGCATGGCTGGAAAGACCTCACGGCGCTCTTAACTTCCGCACAACGCAGGTGCTTACCGAACACGGAAAGTTCGCTAAGTACCTATTCCGGATTCGTGCGGAGGATTCGCCCGGGTATCGCCACTGTGCGGAACAGCCGGAGGACACGGTGGAGCACACTGTAGAGGTGTGCCCCGCCTGGGCGGAGCATCGCCGTGTCCTCGTGGGGGCGACCGGCGGCAGCGATCTCTCTCGCCGGGCCTTGGTTCAGGCCATGGTCCGTAGTGAGGAGGGATGGCAGGCGGTCGCCTCCTTCTGCGAAGCAGTAATGCTAGCAAAGGAGGAGGCCGACCGCATCAGGCAGAGGCAACGGGGCGCTCGCCCCAGCCGCCGCCGGGATTCCGATCCCGATTTCCGGCCACCGTAGGCGCGGGCTTGCGGACAGCGTGCAATGGGTAGCACGCTGTCCGATCGTCCGGTAACCGGCCGGACCGAGCCCAAGTCGTCGACGGCGCGTTCTGTTCCCGCGCGCCTCAAGCAGCTGTCAGCAAACCGAAGAGGCCCAGCCTGCTAACTGCAGGCAGGCAGGGTTGAAGCCTGCTGGGGTCAAGGGCCGTTTTCTGAGAGGAAGGCTCAGCCCCGGCACTATAGGCAACGAAGGAACTGGGTAGGTTTTTAGTCAGTAAGAGTCTGACACTACTTCCCGCTCCGTCCGAGGGCGGGATTTGTCATTGGATGATTTTACCTACCATAAAAAAAACCCATGGCCCCAGGTAGGCTTCGACCCTGCTGGGTCCCAATGGTTTGCTGACATCTCCTTGAGGCGCGTTTGGAATAATACGCGCCGTCAACGACTTGGGCTCAGTCCGGATGGTTACCGGGCGGCCAGACGGCGAGAAACCCATTGCTCGTCGTCTGAGGTGCCTGGACCTGAAGCCTCAGAGTTGCCACCTGGTGAACATAATTTTAAATCAACCTCAATCCCTTTGTTAAAAACCACCCGAAGCAAGAAAATATCCAACTCAATTACAACTTAATAAAAAAAATAATAATCGTCAGTATTCGAAGTCGAATACAGTCGATTATTATTTCTTTACAATACTTTAATTTATATTAGTTGATATTGTTATAAGGGCGTTACTTTTGGCTTTATGACGTTAAGCATACGTGATTGCAAAATGGCTTCATTCGTTAACAAAGTACCTATAGTAAGTTTAGCATTGACTTGTCTTGATTTAAATTCGCGTTTCCTAGTACATTCGACGACAATCGGCCTTTGCTTCTTATTTTTTTTAGATCAGAGAGAAAAGACGTCCACTGTTGGACATAGGCCTCCCCCAAGAGACGCCATAACGATGGGTCCTGTGCATCTCGCAACCATCGGTTTCACACGACTCTCACCAGCCCCCCTAGCCAAGTTACAATCGTTTCGTTTAGTGTGAACGCTTGGAGTTGGCCACGCCCCCAAATCCTTTTCTCTGACCACGTGACTCAGCGTTGAGATGGTGTCAAAATAAAGGAATTGGGGGCGTGGTCACGTTCAAGCTAAATGAAATAATTGTAATTTGGCTCTGGGGGCTTGTCATCGGTCCACCTTCTAAAGCTCCATCTTCCGGTTCGTGCTCGCCTCTCCAGAACCTTTCGTCTCCATCGGCTACCTGTTCTGCGAGCAATGTGCCCTACCCACTGCCACTTAAGTTTCGCGATTCTTCGAGCTATGTTGGTAATTTTTGATGTGATCACGCAAGGAAACTCCGAGCATAGACCGTCCCATTGGCCTTTGGGTGACTTTAAGTCTTCTGATGACGCCCATTGTAAGCGACCACGTTAGTCCTTTATGAATATTTTAATCAAATCCTTTATTAAAATTGATTTTCTTAAATTATTAAAGTTATAGAACACACTGTAAAGTCTCACTATTGACTTGATAACATATGGGTGTTTTATTTCACGACTCTTATCACATGAAGTATTGTTTGAACTAATTACAAAGTATAATGAGTAGGTACACCACATTGAAAAGTAAAAGAAAATTTTGTAAAGACACTTTATAAAAAGAATATTGTAATTCTTATAGATTGACCCAAAATTCCATTTTTAATGTCTGATGTAAATTTTTGATCTGACATTTTGCTTAATTTTTAATTAATATCTTTAAACTTTTGTTATTATGAAACGGTTTCTTGTTGTTGACTGGCACAAAACCAGTATGTTAATTTTTCTGATGTTTTGAGTCTAATAATCTCTTTTTACGGCAGGCGAGATGCCATCAAAAGAAACCCCTCCAACATCGAATACCTATACAACAATGGTGTTCTAATATGTCCATCCACACTGCGCACGCACCTTTGCAGCAAAGATAGGCTATATTAGCCACATTAGAGCACATGATTGCAACCTGTAGTTATATGCCTGCTGGGGTTCGGGGGTCGGCTTCTGATAGGAAGGCTCGGCCCCGGTACGATAGGCAACGAAAGAACGGGGTAGGTTTTTAGTCAATAAGAGTCTGACACTACCCCAAGGGCTTTTATTGGATGATTTTACCTACCATAAAAAAAACCCGTAGTTGTATTAAATCAGAAACCAGTCTTAGCCGAAGTCGGCTAGGGAGTCTATTTACTATTTCTTTTTGCTAATGACGTTCAATTTGTTTAAAAATATGTCAGTAATTTTACGAATTTAAACTAGATAGGCTGTTGCTTCATAGCTGATTACTCTGAGAAGAAACACCGAAATAATCTCAGAGATGCCTGATCAGATCGAGAACCATGTCCGAAGTGGTCTTTTGAAGAACACGTAGATTTGAATGAACCTGTCCAGACAGTTTGAGCATTTGTCAAGGGTCATGTAGCTGAACTCAGGATTTAAAGGAGCTTAACGATAAATTGCAAAGCAATGCGATGTGGTACGTTTAACTTGTTATCTCATGTTCTATGTAGTGTAAAGTTGAACAGCCTGTAATCACTAGGAACAAGCAAATAAATCGAAAAAGAAACTATTTAAATCGGTTCATTGACTTCTTACAATGCGTTGTTAGTTTGCTAGTTACTTTTGGTTTTCTGATAAGTCTGAATTAATATTGCTTATAGTCATTAAGTTTTTGTATTTTTGTTGGTACATTTTATATACTTTCAGAAAATCTGGAACATTTTTTTTATTGATATTCAGAATGCGCGAATAAAAATTGCAGGTGCATATATTTGGTCCACTCTCCTACTATTGTTATAATAAAGTTACCTTTTACTTCCTGCATAACTTATGTAACTTACATAAACATGGTCTAAATTTATTAAAACTATATATACACTTAAACCTACAAACATTACACAAAAACATAAATATATACACTAAAGGCTACTCCTAACTAGAATATAGCGTCAAAAAACTCCTCCGCATCGCTGTCGACTGGAAGTGTGCCCAAAAGGCTGGCGGCATTGCCACGTTGTATGGCAATGCTTAATCTCTGACCGAGGTAAAAGCCAGCCCTTGGGTCACGCGAAGTGTCAACTAATCGTTTGGAAAGTTCTTTAAAAAGTGAATGTGCACTCGGACCCCACGGCCCAAGAGTTTCAACCCCAAACGGCTCAAAAATATAACTGCTGACGAGGTTGTTATATTTCCGCCGCTTGAGGTTCTCCGCTGCCGCAGCGGCAGCACCAGCACAGCACGATGAGCTAGGAAGATGGGATGGCGCAAGAGTGTCGACACAGGTAGCGTCCCACACTAAAGGTCTACCCACCTTCCACGGAAATAAAGACATACCGTCCGGTCTCTTACCATCGTCGCGTGCCAGGCCATGAGGTTCCAAAACAGCCGGGACGCCGACGGTGACAAGGGCTCGTCGGATAATGTCGTTAATATTCGCGTGCCGCGGTATGCGTCCCGCGCTTCGACAGCATGACAGGCCGTGGTGACCGAGGCTGTTGACAACTTCGCCACAGTGGCAGCGATGAGGAGAACAGCAAGGAGCGCCAAGGCGTAGGGCAACAGCTAGAAGTAGTATCGTCGAACAAGGTGCCAATATTCGACGACGGCAGTGCGTGAAGCCAAAGACCTGACTCCCAATTTCCCACAGCCAGCAGGCGCGCACGCTCCGCAGTAGTAGCAGATGTTACTATTAGGTGTTCCTGGACTACTTTGCAGAGTGGCTCATCCCACCGTCTCTGGGAAGCCGGGTTGTCGGGCGGATTTATATTCGGGCAAGCGATTTTCCAAGCATCTATAGCCTCGATGAAGCACGGCACATTGAAATTAATCAGTGAGGATGATAGGATATTCCTGATTAATTTCTCAGTGCCGTGAACCGAGGATATAAAAGCTGGTAAGCTAATACTAGAAATTTTGCGGACGCTGAGGCCTCCCATACGGATGGGAAGGGTAGCTTGAGCCCAAGCTCGGTCATCCATGGCTACGTTTAAAATTGATGTAAGGGTACGCCTGATAATTTGGTCCATTTTTTCCAGAAGATCGGGGTGTTTCCATAAATGAGAAGCGCGGAGAAAATATGCTAATTTAGGGCCGAAACAGCAGTACCGAATTATGGTGATGGCCGAATGCATGTTAATTTCCAACAATCTTTCCGAAATATCATTAAAATTTTGAATTTTTTCCTCAACAAAATTGGGAAAGGAATCCTCGAAAATAGGAGACCCAAGGAGACGAAGTGAGCTTCTTTCTATAATTTTAATATCAGGGGCTATTAAGTTAAATTTGGATAGAGTCAGTTGTCTGTCAGTAAGTTTGTTTTAGTAAATATTGAATTGATTGTGACGGGCGCGTAGTCGCAGACAGGAAAGAAACAGCACAATAAACTAACTTAAAACTAGAGATCTAATAATATCACAAAGCCATGCATACTTTCCACGGACATATAAAAATCTATTTACATAAAACTTTACACTTGGATTTAATTCTCTCATGAAGTGCAAAATCCATAAGAAGGCAACAAACGGTAATAATGTTGTTTGAAGCCTATATTCGGGCTTCGCGACTGTTCGAAAGAACTATTAAATAACTGAGATGATTATGTAACAAAAATTATTAAAAAAAATATATTTGAAGAAAATCTACTACACCTGATTGTGTGGAATGAAGTGTAACAATGGAAGAAATGGAGGAAGTTTTTGCCCAGCAGTGGGACAGTAGAGTCTAGATAGATATATGTGTAGTTTAGGTGTTTTGTCAAAATAAAGAACTAAGATTGTAATAGTATTTTCTTCTACCGCAAAACGTTTCGGAGAATAGTAATACTCGTATCTATTACCAGGAAGACTTTAAGCTAAAAGTAAATGAGTTATTTTTAGGCAAGAGAGTTTCAACATCGTTTTCCATAACCGCCATTGAGATAGTAGTACCTATCAATAATAGAAAAAAAATGTGGTTCAATCTCAAGAATGTTTATCAAATCCTAACGTTCGTGCTGTAATGATAACAACTAGTAACTTGACTTATCAACCAAAACGAACTTCCGCCAATTGTGTTTCAGATGGCAATGTTGAATTTCCTCTAGACTCTAGATTACTCGTGATAACTGGGTTTTTTAAACACGCTCTACTATACCATTACGTTATAAAGATTCAAATCGCAAAGCTTGAAAAAATTTGTACGTAAGTAAGTAGTGCTAGTAACTTGCATCAACGCGACCCCGTGTCACTGTCTCCAAAGTATCATCAACTTCTGTTCTACATATCCAGTCCAGTTCCTCTTTTCGCCTCCTTCTGCGAAGCAGTAATGCTAGCAAAGGAGGAGGCCGACCGCATCAGGCAGAGGCAACGGGGCGCTCGCCCCAGCCGCCGCCGGGATTCCGATCCCGATTTCCGGCCACCGTAGGCGCGGGCTTGCGGACGGCGTGCAATGGGTAGCACGCTATCCGATCGTCCGGTAACCGACCGGACTGAGCCCAAGTCGTCGACGGCGCGTTCTGTTCCCGCGCGCCTCAAGGAGCTGTCAGCACACCGAAGAGGCCCAGCCTGCTAACTGCAGGCAGGCAGGGTCGAAGCCTACTGGGGTCATGGGTTAGTTCCGAAAGGAATGCTCGGCCCCGGCACGATAGGCTACGAAGGAACGGGGTAGGTTTTTAGTCAGTAAGAGTCTGACACTACTTCCCGCTCCGCCCAAGGGTGGGATTTGTCATTGGATGATTTTACCTACCACAAAAAAAAAAAAAAAGAAAAGTCCAGTCCCTCTTTTGTTGGGCAGCCTTTTGAGCCACATCACCTATACTAGTTTTAGAACGCAGAATAGTGTTCCGAACTTAATTGGTTCATGTGACATCCAGTATATTGCGCCCAATGACTGTTTTGTAAATCTTGAGTTTGGACTTTTGGATGTTAGTCAGAGTCCAAGTCTGTGCGCCTATCTATATCAATGTCTATGGGAAAATGTCACAATTCCATGCATTTGCATACTTTTATGCCAGTTACAGGCATGCATATTACGAGCTGAAAAGGTGTACAAAACTCATCACTTGCAATACTTTGTCCTTTTGTGTTCCTTTTATGATCTCCTATCATATCATTAATAGCTTCAATTAATAGGTCTTCGTTAATATAATAATTGTATATTTTTATTACCGAACTGCTGCTGTTTTCGAGATTACTAAGAAATAAGGTTATGGATACATTTCGTCGCAAGTAGCTGACGCCTGCGTTTACTGCAACGCAAATGTCATGGCCGCCTTTATCACCGTATTATGGATATTACGATTACCTACTGAATGTTTATTCATTATCATGTTCGGGCTATTAAAAGTTGATGTGTAGTTTATGGTGTCGAATGCTTTTGATGGTTCAATTTTTTTTGCAGAGATTTTTCTACATAAGCTTTTGTTTTTTTTTTTATGGTGGGTGAAAATCATCCAATGACATCCCCCGCCCTTGGGCGGAGCGGGAGATAGTGTCAATACTCTTACTTACTAAAAAATCCACCCCGTTCCTTCGTGCTTTTCATACTGGGGCCGAGCCTTCTTTACAGTATCTGACCCTTGGCCCCAGTAGGCTTCGACTCTTCTGTAGGGTTCCTACGAATTTTTGGATATTGTCACTTTAGGGCTGTGTGTATTTTTGCAATATACCTATTTGTTATTATTTTTAGTCTATTTATAAAGTTTTTTTTGATAGCAGGCAAGTTTTCTAGTTAACTTTTCTGTATTGTTCTATTCTTAAACAATTGTAGCATTAGTTTCTAAACGATATTTTATCAATTAAGCGAACTATAATAAATAACTATTTGTTAACTTAGTAAAAGATTATTCAGAGTATTCAAGGAATAGTTCTCATTACCACAATCGATTAGATATGTAAATGTTGTACCTGTTTCACTCTTAATAACACTAAGGCATCATAAGACACAATATTCGAACATTAATTTGTACAGGTGATTTAGTATCCGGCTACGTTTAGTGGTAACAATATCACCATTTCAAAGAAACACATGAAAGTCGACCTTGCTGTTAAGACAGAAGGGTCAAGTCGTGTGTAAATAGATTTGTGAATTGCAAGCATATGGCCAGTAGTTCTGCAATTACAGCGAAGCATATGCTTTGAGGCACGTGCCTCTCGCAAAACAGGAATGGATATCAAGGGAGCCATTTTTTTGTTCCAAAAAGGTTTGCTTGTTTCGTGTCTTGGTATTTTTTTTTAAATTAACAAAGAAATAATATTAAGCATAATAAAGAGTAAGATGTAGTTTTCATAGTATTTTTGAGTTAATTTAAGATTTAGAGAGAGGAGAAACCATATTCTGTGAGGTGTACTATATTTAGTACACCTCATACCAGCTAATTTAAACCTTATTACGTAACACTAAAGCTTAAGTTAGCTTGTACCGAGGTGTACCGAATTCGGTACACTTGTGCCTGAGAGGTTGTCGATTTAAATGACTTTTACTTTAGTTCTCTATTTTTTTAGTATAAAGTTACAAATAAATAATAATATTTCCCAAAAGTACAGATAGATAATAATTATTCCTTTTGTTTACAATTTTTTTAATTTATGGCAGAATAGTCTCAAAAAACAGCATATTTTTCTTTATCGGTATTGGTTTTGTTACAGTTTATAGTCTAATTTATGTAGAAATTATTTCATCTAAATGTAGTAATGAATCGAACTACGTATTAAAAATAAAATTCCTGACTTGCTCTCCGATAAAAAATAATGAGAATCGTAATGAAAAAAGTCGTTTGAATTAAGTCTTGCTCCGATAATATGTACTTATAACTTTTTTAATTGCAATTTATACCTAAATGCATTAAATATGAACATAAAATTTTAGTTATGTAATCAGAAGTTAAATTAGAAAAATACAACTTTTTCAATTTTTTTGGCATTATTGAAAATTATATGAGATCGGTGCAGCATGTTTTCTTACTTTGATCTGTAATTCAGGTTAATACCTATAACAGACACAAACAAGGTTCTTGCCACTATAACTTAATTGAATTTATAGTATGTATAATCCTAAGGGCCGGCTTTGCGCTAAGCGGGCGCCCGCGCGGTTCCATATAAAAGTGGCCCGTCGCGGGCAGCCGCGCCCCGCGCCCATTTTGCTACGTAATAATAAATTAAAATTGTCCATTGACACGTCTATATACACACCGTTAAAGGAGAACTAGCGACACTGTACAGGTAATAATCCGGTTTCCGGAACGGGGACTGCCGCAAACAATACGCGCGTGTGCCCGTTTAACGCAGCGTTAGCTTAAGATCTTGTCTTATGAGGAGAAATCATCATCACCATTTCAGCCAAAGGTCGTTTACTGTTGCACATAGGGCTCCCACAAGTGTCGCCACAACTGGTGCGTCTCGAATACATTGGATTCCCGCGACCCTTACCAGTATTCTCTAAGAAAACGCAGCGCTGTCAAATAGGATACATTGAATTAACAATCCAATGAATAAATACATTAGGTTGACAATCCAATGTATCCTATCTGGGTGTTCGTCGTGGCGACAGCGCTGCGTTTTCTTAATAGCACCACAGGTCGTTGGTCAACGTTGTGGGAGGAGAAACAGACAAAGATTATATTAAGATTATTATTAGTTTTTCTTCAAAAAAATCTTTATTAGTAGCCATCTTAGTTATCTGAAATCAGGATCGTTTGTCATAGTTTCACTGAGTCGCAATTGGCGAGTGACATAACGAGGGTGTTACCCATCATCATCATCAGCCTTTTAATGTTCCCACTGCTGGGACACAGGTCTCCTCTCTAAGAGAGGGAGTTACCCCCGTATTTATAAACAAATAAAACTAATTACTTGAGAAAAAGTAACTACTTAAGTAACAACTTGTATATTATAATTAAGAAAAAACTACATTGTGAATGAAGATTTCTAACCTCAAGTAATGACTAAATAAGAAATTACTGAGCAAAAAGTAATTACTTATTTCTTTATAATAAATACGGGTGTTAGTGTCAGTTATCACACCCAATTCAACCTTATCCTCTTTCGCAAAACCTTATATATTCTTTTCTCTTATAACCAAATCATTTTAAACGGCATATCTTCTCTACACAGTTTTTTTCTTTACACCGCGTAGTTTTTTCGAAATCAGTCTGCAAATTGCACCTGTGTCCAACACCTGTAATTCCTTGGTATTTTTTTTGAATTAGCATTTCTAAGCACTAGTACGTATTTATTAGGAAGTAATCGATTGTCATTAGATGTTGTAAGTATTTAGTATTTAATTAATGTTTTTCTGCACTAACTCTTTTTCAAGGTTCGGTTAAAAAACGGCACCCTAATACTAAGAGTTCGCTGTCTGTCCGTCTGTCTGTCACCAGGCTGTATCTCAAGAACCGCGATAGCTAGACAGTTGAAATTTTCTCAAATTATGTATATCTGTTGCCACTATAACAACAAATACTAAAAACAAAATAAAATAAATATTTAAAAGGGGCTCTCATACAAAAAACGTATTTTTGTTGCCTTTCTTGTTGTTGTTCTGTTGTTTACCTAGTCAATGGAACGGAACGTATAGTGCGCGGGTCCAACTCGCACTTGACCGGTTTTTATAGTCTTTATGGTTGTAGTGACATCTATAACGTCATTTAGGAACTAAACAAATCTATATTAATATTCATATTGCTCCACAAATATGACATAACAATTAAAGATAGCCACTAATTGCAATAGCCATTAATGTGACATAAGAAAATGTTATCGTTTTTCCTAACATGACGCGTGGTTGCGTCGCAGACTACTTCTGTGCGTTTATAGGTCCCTGGTACTTCGATCCGTAGTTAAGACGGCTTAATCCGGGTTCAAAGGTTTAGGAGATAGAGCAAGTTGATGAAACTAAACGAGATCTACTCATATAGCTGTATTAAATAAATAAATAAATAAGTAAATATTGCTAGTTTCTGCCAGCGGCTTCGCTAGCATGAAAGTCGGTTCTCCATACAAACTTCCAACTCCCGTTTTACCCCCTTAAGGGTAGAGTTTCGTAAAATCCGATCTTAGCGGATGTCTACATCCTATAAGGTTTTTTTTATGGTAGGTAAAATCATCCAATGACAAATTCCGTCCTTGGGTGGGGCGGGAAATAGTGTCAGACTCTTACTAACTAAAAATCTACCCTGTTCCATTCATTGCCTTTTTACCCGACTGCGCCAGAAGGAGGGTTATGTTTTTCGAGAGTATGTATGTATGTATGTATGTATGTAAGTATGTATGTATGTATGTATAATTGTTTGGCACGCTCTGCAGCCTGAACGGCTCGATGGATTTTAGCTTGAGAGGTGTCATTAGATTCGTATTTACTGTGAGAGTGACACTGGGTATATCAAAATAAAAAAAAAACAAAATGGCGGATTTGTAGCGCCAAATTCAAATGTTTGGCACGCTCTGCGACCTGAACGGCTCGATGGATTTTAGTTTGAGAGGTGTCTTTAGATTCGTAATTACTTTGAAAGTGATATCGTAATAAAATATAACTAAAAAAATAAAAAATAAAAAACGGTAATTTAAAAAACTAAAAAACCCGACTGCTTTTCTGAGCATTCATGAAAAAGCCCTAAAACAAGAAAATCTGGCAGTCGGGACCCATTCTAGAAAGTCAGCCGTCTAGTCAATAGATTGGAGTAATCTGCAATGTAATATAGGTATGTGCTCTCAATTCTAGAATGGGTCCCGACTGCCAGATTTTCTTGTTTTAGGGCTTTTTCATGAATGCTCAGAAAAGCAGTCGGGTTTTTTAGTTTTTTAAATTACCGTTTTTTTTTCCAGCGCCATTTTCACATAACCTTTGGCCCCAGTAGGCTTCGGCCCTGCTGGGCCCCTACAGTTTGCTGACAACTACTTGAGGCGCGTGGCCAACAGTGCGCGCCATCGACGATATAGGCTCGATCCGGACTGTTACCGTACGGACGGACAGCGAGCTACCCATTGCCCGCCTACGGTGGTCAGAAATTGGGATAGGAATCTCGGCGGCGGCGGCGGCGTGACCTCTTTATGGGTTGAGTTTCGTAAAATCAGATCTTAGCGAATGTCTACACCCTATAAGGAACCTATCTCCCAAATTTTATGTTTGTAGGTGTTATAGTTTCTGAGATTTCGTGATTAATCAGTGAGTGGTATTTCGCTTTTATTTATATAGATTACTAGCGGATATTTGAGAAAACAAATACATTTTGTTTACATGTTGGAAGAAAAGGAAATTTCCATTTTTATAATGCAATGTTATAATGTTCTAAAATCATCATAGTTTCTTTATAATTTCAGCCGAAACATCTCCGCTGTTAGATTTAGGCTTTCCCCAAGTGTCACCACAATGAACGGTCGGAGGTGGAAGGTCTTCCAACACTGCGTCTTCCGGTACGCGGTTAGCATTCCAGAAGCTTTCGGTCCCAACTTTTTTTTAAAGCGGGATGTCATCCAATGACTCCTCCTGCTCTGGGCGGGGTGAGGGGGCGTGTCAACTTAAATTTAAAAAAATCTGACTAAAACTACACCTGTGTCCTTCAGTTGTCCTTTGCGTTCTAGGACCGAGGAGCGCAGAGCACATTATAATCCCGTAGGTTTACGGGTTAGTAATGTGCCCTGCGCTGCCCATTGACGTAAAATATGTACTTATAAAGCATGTGAGAGAGAGCAACAGGTATGAAATTATTACACCCTATACACCCGTTAAATTTTGATCGTTTTAATCCCGTGGAGGGTCGATTTGGTACATGAAACACTATCGATTTGTAAAGATAAAATTAAAAAATAATGTTCTTTTTATAAACTCGAATTAATTTATTTAAGTAAACGTCAGCTGGGCGAGTTCAATGACCTGTAGGTAGTTAATTCGCAACGATCGACGACTACCTACAAAGTCATTGACTCGTTTACTTTAAGAAATACATTTTGTACATGCGTATATTAATTCGAGTGTTAGAAAAAAAGTACTTTATTTTTTAATTTCGATCGACTCTCCACGGGATTAAAATGATCAAAATTTAACGGTATATAGCTCCATCCCTTTACAGTTCAGTTTAGGTCGTCAAATGGACCGCGTTAATAGCTCGTGGTAGAGCCACAGCTCATTATAAAAAAGTTGTTAAAATACTTCAAACACAAAACAAACAAACAAACTAATTACATCTACTTAACCATATTCGTTCCTATTCCTACCATAATAAATTACGAAATTATAATTGACGTCCAATTAAAATTGAAACACAGTGTAACTACATGCCTTAGGCATTTGCAGCTTGTGTGCTACTGTTGATAGTCAGTGCTTAGATCTCGATGGGATCTAGATAGCCAGGCCATTATGTCCTGATGCACCTTGGTTTGATAAAGCTATTGAATTCAAAATGTATGGTTTCTTTTTTAAGTATTTGATATAAAATTAGTGCTTGACTGCGATCCCACGTGATGGTAAGCAGTGATGCAATCGTTGATGGTGAGGCGCATTAGTTTATTAGGAGCCTATTCACAGTAACTTCAAGATTACTGTTGACACCCAAATTATAATCGGATGGGAAGACCGCAGCAGGCAAATTGTTCCAGTCCTTCGATATACGCGGTATAAACGACGAAGCGAAACGCTTAGTCCGGATCGTAGAGATTTCAACAACGTAAGGGTGGATAGGGTTGTCCAAAGGAATAAATGTGATGGCGGAGTCAAGTCATGCAATTTAAGCGTGCGTGTGGGTCAAAACGAAAAAAAATAAATTAAAAACAAACCAAAAATTGACATGGTACTTAAACTCAAACTTAAAATCATTTTATTTCACATAGACCTACATGAGCATTTATAAGACGTTTGATATTTTATATTTCTCCTCGTCAAAAGCTAGTGCACGGTTTCAATTTGTCGTTTCCTACAGAGATGAACCGACGAGAAACTCCATGGCTACTCTTTTAGCGAAACTATCAAATAGAAAATGATTTAAAAACTTGTAATAAGATTTGATTTCTATGAAGTTTATTTTATTACTTTTAGGTACTAGTTTAATTACGTGGGCTAAGGTTAAAAACTAAAAACGGCCTATCCCGGGGGATCACGACAATGCAAAGAGGGGAGGATGTACCAAGGCTACGCTGTAGTCTAGACTTAGAGTATAAGTCTGATTTAGAGCCTAACAATAATGTTTTATAAGTGTCCATAAGTGTCCATAAGTGTCCATGAAGCTTAAAATATTTTTCAATACATTTACTCGAAATCCGCTTTTATCCTACCGGTTTTAGGTACGCATTTTTTTATATTTTTTGTACTAGTGCAGAAAAGTGCACGAGCTCGCCCCGCCACAATTTATTTCATTTATCGTATCAGCCTGGGCCCTGCGAGTCGCGCCTCAACCCTCATTTATTTATATCTTCGTAAGTGTATTGAAAAACATTGTTTGATACACGTGGAAAGTTACTGCAGCACTCTGCTCCATACCACCTTCGTTATTGGAGTTCGGTCAAATTCCACTTGTATCAAATGTGCTAATGAATTGAATCGTGCTGGGTGTTTATAGTTTCAAGCTATACTACGATTTGAGCATAAGTTGTGTTAATTGTTAAAGAAATTTCTAAAAATATTGTTACATTTAATGGATGGCATCTGCATTTAACTATGATGAATTTTGATACGTTAGTCTCCATTTTGATATAAAAAGAACTACGTTTTTATCAATATTTTAAAATCTTTAAACATAAACAACCACTTAATTTTTAGCGCTACATTAAGACTCCCTTATTTCACCTTTTTACAACAGAACGTATTCAATAAATCATTTGTAACGGACACGCACGATCTTTTTAATTTTTCGCGTGAACCATAGACAAGATGTTTATCTGTGCGGGATGCGTTTAAAAACTCTATGATAAACGATTCACGCGTAGCAGATGATACTTTTTGGTAAAAAAAAATGAGTTTACGAATGAAACGTGATGTTCGAAATTTAAAAAAAAAATATAAAATTTAATTTGAGTTAGGGCCGAAACACATAACCGCGTTGCGGTGCCGCGTCGCTGAAATCGGCAATGCCGCCCGCCGCTCTTTTTCGCGTCGCCGCAACGCAATTTTCAGCGTTTAATGTCGTATCCTACAGGGATAACCAGTTTCTCAAGATTTTTGAGTGTGGATAGACGTTTCTCTGCCATGGATCGTAATAAACTTATGCCTTTTTATTATTAAGAAGTCATTATTATATTTTAAATAAACGACAAAGAAGATACTGGAAATTTCCATTTAAGAAAGCTATGGTAAGTATTTGTGCCGCGGTGCACACTGCAAAATACTGCGTTGCGGCGGGCGTCACTGCCGATTTTAGCGGCGTGGCGCCGCAACGCGGGTATGTGTTTCGGCCCTTACTATTGCTGATAAAATTGAGTCGGCCTGACTTTGGTTTATTGTTAGTCTTACAGGACCTGCTGAATAGTAAAAACTAGATTCCGATAGTAATGTAAATTATTCCTTAATTTTAAGCACAGTTCGTAAGCATTACCTACATTTTGGGGCTAAAATTAAAATAATACATTGTTTTTATATACTCGCTTCTACACAGGGCATAGGACACATTGTTTGCGGATCAGATGATTGATGGGGTCGAAAGGTTCTGGAGTGGCGACTGCATACCAGAAAACGCAGTATTTAAAGGCCTTCGATGGCCTGGTGAGGGTAGTGGGAATGCGATGGATGCGAGACGTACAGAACTGGTCCTTGTGGCGACACTTGGGGGAGGCCTATGTCCAACAGTGGACGTCTTTCGGCTGAAATGATGACTAGCTTTTGCACCTGCGGCTTCGCTCTCGTGATCTGATGGTAAAAAGTATCCTATGTCCCTTTTGTCCCTATGTCAAAACATGGTCAACCCTTGTGCTAAATTTTATTCAAATCTGTTCAGGCGTACAGCATGACGGAGTATCAAACAGACTAATATATGTCCTTTCGTCCATAGAATATTAGTGATATGTAAAAGTAATTCTTTAAGTCTGTCTGTTACCTTTTCACACTTTTCTTTGGCGTGGGATTTTTTTTTAAATCATTGAATAGCTTCTCCCACTCTGGTTAGAAAGTGAGTGAGTGTTTTTTTTATTTGATAAAAATTAGTACTTGACTGCGATCCCACCTGATGACCAGCCGTGATGCAATCGTTGATGGTGAGGCGTACTAGTTTATTAAGAGCCTATTCACTCTAGCCTTGAAGACACCCAAATTATAATCGGATGGGAAGGCCACAGCAGGCAAAATTCCACTCCTTCGATGTACGTGATATAAACGAAGAGGCAAAAGGCTTAGGCTGTAGAGGTTTCAACAACGTGAGGGTTTTTTTTTTTTTTTTTTGGGTATGTAAAATCATCCAATGACAAATCCCGCCCTTGGGTGGGGCGGGAAATAGTGTCAGACTTTTACTGACTAAAAACCTACCTTTCCGTTCCTTGCCTTTATCCTGGGGCCTTTGGTGACAGTCTCACATAACCTTTGGCCCCAGTAGGCTTCGGCCCTGCTGGACCCCTACAGTTTGCTGACAACTCCTTGAGGCGCGCGGGAACGGTGCGCGCCGTAGACGACCTGAGCTCGGACCGGTCTGTTACCGGACGGACGGACAGCGAGCTACCCATTGCCCACCGTCCGCGAGCCCAACAACGTGAGGGTGGATAGTCGCTGGACGTCAATTTGCCCGATGGTAGAAATGAGATGGCGGAATCAAGTCATGCAATTCCCGCGCACACTCTCCAAAATGCAACCTGTAAAATACCAAAAAGCTGGCTACGCCTCTGCTCAAGGCTTTGTAGATTGGACTTAACCAAATCTGGATCACTAATTAGTCTTTTCGCACGCCTTTCCACCGAGTTTAAAGTTGCTAGGTGGCATTTTGCAGCACCAGCTGACTTTTACTGGCTAAAACCCAGTGTTCCTGTAGTCACACTTTTTTTAAGGCTATGGTAACTCCTTCGAACAATCCGCAGCCTCAGCAGGCGTCGGGCCTAACTGCCCCTTTCAATTTCCTTGTTAGCTCACTGTCCACAAGTCTACAAGGCTGGAAATCTTCCTGCGAGTCCCGACATGAGGGGCGTTTCGGACGATGATCGGAGCGTGAGGCTTGAGGTCTCCGCCTCAGGCTAAGAATTCACGAAGCGGTTTTCACCCGCGGCCGCCGCGGTTGCAGGCCCGCAGCTTCTTTAGAATGCAGATATAAATGTAAAAAATTAAAGTACATATCACGACGCGTTTCATGCCCGCGGTGTGCGCAGTCGTTCACAGCTCCCGTTTCACCGGTGGGCCGTCTTGCAACCGCATGTCTTGCGATAATCACCCGCCAGGTTTGCGGGCGAAAATCGCAACCGAGACGTATACGTAACCGCACAAAACGGCGGTCTCGTGAGCCCTTAGCTGAAGCTAAGTAGTAGTAGTAGTTGTCTTGCTTCACAGAAGGATGTGACGACTTCCCCATCTTTCTGCGGACGCGAGAAGTGTCTGCCGAACTGGTGTAACCTAGGTTGCATATTTTACATAACTCCAAAGTTACCGTAAAATGTTTGGCTTCTAAAACTTTTATTACAAAATTGCTTCTAGTATCAGGCCGTGCTCTTATCAATTTGTAAATATTGAACGTGTCGATAATGTGTTGTTGTAGGCACTTCATAATTTTGCTTGTAAACTATTTTCCAACGTGGCTACTGTTTTCAGACATGTTTTTCTCTCTTTTCCCTGGTTTCCGCTCTCAAAACGGCTTTGGTAGATGTTGAACTGAATATATTTACAACAAAAACTACTGTTTCATAACTCTTACTTACTTTATAACTCTTCTTAACTTAGTGTGCGGTTATTCAACAAATTTTTGCATGTCTTTTTCTAATGTATCCTTTCTCTTTTATTTTATTGTAGCTTATATTGAGTCCCAAGACAAAAGCCTCCCCATATCCTTTTAAACCACTCTGTCTAGGGCGATCTCTAGCCAAGTTTGTCACATCACCTTTGCCTCGGGTAACTTCAACGACGTCGTCTTAGGCGTTCAGTGAGTGATAATCTTCACCCATCTATTTGCATTCATGCAACTTGGCCAACCTACTCCCACGCCAGCCTAGCTGTTTTGTTTTCAACATTTCTAGAGATGTCCACAATTTAAATAGTTGAATAACTGCATATTTGAAGGTAGTGTTTGAAGAAGATATAGGATCCGATTTTGAGTTGAGATTTTTGGAGCACAGACCATTTCCAAATCCTACATAAATGCCAAAGTTGCTGCGGTATTGTTCAAAAAAGTCTTTCCAAAAAGAATACTAAGATACCTAGAGTTTGTCTAATACTCACCTCTAAATTCTTCTTACAGGACGTGGTGGCTAAGGTACCGCGGCCGTGGAACGCAAAGGGATGGAACATCAATGGCTTTTAGTAAATAAATGTGTGAAACTCCCTCTCGCTCCAGAGCGGGCACACATGTTGAGGTATCACCCACCTAAAGGTTACCTTGAGCCCCTCTGTAAGTAACGAATTCACTACGCCAAAACCACATGTGGTTTTATTGGTGTAGTTTTTAGTAAGTATGTCAGGTGCCTCTCATTAAATAAAAGTAAATTATCCAAGTCACCTAAACCCTATTTTCCAAATTCTCCGTAACCCATATAAGTTTATACACGGCAAAAAAAATTATCGTTTTAATCCCGTGGAGGGTCGATTCGGTACATGACTATAATAAATAAATGAATATAATACAGTTGCCGGTTGTTGCGTACTAACTACCATTGGTCATTGGACTCGCTCAGCTGATGTTTAGTTAAAGAAGTCAATTTCGTACATACGTATATTAATTCGAGTTTTACCAAAAAAAGTGATTTATTTTTTAATTTTAACTTTACAATGCGATAGTGTTTCATGTTTCGGATCGACCCTCCACGGGATTAAAACGACAAAAATTTACCCATAGACACTTCATCGCTAGAGGAAGCAACAACCTGATTAGAATACAAGATGCATTTCTCACGCGCCCCCGCACACGTGAGAGTGTTCGCAAAAACAGCCGCCATCTTTACACGGAAACGTTTATGATTATGAAACGGATTTAGGGTTGCGCATGCGCAGGAGAAAATTCTTTTATTGGGAAATCAAGAAAGAATGAAGGAACGAAAAAAGGGAGTATGTTCTAAATAACCCTTCTCCAAGTGCCACCCGCCACAGCGACTTGACCTGTGCGTCTCGCATCTATCGGATTCCTTATTTCTTTAAGTTTTCAGTCGACCCTATATTCGGAAATGCTTATTTAACAAACGTAAGCCTTTGTTTTGCAGCAACCGTAGTAACAAATTGCGTAAGGCGAAGCTTTTTGCTTTTACCTAGGCCCTTGATTAGCGTCAATTCGGTAACGCATAGGTAGCTGTTATGTTGGCTTGTAACCATAGATTGGTATAAATTAACCATTATAGGATAGGGTATATTGGTCACAGAACGGATGCCCGTTAGGGTCGAAAGATTGTGGACCGTTTACTAGATGGTGAGACGTAAACAGAATTAATATAAAGTACAACACATAATTAATATAAACTAGTGCTTGACTGCTATCCCACTTGATGGAATCATTGATGGTGAGGCCCACTAGTTTATTAAGAGCCTATTCACTCTAGATAAACAACTTTAATTGGATGATGAAATTCGAAAGAAGAAGAAACGAATTCCATCGATGTACGCGTTATAAACGATGAGGCAAAACGCTTAAGTTCAGACCGTCGAAGTTTCAACAACGTAAGGGTTTTTTTTATGGTAGGTAAAATCATCCAATGACAAATCCCACCCTTAGGCGGAACGGGAAGTAGTGTCAGACTCTTACTGACTAAAAACCTACCCCGTTCCTTCGTAGCCTATCGTGCCGGGGCCGAGCATTCCTTTCGGAAGTTAACCCATGACCCCAGTAGGCTTCGACCCTGCCTGCCTGCAGTGAGCAGGCTTGGCCTCTTCGGTGTGCTGACAGCTCCTTGAGGCGCGCGGGAACAGAACGCGCCGTCGACGACTTGGGCTCGGTCCGGTCGGTTACCGGATGATCGGACAGCGTGCTACCCATTGCACGCCAACAACGTAAGGGTGGATAATCGTCGTACGCCGGTTGTCCGATGGTAGAAATGAGATTGCGGAATCAACACACTCTCCAAAATGCATCCTGTAAAAAACCGAAAGGCTGGCTTCCCTACGCCTGTGCTCAAGGCTTCTTAGATTGGACTTAACCAAACCTGGATCACCAATTATTTGTTTTTATTCTTGATAGGCTTGCACTAGACCATTATCTTACCTGATAGAAAGCGACGATGTGGCTGACGATGGAGCATGATTTAGCTTTCTTCGAGGAGGTCCGTTCTGGTGAAGATTATAGGAATTAGCTGAATGCAAGACGAATAACACCAGTTCATATGTCATCGTTTGGAGGACTACCAGTACCAGTAGTAGACGTCTTTCGGCAGAAATGGTGAGCTTTAGAATCTGTTCTTGTTAATCAAAGGTTTTTTATGTAAGGAGTTTTATATAGGGAATGTCCTTTTCACTTATTTTTTTGGAGACTGTATAGAAGATCCATATTGAAAAGGGCAGAAATTATAGAACTAGTAATGTGTGAAGAATCCAGAATCTGAAATAAATATGAAGATAAAGCAATGTTTCTCTTATCGCTCTATCGCCCCATGGGTAATGTGAAAGTGAAAGCCGGGAAGAAGGAACCGGAGTGGGTTTTTAGTCAGTAAAAGTCTGACACTATCCCCCGCTCCGCTCAAGGGATGGCATTGGATAATTTAACCACCTAAACCAAAATCACTCCATTGCCCAAATTAATGTTCTTATTTTTAAGTGATTTGTAAATTAAAACCGACCCCCAGTTTATCCTTGAATTTAAATAAAAGTCCACACTTACGGAATCCATGTCATGAAATGTTTCAGACTTATCCCAATTTATTTTTTTCCATTGCCAAATGCGTTCAAAAACCAAATGGTCCGACCACATTTCACACCCGGAAACACATCTAAACTTTTTTTGCCGCTAACCGTCTTTGAGTTTAATTTAAAAAATCGAACGTCACCATAACTTTAAAAATAAGAAGTAAAAAGGAACAGGTATTTTTTTTAAATGTAAATGAACAATTTTGGCGCAAAAATACACCTATATCTACAAATGTATTATTTTTGGTTACTTTTATGCAACTTTATAAATGGAGTGATATTTATTATGATTGCTTGATAGCATCATGGGCTATTGAAAATAGAATTACATAATTTATTCAAAGAAGACTCGATTGTCTATAGAAAAATATAGGTACAAGTCATAAAAGATGTAAGAGCTACTCAGGACTTACATATAACGATTAAACACGCAATTACCATGTAGCAATTAAAAGATAATAACATGACTTGACAATAGAACATAAACAATTAAAATAGATTAATAATTGTGTTGAATGTAAAGGAGATCCATATCAACTGGCAACTT
This sequence comes from Leucania comma, assembly GCA_958295575.1. NCBI lineage: Eukaryota > Metazoa > Arthropoda > Insecta > Lepidoptera > Noctuidae > Leucania > Leucania comma. The sequence goes on from OY282483.1 coordinate 7,568,897, forward strand.
TGACGGGCGTTTGACAGTTCATTTATCAAGATGGCGCCGTTAGTTTATGATCAACGTGTGAGGTGGCGCTACCTGTTGTCGTTGGTCGGATTTTGGACCTTTTGACCCCTATCTATGAATGGACACTTGATTCACTCGTGAACCAACCTTTTTTGTTTGTTAAATCAATCAACCAGGTGGAACAGTGCTTAAAATGTACAGTTAATTTTATTGTGGCTCAGTGTTTTGCATAGATGATGTGTAAAAATTTACCTAAGCTGAAAGTAGCATCGCTTTATGACATAAAGATAGGTGTTTCGTGTCTGGGTGTCTTGTGTATGTGAGTTTACATGTTTGTGAACATACACACGATATAGAAGTAATTCCTGTAGGGCAACGTTTATTTAAAAAAAAAAGTTAGACATAGTTCTTAAGTGGCGGTGGGCAAGGCACATTGCTCGCAGAACATATGGTCGATGGGGACGAAAGGTTCTTCATTGGTGACCATGTACTGGAAGACGCAGCGTTGGAAGGCGTCCCACAAGGTGGACCGATGACCTGGTATGGAGAGTCGCGGAAACCCGATGGATGCGAGACGCACAGGACCGGTTGTTATGGCGACACTTGGGGATGCCTATATCCAACAGTGGACATCTTTCGGCTGACATGATAATGATGAAGACTGAAGAGACAAAGGTCATCAACACTTTGAAATCAAAACATCCATAATATAAAAATATTATTAGAAGTAATCACATTTCCTCTTGTTTTATCGTATTTTGTACGAACTCCGCTCGGGTTTATGTCGATTTCGCGGCCCCGTAACAGCGGTTTTCTTTAAAAAAAAAGCAACTATTCAAGATTTTTGATTTGCCCTTTTTTTAAAAAACAAGCTTTAATATTTTTTGTAACTTTCAAATATTGCCGTGACGTAATCTCGTGGACATGCACGTTTGAAATCGAAAGTTAGGGTCAGATTCGCGATTTTTTTTAATCAAAATAACTAATTTATATCATGTTTTGATTTTTGCCCGGCGGTTAGTCATACAGTAAATTTTATTAAAATACATTTTCATGGTGTTCTCTTTTATATTTGTGGACTACCAGAGGTTTAAAAAGTTCAAAATTAGTAGAACCTAGCTGGTTGCGCAAATAAGCTTGATGTTTTAATGGACTGTATGTTTGAAAAAGCGATCTAAGGTTTGTTAACAATATGCAGATACTGTGCCTGGATGGGACGGAAGTATTAGGAAGGAACACTGACCTTTTAACCTCGAAGGTTCCACGTGGCGCCGGCCGGCGAACCCCGAACTTCGTACTTTCAAGCACTGCCAGTTTCTGTATTGCACTACACTGCACTATTGTTGAGTTTTTGAATGGTTGGATCACGAAATAGTCAATTTTCTTGTAATTTCGAGCGGGCGTTGTTAGCGGTGCGGTCACATTCACAATCGATGCACAAACGTCAATGTCATTTCATTTCTAGAGGTCGTGCGGGAATGGAAACGGTAGGGATAGGATTGCTAGGCCAAAAAAATAAATTACAAAAAACAAAGTCGCGGATCATAGCAAATTGGCGCAACCACTAGCCTTAATATTACAATGAAGTTTTTTAAACATTAGATCTATAAACACGTCAACAAAATCATTATAAGGATTCGATTTTGTAAGTAATCAGTTTTAATCTAACATGGGAATTGAAATAAAAATCTTAGAGGTTGGTTCCTCTATAAATTCTTGACGTCAATGGGGATTGATTTTATGGTGTTTATTTAATGTTATGGCTATTAACCTGTGTTCGGCAGTGAGATCTAACCTTTATGGGATTGAAGAAAAGTTTGAAAGTATTACTAATTTTAGGTTCATTTTTTAATCCTTACCCACACTAGGAATTACTCCTGTATTGTGGGTGCATTCACGAACACGTAAATTCACATACACAAGACACTCAGGCCCGGAACCTATCTGTTGGTTATAAAAATATTTGTTCCGTGCGGGAATCGAACCCACGACACGTACCGCAGTAGTCACTCACTCTACCACTGCGCCAACCGTGCCGTCAATTTATGACATCCACAGATATGTCAATTGTATTTCTAGTCACGGTCGTTTACAGTGGCAGAACTATGGGTTGGCAAGACTAGCCACGGACCCCGGTATGATTAAAAATAAATCACAACCTGTCGATTTTTCTGAGCCCCCATCCAATGAATTTGCCATGGGCCTCAGATGATATAGTTACGCCACTGTACATTTATTTAAAAGGATACTCGTCGCTTTAAATTCCAGTAGCCCATTGACTTAGTTCAGAGAAAGGGTGTTTTTCTTAATGCACTTTAACGACTGACACTTAAGTTATTAGGTAGTAACTCCCGCGCAAGTCGTTAAAGTCGCTCATGCTTTACTTTAAGTTGCCAACCGCCGCGAAAGTGGGTTTAACGAGCCTTTAAATATGCTTTATTTATCTAGTGCAAACAATTTATAGAATTTATTATCTCAGCACCTTTATTATGTGTGAAGCGATCCTCGGCCACCGCAGCGACGAGCAATGAGTAGCTCGCCGTTTACCCGTACGATAAGGACCGAGCCTGAGTTGTCGATGGCGCGTAGTGTTTATTTTATTTATTTAACACTTTATACTTTAGCACTTTTTAAAGCGGCGGACTTAATGCCTTAGGCATTTTCTACCAGTCAACCTTAGGGTGATGGAGAGACAAATAGTTGTAGGTGCAATAAAAGAGAGAGAAAAGGTGAATACAAGAATATGTACTAATAAACCATAAATATGTATACTGCCGTCGTAATTAAAAAGGGCACAACTAACATTTTTTAAAGACACTAAGTTACATACATATTTGGGATCAGAAAAAAACACTGATTCCGAATATGTATTTAAAAAAAATTGAAAAAAAATGTTAGTTGTGCCCTTTTTAATTACGACGGCAGTATAATACAATTCACGGTTGCGTATTTCGCGCGCGCATTAAAGTGATGTCAGCAAACCGTAGGGGCCCAGCAGGGCCGACGCCTCCAGGGCCATGTACAATGTATGTGTGTGAAAAAAAGCCAGGTCAATCAGAAAAATTAAGTTACATACATAACTTAATTTTTCTGATTGACCGGCTTTTTGAAAATTTTTAGGGTTCCGTATCCGTAACTCAAAAGGAAAAACGGAAACCTGAATATAGTTAGTTCAGAATCAGTAACTGAATCGATTCCATAATTTTTGCACCATGTTCTATTTTTCCCAAAAAATATTTAAAAAAGGTCACAAGTTGGCCACCACCGACACTACAACCAGATAGCAAGCTTATAACTTTGTGATTTTTCATGTTAAAAAATAAGGTTGTATAAGTATGTTTATCAGTTGTCCAGTACTCATAGCACCAGCTCTGCTTTGTTTGGGACTAGATGGCGTTGTGTGAATGTGGTGTAATGAGGAATGGTATTATTATTTTCGTTGACATTGGCAACCGTGATCGAAATTGGGCCAGGAAGATTATTATTAGTGTTATTAAAAACGGGGCCATTCAAGTATTACGTAAGAACTAAACGGTTTTTTTTAGTTTGGGAGGGGTTCCTTTGCTTTGCTTAATTATGATGACTTGAGGGATAGGGAGTCTAGATGGTGATTACGTCAGCAGTATTTATATATTTTTTAGTTTTCTAAAAATTTAAATTAATATGTTAAAATAAAAGTTTTTTTTAAGTTTCTTTATTTCAATATTTCTTATTTTCAGACTTATAACTTTTGCTCATTAACTAACAACAAACTAGAGTTCATTGAAAAATGCATGTAGGTACTAATGTTTACGTAAGCATGGGATGGTCAAAGATCTGCTTACTTTTGCTGACAAGGGAGGAGTGGGGTTAATATTTGCCAAAAATCTGCTTACGTAATACTTGAACGGCCCCCTAATGAGTTTTTTGGGCACGTGTCTATTGAAATCAATGGTAAAATCACGTGTCTACCGGTCACGTGAATTGCAACGGGAATCAACGGAAACGGTATATGCAAGAAAATCCAAATATTTACGCGAAAATTACCGCTGTTGGTCCATAATGTATAACATTATGTGATAACCGACCGATTAGGAGAAAAATCAATTAACGGAAGTTACCCGGTCTTATAACACTTTTGTTAGTACAAATTATATCATTGTTAGCGATTGTAAATCTGTTGATAGCATAATTAGTCTTTTAATGTTCCCACTGCTGGGACTCAGGCCTCCTTGGAGTTACTCAAACCCCAAGCGAACGCCGGCTTTCGCACACCTATTGTCTTTCATTGTGTCTCTATACCATGATTTTTAATTAGACGAACCAAAGTGACAGCAGTGGACAATGCCCAACTGTCAAATAACAATGCTCAACTGTCAAACAACCATTGTTATAGCTGTCACTTTGTCCATCTAATAAAAAATCACAGTATAATTACGGTACCTATTCAAAAGACTAAGAGAGCTAATGGAAATAGGGTTACCAGAAGAAAAAATAAAAGCATCAGTGGATTGTCAACCTTATGGTCCTATACATTGGATTGTTAATTCAATGTATCCTATTTGGATGTTCGTCGTTGCGGCAGCGCTGCGTTTTCTTAGAGAATAGCACCACAGTTAATGTTCCCACTGCTGGGACACAGGCCTTTTCTCTAGGAGAGGGAATGGGCCGTAATCCACCACGCAGGTCCAGTGCGGGTTGACGGATGTCACATGTCTTCGAATTATTTATTGGTTCTTGAACATGCCGATTTCCTCACGATGTTTTGCTTCACCGTTTTGAGAGCAGTGGTGATGAAAGAAATTACACAAAGTAATGCGCCTCGCTGGGTTTGAACCAACGACTTACAACTCGTAAGTCGGGGCCGTTGTCACTGGGACACAGGACCCTCTCTCAGTTCTGTAGATAAATTGTTATAAGCTTCATATTTTCTTATTGTTAATATTTGTCAACTTTCTCACAACGTCATCTAGTCCCATACTAAGCAGAGCTTGTGCTATGAGTACTAGACAACTGATAAACATACTTCATATTTCTAAATACATACATTATTATAGACAAATTACATACAGACGCAGAACAAATGATCGTGCTCATCACACAAACATTAGTCTTGGGTGGGAATCGAACCCGCGACTTTCGGTATAGCAGTCAGGGCTACTAACCGCTAGACCAACAGGCCAGTCAAATTAAATAAAACATTTTTTTATACAACCTCGATTTATTAAATCTTACATGAAACCACGTTTGAAAGAATTACAGTGGCCCTAGAAGACAAAGGGCAAATGTAGAAACAAAGGTGGGTTTTAGCCAGTAAAAGTCTGACCCCCTTTCTTCTTCCACCATAGAGGAGAAACTCTTTCTACCTAAAAAACCGATTATCATAAAGTTTCTTCAAATACATACAACTTAGGTGTCTTTCAGTCTCCCAATCTGATACTAAGACAATTTTGAGTCAAATAATAAACTCTTATCTCCAAAACAGCATCAAAACTGTTGGCTTGACAACGACGTTCGGATACACACACAAAAATATGTCGTGTCGTATCCTTTAATTCAAAACCTTATCCTTCTTAGAATTATAGTCCTCATTCCAGAGAGGAATGGCTTTAAAACTAGATGTTATCACGCAGGATGGTCAGTCGTCGGCCAAGTAAGTAATGTCCGAGCCATCCTGTACCGAGAGTACATACAAGTTGGGCAATTTAAACATGGAAGTACTTATGAACTGCCCTGACTACTCTGCAGGTTTAGGGGAGCAATGACCTATATCCTAGTCACACAACGCACGCCATAACGATCCAACCACACGAACACCAAACAACTATACTAAACTCTATTTTTTGTGCATTAGAATCCAGTTCTAATCATAGATTTCAGGATTTACTTTCAAATTTAGAACGTCATACGTCAAATTTGGCGGCAATCTTATTTTGATTCGTATTGGAATGTCAAAATAGTTCGGATTTCAAATATCGTTCGTGTCATTTATAGACTGTTTGGACGCCGCGTGCGTCTGTGAAGTTTATGTTTTTTAAGAATTTATACTGAGTCGTTCGGTGGTGCGCTTGCGCCGGTTATTTTTAACCAATCCAAAAGTTTATTACATGTGCTTACGCAATTAATAGGAGTTTTTATTGGACCGGTAAAGGACTAAAAGCGTTTGATCGAGCTAGAGATGCGTCCAGTGGTATTATTTCGGGAACATTAGAGCGTGTGCGCTCGTAAAAGGAATGTTCTTACAACGTTGTATGAGCTTCTAATCAACGTAATTGTTGATTTTGGTCCTTGCTTGTACTTGGAAAGTTTTTCAGATCAATTGTCACGTCACAAAAGGACCTATTGCCTTATAGGTGAAGTTTTAAAGGATGTTACAAGTCCAATGTCCTTTAGACGTGGCTAGTATCAAATTCCTTCTACAGATTTTTTTAAATTTTGAGTACGAGATATAAATGTCTATGGTTGGTTTATGGGGAAAGGTTGGATTATGATATCATACCATTACTATGGGAGTCTTGGTACATTTGTCAATGGTAAAGAACACATAATTGGGAAACCAGTTTGTCCACGATGCATAAAGGTCCACATAGGACTTAGTGCGGAAATGAGACTCCTATAGATGGATAGATTAAAACCAAACCTCCGGAGTAATACCGAAGTTTATGTGGCGTTATGCTGAAGTATTTATCGCTAAAGATGTATCAGATAGGTTTTAAAAAGTTTTCACTGAACACGACCGTCATAGGTCAGAGGCCGTCAGGTGTGCCTCCTGTCGCAGGTCTGCTAGAAGAAATTATACAGTTTTATAGGCTGGAGAACATTCGAATAAATGTAATAGCGTAGCATAGCATCAGCCTTATTATGTTCCCACTGCTGGGACTCAGGCCTCCTCTCTAGGAGAGAGAATAGGCCATAATACGCGGGCATGAATGTAATAAAGGAACCCAAATCTGATTAGTTGTGTGTCTGCTTGTCGGTCTATCCGTCTCTCATAGCGAATTTACTCCGAGACTACGAAACCGGTTGAGTTGAAATTTTTAGATTGAAAACATGGAAGTGTAAAGGAAATACATGAATTTAGGGTAAGGGGGTCACTTTTAGAATGCAAATCTAGCAAACTTCTATAGTAAGGATTATAAAACTTACACACTAGGTATCTTATTACAAAAAAATAAAAAATAAAAGGTAAAACTTTTTTTTTAACGAGTTAGGTAATATATATATTTTTTTCGAATCGATGATAAAATCTTTAAACTTAACTTTTAAAAACGTTAAAAAATATGATCCCCATGGAACACTGCACGTGAGTCCAACTCGCATCTGGCTTTTTTTTTCTGAAATAAACTTTTACACTGGTCAGTTTTTTTTTCTAGTCCATAAATAAGCACGCTTTATGCCAAATTCATTTGCTTATTTGTGTCAGAGACAATTTATTTTATTATAAATAAAACTTAACTGCAATGATCCCAGCCGTGTTGCCAATTAATTACTGGTCTTAATTCATTGATTTGAAAAATAAAAAGTGAAAAATCTAGTTTAAAAAAGCTGAACTTTATTTGTTTTTTTTTTAACTAAATTTTGAACTTTTTTTTTTTAATTCTAAGATAATGCTGGTCGTAAAACTTAGGATTAGTAGGTACGTTTTATCACCCTTTTTAGTATTTCTGAAAAAAAAAGTAGAATTCTAGTATTTATACTTTAAATTAATACACTGCCTTCTTTACTTATTTTAGGTTTGGAATACACCAGTCACGTATAGTGAAAAGATAAAATAAAAAGATAAAAGAATGATTTTCATATTTCTGTTTATGGTACTTACTAAAACCATACTGCAAAATGCAACTGTGTGCGTTATAATTGTTTTTTTTTTTTTTAATGTATTTTACTTTAAATGTGTCATTTTTGGAAAAAGCGCGGGAAACTTTGAGCGGATCGGTGCATTTTTTCTTGTTAAAAATTTCAATTTTATTTTTTTTCTATTTAAGGATCAGTTTTGTATTATATTGCAAATTATATTAATATTTAGTGTATATATATTAGTTTTAGTGTATAGTTTGCCGGATTCGGTAAGTTTTTTGATATTTTTCAATGAACGAGCCGCCTGACTTGGCGGACCCGGGGGTCTTTGTACCCCCGGCTACAAATTTTGTAACAGTTCCTTCGTCAACGTTATCGAATGAATCTGGAATGGAGACGGATGGTTCTAATGTTCAACGTGGTCTTAAAAGGAATAGACTGCATAAAATATGCAGAGTCTGTAATAAAAAAAAAAGGAAGCACAGTCAGGCGGTTGATGGTAAGACAGGATGTTGTTGTGCTAGTACAGAGAGTGAAAATAGTGACTCTGCCCCTGTTGTTAACACCTCACTCAACACTGTCACACCGACTAGTGGTCCGAGTCCCAAGGTTTCAGAATCTGGTATCGCTAGAAATAAATATGAGGTCTCTGACATCGGCCCTTATATAGTACATATGGGCGCAAAACCAATATTTGATCATTTTGATATGGATTTAATTTAGTCACTTCCTGTTTATTTCTTTTAAAATATTGCAATATCCTGTTGAATTTGAACTAGGATTTAATTTGATAACATTCCTTTGAATTATTTAAAATACTGCGATATCCTGTTGAATTTATATAAGAATTTAATTTGATAACTTCCTTTCGATTTATTTTAAATATTACAACATCCTGTTCAATTTATAACGAATCAAATGACGACTTCCTTTCTTATTTTAAACATATTACAGTACCCGGTTAAACTTGTGAGGATTTAACTTGACCAGTTCCTTTTTATTTCTTTAAAATATCAGAGCATCCGGCCATATTTAAATAAGAATTTACTGTGACGATTTCCGTTCTATTTATTTAAAATAGTTTTCTACCTTCATAGTGAATTTTGATACTTGTCAATTTCTATGTATAAAAACCGATGTAATGTGTTTTGAAAGGCACTCTTTCGCCGCCATTGGAATAAACACCTTGAACTGAAGTAAGGTATTTTGTTATTATCACTATAACATTTCCTATCATTCTATATTACTGTGAATTTTGTGTGACGTCGACACCGATGGCCATCATGCGCCGACAGCAGCGGTGGGATCCAGCTCGCTCCTACTGAAGTCCTCTGGATTCCGAATCAAGTGCCGTGACTGCAGCACTGCCCGCTACTCTTCTACCTTCCGGAGATCATGGCAATTCCTACCTACTGCCATTCGATCCCGAGGTACGCTCCCACACTGAAAGGAAGACCGAAGACCTGGGCTGCAACAACACATGGGAGCAAGTCAAGCAGGACCTGATCCAGACGTTTGGCGAAGAGTCCCGGTCTGCTGACGACGTCCAGCGGCGCCGCAACTGAACAGCCACGCGGTTTACGCAATCAAAAGATGGTCGCTTTGCAGCCAAACGGATGGTGAGGTAACTGATTCTCTAATCACTGGTATTTATCTTGTTTTTATGAAATGTGTATTGTAGTGAAATACTTGTGTCCTGACTCTTTGCCCAAACTAGTCTCCATTTTTAAAACTTTTCGTAAACATGACGAATCAAAATACTAACGGTACAAACAAGAATTATTCAAATCAAAAACGTGTTTAGTAGCTGTCATTGTCATTTTTAGTCCTGACTCGCAGGGTCAGTCTTCCGTTTGTTTTCAATGTTGAAAATTTGGTCATCTTATCCGTCAATGCAGGGAGAAACCGACAACTTTTAAATGAAATATTTCGGCTAAAATAAAACCGCAAGTTAGTTGACTGTCAATAAGGCTAAAAAAAAAATAAAATATCGGTGTGTTCTTGTTTCCATAAACCAGATAACGAAAGATTAAAATCAACCGACTAAAACTTTAAACATTCATTTCAATTCTGTTTAGATTTGTTTTTGTTAGTACTGGTTCGACTCCAGGCAAATTGTCGATCACAATTAGTGAAATTCCAATTGCTTGTAAAATTTAATCGTTTAAAAACAAAAAAAAAGTAATGCAAGCAAAACATAGGTAATTCGTTGGATGTTTTGGTTAGCAAAAAGTAAGATTTTAGTGCCATAGTTTCTAAGCATGATCTGTGTCACGACGCGCAGACTATCAGTTCAAATAATATATCGTTCGCTGTAGGTAGTTTTGTTTTTAAAAATACCAACTAGACAAAGTGAGCTTCATTTTCTGCCATAGATATTTTGGGAAATTCTTTATAATATTTCGAATGGCTCCTCTAGTCTTGTAACCACGAGACGGTCTGAAAAATAGAATAATGTTCGAATTATGAATAAATAGCTATTTAAGACCGATTAAATGAATCAATTATACAGGTGAAGGAAATCGAAGCAATTTTTAGTTCGATTATTGAATCCACTTTTAGTTCGATTATTGAATCGACTTTTGGTTCGATTGTTGAATCGATTCTAGTGGTTCGATTGTTGAATCGATTATAGTGGTTCGATTGTTGAATCGATTCTAGTGGTTCGATTGTTGAATCGATTCTAGTGGTTCGATTGTTGAATCGATTCTGGTGGTTCAATTGTTGAATCGATTCTGGTGGTTCGATTGTTGAATCGATTCTGGTGGTTCGATTGTTGAATCGATTCTAGTGGTTCGATTGTTGAATCGATTCTAGTTAGCAATTTGATAACATTACATTTTTATATCATTTTTGCAATTTGTTTGTAAGCCTTCTTTAAAATTAATAAATAATAATATTAAATTATTAAATCGATTTTAGTTCAATTAAATTATTGAATAGTTCGGTTGTTGGATCGATTGTTGAAACGATTTTATTTGTAAACGTTCAAAATCTCTATTTTTATCAAGCTAATTTTTATATATTCAATCGCAACATGAACATTGTAGGTTCATCTATACTGTGCTTTTTAGGGTTCGGAACCTATATGCAGGAAACCAACGGACAGCTCTTTTAGAATTTGATTTATTACTGAATCGATTCTTTAGACTTTGAATCAATCTTGTTTAGGATGTACCTCCATCCTGAGATCGAATAGAGTAATTAGTAAATTTTGTCCTACTTTATTTTGACTATTTTAGGTCTGATTAGGGGTTTTGGCTCCGTTTCATTTGATTAAGTTGTAGTTATGTTTTAGTAACATTACTTAACACAAATCTAATCAAAATTAATAGTAAAGACTGTAATTATTCGTTTTTCAAAACTACCCTCAAAACTACAGTTTAAGGATTACTAAAGTTTTCTCGCGAACGAAGTCGCTGGTAAAGTGCAGGTCCCTGTAAAATTTATAATGAGGAGATCCAGTTGCAATAAGTTAATATTTTGTTGCGAAAGTAAAGTTTTCTACGGTTAATCATAACGGCTAGCGACTCGTACAACAAAACTGGAAATAATTATTAAATATGGTTCGACAAATTTGCGTAATATAAACCGCTTTGATAAAATTCAAATCAAAAATAAAAATTCATAAACATGGTTGCAAAGCTAACGATACTGGTCGGGCAAACTGTCACGTCGACATTTTTAGAGCTTATAAATAGTGGCAACATTATTACAGATTTGTAGTTGACTATACTTATGTTACGTCAAATAGTACGTGAGTTTCCCATATTTGTGTTGCATTAACGTGTTGCCACTGAGTTTTAAGCTTTCATGTAAATTAAGGATGGACGAGCGATAATTTCGAGACAAGTTAATATTTGACGCGAGCTAAGATAGAATGAGACCTTTTGAAAGAAGGATGTCTTAATGTATCCACATGAAAGACAATGGTAAAACTTGATCAAAGATTTAGAAGTTTCTATTATGATTTTACAAATACTGTCAAATGGTGCTATAAATTGAAGCACGGTTACGGTTATTATTTAAGATGTTCTGAAAAAATCGCTGTTCACGATTTTTAGTTTGTAATGATAATGAACCGACCGTATGGGCGGTGAATTTGTGAATTAGATTTATTTCATTTAATTAGTCCCTTTCCCACCTATTACGCTGACTGATCACCAGTGTATCCTTTTTCCCTTTCCAGAGCTGATCCAATGCGGGTGACGCCATGAGATATGGCTAGATCCAAGGCGGGTGATGCTAGTTAGGGGGGCTATATCCTATGCGGGTGATGCCATGAAGGAATATGGCTAGATCCAAGGCGGGTGATGCCGTAGATAGGTGGTTATAATGTGAATTGGCTTATTGCTTTTAAAATAAATTACATATATTGATTTCTTGGTTCGAACCTATTCTAACCATTTTTAATTTAAGCGCGATCTAGAATCATTAGCTTAATTAGTCCCTTTCCCACCCATTACGCTGGCTGGCCACCATGCGTATCCTTTTTCCCTTACCAGAGCTGATCCAATGCGGGTGACGCCATGGAGTATGGCTAGATCCAAGGCGGGTGATGCTAGTTAGGGGGCTATATCCAAGGCGGGTGATGCCATTTGGTATGGCTAGATCCTAGGCGGGTGATTGCCAAGTTAGGGCTAAAAGGCGAGTTATGCCATGTAATGTCAATCAGCCAATTCACACCAAATGTTTGATACTGTGTAATTTTGGGCTAACCCTATATGGGTGACGCCGATAAAATGTTTGATGCTGTTTGATATTGGGCTAACCCAATGTGGGTGACGCTGATAAAATGTTTGATACCTTTTGATTTTTGGCTAACCCTATGTGGGTGACGCCGACAAAATGTTTGATACCGTTAGATTCTGGGCTAACCCTATGTGGTTGACGCCAATAAGATGTTTGACGCTGTAGTTTTTGGCTAACCCTTATGGGTGACGTCGATAAAATATGTGGTAACGCTGGTAAAATGTTTAATGCTGTGTAATTTTGGGCTCACTCAATGTGGTTGACGCCAGTAAAATGTTTGACGCTGTGTATTTTTGGGCTAACCCGACAAGGGTGATTCCCACACAATGTTTAATGTTGTGTAATTTTAGGCTAACCCGATCTGGGTGATATAGATTGCATGTAAAATGTCGGATGCTCTATAATGAAGACTAAACCCAATAAGGGTGATACTGAGTTAATGTAAAGTTTTGTACAGCGCAGAGAGCGCGCTGAAATCAGAATGGCCGTATGGGCGCAAAACCAATATTTGATCATTTTGATATGGATTTAATTTAGTCACTTCCTGTTTATTTCTTTTAAAATATTGCAATATCCTGTTGAATTTGAACTAGGATTTAATTTGATAACATTCCTTTGAATTATTTAAAATACTGCGATATCCTGTTGAATTTATATAAGAATTTAATTTGATAACTTCCTTTCGATTTATTTTAAATATTACAACATCCTGTTCAATTTATAACGAATCAAATGACGACTTCCTTTCTTATTTTAAACATATTACAGTACCCGGTTAAACTTGTGAGGATTTAACTTGACCAGTTCCTTTTTATTTCTTTAAAATATCAGAGCATCCGGCCATATTTAAATAAGAATTTACTGTGACGATTTCCGTTCTATTTATTTAAAATAGTTTTCTACCTTCATAGTGAATTTTGATACTTGTCAATTTCTATGTATAAAAACCGATGTAATGTGTTTTGAAAGGCACTCTTTCGCCGCCATTGGAATAAACACCTTGAACTGAAGTAAGGTATTTTGTTATTATCACTATAACATTTCCTATCATTCTATATTACTGTGAATTTTGTGTGACGTCGACACCGATGGCCATCATGCGCCGACATACACATCATTAAAGAGATTAAATCACCCAACGATAATACCACCTTACACCCGGTCACATTTGGCAAGTTTTTAAAGAGCCATGCCATTCAAAACATTGTAGATGGATCTCTTAAGAGGATAGGCAGGAATAGAATTTGTTTAGCATTCTCAAACTTTAACAATGCTAATTCATTTATTTACAATCCAGAGTTACCAAAAAGCAATTTAAAAGCATTTATACCGAGTTTCCACATAACAAGAATGGGCCTTATACGTGGTGTTCCAGCTGATTGGTCGCCTGAAGAAATAATTGAAAATGCTTCAGTGCCGGATAATTGTGGAAAAATACTTAAAGTTAGGAGAATAAATTACAAAACTGTTGTAGAAGGTTCACCTGTCTGGAAACCAACGCAGAACGTTGTGGTAACGATTGACGGTCAGGTTCTTCCTCCACGAATATTTATGTGTTACAACTCACTACCTGTAGAGCTGTATGTGTTTCCCACTATCCAGTGTTACAATTGCTGTCGTTTTGGGCATACCAAAATTCAATGTAGGTCCAAACCTAAATGTTACAAGTGTGGCCAGGAACATACTGGTGATACTTGTAATGTTGAAGACGAAAATCTATCTTGCTGTCATTGCTCTGGCAAACATTTCGCTACCTCAAAAATATGCCCTGAATTTTTACGGCAAAAGGAGATTAAAACTGTTATGGCTGAAAAATGTATTTCATATGGTGAAGTTACTAAATTGATTGCACCTATTTCTAAATCGTACGCAAATGTAACTAGCTCTCCTGTTACTACTCATGCTCATCCAAACTCTTCTAATACACAATATTCTCTTTCACAAAGCTCTAATAAAAAAACAGTTTACATACAACGTCGGCCTCCTTCTAAACCAGGTAAAGGGTACGACCGAGAAAAACACCAAAAGATTGTTAATGAATATAACTTACCGAGCCCACAAAACGGCTGTGCCTTAAATACAAATACAACAACTACAATGATGTCAATGTCAGAAATAATACAAACTCTCATTCAAACCCTTACTCAATATAACATAGAAATACCGTCCAACGTTGCCCCTTTAGTCAATATCTATAAAAAACCTGCTGTTAATAATGTCAGTACAAATTCAGAACATACTACAATGGAACTGTAGAAGTGCAGTTTCAAAAAAAAAATGAAATCATTTACTTGTTAAATAAGTATAATGCTTCTTTGTTTGCAATTTCGGAAACCTGGTTAAAACCAGACTCGATTTTCAAAATCAATGGCTTTTCTTGCCTCAGAGATGATAGGTCTGATGGGTACGGTGGGGCCGCTATACTCATCAGAAATACTGTCTCTTACTGTCCTCTATCCCTTCCTGTATATAATGATTTTTCTGTGGTAGCTGCACAGATTAATAATACTTGTGTTGTCTCTATATACATTCCTTCTCCTTCTTTGTCAACTCTTCAACAATTCAACAATCTTGTATCTATTCTTCCTCGTCCTTTCTTAATTTTAGGTGACTTCAATTGTCACCATATTTCTTGGGGGTGTACTATTTCATCATATTGTGGTAACATATTATTAGATATATTTGACCAACATAATATTTGTCTATTAAATTCCGGGTCTCCCACTCGACATACAGGGCCAAAAGAAAACTTAAGCGCAATAGATCTTTCCATCTGTACTCCTAATTTATCTTCATCTCTTTTATGGTGCACTTTGCCATCTTCTTATGGAAGCGACCACTTTCCAATTCATATATCTCCTACACATCCTTGCAGGTCTCCTAGTCTGCCGAGGCAACCACGGTTAAAATATAAACTTGGTGAGGATGGGTTATGGGATAAATTTAAAACTCTTGTAGAAAGTAAGCTTTCTAATTTACAAAATAATTTATTAGAGGATCCTATTGATTGTAATAATAATTTCACAAACGCACTTATACAAGCTGCAGATGAAACTTTTCCTTTAAAGAATTCAGCCAATGGTCGTATTCCTTCCCCTCCTTGGTGGGATAAGGAATGTTCCCAAGTAGTGAAAGTCAGAAAGAAAGCCGAAAAAAATTACAAAAATAACATGTCAGAAAGTAATTTCAAAATTTTATGTGATGCTATGGAGAAAGCACGAAAATTATTCAAAGAAAAAAAAATTGAAGGATGGAAAAAGTTTTGCCTTTCGATCTCTCCTAATGTCAGCGCGTCTATTGTCTGGCAAAATATCAGAAAATTTAGAAACGGAGTTACACTTTCTAATGTTTCTAGCATTCCACCAAATTTAAGAAACTCTTTCCTTAATCGCCTAGCTCCACCGTCGGTTCCAGAGCAAGATATTATTTATGATAACATTCCTCCTTCTATCTCTCATAACCAAAGTCTACTAAATTCTCCTTTCACAATGCAGGAGTTACAGGGCGTTCTATCCTCAGTTAAAGATTCCGCTCCAGGTGAAGACGGTATTCCTTACTCATTCCTAGCTAATTTAAATAAATCTTCACTTGAACTGTACTTGGACCTAATTAACAAAGTTATGTTATCAGGTAATATCCCTCCATCATGGAAATCTCAATCTATTATTACTATTTTGAAACCAGGTAAAACACCATTAGAACCTTCATCTTACCGCCCAATAGCTTTGTCGCCCGTAATTGCAAAAGTAGCTGAAAATTTAGTTAAAAACCGCCTTGAATGGATTATTGAAAACCGTGGAATTATACCAGAGTCTCAGTTTGGATTTAGGAAAGGCAAAAGTACATTGGATAGTGTGGCTACATTGGTAACAGATATAAGAGTTGCGTTTTCACGAAATCAATCGGTACTTGCAGTATTTTTAGATCTCGAATCAGCGTATGACAGTGTCCTCCTGAATGTTCTTAAAAAAAAATTAGAGATGCTTCACATTCCTGAAATGTTGTGTCGTTTTATAATTAACCTCCTCTCAGGCAGGAAAATTAACTTAGATCAAACACAGGATGACAGTAGGCTGGTATGGAAAGGACTCCCACAGGGTTCAGTACTCAGCCCTATATTATTTAATTTGTATACGTTTGATTTGGCTTCCTCACTTCAAAATTCAACAAGCATCCTACAATATGCAGATGACTTAGTTTTGTACGCTACGGGAAGTTCATCAAATTCTCTTTGTACTCTGCTATCTAACTCTCTTGTTGGTTTAAGAATTTGGATGGACAAAAATGGCCTGAACATATCAGCGAGTAAGAGTTCTTTAGTCTTATTTACTCGCCAACGTATTCAACCTCCGATATCTGTAGAGTATGACAATAATAAAATACCAGTTAAAAATCAAGCCAAGTTTTTGGGAATCGTTTTGGATTCTAAACTTTCAGGTATTCCTCACTGCGATTATGTTCTAAACAAATGTCAAAAACTTCTAAATTTGATGAGATGTCTATCAGGTGTTTGGTGGGGTGCGCATCCGTTTTCCTTAAAGCTTCTTTACAATGCTTTAGTTCGAAGTGTTCTTGATTATGGAATCTTCTTATTGGAGCCTTGTAACGTAGCTGCCCTTGGGAAACTGGATTCCATCCAATCAAGGGCCTTGAGAATAATCACAGGAGCCATGAAATCTAGTCCCATTAACGCATTACAAATTGAGTGTAATGAACCTCCACTTAGTCTAAGACGTCAATTTTTAGCGGACCGATTGTTCTTCCGTGTTTTACAGTTTACAAATAGCCTTTTAATTCAAAAACTTCAAATGCTTGCTGATCTCATTGACTCGTCAAATTATTGGAATCACAAATCTATTCCTTGTTTAGTTAAAAGTTATATCCGATTTAAATCATTTAATGCACCGACACACCGGTCTCCAAAACTTGATTTGTTTAACATTGAATACGAAGCCTTGACTAACACTCCATCTGTTAAGTACATTGCAGATATTGATAAAAATAACGCTAATACACATTTTAATTCTATCGTTCAACAAAATTGGCCTGAGCGGCATCATATTTTCACTGATGCTTCCAAACATAAATCTGATGATTGTGTGGGGGTAGGAATATATCACGCGCAGTACAATATTGTCCAGAAAGTAAAGTGCCCACCTGAAGCAACTGTTTTTACTGGTGAATGTCTTGGTATCCTTAAAGCTGTAGAATATATTTTACTTTTAAAGCTTAGAAATAGTTTAATTTTAACTGATTCCATGAGTGCCCTTCAGGCGCTCTTAAGATATCCTTTTAAGTCTAAAACACCGTCTCCTCTTATAACACATATTAGGAGAAAACTTTTTGACTGTATTGTGAAGGGCTTTTCTGTTGTTTTTGTCTGGATACCGAGCCATTGTGGTATAAAAGGTAACGAAAAAGCTGATAGACTTGCTAATGAGGCTGTGGTGTGTGGGGATACTGTTCCATTCAAAAATTATACTCAAGACTTGGCTACTCTTCCTAGACATTATCTTAGGGATTCCTGGGATAGAGTTTGGGCAGAAAGTAGCCGTTCAAAAGGAAAATACTACTTTAGCATACAGTCAGAAATTCCATGTAAACCTTGGTTCTCTGTCCTCAAACTTGGCAAAATTGCGACAACCATTTTAATAAGAATGCGTTTAGGTCATACTACTTGCCCAGCGCACCTTGCACGCTTCCGTATTATAGATAGTCCTCAATGTGAATGTGGACATGACTTTGGGGATCTGAACCATATATTCTTTTCCTGCCCGATTCATGACCGTACTTCCTTTTTAAATTGTTTGATATCCCTCCGTGTCCCTTTCCCTACATCAGTGAAAACTCTTCTTTTTTCTTTCAACCCCTCCATATATAGTGTTCTTTCTGATTATATTTATGACAACAATATCCGTCTGTAAAATGTATAAATATTTATTAGTATTTTAATAGATTTTTGTCCCTTTTATTTACGTAATATTTTTAATAACTAAATATACAATAGGTTTTTTACACATTCCTGATCCTATATCCATGTTATTCCAAATTCCGTTAATTTTCGCATTATAATTATGTTTCCCTACCTTCCTCTTCAAACCCCGTCCAAAATAAACATCAAAACAACTTGACACTGGCGGATGCACAAGAGTGCCAGCCATAATCTCCTGTCGATGGATTGGAGAAAAAAAAAAAAAAAAAAAAAAAATGTGTCATTTTTATAGATAAACGATATTCTATTCTATTCATAGATACTATAAGGAGGTCTAAAATATAATGAATATTAAACACTGTCTTCCATCATTTAGCCAACAATTAAAAAGATAAATTACATTCTGACGTTTTATCGCCATTTTTAAATGATATCTATTTATTTAAGAGCAATAAAAAACTAATTTGCACCTGTACCTAGCTTACCCGACTTACGCGGCCCATATACGAAAAATGCCTGTCGTCGTCATTTGTAGACAAGATAACTGCTGCTTATATATTATATCCATCTGCTAAAGTACCAGTAATTTCCAACGTTAATTTCGATCAAACCAAAACGCTATTAGCAAAAATGTTATTGTGACCACAATTTTTAAAAAACTGTATATGACATCGAAGTATTTTATAATTTTAAATTGACATCTGTTATTAAGTATTGACATTTTTATTTTTATTTTAATGAACCGAATCTGACTTTTTAATATATTTTGAACTAAATTTTGACATTGTATTACTGTTAAATGAATCTGACATTTTAATTTCTATTGATCTTGGTTGCGCAAATAAGCTGTGGACTGTAGATTTTAAAAAAGCGATCTAAGGTTTATTAACAATATGCAGATACTATGCCTGGCATGGGATAAAGGTATTGGGAAAGAGCACTGACCTTTAGACTTCGAAGGTTCCACGTGGCACCGCCGGCGATTTTCGACTTCGCACATTTAAATCACTGCCAGGTCCTGTTTTGCACTACACGGCACCACTGTTGTTGAGTTTGAATGGTTGGATCACGAAAATAGTCAATTTTCTTGTAATTTCGAGCGGGCGCGGTTAGCGGTGCGGTCACATTCACAATGCACAAAACGTCAATGTCAAATCATTTCTCTCGAGGTCGTGCGGGAAGCGGATACGGTAGGGATAGGATAGCTAGGCCAAAAAAATAAATTACAAAAAACAAAGTCGCGGAACATAGCAAATTGGCGCAACCATTCCCCCCGGGCTTGAAGGGTTACCTTCAAAGAAAAGAAAAAAAACAAAAGCGAAACTAAACCCTATTACTAATCTAAACTATCAATACTAGGTAGCGAAACAACTTATAACTAACTATGCCACTACTACTGATTAGGCAGAGGGCAGAGGCGAATAACCGGACGCAGGTACGATCCAGTTGCGGTTTTAACTTTTACGACTCGCGTTATTCCGTTCGAACCCGGAAAAACTTCTTCCACTACACCAAGAGGCCAGTGCAGAGGAGGCGCACTCTCAGTCTTCAGTATCACCACAGTACCGACTGTGACTGGATCTGAAGGAGTGTTCCACTTTTGACGCGACTGCAGCGTATGCAGATAATCTGTCCTCCATCGCTTCCAAAAGGACTGAACTAAGCTATCTAGCAGAGCGTGACGCGGGTGGAGCTGCAGTTTGTCAGTCTCGACATCTAAAGCGGGCAAATATTTAAGAGGAGTCGTCGTCAAGAAGTGAGCCGGCGTCAACGCTAGTGGCTCCGATGGATCACTAGACAAAGTCCGACACAACGGACGCGTATTCATCAACGCCTCTACCTGAGCGAGTACAGTGCTCAACTCCTCGTACGAGAGAATCTGTTCGCCTATGACCCGAAACAGGTGCGACTTAAGGCTTTTAATATTCGCCTCCCAATTGCCACCAAAATGACTAGCTGCTGGCGTATTAAAACACCAATCAATGCGATTCTCAGCTAAGACATGGGCGAATTCACTTTGGTAGTACTTGGAGCGTAAGAATGTATGTAATTCCGAAATATTGCGTCGCGCTCCAACATAATTTGTGCCGTTGTCAGAGTATAAGCGCTTAACGGGACCACGGCGAGATAAAAATCGTTTAAATGCAGACATAAAACCCTGCGTACTCAAATCACTGGTTAACTCTATGTGAACCGCACGAGTTGTCATACAAACGAATAGGCAAATGTATGCCTTTGTGGAACGTATACCACGACCACGGGCAATAGTGACTTTAAACGGTCCAGCATAGTCCGTCCCAGTATGTATGAAAGGTTTCACCGTCTGTACAACACGACAAGAACGATGGTCGGCCATTTCCGGCGCGTTGAAACGCGGGCGGAGCTTAAAGCAGGGCACACATCTGTGCACTCTAGCGCGTATCAAATTGCGAGCGGAAAGTATCCAGTACTTCTGTCGAAGAATGGACATTAATAAATCGGGACCAGCGTGACAATTCACCTTATGGTGATAGTTCACCAACAAATCCAAAACGTGATCCCTGCGTGGTAGAACTACTGGATGCATTTGTTCAAACTCTAACTTAGCATTTCGCAGACGGCCACCGACACGAATGAGTCCGTCTTGCAAAAATGGTTTCAAATGTTGAAGTGCGGGACTACAAGGTTTATGTGATTCTAAACTACGAAATTCTTTTGAAAAATAAAATTTCTGCAACTCTCGAAGTACAACTGATTCAGCTCTATCCAAATCAGCTGCGATTATAGAACCACGCGATGGTAATAATCTCAAAAATCTTAGGACGTAAACTACACAGCGTAATAGTCTCGACCAAGACGAGACTCGATTAGACAACAACAAAACAACTGACTCTTCACGCGGAACTGATACTACAAGCGTATGTTTCTTCTCCTCGGGTGGTTCTGAAACAGTAGCGGGGTTAAACGGAGCATTTGGCCACTCGTTAGGAGTGGTATGCAGCCAGGGAGGGCCACAAAACCAAAGCGGATGATTTAAAATTTGCGCGGGAAGCAAACCACGTGAGAGACAGTCAGCTGGGTTTTCTGTTCCAGCGACATGGAACATATTTTCCGGTGACAATTCAGCTTGAATCTTAGCCACCCTATTTGCGACAAACGTGCCCCATCGATGGGGTGAAGAGTGGGCCCAACATAGGGCAACGGTTGAGTCTGAAAACGCTACAATTCTCTCTATATTAATGCGAGGACGACAAGTTTTGACTATAGATGTAATCAATTGAACCAACATAAGAATAGCGCAGAGTTCGAGACGAGCAAGAGAGACAACCTTACTAGGAGATACCTTTGATTTTGCGCTAATGAGGAAAACTGAAATGTTATCGCCATTTTGGACCTGAAAGTAAACCACTCCCCCGTAAGCCCTCTCACTGGCGTCTGCGAAACCTACCACATTAACAACAGTGTCTGGTACTATACCAACATGGCGAGGAATCTGTATCTGATCGAGCATTGGAAGCTCTTTCCTATAGCGAGCCCACAACTTGGCAACACTTTCAGGAGCGGTGTCGTCCCAATCACAGTTGGAAAGCCAAAGCTCTTTTATAAGCAGCTTTGCATATAAAACGACAGGAGCTACAAAACCCATTATATCCCATATCCGAGCTACACATGCTAGGATAACGCGTTTGGTACAAGTTGGCGGAGTCGAGCTAATTTTAAGACTGAACATATCAGTTGCGGGTGACCAACTTAAACCAAGGATCTTATGCGAATCACTATCATCGAATTCCTTTACCGAAGTCAACCGGTGTGACGGTGGAATCGACTCTAATGTAGCTTGCGAGTTGCTTGTCCATTTCACCAGATCAAATTGACCGGACTTCATGAGGCTGATTACTTGAGCAGCGGTCTCTATAGCCTCTGCTTCACTAGGTACACTGTACACAAAATCGTCCATGTACAATCCGGTTTCAATAGTGGCCCTTGCTTTCGGGTATGTATCACCCTCGTCAGCGGCCAACTGCTTGATAGTGCGAAGAGCGTGAAAGGGACTAGACTTAAGCCCAAAACAAACACGATTGAATTCGTAAACCTTCAAAGGTTCCTGCGGAGAAAATCTATACAAGAAGCGTTGGAATCTACGGTCACATTCTCTGATTCCAATACTAAGAAACATTTGCCGAATATCGGCAGAGAGCGCAATAGCAAACAAGCGAAAATTTACTATTATTTCAAATAAGTTACCCTGGAGGTTCTGACCACAATACAAGATATCGTTAAGCGATATGCCAGTACTAGTCTTAGCGCTACCATCCATAACCACACGCAGTTTAGTTGTAAGTTTGTCTTCTCTAACAACTCCATGGTGCGGGATGATGTAAAACGGGTAATCACGTGTCTCCTCAGTCTCGGCAGGCGCTGATGAGATATAACCTTTATCTAAATATTCGATCAGCACATCATCATAGGCTTGCTTCAACTTAGGAGACGCCTGCATCTTACGTTCCAAGCATAGAAAGCGTTTTTCTGCGGAGGCACGGGAGCCACCGAGCGAAAAAATATCACCCTTGAAAGGGAGCGCGACAACATAACGACCATCTTTATCACGAGTAGTCGTGCGGGTATAAATCTCCTCAGTGACCTGATCCTCAGGGCTGAGAATAGGTGGGACATTGACCTCTTCAATCTCCCAGAACTTGCGGATGGTAGTCTCAAGCGGCGGCTCGACGGTGCAACAGTGCGACACAGTCGAGTAACTATTTAAATAAGCGGGTGCGGAACCAAC
This sequence comes from Leucania comma, assembly GCA_958295575.1. NCBI lineage: Eukaryota > Metazoa > Arthropoda > Insecta > Lepidoptera > Noctuidae > Leucania > Leucania comma. The sequence goes on from OY282483.1 coordinate 7,592,122, forward strand.
TATAACAAACCCGAGAACTGTTTCCAGTGCGTGCGGAGCGGGGTACATCGGAAGACCTTGAATTTTACGTGATAACTGGAGATGCGGGAGAATCGAAGCACCGATCAATAGATCGATATCTCCAGGGAAAGCGTAATTTCCGTCGGCTAACTGCAAGTTCTTAAACTCCGTCAGCATGGACGTGTCAACCGGTACCGTGGGCAACCGTTCCGTAATCTTATCTGCGACTAGCGAATCCATTTCAAACGAAATATTACGATTAAAACGTGAACTAAATATTATTTTAATGGAACCGTGAATGGTTGCCTTTAAACCTCCAAAACCTTTCACTTCTGAGCGGGATGACCAATTATTAAAACTAAAACCAAGGCGTTGACAACAATCCCGAGTAATAAAATTACTCTGGGAAGCGCCATCTAGTAGCGCTCGAACGGTGTGCGGTTTGCCAAAGGCATCTACAATGACAACTTGCGCGGTCGCAAGTAAAACGGTAGTGACTTGAGTACCAGCGGCGGAAAGCGAACACAATGTTACGTCGTTTGCACTTGCAGCAGGCCGCGCGTCACAAGCGTCGCGCGTCTGCGCAGGCTGCTGCTGCGATGGCAGCTTACTACTCTCAAAATGTAAGAAGGTATGATGTCTAGCTAGACATTTACGACAGCTACCACCACTGTTACATGACGTAACCAGATGTTTGTCACTTAGACAATTAAAACACAAATTATTAGTGCGGACAAACTTGTAACGATCACTAGGCGATAATCTCTGAAATCCCGAACACTTGTACAGCTGTGTATGGCTACCCTTACACAGAGAACAGTCAGGTGTTGAGGCGGTATTAACTAGCGTATGTGCAGTCTTGACTGACTTCGATGACGCGTCTATACGGCGATCGGAACCTGTCCTATTCGTGACTTCATGACGTGCCGACGTGCGCTGCAACACCTTAATATGGTCGCGAATAAAAGATTCTAAATCTTCGAACTTAGGTATTTCTTTACCGCGCTGAGTCGTTTCAAACAGACGAACAGTTTCAGGATCTAATTTCTTTAAACCGATATACAAAAACAAAAAGTCACAGAGGTCATTGACCTTTAGGTTCTTTACTGCACAAACAGATGATGCGAAAATATTTAAAAACTTCTCTAAATTATGATCGTTACAAATGGAAAAACTTTTCAAATCGAATAATTGATCTAAATATGCGGTGGCTACTAATCGCTTATCTTCGTATTTTGTTTTTAAAGTGTTCAAAACTAAATTGTAATTTTCAGCGCTAAACGTAATTCCAGCACAGACAGCCTTTGCCTTACCGGTCAATTTTTCTACGAGATAATGCAATCTCTCGTGATCTGTCAGCGATGTGTTCCTATGTATTATATTTTCGAAACTATCTATAAATAAATTCCAATTTCGAATGTCACCATTAAATTCAGGTATTTGAATTGGCGGCAATCGTGGGCGTTCGCGAGGAGGGTTGGATAAACTACTCGCGGGGGGGGGAGTCTCTAAACTCCTAGCAATACGTTTGATACGACAATACAAGTCATCAAAGGACGACAATGCCTGATAACTCACACAGTAATCAGGATTTAACTCCAACTCTAAAATGTTTATATTATTAATTGTAGATTCAAAATCCGCGCGCAAACTATCTAAAGTTTCCAACGAACACAAGAAAGCATCTCTAATCGTCAGATCCGAGATTTGCAAAGATTTATCACAAATTGATTGAACACGTGAAAACTGTGAGTCCCTTTTAGCGTATAAAAGCTTTAACTGAACCTTTAAATCAGTACTAACCTTGGTTCCCTTAAGAGACATCTTGTTTTGATATATTCACACTATACACTCAAACAAACACTTAACGAATTATTAAGTAAGCGATAATTAACTGATAACAATATGGTAATATTGTAAACAACAAAGTGAACGGCGAACGAACGGAACAACCTGAATCAATATTCATATGCGTATATAATCTATGGTTTATCCGTTTCCTACAAATATTCACTCAGCAATGAACGGGTATTTTTGAAATGCGTCTACCTACATGAAATTTGTAGGACTTCCGAATGAATTTTGTCAAGAAAAAGAATGCGATCGATTTATATCTACGCTGATATTTACGTAGCTAACTATAATTATGCGGTGCGGTTGACGGCGTAGGTACCGTAATTATCAATGACTCTTTAACTATACGAGCGAAATAACGTATAGTTGCCTAAATGCCTAGATGCGGGTTTTCTACTATTATATCTAGGTAAATAGGCGCGTTGCGTTTATTCCCTATGGAACAAATACTATATTGCGAAATTACAAGAAAATGATTCACGATCCTGCTCGTATGGACCAAAAAGTAATGGTTGCGCAAATAAGCTGTGGACTGTAGATTTTAAAAAAGCGATCTAAGGTTTATTAACAATATGCAGATACTATGCCTGGCATGGGATAAAGGTATTGGGAAAGAGCACTGACCTTTAGACTTCGAAGGTTCCACGTGGCACCGCCGGCGATTTTCGACTTCGCACATTTAAATCACTGCCAGGTCCTGTTTTGCACTACACGGCACCACTGTTGTTGAGTTTGAATGGTTGGATCACGAAAATAGTCAATTTTCTTGTAATTTCGAGCGGGCGCGGTTAGCGGTGCGGTCACATTCACAATGCACAAAACGTCAATGTCAAATCATTTCTCTCGAGGTCGTGCGGGAAGCGGATACGGTAGGGATAGGATTGCTAGGCCAAAAAAATAAATTACAAAAAACAAAGTCGCGGAACATAGCAAATTGGCGCAACCAGATCTAATTCTGACATCATATTATTTATCAAGCTGAATCTAACATGTTTATTTATTGATAAAATCTGACATTGTAAGTCTTGAATCATTGAACTGAATATGATTAAAATCTATCTATTTAATACTTTATTTTTAAATTCCAAAATTGTAAATTGTAACTATGTAACTATGGGTATTCTAAGCCTGAAATAAATAAATATTATTATTATTATTATTTACTTTCCCGCGCATTCTCACCTCAAAATGTCTATGGTCCGCTTCTACATTTGTCTATGGTAATTGCCATGCGCGCCATTTTTTAGTTTTATTTATTATCTAGCTGTTGCCCGCGACTTCGTCCGCGTTAAGTTCGTAAAACTGTACGATAATTCTGTGCTTGCAATTCATTCCGATAGCATTGAAGTTATTTATTTTACTTTTCCATAACACGTTTATAGGTAAAAACGCAAATTACCTTCTGGAAATATACATATATGGATTATGTCCAAATGTACGAACGTTAAAAAGAGTATGTAAAGGTCGTAGCAGTTGGTGTTTCTGCCTACCCCAACAAAAACGCATTTGTTTATGTTATTTCTGGTTTATGTTTAGGTAAAACAACGTTTTATGGTTTTAAAATGACTTGTTCGTCAGAAATAAGGATATTAGCACGCAGTTTATTTCTAGAAACACAAAATAAATTCTTTTAAATGTAGGCTGTCAAAATCAGTGATCAGTAAAGCTGATCCTGAGGTCGGCACCCGTAGCCTATAGGGTCTGCAGTTTTGCACCTTTTTCTAAAGTTAGATAAATCATTAAATACCTACTACTCTCGGTGGAGCGAGAGAGAGTGTCAGACTGTTAGTGACTATAACCCACCCACCTGTCTCCCTACAGTTGCCCTATGCGTTTCAGGGTTACCGTGAGCACACCATAATCGCGGTGGTAATTCCTCTCTTTGAGGAGAAGACATAGAGGCGCCACGGCGTCCTCTCTTTATGCATGACTCGCCGGATGTGGATGTTTCGGGAGGTATCTGTATCGAACTCAGCGGGAAGAAATGCTCGGGTCACCCGGAAGACACGATACAGCATAAGGTGGAAGTCTGCCCCGCTTGTGCAGAGCGCCACCGTATCCTCGTGAAGGCGATCGGTGGAGAAAATGTCAACCGGTCACCTTCTTCAATGAAGCACTAATGCGATCGAAGGAGGTGGTTGAAAATGTGAAGGATAGGGCATTGCACGGGACATGCACATGACGCTCCGAATGTTGGAAGGCATAGGGCGATTCCCAGCCAGTGCAAACACGGGCTTGCCGTGGTGCCGCCCTTCGGTTCGGTCAAAGCAAGCCCGAGTCAACGACGCGTTGTATTCCACGAGCGACTCAAAGAGATGTCAGCAAATAGACAGGACTCTCTAAGGACGACGTCTGCTAGGCCTGCGAGAATTTTCGAAGTTAACTCCCGTAAGAATGTTTGCCTCAATAAAATTTCTCGGCAAAATTTGAGCCATTACACAGCTTTGGCAGAGGTAAACGAAGCAGCATAATCGGAACCTTCAGGCTTAATAATTTGCACTGATAATGCAAAGCCGTAAGTGAATCTAAAAACTACGAACATTTTTCATCTTTCTCCACAACAGTACTTATAAAGAACTAGCTTTTGCTACCGACTTCGCCCACGTGAAAATCGATTTCTCTATACAAACTTCCAATCTCCGTTTTACCCTCTTAGGGGTAGAGTTTCGTAAAATCCGTTCTTATCGGATGTCTACAGCCTATAAGGAATCTACATGCCAAATTGTAAGTTTGTAGGTGTTATGGTTTCTGAGGTTTCGTGATTAATCAGTGAATAGTATTTCGCTATTATGTATACAGAACATTAGCGAGAGCATGCCTGCATTGATTGTTGCGGCTTGATAATTTTGGGCGTTTAAATGACTTATTCATTTACCCAGTATTTTTGGTGTGTATTTGACTAACGTCCATATCAAATGAATGTTTTTCCATAGTGGGAACCTTATAAATAGTTTTCAACTATTAAATGAATTTCGATGAAATCTGGAGCGAATCGAATTCGCGTGTTCATGGTCAATGTTCAAACGCAGGCTGTAGTCGGCGCTGCTTATCACCTCCATGAGGACACAGCAGTGCTCCACCCAAGCGCGACAGTCCCCCAACGCATGTTCCACCGTGCTCCGGGCGATTCACAAAATGGTTTTGGAGGTAAGCGGAATAGAGAGTAAAGTCCCACATACCTCCGTTTAAAAGGGAGGATTCTCTGACCAGACAGGTGTTATGTCTGATGAGCTACTGCCCGATAGATGATTTCGGGCGGTTGTATCTATTCAAATCACGCGGAGAACTTTAATTACGTGATGCTAGTTCCTATGTGACGCCATAGATGTCGCTACATGGTAACATCAGGGTGCTTCCCGCCAGATCCGAAACAGATACTTCTTGACAACATCCACAATAGCCCTGAGCTTGTGAGTTACGAGTTGTAGGTCGCGGGTTTGAGCCTGGCTAAGCTTATTATTTTGTGTAATTTATTTTATACACTGCTCTCAAAACGGTGAAGGAAAACACCGTGAGGAAACCGGCATGTCCTAGAACCAAAAATTTGAAGACATGTGACATTCACCAATCCGAACTGGGTCCGCGTGGTGGATAATGGCCCACTTCCTCTCCTAGAGAGTAGGCCTGAGTTCCAGTAGGAACATTATAAGGCTTATTATGCAATTAATATGCTAAGCAATTAGTAGGAATTTCTATGCAGAAATTAGTAGGAGTTAGTCTTACATTCCACGGACGCGTAACTTAATAGACGCGTATTTGTCATTATACGCTTGGTGTACGACAGCGTCGTGCCGTCCTTTCATTGCCGCTTCGTTGACAGAATTTCATGGTATTGTAAGCTGAAGCTGCTGTTGTTGTTGTTGTTAGTATTGTAAGCTTCACGCAGGCGTACATCAAGCGTACAATGATGATTACGCGTCTATGAAGCTACGCGCCCGTAAACGTGGCCTTAAGATAAAAACAAAACAAAAATATCGTTTAAATATCTTTATCTTACATAACTAGACTTTTAAAGGCAGGTGGAGGCTAATTTTAGTTGCTATCGTCTTGTCTTGTCTCACACATTGTACCGAGTCTCGTTATTATTCAACGTGAATAAATAATTGCTATCATCTCTGTTGAATTAATAATTAATTTAAATGATAACTTATGTATTCGGTTTAGTGTTAAAAATCGTCTGCTAGGGCTTCGAAATTATTTGAAATACAGCCATGGCCCCCGTAAAGGTCAACTAAAGGAATACTCTGGGTTTTAGTCAGTAAGAGTAAGTGTAACCAGTTCTATCTTAAAGAACGCTTTCAGTTTCTTAGTGACACACAGTAGGTCCTAGAGATCACCGGAAAACTTAAAATTAAGTATTCGCGCGTATTCCACTTCCTTCGTTGACAAATCTTTCACGATTCAAGCTGCACGTTTGTAGAATGCGTTGCTTATTGAAGTGAGACGTGCTCAAATACTACCAACGTTTAAAAATTATGAAGGAGCATATTCCATTGCATTTTCTTTTTTTTTCTTAGATTTTTCTTTTCCTGACTCAATTGAGTCAGGAGAAGAAAAATATAATATAATTATATATTTGATATTTATTGGTATATTATTTGGCATTGTATTAATAATTCGTGTTATTATGTTTTATTAGTATCTATTATATATATTTATATATATTTCTGATATTTGTACACTGACAACCATAGATCTATCTTTTTTCACTCAATCCATCCAAAGGTTGCCTGTAAAAAATTGCTCTGTGCGATAAGACCGCCCATTGTACCCTTATTTTTAATCATTTTACCTATTTTTTTTTGTTTTTGCAGTGTACAGTGAAGAATATAATAAATAATAAGTTTTTTAGGGTTTCGAACCTTAGTCGGTAAAAACCTTTTAGACCCCTTTTAGGATCACTTTATGGTTCGTCTGTCAAGATCCTCTTTCTCAGACTATCGCTAAAATTAATATCAAATATTCAGGTCTGACTATCCCTTGACACAGTAAGAAAATAAAACTTCTAAATCAACACAATCTAAAGATAAGGCCATTTATGTTCAGTTTGGAAGTATATTTTGACACTCGCAAGGAAATCGAAATTTATAGGGTTCTAATATTTCCCGTTGACTTAGGGTCCTGAAATTCGGCATGAAGCAAGGTCTCATAGTACGAGTACAGGGAAACGTCTTTACTTTGTTACTTTTTTGCGATTCGGAAAAATCTTCAAGAATAACTACATTTGTAAGTATGTAAGGAGCTTTGGGGGTAGTGGAACAGAGAGTAAAGTCCCACATACCCCCTTTGAAAAGGGAGGATCCTCCGACCAGACGGGTGTTATGTCTGGTGGGCTATTGCCCGATAGATGATTTCGGGTTTGTTCTATATGTTCCAATCGCGCCGCGAATCTTACTTGCGCGATGCAGGATTAGTTCTTTTTGTGACGACATGGATGTCGCTACATCACTCCCCTCCGGAGATCGGAGATCGATGGTTCTTGATGCTTCTTGAGGCGTCGTGATGCGTGCCAGGCCAATGGAGGTTGGTTCCAGTGAGTCGGAACCGGATTCCGCATAGTTCTCGGTGAGTCGGAACTGTCTGCGATGATGCCCCAGTGAGTCGGGGTGGTGCTATCCCAGTGAGTCGGGATACGATGCTGCAGGCTCCAGTGAGTCGGAGTAGTGCGGCTGGCTCCAGTGAGTCGGAGCGGTGCTGTGCGACGTAGGGCTTGACTGCTGTCGTCGACCAGGAGAGGTTCTTCAAGGCTCTTCATGTGACTGGACGAAGGTGCAGGTGTTTAGCCAAGGTCGCTGATGAGGCTGAGGGTGATGACCAGGTATGTCCAAGTAGGCATGCTGGTGGTCAGGATACCCATATAGCCGTGGGTGCTGGCTGTATGGCTCGCTGCTCGAAAGCTTGAGAAAGTGATGATGACGTCACGAAGTAGTTGCTGCACGAAGGCTGCGCTGACGTTCTTTGTCGAGGGTCACCAGTTTGGTGGTATTTGGGACAGAGAGTAAAGTCCCACATACCCCCTTTGAAAAGGGAGGATCCTCCGACCAGACGGGTGTTATGTCTGGTGGGCTATTGCCCGATAGATGATTTCGGGTTTGTTCTATATGTTCCAATCGCGCCGCGAATCTTACTTGCGCGATGCAGGATTAGTTCTTTTTGTGACGACATGGATGTCGCTACAGAGCCTTTGATACGTGAGTTCGACTCGCGATTGATTTTTTTGGATCATTTTCTTATAATTGGAGTAACAAAAAATCCATATTTAATACTTCACAAAAAATTGGCACTATTAAATTCGTTTTAAGAGGGCTCTTCCTTTTTCGACTATCTTCAAAATAAGCATGGTTTAAAAGCTTGTTGCTTCATTCAACGGAATGTTTGATGAAGAGCAAAAAAAAGAGATAACTTAATATATACACCCCTATTTTTTAATTAGTGCAAAAAAATGGGGCTCAATCAGTACCCGTTACTGATCATATTTATGTAGTGAAAAGTAAAAAAAAAAAACGAAATCCCAAAATTGACCACGAAAATTTTTCATTTGGTAAATTCATAATTGAATCAATAATTCATAACAACTACTACTAGAAAATACTAAGCGGAGTGTTTTTCCATTTTTATTGACATTCTTTCATTCATAAACAATAACCTGTACAATGTTTCCATAAATTGAGTGAGATTTTGGGATATAAACAAACGCTCATAACTTTGCTGTTTATGAATATTATTCATTGAGACTTTACTTAAATAATAACAAGACCTTTTCTAATAAGCCCTTTAAGTATTTGCACTAATTAAAAAATAGTGGTGTATATCATAACATCTAAAAAAAAAAAAAAAAAAGTTCCAGAAAATAAGTTTTAAGTATTCTAAAAAAAAACTTAAATGTTTACGAAAGAAATTTTCGTCATTCAGAATCTCGATTAAATTGCAAGGTTTCTATAGATATGTATATTCTTTTATATTTAATTTATGAGCACATTATGAGAGGCTAAAGCAAGTATAATTGATTAATTTGACACAAATTTATGTTATGATTTCAATAGAAATCCACTTAATATCCACAAAATATATGCTTATTTCCAAAATTTCTGGAGAAAGATGTGTAATAACGTCGTGGTCACTTAAGAGCGGTTGTATGGATTTTCATAAAATTTTCCGTATTTTTCTATTTAAATCAATTTCCTATAAAAAACTCATCGAAAGAGCTTTATTATTTAAAAAACGTGTATAGTACGTGTGTAATCCTGGAGGAGCTCTAGCTTTATGCTTTATGATCATAGAAAGTAGCAGATCCTGAACTAAATTGTATTCCATTGGTGTAATTACTGCGAGGCATTCCGATGTGAGGATAACAAATAAATAAATAAGTATATTGGGTTGTCGCTCTTAAATCGCATTGTCGAACCTTTGTCCAAGTTCTTATATAAACGGTTTATTTAATATTTTGATTGTTTAATTAAGATTGTGTTCAAGCCACAGTCGTGCCTATCACATTACTACTACAATGACTGACTTATGAATTCATTATTTCTACGGTTTACTAGATTTTAATAATACTAACGTACCACGAGTTATTTTATTGTATTTTCAACTATAATCACTTTGAAGATAAGACGCGATTTGAATTATGTTTTGTAATTATTGACGCTGCGGCTGTGGAGAACCTCAAGCGGCGGAAATATAACAACCTCGTCGGCAATTATATTTTTGAGTCGTTTGGGGTTGAAACTCTTGGGCTCCTAGTGCTCATACGCATATGAAAGAACTTTCCAAACGCTTAGTTGACATTTCGCGTGACCCAAGGGCTGGTTTTACATCGGTCACTACATGGCAATGCCGTCAGCCTTTTGGGCACACTTCGAGTCAGCGATGCGGAGGTGTTTTATGACGCCATATTTTAGTTAGGAGTTAGTTGCCTTTAGTGTATATACAACGTTAAATTTTGATCATTTCAATCCCGTGGTGGGTTGATCCGGTGCATAAACACTATCGATTTGTAAAGATAAAATAAAAAAACAAAGTACTTTTTTCTAAAACTCGACTTTGTACTTACGAGGCTTATGAGTTGTAAGTACTACATGATCATCATCAAATCAAAAAGGTATTTTTATGGGACCCATTTGGAAGTATAATCTTTCAATCAAAACAAAAATTTTTGAATTCGGTCTACAATTGACCGAGATATTGGTGAACATACATGAAATAAAACAAAAAACGGACGTCTAAAATTTGTTTCTCCAAACAAATTTTAGACCCCCGTTTTATCAGCTCAGGGGTTGAATTTTAAAAACATCTTTTATTTGTGTTTGCCTATGATATAAAAAAAAACCCTTTTGCAAAATTTCATGCTCCTAGTCCCAGCAGCTTCGGTTCTGCATGGAAATGGCTGTAATAGACTTTGTATTCGACTTTACCATGTAAATATATACACCGTTAAATTTTAGTCGTTTTATCCCGCGGAGTGTCGATTCGGTACGTGAAATACTATCGATTTGTAAAGGAAAAAAAAAATTTGTTTCAAAAACTCGAATTAATATACGCATGTAAGAAATTAATTTCTTTAAGTAAACGAGTCAATGACCTTGTAGGTAGTTGTCGGTCGTTGCGTACTAATAACCTACAGTTTATTGGCCTCGCTCAGCTGACGTTTACTTAAAGAAATTAATTTCGTACATGCGTAAATTAATTCGAGTTTAAAAAAAGTACTTTATTTTTTAATTTTTTCTTTACAAATCGGTAGTATTTCATGTACCGAATCGACCGTCCGCGGTATTAAAACGACCAAAATTTAACGGTGTATACATAACCTTACCACCACAATGTAACCTTATAAATATATATACATAAATAAAAAATAAAACTCTTAAGATCTAACTAAAAGCAGTTCTGCATTGATATGTCAGTCAGTAATACATAATCAAAACAATCCTTTACATCAATTAAATAAATGACAGTCAAAAAAAAAAAAAAATTAACGTTACTACTCAAAAAAAGCTCTGCATCCTATCTACAGACCATTCAAATTAAATAGGTCATTCCACCCCATAGGGTCAGTACCCTGTTCTAACAGGACTATGGTTTTTTGGACGATAGGGCCGGACAGGACCATTTTTTATCGAGCGCCCTACGAATGATTCTACTTACATAAGTACCGTTAAACGCGGGCGCACGAGAGAGCAGAGGTCCGAGATTTGTCCGAAGATAGATCTTAGGTTGGTAAAAATGCTAGTGGATGTATGAATAATGTTTTTTAGATTTACTATATATTAAATCTCAAAAACATTATATTTTTACACATATATGTATATATATATTTTTTTTTATTATTTAGTTAGTTTTTTTTTTAAATAGTGGGAAAATCATCTAATAATATCATGCCCTTTGCCTTCCAGGACCGTGGAACAATCTTGTGACCTCAGTATGTATGGTAGTTCGATATTTTTACAAATGGGTAACCCCATATGACCACCCCAGCCTTCTAATTGACATAATGGCCTATGCTAATGATGAACAAGGCTGACATTGTCTTCAAGCAGCTGTCATACAAACAAAATTACAGAACAGCTTGTACGCGAAATACAGTGTTAATAAGTCAAAGAAAACTGATGCTAGATTACTATCGAATCGTGTACAGTGGCGTAGATACCAAAGAGCGAGGCGATGTCTCGGGGCCCCCAAACTCGGGGACCCCCAAAACTTGATTAAAAAACCTCATAATGAAAAATCTCAAAATCAAAATCAATTTCAAAATCTAAATAAAATAGTTTGCAACATTACTTTAATTATGGCGTTTACTTTAAGCATTAACTGGTTTTACTCGGTAAAGAATGTGATACTCCCTCTCACTCCACTTACAGCAGCAGAAGTTTTTTTTTCCCATGTAAAGAACCCCATTATTTTTTGCCCAGGTTTGGTCGACTATCTACGCCACTGATCGTGTAACCGATACTTACAAGAAAAACAATGTCTCGATTTAAATTTTCAACAACAATTAAAGGTCAAAATACACCTGTCTTTTATTGACAACGACATTCACCTGTACTGACATTAAATCACATAATTACCATATATGCCACGTAAACAATTTAACGAAAATTTGTATGAACTTGCTTCGGGATTTCTGACGGTCAAAAGTAGGTATCGAACTTAACCTTTTGAACTGTTGAGCCGTTCGATAATTAAAATTTATGATGTGTTAATTTCTTGAGAAGTATCTGCGGATATCATTTCATGTGGGAGCAAAAGCTTCCTTATTTACGTGATTTGTAAATCAGTATTACTTCCTTTTTCGCAAGGAAGGCAATACTGTACAATTGCCCCTAAAGGTCTAAAAAAAAATATTTTTTTAACGATGGCATTACCTCGAATACTATCTCGAAAAGATTTTCTAATCTCTATGTCGGGGTATAGATAAATTTAAAATATACTCAATGTCACCAATTCTCTTGTAAACCAACTAAAAGCACATATTATCACAATTTCAAACTATCGCTCTCTTTTATTAAAGAAAGAGATAGCAATAATTTTACTCCTGTCAAATTATTTTCGTGTTATACTTTTTGTATTCTTACCCAACTGTTAATCTCCACGTTTTTAAATTACGTTTAAAATTGTATGGCAAACGAAATTATGACTAATTTGGCATAAGAGTGAGCGATTGTTTAGAATAAGTTTAGTTAGTGCACAAGAGAATCGGCGCCATTTTGCAACCAAACATACTAAAGAAAAACAAAAACAATATTGGGCATTTTTTTTTAATTTCTTAAAAACTAGTGCTTCACTGCGATCTCTTCTGATGGTAAGCAGTGATGCAATCGTTTACTAAGAGCCTATTTACTCTAGCATCATCGGAAATTACTACGAAAAATACTAAGCTCCGATATTCTGTAGCACTTCAGTCATATTAATTTCGCAATCAAACTACCAGGCCGCTAGAACACAGAGGAGCATCTAACGATCACAATCAATAGCATATCGTGAGTTGGACAAATCCTACGGTCGCCCGTGTGTAGCTGAGATGACGCCCTTCCGCATTCCGAGCGGCCGGCGACCTACTGCGCCAGTGGCCAAGTATCCCTGATCCTGCCGCGGGCTGCGCTGCGCTATCGATGTATCGACTGTCGATGTTTTATTAATTTAGTTTTATGGTGCGATGTTTTTAGGGAAAGGAAAAAAGCTTGAAGGCTTGAAAGGCTGCCAAAAAAATTAATAAAGTGCAAAAAAAAACGACCATATTTTTCGCTGTTTAACTAATTTTGTCAACTATTAAAGTTCTGATATATGTGTTGTAATGTCAAAATTAGAATTTGAGCTTAATTAGTTGAATTTGGAAAATGATGTTAATTTTAAATTTTAATGAATTGTATGTCACGTTTAATTTTAATATTCACAATTAAGTAAACATTTTTTTTATTGTTCTTATTGGAAGTTATTTGAATGGTAAATGCCGTCGAGGTCGTTCGAATAACTGTCTACATTTGCTACTTAACATTAAGTAAACAATGTCAGAAACAATACATTTTTTCAGTCATTTGCAATACACACTGTTATGTTAAATAATTTTTGCCTTTGTTCATATTTGCTTGACCTTCTAATTTCGAATTCTAAATCATCGATAGAACAATAGCAAGGACATCTCTAGAGCTCAGTTTAACGGGTCCCAACCCTACATAGCTGGGCTAGCTTACATGGATACCGCTAAACGATACATCAAAAGGTTAGTACTTCGGTAATACCTTATTATGGTCGCTCCTATCTCGTAAGTGGTCGCGATTATACCGTAGCTAGTTCGGAATTTAGAACTAACGGTTAACCTTTATCATTCTCCTATGATTTATGAGCTCCTGGTAATGTTACTTATTTATATTTGTTTAGTCTTCGTATTGAAGGGAAGACTTACTGACGATTCGGACACAGTGTCCGAATCGACATTTTATTTTCAATATTCTTTCATTGATGATTCGGAAACCGCCTCTAGTGGAGCTGTAGTCAGATAAAAAAAAGCTTAAATTTTTTTTTAGAATATTACCCGATGCTGCCGTCTTAAATCCAGCATAAAATAGTTTTGGTAAAACTTTTTATCTGACTGTACTAAACAGTGTGTGTCCGAAAAATATGTCAAATCGGACACAGTGTCCTACTCGTCACTAAGTCAAAGGAACCTATCTGTTGTTTGTCTGTCACTTTTTTTGGTTTGACGGCACTTATTTTGTAATGATGATAAAATGTACATTCTCAACGTATGTAAGGGTTATTTAATTGAAGGCTCGTCTTCGTGTTGTTTTTTCTTGTTATATTAGTTTAGTGGTCGATGTAATGTATACTTTTTACTAAGCAGTAATTGTCTAAATACAGGAATATTGGTTTTATTACTGTTTACTTGTAAAGAAATATGAATAAAATAAATTTTACAGAGATTTGATTTTTTTATTCTGGTTGAAGTTTTACTTGTACACTCAATCTATTTAACGCTAAATGCATTTAAAAGATCATTCTGAGGCTTAGTTAGACGACCCAGCTGTCGCTGCAAGAAAAGCTTCGGTATTCGCAGGACGGGCTAGTGGACGATGATCAACGGGCAGATCGCCGTTCGGCCTTCCGGTAAGGACCAGTCGCGCTGTCACGCTGACCACTCGTACTTCAATTTTATTGCAAAATTGAAGGGGCCTAGTAGTGCCGATGCCTGTTTAGGCTAAAGGAACGCAAAGGGCAGCTGACGTAGCATAGGTGGGTTTTAGTACTGATTGAAAGCTTGAAACTTTTTTCTTTCACTTTTTGTTTGTGAATTACTTCGACTTAGATATTTAAACTACAGCATTAATGGGAGAAGGCACTGACTTCTGCAATACTGGTAGAAACCTAGCTCAGACGTCAGGGCTTCAAAATTTGCAGTATAAAATCACTACATAGTACAAAGTCGCTTCCCGCTGTCTGTCCCTATGAACGCTTAGATCTTTAAAACTATGAAACGGATTTTGATGTGTTTTTTTTTAATACATAGAGTGATTCAAGAGGAAGGTTCATGTGTAATACATGCATAATATTTTTAATATCACCATTGCACCCGTGCGAAGCTGAGGCGGGTCGGTATAATTATATATGTGTCAATTTATATTTAATTTGCTTTGATTTGACACTCACTTTGTAACGGGAAATTGGCAGAAATAAATCATAATATATTTAGTATTTTGTCCATATACAAAAAATTAACTACATTTTTACCAACATATGTTCTTATGGTTGAAAATTTAACTTTAATTAAACTTGATACTGATTTATGGTAGTGTATCAAGTGAATTGGGTGCAATTATGAGTACACTTGACATTTGTGCTGATACTTGTCATCGGAGGGTCACCATGACCTCTCATTACGTCAGTTTGAATGCTCTTACTTACCTGCGAGTCCGTAATGTAATACGGTTCCTCTATCTTGCCAATGATCGCAATGACAGTGTGCAGGGAAATTCTCACCACCAGTTGGCGCCACTTAGCCGTCAGGTCTTTTCCTTTGAAAACGTATAATTATATGACGTTGACAAAAAAAATCAAACTATTTTATTTCACACAGGCCTTCATGGGGACATAAAAAATGTCAGAAGCTAGCGCACGGTTCCAAATTGGTCACTTTTTATGGAGAAGGACCGGTAAATAAATTATATGGACAATGTAGAGTAGTCAATATTGTACCAAAGAGCACAACAATAATAATCATAAAAAAGTGAGTCATGATAGGGAGTAATCTAAGAATTTGCGGAGTCTACAGTGTTCTCACATTCACATTATAGGTAGAAAAAGGCCATATAAAAGAAAGAAAGAAAAAATTACAACTATCACTACAACGAGTAACGTTTGACGTTGACATCTAATGTCATTAACGTTTTGACAGGTGCCCGGACCTGACGCCTCAGTACTGGAGAACATTTTTTTTATTATGGGTAGTCTGCGATTTTCATTGTTTATTAGAACTAATAAAAATTACAAAATGAATGGTCCAGTGCGTTTTGCATCCATCGGATTCCCGCAACCCTTGCCAGGTCGTCGGCCCACATTATAGGAGGCCTCCCAACACTGCGTCTTCCGGTACACGAACCAGAACCTTTCCGCCCCAAACGGCCATCTACTCTGCGAGCAATGTGCCTTGCCCACTGCTACTTCAGTTTGCCGATTCTTCGTACTATTTCGGCAAACTTGGTTCTCCTGTGGATATCTTGAATCTTCTTTAAAATTAATAAATGAAATAATAATAAAGATGCAACTAAAAATACTCCAAAATACATCATGAATCGGAATCAACTATAATTTTGACAAAGGCTCCTTTAAAATCCGACAGACAATACAGCTTACAATTTGACGATCATGACTCAAGGCATACGTCAATTCAACAATCGATGTACCGTTAGTAATTAGTGCTCATAGGAAAGCCGTTGAAGACGTAACTCATGAACTGTTGCCGTAGGTCACATTCGTATCTTTAGTATCATCATTGAGTAAAGTATGTATAGCAGATATGTGCGATATTCTTAGATTATTGACGATGTATCATTCAATATTTCTTTTATATTGTGATGCCATATTAGAGATGTGTAAATGGTTTTGTAGTAGCTTGAGTTTACTACATTATCTTTTTAGTTTCCTTTTTTTACGTGCGAATTGGTCAAATGATTTCTCCCGCTCCTGACCCACCTAATTTTTTTTATCTTTTACGGGCCAGGGTCACTGTCAGCCCTGTCTAAGGGTCTTTTTAATATCGTGCAGGTTTCATCACGCATGCGGAATTGTTCCGCACGCGTAGCCCCCACAAATGTCCTTCATACAAGTATTTATAGTAATGCGTGGAATACGCACGCGGGATAGAGCAGCGCTCCCGCATGCGTGACAAAATCCGATCACGATATTAAAAACACCCTTATTCTGTTCTTGAGGTCTGGTTTCCGCATTGAGTCTTTAGTGAACCATCGCGGGGTCATGGCGGCCTTCATTCCCACCAGCCCACCTTTCTTCAGAAGTAGGCGAGTCATTTCAGTTTAATTAGGGTATCTATGAACGAATTCGGTATTCCCAAGGTTCGCGATCGTATTTCGATCGGCCCTGACGGGACCCGTAAAATGAACGTTGCTAGCATCTATGAACATAACACTCCGTCGACCCGGGTCTGGTCTTTACCATTCGGCAAGTTACCCATTGCTCGCCATCCACAAGGCCTCACCGACATATGTGTTTCTTGATTTTCTTGTCGTAATCGCTACATTTGCCTGGCTGCGTCGAAATTCGGGTTTCTATTTAATTGACAATGATATTTGGATAGTCTTACTATGTCTTGCTATAATTTTAGCTTCCAACTGTCGATCCATGAGTGGGCTCACTGTTCTCAGTATGGATAACGTTTTTACTTGATCTAAGTGCGATTCAAATCCGTGAATCTGAAGTATTTTTGGTTTATTTTTATTAGTTCCCTTGACTGATTTATCCATTCGTCTCTAAAGTTATCGAAATTATCATCATTATCTTCCTGCCCTTGTTTCGTTTTATTCAGGATTGGCGCAACACGTTTTTTTCTTACATGCTGTCCTGCCACCAGTCACACTATGACTAACTCCCTTTTTTTTATATCACTTTCTCTCTTTTCTTTTATATCACTTCTTACACAATATTCCTGTACCTCTCAATCTAAAGTTACCGAAATTATATCTTGAAATTCGTAGTTTAGTTTTTTTTTTTTTTATCAGAAATCCTTGCTGATGATGTAATCCCATTTTTCATGAATATGAATTCCTTTTGTAGTTCGCCCACAACACTTGAGTTCATCGCTATGCAATTTTTAAATCTACCTGTGTACCTTTCTTGTGGCTATTAAACAATTGAATATATTTTTACAATGTTTTGTATTTGCAAATGTGTGCCAATTGTCTTGTGTTCTTGTAATGGAATAGTTATCTATTTTGTGTAGATCGCTTTTCTAATGTTTTTTTATTTTTTTGTTGTGAGATGGCCTGCGGCTATGTGGTCATCTTTATCTGGTGTAATTGGTTGAAATCTTTCCTTTTGCAGTTATTTTTTATTTTCTAGCAGCTTGAATCTTTGTCGTACGTACAATGAGTCCTGGATAACTGGGATCTAAGAGGGTCCTAGGATTTTGTATCGTCTATTTATTTACTCAGTTTCCCAAATAACCTGATTCTAGTCATATGGTTAATTAAAAGAGGGCTCCGAAAATAATTCAAAAGTTTGCATATCGCAAACGAACCTGTCTGTTAGAAATAAAGTATTCAAAAATATAAATTTATTAATTAAATGAAACTGTAAATTTCCAAATAAGTATACAGGTAGAAGTAAATATAAAACATATACTAAATCTAAAAGTTTGATCTCTATTATTAATCTTCATCATCTTTAGATTTCTCAGTATCCGAGGTATTTTAATGCAAAAGTGTAGGGAACATATTTTAGTTATCTGTAGTAAATGCCTAAGGCATTAAGTTTTTGTACAGTATTTACATGTGCATAAAGTTTTAATAAATAAATAAATGTTTCTTATATATCCAGGGAGCTTTTAAGGTTTCACTCTATTATCTTGTTTGTGGATTTGAAAAGTAAATAAAAACTCAGTTTCAAAATAATATAAACATCTTTATTATCCCCTATATTATGCCGTTACTTTCGCTTACATCGATATAAATTTTAAATATCCTAGGGTGGGACTTTCTGGACCTTTTTACCAAAAGAAGGAAGAAAGAGGTTAAATTCATTTAATTTTAATAATTCAGTCTTTATTGGCAACACTGAATTTTTAAAAGTAGCCACTTAAATTTAACGCAGTCTTATCTACTTTATCTACATAATAATAGAATATGATAATATTTAGACAGAATTATAAGTAAAAATCTAAGGGTTCAACAAGAAGCGCTGGAAAATCTTTGCAATTTTATTTACATTTTATCAAGCGGAAGGTATTATTATGGTAACTCGAATTGTGTTGGAAGTTACGTATTCAAGGATCCGAAATATTACAAAACTAAGAGCTTACAACTAATAATGTTTTCTACATATAATTTGCGGTAAATTTTTGAAGGTTTCTCTAAATAATATACAGTCGGGGTGAAGAAAACCATTCAAAATCCCTTTGCCTCTGTTTGCTTGTCATTTCAAATTTTCTTAATCTATTCCTTAATGATGTTACTTTATTGACACAAAAAATAATACAACTACAAATTGAAAATATTCATGTGAACAAAATAACATCGTCTTATATTAAAATTATAATAATTTATATAAAAATAAAAAATGCATGAAGGATATGTGCAATTCCTTGAGAAATGTATCAGTCGCATAATATCTTATTCACTACTGAGTATTAATCATAATGAAGTAGAAATAATGAATATGGAATTGGATGATGATGAGATTGTTGATGAAGGTGATGAAGATGATGTGAAGCTGAAGGCCGATGTAGTCGCATTAACATCTGGAAAAGAAGAGAAAGTATAAACATTAGTATAAAATGCTAAAGTACTGGATGATAAATGATTTGAAAACAAATCACAGATTGTTTCACTTTAGGGTTCGTCAAAATTCCCACGATTATGAGATAATCAATTTGTTTGAACTATAAAATTAGATAATATGCGTCATCTCCGCGATCATATTCAATCCCATGCAGTGGTGGTGGCATCGCATTCAAAACCGAAAATTCTATTATTAATTCCGATAGTAATTATTTTTCTTCAACACGTAACCAACCTTTTTAGAATTGAATGTAGTGATTAAATAAGTATTAGAATTATTAGGTGCACAGTAATGGCAGACAAACACAGAACGATGCTATGCACCGTGTTGCACATTAACAAGACGCTTCCTGTGCTGAATCTATATAGTACCGGCAATAGTTGAGCTCTTTTCTTTCTGCGTATTAGATAAGTTGTAAA
Organism: Leucania comma; assembly: GCA_958295575.1. Classification (NCBI taxonomy): domain Eukaryota; kingdom Metazoa; phylum Arthropoda; class Insecta; order Lepidoptera; family Noctuidae; genus Leucania; species Leucania comma. The sequence continues at coordinate 7,611,897 of OY282483.1, forward strand.
GAGATTAATACTAGAATTGCACTATTCACTTTTTTGTCATTGAGTTTGGTGGAAGCGTGGTGAAGTTAGGATATTCATTGTTAATACATGTAGTTCTTAACCCACCCACCTCATAATCTGATTAAACTGAATTGCTTAACTCTTTGGGGAATATAAGCAACATTAAGATTTTTTGAGATATTGATATTATTATTTATATATGTACTATTAATACACCACTGACTATTTTTTCTATTTAGGGTTTTTTTAGTCCTATAAAAAACTTTGGATGTACTGAAAGAACCATATTATATACCTATCTATCCATTTTCTATCAGCCAGGTCATATTGCAGTAGCAGAGCTCGTGTATGAAGTTGTGTAGATTTTTTGATGTACAGTGTATTCTATTCTATCAAATCTAGTATTTTATTATTAGTTTTCTTCTTGTATTTTATTTCTCATATATTGGTCTCAATATTCGTCCCTGTGTCTATGAATGTAATAATTTTTATCTTCTTCCATCTTAATCTGCCTCTATTTCCGTTCTTTACTTTCTTACTCGAGTTTGACACACTGAATGACCACATCCCGTGCATTATGTCTTAAAGAAATACCAGTTGTAAATTAATACTGTCTAAACTGGACATGGTCCATGTAGGCTAATGTGTTGCACGTCAGGTGGTCGACAGACAACTTGCATTTTTTTATTTGTACTTTTAATTAAGTACCTACTCTAGTTGACAGTATTGTTTTTTTATAATGCTCATTTAAAAAAAAAATGGCACCTTCTTTTGGGGCAATCGGGTGAAATGTAAATTTTGTGCGTAATTCGGAAATTTCTGTTTCGTCATATTTTTACTTTCATTGTGTATAAAGTTTCATATTTGAAAATTAATATATGTTTACATGTATTTTGTTAATTATTTACGCCCACCAAACTAAAAAATAAAGTAACTACGAGTACATATTTATTTTCAGACGTGCTCAATTTCAACTAGCATGCAAACTAACCAAGTGGAAGTAATAGTTTTAAGTTTCATGAGTTTAAAAAACTCAAAGATGCTGTCTGTCACCAATCTAACAAAAACGTAAAGGACAATGGGCGGTGCGTTCTTTGAGACATAACGCATTTGAACAATAATCATAAAAGATTTTTTTGCGAAACGTTTCGGTGATCAGCGACCACCGAGATCAACCCAAAACTATTGCGCATACTTTTATTACAAGGTCATTCTGTACATTTTTAGACTTTTTTTCGCAAAGGCAAACAAATTTTTTAACATACCACGTTGCAAAAAGTTGTCAATTGTTTTCAATAGCCTTAAATCTATTTGTGTAAGTTAATTGTTGGTCATTTGGTTTCTGTACATTGTTCCCCATAATGTTTTAGAGTTCGGCTATCTTTTGACAAACCCAAACTGCCACAAAATTATACACTCCTGCGCAGGTTTTCAATAAAAACCTAATTGATCAGTTTTTTATGAACTGAAATTTTTCAAGTGCATGGCTTTACTCACAACTTTAACGAACAAAATAAACTACAGAATAAAAACTCATAAAAATGGAGACTATAAATTATTTCCATTGCGCATCCTCTCGATTAGGATCTCGAAAGTATTTATAGCGTTTGAATTGATTTTTTTTTTATTTCAAATATTCATAAATATTGCGAGATATACATATTTCATATTTTAATTGAGCAGAAAAACAAGCGCTGAATGTTTACAGTAATGATGCGGCAGTTGGCAGGCGCTACATATTAAATTCACAATTGCTACACATTCTGGACACAAAGGATCTAGTTTTTAACGCGACGCATCCAATTACATTCTACTGATAAAGACACTAATTATAATAGAAGTCTAGAGCGTGTCCCGCTCATGTCTTAGAGCAAAAAACTAGGCAATATTTGCCGCCACTTGCCCCAGTGTGCACCGGCTGACCGGCCGCACACTGGTCAAGTGGTCATCCTTGGCAGGGCAGGCTCCCTGCACCTGTCATTGTTCAATTAAACCTGGCGACACATTGCCTTAAATAATTCCTCAAATTGTACGCTCGCATACAACGCGTACCGAAGCATATTTTATTTAAAAAATACCATTCTTCTGTCTTGACTGCTTATAAATTTAGTTGTTTGGCGCTAGTCGATAACAGATGGCGCTGTGCGACAGGATGCTCTTTTAGTATTCAGTTTCAGTTTTATTACCTATTCTTCTGAGGTTTTTTCACAATTAAAATATTACTCATCTCATCTCATTAAAACTAAGTATGGAATCGATTAAAGTTCTCGAATTACGATCGTCATCTCGTGACTGCTCGGATCGTCAACTAGAACACTTTGTACCAGGATTGCAGAGACTATGAAGAGTTTGCGTGTTACGTCGCTTTGTATGTTACGTACTGGCAACGCCTTCTTAGCAGTTCTGAATACCGAGTGTAAGTGTAAGTCATATGAAAGGACTTGCAGGTTTGTTCGACCTATCAAGAATGGGACACTGGGATTTTTCTTGTAACCTAATTTAATAATAATTAATTACCACTTAATTTTTGTTCGCCAATATTCGTTTCTGTTAGCACTCCAGTTTCACTAACTAAATGCATCGTGAATATTTCAAAATTATTTTCAAGGTATATTTAATTTTGTTAATCCTTATCTATAAAAAGAACACGGAAGCTAAAATGCCTTCCTTTATTGTAAGATCAAGAAAAGCGAGTTATCTTCAGCTTATTACGGGGAGACGAGGTACCAGGCTCGCAGAGATTGCGGGAGGCCAACTTGTGACGTACGTTGTAGTTTCAATGTTGTAGCTATATACACAGACGTAAGTACGTGAGCACGGTTAGAGTGTGCGTGAGCGCGTGTAGGCGCGTCACAATCACAGCGCCTGACGACATTTTGACGTAATTTTTTCTGTATTTATAAAAAAAAATCATTTGTTGTTATATAAGAAGTTATAAAGATAATTATCTATTAATTAGTTGGTCGTATTGTATATTTAGCGCTGATTTGTAGTTTATTTTAGGAAAATTCCTAATCCTAAAAACGATGAATTTTAAAATACGTGCAATGCGTCAAGGCGAGGCGCAAAGCGACTTTTTTCTAATTCGTAAGGTTGACGCTCTCGTGTTCACACGGGGGCAAGCCTTCACACGTTCGTGTTCGTTGCCTCTACGAACTGCCTATGCGGAAACACAACTTTGCTATTAACACGCGTTCCTTTACTATGAGATACTGCCACTTATGCACGTACATACATACATAGTATACGTACGAGGAAAGCGTTTTCACTACAACACACAGGCATCCGTCCAAATACAAGCAGAATGAGAGCATGCGCCGTGTACGCATGTAGATTTACACTTGTGTACGATTTTCCACATGTGAAAGTTGCGTTCATGTTGTATTTTCAGATTCGTTCGTGAGCAGTTTCTATGTTTCGGGTACTAGGGAAGCAGAAGTAGCGAGGAGCTATTCACTCACACGTGCTTGTTTATCTGCTAATGTGTGTGTTATCTAAACGGCGCTCTTATCTAATAGACACGACAAACACATCAATTGGTGTTTTGATTAGAATTTAAATTTAAAAATAGTTGGAAATACTGTGGTACCATTTACGTTATTGTTTCGGAATAGCATGTTGGGCGGTGTTGATAAGGTGGATGCACCTCTAGAGTTGATTGAACGCCTGCGATCTCATCATGTCCTAGTATATTGGCGTTCAGTGCAGTGGTGTCAATGACTTGATCGATGACGAATCCATCAGTAGCCACGTCAGAAAAAAGATACGAGGAAAGCTATCTTCAGTAAATTAAAATGATCATCCACACTTATTTTTATCTTATAATGGATCTACAATGTAGATACAAGGTGACATTGGATGAATAATAATGACCGAATAATTTTGTAATATTTTTATTATTTTGGCCAGCAAAATGTAGCTATTGGTTAATGCTGATGGCACTTGTTTATTTCTACATTGTGGAAATAATAAAACATTATTGGTCATTGTATAGATCAATTGAATAGAATATATTATGAAGCATTTACGTATCTATACCGTGTGAAAAACACATAAATTAAACCCAAGTTTGAAAATAGACCTAATGTAGTACGAGAGGATGAAATAAATGTGCAATACATAAAACCTTTGAAAATACATCATTGTAATAAAGATGGAGAAGATTTTTACGGACAGAAAATAAATAACCTTGAACTATGAAGAAGCAACATTTATTGGGAATGGACAACACGACAAATAAGTTGCAAAGTACAAGGTAAAAAGTAAAACAGACGGACCAATTAAATAAAAGTGCAGTTCAAATCGATCAGTGTAAAAAGGAACGTTCACGCGGATATTACGGCAAGCAATACGTTATGCAAACTCTGATGCAAGTCGGCTTGTATTGTACCAAGTAAAGTTGCAGATAAAATATTTAATTTTAGGTGTCTGTAGCCAATATTTGACCCACTGACTGCATTTACTGACCGCCAGTTCGATGTTCATTTAGCACGAGTGCGGTAAATGTCAAATTATAAAGTTAAATTCGTTTCAACTATTTGTGAATTCATTAATCCTGCTGGCGACGTCATTCGCATTATATTTTAATAGCTTAGGTACTCCCTTGTGCTGTATTTAATGATAGTATAAAAATAACGACGGTTGCCCTTTTTGAATATTGCAAAAATATATAAAAATATAAATAGATTAAATAGAATAATGGAAAGAGCAATACACAGAGTTTCCTTGCGTGATCACGTCAGAAATGAATATATTCACACGAAAACCACGCTTACCGATATAGCTCAAAAAATCGCAAAACTTAAGTGGCAATGGGCAGAACAGATTGCTCGCAGAACAGATAGTCGATGGGGACGAAAGGTTCTGGAGTGGCGACCACTTACCGGAAGACGCAACGTTGGAAAGCCTCCCGCTAGGTGAATCGATGACCTGGTGAGGGTTATGGAGACACTTAGGGGAGGCCTATGTCCAACAGTGGACGTCTTTCGGCTAAAATAATGATATAGAAATAAATTTTAGAAGAACTAGATGTAGAAACCAACGTTTTACATTTAAAGATTGTAATAACAGGTTAAGAACACATTGCGTGCAAATATGAAAAGAAAACCTTATGTAAGGAAGATAAGCGTACAAACAATGAAGTTTTTTAATTTCAAGATAAGCTAGATGAACTGTTGAAATAAATCAGCTCACGATATTACAACATTATATGTTTCGAATAAACCAGTAGCAAATATTTACAGGTTAAATTAGTGCCTTTAATAATGTCGAACGATCGAAATTGCACATGATAGCACAAGCCTTCGAGGTCACCCAATTGTGAAATTATTTCACATTTTATTTCATACAGTTCCAATAAACCTTTTGATATTTAAGATGGTTTTAGTGAAAGGAATTGTGTTTGATTTGAGACGCTAATAAGTAGTGGAAACAGACAAAAATGTGGCACAATTCATGCAAATAGCACTCAAGGCTAAATTCTTTTGTAAAATCACACTTGCAAAAAATCTGCGAGTGCTAGCGACATACCTGCATATTTAGCAACAATTTAAAAGGTTAAAACTTTAATAAATGAATTTTTTGAAATTAATTTGCATCTTTTACGTCTAACAATGTTCTTTAAACGAGGAAGCCATTAAATACATGGATAGTCTTAATGTTTCTGTCAATACCATGAACATTCTTCAACGTTGTCGTTAATAAATAAAAAAAGTCCAATCAAGTCCAATACCTCAATAAATTCATTGATAACTAATTAAGCTACGTGGATATCTGTCGACAATATAGCATTATATTTTTTCTAATGTTTGGTCAAAGATGTGTTCAAACAAATAGGAACTGGTTCCTTATAAGTTTATTGACTCCACAAAACTACCATACATTCCATGTCTCATATTTTTTGATAGAAAATTGGTAGATTGTACATGTTTTTTTCCTTTGGCTCCTCGTGGTTACGTCATGGTGAGCCTTTGTATTCATTAGGTGCTTCTAGATTTTTCTAGCAGTTTTGGTAATGCTTGCCATGTTGACTAACATTAAGAATTTACGTTGTTTTCCCATAACATTGTAGATTTTTTTCTTGTTTGCCTTAGGAAGTGGCGACAACTTATGTAAGTTGTGTTGTTGACTAATTCTAATCTAATAAGTGTTCAACCTTTATAGAAGTCCTTGAAGTAACTAAATATACACCCATTGGAGATATTAATGAAGAAACCAACTAGTGATCGAGACTGTACGATAAAAGATCACGCTTTCCTGCAGGAGTCATAATTTCAAACTGACAAAAACTATTGTAAACAATATATTCAAATGAGCATTTCGAGCAATTTATCTTACGTGTGCACAAGCAATAATAGCATCGAGACTATATTATTAATGCAAGTAATTTGGCATGTCCCTAAATAATGATTTTATACTTGCATAAACAAGACGCCACCTGCTGCAGTACGGCGTGGCTTGGCACTGCCCACTTAATTATTTAAACATAAAACCTTTAATTAGACCTTCCAGCTGCCATGCGACCTTGTACTGCACCTTTGTAATGCGACAAGCAGTATTTTGCATCGCAAAAAGTATACATTTTTAACTTCAATTCATGCGCTGTTTTTACTTGTTGCAGAAAAAATGGCGATCTTCAAGCGTTCTTTGTTGATATTTTAAGAATCGATAACATTATTGGTCTAATTTGCATGTTAAACGGAATAATATGTTGGTGTTCGTTCATTATTGCATCTGCTTCAGCAGTCTTATGTGCATTAGGTATCGTGCATGTTTGTTCCTGCTTGTCTATTATGGCTGAACCGACATCTGTATGTCAAACTGCATGTTTCGTGTGCTTTTTGGTCACATGCTGTGCATTCAGACTAGAATTAAAGTCTATTTTTGTCGTTGATGCAGGATAGTATTACTTTATAATTTTGTGATCTCAGCACTGGATCTCTTTTGGGATAACCCCAATATAGAGTTCGCTTTAGTGATTCTAATATAATAAGAAATGTAACTTTATTGATTACATGGTTGATATACTTTTTTTTGTTAACCTTTTTGAAAACTTCAAAGGACTGAACACATGTGTCTTCAACACCAGAGAGTATAGGACTTTTACCACTCACTAAAACAGGTGAACATCAGGGTTGTTTTAGGTGGAAGGTTCAGCGATTGGAAGGGATTCTCTGACCTCCTAAAAGACCACTTCTAAACTCCCTATTCAAAACTTCTGTTGCGAGTGTTGCGACACATCCATAAGGAGACACATCCCTCGCTGCGTCTCTTGACTCAGCAACATTTTCTCGGAATTTTAGGTTACTAAAGCAACTTGAAGCGAAGTTCCTCAACAAATAACTTACAATCAGTACTTTTAAACCACAAATTAACCTCGACGCCCGATTCTTTATTTATAAGTTCAAAACGAAAACCGGTCATTTTATATTTTAACCCTACAATTTGCGTACTAAAATGTTGTTTGAGAGTTTTTCAAATAATGCATTTTATTTCGTCACAACGTTGCAAGTTCTTGAGTTGCTGTCGTAACATTGAACGTTAAGTATGTGTGCCGTACTTGATTTCATGTTTTTACATAATATTCTTAAGTCTGTAGCAAATATCTGAGGCAAGTGCATTAAACTTAAATTCATTTCTGCACTTGTGTTTTAAGAATTGATTGGTTAGGGTCGTGCAACTGTGAAACAACTAATTCCCTGTTCAATGACCGTAATTTATGCTCACGTAATGTCGGTAAAGGACGCGCAATAAATAGTCTATAGACGGCCATATATCATCGCTAGTCTTATTTTCATCGTTCAGTAAAATCGTGTAGGCATATTTTTTGTTTATCTATTCAGAATCTAACTTTTTAGGAAACTTGTATCCGAGTCTTTAACCTTCCCATATAACGTGTTTTATTACTTCTACTTGCCCTAAAAAGAGAAATAAAATATCTTTTTCCAACTCAAGTTTTTTCACAATCAAATTACGCCACATTAAGTTACGGCGCGACCAGTCTTGACTATATTAAGTTACCAAAATAGATGGCATGAGTTTAAATGGACTAACAAAGGAAGAAACCAACGTGCGGAGAATATTATGAGCAAAAAATATGGCGGACTAGGGTGGTAGTGACCTATGATGACGCAATGCCGAAAACAGGCCATACTGCAGCCGCCAGAGGCTCGCTGCCGAAGAGGGGTCAAGGAGGTTCATCGCGGAATATTGCTCAATCTCGTACAGACATGTGCGAACCTAAATATCACGTACTGGTGAATCAGAATTACCGTGACATCGCCAAGACCAATTAAAAGAAAAAAAATAAATCAGTTTCAAAATTCGAATGCGTTTACGTAACGACTCTTCCGTGGTGTTGCACTGTCAAATATCTAGTTCAGTGTTGCAATTCTATAAAAATGATATAAAACCTTTTTTTGCGTATTAAATTGTTATTAGCGTGGTAAAGTAACAATATTTTTTGAAGTCGTCGAGGAGCGTGGTGGAATCGTGTCCGCGTCTATTTTGAACTCCCGATCGGACGAACGCCCGGTTGTTGAACTGGAATAATTCGGCAAACACAGGCACATTACGCGCTTGTTAATCTTGTGATATTATGATACGTGTTGGGCCGTGTGCCGATTATAAAATACCTTTCCACGTACTCGTCTACACACGCGGTATCTGTACATACTTATAGCTATTGTTATTAACTAAGTCTTGAAGGAAGTCGATACTGAAACAATGTTAACTGCTGATTCCTATCAGATAATGGAATATCGAAGTACCAATAAAGTTTAAAGTCTTGTTTAATAAATATTTTTTTTTAGGCTCGCGAGTGATATGACACAATAATGATAATTAATTATAGCAAAGATTACATTCGCAATACAAATGAGCGGTGTGTTGTGTTTACGCGGAGTGGACGCAAACATGCAGAGATGGGTCGCGCTGTGTGGGTGCGCCGTGCCCGAGTGTGGGTGTGTAGTCTCTGTGTGTGTACGTGGAAGCGCGCGATGAAATAAAATATGTCCGGTCAATGAACTCGCGGTCGGTGCCATAAAAATCGCGATACTGGCCGAAATTCGGACAGAAAGCAGAATATTCAACCTTATTTATAATTGATTTAAAAATATAAACTATGGTAGCGTGTGGCCACAGCGCGTGTTCTAAATTCAAAATGATCTTGTTTCGATGTCCAAAAAGTCCGAAAATGGCGGCCGGGGAATAGGAAGGATTACAGCTGTGCAACGAACTTTAATATGCAGCGTGCGGTTGTCGTGTCCGCCACGGCGACAGCTGTCCGATTCGCTCTTTGTCTCTCAGCACCCATGACTGAATCTTAATTTTGACCAACCCTTAAAAATGGAGGTGTCTGCCAAACACAATAAGAACCATTCGAATTTTGAACTGAAAATTTGACAGGCACCTCTTACAAAAAGAAAAAGAAAATTAAAAAAAAAATGCTTACCTGAATTCAATTTTAGTGGTGTCCGAAATGAAACAGCGTTTTGTAATTTTTTCTAATCGAAACATTGGTGTTGTTTCTATGGGTATTCATTTCCGGATTGCACGCGGCGCGCGAGTCAGCTGATTTCCATCCAATGACCTTGCGAACACGTCCTCCCTTCATTTTATTCATATTATTTACAGGCGATGAGCGTTGTATCGTTCAGTGGACTCATTCAGGGATGAACCTTCTCTTTCTACATGAGGAAGTCTCCCCGGGACTGGCGCCTGTGATGATCCTGCGTCTTCCGCAACACATCTTGTCTCATCGGAGTTGGGGGGTTTAGTATATTTCCGTGGGGTCTAAACCGATCATTGTCACTTTTAGTATTGCCCGGTAGGATCAAGTACTTTGGTGTCCATTTTTTTTTATAAAAGATTCTTATAGGATTTGGACAGCAGGTTACAGGTTGAAGAACTTCTGTTACGAGTTAGTACTGACCGGTAGGGTCCAGCGTGGTGTCCATGTTGTTTTTTTTTTTTAATAAAGTCCAGTTGGATCCAGGGTGAGTATATCCATGTTAGCACAGTCAACACAACAGTTCGTTAGGTGCACGGTCGCGAGTAGTTCGGGCACTGGAGTGGTCGCGCGTACGTCGAGACGACCAATGAGGCGAGCGCTGCGCCTGCGCGCTTATATGATAGAAGCGACCTCCGGCTGCGACATCTGGTGGCGAGTGGACGAAACGTGGAAAATGTTTTCCGAACGACGAGGTATAACATTTTGCTATAAGTCCACTAGAAAAATTTAACAAAAAAAAAATAGTTTTCTTTTTTTAATATTTTTTTTGTAGTTTGAGCACTAAAAAGGTTGTTGAACTCGCCAAACATAGTAATTCTTATGACTTTACTTGGTGGTCTAGTCCTCTCGGACTAGATCAATGACTGCTAACTTAGAAAAGGTTAATGATCAGGCAGAAAACATATTAGTATTAGCAAATATTGTTTAGTGGTTGAAATTTTCTGTCATTTTCCTCGATCTATATTTAATGGATATAAAAACATAACTAAAAATGTGTGTTTAAATCGTATTGAGGCATTTTGGTGAAATAAAAAAAAACCGGCTGATTGAAACTTTCCGTGACCAGAGGGCTGGTCCGTTTGCTCGAAGAATTTTAGTATTAACATTGCCAATCAACGTGGCAATGCTGCCAGTTTTCTGTGCTCGTTTCCGGATGATAGCGTTACGGAGGAGTACTTCGACGCCTGAGTGTATTTTGTGTTTGTATATTGCATGTTAGGTTTAATATAAATAGTACTATGCGTTCCAAATAAGAATAGGAAAGCCAATAACCTCGATCTGTCAAATGTAGAGTGAAAAGTACGGTTTGCAAAAAATCTTATTTGCGTATCAATAAAGGGTTTTTTTTTTGCTTTGTATTACGTAGTCTTAATTAAGTCTAGGTGAAGTAAAAACGTTATTGTTTAATATAAATTAGCTAATTATATTGTTTTAAGGCATAATTAGTTAAAGATAAAAACTATTTTCTTTCTTATTTCCATTGTTAGGAACAATTCGCCTTCTTCTTCCATTTGCCACTAATCAGACACTTCACACAGTGACGCTGAGATGAGAAAAATTGAAGAACTGAATTCTAATAAAAAAAATTTCGTTAACGATTCGTAAATAAATTAAATAAAAAAAAAAAACTTTTATTGCTCGCCGTACCCAATTTCTTTAATTTGACAGTTCGACGTGACGTCACAACATGGCAATCGATCCTATTCTCATTTGGACCGCATTGTAGGTTGTTGTAAGTTAGATTTTCGAACTGTTTGAGGTTCAAACTCTCGGATCGTGGGGTCCGAATGCTCACAAATTGTATAAAGATCTGTCAGAACGTCTTGTTGACGTCGTGAACCAAAGGCTGGCTTTTACCTTGAATAGAGGAGTAATGTGGAGGAGTTTATTTGACGCCATATTATAATTATTTTTAATTTGTGCACGGCTTATAATATTATTTTGTGGTTTTACATTTTAATTAACATTGAATTAGTGAAGCGTAATAGTAGGTTAATGTTTCTCATATATATTAAGTATAATTTTGTCTTAGCAAAATAGATGTCCTGAACATACATTACTGAGTATATCTAATAGAGAGATTGTATCCAAATAATATATCACAGAATGGTCTACACTGTCGTCACATATCTATTAGTATATATTGTAATTGTATGTAATGATGATGATGTTTGTGAAAAAATAAAGAATTTTTAGAAAAAGGTCGTGTTATTGCTTCTATCATCTTAATAAATATGGCTTACCAAAGACAAGAAGTCAAAGTCTATAACAATTGTTTTTTGACTATCCACAATGCCCCAGATCTCCGTGTTAATTTCCTATCAATTGGAAAAGGTTAAAGATCGATACGAACGGAAATGACTCATTATTGTGATACTTTTTATTAGAAAAAAATGTCTATGTTTAAGAAACATGTAACCAGTAATATCTTAAAATGTGTTAAGTGAATTATGGTGTTAGAAACACTAATCTGGTTCCGTAGCTGATGAAAAACAACGAATGCATAAGGAAGATATTTTCTTTCCTAGTCTAGTTTGTAACTTATTGCTGGGTAAGGACCTCCCTTTTCTCCTTCCAAACCACTCTGTCTTACGCGATGTCTAGTCAAGCTTGATCCTCAAATGAAATAACGAATGAATAAGGAAGATATCTATGTGATGAACGTCACTCACTGGACGCCTGAGGGAAGAATCTGCGAAGAAAGTGATGTGATGATCTGAACTTCAGATCAGATCGTTGTTTCATTTGAGGATCATGACTAGACATCGCGTAAGACAGAGTGGTTTGGAAGGAGAAAAGGGAGGTCCTTACCCAGCAGTAAGTTACAAACTAGACTAGGAAAGAAAATATCTTTCATGGAGTGATATCTTACTAAAGCCTGGCCTGTTATCAAACTGGCTTGTTGATTTAGTGGTTAGTGACCCTGGCTGCTGTGCCGGAGGTCGTGGGTCGTCGTCGTAGTAAAAAAAAAGTAATAGTCGTAGTTAATTTTCTTTTTGATAATCGATAGTATTTCATTTACCGAATCGACCCTTCGCGGGATTAAAACGACCAAAATTTAACGGTGTATATACCGGTGTATATTCAGTTTTAATATTTATTTGTTTATAAGCAGTTGTAAAAATTACAATGATTATTTATAAAAAGTTATTGCATAGTTTAGTTGTTTATACGAGTAAGTACGTAAATAAATTTATTCATTAAGAAAGCTTTGATGATGGTTTAAATAAAAACTCACTTCTTTGACATTATTTTCTTGAATATCATGCCTTACTTTTCACTTTACTCTTTCCTTGACTCCAGTATTTCAACATAGTATAAAACAAAGTCGCTTCCCGCTGTCTGTCCCTATGTTTGCTTAGATATTTAAAACTACGCAACGGATTTTGATGCGGTTTTTTTAATAGATAGAGCGATTCAAGAGGAAGGATTATATGTATAATACATACATAATATATTTAATATCACCATTGCACCCGTGCGAAGCTGAGGCGGGTCGCTAGTAATAAATAACTGAATGAGTATAAACTAATAAAAGGCATAAGTAAATGGTTAAGTGTTTCACAATTTAGTTAATATGGCATATGTAAATAAATTACGAACAAGTACCGACCAAATGTAAATAGGAACTAGTGTAAGCAGTTCAGACATCACATGGCATAAATATTTTGTTAAAATAGTTAAGTAAATAATAATAGCACATGTATTTGAAATCGAGGTCGCATATTTAAATATTTAATGCGATTTTAGTTAATGCTTTAATAAATTTATATTTACAGTTTAGTCAGATTTTTAAATACCGTTTCAAATAGAAAAACTGAGCTTTTAAGTATTTTGTATTCTTTAAAATTAGAAATTAGAATAAAGTTAACCCATTTTGTCGCTATATTACTGTATTTTTTTTTTTTTGTTTAAAACAAAAATTCTTGATTGAACTATGAATATATGTTAACTAGCTTCGGCCAGCGGCTTCGTCCGCGTGAAAGTCGGTTTCTCCATCCATAAACCCTTAGGGGTGAGGCATGGCGGACCGAGCTCTGGCGGGATCTCATGGCGAAATGGCGTCAGCGACTATCGCAACCTCGTTCGGGGCGCGCCACAATTGGGGCGATAAGGCCCATCCTTGAGGCGTGGCTGGAAAGACCTCACGGCGTTCTTATCTTCCACACGACGCAGGTGCTTACCGAACACGGAAAGTTCGCTAAGTACCTGTTCCGGATTCGTGCAGAGGTTTCGCCCGGGTGTCGCCTCTGTGCGGAACACCCGGAGGACACGGTCGAGCATACTGTAGAGGTGTGCCCCGCCTGGGCGGAGCATCGCCGTTTCCTCGTGGGGGCGATTGGTGGCAGCGATCTCTCTCGCCGGGCCTTGGTTCAGGCCATGGTCCGGAGTGAGGAGGTTTAAAAAAAATGCTTATGATAAGTGAACTTTTAAAACAGTTTTTTTATAAAATGAATCAGTATAGTACCTAAAAAAAGTAGGTAATGAGTTCTATTTTTCCAGTTTGTACTCCCAACCCTGGGCAAAGTCCTCCCTCCGTTCTTTTCACGGTCCCTGGCGCTGGGCCAATGCTTGCCAATTCCTAAGGCCCCTATTTCAGAGCCCCCAACCCGAAGTACATTTTTATACAACGGCTCTTACATGATTATGATGTTATTACACATCTTTCTCCAGATATTTTGGATACACAGATATCTTGTGGACATTAACTAGGCTTCTATAAATTGGCGTAAAACAAATCCAGCAAATACCTCTGAAAATCTGCTATTTTATGTGGCCTTTCGTAATGTACTCATTTATTGAAAATATAAAAAAGTACGTATGCCTAAGCCTTAAGCCTTGCCCATTTAATCCAGATTATGAATGACGACAATTTTCCTCAAACCACTTTTAAGGGTTTTAGAAAAACACGTATTTCCTGGAACAAGTTTTATGAAATATTTGAGTATATCCTGATATTACTGAATGCCAACAGAGTTTTCAGGCGTTATCTCTCTTTTTTCGCGTTGCAAACAAAGCTTGTTGGCAACGCGAAAAAAGGGAGATACGGCGAGTGCGGAAGGCCCACTTTAAGGTCTTTAAGGATGGCCACGACTCACATCTCAGGCATCAATTTTGTATTTTAAGGGCTAAGTGCTCAATGCATGCAGGCATGTGGCAGACATCTCCAGCCCAGTCCCACATAAGCTGGCCAGCCTTCCAAGCCACGTGGAGGTAATATGTTTTGTAGCGTAGTATAGTGTTTCAAACGCTACATCATTTTGCGGTCTACAGTTTACGTCAATACTAAATTAGAATTTATTAATTACGGCGTAATCTTGACTCACACGCACATTTTTGTTAAATATTCAATACTTCGAACGACTTTTAAATTGACATGTGATTTTTGTGGCGAGGTTTTGAATGAGTCCATATTACGTCAAATCATGAGAAGGCATGACTGAGACCAAAGAAATTTAAAGAAATACTATAGAGCGGCTTAGGAAAACTGTCATCCTATGTCATCTAGCTTTCAATAGTAAACATGTGAATTAAATTTGTAATTTATATGTTTTCACGCTATTTTCTAGAACTTTTTGCGAAAATTATTGAATTCTAATTAATTACAGAGTTAATACGAAAAATATTTACGAAAATAAACTGAAGTTAGGTCCAGTCATCCACACTAGACTGAGCGACTTACAATCCTTGGTAACAACTATCGGATCACGTTTTTGTTCGCTATGTCCTGTCTATTGGTCGTCTATATTTAATGTCTTTGATTGACTGAGACTGACCTTATTTCAACAAAAAAGTTTACTAACAAAAATGATATAAACTTGTGCTTGACTGCGATCCCACCTGATGGTAAGCAGTGCAATGGTTGATGGTGAGGCACACTAGTTTATTAAGGACCTATTCAATCTAGTTTAGAAGACACCTAAATTATATACGGCTAAATTTTGATCGTTTTAGTTAGTAAACATCAGCTGACCGAGTCCAATGACCTGTAGGTAGTTAGTATGCAACGACCGACAACTACCTACAAGGTCATTGACTCGTTTACTTAAAAAAAATAATTTCGCACATGCGTATATTAAATGGAATTTTATTTAAAAGGTATTTTTTTATTTATTTTATTTTTACAAATCGATAGTGATTCACACAGTTGTTATTTACACGGGATTAAAAGTATCAAAAGTTAGCCGTGTATTCTGACGGGAAGACCGCAGTAGGCAAATTGTTCAAGTTCTTCCATGTTCGCGGTAAAAACGACGCGGTGATACGCTCAGTCCGGACTGTAGGTGTTAATGTGTATACACCGTTAAATTTTGGTCGTTTTAATCCCGCGGAGGGTCGATTCGGTACATGAAATAATATCGATTTATGAAGAGAAAATTAAAAAATAAAGTACTTTTTTTTTAAACTCGAATTAATTTACGCATGTACGAAATTAATTTCTTTAAATAAACGTCAGCTGAGCGAGGCCAATGAACTGTAGGTAGTTATTACGCAACGACCGACAACTACCTACAAGGTCATTGACTCGTTAACTTAAAGAAATTAATTTCGTACATGTGTAAATTAATTCGAGTTTTTGAAAAAAAGTATTTTATTTTTTCTTTATAAATCGATAGTATTTCATGTAACGAATCGACCCTCCACGGGATTAAAACGACTAAAATTTAACGGTGTATATGTGTAGGATGGATACTCAGTGTATTGTCAGTGCAAGGAGGTTGTATGAAATCTCATGCAACCTTGTACTTGTGAGTTATCGGGCTGGCTTATAAATAATTCGAACTTTGTTAGCATTTCTAGAATACATTTTAATATTTATAGGAAAAGAATATTAATTTTTTTTTGGCTGTAGCACAGCCAAAAAAAAAATTAATATACGTTATCCATTGAAGCGTAATGAAGTAATTTTTATTATATTAGTGATTAAAAGTCATATAAAGTGTTTTTCTTCATACTTCGGTTCTGGTAGTCTCGAGCCTGCAGTAGCCAGGGCTCGACAGTACATCAGTTTGGTAATCTGCTAATATAATGGCGTCATTATGACTTTCCAATAGTCAGTCAGTAACACACCATGGAAAGAAATGGTAATCTCGTACATAAAGATATATGAATGTCTGACGTATGGGGTAAACTGTTAAAATTTTGACAGTTCCTTTGATTAGTGACTTACCATTAGATTGGTCTGAATACAACAGAGTCATTCTACCTCCATTCGTTTACGAGACTACTGATAGAGCAATGATCAACCATTATGGATTAGCAGATACTAAGAACTAAGAACTTTTAGCAAAATGACAATGGGATCGTGTTGGAATGTTGAATTTACGAAAATAGCAGTCTTGGGGCCCCTGGTTGTCCGATGGTGGAAAGGTGGCGGTGGAATTAATTTATGTAATTTCGGCGTGCATTCTCCAAAATGTATCCTCTAAAATGCATAGTTCTTTAAAGTCGGAGTTCTGAGGAGCCTTACTTTATGAAAGGATGAGAAATAACATTATCAATTTTAACTAATTCCGCCAAACCAGTTCCATTATCGGGCCACCAGATGTACGGTGATGCGCCGCCAGTACAAGTTGGAAATCTCAACTATAGGCACAAAATGGTATAGGAAAACAATAATTGTGCATACAGCGAAAGAGAAGAATTTCCTGTTAAAGTCTGTGTTTCCTGATGGTCACTTTTAGGTAAGCGTACTCCAATATCGACTACGTCACGTTCCACCAGGTGAGATACTACTATCTCACGGTAGTAGGGCTACCTCTACTGCCGCGGTCAGAATTCCGCGGCGGAATCTCATAGCGGTATGGAGACAGTGACTGACAGTGACAGTGACGGTGCTCATACCGGCCCCCATAAAGGGCCATGGACCGTACGATACCGATGATGCGTCGTCGACTCAGGCTACTCCATACGAGCAGGATCGTGAATCATTTTCTTGTAATTTCGCAATATAGTATTTGTTCCATAGGGAATAAACGCAACGCGCCTGTTTACCTAGATATAATAGTAGAAAACCCGCATCTAGGCATTTAGGCAACTATACGTTATTTCGCTCGTATAGTTAAAGTGTCATTGTGAATGTGACCGCACCGCTAACACGCCCGCTCGAAATTACAAGAAAATTGGCTATTTCGTGTTCCAATCATTCAGAGACTCAACAATAGTACAGTGTAGTGCAATACAGAAACTGGCAGTGCTTGAAAGTACGAAGTTCGGGATTCGCCGGCCGGCGCCATGTGGAACTTTCGAGGTTAAAGGTCAGTCCTTCTAATACATTTATCCCATTAATAAACGCTAGACGCAGTACCTGCATATTGTTAACAAACCTTAGATCGCTTTTTAAATCTACAGTCCACAAAGCAAAATTCGCGCAACCATTACTTTTTTGGCCCGGCTTCGCACTGCGTGTCCTACGGAACTCTTCTACGCTTACTAACCTAAATATGATAAACAATATCACCAAGGGTCACCAAACAAATTGAAACAATAATTTATTAGTATAATTATTGTGATACAATCAACCAAGTGCGTGATTCATTTACATACGAAAGAGTTCAACGCGCTACGCCTTTAGCAAATGAACTTTATTTACTAAGACTTAAAGTTGAATTTTCTTTGTGTTTTACTCGGAGCTGAATTTTGTGGTTTCCCAATTGAGGAGGGGATTTTTAAAAGTTAAAAACGTGCAAATGCGAACACGCTATGGTTTTATTTTCAAGTTCCTTGAACAACGAATCCTTATGACCACAATGTGATAAAATAAAACGCGTTATTAAAACGGAAGCCTTTGTTCCAAGTGCATACCAGCACGTTTTTTTTTAAGGTGGGAAATCATCCAATGAATTCTCCCGCTCTAGGCCGGAATAGGAGAACAGGCGTGTCAGACTTTCACTGACTAAAACCTACTCTTTTTTTTTAGAGGGGATAATCATCCAGTGAAATTGCCCGCCCTTGGGCGGAGCAGGGGATAGTGTCAGACTTTTACTGACTAAAAATCTATTCCTGTTCCTTTGTTGCCTTCGTTCTATGGCCCCGGGGTACACTTTCACATTACCCTTCTGGGCCTCTACGGTTTGCTGACATTTAAAACCTACTCTTACGTTTCTTTTTTGGCCTGCGTTCCAGATTCTTGGTTTGTCCTTTCGGAAGCCATCTCATGGTCCCAGTAGACTTCTTTATCCCTGATGTGATGAGGCAGCACTAGATTGGTATACAAGAACCTCTTTCCTCCTCCTCCCCTACTCCTTGCGTCGTATTCCTCAATGTTGAGGGTCGTGATCACCCTGCTTCATCACTTTTTCCTAAATGATGTTCCTGTGACAAAAACCTCTTACATAAACAATGTCGAATTTGACAGCCCAGTTGGCGCAGTGGCTGCGTTATCGGTTGTTGCGCTGCGTGTCACGTGTTCGATTCCCAGACAGAAACAATATTTCTATAGTATACAGATCAGTTCCGGGTCTGGGTGTCCAGGTAATGTGTGTGTGTCAACACACAAAAAAAAATATACAAGAGTCATTCCTAGTGCTGGGCAAATTTTATTTTTTGACGTCTTAAAGTCTCGAATGGCCGAGTCTATGTGGTGTATGAGTTAATAAAAAAAGCTGGGGATAAAGGGATCCCCCAATCATTGAACAGTGCAGGTCAAGTGGCTTGCCTTGGCATGTAATTATTTCCAGTAATATTTAGTCAGACGTATGCAACCTAATCACGAAACGGTTATAAAAAAACATGCTACAAAACTGTAGCTAACTAAGTTTGTATAAGTTTGTTTTAAGGCAACTAAAAGTCGACTTAGTCATTGCAGTTATTTCAACTTTCAGTTAATGGAGAACATTTTATACACCGTTAAATTTTGATCTTTTTTATCCCACGGAGGGTCACTTCGGTACATGAAATACTATCGATTTGTAAAGAGAAAATTAAAAAATAAAGTACTTTTTTTAAACTCGAATTAATTTATGCATGTAGGAAATTAATTTCTTTAAGTAAACATCAGCTGAGTAAGGCCAATAAACTGTAGGCAGTTAGTACGTAACGACCGACAACTACCTACAAGGTCATTGACTCGTTTACTTAAAAAAAATAATTTCGTATATGCGTATATTAATTCGAATTTTTGGAAAAAAGTACTTTGCTTTTTAATTTTTTCTTTATAAATCGATAGTATTTCATGTACCGAACCGACCCTCTGCGGGA
The DNA here is from genome assembly GCA_958295575.1 of Leucania comma. NCBI lineage: Eukaryota > Metazoa > Arthropoda > Insecta > Lepidoptera > Noctuidae > Leucania > Leucania comma. The sequence continues at coordinate 7,631,608 of OY282483.1, forward strand.
TTAAAACGACTAAAATTTAACGGTGTATTTTATATTTTTGTACAGTTTTGAGTATTGTGGTGGGTGGAGTTGTAAATCATAGGCTTCAATGCTATTTATTATTATTATATATTAGTGTTATTTGAAGCTCAATTATATTATTATAAAAACATTAAATTAGATTCTTATTCTTTTTTCATTGACAGACTATCACAAATCTATGTCTAATCCTAACTTCTTTTTAATTTAAAGCTTTAAAGTTATTACTACGTGCCAGTTTGCACGTTACATAGGACCTGCTTGGTCGTCACAGTACTTATACTGTTTTTTACTTGAGAAATCAACAAACTCTCAGCAAGAATCTTCTTCAGCTCTAAGCAGAGCAAGAGAAATTGTCGGGTTCCTTCAGTTACCCTTTGCGAGAGAACACTACGCGCCGTCGACTCGGGCTTGGTACTTACCGGATGGCGAGCAACGCATTGTTCACCAAGACAAAAAGCCATTTGGTGATATTTTTTTGAAGTATTGCATTCAAGACATTAAGACGTTAAAAAAAAATTGGGCAAGTGTGAGTCCGACAGGTACACTGAGTGTTTCGTACAAACTAACTTATGTTAATTTCCCGAATCGAGTCTCGAAATTTTGTACGAATCGAAAATAAGTTTTTTTTTTTGTGACGTAACGACAAATTTTCAGTTTTCAGATTTATCCCTATATTTGTGCTACAAGACTTTGCTTCATGCTAAATTTCAGGGTTCTAGGTCAACGGGAAGTACCCCATAAATTTTTGATTCCCTTGAGAGTGTCGAAATATATTATACGCTTTTTGCGACATAAACGGCTGTATCTTTTTTGCCGTTAACTTAGAAGTTTGATTTTTTCACAGCTTCAAGAGACTGCAGATTTGAAAATATGGTTTTGATTTGAACTCGATACCTCCACGCGTTCTCGAGAGAGGGTCTTGCCAGACAGACGGACAAACAGGCAGACAGACAGACGGAGACAAACAGACGGACCACAAAGTAAACCTATAAGGGTTCCAATTTTAGGGTACCGTACCTCAAAAGGAAAAACGGAACCCATATAGGATCACTTTATTGTCCGCCTGTCTGTCTATCTAGTGTCTATCACGACCCTTTATTTCTGAATCGGACCTCTTTCATTTATTACATATAATATCCAGTTGTATAGATACTTTGAGATACAAAACTACACCAATTTCACATAACAATTATCAATGCAATAATCAATTTGCAAATAATTTACACACAATGAAGTATATTTCGCACTAGTGCGAAAAAAGGTTCCGGCTAGCCGCCAAGCCTGTTCAGTATATTGAGTTTGTGTCAGTTTGAGTCAGCTACGCTCTGGGTTACCGAGTGCTATCTGTGCAGGGTTAACTGGGCGTTTAGAATCGCTGTACTACTCGTATATTTTTAACGTTATTCTGGGTGGCTCCTTTCTTGCACCTCAATGTTTTATACTCGTACATATTGTAATGTTGGGTTGGGTGGCGGGCAGTCCCCACGTTGGTCGGCCGCTGGGCAGCCCCACGAAAAGCAACCTTGTCGCTCTAAGAAGAAACCGCAAACTATTTCTCGCAATAATTTATTAGCATTATTAGCATAACATAGCATAATCGGCCTTTTAATGTTTCCAATGCTGAGACTCAGGCCTCCTCTCTAGGAGAGGGAATGAGCCATAATCCACCACGCAGGCCCATTGGTGGATGTCACATGTCATGAAATTTTTGGTTCTAGGTTTCCTTCACCGTGTTGAGAGCGGTGGTGATGAAATAAATTACACAAAGTAATGCACCTGGTTGGGTTTGAACCCGCGACCTATAATTTATTACTAAATAGTAATCTACGTTTGTGATTTTTTTTCGAGAAAGTGTGTTAAAAAACGTAGTTTGCTACACGTGGCCATTTATCAATGCAGTCACTTGGTTCCATAACGTTCTCGTCTCGTGCATGTATCCCTAACAATGGCGTAGCTAGTCCCTTAGGAGCCTCGTATAAAAAAAATGTTTTTTTAATATGTTACATGGATAATATGTTGCGATTTTTGCCTACGTCGGGGCCCCTGTAGCGTGGAGGCCCCGTATCATTGATACGGCAGTTACGGCGGTAGCTACGACGCTTATCTCAAAATTGGCTGCAATGACAACTTTGGCCACTTGTATCAAATTGTACTATTATTTGATATTAACACAACAAGTTATCATAAATCGTAAAATAGTAATCATTTTGGGGATTCTATTTTTTTTTAACATGGGAAATCATCCAATGACTTCTCTAGGGCGGAGCGGGAGGGCATATCAGACTTTTACTGATCAAAACCACTCTTATATTTCTTCTTTACCTTGCGTTCCGCGACTTCGGAGTTCCCTTTCGGAAGTCAACCCATGGCCCCAGTAGGTTTCGGCCTTGCTAGGTCCCTCGGTTTGTGCTGACATCGCTTTGAGGCGCGCGTGGAACAATACGCGCCGGCGACGATTCGGGCTCGGTTCGGACGGTTATCAGACGCTTACCGGGCAGCTAGACGGCGAGCTTTCCTTTGCTAGTCGTCCGCAAGCCTACGTCCACGTTTGCTGGAATTCGGGGCCTGCGGCTGAGGCGTGAGGAAGTCCGTTCCCTCACACGTGCAGCCGCCTCCTTCGCTAGTTTGAGGATTCCATGTTGATACTGTGACAATAAGTCTGAGTATTAGTCAACTATTTCCAACTATTATACAACATTATTTTTTAGTATATTTGAACCCTGAATATAGTTTGTTTAGAATCAGTCACTGAATCGATTCCAATAATTTTTCAACATGTTATATTTTTTCCCAAAAATATTTGAAAAAAAGTCTCAAGTTGGACACCACCGAGACTAACCACCGAGTATGTCACAGGTCACGGCAGGTATGACCGGAGCTGGCATTAGGAGCCAGGGTACAGGGTGCGGGAGCAAAACAACCCTTCAGTGGCCCGGATGGCCCGGTGACCATGTGTTTGTGTGGACAACCAGATATCATAACAAGCTTATAACTTTGTGATTTTTCATGATACAGTTATGAAATTTTGTACAGAGATTCTTTGCATAAAAATACTAGACCCGGGTTTCACATATTATACTAAAAATAAGGTTGTATAAGTTATGTATATTTAGGGATACATTTAATCCAAATTAAGAGAGGAAAAAGAAGCTATATATTATTCACATAATATTACTTAATATGATATTGATAAGTACGAGTCCATGAATGAATTGACGTAATAAAATTATTTTGTATAAAATAATTTCGATTGCGGAATATGACTTGGATTTACCTCGATGAGTATTCAACAAAACTTGTTGTAAACATGTTTAATTTATGATTCATCAATTGTTTATTATGTTTAATAATAAAATTCGCGATATTTCAATAAATGAATGAATTAACTGGGTGTTCACATTTGTAAACAACATACTTACATAATTAAATGATAAATGATAAATGATATTTATTTTGTAAGTAGGTTTTTAAAAACACTTTTACACGTCAAAATTTTTTTTTGTCATTTTTATCACTAGATTGAATTGAAATTCTAATTAAATAATACCTAAAGAACTCCTTCTTTCTTAACCCTTTTTATATTGTTCTCCTTGCATTGATTGGTCCTTTTTAACCGACTTCGAAAAGGAGGAGGTTTATGTTCGGCTATTTTTTTATGTATGTTCACCGATATCTCGGGCAATTGAGGACCGATTTCGAAAATTTTTGTTTTGTTTGAAAGATTATATACTTCTAAATTGGTTCTATAAAAATATCATTTTGATCTGATGATGAACTTCGAAGATATAGAACGAACCTCTTTAAAAAATCGTAGCAGAACTGTCTTTTTTGTATGTATGTTCACCGATATCTCGGGCAACTGTGGACCGATTTTGAAAAAAAATTATTTTGGTTGAAAGGATCCTGAGTTGGTCAAATAGAAATGTTTTGATCTGATGATGAACCTTGAAGATATAGAACGAAACTCTTCAAAAAATCATAACAGAACTGTCGTAACAAGTAAAATTGCTTTGTTTATACATGTAGTCGGTAACTGACTGAAGGAAGAAGGGGAGGGGATACATAGAACTGATCTGATGACGAAGCCGGAAGGTAGGAATTCTGTAATAAGTAAATCAGCGTATTCTAGCCGTGTTTGTTATTAATAGAATTGTCATGATTGATGATGGAACCGAATGGCGGAAGGTATCTATTTAAGTTTGGCTGATGGGTACCTCCTACAAATACAACAACTAAAAAATGTGAATTAATTTTTTTTTACAAAAAAAAATACATTCGACATCAATGTAAAAAAAAAAAACACAAAAAAGTGCAAAATAACTTAACTATGCTAACTATGCTTAGAACTAGTAGTAATAATTTGTATTCTATAGTATATTACTGTATAGTATAGTACTGATATTGACTAATGTTAGTATTATTACATATTTTTAATATACCGAACCACTGACTGTGCATTTACTAAAATCGCTCATTAATTAACATACATAATCAAAGTCAAATTTTGTATAAATAGTCCGAATATAAAACAATAAAAAAACACGAATCTAACCACATTAAAATAATAAATTCAGTCAGAAATAGATTTCATTGACAAAAACTTGTTAATACAGTGACAAAGCGCCACGTGTACTAATTTAGTGATGTCCTTCGATATATTTTAATGTCGATAGATCCGTTTACGTAATGTTGTGTCCAGCGGTATCGACAATTGTGTCGAATGTGGAGGGAAATGTACCTGTGGGGGGACTATGAAAAGTGCCTATGAACTGTTTTAAAATCAACTAAAGATCGAACGAACGGCGTACACGCCGCCGCCGCCGCCGGGTTTCCGAGCCCGATTTCCGGCCACCGTAGGCGCGGGCTCGCGGACGGCGGGCAATGGGTAGCTCGCTGTCCGTCCGTCCGGTAACAGACCGGTCCGAGCTCAAGTCGTTTACGGCGCGCACTGTTCCCGCGCGCCTCAAGGAGTTGTCAGCAAACTGTAGGGGCCCAACAGGGCCGAAGCCTACTGGGGTCAAAGGGTATGTGAAAATAGCACCCGGGGTCTGGGACCAAGGCAAAGAATGGAACGGGGTAGGTTTTTAGTCAGTAAAGCGTAATTTAGACGGTACGAGTTTCTCGAACGTTTTGTTCGAGAAAATCGTACGCAATAATCGTAAGCAATAATCGCCATGACATTATCGTATCAAAGTGTTTAGACACAGGTAAGAAATAAATTCTCACCTACGATTATGTCATACGAGACTCGTAAGCAATAATCACTAGGCGATAATTTCCTGCGTCTGTTTAGACAGCAAAAATATAATGAGAAGATTCTTGCTTTCGAGAATCTCGATTTGTCTATACCTACCAAAGATCTTATATATTTTGGGGACAATCTGGATTGATTACGGAGCAATATTACACACTCTAAAGTGTACTATATTTTCATGTGTATTAGGTTCATATGTTTCATTGACAAGTAAAAGAAGAAAAAAAGTTCCAAGCAAGACAACGAGAAAGAGGTTTTTTTTTAGGTATAAAGAGAGTTTTAGTAATCTTACTTGAGACGCGCCAGTTTAGAACAATTTCGTCCAATTATCATCATTATTTCAGTCCAAACACGTCCACGGTTGGACACAGGCCTTTCCCAAATGTCGCCACAATGAGCGGTTCTAAGCGTTTCGCATCCATCGGATTTCCGCAACCTTTACCAGGTCATCGGTACAAGGTGGACAGGCCTTCAGCGTTTCACACTGTCACCACTCCAAAACCTTTCGGCCCCAACGGCCATTTGGTCTGCGAGCAATGTGCCCAATTGGGACAATTCTATTCTAAAGAAGTTCAAGATGTTGTTATAGTACGTTGCAAATAAGCTCTAAACATATCAATACAATTAATAAATACCTACATGTGTTTTTTTTTTGTTTTTAACTGCATATTAATTTTGCTCCGGAATCAATCCAGTTTGTCCCTAGGATATTATATGATCCTTGTTCTCGCCAGAGTGGACGAGCGAGAGGTAAGTCATAGTACCTCTCGCTCGTCCACTCTAGCGAGAATCGTATGTTCGAGTCGAGAAACTCGAACCGTCTAGGTATGAATGTTTAGACGGAGATGCTTTTTTGTTCTTACGATTATCGTACGTTCGAGACGAGAAACTCGCACCGCCTAGGTATGTGTTTAGATAATGACATTTTTTCTATGCTCTTACGATTCTCGTATGTTCGAGGCGAGAAACTCGTACCGTCTAAATTGCGCTTAAGAGTCTGACACTACTTCCCGCTCCACCCAAGGGCGGGATTTATCATTGGATGATTTTACCTACCATAAAAAAAAAAAAACTAAAGATATGGGCGCTTTCAAAGTGCGGCTAATTTGAAGGCGGGCTATAAGTGTATGTGTGTTTGTTTATTACTGCATCAAGCTCAAACGGCCGATTGGACTTGGCTGAAATTTAACAGACAGGTTCGTTATACAAAACAAACAGAATACTTTTTATTTAAACATTAATTATTATTTTATTGTATTATACATACATTATACATCACAGGACCCTGAGGTCTGAGACCTTTGAAAGGCGTACGAGAGGCCGAAGGCAACTCGCAGAGGCCCTTTAGATAATTTTAATGGATCGTGATACTCAACCAACAATTATCCGTGTACGAGCTAGGCTAGTACACCCAAAGACAATTCCCGGTTAGTGAAAACTATTGCAACATATGGAAAAAAAGATAATAAATGGCAATGGCTTTTGGAGTCTTAAGTGGATTGGTTACCTGGAACTATGTTAAGACTATGGCCCCTGCTTGAACAATGTTATTATATCTATCGATAAAAGGCAGGGGGTGACTTGCACACTCAATAAATGGGCTCCCAAAAACGGTCGCTAGCACTAAGTGACGTGCGAGAAGGGGTGCTTGAGGAGTGGAGAGATATACCACGGCTATCAGGACAATCCCGGAAGTACAGTCAAGATCTTTCCAGGAAACAGTTTCTCCTCAGAATGATAGATTAAAAAATATCGGATCCTAGTAACAAAAAAAAAACCGAGCTAGTGCGAGTCGGATTCACCCAGTTATTTTGTTACTAGGTAGGTAAGTTTGCTCTTATAGTTCAATTCCTAAAATTTTTCCGTATCGCAAAAAAGTTTTTTATTTTGGAAATAACAACAAATTTACTGTTTTCAGATTTATTCCTATAGCTGTGCTATATAGACCTTGCTTTAAACCAAACTTCAGGATTCTGACTAAATAGGAAGAACCCTATGAATTTTGATACCGTTGAGTGTGCTACAAACGGCCGTAATTATTTTTTTTGTTAACTCAGAAGTTTGATTTTTTCACACCTTCAAGAGACTGCAGACCTGAATATATGGTTTTAATTTCAACTCGATAACTTTACGTGTTCCCGAAATAAAGGGTCTTGAAAGACAGACGGACCACAAAGTGATCATATAAGGGTTTTGTTTTTACTTTTTAAGGAACGGAACCTTAATTTAAACAAGTCTGGCCCGGTTACTTTGTCCGTCTAATAAATCGTTGTCGTAGGTCCCCCACACGCCGGCAGCTATCAGGCGGTCGGTCGCACCGTTTCCTTTTCCTCATGCGAGAGAAAACTGCTTTCTTGTCTGACGATATTCAATCTGTGGGTACAGATGTACACGTAATCTATACTCTATATAATATTACTAACTTCTGCCAGCGGCTTTACTCGTGTGAAAGTAGGTTTCTCTATTTAAACTTTAGACCCCCGGGCCCCATTTCACTTCTTTAGGGGTCAATATTGGAAAATCCTTTCTTGATTTTTGTATTGACAAATGAAACATGTTTTGTTACTTTTATCTTCTACCACTAAATCAATGAATGTACAAGACAAGAGCAGGAAAGGAATTGAAGTAATTTTAGGGCACCCCGACACGGACAGGTTAAATTATAAGGATTACTCAAGGCTCAAGCGGACACCGGTGTCCGTACACATATTGTCTATCTATTGTGTCTCTAATTACGGCATTCAAGGGTTAAGTCGTGAGCGGAGCAGAGTTCTCGCCTTATCCTTCTGGTTGTTATTTTTTTTTTAATAACCTAACCTGTCCGTGTTGGGGTACTCTAAAATTATGTAATCTCCTTCCCTGTTCTCGTCGTTTACATACATTACCGGCTGCGCATTCCGTATTCTATAGAAAACCTAGGCAAAGCATAAAATAAATAATATTTAACAAGCTGACCCGGCAAACTTCGCATCGCCTAATGTCTATGATTATTGTGATAACGGGTTAGTTTTTCGTGAATTTTTCTATATTTTTTCCTTTCCTGGACTATCACGAATATTTCAAGACCAAAATTAGCGAAATCGGTCCGGCCGTTCTTGAGTTTTAGCGAAACTAACGAACAGCTATTCATTTTCAAATATAAGAGACTACTTCACGTTTTAGGCATTCTATACTATAATTGCCTAGGAATACCTCTGTGTAGAATACCAGATTATACGGATTGCTGGTAAGTTATATATCATAAAGTTTTAACGTTTCAGGTTTAAGAGTTTGCGCTGGGTGATGATGAGTCAGGACCTTTTATCTAAAGCTAAGAGTTAATTTGTTGGTTATGGTTTAGACGAACGAGTCATCGAAGGCTCGTATGTCAGCAAAACCGTAGGAGCCCAGCAGGGCCGAAGCCTACGGGGCTTTGGGTTCACTTTCGAAAGGGGGCCCCGTCCTGGAACGCAAAGGGCAAAGAAGGAACTTAGGTGAGGTAGTCATGAGGGAGAAGTCAGAAGATTTCCCACATAAAAAACAAATATATATGTCACTAAATCAGCAAAACTAAATGTAGTTACTATTTAGATATGTATAGCATGCATGAGGGTGAATAAACAAATGCTCATTTGCTTCGAGTGACGTCAATTGATATGTCACGAATTCACGGTTTCATGAATAAATCTGAATGATGCATCCATATTTGTATATCCTACTTCAATAAAATGCTAAACTGTTTGAAGTCAATGTCACTTAGGCCCCTCGATCCTAACGTTGGAGTTGATTCAATGATTATTCTGACACGATTTTGTGTCTCTACAGATGATTATTTTGTTTGTGTCAACGAATGTAGTGGCTGTAAGCTGACCATGATTGTCAAACGACCGATAGCCGATGGATTGTTTAGAGGAGTTACCGCGTTACCCCTTTAAGGTGGGAAACCATCCAATGCCTTTTCCCGCTCTAGAGCGGAGCAGGAGGGGGTGTCAGAATTTTACTGACTAAAAAACTTTTTTTCTTTGCCCTGGCGTTCTAGGACCGTAGGTGTCCCTTTCAGAAGTCAATCCGGGGCCCCAATAGGCTTCGGCTCTGCAGGTCTTCTACGGTTTTACGGGAGAAGTTATTAAACTAGTTTTAAGACATACTTAAAGTAGATATGCATTAAGCTACACCTATTTTTATTATCCTCGAAGATTTTCTTACATATTCAAACTTTACGATAATGTATTATATTATAGCTGCTGCTCTCAAAATGGTGAAGGAAAACATCGTGAGGAAACCGGCATCACTTAGAACCAAAAATTCGAAGATATGTGACATCAACCAAAACGCACTGGGCCCGCGTGGTGGTTTACGGCCCATTTCCTCTCCTAGAGAGGAGGCCTGTGTCCCAGCACTGGGAAAATTAAAAGGCTGATGATGATGATGACAATTATACGTTGGAAGGCCTCTAAGATGGACCGATGACCTGATCCAAGATGCAGGAATCCGATGGATGTGAAACTCATGGGACCGGTCTTTGAGGCGACACTTGGGGGAGGCCTATGTCCAACAGTGAACGTCTTTCGGCTGTACTGATGATGATTGATGACCTTTAGAGAAAGAACTCATACCGTCCGCCAAACGATCAGACAGTTGGCAATGAACTGATAAGATTCTGCCAGCCCAAGAATATATGCATTTAAATAATGATGCAATAACTTATATTTTTTTGCAACATGCCCTGAGATGTCAACAGATAGAAATGGAGAATTTTGGAAATGCATTTATTTTTAAAAAATCGCCAAAATTAAGTGGCAGTGGGTATTATGGCATGTTGCTCGCAGAACTGTTGGTTATTAAGACCGAAAAGTTCTGGAGTGGAGAGCACGAAACGTTGGAAGGCTGGTGAGGGTCGCATGAAAAGGATGAATGCGAGGGGCACTGAAGACGATGCCCAATAGAGGACTTCTATCAGTTGAAAAGATGATGATGACGAAAAAAATTAATAATAAGTCAGAATAGTTTAGCATGTTTGACATCAAGTTGACTGTGTAGGTACTTTAAGAATCTTTAAATATAAAAGCGAAAAACCACTCACTGATTAATCACGAAATCTCAGAAACTATAACACCTACAAACTTAAAACTTGGCAGGTAGGTTCCTCATAATGTGGTCCTCTAAGAACGGATTTTTACGAAACTTCACCCATAAAACGGAGATTGGAAGTTTTTATGGAGAAACCGATATTCACGATGGCGAAGCCGCTGGCGGAAGCTAGTGAAATTATATATTCATTGGATAAACAAAAAGGCTATGAATAATGACACCTATTTGTCTAGCTTCTAATACAGCATAACAATCAAGAAAAATCCATGTAATAATTACAGAACACACGTGATACATTGGCCACGTGTTTTTATCGACGTTTTTATGTCCAACGCTGCATTGTGTCATGTTACGACACGGCAGGGAATACCTTGATGACGCTTAGTCATTGTGTTGCGGTCGCATCATCTAATTAATTGCAAAGTGTATTGACTTCGAGATTACGAAGGTTTTATGTAACTGTTGCCTTTGTTTCTTCATTAATCAGGCTGTTAATGGTAACTAGTTGAAAAGATGTATAGCGAAGTATCCTGTACCCTAACGTTGTTGATGGTAACTAGTTGTTAGGGTTCCGTACCCTAAGGGTAAAAACGGTACCCTATTACTAAGACTTCGCTGTTTGTCCGTCTGTCTGTCACCAGGCTGTATCTCAAGAACCGCGATAGCTAGACAGTTGAAATTTTCACAAATCATGTTTTTTTATGGTAGGTAAAATCATCCAATGACAAATCCCGCCCTTGGGCGGAGCGGGAAGTAGTGTCTATAGTGCCGGGGCTGAGCCTTCCTCTCAGAAAACGGCCCTTGACCCCAGCAGGCTTTGACCCTGCCTGCCTGCAGTTAGCAGAATGGGCCTCTACGGTTTGCTGACAGCTCCTTGAGGCGCGCGGGAACTATTTCTGTTGCCGCTATAATAAAAAATACTAAAAACAAAATAAAATAAATATTTAAGGGGACTCCTATAAAACAAACTTTATTGTTTTCCGTTTTTTCCAGCGAACCGTACGGAACACTTCGTGCGCGAGACTGACTCGCACTTGGCCGCTTTTTTTATTATTATGGATAAGCTCGCGTTTGACCACAGACTCACCTGATGGTAAGCGATGATGTGGCCGACGATGGAGCACGCTTGCCTAGAAGTAACCTATTCACTCTTTACTTCAAGACTCCTAAGTTATAGGTATCAGGAAAAACAGACTCCGACAGGGAATTCCACTAGTTGAAAAGACGTATAGCGTTTATACCACGTACATCGAAGGACTGAAACAATTTGCCTGCTGCGGTCTTCCCGTCCGATTATAATTTCGGTGTCTCAAAGATATGTAGGCTCTTAATAAACTGGTGCACCTCACCATTAACGATTGCATCACTGCTTATTGTCAGGTGGGATCGCAGTCAAGCACTAGTTTAGTTTGTTAAATAGCGCATAGGATATTTTTTATCCCGGGATCCTTAGAGAATATCCTATGTCCTATCTCAGGGTTTAGTCTACCCGTACCCCCTTTAAACGTAAAGAAGTAACAAATAAACACACACACACACATAAACTCAATAATTATGAAGGCGAAAGTTTGTATGTGTGAGTGACGTTTTCTTCTACACCTTTCCGTAACTTTGTTATCGTTGCTATTGTGTGGTGAATTATACTATGCGTTCCAAATAAGAATAGGAAAGCCAATAACCTCGATCTATCAAATTTTGAGTGAAAAGTACGGTTTGCAAAAAAAAACTTATTTGCGTATCAATAAAAGATATTTTTTGCTTTGTATAACGAAGTCTTAGTTAAATTGTAAACTGCACCTATTGAAGTAATAACGTTATTGTTTAAAATAAATTAGCTAAATATATTGTTTTAAGCCATAATTAGTTTAAAAAAAAACTATTTGCTTTTTATTTACATTGTTAGGAACAAGTCGCCTTTTTCTTCCATTTGCCACTAATTAGACACTTCACACAGCCACGCAGAGATGAGCAAAATTGAAGAAAAATAAATTAAGTTTAAAAAATTTCTTTTGTTGCTCACCGTACTCAATTTCTTCAATTTGACAGTTCGACGTAACGTCACAACATGGCAATCGATCCTATTCTCATTTGGCCCGCATCGTAATGTTTTCTAAGATGAATGGCCTTGGCAAGGTCTTACGAGCATGTACATATTTTTTTAAAAAAGGACTCATCAAAACAAATCAACAACCTCTTTACATAAGTTCTAATTTTGAATTTTGAATTATTTGACAGTTTTATTGTCTTCCGTCCTTTTCTTCTTATATTAGATATGCGAAAGAGATAGCAATAGTCGTAGCTAAATGTTAGCCAATTAGAAACGAGACAGTAATTGTATACACTAAAGCGAGTTGAACACATTTCGACGTGAGCGTACACCCAGTTATTAGAAAACTAGTATGTACTATATCTTAGATTTCTAGTTCCTAGTTTTCTAATCTATAAAATCTGGTTTTTACGGCGTCCTCACTTGAACTAAACGTATTAGGAATACTGCAACGTATTAATTGTAAAATTAGTGAAGAAGCTTCGTTTCCTTAATTACTAGTTTATGTTAAAATCGTTGGTGTATGGTGTTTGCATCCGATTTACGTGGAAAAAATGTAAACTTGCTCAAACAGTTCAAAGAAGTAGCTGCAATATGTTAAGTTGTTGCTGCTTCATTGGTCTCGTGGTCGGAAGCGAGACTGTTGAACGTGGGGTCTTGGGTCGATTCCCGGGTTGAGAAAAAAAATAGTGAAAAGAATTTGCTGGTGTAATACCCTCGTGCCTCGGAAACTACGTGAAGTCGCGCCTGATCTCTATCCGGTAATGTCGGATTGCGGTTCAATCAGACTATGAGAGTAAAGTAGAGAGATTGCACGTATGTTTGCGCACAGTCTTTAGCATTATAATATCTTTTGCTTACCTGGCTAATCTCTGATTAGATTGGCCACTGTGATGGAAATTCGGCCAGAGCTTATATATAAAAGGAGAAAGTGACTGACTGTCATACCAACACATCCAAAACAACTGGGACTAAGAGCGTGAAATTTAGGTTTTAAGTTTTCGTTTATGATGTGGGCGAGCTTAAGAGAGGATTTTCTAAAATTTACCCCTTAAGGGGATGAAACGGCGGTCCAAAGTTTGTTTGGAGGAACCTACTATCACGCGGACGAAGCCCTGGCAGAATCAAGTACTGTATAAGTCCCACAGCAACTACACCTTTTTTTTATTGCAGTTCTTTAGTGAGATAGTGCTAGCAAATTTTTGATTGTACATAGTTGAATTTTTGACTGGCCTGTTGGTCAAGTGGTCAGTGGCCCTGACTGCTATGCCGGAGGTCGATGCCCACTTAGGACAAATATTTGTGTGATGAGCACGATCATTTGTTCTGTTTCTGGGTGTTATTTATCTATAATATGTATGTATTTAGAAAGATATAAGTATGTTTATCAGTTGTTTAGTACTCATAACACAAGTTCTGCTAGCTTAATTAGGAATATCGTTAGCATTGTGTAATAGTTGTAGAATATATAAAAAAAAAGTCTTGAACCAACGCGTAATTAAGATGATTTTATTGTTTTACTTAATAATATTTCCTGTGACCGTTTCATGAGTCATCATTCTTTTAAGTTGCTTAATATACTGCAAATCTTGCTTAGATTAGGCAATACGCATATGATTTTCCTGATGTTTATACATTTATATATAAATATACGAGTAGAATTGACGTGTGCCTTTACGCATGTAACCTAAGATTTAAACCAACGCAACATTGGCAAAGCGACTGCAAAAGTAACGCTAACAGCTTTGTGATATCAGCAAACGACTCGACTTTTCGCGTGACCAGAGGACTGAGCTATTCTTTGGTCAACGAATTATCATTACTGTCCATCAGGCAGAGGCAACGGGGCGCTCGCCCCAGCCGCCGTCGGGATTCCGATCCCGATTTTCGGCCACCGTAGGGCTTGCGGACGGCGTGCAATGGGTAGCACGTTGTCCGATTGTCTGGTAACCGACCGGACCGAGCCCAAGTCGTCAACGGCGCGTTCTGTTCCCGCGCGCCTCAAGGAGCTGTCAGCACATCGAAGCGGCCCAGCCTGCTGACTGCAGGCAGGCAGGGTCGAAGCCTGCTGGGGTCAAGGCCCGTTTTCTGAGAGGAAGGCTCAGCCCCGGCACTATAGGCAACGAAGGAACGGGTTAGGTTTTTAGTCAGTAAGAGTCTGACACTACTTCCCGCTCCACCCAAGGGCGGGATTTGTCATTGGATGATTTTACCGATCATAAAAAAAAAACTGTCCAAAGTGGCAATGCTGTCAGCGTTCACGGGCCTAAAAACGTCACATGAGCATTTCATCTAGAGCGAATCAAATTCCGAATTCCTAGCAGATCATAAGCAATTCTTCTAATGTTCGTAAAATGGTTGCATAAATTAGTCGAATCATATTCAATTCACTGCATATCAGAATCATATTCCTTGTAAATATTGTCGTATAAAAAAATATGATTCATATTATGATTCTACAAAAGTGGCCTTTTTAGACTTGCTGGGCACTTTTCTTATTGATAGCGACGTGGTGTGGGTGAATTGTTTTGATGCTCAGTTAGTTATTTTTCTACCCGTTTGTACATATTATTATTATTTATATCTATTAAGCTATAATATATAATAGTTTAAATGTTTACACAGATTTTAATCCCTTCCATTCTATTTTTACTCCACAAAAAGAAAAAAAAAGTATATAGATTTATTTGGCACAACATAAGGTTCTTGCAGCCTTAGAAGATATTGGCTCTATAGGGCTCTTCAGTTTTGCTGACTTCTCATTGCGGTCCACATGGAACACTACGAGCATTCGATTCGGGCCTGGTCCTTACCAGATGCGCTGACGTCAAAAAATGCCCGTGACGATCCTTTGGCGACGGTTGAGGCGTGAGGATACCTGTTGCCTGACGCCTGTTTTCTCTCAGTAGCGGCCGGTTGCTCCAGACCATGGCCTAAATCAGGGCCGTGTACGAGAAGTCGTCACCACCTATTGCCTCCACCGTGTTCTACAGGTGGTACAAACAATAGTGATCCCTGTTTCTTCCGTCTGAATCAGGAACAGGAATCTCCCGAATTCATCATGTCCAGTGAAGAAGAAAAAAAAAACAGTTGTTAACAGCAATATGAACTGTTATTGGCACTTATTTTTCTACGAGTGCACAAGCGCTAAAGTTCGCAGAGCCTAACTTCAGATTCGCCAAGATCCGTCGGCGGTACTGTAAACCACAGCATCAAGACAATACAGTAGCAACAAGGTGTCAATACGTTTTAGTTCGGTAGCTATTAGTGTGGCGGTACATACTACATATATACAGTGGGCGAGTTTTCACCGCGGTGAGGACGCGCATGCAATAGTAATGCACTCCTGTTTACTTATGCACTCCGCGTCTCAAGCTTGCGCAATGTTCTGATATCCTCCATTTTACAATTACGATAGATCTACCAGGCTTGTTTTTGGTATATTTACATTTTTTTATGTTGGTAGTATAATTTGGTTGTCACGTGCGCAATTTTGTAGCTTTGTTCACGTGAGAATGAATTTATGTACGGGTGTTTAGTTTTGTGAGTGGTGTTTTAAAGGTCTTTCTCGGTCTCGAATAGGTTTATAAATTCGCCGAAGTTGTCACGTGAAAAATGCAAGTTTTGGGGATTTACACACGGTCCCCTCCACATCGCTGAATATAGGATAATATGGCGAAATTTTGTCCACAACAAAGTTATTCATCGTGGTCACTACCCTCAACATTGAGGACAAACGAAGCCAGGAGTGGACTTCAGTAAACTTTGAGGTGATCTTAGTTTACAATTGGAAATCGTCATTGGATATATATGGTTCCTGTAGAAATAAAATCAATTTTTTTTGTCTAATATCCAAACATACCTTGTTTGGGCATATGTATATAATATAATCCTTTTTATTTCTATTGTTAACTAGCTGACCCGGCAAACTTCGTACTGCCCAATAGTATTTTTTTTAGAATTTTTCCATATTGTCTCACCGTTTAAACCTTCCCTGGAGTATCACGAATATTTCAAGACCTAAATTAGCCAAATCGGTCCAACCGTTCTCAAGTTTTAGCGAGACTAACGAACAGCTATTCATTTTTATATATAAGATGAAGATAGTATATAATAAACACAAGTTACAGCAGTCACGTGAGTACATAAGAGATTAGTATTTACCGAGAGACTGCTAGACCTGTGTCTAGCAGTTCATTATGTCATACTAGTACGTATATAGCCGCTGGCTTGAATAGCTTGGCATCATTAATTTTAAGAATACATCATATTTTATGCAGATACATGTTTCTAATTCCAGTGGCTGCTATACAAGGGTCGTTAATAAACCTATCACCAACACACCATGACATTTGGGTACAGTATTTCATAAATTTAAAACTTGTGACTTATAATAACGCCCACAGCCCGATCGTCCGGTAACCGACTGGACCGAGCCCAAGTCGTCGACGGCGCGTTCTGTTCCCGCGCGCCTCAAGGAGCTGTCAGCATACCGAAGAGGCCCAGCCTGCTAATTGCAGGCAGGCAGGGTCGAAGCCTACTAAGGTCATGGGTTAACTTCCGAAAGGGATACCCGGCCCCGGCACGATAGGCAACGAAGGAACGAGTTAGGTTTTTAGTCAGTAAGAGTCTGATACTACTTCCCGCTCCGCCCAAGGGCGGGATTTGTCACTGAATGATTTTACCTACCATAAAAAAACCCCTCACCAGTGTGCCAGTGTCTTAGCCCCACTGACTATTAGAGGCTGATATGGGCTAAATATAATAAGCTATACATTAGTCTTTCTGATCATTGGCAACTTCTAATGAGTTGTTTCTGGACTGCAAAAGTTAACCATTGGGCTTATTTCCATTTGCACTTGGTAGTATTCTTCGCTTCGTGCCGAAAGGTTTTCTACAGTTTTCATTATGCACACAATTATACGCTACCTAAAGTTATTCATTGTAAGGTTTTATTTATATGGCGGATCACAAGTCATACATAGCATGATATTTATTTTGCAAATAGGTTTTTTTAAAAACGCTCTTACACTCAATTTTTTTGTCAATTTAAACTAGATGAAGCCGGTATTTCCTAGCTGACTATCCTGAGAAGAAACAACGAAATAAACTCAGGGGTCACAGTCTCTTTTAAAATTCATACGGTAAATTTGTAATGGTCAAATCACATGAGAACTAAGCAGATTTGTCTGAGATGGTCTTTTGAAGAAAGAACCATACAGATTTGAGTGGACCTGTCCAGTCAGTGCAAACATTTATCAGTATTCGTGAAGCTCAAATCAGGACCATTAAGGAGCTCAACAACTTGACGAACAATACCGAAGGATAGACCATTTCGATAGGCCGCAGAAAATACTCAAATTGTTAGACATACATACATAGAATTTATTGAAAAGAAAAGAAAAAAAAAAGCAATCCACATAGTCCTCAAAATTAATAAAACCCCACCTGCGCTTGTGATGGTGTCTTCTCTGCGTAGTCCCCAAATGATCAATATGGCCAAAGCTCACTTCCAGACTTTCAGCAACACTGGTCTCAGAGTTTGTTTCTTCTCACCGTCACCTTATCTCCTAGTCGGATAAGGACCACTAACCTCAGCAATTCAAATATGGTTTATTCAATATGTTGATTAATGATCGTGGTGAAATAATATTCTGCAGCCCAAACAGTGGTGATTTAACATTATAAATAAATACGTCATGCTTGTTATTTATGCATGTTCCTCCTGGCAGCCAAGTGGTTGCCTTTGCCAATAGAAAAAAGTCGTGAGCAATAGATGCATATTGAACTTTCTGGGAAAGTATTGCGTAGTTAGTTATTTTATTGCAGGCAAATGTTTGAATCAGCTTTTTGATAATTTACCTAGATCTCAAAAAAAGTTATGTGGACGGGCTCTTAAATTTTTGGCTTCAAATTTCATTCAAGATTAAATTAAGAGATAAGAGAACATTTCAGTATTACCATCCCTGGAAGAGCATTAAAGAGAGCTAAATTATTTCATTACACCTCAAGTTATCATAAACACAACTCCTTATAGTTGTGCAATATTGGCCCTATAGCAGCACCCTGTGGTAGACCATGTTTTTTTGTAAGTTTTATATAAAATCCTACGGTATTTAATTTAAGTAATAGCTATTAAAAATAAGTAATGTCTATTAAAAACAACATATTGCGATTACAAAATCAATTGTTTAAAATATCTAGCATTTTCTTCCTTGATTCTAAAATTATTTTGATGTTCAATGGAGTCAAAGGGTGGTCAATAAATTGCAGTAAAAGATTATATGACATATTAATTGACGTATTTATTGGGTAGAAAATGATTAGTTGGGACTCTTTAAAATAAGGAATTACACGTTTTATGGTAGCTACTTAATGAGTTCTTCAATTCCTAGTTTAAATTGTTTAATTTAACTTTAGCTGTCAAAGGTTAGAGTCGTGAAAATACCCATTACGAGAATGTATTGAGTTATGATAGATGTAATTTTATACTTAAACTTTGCTAGTAGATAAACCAACAAATAAATGGTTTCTTATATTATCTATTATATATTAAACACTTTCCAGCGGGCGTGAAAGTCGAAAATTATTCCAAAGGAACATTCACCGGGAATTAAACGTATCTTATGTCCCATTCCAGGATATGTAATAGACTAACCGAGTGCTAAATATCATGTTAAAAAGATTAGCAGTTAAGACATGAAGAGGATACACAGATGAAACGACAGACAGATATATTAAGAATGGAGTAAGAATATTTCATTACATTGAACTTCTATTATCCTTAATTTTGAATTATAGAATCTACGAAATTCGTTCCCAGAGATTGAAAGTTCAATTGGGGTTGGCCCAAAAAGTGGTGGCGAGATAGCTCGTACGGCTTGGGCTAGTTCAATGGGTGGAAATAGAGCAAAATGAAGGTCTAAGAACTGCGGCCTTTGGCGTGGTTGTAAAATTTGTAAGTAATTCAGACATGCATTCAGCCATGCCAGTCTATTCCAAAATCAAATTGCTTTGGGAGTTTAGTATTACGTACATAGTTTTTGTTGTGAATGCTGATGCACTTTAGATTATATATTAAAATAGGAAGCGTATGTCCTAGAACTTTGTTTCTAAAATGAGGGGCATTTCATACCCGTGAGGAATGGCTGTGGTAATGCAAGCAAGCATCACTAGATATTGGTGGAAAAATACAAGAGGAACACACCCAGCTGGTTCACTAGCCAATTACATTACATTGATCGAAAAAAAAAAAATTCCTATGCATGACAGCTTTCGCTGCGACAAAAAGTCGTGTCGACTGCGACTATCATTCGCTTCTAAGAATGTTTACTAATATAGATTTGACGTAAGCGCTCAAGTAATAGCGGCTGCGGCGTTAAGGAGAGAGTAGTCGCTTAAGATGCGCCACCCAGCTTTGTTTAGATGCATTTCTAGACATAGGAAACCGTGGAGTCGAAGTTTTGTACAAAAAAAAATGGATTAGGAATTGATACAGTAAATTAAAAAACTGCTATACGGAAAATATAATGCCATTGAAACTTATAAAAAGACTGAATATTCTTACTGATTTTTAAGTTGATGTTAAACATAATTGGGTTTTCTTACAGAAAATCTATATAAGTATATAAAAGAAAGTCATGTTAGTTACACTCAACGTTACTCAAGAACGGCTGAACCGATTTGACTGAATATTGGTGGGAAGGTAGCTTAGACCCAGGAGACGACGGACATAGAATTTTTTATCCCGTTTAATAAAAAACAATTAAAAACTAGCTCTTTTATTGTTATAGGGTAGGATAGGGTAGAGCGGGAGCGAAGCCACGGGCAAAAGCTAATATGTAAATAAGTAAAGAATTTTTCTAAATGAGGATAACTCATACAACAAAAACTTAAGCCTACATAAATTAATTGATGTTCACAAAACCATGATCTGCGTTATCAATGAAGAACTCAATAGGTCAAGATGACAACAATTAGAAGACTCCCATAACTAATTGTTCTGTAATTTTTATTGAGGAAAATTGCAATGTAAATTAATGTTCGTTCATTGGGCTTTCCTGTCATGCATTTGATTTTATGCAATGAATTTGTTATCTCACATCAATTGAAAGTTTTCCGTAGGAAAATTTCAACATTATTTCATTTGTAGAGGATTCCCCGTGTTATGAAACAAAATGTGCGCCGTTTTGAGCAAAACACCATTTCAGTGTATTGAGTCTCTAATCTAACTGGTTATGCTATTTCTTTTCGCGTTTGTTTAATTTTTTTGACTGGCTTTTGCAATCCAAAATCCATCCCTTTCTTGCAAATGAACCCCGGGCCCTGGATCGAAGGCAATGAATGGAATAGGGTAGGTTTTTAGTCAGTAAGAGTCTGACACTATCTCCCGCCCCACCCAAGGGCGGGATTTGTCATTTGATGATTTTACCTGCCATAAAAAAAATCCCTTTTCTGCACTTGTAGCAACGGCAACGTCCTGCCGTGTCACTGCCGCTTCGCCGACAATTTTTCATAGTTTAGGATGGTCACTTCACGCAGGCGTACACCAAGCGTATCATAACGAATACGCGGCTATGAAGCTACGCGTCCGTAGACAGTAGGCGTATTTCTACAAAACCTAACTTATAAAATACACTCACTTGTCGAATTACTTGAACTGCTGGAATATTCAAATCAGTTATCGTGGTTCAAAACGATAAAAGGCAACAGAAGGTACCCAGGTGAGTTTTAGTCAGGAAAGTCACTCCCTATCACTTCACATAGTGGGAAAGAAGTTATTTGATGATTTTCCGCCTAAAAAGAAGAGTGAATCAAGAGTTAGTCAATAACAGTGTGCTTAGCATTTTGCCATGTGCATGTTAGGATCCGCTAACAGTACTTACGATCCTGTTTTGTTCTGTTGAAGCATTGTCTCTCCGCAGACCATGTCCCTCCTTCCATCTTGCTTCACGTGTCCTGTTCACGTTGGGATCTAATGACAGCTTCACCGGACGGCATTGCTTTGACCGAATACTAGACCAGGAAAGAAATTTAATTTGAGAAACAAAAATAGAACTATTTTTTTGTCCATCGACACGCCAAGAAGAAGCTGTATAACTGAATATAGGTAAAAATTTGGATATATGTGGAGTGATCGCCTATTCGACTTTAATTACCGTGTAACTCGATATCATGATGACATTTTGGAAAAAGAGTTTTTGAATTGGAAATTATATGAGAAAAATCATCATAAAAGTAAAAAAAAAACAATATTATTTTATTACACACACTTCTATTTTTTTACATGGGCACTTATAAAACTTAGAAGCTAGCGCACGGTTCCAATTGGTCGTTTCCTATGGAGAAGAACCGGCAAGAAATTCCACTTCATATAGATCTAAGGGTCTTTAAGTCAAGAGAGAAGAGAGAAGATCTCCGTAAAATGGAGCTGAGAATTTTATTGTAGTGTAGACTTTTTAGTTTTACTTAGTGATGTTTGCTGAGAAGGTTGACTTGATACATTTGCTATCAAAAACTAAAAAAAAAAACCATCAGAATGTGTGCATCCATATTCGAATGGTAAACAAACAAACTATTATTCATACGAAGACATTACTTAAAGGACCTAGAATCCAAGCCAAAAATATAAAAAATACGTAAAAAAAAAAGAACTGTCCACGAAGCTCCCAAGCTAAGCGACTCAGTGTGACCGTGTGCTAAAAGTGGGTTAGCGCAAGAAAGCGTCGCGCGCATAGCGCATGCGCGAACTGCGCCCACCTGCGCCGTGCGACCATCGACACTTTTTACTATTTTGTTATGACTTGTAGGTCTATGGACTTGCTTGTTTGAATGTAGAATGTTGTTTTGTGCGTTGGTTTTTACTATTTCAATCAAAATCGATTGTTATTTCGTCGTCTTTAGTTTTTTTTATTGTTTAGCTAAAATTGTATGATGCAGTAGGGTCTTTTTTGATATTATTATTATGACTAAACTATTACTTATTCTGTGTTCGTACATAAAACTACTTAGCCTAGGTTACTACATATACTATATACTACATAATTGTATTTTCGTACGGTTTTCACTTATAGACATAGTGATTCATGACAATTGTTTAAATGTATACATGAATAATTGAATATTCTAGTACCTGGTCCACACCTCTTGACCGGCGTTGGAGATATTATTGTGCGCAAACGCAGGTTGTTTTTTCTTTGTGCTAATTAGGTATAACATCTTCGAACTGGAAATATGAGGATGGACGACTAACGGCGCCAACGTTGACCTGGGAAGAAATAGCGAGATTACCTAGAAACCAGCTACCGCAAATGCTTTCGAGAAAAGAATACCTGAAAGAACTTGGGGAGTCCTTTGCTCTAGAAATGAGAAAGTATAGGCAGAATTAAAAATAATAATAATAATAATTTATCGACATGTGGGAAGTGGATTCCGCGATCATTGTACCGATAGTCGTGTCGGGTAATGGCTTAATAGCCAAGAGCCTCGACCAACACCTTAGGAGGCTCTCGTTAGGCGGCTGGATCAAGGGCTTGATTCAGAAAGCGGTACTCCTGGACACGGCTCGTATTGTTAGGAGGTTCCTTTCTCTGGAGCCCTGACCGCCGGTAGCTTGGACCCTGTTCCCGATACCGGTGGGACACTATTTTTTATATTTTTAAATGTTTTGTTTTTTTTTTTAATAAATGAATGGAATAATAATTTATCCTACAAAAACAGTTTTACTACAACAAAATTGCGGCAGTGCGCACTTTTCTGCACTAGTGCGGAATACAGTCTATTGCGTGCCTAAAAGCGATGAGATAAGAGCGGGTTTTCGGGTAAGTGTATTTGGTTGCGCCAATTTGCTATGATCCGCGACTTTGTTTTTTGTAATTTATTTTTTTGGCCTAGCAATCCTATCCCTACCGTTTCCGCTTCCCGCACGACCTCTAGAGAAATGATTTGACATTGACGTGTGTGCATCGATTGTGAATGTGACCGCACCGCTAAACCCGCCCGCTCGAAATTACAAGAAAACTGGCTATTTCGTGATCCAACCGTTCAAAACTCAACAATAGTGCAGTGTAGTGCAATACAGAAACTGGCAGTGCTTGAATGTGCGAAGTCGAGGTCCGCCGGCCGGCGCCATGTGGAACCTTCGAGGTTAAAAGGTCAGTGTTCCTTCTAATACATTTATCCCATTAATAAACGCTAGGCGCAGTATCTGCATATTGTTAACAAACCTAAGATCGCTTTTCAAACCTACAGTCCACACAGCAAATTCGCGCAACCATTACTTTTGGTCCTACGAGCAGGATCGTGAATCATTTTCTTGTAATTTCGCAATATAGTATTTGTTCCATAGGGAATAAACGCAACGCGCCTGTTTACCTAGATATAATAGTAGAAAACCCGCATCTAGGCATTTAGGCAACTATACGTTATTTCGCTCGTATAGTTAAAGAGTCATTGATAATTACGGTACCTACGCCGTCAACCGCACCGCATAATTATAGTTAGCTACGTAAATATCAGCGTAGATATAAATCGATCGCATTCTTTTTCTTGACAAAATTCATTCGACCATCCTACAAATTGCATGTAGGTAGACGCATTTCAAAAATACCCGTTCATTGTTGAGTGAATAATTGTAGGAAACGGATAAACCATAGATTATATAGACAGGTTATTCCGTTCGTTCGCCGTTCGCTTTGTTGTTTACAATACTACCATATTGTTATCTGATAATTATCGCTTACTTAATAATTCGTTAAGTGTTTGTTTGAGTGTATAGTGTGAATATATCAAGACAAGATGTCTCTTAAGGGAACCAAGGTTAGTACTGATTTAAAGGTTCAGTTAAAGCTTTTATACGCTGAAAGGGACTCACAGTTTTCACGTGTTCAATCAATTTGTGATAAATCTTTGCAAACCTCGGATCTGGCGATTAGAGATGCTTTCTTGTGTTCGTTGGAAACTTTAGATAGTTTGCGCGCGGATTTTAAATCTACAATTAAGGATATAAACATTTTAGAGTTGGAGTTAAATCCTGATTACTGTGTGAGTTATCAGGCATTGTCGTCCTTTGATGACTTGTATTGTCGTATCAAACGTATTGCTAGGAGTTTAGAGACTCCCCCCCCCGCGAGTGGTTTATCCAACCCTCCTCGCGAACGCCCACGATTGCCGCCAATTCAAATACCTGAATTTGATGGTGACATTCGAAATTGGAATTTATTTATAGATAGTTTCGAAAATATAATACATAGGAACACATCGCTGACAGATCACGAGAGATTGCATTATCTCGTAGAAAAATTGACCGGTAAGGCAAAGGCTGTCTGTGCTGGAATTACGTTTAGCGCTGAAAATTACAATTTAGTTTTGAACACTTTAAAAACAAAATACGAAGATAAGCGATTAGTAGCCACCGCATATTTAGATCAATTATTCGATTTGAAAAGTTTTTCCGTTTGTAACGATCATAATTTAGAGAAGTTTTTAAATATTTTCGCATCATCTGTTCGTGCAGTAAAGAACCTAAAGGTCAATGACCTCTGTGACTTTTTGTTTTTGTATATCGGTTTAAATAAATTAGATTCTGAAACTGTTCGTCTGTTTGAAACGACTCAGCGCGGCAAAGAAATACCTAAGTTCGAAGATTTAGAATCTTTTATTCGCGACCATATTAAGGTATTGCAGCGCACGTCGGCACGTCATGAAGTCACGAATAGGACAGGTTCCGATCGCCGTATAGACGCGTCATCGAAGTCAGTCAAGACTGCACATACGCTAGTTAATACCGCCTCAACACCTGACTGTTCTCTGTGTAAGGGTAGCCATACACAGCTGTACAAGTGTTCGGGATTTCAGAGATTATCGCCTAGTGATCGTTACAAGTTTGTCCGCACTAATAATTTGTGTTTTAATTGTCTAAGTGACAAACATCTGGTTACGTCATGTAACAGTGGTGTTAGCTGTCGTAAATGTCTAGCTAGACATCATACCTTCTTACATTTTGAGAGTAGTAAGCTGCCATCGCAGCAGCAGCCTGCGCAGACGCGCGACGCTTGTGACGCGCGGCCTGCTGCAAGTGCAAACGACGTAACATTGTGTTCGCTTTCCGCCGCTGGTACTCAAATCACTACCGTTTTACTTGCGACCGCGCAAGTTGTCATTGTAGATGCCTTTGGCAAACCGCACACCGTTCGAGCGCTACTAGATGGCGCTTCCCAGAGTAATTTTATTACTCGGGATTGTTGTCAACGCCTTGGTTTTAGTTTTAATAATTGGTCATCCCGCTCAGAAGTGAAAGGTTTTGGAGGTTTAAAGGCAACCATTCACGGTTCCATTAAAATAATATTTAGTTCACGTTTTAATCGTAATATTTCGTTTGAAATGGATTCGCTAGTCGCAGATAAGATTACGGAACGGTTGCCCACGGTACCGGTTGACACGTCCATGCTGACGGAGTTTAAGAACTTGCAGTTAGCCGACGGAAATTACGCTTTCCCTGGAGATATCGATCTATTGATCGGTGCTTCGATTCTCCCGCATCTCCAGTTATCACGTAAAATTCAAGGTCTTCCGATGTACCCCGCTCCGCACGCACTGGAAACAGTTCTCGGGTTTGTTATAGTTGGTTCCGCACCCGCTTGTTTAGTTAGTTACTCGACTGTGTCGCACTGTTGCACCGTCGAGCCGCCGCTTGAGTCTACCATCCGCAAGTTCTGGGAGATTGAAGAGGTCAATGTCCCGCCTATTCTCAGCCCTGAGGATCAGGTCACTGAGGAGATTTATACCCGCACGACTACTCGTGATAAAGATGGTCGTTATGTTGTCGCGCTCCCTTTCAAGGGTGATATTTTTTCGCTCGGTGGCTCCCGTGCCTCCGCAGAAAAACGCTTTCTATGCTTGGAACGTAAGATTCAAGCTGAATTGTCACCGGAAAATATATTCCATGTCGCTGGAACAGAAAACCCAGCTGATTGTCTCTCACGTGGTTTGCTTCCCGCGCAAATTTTAAATCATCCGCTTTGGTTTTGTGGCCCTCCCTGGCTGCATACCACTCCTAACGAGTGGCCAAATGCTCCGTTTAACCCCGCTACTGTTTCAGAACCACCCGAGGAGAAGAAACATACGCTTGTAGTATCAGTTCCGCGTGAAGAGTCAGTTGTTTTGTTGTTGTCTAATCGAGTCTCGTCTTGGTCGAGACTACTACGCTGTGTAGTTTACGTCCTAAGATTTTTGAGATTATTACCATCGCGTGGTTCTATAATCGCAGCTGATTTGGATAGAGCTGAATCAGTTGTACTTCGAGAGTTGCAGAAATTTTATTTTTCAATAGAATTTCGTAGTTTAGAATCACATAAACCTTGTAGTCCCGCACTTCAACATTTGAAACCATTTTTGCAAGACGGACTCATTCGTGTCGGTGGCCGTCTGCGAAATGCTAAGTTAGAGTTTGAACAAATGCATCCAGTAGTTCTACCACGCAGGGATCACGTTTTGGATTTGTTGGTGGATTATCACCATAAGGTGAATTGTCACGCTGGTCCCGATTTATTAATGTCCATTCTTCGACAGAAGTACTGGATACTTTCCGCTCGCAATTTGATACGCGCTAGAGTGCACAGATGTGTGCCCTGCTTTAAGCTCCGCCCGCGTTTCAACGCGCCGGAAATGGCCGACCATCGTTCTTGTCGTGTTGTACAGACGGTGAAACCTTTCATACATACTGGGACGGACTATGCTGGACCGTTTAAAGTCACTATTGCCCGTGGTCGTGGTATACGTTCCACAAAGGCATACATTTGCCTATTCGTTTGTATGACAACTCGTGCGGTTCACATAGAGTTAACCAGTGATTTGAGTACGCAGGGTTTTATGTCTGCATTTAAACGATTTTTATCTCGCCGTGGTCCCGTTAAGCGCTTATACTCTGACAACGGCACAAATTATGTTGGAGCGCGACGCAATATTTCGGAATTACATACATTCTTACGCTCCAAGTACTACCAAAGTGAATTCGCCCATGTCTTAGCTGAGAATCGCATTGATTGGTGTTTAATACGCCAGCGGCTAGTCATTTTGGTGGCAATTGGGAGGCGAATATTAAAAGCCTTAAGTCGCACCTGTTTCGGGTCATAGGCGAACAGATTCTCTCGTACGAGGAGTTGAGCACCGTACTCGCTCAGGTAGAGGCGTTGATGAATACGCGTCCGTTGTGTCGGACTTTGTCTAGTGATCCATCGGAGCCACTAGCGTTGACGCCGGCTCACTTCTTGACGACGACTCCTCTTAAATATTTGCCCGCTTTAGATGTCGAGACTGACAAACTGCAGCTTCACCCGCGTCACGCTCTGCTAGATAGCTTAGTTCAGTCCTTTTGGAAGCGATGGAGGACAGATTATCTGCATACGCTGCAGTCGCGTCAAAAGTGGAACACTCCTTCAGATCCAGTCACAGTCGGTACTGTGGTGATACTGAAGACTGAGAGTGCGCCTCCTCTGCACTGGCCTCTTGGTGTAGTGGAAGAAGTTTTTCCGGGTTCGAACGGAATAACGCGAGTCGTAAAAGTTAAAACCGCAACTGGATCGTACCTGCGTCCGGTTATTCGCCTCTGCCCTCTGCCTAATCAGTAGTAGTGGCATAGTTAGTTATAAGTTGTTTCGCTACCTAGTATTGATAGTTTAGATTAGTAATAGGGTTTAGTTTCGCTTTTGTTTTTTTTCTTTTCTTTGAAGGTAACCCTTCAAACCCGGGGGGAATGGTTGCGCCAATTTGCTATGATCCGCGACTTTGTTTTTTGTAATTTATTTTTTTGGCCTAGCAATCCTATCCCTACCGTTTCCGCTTCCCGCACGACCTCTAGAGAAATGATTTGACATTGACGTGTGTGCATCGATTGTGAATGTGACCGCACCGCTAAAACCGCCCGCTCGAAATTACAAGAAAACTGGCTATTTCGTGATCCAACCGTTCAAAACTCAACAATAGTGCAGTGTAGTGCAATACAGAAACTGGCAGTGCTTGAATGTGCGAAGTCGAGGTCCGCCGGCCGGCGCCATGTGGAACCTTCGAGGTTAAAAGGTCAGTGTTCCTTCTAATACATTTATCCCATTAATAAACGCTAGGCGCAGTATCTGCATATTGTTAACAAACCTAAGATCGCTTTTCAAACCTACAGTCCACACAGCAAATTCGCGCAACCAGTATTGAAAAAAATGTTTTTCGATTTACCGACTTATTGACCGGTGACGTCGAAAGGTTTTTTAGTGGGAGAAGTGGACTTCTCCTGCTCTAGGGTGGAGCGGGAGGGTGTGTCAGACTTTTACTGACTAAAATTCACTCCTGAGTTCCTTCGTTGCTTGCGTTCAGGGCCCCGAGTTTTCCTTTCAGAAGCAAACCCATGGCCCCAAAAGTATTACTTAAGTTACTTCAGTGCTAAGTCACGCCTATATACCCGCCCATTGTGACGGTATTCCATTGTTCTTAATTAAATGTGGTTTACTCTAGTTAGTTTGAAATTATTTATTTATTACTTTGTGTAGGTAAATCGGCTTGAAATTAACGTCACTAAACCACACTTATTAAATCATTAGGTATTTCTACTTGAATTAAATTTGTAATCAACACTTTCGTAATAATTTTAAAGAATTTACCTGAAGTATTTAAAACCATTTTTGTATGAAATCTAAGAAAACTCATATTATTTTAGTATACTAGTTCTACTGTGGAAACAACGCAGTTTGCCATATTGGAGACGCATATGGACTTAGAACTGCTGATAAATGCGAAGTGTATTAAAAAAAAAAAACGATTGTATGATGATGTAATCTAAAAAAAATAGTAGGTACATTTTGATACAAGTGCTGAAAGTTTGTTATGGTGCCGAGGGCTGCAGTGACAAATTTGCACGTATATCAAAGGACGTTGTTCTATATACTTACGACTCGTGGGGGTCGACGCGCGTTCAACCTGATACAATAAATGTAATAAAATTGTGGCGGGGCCGAGCAAGTGCACTTTTCTGCACTAGTGCGGAACACAGTCAATTGCGTGCCTAAAAGCGGTGGGATAAGTGCGGGTTTTTGAGTAAGTGAATTGTGTATTGAAAAATGTTTTGTTATATATAAAAGGAAGCTTATGCTTTACGACTTCTATAGTTGGACTTAATATACAACTATGGTACAGTCGGTGCCCTAAGTTACCTAACCCACCTCCTTTGAAAAACTATTGAAGGGGTTTTTTTTATTGTAGGTAAAACCATCTAATGACAAATCCCGCCCTTGGGCGGAGCGGGAAATAGTGTCAGACTCTTACTGACTAAAAACCTACCCTGTTCCTTCCCTGCCTTGGTTCCAGGGCCCTGGTATGCATTTTCATACCTTCCCAGAGCCCCAGCCTAGGCCTCGACCCTACTGGGCCCCTACGGTTTGCTGACAACTCCTTGAGGCGCACGGGAACAGTGCGCGCCGTAAACGACTTGGGCTCGGTCCGGTCTGTTACCGGACAAACGGACAGCGAGCTACCCATTGCCCGCCGTCCGCAAGCCCGCACCTACAGTGACCGGAAATTTGGATCGGAATTACGGCGGCGGATACGGTTAGCCTCCTCCTTTGCTAGCATTACTGCTTCGCAGAAGGAGGCGACCGCCTGCCACTCCTCCTCGCTCCGGAGCATGGCTTGAACCAGGGCCAGTCGCGAGAGATCATCGCTACCGATCATGAGGATACGGCGATGCTCTTCCCAAGCGGGACACACCTCTACCGTGTGCTCCACCGTGTCCACCGGGCGTTCCGCACAGTGGCGACACCCGGGCGTAAAACTATTAAAGGGATGGTAACTTAGGGCACCGACCTTACCAGAGAAAAAATTCCTTTGTTGCCTAGGCATATATGTATAATGCAAATGTCGATAAATAGGACATGATAATATGGGTTTCTGGCACGTAGCCCTGAGGCTGTGGAAATCGACATGCCCTAGACACGTAAAGACCAACATATATCATACTATATTAACATAAACATAAGCGAAACACTTTTATGAGTAATAAATTGTCATATTTTTTATGAATGGTGCTCCAATTGCTTCAAAACAGGAGCGGCAAGTTATTTTAGTGTTAGTAGTTTTTAATCATTTTGAAGGGGAATCGTTTGTCTTGGTATGATCATGTAAAGAGGAGGGATGAAACACATGTTACTAAAAATGTTATGAGTGTACATGTGGATGGATGGGAAGGGAGGAGTCCAAAGAAAATAAGGATGGATTGTGTGAAGAGTGATATGATAGAAATGGGTGACTGGACAGAATGGAAGAAAAAAACTTGTTGCGCTGACCTCAAATAACATAGGAAAAGGGCAGGAAGATGATGATAATGATATCCAGAAGACTCCAAGTGTGATAAGGAACAGTGACTTGTAACTGGAAACTTGTGGGAAATTGTGGAAGGTTGAGAAAGAATAGCATAGTATAGCGTCAGCCTTATATTGTTCCACTGTGGGGTTTGCGTGGTGGATTACGGTTCATTCCCTCTCCTAGAGAGGAGGCCTGAGAAAGAATATCCGGTTGTAATACATGGTCTAC
Organism: Leucania comma; assembly: GCA_958295575.1. Lineage (NCBI taxonomy): Eukaryota > Metazoa > Arthropoda > Insecta > Lepidoptera > Noctuidae > Leucania > Leucania comma. Next base: position 7,662,570 of record OY282483.1, read on the forward strand.
CCGGGTGACAAACTTCTTTTAAATCCATTCACCCGTTCTAGCATGAAAAAGTAACAAAGATACTCACTCACAAAATTTTGCCTATACAACCTTATTTTTAATATATGCGAAATCCGAAAAACATATCTAGTATTTTTATGTAAAGAATCTATTTACAAAATTTCATAACTGTATCATGAAAAATCACAAAGTTATAAGCTGGTTGTGTTACCTGGTTGTTCACACAAACACATGGTCACCGGGCCATCTGTGCGACTGAGGGGTTGTTTGTTGCTGTGCGCTGTGCGTTGGCGTCTAATGCTCACTATGACCTGTCATGACCTGTGTCTTGTGTCGTGTTTCTTTAAATATTTTTGTGTAAAAATATAACATGGTGTAAAAGTTATTGGAATCGATTCAGTTACCGATTCTGAACAAACTATATTTAGGTTTCGCATATAGTAAAAATAATGATGTATAATAATTATAAAGTGTGATATCTGTTTGGTAGAAGCAGCTTCTGGATCGGGGACCTTACACCCTATATAGCTCCATACCTTTAACAGTTTAGAGCGCTGTCTACATAATTCCGGGTCAGAGCTATCCGTGCCGAGTTGTTCATTTCATTGTTTCCGTCAGGGACGTGCTACCCATCACCTGTATTCACACATATCAGGGAAATCGGTATCAGTGTGAAAATGTTTAAACTTATCATCACACTTTAATTATTTTTTTTTCCTATATTATCCGGTATATTTTTCTTCTTAGAATTCAAATAGTGGGGATGAGAAAGATGGTAAAGTACGTATATTATTCTGTCGTACAAGTTCTATCAAGCTTTCTGTGTTCATGTTGTAGTCAATGTAATCAGAAAAAAATCAGATGGTACGGTCAGTCCGAGCGTGATCCAGGGCACTGACGATCCGGATGCCTCTGAACCGGAGCTATGTGAACGAGTTTAGATAGCGCTTTAGTCGTCAAATAGATTGCGTTAAAAGCGCTCCGGGGAACGAACTCCCAGAAGCTTCTAGAAAAGTAATAGGAAAGTTCCACTTCAGACTAAATAAGCATGCCTTACACATTCGTAAAAAAGAAATGATGAATGTCATCCGTACTAATTTAATTACCTCTTTGATGTTGACTTTCTAATTATAATTGAATCAAACATGAATACACGTCGCGCTATAAGAACTGAAGCAATAAAATCAGGCTGCAATTATCAAGACGAGAAAGTATTTATTTTATCGCAGACATTTCATATTTATATCTATTATTTATTTTGAAGAATGATCCCAGGTTTCTAGAAAGAAATTGTCAAAAATAAAAAGCAAGTCAATTGATGGATTTGGCTGTTGATATTCTTATACCAATTATAGTCGCTAATTGTACAGCTCGGTTGGGCCGAAGCCTACGGGGGCCAAAAGGTTGTCCGAAAGGGATCGCCGGGGTCCTTTGACGGTAGCCAAAGAATGGACATAGATGTGGGTTTTACTGTACTGTAGTAGGAACCATCATCCGTCCGGTAACAGTTCGGACCGAGCCCAAGTCGTCGACGGGGCGCACTGTTCCCGCGCGCCTCAAGGAGTTGTCAGCAAACTGCAGGGGCCCAGCAGGGTCAAAGCCTACTCTGGAGCTTTAAGGAAGGATGAAAGTGCATATCAGGGCCCTGGAACCAAGTCAGTGAAGGAACGGGGTAGGTTTTTAGACAGTAAGAGTCTGACAATATCTCTCGCTCCGCACAAGGGCGGGGGATGTCATTGGAAGATTAAAAAAAAAAAAGTTGGGATTGATTCAGTTACTGGTTCTGGACTAACTATATTCGTTCGCATTTATTAAAAATAATGATTTATAAGGAATCAAATTATTGAAACTGTAGAAGTCACAGACCATAAACTAAACCTTTAGATATAACAAAATATTGTTTTTTTTTTTTTTAGGTTTAGATACAGTCAAATACTGGCAAGTGCTAATCTTGTTGTCTAGGTAAATAGTTTAATTCCCGAATGGACTCTCGAAGATTTCCCAAAACTCATAATTATACTAAAATAATATTATTTCTCTTAGATGTAATTCAACAAATGTTTTAAATACTTCAGTTAAATTTCTTAAACAATTACTTAATGATCTAATAAGTGTGGTTTAGTGACGTCAGTGTCAAGTCGATTTACTTAAACAAGGTAATAAATACATAATTTCAAACTAACTAGAGAAAACCACATTTTATTAAGAACAATGAAATACTGTCACAATGGGCGGGTATATAGGCGTGACTTAGCTCTGAAGTTACAGTTATCTATGGTAAACTTTTGGGGTTTTGGGTTTGCTTCTGAAAACAAAACTTGAGGCCCTGGAATGCAAGGCAACGAAGGAATATTAATAGGCCAGTAAAAATCTGACACGATCTCCCGATCCTGAACTAAATAACAATCTTATAATTATGATTATTTGTTTGTAGGTGTAATGTCTGAAAGACTTCCGATTAAAAAACAAAAACATTTGCCGAAAGAAAGTTATAAGATCGCTGAGGCCACTTTTTCCGAACGTCCGCTTATTTTTTATTTTGATTGAAATATATACTTCCGGATTGGTCCCATAAAAATATCTTTTTTATCTGATGATGAACGTCGAAGATAAAGGACTGAAGACAGAACTGTCGTAACAAGTAAAATTGCTTTGTTTATACATGCAGTCGGTTGACTGACTGAAGGAAAAAAGGGAGGGATACATAGAACTGATGATGAAGCCAGAGGGTAGAAAAGAACCGGAATTCTGTAATAAATCAGTGTATCCTAGCCGTGTTTGGTTTTATTAGAATTGTCATGGTGATTTGATGATGGAACCGAATGGCAGAAGGTATCTATCTATTTAAGTTTGGTTGAGGGGGGTATTACAACTAAAAAGTGTGAAATAAAAAACTTAAAAAAAAAAAAGAAAATACAACCGACTTCAAAGTAAAAAACAACACTAAAAAGTGCAAAATAATTTTAATTTTGGAAGTAGGTGTTTAATAACGAAGAGAATTCCGAAATAAAATTTATTTTGTCATTTTTTGTTTTACATTGAACTCGGTTGTATTTTTTTTTGTAAATTGTTTTTATAATGTTGTATGTATTTTTATTTCTCTGTTTTTATTTTTTTATTTGTGACTGTCTAGTTTTATAACAGAAATAAAATATTTAAAAACTCTTTGCACGTGGTAGTTTAGACTTTTAAGTAGAGAATAACTGTAATAAATAAATAAATTATTGGTGTAAATTGGTACCACGTCCCATGAAAAGTGTTTAAGGGGCCTCTGCGAGTTAACTTTGGTCCCTCATAAGCCTTCCTTTAGTCCAGAACCTCAGTTTCCTGATAATTAAGATGTATAAATAAAAAACGGAAGAAAAAAGCTCAATTAACATATTGGCAAAACAAAACTTTAGCCACATTGCTAACATAGTTTCGTTATTTAATTAAATAACAAACAAAATATGTGGTCACAAAACCTTAATATGGCTATCATTACTTGATTCATGGGTATTTTTATCCTTTGACAAACAAGTGTGATATAACTACTCGTTGTTGGTATAATGATATTTATTAATTTTTCGGGGATAACCCGAGTTTCATATATGGTGGTTCTTATCATTAACCTCATGAACCATAGTCACGTTTAGGCATTTTCCGCGCTCTAGAGTGGAGCGGAGCGTGTCAGAGTTCTCTCAGGCACAAGTGTACAGAATTCGGTACACCTCGATACAAACGTAATAAGGTTTAAATTAGCTTACATGTATGAGGTGTACACTGGTGCCTGAGAGGAAACCACACCCATATTACATTTTTGCTTTCGAGTTCCTGGACCACCGGGTTCCCTTTTGGAAGTAAACTCATGGCTCCAATAGGCTCTGGCCCTGCTGGGCTCCTACGGTTTTTTTCTGTCTTGTCTACCTGCTACCAGCGGCTTCACCGACGTGAAATAGAAAATTATTCCAAGGAAATCCGGAGATTTGTTTTTTTTTGCCCTTTCCTGCCCTTGGGCGGAGCGGGAAATCTTGTCAGACTTTTACTGACTGAAAAACCCAGCCCATTCCTTCTTAGCCCTACATACCGGGGCCGGACTTTCCTTTCAGAAATCGGTCCTTGGCCCCAGTTTGGCTTCGGCTTGGGCCCTAGTTTGCTGAAAACTCCTTGAGGCGCGCGGGGACAGTACGTGCCGTTGACGACTTAGGCTCGGTCCGGACGTTACTGGACGCCGTGAGGTCTTTCCATCCACACCTCAAAGAGGGGACTTGCCACCATAATTATGGCGGGATAATAAGTATCCTATGTCCAATTCCAAAGTTAGAAGGCCGCCTGCAAGGTGGACCGTTGACCTGGTAACAGTTGCGGGAATCCGATGGATGCGAGATGCACAGGACCGTTCATTGTGGCGACACATGAGGGAGGCCTATGTCCATCAGTGGATGTCTTTCGGTTGAAATGATGATGATAATGATGTAGAATTCATCCATTCCGTGTACTATAAACTCTTTCAAAAATGTCCATAGATGTGTGTTGCCGCCGCCGCCGGGTTTCTGATCCCGATTTCCGGCCACCGTAGGCGCGGGCTCGCGGACGGTGGGCAATGGGTAGCTCGCTGTCCGTCCGTCCGGTAACAGACCGGTCCGAGCTCAGGTCGTCTACGGCGCCCACTGTTCCCGCGCGCCTCAAGGAGTTGTCAGCAAACTGTAAGGGTCCAGCAGGGCCGAAGCCTACTGGGGCCAAAGGTTATGCGAGAGTGTCACCACGGGCCACGGGACAAAGGCAAGGAACGGAAAGGTAGGTTTCTAGTCAGTAAAAGTCTGACACTATTTCCAGCCCCACCCAAGGGCGGGATTTGTCATTGGTTGATTTTACCTACCAAAAAAAAAAAAAAAATAGATGTGTGTTGATTCACTATTGCAATGTGTTTTAGTGACGTACAACGTGCGTGTAGGAAATTCGGAAAGGAAAAGCCGTAAAACAATTACCGTTGCATTAACATCATAGTAATAAAGGTAAATTGTGACCACAGATTAAAAAACTAGTGGTTTGACGTAAGATTGACGTGGATGAAGCTCTTTCGGGGAAGCACTAGCGCCTGGTTCTAAGTAACTATTTCTACCACCAAATAGCGTCAATATTATTTACTTAAGTTATGAAGGCAGTCGCTTGGATGAATGAAATAGTAAATTTTGATAAAAGTGGAAAAGTTTGTCATTGCGACTGAGATGAAATCCGAGCCGTAGGTGAGGACATTATGGAGCCGAGTGCTGCAATAACAAATTTCCACGTGTATTAAACGACGTTTTTCAATACACTAAAATATAAAAAAAGCGGGTTGATGAGTGATTCGTGGGGGTCTTAGCGAGCAGCCTGATACGATAAATGTTATAAATTGTGGCACATGTACTTTTCTGCACTTGTGCGAAAATAGTAAATTCCATGCTTGAATGTGGTAGGGATAAGAGCGGGTTTAAGATTGTAAATTAATTCTCGGCTGACACAACTGCCCTTCTGACAAAAAATTATATTTTAATAATCGATGGCATTTCGTATTAACCTTGTCAACACACGTACTTACACTATTCTTAAGTTTAGGGAGAAAGAGTGTCAGACATTTTTTAACTAGAACTGACTTGTGTTCCTGGACATCTTTATTTTTAAGTGGCTTTTTCCCACTTATTTTACTCCTACGCACATACATAACAAATCATTTACTTCTATGTGTCATGTTTTGGGTCATTTTGCATAAAGTCAGCACGCGACGTATTGTTTATTTATTTATTTATTTATTTATTGGCACACCAACAGCATTACATACAGGATTTTTTTTAAACAAAATGTTAAAATCATGACACTGGTATGCATGCCTATTATAGGTACGCACAGCTTACACCATATTACATATTCATTATTAAAAGAGATAAAAAAGATTATTACTACAATTTTTTTTTTACATACAAAATGGAAAAAAAGCACATACAATTAAGTATAAAATAAAAAAGTAGAATAAAATAGAAAAAAAAATCATTAAAAAGGGGACATATTGTAATATATATACCTACAATTAGTAGTAAGATGTTGGAAAATTTGTACAAGAAAATTCATATCTCCGAGACTGCTCTCCTAAACTTGTTGAGTGAGACACCATGTAAATCGGTGTCTGGTAACTTGCAAAGACTGTTGTGGGTTTTACACATTCGGAGCAAGGGTGCGTTGAGTCCAAGGTTAGTTTTACGGAAAGGAATATGGAGTAATCTAGGGATGGGATGTCTGGGAAGTTTTGAAGGAACTGAATACTGAATACGCTCTACTAAATCACTGCATTTTACAACCCCATTAACCACTTTGTAAAGGAATATTAGGTCACGCGAACGGCGACGGTCACGCAGTGTCTTTATTCTGAAAAAATCTAGGCGCTGTTCATATGGATAGCGATGACTAATTTCTCTAGAAATAAATGCAAGATGTCTGGTGAAAGCTCTTTGTATTTGTTCAACCCTTTGAGAGTGAACTGCGTAGAGCGGGTTCCATGCGACACTGGCGTATTCCAAACGACTACGTACAAGGGTGTTGAACAACACTATTCTTGTCTTGGGCAATTGGAAGCCTCTTGTGTTTCGCTTTACAAAGCCCAGTATTTGCGCCGATTTTTTTACGATATCGTTGATGTGCGGCAGAAACCACTGTCTAAAATTCAGATATAACATCTTCGCTCAAGTGTCTTTTATTTAGTGTAACATATTTCCGGTCTTTCACGACAAATTCAATGGTTTGTGTAATTTTTTTCATCACCACCGCTCTCAAAACAGTGACTGAAAACCTCATGACGAACCCTGGATATCCTAGCACCAAAAATTTCGAAGACATCCTTCAATTCACACTGGGCTCACGGGATCAATTACGGTTCATTCTAATATATTTCTTTGTGTAATTTATTTCATCAAAACTGCTCTCAAAACAGTGAAGGAAACCATCGTGAGGAAACTGGCATGCCCTAGAACCAAAAATTCGAAGACATGTGACATTCACTAACCCGCACTGGGCCCACGTGGTGAATTACGGCCCATTCCCTCTCCTAGAGAGGAGGCCTGAGTCCCAGCAGTGGGAACATTATAAGGCTGAAGCTATGCTAAATATTTCATCACTACTGCCCTCGAAACATCGTAAGGAATCCGACAAGTCATAGAACCAAAAATTAGAAGACATGTGACATCCACCAATCAACCGGCCCGCGTGGTGGATTAAGGCTCATTCTCTCTCCTAGAGAAGAGGCTTGAATCCTAGCAGTGGAAACATTCTTCTTCTTGGCGTGTCGGTGGCCAAATTAGTTAAATTCCTTGCCTGGCCCAGTATTCGGCCACGGCAATGCGATCTACTGATGATGTCATTAGGTCCTTACGTGAATAGGTAACAGGGCACGTGATGCAGGATGGAACATTATAAGGCCCGGTTTCCACCAAAGCGGAGAGGAGAGGAGACGAGAGGAGATGTGTTGTGAAGCTAGCAGGTCATTTCCACCAAAGCGGAGAAGAGAAGTGTAGCGGAGAGGAGACGTGACCTTTGTGTAGCAGAGATGTGAGCTAGAAGAGAAAAGGTGCGGTGAGAAGGTAGTGGGGTGCAGGGTGCGAGAGTGTGTGCACCGCCCGGCCACCTGACTAGACACTTCTCTGCTCTACCTCAAAATTATATAGAAAAATGAGACATCTCTCCTCTCCGCTTGATCAATTTCCACCAAAGCTAATTAGAGAAGAAATGAGGAAATAACGAAATCAGATTGGTTTATTAAAACACATCTGCTCTCGTCTCCTCTCCTCTCCGCTTTGGTGGATACCAAGCCTAAGTCCTATTGTGCTTTACTATGACGAATCCTAAATGGGGAAGAGTCTGACGAAAAAACGAAGAAGCTGTATTAATAACTGGAGCATCCTTCCTTCCCCAACATTACCTATTAAAATGCATTAATGACGAAGCTCCGTGTTTCCCTCTCTGACGACAAGCAATATTATACAACCATATAAAACCATTGTTTTCCTGCACCATTGTATATTCATCTTCATGACAATAAAACCTGTAACCTATTTTGATGATGTTAATTTGTTTTATTGGTTAAATGTTGTTTACTTCCTTGAGGGACCCATTGAGGGTTTTATACACATTATGACGTGGTTGTTATTATATTGGTCATTCATAAACAATAATAGAAGATAGGGGTATCCCATATCCTTTTCAGGATGATGAGCAATGAGTAGCTCATCGTTTTGGCCGTTCAGTAAGGACCGAGCCCCAGTTAACGAAGGCGCGTATTACTCCACTAAGATGTCAGCAAAACCGTCAGATACCCGCTACGCGGTTATGGAGAATTTCTGAAAAGGAAACCGCACTCTCGCTCAACCTTAGAGCGAGGTGGAAAAGGTCTTAGATGACTTCCCACCCCCAAAAAAAACTCATGTCCTTTGTTTTTTGTCTCGGGAAATCATCAAATAGATCAATGCTGTCATCAATCATCAGATCACAGCTCATTAGAGCCACCCGGAACTTACTCCGCACCGCGGAGTAAGTTCAATACCTCCTGCGGCTAGTATTCTTTAATGGACTTGTATGTGTATGCGCTTACTACATCCACTCCGTAGCGTCACAGGATCGCCTCAGTCGTAAGTTGATGTAGTGAGGGTATAGGGGTGCGGAATAGGTTTCGGTGGGCTCTAATGAGCTGTGACTGTGACCTTAATAATAACTAAAACCTAGTGTTCTTACAGTTGCACTTTGCGTTCGAGGGTCACGGTGACCAAGAACAATCCCGTAACCCTAGATGTATCTTACGAGATACACCCAAATTTCGATCAGTACCTCTACCATGAGTTTTAAGCAATAGTATTCGTCGCTACTCGATATCGACGCCGTAAATATTTTGTATGGCAAATTTTGCAGCGCCTCTAGCGGTCACTTGCAGAACCAAAATTAGCCATACAAAATATTTCCGGCGTCGATATCGAGTAGTGACGAATACTATTGCTTAAAACTCATGGTAGAGGTACAGATCCTTTTGTCAGATTTAATTTTTAATATTATGTCATTAAAAACAAATCTGTCAAAAGCCAACAGTGGGACCGATTCCAAGCTGTTGCAATATTGACGTGAACCTTTTCATAAAGAAACTCTTTCAGAGTAGGTTTGAACAGGCATCTTTCATCTCAATCATCGAAAAAAAGGGAAAAAAAATGCAGTAGGTATTGTTGACGTGAATGTATTCGGACAATAGGGACATTGCTATTAGAGCGGTATCCCCAATAGTCTTAGTTTATTTTTAGGGTATCCCCCCTAAAACTAGTGTTAAATAAATGGATAATATATTAACCTATATTTCCTTATCAATGAGCTAAAGTTTCGTTTTAACACGTCGATCCACAACTACCCAACTTGTTCATACAAAAGTAGACTCTAAACATCGGAATTAAGGCCTATAGTGGCGTGGATGTGAGAGGACACCGGTGTCCTCTGAGCTAGGACAGATTAATTTTAGGGATAAAACTGGAAATTCGGTCTTTGACGTCATTAATAGGAAGTACTCATTTAATTGCGATTTGTATCCTCACTCATTAGTTCATTACTCTACTCATAATTAAACAGGAAAAGAAAAATAGGCCAATCTATTGCTAAGGTAAATTAGGTAGCAAAACTTAAAAGTATTTTTCTGGGTGTATATTTTTTTTGAACTTCACCCGGGACTATGTCGACTTTGCGGCCCCAAAACAGCGGTTTTATTAGGAAAAAAAAACAATATCTATTCAAGATTTTTGTTTTTGCGAGGCGCTTTTAAATAACATGCTTTTTTTTTACTTTCAAATATTTCCGTAACGTAATCTCGTAGATAACACGTTTGAAATCGTAAATTAGGGTCAGATTTGCGATTTTTTTTTTATCGACCCAACTGGTTTATATCATATTTTCATTTGTGCCCGGCGCTTGGTCATATAGTCAATTTTAATAAAATATTTTTTCATGGTTTAAAAAAGTTCAAAATGAGTAGAACCTGACCTTAAATAAAGGTTATTTCTAGGCAAACGTGCTCCATCGTCGACCACAACATCGCTTATCATGGAGTGAGATTGCAATGCAGTTCGCAGAATTTATATCACACATATAATATAACACCTGTATTCTCTGAAGCGTAAATGTGTGGTCTTTATCTTTATGAAACACTAGCTTGTGTTCAATTTACAGGGCACATTAATCGCAGTACAGATGGCCTTTGAGGCCGAAAGGTTCTGGAATGGCGACCGCGTACCGGAAGACCCAGCGAAAAAAAAAAAGCGAGTTGGAAGGTCTTCTATAAGGTGGACCGATGACCTGGTAAAGGATGCGAGATGGATGCGAGACGCACAGAAATGTTCAATGCGGCGACATTTGGAGGAGGCCTATATCTAACCGTGGACGCCTTTGGACTGAAATGATGATTATGATGATGAGCATCTGTTGACGGCTTCGTCCGCGTGACAGTAGAAAGTTACAAGGGAATACACATCGTGGACAGCCATAGTTTTGTATGTAAACCTCACGCAGGTGTACACTAAGCGTATACTGACGATTACGCGTCTATGAAGCTACGCGTTCGTAGTCAGTAGGCCTACCTTTGTCAATGAGGCTTTATTCTCAGAATACACACCCACATTTGAGAGCCGGTACTGGCTCACGGATACATAACACAGTAACTGTGTCCATCAAGGCCCTTCGCATTAACTTGAGGTTATGTAATTAATGGATCTCGGTCTCCGGTTGGCGCCTTGCGGTCTGTTGATAAGCGTCTCTTCGTAAATTAGTAGTATGTATATGTCGCCGGAAAATTGCAATCACCGCGTCGTAAGATTGTAAAATTTTGCGAGAAATTTAAAGTATTTTTTGTAAATAGGACACGGTTAATGCTGGAAACTAAAGAATTTGGATGTGATTTATCCTATACAAAACCATTTTTACCCGACTGCGCCAGAAGGAGGGTTATGTTTTTCAAGAGTATGTATGTATGTATGTATAATTGTTTGGCACGCTCTGCAGCCTGAACGGCTCGATGGATTTTAACTTGAAAGGTGTCGTTAGATTCGTATTTGCTGTGAGAGTGACACTGGGTATATCAAAATAAAAAAAACAAGATGGCGGAGTTTTGGCGCCAAATTCAAATGTTTGGCACGCTCTGCGGCTTGAACGGCTCGATGGATTTTAGTTTGCGAGGTGTCATTAGATTCGTAATTACTATGAAAGTCATATCGTAATGAAATAAAACTAAAAAATAAAAAACGGTAATTTAAAAAACTAAAAAAAAATGGTATTTTAAAAAACTAAAAAACCCGACTGCTTTTCCGAGTATTCATGAAAAAGCCCTAAAACAAGAAAGTCGTTGTAGCAGTCGGGACCTATTACATCATAGATCTACTGACTAGACGGCTGACTTTCTAGAATGGGTCCCGACTGCTACAACGACTTTCTTGTTTTAGGGCTTTTTCATGAATACTCAGAAAAGCAGTCGGTTTTTTTAGTTTTATTATTATTTTTTTTTTTTTGATAGCCTATTGTGTGTCCCACTGCTGGGCAAAGGCCTCCCCTTTCTTCTTCCAAACTTCCCTGTCTAGGGCAATCTCTGGCCAAATCTTTTATTATATGTCGAGAAATTATAATTTATTAAAGATTTATCACAATCATACGTAGTTTACAATTTGAACAAGTCAGTGAACTGGCAATTTGAACTGGGACAAGGAAAATAAAATTTTGCACAAGGCTTCCTTTTCTGACGGTTGTTTTGGTGAGCATAAGTTTTTTGGAAATTTAAACTTTGAGGTTTAAGTGAAAAGGGAGAATTTCGATTGTAAGCAATATTTCATTCTTTGTACCACAGACTAGAAAGTTAGCTCAAATAATAAAAGTTATTATTATTTCTTTCAGAATCGGGGAATTTATCGGGTTAATAAACTTGAAACTTGACCCGAATTCGAATCAAAATTAATAAATAAGGACTATCATTATTCGATTTTCAGCCCAGCCAAAACTAGATTTTTTGGCCGAATCTGACCTAACCGAACCTTCGATCAGTCTCCAAAAATATGCGCCGGGCCTTGGGGCCTGTAGCGAGGAGAAGTGGCAAGAGGTCGCCTCCTTCTGCGAAGCAGTAATGCTAGCAAAGGAGGAGGCCGCACGAGTGAGGCAACGGTCTTCACGCCCCAGCCGTAGGCGCGGGCTTACGGATGGCGAGCAATGGGTAGCTCATCGTCCGACTATCCGCTAACCGTCCGGACCGGGCCCAAGTCGTCGACGGCGCAAGGAGTTGTCAGCAAACCTTAGGGGCCCAGCTGGGTTGAAGCCTACTACTACTACCTAATTTAGAAATTACATTATTCATTAGAAAACCTACAAGACTCTTGCGTAAATCAATAGAATCATGAATGAATGTTATCCTAAGTATTTTAACAATGCGAAAATATTTTCTATTGACGTACTATTTATATCTACTTACCCATTGACACTCAATTTCATTACAAAGATAGTATATTTAGAGCTGTGTCATAGCTTTAACATTCATAAATGATGACTTTCAAATAACAAAGAGAATGAGATCAGTGCTAGAAGCGATCACATATTCAATATATTGTGAATTTATTTTATTGTCAACATGTTTGTTGATAGTTCTAGAATACTAGTGTTATTATGTATATGAAAAATTTCTGACGTAGTGTTTGTCTTAGATCACACGCTCACAGATCATTTTCTTCTAGGGGGCCATTCAAATATTACGTAAGTACTGCAGCGGGGTGGGCGGGTCTTTGCTCTGCTTATTTTTAATGACATGTGGGATAGGGGGTCTGGATGGTGATTACGTCAGCAGTGGTTTTTTTAAGAGAACAATTCGATGTTCCAAAATCACGTGAAAGTGAGTAGACTGATACATATCCCTGAGCAATGTTTACGTAAATATGCGGGGGAAGGGTTAGATCTTTGCTTACTTTTGCTGACGAGGGGGAGGGAGGGTTAATATTTGCGAAAAATCTGCTTACGTAATACTTGAACGGCCTCTAGTCCGTGAAAATTACTCATGAAACATCTCATATCATAGTGTTTGTCATAGAACTCCTCCGAAACGACTTGACCGATTTTTTATGAAATATTTTTGTTTATATTTTGTAGATCTGAGAATAGGTCGTATACTATTTTTTACCCTCCTATCCGAACCTCCCATTTTTCCTTTGATAGTTTACATGGCAAAACAACGTTTGCAGAGTCAAAATCAAAATTATTTATTTCTCACAGACCTATATGGGCACTTATAAAACGTTAGAAGCTAGCGCACGGTTCCAATTGATCGTTTCCTATGGAGAAGAACCGGCAAAAACACCATGGTTACTCTTTAAAAAAAAAAAACTTGCTTGGACAATATTTCCATATTACAATATTAAGGGAGCCTTCAAATTAGCCGCAAAATTATGTGCTGCGGCGCGGATGTAGCGCTGCAGTCGCGCTTTTTTATTTATATGAAATAACAAAGCAGCGCGGCAGCAGAGCTGCTGTCGCGCGGCTTTTTACGGCTAATTTGAAAGCGCCTTTAGGGTCTATTACACCACTCGATATTCAGACCGGGGTCTTAGTCAACGTCGCGTAGTGTCACAAGGGTCAGACTGTCTTACTCAGAAGTAAATTTTAAGACAGTCTGTGTAACGTGTGCGGAATTTTGCGGAATATCGAGTGGTGTAATAGACGCTTTATGAGAGGACAATATAGACTGGTCAGCTTTGTACTTAAAACCATATAGTCAACTAGTCACTACATAGTATAAAACAATATCGCTTCCTGCTGTCTGTCCCTACGTATGCTTACATCTTTGAAACTACGCAACAGATTTTGATTCGGTTTAATAGATAGAGTGATTCAAGAGGAAGGTTTATAATGTAAAATGCATGCATAATATATTTAATATCACAAGTGCACCCGTGCGAAGTTGGGGCGGGTAGCTAGTAATATATAAAATTGAGACGCAATAGATACGACTATTGTATTACAAAATAAGCGATTGAATTTCAAATCGAGTTAAATCCTTATTTAAATGAAAAGACAAAAGCATGACAAAAGTCTTTGACCGATGTGACGGGTTCATGATACGGGTCTATTTCGGAAAAGTTTTTAGGAAAATAAAAATATTTTTCATAAAAAAATTGTAAGTTATATATTTGTCATGGCAGAAAGCTCCTTACGCGCTGATGAGTTCATTCACTTTTATGCGGCCATTTTCGTGCATCATCCTAGTTCAACACATAGGTAAATGTACCAACGTCCAATGCACCCGAAGCAATCACAATATGAGCTATTTTCATATACTTAACATAATATAACAGGCCTTGTAATGTTCCTATTGCTGGGACTTAGATCTCCTCGTCTCGTCCATAATTCACTACGCAGCCCCAATGTGGGTTGGATGTCACAAGTCTTCAAATTTTTGAGTCTTGGATTTGCCAGTTCCTTACGACGTTAGCTTGAGGGTAATAGTGATGAAATAAATTACAAAAAATCCTAATGTTCTTCAATACCTTCGTGAACGCTTGGAATATTTCGTTCCGAGAGGTAAACCCTGTGACATCATCAATTCTTCTACAAAGGTCCTGTCAAAGGGCCTGCCTTAGTTTGAACCCGCCACATACAGAACGTAAGTCACCACGATTCCTATTATTTTATTAGTAGCATAGCATTGCATCAGCCTTATGATTTTCCCATTGCTGGGACTCAGGCCTCCTCTCCAGGAAAGGAAATGCGCCGTAATCCACCATGCGGGCCCAGTGCGGGTTGGTGGATGTCACATGTCTTCCAATTTTTAGTTCTAGGACATGCCGGTTCCCTTACGATGTTTTCCTTCACCGTTTTGAGAGCAGTTGTGATTAAATAAATTACACGAAGTAATGCGCCTGGCTGGGTTTGAACCAGCGACATACGACTCGTAAAGTCGGGGTTGTTACCAACCGGCCCCTACTCTTACTATTTTATTAGTAGTAACTCAAATCTGACGTCACAGCTAACGATAATTAATTCGGTAATTATACGACCACATTGTTTCCAACAGGGGATTTTCACGAGCGAAGATAAGACATTAAAAGTGAGGTATACCCTGTCTGGGTGCACTTCACTAGTGATGCATTCGATAATCGTTTATCAAATGATATTGTGTTATTTCTTTGAGAAACCAAGCGTTTCGCCTCGTCGTTTAGACTGCGTACTTCGGAGGACTGGAACAATTCGCCTGTTGAGGTTTTTTCGTCTAAATTATGACTTAAATGTTTTCAATGCTAGAATTAATAGATGCTCAATAAACTAGTGCACTTCACCATCAACGATTGTATCACTGCTTACCATCAGGTGGGGTTTTTTTTATGGTAAGTAAAATCATCAAATGACAAATCCCGTCCTTGGGCGGAGCGGGAAGTAGTGTCAGACTCTTACTGACTAAAAACCTACCCCGTTCCTTCGTAGCCTATCGTGCCGGGGCTGGGTATTCCTTTCGGAAGCTGACCCATGACCCCAGTAAGCTTCGACCCTGCCTGCCTGCAGCTAGCAGGCTGGGCCTCTTCCAGGTGGGGTCGCAGTCAAGCACTATAGTTTATACCAGTAAAAAAGACTGGATGTATGATGCTTGTCCAATGGAGTATAAAAATGTAAAGTTATTCGCGTAGATTGATCATGATCCCACTAATTTTACGTTAAGTAAATTGGGGAAGTAATGGAAGTGGGTAATCAGTACCGGAACCGAATTTGGAATCGGTAGTTTTTAGATTTGGTTTACTGGAATCGGAATCAAAATTAGAATTGAAGGTGTAAAAGCAATCGGAAATTTCAACCTTTAGGAATTGGAATTCCACTGTAACATTTTGTTTTTGTTCCCAGCAGTGCAATATAAAGAATATGCTCCATGTTCTTTATTGTCAAAGAACGAACCTAGCTATTGGTCTTATAAGATTTTGAATATCGGAGATATCAAGAATGAATGATGCCACAAAAAGTCATTTTATTTTATGACTAGTTTAATTTACGCAACGTTGTTATATCAATTTTTTTTTTTGGTTCCAGATTATGAAAAGTAGAGAATATTCTGCTCGGTTTTTTACTATTTATAATATTCGGACATCACATGAAGAATGATGACACAAAAACACCATCGATACAAAACATAATCTCATCACAAATAGCTATGGTTTTTTACACAGGGCATAATTAAATCGTTGTCAAGGCCACCGACTGGTTTTAGATAATTAAATATAAATGATGACATTGTGCGAGGTCAAATATATATGATGGCCCTTTGCGGACTTAATGTGAATATTGCTAATACGAGTATATTTCGTAGTATTGTGTTTTAGTTATTATCATCATCAGTATTATTTCAACCGAATAATAACCACAGCTTGAGATACCTCCTTCAAGTGTCTCCAACGACTGGTCCTGCGCGTCTCGTATCGAACCGATTCCCGCGACCCTCACTAGGTGATGAACTAGATGACCTAGAGATGACTCATCAGGTCATCTCTAGGTCATCTCTCAGTCCATCTTGTGAGAGACTCTCCAAGACCTTTCGGCCTCATGGATCATCTATTTTGCAAGCAATTTGTCCTGCCCACTGCCACTTATGTTGGCGAATTTGTGAAAAAGATATGTGAATAATGGATTATTTGGGGCAACATAGTAATTTGACGATTCTCCATAGCCAAGAATCGAAGTAAATTGTGTGGAGCCTATCTCTACAGGAGGATTGGCAGACTGATGCCCTCGGTATCCTGCGAGGAAAGGGTCCCCATTCCTCTATAGTCAACTTGAACATGGTTTATAAACTTGTTGGTTCATCTAACACAATGTTTTAGAAAACGGCAAAGCGAAAACAGAGGGATAACGCCTGAACGCTCAGCTGGCAGTCGGTAATACCGTCATTCACTCGAATATTTCTCAATACTTCATCCAGGAAATACTGAAAAATGTTTTGGAAAAAATAAATAAAAAAATCTTGATTTTTGCTAGTCTTCTATACTTATATTTTTTTTACTTTTTTAATTTATGAGAACATTATGAAGAGTCGAAATTCACGTAAAATAGCAGATATTCAGAGGTCTTTATTGGATTAGTTTTACATATATTTATAAATTGAATACAATACAGTCTTAGACAATATCCACAAGATAACTGTGTTTTCAAAAAATCTGACGAAGTATGTGTAATAAAGTCATAATCACGTGATACAACCGCTTGTATGAAAAACAGTAAAAATTTATGTCAAGTTTTTTTTTATTGTAGTTAAAATCATCCAATGACAAATCCCTCCCATGGGCGGAGCGGGAGATAATTTCAGACTCTTACTGACTTAAAACCTACCCTGTTCCTTTTTCGCCTTGGTTTCAGGGCCCTGGTATGCATTTTCATACATCCCCAGAGCCCCAGATTAGGCTCCGACCCTACTGGCCCCCTACAGTTTTCTTACAACTCTTTAAGGCGCGCGGGGACAGTGCGCGCCGTAAACGACTTGGGCTCGGTTTGTTACCGGACAGACGGACAGCGAGCTACCCATTGCCCGCCGTCCGCAAGCCCGCGCATGTCGAGCTAGGGGCTCTGCGCGTCCAACCCGACATATATTTTCACTGTTCGTTGTAGTGAAATAGGTTTTAGTTGGAATCGTATAACCTCGCCTTTGTGGTACCCCGGTATTCATAATTATCCTTATTTAGTGTGCTAGACCCTCCCACAATATAGTTAACTAAATTCTATACTTTATTCACATTGTCCGGCTAAAGTGTTTCAATATAAAATAAAGATAAGCCTCCGAGTATTTACGTTTATATTCAAGATAACATGGTATCTTTATATTAAGTTGGTCGATTGATTTGGGAGTGCAATAATTTGTAAAATATTTAAATGTTTCTACAATGTATTTTGTTTATTTTCGTATATATTATAATAACTTCTACAGCAAGTGATAATTTGACTGCTAATGTGTGTAGCCTTTTTTTGCCGCACCCGGTTTTCTCTATTTTTCACGGAGTGAGATTGAGAAGGAGTGACATAAAACATGTACTACACCAACATATTTGTAATACACAACATGATTGAAAAGAGTGTCCATGGAGTTTCTTGCACATTGTTCTCTATATAATCAAATGTGTAATTAACATCATTTTTTATTCGGATAGACCGACTTCTTGACTTTTCAAAAGTGCCTGTAAATGGTTTAATTGAAATAAACACTGACTTTTGACAGATTTTTTTCTGACTAAAACTACTTTCATTCCTTCAGTTGTCATTTGAGTTGCAGACCCGCCGCTGAGCCCGCGCCGCGCAGCTTCTCACGGGTGTTAGACATCATAGAAATTTTCGTCTTTTCTTTATTATAATATTCCTGTATAATACATGACTAAAATAATAAAGAAAAGACACTCATATATCGCTCTGTTTATTAGTGAAAACCACATGAAAATTCCATTTTAGGGTTCTGTATCTCAATTGGAAAAACCGGATCCCTTATAGGATCACTTTGTTGTCAGAATCAGAATAGTTTATTTCAAATAGACCAATTACAGGTACTTTTGGATTATCAAAATGTCAGTCAGTCTATAAAAAAAGTGAAGCTAAATTGCATTGTGCGTCTGTTAAGACCCTTTATCTCAGAAAAACGCGTAGAGGTATCTAGTTGAAATTAAAACCATTTACTCAGGTCTGTGGTCCCTTAAAGCTGTGAAAACATCAACTAAGTTAACGAAAAAAACATACGGATGTTGTCTCAAAAAATTTACATTTGGACACTCTCAAGGGAATTAAAATTCATAGGGTACTTTCCATTGATCTCTAAATCCTAAAATTTGGCAAGAAACAAGATCTCATAGCAAAAATATAGGGAAAAAACTGAAAACTGTAAAAGTTTTTTTTGCAATTCGAAACAATGCTTGCGACTTGATTCGGAAATGGAATTATTTTCATAAGCAGATTTGTACGGAACCTTCAGTGCGCGAGTCCGACTCGCACTTACCTTGTTTTTTAAGTTTATGAGTTTATTACGAACAGACAGACAGACGCGGTCTCGTTTTAGATTCGTTAATATGTAAGGATATTATAAAAATGATATAAGCACGAACGCTTGCTGGTTTGCGTGGTGAATTGGCTACTTTTCGTTTCCCTGTCCATAGAAGAGGTCCGAATCTTGTTAGTATGAAAATTAGACTTAATTATATTATATTTGGTCATTTTGAGTCTAAAT
Source organism: Leucania comma (assembly GCA_958295575.1). Lineage (NCBI taxonomy): Eukaryota > Metazoa > Arthropoda > Insecta > Lepidoptera > Noctuidae > Leucania > Leucania comma. The sequence continues at coordinate 7,681,807 of OY282483.1, forward strand.
TTTGGATCGTTAGATATAGATACAGCACGATTAGGAAAAAGGCGGTTTGATTAAGTGAATTGATAGAAATTAGTTTACCTACCATTGAAAAGACGACTAATAGAGATGTATGTGTATGCAAATGTATGTATGTAGGTGTATGTATATATATGTATAATAATAATAAATAATAATAAATGGTTTATTTGTACAGAAAAACCACAATACAGAACATAGCATAGAGCAACAGTAGGTTGTACAGATCAGTCAAAATTGTTGTCGAATTCCCGAGCTCCTAAACTAGGTAAGCAGACCTGTATCTTAGGAGTCGGAGGTATGTGTATGTATATGTAAGTTTTTATGTGTGTATTTGTATGTATGTTTGTGTGCAGCTTGAAGTTCTAGGTACTACATTCGTAATTATATTCTCAAAATAATGTGTTGTCCACTACATATCACATTATCTCTCGTCCCTGAGCACCAAATCGCTTTCATTACAATGTATTTCTATCCACTCTGGGTTCAAATGCAAATGTACCGGACTCAGGTGACCTAGGAATTAATACGGCAATCTAAGTATATTGATATTATTTTGATGTTACATTATTCAGGACACGTTGACGCTAGTGCGGGATTTTGACGTGGTTAGGTTTGTGAGTTTACATTTAATAGATGCACGACCTTTTGTTCTATTCTATTCTATTTTTTTTTTACTGGCAAGTAGAGCCGATGTTGACTGTTCTGAAAAACAAGTGTGTATAATGTATATTATTATTACAGAAAATTAAAAGGGACAATCTGTAGAGCCAGAGTTCTTCGATTGATATAATTGAACTTGATGGGTTAGTATTAGTCAATTTGTTATTAGGTTTTTCATTTTTGACGTTTCAAAACTTTATGACAGCAGCTGTCAAGTCTGCTAAAGCTGTCAAACGAAGCGCAGAGAAGTCGACCACTTTCTTGAATTTTATAGAATCCTAATCTGTATATTCATCTTCTTCATTGTACACACAACTTTTATAAAATAATAAAAATAGGTTGATATACACAGGCGAGTCCACATTTTTTTTGCAACAAACCTTATATCAATGCATTGATATGTATGTACTAAGCACTATCAATGTGAGAGAAATATGGCGCTTTAATACATACTTAGTTTAATAAGCCTCATCAAAAGAATGCGTAGCTCCAGAAATCTTTTTTTTTAAATGTTGCTATCATCTAAAGAATTTCAAAATACAAATGCGTCTACTGGAATTGTTCTTTTATTTATAGGTTTTATGGGGACCGCTGTCTCACCTGATGGAAAGCGACGATTTGGTCAACGATAGAACGCGCTTATTTAGAAGTAACCTATTCTCTCTTGATTTAAAGACCCCTAATTTCCTGCAGGAGTCTGTGTACACAGGAATGGAATTCCACTCCCTAGCTGTAGGTACCCACAATACATGTGTTCATATAACGTTTTGTGCTTATAGGTGGGATGTCCAGCATGTCAGGTGAAGCAACGCCGCCGCCATACGCCTGCAACTTGGCGTCAGTGTTCAAGACTTTGAAGCCTCGACTCGACGAGTGCATCATTGCCAAGGTCTCTAGTGCATCAAGCTGGTATTGGGCAGATCCGACCTAAAGATGAGAACAGTACTCCGCAGTAGGTACCTACTACTAACTTATATTCCGAGTACAAATATTTAATTACTTATCGGCCATTTTTTAAATACATATATTATGTAATACCGCGGCGTTATTTCATAATTCGTAACTCCCGCCTACACCATACATTTTAAGATTTTTTTTGTTCATCCATTAAAATTTGCTTTTTTTTAATTGATATAAACTAGTGCTTGACTGCAATCCCACCTGATGGTAAGCAGTGATGCAATCGTTGATGGTGAGGCGCACTAGTTAATTAAGAGCCTATTTACTCCAGCCTTGAAGACTCCTAAATTATGATCGGACGGGAAGACCACAGCAAACTGTTACGATGTAAATAGTATAAACGATGAGGCAAAATGCTTAGTCCGGACCGTAGGAGTTACAACAACGTAAGGGTGGATATTCGCCGTGCTTTTATGGAATACGAATTCTAATACTGAGGCTAACGTATTTTTTTTAATTTGTTATAAACTAGTGCTTGACTACGATTCCACCTGATGGTAAGCAGTGATGCAATCGTTGATGGTGAGGTGCACTAGTTTATTAAGAGCCTATTCACTCTAGCCATATACAAGTTTTATAGAAAAATTTACAAATACTTAGGAGGTATTTTAGGTATTTGTGGTAAACTTAAAGGCGCTAATCTGTCTATGTTTTTCACGTATTTAAGATAGAAATGACTTGGAATATAAATATAAACATTATAATCCCGCTCAGCAATTTATACGAGCATTACTTACAAATATATTCCTGCCATGTTTACAGCATATGTCAGTTTGGTCGCTAGTGCATTCTGCACACCTGTTGATCCGTTCATTGTTTCAATAATTGCTTCATATTGTTTAGACTAATCAGTATTTATGAGCGGTCAGAAATTCGAGGAAGTATAGAGACTAGAAGTGTCATCTAACCCTAGTACAAGGATGGCGAAGCATCATTGCAGAACGTGCCACTAATTAGGTATCATCATCATCCTTTTAATGTGCCCACTGCTGGGACACAGGCCTCCTCTCTAAGAGAGGGGGCCGTAATCCACCACGCGGGCCCAGTGCGGGTTGGTGAATATTACATGTTTTCGAATTTTTGGTTCTAGGACATGCCGGTTTCCTCACGATGTTTTCCTTCACCGTTTTGAGAGCAGTGGTGATGAAATAAAAAATAAAGTGGTCATACGATGCCGTGCCGAATCTTGTCTTTGTAATTTAATGGGCAAATTTTAAAACTGTTTGTTTAGCCTAATGTTTACTACTGTGATTACTGCTGTTTCAAATCACCTAAATATTGCATATCTTACAATGAGGTGTCCGGAATATTTACCCGCGTGCCTCCAAAGGCATGCGTGCCATAAGTTTGCCACCCCTGCCCATTCGTCAGATATTTTACAGACTTTTAAAGATTACACAAATTACAGCGCCTGCCTGCGTTTGAACTCACGTCTTACAATTCATAAAATCGTAGTCGAGGCCGTTATTACTATGTTACCAATGCCAAAGTATTGCTAACTACAATAATATTAATAATGTTTGTAAGTTATTTTAAGAAATATTTAAAAATGTAATCAATATGTTCTGAAATTTAAATAAACAGAATAATAATATGTATTCCACAACTATCACACAACGCCATCTAGTCCCAAACTAAGCAGAGCTTGTGCTATGAGTACTAGCACACATATCGCTCATTTAGTAAAATATTGGCATATCTACAAATAAATGCGAAATTTAATTTTAACGCGGTATGTATTCAAAAATGGATAAATCCTTAAATATCTATTCTGGTACACTCGTATACTAATAGCTAATATCACAATTTCTGATATAAAATGAACTCAAAACTTCGTTTTAAGTTTTTGCACAATCTTTGACCATATAATTACAAATGTAAACGTGCCAATATACGATTATTACTATGTGAGCGATAAATTTAAATAGATAAATTACACCGAGACACAGAAGAAATGATCGTGCTCATCGCTCCAACATTAATTATCTCGAGTGGAAAACGAATCCACGACCTTGTTGCGTTCTAGGGTGGAGCGGGAGTTCGTGTCGGGTCAGACTTTTACTGATTAAAACCACACCTTTATCCTTCAGTTACCTTTTGCGTTCTAAGGTTCAACGGCTTTTCTTCCAGAAGTTCGCCGTAGTCCTAATGGTCATCAGCTTTACTGGGATACCCCTACGATTTTTAAATCAAGCTTACTTACGCTTAGTGACCTAGATTTCTTCTAGTCGGAAGGTATCTGGGAATAAGCAGTATAAAACCATGAACCTCCTTCTGCTTACAAATCTTTAGTAAATGATGTAACGTTATTATTTTGTTGCACGATAATGTTTTCTACGGTGTCATTAACAAGGTTGCATTTCAACACTTTCAAAATTCTTGCCACATTTAGGTCCAATCAAATGTCGTTAGATTTATTTATTAAAACTTTATGCACTAGTAAGAAACATTGTAGAAAGAGAGACTTAATGCCTAGGCATTTTCTATCGTAGGTGTAACTTAACGATATAAAGATCTGCGTATTTGTCTTTTAAATAAATACTTTTCAAAACATCTGTTTTTTAATGTATTCAGAGTGCATTATGTCACTTCTGCAAAAAAAAAAGGTTGATTTGTCTAAGCCATATTTACTACGAGTACTATCAACTAGATACTATTTTAATATTTTTAAGAAATCGCCAGACAGGATCGCTGCAGACCACGAAGGGGATGGCGATACCACTTAGATGTCTTCCTTAAGAATTTGCAAGCTGTGGCACAGAGCTGGAAATGGTGGAAAGAACGAAGGACCCTTTGCCCAGCAGTGGGATAAGACAGCCTAGATATAATAGTATTTTACAATTAATCCTTGTATGTCATCGACACACCTAGTGTTTTGAATTTTTTTATTCTCTGGCTGTCTCAATCACGATCACTTATGGAGGACCAACATTCTATGAGTGGTGATATTGCTTGCAATCTCTTGGCTGATGCAACTCAATCCAAGTTCTTGTAATATATTACATAAATGTTACTTATTTAACATTTAGTATTATTATAAAATAATTTCCTATGTTATATTTGATGACATTCGTTATGTAAAAAATTCAATTTATAAATTTTTGTAAGTTAAAAAATTTATTTCTGACTCTGTTGATTTAAAAAAAAATCTGAATATTGAATACTTTAAAAATTTATGAGAAAATTATTGATGCAAAATTATTGATTAATTATTGATTTTGAATTGAATTGAAAAAATATTAAAATAATATATTTAATATATTGTGTATTTTGTGTTGTGTATTTGTGTAAGTCACTTTGTGTATGAGGGATTTCTTATAAATAATGAAATGTAAACAACAGTTTTAAAAAATCAAATGTATATTCACTACATTTTATCAAAGCTTATTCAGCCACAAGTAGCTAGAGTATTCACTAACAGTCTTATTATTTTACAAGAGTATAAAATCACTGCCATAATCGAAAAGAAATGCAATGGGTACATAGAAATGCAAGAAACATCGTTAAGTATGGTTGACAACGAAAAATGTCACAAACATAACATAAATGACAACAGAGAGTTGCCACACCAACTCCGAATATTTCTACCAAGTTATTCTACTTACCTACTGTTAGTCAATAAATAATCACTTACCCTATGGTAACTAATAAATTAAAGAACGTTCGTTCTTTAGTCTTCGACATTACTTATAAACAAACAGTTTATGAGCTGATAGTCGGTAGCAGTCTTTGGCTCCCTATATACATAATTACAAAGTTTAATAAACTTTAAAAATGAAACAATTTCCTCTTCTTCCTATTCGATGAAAATGCAGTTCTGCTGAATGATATTAATTTGTGGCGAATTGATGAACATATTACTGACATTGTATTCAAATGAAATGAATTAAATTATTTGACATGAAATGGGATGCAACATTACTCTAACCTAACTAATAAACTCCCGTAGGATCTAGAACCAAAGCCATTTTGAAGGAGTAACAATAAGACGAAAATAGAAATAAAACTTAAACCTAGTACACGTTAGTGGGGTCAAGCGCGACCATTTTGATTGTTAACTTAACAACACTTAACACTAAAACAGTTTTTGTTCAGTACACTCCGGTGGGATCTAGGCCCAACATTTTGAAGCACTAATGATGAATTCTTCACACGAAACAAGATTTTTTCAATACACTCCCGTGGGATCGAGCACGAACATTTTGACGAACAGGATGTAGAAACGCCAAAAAAGTAAATCAGGATATTTGAGATGATTATCTCAAATCAGTAGACACCGGTGGGATCCAGGATAAACATCTTGATCACTTGAATAATAATTTTCTTCAAAAATTAAAAATCTTCCGAAAATCAATAAACTCCAGTAGGGTCCAAGATGAACATTTTCGTTGATTTTCTTGAAATATGAGATATTCTCAACTTGATTGATGATTTTTGGAATCTTCAATAGATGCCAGTGGGATCCAAAACTTTGATATCCATGTTAAATTATTCTTGAACTTGAAAATATCGATCTTATTTACGATGTAGGAGCGCGCGCGGAATAGAGTGACGTGCGTTCGCTTCCGTGGATGTCTCACGACTGTGGTAACGAGACCACGTGCCTTCCTTTTATAACCCGCCGCACACTCGCGCATATTTTTTGCGATTCGAATTTGGAAGCTTTCAGCCGGGTGGGCGTCTATGCGCCCCCGCCCTTAGGGTTTTTTTTGCAATGTTTTTTTAATGCCACGTTGCTAGTTAGCACATGCCGTAACAGATCATGGATAATTTAAATATCCAATGAATTAAAAAAAATAAAATCTGATGGAAATTTGATTTGAAAAATAGATTTTTATTTATTTTTAAATATTTTGCTTAATATAATGCATTGCTAAATTAAATGTGTTCATATAGTTTTGGTGTTAATAATAATTAGAATTAATTTATCCTGTTGCAACCTAATTTCAATCAATATTCGCGCTATTGCTGATAAATGATTTACTAATAATACTTTAATTTAAATTTATATCACGCATTTTTTTTTTAAATTTTACTTTTGAAATAGGAACGCAAAAAAAAATTTAAAAAAAGAATTGGTCAATTCCAATATTGTCACGCCTTGCATTAAAAATAATTAAAATAAATTGAAAAGAATTTGCTTTGTGTATTGTTTAATAATGCTGTTATTTAAAATACGTGATGATTGAGATCCATTCAAATGTAAACAGGGATTGTTTTGATTAATCAACGATAATGATTAAATTCTAACGCAGACTGCAGACATGACTGTGTGGAACAAATATGAGTTTTGATTACTACCAAATTAGTAGTTAATTTGGTTTATATAAATAATGCGAATATGGACCTTTGCACCGGTAACGATCAGTAGCGGGTTATTTAATAAAGTTTTTATTTATTTGTTTAATTGTAAGATAATTATCAAATTGAACTATAGTTCTAATGTTCTATTTTAGAGTAGTGAATTTTGTTTGTTTCATAGTAATTTTTTCTTCTAATTAAATGCTTTACATTTTTTAAGTTGACAAAAAAAAATCTATTTCATCACGGTATCAGAAAACCTACTTTTAAAAATACCTAACTGAAAAATATGTGTCCATTTTTAAATAGTAAAGTTTTTTTGTAATTAAACTGAAATTTATGTATTGTAATATTATTTTGAAAAACAAACTAAATTTAATAATAAGTATTAAATCTTAGCAAGTAAAATTTATTTACTTCTTACGTTTACTTATTAGTAATAATTTTTATTTATATAATTACAAAATGTAATTAATTAATGACAATGGTTTTTCCAAACGAAACTATATTACACTTATATCATACAAAACAATGAATAAAGTACGAGTAGGTATCATACATATTAGCTTGTTTGTTATTTTACATTTACATTCGAATATTTCGATAGCCTTTAAAAGCATGTATGAGAGATTCATTGAGGAAATTTTATGAATGAAACTTGTTTACTACTGCGATTTAAATAAACCATTACACCACTAACGTACGCAAGCAACATGTGGGTAGGTATGAATAATAAGTAAAGTAAAAAATTAATATTAAGTTTGATATTAAACCAAAAATACAAATTACTTTCTTTATTTAATTTAAAATGGGTATCATGTTTTTAATACTTAAAAAAAGCAATGAATATAAAAAAAAATACAAAAAATTCAATACCAAAAATACAAATTGCTTTTTATATAATTTGAAACGAGCCTTAAATTTATAGCACTGAAAAAAAAAGCGATTAGGATAAATTTCCGAAATTAAAAAATTACAAAAAAAAAAGAAAATATTCAATTAGGTATGACATGTACAATTTGTCACACTTGTCGCATTAAGATGCTTGTTCAATGGGACTTTGAACTTGTCTCGAGAGAAATCGTTACATACTCGTGATAATTGACCACTGCCGATAATTCACCAAAACATTTTTAGATTGTACTTCGTAGTGACATACTTTTGATGTATGAACAAGTCTAAACTAGTGCTTGACTGCGATTCTGATGGGAAGCAGTGAAGCAATCATTGATGGTCAGGCGCACTAGTTTATTAAGAGCCTATTCATTCTAGCCTTGAAGACACCCTAATTATAATAATTAGATGGGAAGACCACAGCAGGCAAATTGTTCCAATCCTTTGATGTACGCGACATATATGATGAGACGAAACGCTTAGCGCGGACCGAAGAATTTTTAACACCGTAAGAGTGATAAAAATAAGGGAGTTGGCGGAATCAAGTCATGCAAATCCCACGCACACTCTCAAAAAAATTCATCCAAATAAAATATCAAAAGGCTACCCTACGCCTGTGCTCAAGACTTTGTAGATTCGACTTAATCAAATCTGGAACATCAAAAGCCTCTTCGAACAACTTTCCAACGAATACACTTTGTTTCAATTCCGACTCAATTATTTCTTATCTTTCTATTTTCACACGGCACTATAATAACACTTTAGAATCCATTGTTTTTGTATCTAGTAACCAGACTAGACACAAAACATTTTAAATCCTGTAGGTAGCCTGAACAACAGAGACCGACCCTTATAATCCCTTAAAGGGTACCGCTTATTGTTTTAAAAACTTTGTTGATTTCCAACTAAAATAAAACAAAGTAAAGACAATAGTGTTTAAAGTAAAACATTCTATATTTACGAGATTATAATTTGGGTATTTCTGTCAAAGAATCGCAGGTGACGTGGGTGAACAATGGATCTTTTATGACGGTGTTTGAAGATAATAATGATGTTTCGACGTCCTGACTTTAATCCCTAAGAGCTCTTTTCACAATCATGCGGGTAGCAATAAAGTTTAGACGAAGTCTAAGAAAATTGGCACAGATAAGAAGGGTTATTTATTTTATGATCTTTTTGTTGTCTCCCAGTGCACCCGCCATTTTGAATTCGAGAAACAATTTTGCATTATTACGAGTATGTTGGTATTTAGGGTGGTTATGTGACGCATAGAAAGAGTGTGTTATTTTCTGTGGTCAAATGTACGTCATGAAATATTAATAATTACCAGGTATTTTGATAGTGGTGTTAGTAATTGATGAATTAACACAACTAAACTGCCAAATAGGGAATTTGAATTTACCTATCTTAGTAAGTAGGTACAGCATTTCTTACCTAGATTTTTACCCGACTGCGCCAGAAGGAGAGTTATGTTTTTCGAGAGTATGTATGTATTTATGTAAGTATGTATGTATGTATGTATGTATAATTGTTTGGCACGCTCTGCAGCCTGAACGGCTCGATGGATTTTAGCTTGAGAGGTGTCGTTAGATTCGTATTTACTGTGAGAGTGACACTGGGTATATCAAAATAAAAAAAAACAAAATGGCGGATTTTTAGCGCCAAATTCAAATGTTTGGCACGCTCTGCGACCTGAACGGCTCGATGGATTTTAGTTTGAGAGGTGTCTTTAGATTCGTAATTACTTTGAAAGTGATATCGTAATAAAATAAAACTAAAAAAATAAAAAACGGTAATTTAAAAAACTAAAAAACCCGACTGCTTTTCTGAGCATTCATGAAAAAGCCCTAAAACAAGAAAATCTGGCAGTCGGGACCCATTCTAGAAAGTCAGCCGTCTAGTCAATAGATTGGAGTAATCTGCAATGTAATATAGGTATGTGCTCTCAATTCTAGAATGGGTCCCTACTGCCAGATTTTCTTGTTTTAGGGCTTTTTCATGAATGCTCAGAAAAGCAGTCGGGTTTTTTAGTTTTTTAAATTACCGTTTTTTTAACATAAGTATTGTAAATTAGAATGTTTTCAAACCAACGTGTCGCAACCTGTTTGCTGGTTGCGACAGAACAATATTCAAAATATAATACGCGGAAAATAAAATGAACCATTTGCTGTGGTGACGCGTGGCCATCCACTTCGATTGAGACAAGGCCGCCTATTGTACGTATGTCTCTAATTTTAAGGCTCAAAATTGTATCATTTTTTTATCTTTGTTGTTTGTACAATAAAGTGTATATAAATAAATGTACAAAATTTGGCTAATGATTAGGCTTAGAGACGCTATTAACTCAAAATACTTAATTCAGAAACTCGCCCTATATCCCTCAGTCTTTTTTAAATCAGTCCAGTAATTTTGGAGTATACGTATCTATATATGTAAAAGAAAGTCGTGTTAGTTACACTATTTATAACTCAAGAACAGCTGAATCGATTTGGCTGAATATCGGTGGAAAGGTAGCTTAGAACCAGGAGACGGACAGTGGAAATTATCCATCCCGTTAAATAAAATAAAAAAAAACAAAAATTACTCATTTATTGGTATAGAGTAGAGTAGGGTAGAGCGGGAGCAAAGTCTTCGGCTAAAGCTAGTTACAAATAAAAAACCAAAAATACAAGTCTTTTCTCTTTACAATATTAGTGATTACTAGCTGTCCCCTGCGGTTTCACTCGCTAACTTTGGCTAACGCCCCGATTCAGTGGGTCTTAGCGTGATCTTACATAGCCTTTCTCAATAAATAGGCCAACCAATTCTAAAATAAAATTTGGTTCGTGTTTGACCAATATCTCACCTGATGGTAAGCGACGATGTGGTCGACGATGGAACACGCTTGCCTAGAAGTAACCTATTCACTCTTGACTTAAGGCTCCTAGGTTGTAGCTATCAGGAAACACAGACTCCGGCAGGAAATTCCACTCTTTAGCTGACTTAGTAGTTAATGAGACTAGCGCATTCTTACATATGAGTACATACTCTCCAGCTTTATAATATTAAGTATAGATAATAATAATTAATTGTCTTATTACTGAAAACCGGGAAACTGGCAAATAAAAACCAAATAGGTACCGATTTATTTTTTATTTGCCAAATAAAATACTCTCGACTATCAGCTATTGATTGTATTATTGTCAGCAATATTTATTTCAATGCAAAAGATTCGGAAACTTTATGTAATTTATTATTAGTAACAGAGCTTTGTCACGTATAATAATATTCCATAACTTTCACACAACGACGTCTAGTCCCAAACTAAGCAGAGCTTGTGCTATGAGTACTAGGCAAATGATTAACATGTCTAAATACATACACTTTATAAATAAATTATACCCAGACACAGAACAAATGATCGTGCTCATCACACAAACATTTGTCCTGGGTGGGAACTCACGATCTCCGGCATAGCAGTCAGGGCAAATATCCACTAGACCAACAGGCCAGTCAAAATACATATTTTCTGGTTTCACTGCATCTGTAAATAAAAATATTATAACAGGATCTTCAATACCTATTTCTTAGATCATAGTAAAACTGACCTTTATTAAAATTCATAATGTTGGCAGTAATACCAATATATTATTGACCTAGTTCCGGTTTTTGAAGTTTCTGACATTAAGGCCAGGTTCAACTCATTTTTAACATTTTTAAAGCTCTGGAAATTCACAAATATTCAAGAAAAAATATTTTATTAAAATTGAATAAATGACCAAGCGCTTGGCAAAAATGAAATTATGATATAAATTAGTTGGCTCGATAAAAAAAATCGCGAATCTGACCCTAATTTAAGATTTCAAACGTGTCTACGAGATTATGTTACGGAAATATTTGAAAGTTACAAAAAAAAATAAAAAATAATGCTTGTTATCTAAAAGCGCCTCGCAAAAACAAAAATCATGAATACCTATTATTAATTTTTTTTATAAAAATAAAACCGCTGTTTTGGGGCCGCGAAGTCGACATAGTCGCGAGCGGAGTTCATACAAAATGCCCAGCGACTACAACCGGCCCTTAAAACGGAAAATATTAATAGCTCATCAATTTGCGGTTATGTTTTCGCATTCTTGTTTCAAACAATGCAGCGATAATTATATTATTTAATGTTTATTTGACTTCGTATCTTACGTAATTCTTATGTAATTCATTTCAATATTGTTTTATAGAGTTCCGTATTTATTTATTTTTTAGCTGGGAAAATCATCCAATGACATCTCTGCGCCCTTGGGCGAGGTGGGAGATAGTGTCAGACTTTTACTGACTAAAAACTCACTCCTGTTCTTTCTTTACCTTCATTCGAGGGCCCCGGGTTTCATGTTCACATTCCCCATAGCCCCAGTTGGCTTCGACCATGCTGGGCCCCTACGGTTTGCTGACATCTCCTTGAGGCGCGCGCCGTCAACGACATTGGCCCCGTCCGGACGATTACCGGTCTGTTAAGACAATTTTTCCCAGGAACGCATGGATATATGAAACTGAAATTAATATCTACTCTATACTCAGGTCTGCTACCCGAAGCAGTGATAAAATCAAACTTCTAAGTCTATGCAATATAAAGGAAAGGCTAATGTTTGTAATGCTACGTTTCGGCGCATATTTTGATACTCAAAACCTTTAAAGTACTTCCCGTAGATCTAAAATTCTGAAATTTAGCATGAAATAAGATCTTAGCATAAGCACTTATAGAAAAAAGTCTAAAATTGTAAATTTGTAGATCTACGTCGCAAAAAAACAGTTTTTAGCGGACTCGATTCGGAAATTGAAATATTTAAGTATATAGTTGTGTATAGGAACCCTCAGTAGGTGAATTCATTTATTTCTTCGGACCGTTAGAAATTATTTAGTTTTCGATACATAATACAGTCACTTCATTTTCTATTAGAATAAAGATGTAACTAATTTTAATGTTTTTGTAGTACTTATTTTGCAGCAAACTCAATTTACGAGTCGTATGTCGCTGGTTCAAACCCAGCCAGGCGCATTACTTTGTGTAATTTATTTCATCACTACTGCTCTCAAAACGGTGAAGGAAAACTTCGTGAGGAAACCGACATGTCCTAGAACCAACAATTTGAAGACATGTGACATTCATCAACGCGCACTGGGCCCACGTGGTGGATTACGGCCCATTCCCTCTCCTAGAGAGGAGGCCTTAGTCCCAGCAGTGGCAACATTATAAGGCTGATGCTATGCTAGCAGCAAACGTATCAAGTCAACCTTCTCGATAAGCTTCGCTGAGGTAGTCAACACATATAAATATAAATTTTCAGCTCCATTTTATTGAGATCGCAACTGTTTCAATCATTTCACGTACTTATTGTTCAGCTGTGTAAATACATGAGATATTAACTTATGTAATTCTCGTGTTCATTTGTTCAGGGGATTTTTTCAGATGGCTTTTTATTGAATTTTGACAGTTTTATCGTTATATTGTGTAATTTATTTGACAATGAATTTAATTAAAAATGCTATAAATCTATTTATTTTCTTAGGTTTGACTTGTTTCTTGTAAAATATTTTATCATATAAGTATAGAGTAATGATATTTAAAAGATACACATAGGATAGTAAAAAAACTAATATTGTTTTTATTTGTAGTGTTTGTGTGTTAAATGTTAACAAAAAACGTCCTATGAGTATGCATGTGGTTGGATGGAGAGGAAGAGGGAGGCCAAAGAAAAGATGGATGGATTGTGTGAGGAGTGATATGAAAGAAAAGGGAGTTAGTGATAGCGTGACGGGTGACAGGACAGAATGGAAGAAAAAAAGCGAGTTGCGCCGATCCCAAATAAGACAGAACTAGGGTAGGGAGATGATGATTTAACAAAAATCATCGCAATTGAATTTCCTTCACAGTGGCCATTTATTTCAATTAAACTATTTACAAGCACATTTTAAATGTCCAGGCCGGTCAGTCAAAAAAAGAAGTTATTCGAACGTTCCAAAATGTAAAAAAAGAAACATTTTATCATTAAGTCTACTCATAAATAGAACTATTTTTTATTTATTCGAACGGGCCGAAGATTATTCGACGGAACGAAAAAAAAAAACGATACAATTCTAATTTTAAAAATCCACCTAATTGCCAGCCAGCATATTTCGAAAACCACACACCACTTTTAACCACATCTTCTAAAAACAATTAAATGATTTGGTGGTTCTATTAAAATACCCGCAAGACATTGGCAATCTCGTTCAAATGTTGTCGGTCCACTAAACAGGTATATTAATGACTTTATTAATTGTTAAGTAAATAATAAAGTAATTACTATATACATTTAAATATAGACGCAAGTTGTTATCAAGGCATACCGATTATATAAATGATTCTTTGATAACCAGCTATTACAATTACAATGGGCGTAAGTAATATAAGTTCTACAGAAATGGCAGTCTTTTCTGTAATCTATCTATTTACATAAATACGTACTAGCTGCTACCAGCAGCTTAGCTCGCGTGAATGTAGAAAATTGTTCCAAGGGAACCCGTATCTACCCGTATGCCAAATTTCATCCATATCTGTTTAGCCGTTTGAGTGTGAAGAAGTGACAAACATACACATACATTCATAAACATTCTTCTTTATAATATTAGTGTGGCTAAATGTGTTGCTAAGTGTAAAACTTGAGAAAGACTACCAATTTAATTGAACTTTTTTTAAAGAGAAAATTTGTTGAATCGCATCATAAAAAACTCATTTTCCTTTATAACATTCAAACTGTTTCTAGCTGTCAATACAAAGTTTACTGACAATCCTTGCTATGACCTATTTTGGGGGCTTTAATCACGTCCTCCGAATGATAGGAACCTGAGATATTAAAACGACAATAGTTAAAAATATAATAAAAGGCAACGGATAAAAAAATTTAATGATTGGATGGTTTTTTTTTATATTTTAATCTAGTATTTTATCCAACTACAAAATATTTGCCATATTATTTGTTTAAAAACTAGCGAACCGCCCCAGTTTCGCTCGGGTGTTACAAATCTTCGAAATTCTTCATGAACCATTCTGTGTATTTGTGAAAACTGCGTAAAAATCTGATTTATGTAGTATATCGTGAACAACCAGACAAACAGACGTAGACTTTATTTTATAATATATGTAAGAATATTATGGGACTTTTAGGCACTCACAGGTAGGTCTCAGCATTACAGATATTCGGAAAAAAATAAAATAAAAAAGGTACATACAACCCATTAACTTTTTAATGACTTACAAACTTGCGCAAATAGTTTGTATAGTTAACTAAAAATAATGTGTATGTTACTTTTTACCCCTCGTGATGTATATTGCACTTTTGCGTCATTCTCTGTGCGTTTTTTAATAGTTTTATAACCCCATGGATGCATTGTGCAAATGTTTAGAAGACCGCTATTTTGAAATTTAAGAATTTTTATTAGCTTTTTTAGTGCCAATACAAAAATAAAAAGATGTTCTTTGTAAAGTCCATTGTGCAAAAATTGCAACTTTTTTAAGGGTTTCATGTAATTAGAAAGCGCGTAAAGGCTAACTTTCTCAAGTTTCTAGGAAAAGAGATGTTTTTTTAGCAAATAGCCCACCCATTTGCTAAAAAACATAAACGTGGGAATGACATCTGTTAAGAAGGACGTCATCATTTACTGTACCATCATTTTTAATTAGACGGACCAAAGTGACAGCTATAACAATGGTTTGATGACAGCGGGCCAATGTTTATCGACACGTGGGCATTGTCCTTTTCTGTCAGCTTAGTCCAGCTAATCAAAAATCAAAATATCTTTATTAAATTAGTTAGCTTACAAAAATTATAAAGAAATGCTTTTTCACATTTCTAAAAACTGATATACCTACGTTATATTAGTTTTTATTTTGTGTTTCAAAGTTCAGTCAGGGTGTCAAAAGTGCAGTTGCATCTCAAAGAATGCTAAAGTGTTTAAAAATTCTTTGTAGAAGAGAGTCAATGGGTCTTGATTGATTCAAATTACAATTTTATTTAATTATTTTACCTACTTTACGTAAGTATGATACCAACAATATTTTTGTAGTAATTTACTACTACTATCCTGTTTTTATTATTGACGTAGATGATTTCGCAACAATAAAGGATAACGCAGAGACAGTCGTAAGCCCTACGTCAGTGACGTAGGGTTTATAAGCGAATAAATACCACGTTGTACGTCACCTACCTTCCCGCAGCATCTTAACAAGATAATTTAAGATTAATGACACGTGACGCAAATAAAACCAGTAATTTTGATTCTATTTTTAACTGTAACCACAGATTATTGAATAGATATAACGTCATAACTTAGAACATTGATAACAAATACGTATATTTTTCCTCATAGTAACATTTCAAATTATGTTTAATTTTTTATATCGACGATTAATTACGATCAAGTAATAAAAACAATAACTTTATTTAGTATTATTTATAATTTATTTATACATCATGCAGTTATCCAAAATACCATACAAAAATACCACTGTAAGTTATGCATTTAAAACCCACTCTCTGTCACACCCTTTCTTTTACGACCCGTCTTTAGTCTTTGTGTACACTTTCTGATACATTTCTATGGCTCAATTATTTACCAATTTGCTAGTTTGACTACCGAGTGGACTGTTTGAAATAATAAGCTCTCCTGAATGCTCTAATTGTTCGCTTTGGCTACTGAAATGGTAACAATAACGAGGATTGCTTGCTGGTTTTTTTTTCGTGACCACCTTTGGAGGTTCTTTTGTTTCTATTTGTGATGTTTTAGAAACTTTTGAATTTGAATTCTTGATTTTAGTAACACCTGCTGAGTGAAAATAATTTGCATTTTTTAATTAAATAATTTTGACAGATATAATTAAATCTATATTTATAAAATTGCATTGCATTTTCATAATGTACGTTATCAAATGCTTATATGCATGGCTCAACATAAAAATCATATAAAAAGCTTTTTAATCGATTGAATCCAATTAATCAAAAGTTACGTTATTGATATCCATTGACAATATGTCATAAATCGATAGCATTATTGATGAAAAATTGATAAAAAGCAATATAATAAGAACATAATTTATACGTCTGCTAACTTAATATACAATTATTGGTTTCACTACGGACAAATTTGAATAAAAGAAAGCAGACGTGAACTCGGTTGGAGAACGTTTTTCGCGGATAACCCTACTAATTTACGTAGCACCCAATTTAGTAGACGAAGTACAAAAATACTTACCTTCAAAATTTCGGCGGGTTATGCGAGGCCTAAATTAGAAATGTCAAAGTCAATGAACTGAGAGCACCATGTGACTAGGGTCATAGATTAATAAATTGCTATTAGGTTATCTGTGGGAGAAAATGTGTGTTTAGAAACCAGCATTTGCTTGAGAATCTTCTCAATTTTATGTTAAAAGTGTGGGTTTAAGCTGTCTACAAATAATGGCTAAACTACATAAGTCTAATCCAGTTATGGGGCCTCTTAAAAATCTTCTCGAATTTTCATTTTATATTTTTGAAAAGAGAAACGGTGAGTTGTCTATGAGCAACTTGATATTGCACTAGTGCGATCGTTAAACTCAGGATGTTGCTAGAATGCTGCTTTGAGTGGCTAACGCACCTATTACTGAATACTCCTTGAAAGCAGGTCACATCACTAAATATGATAGGATGAGGATATGTTAGAAAATAATTTCAGATGTACAAAAACATACAACAGCTATTATAGGGTGGTTTTTAAAGAAAGATATTACATCAAGAAAACACAAAAATAGCTCATAAAGCTGAAAAAGTGATTTCTTAAAAAAACTAAAAAAAAAAAGCGTAATCCTAATCATCATCATCATCTTTCTGCTCTTATCCCTCTTTAATTAGGGATTTTTTTCTTTCATTCTGTCCTGTGACCCGTCCTACTATCAATAACTCCCTTTCCTTTCATATCACTCTTCACACAATCCATCCCTCTTTTATTTGGCTTCTCTCTCCCTCTCATCACAAAAGTAAATCATCATAATCCTAAAACATACAAAAAACAAATTAAAAAAAAACTGAATTCAAACAAAGTACTAGGGCAGCAGAAATCATGAGAAGGTCATTGAAAATTTCAAAGAGCAAAAAATTGGCGCGTTCGAAAAAGCACTGTTTAAGTCGAGTTCAAAGTACGAGGAAAATTGGAGCGCATCGTTTTCCCGTATCTTGAACTCTTGGACTGACAAGGAACAATGCCCCGGGAGCTGTAGATAAATGTGTCTGCAAAAACGGAGTGAAACTTATGTTTGGAAAATGTCAATTCCTTTCCGAGTTTGTAAAGTTTTATTGACTTTTTTAAATCATATTATATTAGGTTTTTTTTTAAGCCTCTAATGTACTAACTGAATATAATATGAAATAAAATAATTAATGTTTATTTGTAGAAGAATCAGAAGACCTCTTTGTAAATTGTATATACATAAATTAATATTTTTTTAAGTATTTGTAATAGTAGAGTTTCCAAAGTGAAACGTGTAATAAATCATTATAGTAAAGTTCTAAAGTAAAAGTTTGCCGATATAAGGTGCAATATCTTTCTTTGCACCACTTCTCCAACCCAGCTGAAATACCTACTCAGAAGTAGTGACGAGCGGACAATCCAGGAAGCTGACTTACAGAAGTCAGCATTTTTGATGATAAAAACTGATATCACTCGTTACCATAGATTTATTTTAGATAAATAGATGACACATTTTTTGAACAATTCCAACAAATTGAGAAAGTTAGGAACTTCCGTTCTTGAAATTGGTTAAGTATAGAATTAAGACTCATAAACAAAATAAAAACGTAAATGAAAAAAATAGTGTATCCAGTTATTAGATTATAACCATGCAAATTCTCTCCATGAAATTTCTCTTTTATACATAATTATAAAAATAATATAATATAAAAGGAAATTCAATAAAACGTTAATTTACCGTTAATGCTGAAATTACTGAAATAGTCTCGACTGCGGTCAGGGCCATTTTAATTATTGGAATAAATTAATTCGTTATCATTATGTTTCAATAATGTCTACGTGAGTGAATACGAATATACTCACGTAATATAGGTAATTAATTGAAAATATGAAATTAAATTATTATAACACATTTGAATATTTCCGAAATTTTCCTGGACTGGTTTTGTTTCTAAGCGGGATGTTGGATAACGCAAATTATAAAAAAAAAATTATATACGTAATTTTGAGTTGAATTTAAACTATATACACCATTAAATATTATATGTATATGTATAATATAATATAATATACATCTAATAACCTTTTACACATGTAATTACCTATAATAATAATTAATTGATTACATGAATTGTTATAGTCTTCGTCCTCTCTCCTAACTTTGCTGTGCAAGTCCATATTGATCGTGACAATATTTATACCACCTATATGTAGGTACTATGGAATGCAAAAAAGTATTGAGTATTGAGTAGATAAATTTTGATCGTTTTAAACCCGTGGAGGTCAATCCGGTTCATGAAACACTATCGATTTGTAAAGATAAAATAAAGTACTTTTTTTCGAAAACTCGAATTAATATACGCATGTACGAAATTAATTTCTTAATTTAAACGAGTCAATGACCTTGTAGGTAGTTGTCGGTCGTTGCATACTAATTACCTACAGGTCATTGAACTCGCCCAACTAACGTTTACTTAGAGAAATTAATTTCGTTCATGCGTAAATTAATTCGAGTTTAAAAAAAGAACTTTATTTTTTAATTTAATCTTTACAAATCGATAGTGTTTCATGTACCGAATCGTTGAAATTCACGGGATTCAAACGATCAAAATTTAACGGCGTATACACCTAAGACTCCTAGCTAAAATATGGCATCAAAAATTCTTCCGCATTGCTATCAACTGAAAGTGAGCCTAAAAGAGTGGCGCCATTGCCAAATTACATGGCAATGCTTTATCAATAGCCCTTAGGTCACGTAAAATGTCAACTAGGCATTTCGATAGTTAAAAGTTGAATTTAATACACATGAATCAGGCCAATAGATAATGACGCATAGGTTTTACGTAAAAGCCATACGTGCGTAAAACTATACATGTACATTCAGAGGCGTAGCTACCGCCGTATCTGCCGTATCAATTATACGGGGCCTCCACCCTACAGGGACCCCGAAATAGGCAAATATTCGCAACGTGTTATCAACAACCGTCTCGTAGCCAAGAATTTGTAAAATAACACCATTTTTTTATACGGGGCCCTTGTGGGACTAGCTACGCCACTGACTACATTAGACCGACCCACACGTGTAACACGCCTGATTTATACGTAGAATGACGCCCGCAAGGCGTGGATCATGTGTAGCTCTACAAGTCTAGTTTCCTTATAAAATTTATGGAGACCGACGCGCCCAGATCGGCGTGTGTGGCACATGATGTTTGCGTAGTGTATTTCTACCTTTAGACTCAACCTTCAACAGTCCGAGTTTACGCCTCCTCCTTGCGTCGTATTCTTCAATGCCGAGGATCAGAAGCATGATGGCTTCTGAGCAGTGGTGGCCGAGTGGTAACGACCCAACTTACGAGTTGCAAGTCACGGGTTCAAACACAGTCAGGTGGATTACTTTGTGTAATTTATTTCATCACCACTGCTCTCAAAACGGTGAAGGAAAACATCGTGAGGAAACCGGCATGTCCTAGAACCAGAAATTCGAAGACATGTGACATTCACCAACGCGCACTGGGCCCGCATGGTGGATTACGGCCCATTCCCTCTCCTAGAGAGGAGGCCTGTGTCCCAGCAGTGTGAATATTAAAAGGCTGATGATGATAATGTTTCTTTTTTAATGTAAAAAAGATAGGAGAAATTGTTTACAATAAGTAATTAGTTTTAATGTATGTTTTTAGCTATAATTAAATATAGCTAACTTAAAAAAAAACTCTTTTTAAAACTGCCCGACGATACCTCTTTGCTACAGGCTATTTGTCTTTGCCCTTCACTTTGGGCAAATTGAACGCTAATATCTTTTTTATTACTTAGCATAACGGTTAAACTGCAAACCATTTTTTAACTTTGAAAAGTTTCGGCTTTTGTACATACAGTATTTTTATGTTATGCAGTTTCCGTTTTTTACCATCAGTTACAAAAAAATTAGAAACATTGCTAAAAATGTAACCCTCGGTTTTTTATACAATTAGAAAGTGCGTAAGGGTCTTCTACTTTTAGCGTTTGTGTTCTTATTTCAAAATAAGGTATCTAAATATTTCGCAACTTTCATCCGCAAGTTTCACATTCTATTTTCAAAACTACAAAAGCAGTCATGACAAAATTGGTCACATATTTTTGTACTCATTATTTCAATTTTTATTACAAAAAATATGTTGGGCGCGAACAAAAAATAAAATCTTGTCATGTACTAACAGGAAACGTTAAAACAACCCTTTGCTCTAATATAATCGATTAACTATGCTACTAAACAAACTAAAAAAACGTTTTTGGATTGCTCAAATATTTAAGGACAGTAGTTTTAAAACGATGTAAGTAAATATTTAATTGTTATGCAAACACAATAATTACAATATGAATAAAAATACCCATTTTTCTAGTCTGTAGTTGCCGTGGCGTTTTTTAACAATCTTTGTCGGTGTTTTACCTATTTTTATTGCGGTCCAAAGGGATAGACTTTTTGTTTTTTATTTTTTAATTCTCTTAGCCGACGTATGCAAACACCTTGACATAATATTCCACCTCGTTGTTTGTAACTTTTTTAAATGTTTATTAGTAAAAAGTTTAATATGAATTTTGAAATATCTAGTTCATCTATGGAGGATGTTCAATGTCTTCTTTTTTATCTTCATGTTTATCATACGGATTTTAAATTTGGTCATCACATTAATATTAAAATGTTGATTGTTTGTATGTGTGTATTTGTTACTTCTTCACACGCAAACAGTTGTAAGGATTTCCATCTAAATCCTTACAACTGTTTGCGTGGCACAATGGAAGACCATGTCCTGGAATAGCACATAAGATTATTTCCGGAGTATGTCTCGAGTAACGAGGTTAGATTTTGAAAACATTTGACTTATGATTTGATCTTGGTACATGGGTAGACTATGTCATGGAATAGAACATGGTAATTTTTATCCCAGAATTAAGTTTTCTTGGGATATTTTTTTACAATTACGCGAGAAAAGCAGCTATCAGCAGCAAGTACTTAAGCATAAAGTTGCCTAATTTAATTTAACTTACTTTTTTATTGTACATAAAAACATAACAAAATATACGGAGATACAGACACTTCATGTACAAAGGCGAGCTTAACTCAGCGATGACTTTTCTCCCAGCGAACATTTGTGTTATAGAGAGAGATAACGTAATTAGAGGGTAGGATCTAGTGCACAATATTAACCTACATAACTAAGTCTAATATATAATTATATTATACATACTATATTATACTAATATACAGTACACAGTAGTAGTATACAGTTTTAATAATAATAAACGTATGAATATAAATTGCGCATAATTTCGCTAAACACTGAATTAACTTATCCCGGACAACGCCAGGCTCTCATTGGCTATTCACATATTACTATTTTAATATATTCTTTCACGAGATTTGCGTCTGTATTTAAATTTTTTCTCTCCATTCAATTTGAATAATAGATTTGGGTGAAATTCCGTTTCTTTTCAGTTTTTAGTAACCTTCGATTTAATTCTTCAAAAAAAAGTTTTGTAGGTAACGAGTTCAATGTTACTTGCTGTTGTTTATGTAAGTCAATTCCGTGGGAGAGATGTATTTCTATCTACCAAGGTATATTTAATTTTAAATTTGGTTTTATTTAGATTTTTCTGAAAATTAATTGACATAAATCCAGCCAGTGGCAAAAAAAAAAGTCATTAGAAGATTTTCCATTTCAAAAAAATTTAAATGACAAATCTTCAAATGACTTCTCCCTCACTGGGATGGATCGGGAGGACATGTCAGGCTTCCACTGACTAAAACCTACATAATTATGTTTCTTCATGTACCGTTTGCGTTCTAGAACCACGATGACTCTCTAAAATGTACCTTCATTTCTTAGTGCCATGCACCTAATAACAATAACCATGCAAACTTTAAATATAAAAGATATTAATCGACTAATTAACTATGAAAAAATAAAAAAAATACTACCTACTTTTTTTTAGATTAATTTGATTTTACTAGTTACCAGTCTTTGTACCGTGGCAGTAATTTACCTACTTGAACAAATTCTGTCACACAAAAATCTTAAGTTTTTTCTACTATTTACTAAAATTAAACAAACAAAAATCACACCTTCCTCAACATACGAAAAACATACAGAATGGACCATACTGTACACAAATGAGAAACGTGAAAGAAAAACGTGATACCACATAGTTCGACAGTTTCCGGTCCAGTTGCTTAGCGAACATTGGCATAATCCTTTTTATGAACTTATTATATTTGCAAAAAAAATAATGGATTAATAATTAATTTTTCTTTTCCATAGAGGGATTTGAGAGCAGTGGTAACGGCCCCGACTTGCGAGTAGTAGACCACGGGTTCTAATCCAGCTACACGTATTACTTTGTGTAATTTATTTCATCACCACTGCTCTCAAAACGGTGAAGGAAAACATCGTGAGGAAACCGGCATGTCCTAGAACCAAAAATTCGAAGGGATATAACATCCACCAACTCGCACTGGGCCTGCGTGGTGATTACGGCCCATTCCCTCTTCTAGAGAGGAGGCCTGAGTCCCAGCAGTGGAAACATTATAAGGCTGATGCTATGCTATATATAATACAGTGATAAGACCACCAATGAATCCGTAGTTTTAAGTTTGTGCAAAAGTTTTGCTATCTTCTATTTTGGGTTATAATATAGTTTATTCTATTCCTATTTAGACTAACTATAATCAACTTTTGGTCAGCAAACTAAGCTAGTGCGAACATGTATGAGGAAAAGATAGCACGAAACGAAGATTACTCAGCATCCGTTGAAGCAAGTAGCAGTTATTGAGATGTTAATACCATGGAACTACTTTCTAATTTCTCCGTATTGTCTTGTCGGTGCTTTTGGCCCATGCTGTGATACTCAGAAAAGCTTGATAATTGATACAACTCAGAACTCGAACTGGCTATTTATGTGTTTGGTACATTAAAAATTTCTACGTTGTAAAGTTTTTCAGCCTTAATTTAAATTGAGTGGATTTTTGATTGTTTAATATAAGTACTAATTACCTAACGTTGGTTTAGGTAATTAACTAAATTTAAATAATCTTTGTATGTCTGTTGTATGGTTTTTTTTTTAATAAACAGTCATATCAAGATTGTTAATGTTTTGTTAAGTACCTAACCTTAATTTTTACTAACAAAATAAGGCAAATTCTTTTATTTATTGAATGTTTGCGATCTAGCTGTATTAATAGTTTAATACTGAAGATTATTATTCATCATCGGTAGACATGCTCCCATAAAAACAATACAACAACTTATTCTTTTTAGTACATTACCATAATAAGTGGACGTATATAGCGCAGCCGTGAGACACACAATGTTATTGTTTTTACTTTTTAAATTTAAGTTTCTACATTGTGAGCGTCTTGTGTCAAATAAACAAGATTTCTTTCTGTCTATTTCTTTATGACTACCCAAGATTTTTGTCTCTGGTTGCAGTATACAAAAGTTTCTAACGGCTGTCCAACCAAAAACCATATAAATTCTGGCTAACCAATAAAAACAATTTTTATCTCAAAAACGTTTACCAGAGAAATATAACCCTAAAATACGATAGTTTTATGTGACATTGTAAAACACAAATCTACAAAGACCACCTATTACAGTATAAATTTTGGCTACGGTACCGTTCAACTCTTTCTCTCTGATTTACGGTTTTATTGCCAGCCCTGCTTACAAGGGTTAGCAGAAGCACCGTTATTCTATGAAAGAGTTTGATTATAATATTCATAGACAAGAAACGCATTGTTTTTCTTTAGTTGTGTG
The DNA here is from genome assembly GCA_958295575.1 of Leucania comma. Classification (NCBI taxonomy): domain Eukaryota; kingdom Metazoa; phylum Arthropoda; class Insecta; order Lepidoptera; family Noctuidae; genus Leucania; species Leucania comma. The sequence continues at coordinate 7,706,658 of OY282483.1, forward strand.
ACAATGCTTGGCTACTGACCGCCTGTCATTTGTTTGGTTTAAACCTGTAACTGGCTGGACCAATTCTTTGTTATTTACAATTTTGGAAGCTACTGTGAGATTGTGAGAGATAGGGTTATTTGGAAGACAATTTTCGAATCTTCGTCACGTTTAAAATTATCTATTGTATTATTTAAGAGTGCCTAACCGGAGAAATATTTCCATACAACCGCATTTACGTGATTATGACGTCATTATACATCTTTCTCTAGATATTTTGGAAACATGGATATCTTGTGGATGTTATCTAGGTTTTTATCAATTTAGCTATTTTGCGTAAACTTTGATTCTTCATTATTCAACAATACTGAACAATTAAAAAGTAGTAATAGTATAGAAAATATGTAAGTATATTGAAGTATTTCCTGGAACAAAATTTGCGAAATATTCGTGTGAGGGACGGAATTACCGAATAACAATACAGCGTTCAGGCGTTATCTCTATTTTTTGGCATTGCCCCTTTATCAAACATTGCGCTGGATTGCGTGGGATGAAATGACAAGATTTTAATCCGTGCTCAGTTGCTCACGTTGACAATAAACGGATCGGGAAGCGCCCTCTTAAAGATTTAAATCTATTCAAAATATCATGTAAGGGTAAGCCCAAATAAACGTATTTTTAGTAAATAGCGATTTTACAGTAGTGTAAATTTACATTTTACTGATTTTGCATCGCCTATATCTGATCTTCATAACACAGAAACTCAGAAACATGACACCTCTTAGCAAGACTCGTGTAAAAGACTCGTGTAATTCGAAAGTCAAAGATCTATCTAGTTATCTAATAGAAGGGACCAAATTAAGCCTCCGATAATAGACTTCGTGGGACTAATCCAGTCGATTTTGTCTCATCCAGCTCTTCATATATGACTTCCATTATATCTTAGTTAATCTTTTTATAAGCGATGAGATCTGTAATATTAAAAGGTACGAGGGTTGGCATATCTGGTTAGATAAAAACTGCAAAATTAATAAAGAGAAAAAACCTGCATGTCCTAGAATCAAAAATTCTAAGACATCCACCAACTCGCACTGAGCCTGCATGGTGGATTACGGCCCATTCTCTTTCCTAGAAAGGAGGTCTGAGTTCAAGCAGTGGGAACATTATAAGGCTGATGCTATGCTACTTACGGAATATATAGGTAAATGATATATTTTTAGTATAGTATTATTTTTAGTAGTATTTTAGTGTGTTTGTATTTTTACTAGTGTTTTTAGTGTAGTATTTTTAGTAACTTTCTTGGTGTACAATAAAGTTTTATTATTTTCTATTCTATACATACTCTATTCTATTCTATTCTATACATACTCTTATGTACAAATAAGTGTAGTTATTCTGAGAGAGAGAGGAGGCCTGTGTCCCAGCAGTGGGAACATTAAAAGGCTGATGATGATGATGATGACAATGTTTCTGAAATACCAACCTGTGGTCCTAGAACGCAAAGATCAACTGAAAGACACAGTTGTGGTTTTAGTCAATAAAAATCTTAGACACCCTCATACTCCACCCTAGAGCGGGAAAAAGTTATTGGATGATTTACCCAACCTAAAAAAACATAGCGTAGTATAATCAGACTTATAATGTTTCCACTGCTAGGACTAAGGACCTTCCCTAGGCAATGGGCTGAAAACCATCACGCGAGCCGAGTACGGTTTGGTAAATTATACCAAGTTTAAAATTAATTTTATATTTCCATAGTTTCAAAATGAAGCTGAAATACACAAAGTGATGTACATTATGGAATATTAACAGGAATGTCTAATTTAATAATATAGGGACATAAATGGAAACCGCGAACTAATAATTATTATTGAAGTTTGATAATGACTCGCATAGCAGCAACGTAACATAGTGACAACTGGTAATTAAAGTTTATTACTGGGTAAAACCACGGAAATTTCAAATCACTAATTGAAATTCAATAAAATTCAACCTATATAATTTAAATTATTTTGCATTTCAAATGAACTATATTGAAACTGATAAATTGCTGACACAATATATAGGGTGACTGGTAATTAGTGAACGATACTTAAACACGTGATTGTAGTTATGATAACAAACAACTTTTACTGTGGGACCAAACCTGAAATCGCGAAAAAATCTGCTGGTCAGTACATTAGTGTTCGCCATACTGGTCAAAATGTATTGAATTTGGCGGATTGTTTTCGCAATTTCAGGTTTGGTCCTATAGTAAAAGTTATTTTTTATTATGACTACAATCACGTGTTTAAGTATCGTTCACTAATTACCAGTCACCCTATATATTCTGTCTGTAAATGTTATTTTTTATTGTAAGAATATCTTCTTCTTAGTGATAGAAATACCAGAAAAATAATTCAAGATATATCAAAAGTCATATTAAAAAGACATTACATGACTCACAAAATCGCTACTTCTTGTTTGTGACGAAAATATTGTCACACAATGTGACAACAAAGCCCATCCGACAGAATGGCCCGTTGACTTGACCAAATGACAAATGTTCGATCACCACAATTACCTATAAACCTCTTATCATTTCAATATACCTCTTATTCCAAAAGGTATACAGTTTAAAATCGCTCAAGAGCAGTTCACAGCCAGTGTTTCAAAAATAAATGCTACGTCATCAACCCAATGGACCTGTCACGAAAAAAAAATGTACAGTTTTACAAACGTTCCCGTTTCATTATATTTTTGTTTAATTTACGATGCTGCGGGCCCACTGTGCGAACGGGATCTCAAACAAACACCGCTATTCAATAGTGGTCTAAACGGTGCTGCTGCTAGAAAAAAATGTTTTTAAGTAAAACAATGAGAATCTTTGGAAACTTTTATTGCATGAAAGGTACGGTGGCCAATTCTAAAAATTCTATTGAAATTTCGAATATCATTATCCTTTATTTAAAGTAGCTGGGAGCGGTATATCATAATATGCCAAACTGTCAAAAAAAAAATAGCCCGTCTCCGTTTGCCACAATGAAGTTAAAAAAAAACATTGTTTTTGGCCATGTCTTTATTTACCTTCATGGAAAAAATGGCGTGTATATCTTTCTATCTAAACTTAGGTATTCGCCCGCATCGACTATTTGTACTGCAACCAATGTGGTGATTCTTCGTGCTATATCGGTAACTTTGGTTCTCCATTCTTGATTCGATGATGCAAGGAAACTACGAGTATACACCCCTCCATTTCCCTTTGGGTAACAAGCGGTAGCTGCATTTCCAAAATCCGTGTCTTGTCGGTCTTATACATTAGACGTATCGCGAAAAGTCAAAAGCATAAATACTCTAAGCGACAAACACTTAGGTATAACCGACGTCTCAACAGCCATTACCATTGTAAGTAGCGAACGATTTCAGAATATCAACATGGTTCAAGGAACGGCTATTTCGGTTTAATACAAGTAAATTATGACATTATTGACTCCGAAATGATCCGTTGCGTAAGCATTTGAATTTGTTTTTTTAGAACTGTCGCGATTTGAATTTTTTTTTCTTGAATTGGTTTTTTGGTGTTGTCATACTGGCTTTTTAGTCAGGCATAGGATTCAATGACATTGCTAGATCTCAGGCCTCTTTTTTAGAGTCTATATAAAAATTACTCAAACCAAAAATAAACTTTTATAAACTGCTTCTCCAGCTGAATTTGTTTTTTACATCAGCGTTTTTTATTTAGAAGTTTAGTTAGTTAAGTTAGTTAGAAGCCTTTTTATAAGAAGATTCATTTGTGCTTCCTCTGCATTTTATCAATATCAATAATAATAACAATACAAGTCAATTATAGCTCATGGTGGTAACTGTACACAAAAAGTTTGATTTAATAAATTTTTGCACATAATACTGCATTTTTTGCACTAAAAATTTTATATTATTAAACTAAAAATCTCGTTCTTAGTAGCTACTATAATCTTCTACGAGTATTTATGAAAGTTTTAAATAATTCAAATTGCTTCATTCAACATTTAACTTGCCTGAAATAGTCCTGTAGAGAGGTTTATAATGCATTAAGAGACCGGAAGAAACTCAATGTACATATTATGACTCATAGCAAGAAAGAGATCAAATTGATCTCCAACTTTCATCATTTTGTATAAGTTCACCAGCATTCTCTATACTCGTAAGATCACTAATTTTCTTTAATCAATCAGTTTAACAAAAAAAAAAACTTATCATTTGAGTCACTTACTTTATAAAAAAAAAACGAATATTCCATTTATTTAGGTTTTTATAAGAAAACAATAAAAAAATCAAAAAAACATAGTGGGATGGATGATTGGGAGTAGGATGGCTTGACAGACTTTTACTGACCAAAGTCACGCCTGTATCCTTCTGTTGCATTTGCGTTCTAAGACCTCGGGTTTTCAGAAAACCCCCGCGGCCCTAGTGAGCATTGGCTTTGCTAGGCCCCTACGGTTTGTTCATATCTCTTTGAGGAGTGCATGGGGCACTACGCACGGTCAACTACTTGGGCCCGGTCCCCGGATGGTTACCGGACGGCCGGACGTTGCGTTCTAAAACGACGAGTTTCCTTTTCAGTAAATCCCCGCAGCTCTAGCGAGGAGGCAATCGCCTGTCATGCTTCCTCGCTCCGGACCATAGCCTGTACCAGGGCCCGGCGCGATAGGTCGCTGCCGCCGATTGCCTTCACGAAGACACGGCGGTACTCTGCCCGGGACAAACCTCTACTATGCGAGTCTTCCTAGCGTTTTACACAATGGTGACACCCAGGCGCTTCTTCCGCCTAAATCCGATGTAGGAACTTCACGAGCTTACCATTCCGGTGAGGACCTGCGTCATGCGGAAGGTGAGGACGCCATGACGCCTCTCCAGCCACTCCTCAATGCTACTTACTATAAAACTGCAGAAGTGGGGCGTGTTTACACTTTTTCCTCAACTTTCTCACAGCTAATCGTTCCAAAATAAACAAAAAGCACATATCCTATACATAAATCAATATCCGAGACATGTAATTGTGGTTTCTTCCGCTGCGCCTGCGCCGCGCCGCGCTGGCTAGCTGCTGTGTCAATAATATAAATAATACATATAAATTGATCGTGTTTAGTGGGCAACTTTCGGTATTTAAGCATATGTATTATATTTTTTATCTATGTATATACCGTTGCTATTCTTTTTTAAAATCTTGCTTTGACTTGTATGTGTTAGCAGTAGATAAGTATACCGCAAGGGGGGTACCCCTTCATTAGTTTAATTTCTTATAATCCATCCTAAGGTTGTCTTGTAGATATCGCTGTCAGCGATAAGACCGCCATCGTACCCATTAAGCACGATAACCCAGATTTAAATTTCTATGAAATTATTAATATTTTGGTGTACCATAAACTTTATTCTATTCTATTCTAAACTTTGACTTTTTAACTAGCTTTTTCCCTGGCTTCGCTACCTTTCGACTTCTAAAACACTCATCAGTGGTCCTAGAAAGCAAAGGCAACTGAAAGAACATAAGTTTGGTCTAAGTCAGTAAAAGTCTTCCATATACTCCCGCTCCCCCCAAGTGCGGGATAAGTCATTAAACGACTGGCCAACGTAAACAAAAAAACTGACTTTCAGTCAGAAACAGTGCATTTTGATTCTATGTCACTTTAGAAAATGGTTCGAAATACATATTCGAAATAAAAATCATAAAGTTATAAGATTGTTATGTTACCTAGTTGTTCACACTAACACATGGTCACCGAGCCATCTGGGCTACTGAGGGGTTGTTTGGCTTATCGCCTTAGAGTCCATTCTTCTTCTCTATAGGATATCTTTAGTATTATTGACTTCTGAACAATAAGCACTAACAAAAAAAAAAAACACACTGCTATATCAGTCAGTACAGTGTCACAGTTTATTATTTTTTTACTGTTTATTAAAATTTTGTACCAGGCTTCGACCCTGCTGGGCTCGTAGAGTACTTATATTTGGTAGGTCTACGAATAGATCTTACAACTTAAATGTCAAAGAATAAATGGTGGGCTTTTTGTTCTTTGGTACGTCAGCTGTAAGATTATATTATGTTATCAAAATGTGTGTTTTTTGTTCCTATCCTTTGGTATAAAGTTGCATGAGACCATATCGAATGCCCTGGTTCAAGAAACACGCGTAGGTATACTGGTGTTTTACGGTTGAGTTATACTAAAGAGGCATATGTTAGTATACTCGTAGAATAGAATAGAATAGAATAGAATAAACTTTATTGTACACCAAAATACTAACAATTCACAGAAACTTAAATGTATGGGTACAATGGCATATTAATTAATCCATTTAATCCATATGGATTTATTATAGCAATAATGTAATTTAAATTGCTTCTTGGTAAGAATTTTTTTTTAATTTTTATTTCAATATATTTTGTTTGCTTTCTATGTTTTTTTTATACCTAATACATATGATTAGACTTACTATGAATGCTGTTCATAGCTTTAATAGTTTTTTTTTTAATAACCCTCATCATAATTATTGTTACAAAATGTTTTGTATAGAAGTCTTTAATGATTACAAATAGGTAAAAAGTATACGCAACAAAGGCTATTACCAAAATTTACTATTACCTCTTCGACAATTATTGCAGAACGTTTATTGTTTGATAAATATTTTAAATTTTCGGTAATTAATTAAAGTAAGGCAAATACGAATCAGTGTTATAGAACTGGAGAGTTCTAGGTAATCTATAACGATTTTAAATAACTAAATCACCTGATGATGATCCTTATAGAAATAAATGCAACGTCATCTTTCCTCGAACTGAAATACCATTTTACTTTTGTTAGCCGCGGCTAGTCAAACGTACGATTTTCAGGTGTCGTTGACCCTCGTGTGTGTTCGGAAGCAGCGTGGTTCACGATTTTATTTATTTATTGCAAGAATTTATTGTGATTGTTCATCGTTTGAGCTTTACAAAACGCGTGATAGCATCGCTACAAAAAGTCGCCGTGGTGAGGAGCCTAATTCCAGAAATAATACCACAAAACCTGTTGTGGGATTGTTAGGAAATGTTATTGTGGCGCTAAAACACAAAAAGCAACTACAAGTGAGTTTTCGTAAGATGTCTGACACACCCTCTAGCTCCAACCAGAGCAGGAGAAGTTATTTGATAACAGCCCACCTCAAAGAACAAAACATATGTCAGAACAGCATTTCATTAAATTGCCCACAAGGGGAGTTCACTTTGAGACACAGGAATACTGTACTACCAAAATCGCAAGAGTTAGAAAGCCACGTCGTACAACTTCAAGTAGAGGAAGAGACTTATGAAGTTTCAGAAACAAGGTCCAGTTAAACTAACCAGCGAAACTTCACATTCCTGATGGATATGGATGGGAATCTCATGATGATGTTGTAATTTAAAATTATTTTTTATTAAATTTTGTATTGATTTAATCTCTTACATGTAAATGAGATCTATATAGGTTATGAGGTACCTGAAATAATTTAAATTAACTAAAATTTAACAATCATACAAACCGAGGTAATCCGCATATCGAATTATCTAGAACCAAAATTTCGAAGATAATATATATGACATCCACTGAACTACACCGAGCCCGTGTGGTGGATTACGACCCATTCCTTCCTGGAGAAGAGACCTGTGTCCCAGCAGTAGGAACATTAAAAGGCTGATTATGCTATGCTATGTACACAACTTGAATATACCTCAATTGAGTTTGATTACTGTAGTCAACGGCCTAGACCAAGTAACAACTCCAAAATATATAAAACTAGCTTCTGCTGGCGGCTTCGCCCGCCTAAAAGTCGGTTTACTCCCTTAAGAGTGGAGTTTCATAAAATCCGTTCTTAGCGGACGTCCACACCCTATAAGGAACCTACCTGCCAAATTTTAAGTTTGTAGGTGTTATAGTTTCTGAGATTTCGTGATTAATCAGTGAGTGGTATTTCGCTTTTATACGAGTACTTAATTATGTTACCGGCAACCTATATAATCCAGTATTCCATATAATACCTAAGCAATAACCAACGCGCACTGGGCCCGCGTGGTGGATTACGGCCCATTCCCTCTCTTAGAGAGGAGGCCTGTGTCCCAGCAGTGGGAACAATAAAAGGCTGATGATGATGATGATGACCTAAGCAATATATAGAATACGATATAAAGTAAGGCTTATAGTGTGTTGGGGTAAGATCGACGCTGGGCTAAGAACATACATATAAATCGAATATCTCACTTGTTTAGCTAGATTTTTTAATGCTAGCCACATTGTGCTACGGCACGTAATTATGATGTGACTTGCAATGTTGGTAGCATTAAAATATAGCTAAATATGTGTGATATGTTAATTTATACGTTATTACCCCAGCGTCAATCTTAGCCCAACGCACCTTATATTTTCAGGTGGTTATAAAAAAAAATAACCCTAACCTAATCTGTCCGTGTCAGAGTGCTCCTTCCCTGCTCTCATCTGTTACACACATTAGCGACTACGCATTCGGTATTGTACAGAAACCTGAATTATACAGATTGCCGTTAACATATACATACATATATAGATTAACATGCACTGCCAGAGTGTCATGTCACGTGATACCATTACTTTACCAAATATTTACTTTTACAAATATATTCAATGTTTCGTCGCATTGGGGTTTCAAATCGGCCAGTACATAGGAAGTGACAGGTTGATAACCTATCGGCTGTGACTAAAGAGTCGTACACCTCAGTCTGTCGACAGCCAGAGAGATGGCTAGCTAGGATAAAAGTGAATATATAAATTGCAATACATAAATAACCAAAGTTCTCCGCGTTGAAATAAAGACTTTATTCAAAATTACATTTCTATAAATTAATTCTTCTTACTGATCTTGCATTTTGAATGTTGTTTAAAAAATAAAACAATATGTATGATGCTGGAAATATTGTGGCGGTAAAAGATAAGTCTATGATTTAAATTGTCTATGGAACATGAAATATGGAGGAGAACTTTATCGATATTGTATTTATTGATATTGTTTGTACGTTTGTAGGAGATAATCCGTTAAAGCATCCAAATATTAAAACGAATTCGCTAATTTTGTTTTATTTAAATGATATAAACTAGTGCTTGACTATGATTCTTCCTGATATAACGCACTAGTTTATTGAACGCAGTGAACGCACTAGTTTATTAAGAGCCTATTCACTCTAACCTTGAAAATACCTAAATTATAATCTGACGGGAAGACTGCAGCAGACAAAATGTTTCAGTCCTTCGACGAAGCGACACCAGATCATTGAGATGTTAATAATATAAGGCCTAAACCTCCATACTTTGCTTTCCTTATTAGAAAGTGTTTATGATAATTCTAAATATAATTTATTTATAATTAAAAAATGTATTGGTCTATAAGAATAGGCACTATTGGCATATTATTATCATAAGTTATTTTTTCATAAGTAAGAAGAAAAAACTTACAACGTTCTTCCTGAAAAAGTTCGGTCTCACTAATGTTTTTCCTGGAAATCACATAGTTCCGGTTGGAAAAACCACGGCGTGAAGCCAAGGGAATCTACTGTGGACTGTAAGAATTCAATGTGCTTGTCAAATTAGACTATTAAAATTAAAAAAAAAATAGACGTAAGCTTTTTTTAAATGATATAAACCAGTGCTTGACTACGATCCCTGATGGTAAACAGTGATGCAATCGTTGATTGTGAATCGCACTAGTTTATTAAAAGCCTTACTCTAGCCTTGAAAACACCTAAATTATAATCAGATGAGAGCTGTGTGGTTAAAAACCTCTAAAACATCATATTTTTTTATTTAAGAATGTTTTTTTTTATGAATAAAGTTCTTAAAACAAATAATCAAAATGTTACGTGCGTATCTTATCAATGCGTGTGATTCCCGATAGCATGCGTCAAGGTCATTGCCCGCTGATATTTCGCTGACCACAGCCTCGGAGTCCATAGACAATACTGAACGTTAACGACTCGTATTGGCGATGGTCGGGTCAACGTCCCAGCGTAGCAACTGCCGAAATGTGCATTTAACGAGACGCTTGCATATACTAGCTGCCTATTAGAGGTAGAGTACACAATAATAAGGCGCTATAATAATAATACGTTTATTTCGACAATCACAGGATCATAGTACACACAATAAAAATAACATCAAAACATAATATTGAGACGTCGAAGAAGGTCGCTCTTGGGACCCAGGAACGAAGGTAAAGAGGGAACAGGTGTGAGTTTTTTGTACTTAAAAATCTGACACACCTTCCCGCTCCACCCAAGAGCGGGAAATGTCATTGGATGATTTTCCCACAAAAAAAAAATCCCTTGGTCCTTGAACGCTAAAATTTTGCACAGAGGTTCCTTTTTTACAAAGAATAAAAATGGATTTTTCAAAATTCATTCCCTAAGGGGATGAAACTGGGTGCCAAAGTTTGTATAGAGAAACCTAGTACGCGCGGGCGAAGCGACGAGCTGAAGCTAGTTTTCTATATACACTGTAGGGATAGAAAAAACGATGGGTAAAGTAATTTGGCTGGATAGGATGTGATGGTGGGGATCGCGGCACAAAAGTAGAACACATGCTCCTCCGTGACTCCATTTGAATTAGCTTTAAGACATAATGTGATGTATAATGAGCTGCAGGATGATTCAGCTCTAGAATGCAAAGAGCAACTTTAGGATTACGGATGGATTAGTTAGTGAAAGTCTGAAGCTCTCCTCCCTCCACCCAGAGAATAAGAACCTAAAAAAAAGCATTCGATTAAAGCTACCACCACACCAACCACTTATCCCACCCTTATTTATTACCCTTATAATATAAATACACCAGCGACCGCCCCAGCTTCGCACGAGTGATAAAATATATTATGCATGTATTATATATATATATAATATACCTTCCACTTGAATCACGCTATCTATTAAAAAAAACGTATTGAAATCCATTGCGTAGTTATAAAGATCTAAGCATACATAAGGACAGACAGTGGGAAGCGACTTTGTTTTATACTATATAGTGATTACCTACCTATTGACATTTTGAGCGCTAAGGAACTTCCGCTATTTAAATACACATATCCAGGATTTCATAAATGATTGAATAATTATTATCTATTTTTGAAATTTTCAATTCACTTTAAATGTTATTATAATCTGAAATTATTATAAGCCTGTTTAGCACGACTTAATAGAATTATAATTTAAAATTATTTTGCTACATCTGTATAGACATATTTATTTATTTAGGTATTTAATTTTTTACAACGGTCTAACAACCAATAACAGTAACTAAACAAAAATATAACAAAATTGTTTAGACGAGATATAAGTCTAAATACTCGTAGGTACATCAATCCCTCTCACAGTACTTCTGACATGCCAATAAATCATGTATCATTTTCCATTCATCCGCAAACAGACAGACAGTCGGAATGGAATCCTTATACAAATAATTACACACAATAAAGACATTCTGATTTTGATTTCACACAAAACACACAACCTCACCGTCACCTCATTTCGCCACGAAAAACACGACATGCCGTCCATGAAGACGCGGCGACGCTAGCTCAACATTTAAAAACGCATTGTCTAACTTCTGCGTCAAACAACAACCTCAACAACCAAGGTCCTGTTACTGACATACCTATTACAGCATGCATTGCTATGATTCCGCATCATTAGACCAAAGATTCAAGGAAAGAACTGAGTCAGCGGTTACGGCTTGGAGTCTGTAACTTTCGCAATACGTTAACGTAAGCAAATTCTTACTTTCGTAAGTCTTTGGTTGTTGAATGAGTCATTCGTGACGTTGGAATCGGTGTTGGAGGGGTTTGAGATGAAGAGATGGTTGGAAATACGAACTTAATTCATCATCATCATCATCATCAACATTATTTCAGCCTGACTCCTGACATACAGGCCTGCCTAGTTCGGGAGTCAGAGGCTACTTAAACTGTATCAACCTTATAATTATGTCAATAAAAAATTATTATTATTATTATTATTATTATTATTTCAGCCGAAAGACGTTCGTTGTTTGGTCTCCCCCAAGCGTCGCCATAACGACCAGTCCTATGTGCCTTGCATCCATTAGATTCTCACGACCCTTACCTTGTGGGAGGCCTTTCAACGCTGCGTATTCCTAGACATGGTCGCCACTCCAGAACCTTTCGTCCCCATCGCCCATTTGTTCTGCGAGCAATGTCACTGCCGCTTAAATTTGGCGATTCTTAGTTAGCTGAAAAAAGTTTTTTTTTTTGTGGCGAAACAACTCGCACACGCGCTGTGTGCGAATTGTTTTTTTTTTATTGATTTGCTTGTCGGGAAACCCTTGGCAATGAGTCAGAGCGCATAAACTATGTGACGTATTGTTTGGAAGCGCTCAGTTTCATAACACACGCTCCATAATATAAACATCCTCGTTTTATCATAGCTTCTGCGGTTAGTCATGGTTCTAGATTTTTTGTAACCCGGAGAATCCTGTAGGACATGTAGTACACACGTGGGAGAGGACACAGAAAAAGGTTTGTTGTTATTCATTCGGATGAGCTTTAAATTGACAGTTTTCATTTTAGAAAAATATGAGGTATAATATTAGCAGTTGTTTAATAAGACCTTAACGTTATCCTGTTCAGTCAAATATCTATTTATTTATTTTTAAAAAAGCTTACCTACAGACTAATAACAATTGTATTTTTTTTTTTAATTATTAATAAAAAGCTTTAGAGACAAAAATGAAATGAAACGATGTTATAAATTAGAAAAAATAATTAGAGGTTAATTTGGTACACAGATAATAAAAGCATAAAAAATAGATTATCCATAAAGAACACCATCCGGTATGAGCCTGCATTATAATCTGTGGCCGAATATTACCGCCAAAAACCAGAGCTGGGTTTTCCCGCCGAAACATTTACGATGGCAAAACCACACCTTGTTTTATATCCAGCCAGTGCCTTCCGTCATTTCCTTTTCACTTCTACTGGTATTTTTTTTATCTCGATACGGATTTCCTTTTTCAAATTCTTTTGATTTAAAAATAAGAAAGTTTTAATACCTATGAGAACTAATCTGCTCAGTTAGAGTTGGTCTCTCAATGTCAAAGGATGTTAAAAACTGACAGTTTGAAAAAAAAAAAGTTCTTGTCCTAGTATTTTTGATTACGAATATAATTGATTGGCGGTTTGCTTAAGCATGAATAACAAATAAGTCTAATAATCTCAACACACCGTTTAGTCAAATACTCAGTAGGTATAGTTTCTATTTTACTAAAAAGAAAGAAACCAAACCTACATACACAAAAATACGGGAAATAATTGACATAAACGATTGTTTTTGGTAAAGATGGTAATTTAACGTCAGAAATGACGTTTCAGGTATTGACGTTTTACGTCTTGCTACCATTGTTACGGTTTGTAACCTCATTGACGTGCTACGGATTTACCATACTGACCTATATTCCCTGTTTGTAAAACAATAACAGCAATTATTGATTGATTCACAAAGCGGTGCTCATGGATACGGCTAATATTGTGAGGAGATTTTTTGGGCTCTAAGAATCGGTAGCTTGGACCATGTTTCTATATACCGGTGTGCTATTATTTTTGCATGAACTGAAAGTAACTGGTATCCGAAACCTTTTATAAATTTACTAAAGTTTTTTGTAATATATTTACAAAATAATATAGTAATAATTACGCGTGTTGTATTATTTGATATTTCTTCTATTTTTGTACAATATTTCTCCTTTCGTAGGTCTGCAGAAAGAAATTACTACAAAACTATGAAATCCCTTGATTGAATAAGTAGGTACAAGGAAACAACTTACTTCCATAGTTTTATATAATGAACATTTATCAATTAAGTACTGTTTTTCTGTTGGTACAAAAATAATAAAATACGTTTATTGAACCTACAAAGAAAAATAAAATAAAAGTTGCAAAGATAATCAATATCCACCTTTCTCCATAAACCTTTTTATGGAGAAAGGTGGATATTGATTATCAATAAGTTACAAATAAGTTTTAACTACCAAGTCACAAAAAAATCAAATTCACACCGTGGGAAAGAATAAATTGTCACAAGAATAATTTGTAATTTTAAAGAATTAATAAAAATCCCGTTTTAACTTATTTCTTTAACATACGAAGTAAGGTTAAACTAGAAACCTTAAAATTCAATTCAAACTCAAAACAACAAAAAAAAACATAAAAATCTATTAATGTACGTAGGAACATCGAAACGTCAAATCTAGCTAAACTGTCTCAAATCGCAGTAGCTCCAAACTCAAAATCTACGTCACGGAAAAATACCAGCTGTCACTAGAACCATTTATCATGGCTGTATGGCGGCATACACCATCGTCATTTAAAATCCAGGTCACCTCGCACAAAGAGAGTTCGTGGAAGTTCATATCGATCTTTCTAGACTGCTAACCAGTGGCTGAAACCAGTGGTCTCCAATCTGGTCGTTGACCAGTCTCTCGACTCGACCCAGATTTTGAACACACACACTAAGGTGTGTACACATTATCATGTATGAGAATATGCATCACGAATATTTTGGCAAAGTTACTTTTTTTGAGTGTCACCGTTGTTTTTTTTTTTGTTCATGTTTTTGGTTTGGATACTAAGCCCTTTAAGCTATGTCTTTGTCATGAATAGTTCATTAGATTATCATTAGAATGCAGGATCATCACATTCTAATGTTTTTTTTTAGTATTAGGCAGCAAATGTAGCGAGTCCGTCTTTTCGGTAAACTTCGCGGAATTCGCCAAAACTACAATAAAATTCTTAGCTTCATTTCGCCGAGATCGCGCCTGTTTTAATGATTCTACATATTATCAGATAGAAATATAAAACTTCACAAATTTAACATCACAATATCCACTAGAAATCAATTTGCGAATAATTAAAACAGCCTTAGCTCCCGTTAACTGACTACCTCTACCCTCCTTTACCCTACTCTACCATACCGCGCAATTTTCTTTTTTTTTTTAATGTTGGAAGAATTAGAAAACATTTACAAATGAGTTAAATGAAATCGGTAGGTAAAGTTATAGCGTGACCAGAAAAAACAGGGATTCATTTTTATATATATATATTGGTAGCAGGTCGTTTTTATTACATTGACACATATATTAGTAGATTCAAATCTAGGAGCTATAAAGGCTATCACTACAATATATCTAGTATATCTATGAATCCATGAAACCAAATGCTTTGGCGTATAATTTGTACATCGAGACAAAGACCAAAGCTTTCGCCGCATCAAATAGTCAATTCCCTAACTTTCTACCAGTTCCAAAGTTCCGATGAAAGTAGTCTCACACTTGTCCAGCCGCGAACAGAGGTCGCGATATACTGGCAATACAGACTGGCCGAATAGACGCTTCGAAATTTAAAATATTCTTTTTTTTTACCATTATTTTCTTTTGTTGTATCGGTCGTAAATAAGTTGTATGCGTATGTAGGTCACAATATTTTTGGTACGAACAGAAAATTGTTTTATTTTTTATTGATATATTTTTGTTTTGGTAGGCAGTGATTAGTTTTTAACGAGCCCTATAGTTTATGTTTTCTCTATTAGTAGTTTTAGTTTGACATACTTTCTTATATTTTCTCTTATCTGCTATCGTATTCAAAGGAGAGTGGGACTTCTGGGCCAAAAATGTAAATGATTGAGATATGCTTTTAAAAATTCGTTACATAATTCTATTTCAAAATAGAAAAAATCTAGCCCTAGTTGATCTGAGGAAAATGAGATATCTAAAAAATAAGTTTTAGTCATGAGTAACCTATTTTAGGTTAGGTATACAATCGAAAAATAGTTTATTCCAAGGACTAACTCCTTGGAATAAACTATTTATCGATTGTATGATGTATTCTTTTTTAATTTTTGTTGACAAGACTTATATTCTACTCCTTTCTACTTTTCTACTCTATGTATGATTAGTCGTAGACATGGGCATTTTTGGTTTTGAGTACATACGGATATTAATCCGATATCAGACTTCAAAATAGATTTTCTGTTTTTAGATATTCGGTTTTAGTAACGCCTAGTCTAACAATAAACCATAAAATAAAATATAGCAGTATTCTCGTAAATATTCTTAAGCACTAAAAATAAGATGATATTGTTTGCTTATTTCAATGTGCAATAGATTTTCATAAAAATCTAAATTGAGCGATTCGCACTGTCTTTTTTAACCCGCGTTTATATAAAGAGAAAAAGCGAATTTTTACGCATTGGTCAGTTTGAGTTTGGCTATACACAAAATTCATTTGACCTTTCTCAGCTCCAGCTACATCTACGTATCCAGTGCTATTATTCGTCGATTCTGATTAGTTTGGTTGTTTATATCGTTTAGCTTCGCTAGGCCGGTTTTATAAATCTGATTTTCTAGACCGAGAAAACGATAAAAATGTGTTTTAAATTGACTTTTAAATTCGTTTATAAATATCGAACACATGCCTAGTCACTCGTCTCGTATTCTTCGGTTCCTTGCGGTATAATGACTAGTAGTTGCAACCTCTTCCGTCACGGCATAGGACGGAAGAGGTTGCGGCTAAACGGCATAGAGTTAATATGTCGATGAGATATACTGACATAATATAGAAACGTCACTAATAAAAAGCAATTTTAAAATTCCTGTTTCCCACAAAGGCCATTAATCTGTCCTAGCTCAGAGGACACCGGTGTCCTCTCACATCCACGCCACTATAGGCCTTAATTCCGATGTTTAGAGTCTACTTTTGTATGAACAAGTTGGGTAGTTGTGGATCGAAGTGTTAATGAAGAGTTGAAATATAATTGTTGTTATTGAACTGCATCTAAGTGTAGAGTATTTTCTATACACCATCTAAGCACTCCAGATTAAATGCTGAAATGCACTATGTCGAAGACCTATGTATGTTGAAATGATATTGTCAGTGATTTCTCTTAATGGCGCCACAACCTGTAAGTATAATCACCCCACATTTTATTTTTAACCAGCATCTACTACGATGCACCGTTTTCTTTGTCCACGATATTAACAAATAAAAATATATTTTTAGAGAACATTGATATTATTTACATTTTACTAAATTCTTTTTTGAATAAACTATTATTCCCATGTTTCAGGTAATCGATAGTGACTACATTTATCACCCTTACTGGGACTTTGCTCAAAGGTCGTCTGTTGATGAAACAATACAAACCGGCCACAGTTGTATTGGTCTCCACTGTGGTCGTTCTCTTGCATCACGAATCACTACTTCATGCAACTCGTGAATCGAGAATTTATAATTTTATTCAATTGTTGATTATGCCCCGAAACGGAAATTCGTGGTTTGCATGGTGTTTATGAAAAAAAAAATTATATGTAAACTGTTTTATTATAAATTAAATATTACCCTTTGCTTTATCATTGCCATTTGGGAACGCGATAATCATGGCGGTAAGTCCCTTCTTTGAGGAATGGCTGGAGAGGCGTCACGACGTCAAACCTTCCACGTGCCATAGGTCCTCCCCAGATATGGTAAATTCGAGAGGTACCTGTACCGAATTCAGATGGAAGAAACGCCCGGGTCATCATTGTGCGGACCACCCGAAAAAACAGGACAGAGGGGACAAGCAGTGGTCGCCTCCTTCTGCGCAGCAGTAATACTAGCGAAGGAGACTGCGGCAGCCTGAGGAAATGGAGACTCTCACACCCCAGCCACTGAGACCCTGACCCCGACTACCAGCCAGCAGGATGATGATAATTCGCTTTCTGGCCGTCTACTAACCGTCCAGATCGAGTCCGAGTCGCCGACGACCGTAGTATTTCACACGCGCGCCTCATAGAGATGTTAGCAAAACCGTAGAAGCCGAACGAGCCCGATGTCCGCTGGGGTAGCGGATAGTTTCTGAAAACGGTTCCAGATATAAGTGTAATTGAAGGACAGAGACGTGGTTTTAGAAAGTAAGTCTGACTCGCCACTTTACTCTATTCTAGAGCTTTTTTTTGTGGTAGGTAAAATCATTCAAAGACATCTCCCGCCCTTGGGCGGAGCAGGAGATAATGTCAGACTCTTACTGACTAAAAACCTACCCCGTTCCTTCATTGCCTTAGTTCTGGGGCCCTGGTATGCATTTTCGTACTTCCCCAAGGCTCTGCTGGGTTTACAGTTTGGTACAGTTTGCTGACAACTCCTTGAGGCGCGCGAGATCAGTACGCGCCGTCAACGACTTGTCCTCGGTTCAGACTGTTACCGGACGGACAGACAGCTACCCATTGCTCGCCGTCCTCAAGCCTGCGCTAACGGTGGCCGGAAATTGGGTTCAGAATCCCGGCGGTGGCGGCAGTGTGTGCGCCGTTGCCTGATGCGGTCGGCCTCCTCCTCTACCCTAGAGCTGGAGAAGTCTTTTGATAATTTTCCACCTCAATAAAAATACAACCTTACCCTAAATATATGAATGATGGGTTGTTTAATATTTTTTTCATTCTGCAAAACTCTCTATAATAAATAAATACTGTCAATCAAAACTTAATATCTTACATAACCTCACTTTTACTAAATCTCTGATAACTCTTCTCTCTGACTGATAAATTCCGCAGAATTTTCAGCAAATGGTTGAAAATATATTAGCTACTAACTGACATCACTTTCATTTCTTTACTACCCAGGCCCAACATTGTATGAAAGCGTATCTGTCTCCTTTAACTATATACACTAAAATACTGATATATAAAGGAAGGAATAGAAATATTTCGCAATCGTATAAAAAAAAAACTACGGACGTAATACATGATGAGATATCAAACAAATGCATTGTGCATTAGTGAATTATGAATGTTAAAAAAAAAATCAATTAAGTTGTAAGATGTAAAAACAATAATTTATATAAGTTCTAATTCAAATTAAACAAAATGGTTTTTTTACAGATTTTTTTTCACGTGAGTTGCGTGCATTGAATAGCTTTCCTTTTAATTTTGCCTCATATATTTCCCAATGTATCGCTTTTCTAATTTAATATTGAACTAACTTCTGCATACGTTTCTTCATACAAACATTGAACCCACGTTTTATCCTCTTAGGGGGAGAATTTTGAAAACTACAAACACGTCACAAAAGTAAGTCTTATGAAAAATTTCACGCTCCTAGGCCCTGTAGTTTCCGCTGTGAGTTGACGTCACAGTCTGTCAGTTTCTCCATTTATATTTAAAGATAATTAGATACAATATAGGTATATATATATAAAAAAAACTTTATTTAACACTTCGATCCACAACTACCCAACTTGTTCATACAAAAGTAGACTCTAAACATCGGAATTAAGGCCTATAGTGGCGTGGATGTGAGAGGACACCGGTGTCCTCTGAGCTAGGACAGATTAATTCTCACTAACATAATTTAAATACAATCAAAAATCGTGCCTAATTAAATAGCTCCTTGAACTTGTACCTCTTAAATATGTGCATAGAGAAATGCTTATATTACCTACCAACATTCCGTTGCGATTTAAATATGGAACCTAATTTCGAACGTTAAATTTTGAATGTCGAGCGCAAATTCGGCCAGTAATGATAGCGCTGTAATCGCATGAGTCAACGCCCGGTGAAATGACGGCCAGGTTCGTTTACCTTTCACCCAATTTGCCTAAACACACACCGACCGAAAATAGTTGGTATAGTATCGCGACCAATGCCATATGATAAGTGTGTGCACTACAAATTGTCAGCATAAAATCTGTAGTACGATGTGTCATATAATTATATCTCGTAATACTTAAATTTTTTTGGTCGAAGAAATTTTTCCATACTTTTTGTGCGCTATGACTGTCAAAGAGTGACGTATAACTAGACGTAATTTGTTGTCTATGGTTTAGAGTTGAGCAAAAAATCTTTTGTTATTCCAGTAAATGATCCTCAGTATAAATCGATGTAAATTTATTTTTTATATCAAAACATTTAGCTAGTTGAAATCTATTTTTAAGACATGAGCAAAATCGTAAAGAATTACATGAATTTGAAATGTCCACTGAATGTCTTGTCGTGACGTGCGATAAAGCGGGCATTGTTGTCGAATTAAATTGACTAGGTTTAGATAGCGTGGAAAAATCTGGTATAGCAAACAAAATATTTGACTATATTATGTATTTAGCTTAAATCGATCGCTGTATTTGTTACGCTTGGGGAACAAAAACTGTTGTGCCATTCTTGGGTAAAGCGTCATACTGCGCCGTTTTCGTCATATTGGAAAATATTACGTTTATGAATGAGCGTGTACCACGTAAGGTCGCGGGCGCACGTCACGTCGATCAATAAACAGTGCCTTTATCGTAACGGCAATCTCATCTTGCACAGCATTTTAATGCTGCATAAAACCTAACTGTCAGTCCAAAATAAATACCAGCAGAATGTGAAGGTAGGTCGGCAAACGGTATCCGACAATGAACTCCAAATGTGGGACAACGACCGCCGAATTTGGCATTTGGTCTCGTGGTGAAAAAAAAAATATCGCCACCGGCGGTACCAGGGTATCATGAACTAGAGAAAGGTTGATTTTCGAGTGTTTCAATGTGTGCACACTATCCGAATGTCTGACTCTGTGTGCGTCATTGTAGTCTCGTAGTAGAAAGCTCAGTGAGTTTGTTTACATTCGCTATTAAAAAAAAAAGAGTGAAACGGTGAAACGATGAACTGTCAAATTATTTGTTGGTATTTGTTGAATGTAGGTCGATTAGACTGTCTCATTCAGTAATGCGTAGCGAGCACGCGATGTTGTTTTGTGGAAATTGTTTGTCGTAGAATTTACTTTGGGGAAATCGAAACGACACGTGATAGTGAAATCAAACTAAGATTTATAATTATTATTATACATTTATACTATAATTTAAACAGTAAAGGCTACTCCTAACTAAAATATGGCGTCAAAAAACTCCACCGCATAGCTGTCGACTGGAAGCGTGCCTAAAAGGCTGGCGGCATTGCCACGTTGTATGGCAATGCTTAATCTCTGACTGAGGTAAAAGCCAGCCCTTGGGTCACGCGAAGTGTCAACTAAGCGTTTGGAAAGTTCTTTAAAAAGCATATGAGCACTGGGAACTCACGGCCCAACAGTTTCAACCCCAAACGGCTCAAAAATATAACTGCCGACGAGGTTGTTATATTTCCGCCGCTTGAGGTTCTCCGCAGCCGCAGCGGCAGTACTAGCACAGCACGATGAGCTAGGAAGATGGGATGGTGCAAGAATGTCGACACAAGTAGCGTCCCACACTAAAGGTCTACCTATCTCCCACAGGAATAAAGACATACCATCCGGTCTCTTACCATGGTCGCGTGCAAGGCCATAAGGTTCCAAAACAGCTGGCACGCCGACGGTGACAAGGGTCGTCGGATAATGTCATTAATATTCGCGTGCCACGGTATGCGTCCCGCGCTTCGACAGCATGACAGGCCGTGGTGACTGAGGCTATTGACAACTTCGCCACAGTGGCAGCGAAGAAGAGAACAGTAAGGAGCGCCAGGGCGTAGGGCAACAGCTAGGCGGAAAGTACTATCGTCGAACAAGGTGCCAACATTCGAAGACCGCAGAGCGTGAAGCCAAAGACCTGACTCCCAATTTCCCACAGCCAGCAGGTGCGCACGCTCCGCTGTAGGAGTAGATGTTACTATTAGGTTTTCCTGAACTACTTTACAGAGCGGCTCATCCTACCATCTTTGGGAAGCCGGGTTATCGGGCGAATTTATATTCGGGCAAGTGATTTTCCAGGCATATATAGCCTCGATAAAGCACGACACATTAAAATTAATCAGTGAGGGAGATAGGATATTCCTGATTAATTTCTCAGTGGCGTGAACCGAGGATATAAAAGCTGGTAAACTAATACTAGAAATTTTGCGGACGCCGAGGCCTCCCATACGGATGGGAAGGGTAGCTTGAGCCCAAGCTCGGTCATCCATGGCCACGTTTAAAATTGGTGTAAGGGTACGCTGGATAATTTGGTCCGTACGCTGGATAGTTATTTCCAAAAGATCGGAAGGTTTCCATGAATATGTTAATGAAAATATGTTAGTTTTGGGCCGAAACAGCAGAAATGAATTAAGGTGATGGCCGAATGCATGTTAATTTCCAGCAATCTTTCCAAAATATCATTAAAATTTTGAATTTCTCAACAAAATTGGGAAAGGAATCATCGAAAATAGGAGACCCAAGGAGATGAAGACCGCTTCTTTCTATAATTTTTATTTCTGGGGCTATTGAGTAAAATTTGGAAAGAGTCAGTTGTCTGTCGGTACTAGCAGAAAACAATAACTTACATTTAGAAAAGTTGAGTTCAAGTCCTATTGAGTGGAGTTAAAATGTAAATCATTCTAAACTGCCTCAGCATCGCCTCCCAGGGTTCTATCATCGAGGTACCAAACGTTAAATTTGGAATTTAACTGACGAATAATAGGGTGAATGGCTAAGCTGAATATCACTGGCCCGAGGGGATCGCCTTGTTGACAGCCAACAGCGGATTCCAGTAGGTTGTCCCGATATAATAATTTGGAAGGTTGTCTGTAACACTGCCAAAGAAAACTAAACATTTTGGATACTTCTTTTTTAGATTCTGCCAGCCAGATGTCTAGGGACTCCTTGCTGGCAGAATGTAAAAAAGAAGTTAATATAATAAAAAAAAAAGAATATTAACCGAATTGAATGCATTTTTAATGTCAACCTTCAGGGTGACCCCTCCTAAGTTAGAATTTAGGTAGGTCGACAAGGCGTGTAGAAGATTCGTTGAAACCATTACGGTGTTATTGAAATAATAATGGTTTCCACCACTCCATAGAATACATTTTGCCCTAGTATAAATCTTAAATAAAAAATTGAAAATATCTAAATAAAGAAAATGATATATATCTGCGTTCGTATTAAATTACCTTTTAAACTTTAAAAATATAGAGTCAAGTAATGATAATATATATACCTACGTTAATTTCGATTAAAACTCGATAAGCGCCACCTGGAGTCAATAAATAGAAAACCTTTTTTTTCTGTATAAATTGACATCAATAATTGTTCATATTAACGCGATCAAGTTCGTTCAAAAACTCGCCCAAAACTGTGGCCCTATTGGAACATTGATGGATTTTAATAAATAAACGTGTCTCTTATGACTCCTACTCTTAGTCCTTTTTCTTTTTTTGAATAACCCAATATCATTAACCTTCGAAATTTAAAGGTTTTTGGTGGGATTTCGTTTTACTTATTCGCAAATTGATTTCTAGTGGATATTGGGAACAATAATATGTGAAATCATTTAAACAGTTTCGATCTCGGTGAAATGGAGCTGAGAATTTTATTGTAACGTTGACTATCTAATAATAAATACTATAAAAATATTAGAATGTTTCATTTTTAATATTTATACTCTAATGGCAAACAAAAAATATATTTAGAAAACATGTAATCTTTATTATTTCGCTTGAAGGACTTTGTATCCATGGGTGACATATAAATAAAAAAAAAATGATATTTAAAGCGGGTGATCCCACAGAAATTCTTGTTAGATCATGCATTCAAAGAATAGTGGAATGAATACTAAGAATTCTATTAAATTCTATGGTCAGTTTTCCGGCTTCCTTCCTTTTAGTTTATCATAGCGGCACTTAAAGATTCATCGTCGAATTAATAGTTTGATTACATCTTTATCCTTATGTAATATTACGTCACATTAGTCACTGTGTATTATTAGACGATTTTCCTCCTTAATGACGTAGATTTGTATAATTCGCATGGTTATTATCGGGTGAACAGGTTTCCTCAATCAGTTATGCATTGTGCACAAATTCTTCAGCAAGATGGTCACGTTTTTGAACTCAATAATTTTAATAATTTTCCTCTTAGGGGATAAGGTGTTTGCAGGATTATTCGGAAGAGTAATCGTGGATCTGGAACGAAAGGGGCAACTGAAGGATCACAGGTACGTTTTAGTCAGCAAAATTCTGTCAATTGCTCTCGACATGACTTTAAAAGAGACACCTGAGTTTGATTTGGTTTTTCTTCTCAGTGTTGTTAGCCAAGAAATACCGACCTTATCTATTTTAAATTGTCAAAAAAGATTGATATGTAAAAGAGTAGTTTATAACCCGTTAGCAAAATAAATATGTTTTTTTTTATTCCACAACAACGTCGTCTAGTCCCAAGCTAAGCAGAGCTTCTGTTATGAGTGCTACACAACTGATAAACATACTTATATATTTCTAAATCATCGATATATATGTACTACGCACTAGATTAGGCATGCCGTACAAACACTGCTTGACTTACATGTATTGCATGCCGTACAACTTGAATTGATGACATTAATGCAGTTTTGCAGTATATAAGCGCTGTAAGTTTTAAAAGTTTTGTTAGACGTCATAATGACAATTTAGCGCTGCAGCGAACTTTTGTTTTAACGTTTCAGTATTGTGACAAATAGTTTTCATGAACAGGCTTGTCTATCACTTAGAATGTAAGTCGATGTTCTAAATACATACATAATAATTATTTAATTTAATTTAATTAATTACACCGAAATAGAACAAATGATCGTGCTTAGGTATCACACGAACATTTTTCCTGGGTGGGAATCGACCCCACAACCTCTGGCAGAGCAGTCAGGGTCACTAACCACTAGACCAACAGGTCAGTCAACTCATCAATATTTAAAGCTTAGCTGTATTGATTCAACTTTTTTTAGCACTGGTAAATCATCAAATGACTTCTCCCGCTCTAGGCCGAGCGAGAGAGCGTATCAGACTTTTACTAACTAAAATCAACTCAACCCCGTTGAAAGTTTGTCTTGCTCACTCAAATGTCTCCCTGATGGTGGGACGTGTCTTAGAATTTATTTCCGTTCAAGTGTCATGTTCGTGAACGGACGCGGTCAGTTGAGCCACCTCGAACCATCCTGTTGCAGGCATCTACGTCGTCGCAGCACTTCTTTGCTGGTCGGCCTCGGCGGCACCGTATATCCTCAGACACCTATAAAGACTCTTGCTAATATGAATGCGCTGACGCATATGTAAATCATTACACTTCAATATTGAAGCTACCTAATTAAATAGGTTAAATAATAAACGTAAATTTCATGATTATACATTCTAACTAAATCGATTACTTCTAGGCAAGCGTGCTCCATCGTCAACCCCTTTATCCATTATCAGCAAGTAAGATAGTAATCAAAAGCGAGCCTATCAATAATTAAAAAAAAAAGAAATTGTCTAAGTTCGTAAAGAAACTTATTAGTCAGTTTTACGCGCGTAGAATTTGAATGATAAATATAGATTTAGGAAAATGGTATCTTCTAGTTTAAGTCTTAATTTTTATTGGTTCGCATATTTTGCGTATCACCAGCGTTCGTGGAAGATGATGAGTCTTCAAAGAAATACAATGATCAATAAAATTATGATATTTGACAGTTGTAGGCGGAAAACCCTTCACATTTGACTTTCCTTTTTTTAAATCCAATTGATATAGAAAATATACTGAAAAAACTATGATTACAGTGGTAATTTATTTCGACTAATTTAAATCGCAAGATGTCGTAAGTATTTTCATTCAAAACATACCAGTCATCAAATCCAAAAAGATAAACGTACAAAAAAACTAACACTCTTCTAGTGTTGTACCAGGGCAGCATAACCGTTAGGAGGTCACCCGAAATACACGCACACTAGCACACGCACGCACTTTATTTGAATGCGCAACACGTGACGTTCGCATGCGTACCAAATAATCGGCATCGTCGAACGAAAGCAACGTCGCTGTCGAATAGAATTTTGTCGGTGTCGATCAGTAGGTACACAGTGGTACATACTTGTATGAAGGCACTTGATATTTGTAAAAAAATAATCTTTTTCGTCGGGAAATCAGTCGCTACCCAAAAAAATAATAATTTCAGCTAACTAAAGTAATAATTTTGTTTACTTTTTTGATTTACTTTTGAAAAAAATATTTTCCTCACATTTGACCCTGTACAATATGTAAATTAAAATATGCACTAAGTATCTAATACCAACCAAATCAATTCATGTAATTTGCAAACGCATTGTATCGGAAGTTTTTAATATCTACCTACATTATGTTTTGTATAATTTAGGCTACTTATCTTAAAATCATCGTCTTTCTTCATTTAAAATACAACAAGCGAATGAATCGTGTACGCGGACTCAAGCGCTGCACCGAGAAAACAGGCACGTCTGCGCGGGAAAAAGCAAAATGGCTGCCCGCCGTTTTCTTCACGACCTGTGTTCCGGAACGAAGGCAATGAAACTACTTTGAGTTGGTATCGGAAAGTTGTTTACTAACTTGTATGGGGTTTCTTTTTTTGACAGTTCGTCTTACTGTCCACTTTTACTTTTGGAATGAGTGCAAAATAAAAACTATGTTTAATTTGTAAAGTCATCTACATTTTGACATAGTTTTCTTGTGCTCATAGGGAGTATACATTTAACCTATATATTCCACAATACAACAGTCAACATTACACATTTGACATGGAAAAAAACTCAAGTTTTTAATTTAAATCATAATTATCATCTTCCTGCCCTTGTTCCGTGTTATTTGGGATTCGTGCAACATGTTTTTTTCTTCTACTCCGTCCTGTCACCCGTCACTAACTCGCTTTTCTTACATTCCTCACACAATCCGTCTATCTTTTCTTTCCCTGACTCTACCTCTCCATCTATCCATATGCTTAAATTGAGGAAATTCTTCCCCTACGTAGATTTACAATCCGACTAAAATAGTCAGTAGAGTTTATCTAGTTATTATCTACATAAATAAATGGCTTTGTCCAGTACACAAAGTATTGACTAACTGAAACATCAATGCTAAACCGACGTAGATACGTGCAGTATTTCTTGATGTAAGCAAATAATGATAATATATAATGTTGAGTTCGAAATTCAATTTTACTGTGAGAACTATTCTAAATTCAAATCAATATAGAAGTATAAAAAACAAAAAAGGATTATTTAAATCAGTTTAAGGCGCCCCATAAAATACACCTCACAATAATATTGCACAATATATCTCGTTGTATAATATTATTCAACGTTTACGGATAGTATTGCAACATTACGCAATGATTTAACAAATGTTTGAGCGAGCTTCAATATTATCATGCAACATTGTTGTGCAATATTATTGAAGGTGTACCTAGAGATGGGTTTCTACCCGGTAAATACCGGGTAAATACCCAAAATACCCAAATGCAGGGTTTTTACCCGGGTAAATACCCAAATGGTGGGTATTTTCCTTTTCATTATTGTTTTAAGTCTTTTATATACTTTAAGCAATAAAAAATGTTTATCAAATGTGTTTTATGCATGAAGTGTAAATGGTGTCAGCAAATAATTGTTTTCTACTAACAAATCATATAAAAATTGTACGTCTGTATTTTTACCCGACTGCGCCAGAAGGAGGGTTATGTTTTTCGAGAGTATGTATGTATGTATGTATGTATGTATGTATAATTGTTTGGCACGCTCTGCAGCCTGAACGGCTCGATGGATTTTAGCTTGAGAGGTGTCATTAGATTCGTATTTACTGTGAGAGTGACACTGGGTATATTAAAATAATAAAAAAAAACAAAATGGTGGATTTTTAGCGCCAAATTCAAATGTTTGGCACGCTCTGCGACCTGAACGGCTCGATGTATTTTAGTTTGAGAGGTGTCTTTAGATTCGTAATTACTTTGAAAGTGATATCGTAATAAAATAAAACTAAAAAAATAAAAAACGGTAATTTAAAAAACTAAAAAACCCGACTGCTTTTCTGAGCATTCACGAAAAAGCCCTAAAATTGCACTTATCTATATAATATTTTAAATACTGGCAGTCGGGACCCATTCTAGAAATTCAGCCGTCTAGTCAATAGATTGGAGTAATCTGCAATGTAATATAGGTATGTGCTCTCAATTCTAGAATGGGTCCCGACTGCCAGTATTTAAAATATTATATAGATAAGTGCAATCGGGTACAACGACTTTCTTGTTTTAGGGCTTTTTCATGAATGCTCAGAAAAGCAGTCGGGTTTTTTAGTTTTTTAAATTACCGTTTTTACGTATTATATTAGGTGGTTTATATTACATTTGATTATAGTAGTTTTAAATTAAAGACTATTTGAATATCACAGCATGTCGTAACAAATATTTATTGATAAAATACATTAAATAAACGTGAAACATCAAACTCTTGAGTATGTAAGATGAATAACTAAAATCTGGCAAACTCGCGTATATTCTCAGAACTAGTGACGATGAAGATACTTTGTTATTAACTAAAAATCTACTACATTAGCGTATGAGATTGAAATTAATATTAAAAAAATGCTGACGTGGTGCAGCTCACGGCGTTTCAACCTTACGTTAAAGTTTCTAAAGTTGACTTTCAATTGATAAAATAAATCCGTCAGTAGGCGCATTTAGCTGGCCAGCGGTCCCTCAATCCTTACAAATATGCACATCAACCGTTCCCGCTTCTTCGCCTTCTCTCCGCGTATACATATTATGCTTACTACTTCCACTTGTTTTTGAATTACTAAAGAGTGCGCACGTAGAAGTGATATCTCATACTGTTTCATTTTGGATCAGGATTCAAAATTTTGCTGGTGCTAACGACTAAAACTGGTTTTGGAAATATTAATATATTGTATTCATATATGTATATTTAATTGAATGCAATACAATTTACGTTAAACCTTAGAAAATATACTCGTACTAAACTACAGTAGATATACCAAAGAAAGTAATTTAAGTATTTTGTAATAGAAGTACGTCATTAACACTTTGAGGCTTTTTTTTCTCAGGGTCTCATTCTGTATATAGAAATATATATTTTATGTCATATAAAACAATAAAAACACTGAATATTTCTTAGATGTACCTAATCAAGACAAAAAAATATAGAACCGTGTAAATTAAGCAAAAAAAAAAAAACAAATAGCCAGCGATAAAAATCATCTTCGTTTAGTAGTGTTAAAAAATTAAGCAAATTCATATTATTCATTTTTGAGTATTAAAATGCGTGTTTATAAATTGATATAACAACATTGATTACTATGATACCTATTTACCTGTTATTTTTTAAACCATAAAAAAAAATTAAACTGAAGTTCTAAGTATGAGGAACCCCCAAAATTTATTGTTTTTTTTTTCTATTTTTGTGTGAAAATCCTAATGCTGTTTACAGAATACATCTACTTACCAAGTTTCAACAGTATAGTTCTTATAGTTTCGGAAAAAACTGGCTGTGACATACGGACGAACGGACAGACAGACATGACGAATCCATAAGGGTTCCGTTTTTTGGCCATTTTGCTATGGAACCCAGGGAGTTCCGATTCCAAATTAATTGAAAGGACATTATATAAGGAGGAAAATCAGCCAAGTTTAGTACATTTTGACCAGTTACGCGAACACAAATGTACTGACCAGCAAATTTTTTTTTCGCGATTTCAGGTTTGGTCCCATAGTAAAAGTTGTTTGCTTTTCATGACTACAATCACGTGTTTAAGTGTCGTTCACAAATTACCAGCCACCCTATATTATGTCATTTACTATATAGAAACTTAATCAAATCAGTTAAGAAATTTTACATTTATGCTAAAATTACAGTTATTATCAGTTAATAAAGCAATTTAATCAGGCTATGAAACGAAAAACATATGAAAGTAGCCGAACTTATAACATGGATGTGTTAAAAATATCTAAACGGGCTAAAATTCACCTAAACTTTATAAATAAAACGTTCCATAAAGTGATTATAGTTTATACCCATGCTTTTGGGTATTTACCGGGTAAAAACCCTGTTTATACCCAAATTGGGTATTTACCCGGTAAATACCCGATGGGTATTTACCCACCGCCCATCTCTAGGTGTACCTACCTTTTTTGTTGTTCTAGATAGCTGGTAATTATTACTTTGATATAATAAATCTATGCAGATATTTTGATTATCAAAAACCACTTCTCCAACTAAATCCAACATGATGGTAAAATGATAGTCGCTCTATGTGATATACTGGTACTCACTGCCTTACTCGGAGCCACCGGTCTGACCTAACAACAAAGGCTCATTTATATTACTAATACATATAAAGGGTGCAAATTAGTACGTTTTTAAGTAGGAGTAATCTCTAAAACTACTGCACCGATTCTGAAAATTCTTTTATTAATAGGTAGGCGCACTATCCAGTGAGTCAATAAATTATTTTCGTACTGAGTTTTGTAGGCGAAGTCGCCGACAAAAGTTAGTCTAGATCTTATTTTATCTTTGTGATCTGGGTTCCGCGCTTAGTCCTTGGTGGACCATCCTGCGGGGCCATCGCAGCCTTCATTCAAACACCTCGCAACTCCAGAAGCAGATGAGTCCTTTCAGTTTCCTTAAGGCGTCTATGAGTAAATTCGGTGCTCCCAAGGTTCGTGTTCATATTTCACTGGCAGCTGTGCTGTGCACTCGAGGAGCATATGCGTGACTGTTTCCTATGACTCTATGCATCCTCTGCACAGAGACTATCCGTGATACTCATTGTGAAGAAGTGTTTATTCAGTGAGCTTCTCTAGCATACAAAGCTTTTTTTACCAGGGACCGGCGGAGGTTGTTGTCACCGATTGCCCCAGCAAGGACACGGCGGTCAAGCCCGGGTCGTCGACGGCGCGTACTGTTCCCGCGCGCCTTTAAGGAGTTGTCAGCAAACCATAGAGGCCCAGCCTGCTAGCTGCAGGCAGGCAGTCGAAGCCTACTGGGGCCCAGGGTCTGTTTTTGAAAAGACGGCTCGGCCCTGGTATGAAAGGCAACGATGGAACTAGAGATGGGCGGTGGGTAAATACCCATCGGGTATTTACCGGGTAAATACCCAATTTGGGTATAAACAGGGTTTTTACCCGGTAAATACCCAAAAGCATGGGTATAAACTATAATCACTTTATGGAACGTTTTATTTATAAAGTTTAGGTGAATTTTAGCCCGTTTAGATATTTTTAACACATCCATGTTATAAGTTCGGCTACTTTCATATGTTTTTCGTTTCATAGCCTGATTAAATTGCTTTATTAACTGATAATAACTGTAATTTTAGCATAAATGTAAAATTTCTTAACTGATTTGATGAAGTTTCTATATAGTAAATGACATAATATAGGGTGGCTGGTAATTTGTGAACGACACTTAAACACGTGATTGTAGTCATGAAAAGCAAACAACTTTTACTATGGGACCAAACCTGAAATCGCGAAAAAAAAATTTGCTGGTCAGTACATTTGTGTTCGCGTAACTGGTCAAAATGTACTAAACTTGGCTGATTTTCCTCCTTATATAATGTCCTTGCAATTAATTTGGAATCGGAACTCCCTTTTTAGGGTTCCATAGCAAAATGGCCAAAAAACGGAACCCTTATGGATTCGTCATGTCTGTCTGTCCGTTCGTCCGTATGTCACAGCCAGTTTTTTCCGAAACTATAAGAACTATACTGTTGAAACTTGGTAAGTAGATGTATTCTGTAAACAGCATTAGGATTTTCACACAAAAATAGAAAAAAAAAACAATAAATTTTGGGGGTTCCTCATACTTAGAACTTCAGTTTAATTTTTTTTTATGGTTTAAAAAATAACAGGTAAATAGGTATCATAGTAATCAATGTTGTTATATCAATTTATAAACACGCATTTTAATACTCAAAAATGAATAATATGAATTTGCTTAATTTTTTAACACTACTAAACGAAGATGATTTTTATCGCTGGCTATTTGTTTTTTTTTTTTTGCTTAATTTACACGGTTCTATATTTTTTTGTCTTGATTAGGTACATCTAAGAAATATTCAGTGTTTTTATTGTTTTATATGACATAAAATATATATTTCTATATACAGAATGAGACCCTGAGAAAAAAAAGCCTCAAAGTGTTAATGACGTACTTCTATTACAAAATACTTAAATTACTTTCTTTGGTATATCTACTGTAGTTTAGTACGAGTATATTTTCTAAGGTTTAACGTAAATTGTATTGCATTCAATTAAATATACATATATGAATACAATATATTAATATTTCCAAAACCAGTTTTAGTCGTTAGCACCAGCAAAATTTTGAATCCTGATCCAAAATGAAACAGTATGAGATATCACTTCTACGTGCGCACTCTTTAGTAATTCAAAAACAAGTGGAAGTAGTAAGCATAATATGTATACGCGGAGAGAAGGCGAAGAAGCGGGAACGGTTGATGTGCATATTTGTAAGGATTGAGGGACCGCTGGCCAGCTAAATGCGCCTACTGACGGATTTATTTTATCAATTGAAAGTCAACTTTAGAAACTTTAACGTAAGGTTGAAACGCCGTGAGCTGCACCACGTCAGCATTTTTTTAATATTAATTTCAATCTCATACGCTAATGTAGTAGATTTTTAGTTAATAACAAAGTATCTTCATCGTCACTAGTTCTGAGAATATACGCGAGTTTGCCAGATTTTAGTTATTCATCTTACATACTCAAGAGTTTGATGTTTCACGTTTATTTAATGTATTTTATCAATAAATATTTGTTACGACATGCTGTGATATTCAAATAGTCTTTAATTTAAAACTACTATAATCAAATGTAATATAAACCACCTAATATAATACGTAAAAACGGTAATTTAAAAAACTAAAGAACCCGACTGCTTTTCTGAGCATTCATGAAAAAGCCCTAAAACAAGAAAGTCGTTGTACCCGATTGCACTTATCTATATAATATTTTAAATACTGGCAGTCGGGACCCATTCTAGAATTGAGAGCACATACCTATATTACATTGCAGATTACTCCAATCTATTGACTAGACGGCTGAATTTCTAGAATGGGTCCCGACTGCCAGTATTTAAAATATTATATAGATAAGTGCAATTTTAGGGCTTTTTCGTGAATGCTCAGAAAAGCAGTCGGGTTTTTTAGTTTTTTAAATTACCGTTTTTTATTTTTTTAGTTTTATTTTATTACGATATCACTTTCAAAGTAATTACGAATCTAAAGACACCTCTCAAACTAAAATACATCGAGCCGTTCAGGTCGCAGAGCGTGCCAAACATTTGAATTTGGCGCTAAAAATCCACCATTTTGTTTTTTTTTATTATTTTAATATACCCAGTGTCACTCTCACAGTAAATACGAATCTAATGACACCTCTCAAGCTAAAATCCATCGAGCCGTTCAGGTCGCAGAGCGTGCCAAACATTTGAATTTGGCGCTAAAAATCCACCATTTTGTTTTTTTTTATTATTTTAATATACCCAGTGTCACTCTCACAGTAAATACGAATCTAATGACACCTCTCAAGCTAAAATCCATCGAGCCGTTCAGGCTGCAGAGCGTGCCAAACAATTATACATACATACATACATACATACATACATACATACTCTCGAAAAACATAACCCTCCTTCTGGCGCAGTCGGGTAAAAATACAGACGTACAATTTTTATATGATTTGTTAGTAGAAAACAATTATTTGCTGACACCATTTACACTTCATGCATAAAACACATTTGATAAACATTTTTTATTGCTTAAAGTATATAAAAGACTTAAAACAATAATGAAAAGGAAAATACCCACCATTTGGGTATTTACCCGGGTAAAAACCCTGCATTTGGGTATTTTGGGTATTTACCCGGTATTTACCGGGTAGAAACCCATCTCTAGATGGAACGGGGATGTGTTTTTAGTCAGTAAGACACATCTCTACCGTATACTCCACCATCTCCTCCGGGCGGTCCACACAATAGTGACACCCGGGCGTTTCTTCCGCATGAATTCAGTCCCGAATTTACCATGTCCCGGTGAGGACTTACGGCGTCCTCACCTTCCGTTTGACGCCAGGCACTCCTCAACGAGGGGACTTATCTCCATAAGTATGACGTGCCCATAGCATACCAAGCTAAGAGATATTATTGTGTGTACACTGAATATCTTTCTACTTATTCTTGGCAATGTTTTTACTGCGTTCGCTTTTGTTTTCTACGCAATCCGGATGACGGCGCACATTGCTGGGGATGGCGATCGCGATGCATGCATTACTGGTACGTGCTTCCGTGTTCCAGTAATAGATATGCTATATGAGCTACACACGTGTCCGAGATATTGTGGCTGCAATGAAATTTGAACTCTTTAAAGTTTTGTTTTTCAAAGTATAATAAGTAAATTGCTTTTTCCCACGATTTCGAGGTTACAGAATCCGTAAGGTTTTTGTAGATTAAAAGTAGCATAATAGCACTCAACGATAGTGTTAGCATCAGTAGGTACACTTAAATGAATTTTCGATATCAGATCAGTAGGTACCAATGTTATGTTCAATGAAAAGGCAAGATATGGACGTCAAATTAGTATTATTATAACAATGTAATGTAAACAAATGTTATATTTTTTTAAACTATAAATTACCTACTGAACCCATTAGTTTCTTTTTTCAATCGTATTGTATTGTCTAATTTCTGAAACATTAAAAAAATTACAAGCTATAAAAAAAATATCTTCAAACGAAAAAAAGTGTCAGTGAAAACCTGCCTGTACTGTCTATACAGCCACAATACAGCACTTACCTTATCAATTAGTCACTGATAATGATCAACAAATGAATATATTAATGAGTGGCCGATAAAAAATGCCCCATCTGGTAATAATGCCGGAATGAATACTCTTGTAAACAAATGAGATGCTTTCTCGTGAATAGGTAATCAGTTTATACCTCACTTGTGCTGGTTTACATAGATTATTATCCAAGTAGCACAACAAGCTGTATAAAAACTGTATAAAGGTTCAGGTGTGCAAGCTATACAGCCTATAAATGCAAAAATGGCCCTAAACTATACAGCTTTATCTGTTAATGGAGTATAGCACGTGGAATCGCCAAACATAAGCGGCGATGAGCAGGGCACATTGCACGCAGAACAGACGGCCGTTGGGGCCGAAAGGTTCTGGAGTGGCGACCGCATACCGGAAGACGCAGCGTTGGAAGGCCTCCCAAAAGGTGGACCGATGACCTGGTGAGGGTCGCTGGAGTCCGATGGATGCGAGACGCACAGGACCGGTTATTGTGGCGACGCTAGGGGGAGGCCTATGTCCAACAGTGGACGTCTTTCGGCTGAAATGATGATGATGATGAATTATAGTAGCTTTATAACAGCTGTATGAAAGACCATGAAACAGTCTAAGCTGTAAAGAAGCTGTACATCGGTGTACGATGAAACATTAACTCTACAGTTAAGCACTTTTTTATTTATTTATATAAACTAGTGCTAGACTGCGATGAATAGGCTTTTAATAACTAGTGCGCTTCACCATCAAACATTGCATCACTTCTTACCGTCAAGTGGGATCGAAATCAAGCACTAGTTAAAAAAAGCTAGTCATCACAATCTATCCCTTGATATTTATAATAGCCTGGTAAAAGTAGTTACTTAATGGCAAAACATAATTAATTTTGTATCTAACCAAACAGTCTTATCATATCTTAGTGTAATGCCCTCTTAATAGTAACTGAACCTTATCAAAAATCGATAAGGGCTTGAAATGTATGATTATTGTTTGAACGAATCTTTTCGGCGTTTCTGCACTCCTGGTACAATAAATAAATTATGTTAATGTAATTAATTGATATTAATTACTTTTATTAGAAAAAATATGGTTTTTGTAGATAAAAAATGTTGTCTGTAATATTTTTAAGACATAATTCTAAACACAAAATTTTTTTTTTTTATGGTGAGTAAAAATCATCCAATGACATCCCCGCCCTTGGGTGGAGCGAAAGACTACAAAACCCACCCCATTCCTTGGTTGCCTTTCATACCGGGGCCGAGCCTTGGCCCCGGTAGGCTTCGGCCATGCCTGCCTGCTCTCTGCTGCCTCTACGGTTTGCTGACAGCTCCTTGAGGCGCGCGGGAAAACTGCTTTTAATATAATGATGTCATAACAGAATAATCAAACAATATTTTTTTCTTTTAATATACAAAAAATCACGTCAAAATTCGTCATTCAAAATATACAAAACCTGAAAACAAATGATGTCCGG
Source organism: Leucania comma (assembly GCA_958295575.1). Classification (NCBI taxonomy): domain Eukaryota; kingdom Metazoa; phylum Arthropoda; class Insecta; order Lepidoptera; family Noctuidae; genus Leucania; species Leucania comma. The sequence continues at coordinate 7,742,680 of OY282483.1, forward strand.
CAACTGGCACATTCTTCCTAATTAATTACAATAACTACCTTTAACATTTTGTTTCTAATCACCTATGATGCCCTAGTATCTTATTAATTATATATTTATTACTGAAATCAATTAATTGACCTGCTAATTAACGTACTATCTGCGTAAGTACAATTTTAAATTTTAGTATCTACTTATCGCTCCGTATAGAAATAGATAATTTTTCTCCGGCTTATATTGGACTGGATGACAGAATCGGTTTTTTTAGGGTTCCGTACCACAAAAGGAAAAAACGGAACCTTTATAGGATCACTTTGTTGTCCGTCTGTCTGTCTGTTTGTCAAGACCCTTTATCTCAGGTATGCGTGGTATCAAATTGAAATGAAAACCATATACTCAAGTCTGTGGTCCTTTGAAGCTGTGAAAAACTCAAACTTCTAAGTTAATAGAAAAAAAAGATACGGCAGTTTATATCGCAAAAAAAACTTATATTTTGACACTCCTAAGGAAATTAAAATTAAAGGGTACTTCCCGTTGACCTAGAATCTTGAAATTTGGCATGGAGCTTGCGTCCTATACTTGTGCTATAAGACCAAGGTCTTAAAGTCTGAAAACGGTAAATTTGTAGTTACGTCACAAAAATCGGGAATTGAACTGTTTTCATAGATAAAATTGTGCGTAACCCTCAGTGCGCAAGTCCGACTCGCACTTGCCTATTTTTTTTTAAATTTAAATGTGCTAAGCTGTGTCTGGTTTCCAGTGTTGCATGGCCATGTCCAATCTGCCCAGTCCCGCTTAGTTTTGCAGCTTTTTTAGCAGTAGACCTAGCTAGAAGGTTATGACGAGACGCCTGGGATGGTTTTCTTGAAAATTTCCGTGACGAAGGACAGGAACACAAAGAGAATTAAAAGAATTGGGGTGGAGGTAAACCAGGTAAACCTATACACTAGAATTGGTCAGTTTAGGCTGAAAAAACAGGCCGGCAAAACCCTTGCCAAAAAATACATGACGAAAATTTGACATCGCCTAAAGGAGCTGTCAGCGACCGTAGAGGCCCGGCCTGCTAGCTGCAGGCAGGCAGGGTCGAAGCCTGCTAGGGTCAAGGGCCGTTTTCTGACAGGAAGGCTCAGCCCCTGCATGATAGGCAAAGAAGGAGCGGGGTAGATTTTTGATTTTACCTACCATGAAAAATAAAAACTACACAAATTTAATTTTGTAAATAACTAAGTTCTATCAGTGACTTCGGCCCCGTGATGTCGAAAATTATGCCAAAGGAAAATATTCCTGCGAAAGACAGTGTAATCATGGTCTACCCATGTGCTAAGTGCGGGTTTCTGAATTGAGTATTTTGAGTTAAGAACGTCTCAAACCATACTTAAATGCCAAATTTTGACAGTTTTACAGGCTAAAGTAGAGTTTGAGTAATTCTCAACTTCAAATTCTTAAATCAGAAATCGGGGGTAAGTGTCATTGGTTCAGCCGTTAAATCGGGTTTCAACCCGGTTGATTATCCATCTTTTATCACGAGTCTGCCGTCATATTCGTTAGTAGTGTTGCTAAGCTTAGATTAGAGAACCGTGGTTTTACGTCATTGGGTCGCCTGCGGTTGTTTTACGTACGTGGTTACTGTTATCAAACGTTATCAGCCCCCGTTATTAGCCGATTTAATCCTACCATTATCCTGTAACTGAGACTGAGTAACCAGAATTTAATTAATTTAATTTGACTTCGATAAGGTTGTCCTTAGTTTCAACAGTTTGAAGTCTATATATATCTATGTATATAAAAGAAAGTCGTGTTACTTACACAATTTATAACTCAAGAATGCTGAACCGATTCGGCTGAAAATTAGCTTAGAATCAGGAAAAGGACATAGGATATTATTTATCCCGTTAAATAAAAAATAAAAAATTCCAAAGCCTGCTCATTTATTGATATAGAGTAGTATAGATTAGGGTAGGGTACTCGTACATTAGAGTAGTAGGGGCACATTAGAGTAGTCGGTTGACGGGAGTGAAGCCGCGGGCAAAAGCTAGTCTGTATATAATTATGTGTAAGTATATATAGGGCGACTAGTAATTAGTGAGTTCAGGTTTGGTCCCATAGTAACAGTTATTTGTTATCATGACTACAATCACGTGTTTAAGTATCGGTCACTAATTACCAGTCACCCTATATATTATAATTAATTATGATACGTGAGGAAGGTTTTCCGTAATTTGACTGCGATCCGGAAAATGGTGGACCAGCAACTGTACATTAGGTATATCTCATCGTATCTCAGACATCGATGTACAAACGTATATTTTTCATTTATATTAGAAAAAATATTATATAGGTTTTCCTCGGTATTTTTCTCTTATTTTTTATTTTAAACTATATAAAATCGTTATCTTAATAAATCACAATGACATGTCATTATGATTTAAAAAGGATTAAAAATTTTGGTATTTCTGCATGTACATATGTTGGGCTGCGGGATTTTTCGAAAGAGTAATCACAATCCTGAAAAGCAAAGGGCAACTAAAGGAACACACATGGGTTTCTATCAGTAAAATCTAATACTCTTTCGCTCTACCCAGAACGAAAAAAGTTACTTTATATATACCAAAAAAAAAACGTTTTAAAAAAAAAGTTTTATTGAGATAGATGATACAAATAACATAAATAAATCCCCTCCACCTTGATTAAAGCTACTACAACTCAAACCTGACCTGAATTTCCTTGCTGGACTCTGAGTTTCCTGATGAATACAACCTAGAAGTCTTTAAAATGAATACGTTACTTAGGCAAGCGTGCTCCATCATCGACCACAACATTGCTTACCATAAATTCTAGACAGTGGCCAAAAGCTAGCCAAACTTACATTCTCAAAGTAATTTTAATGGCTTTATCTTCGTCTTGCATTATTATCTCCCTCACTTCCTTAATAGCATACACTTGTATATAACATAATACACTCCCACGAGCCAAAGAACACGTGTATTGCACAGTTACATAACCCCATTCGAACAACCTTCTCAAGTAACGACCATCTAACTTGATCCAACAGCGAAATACAGTTCTTAACATTACCTATACTTCCCCAAGGTCATCTTACACTGGCCCAAACACTAATGTAGTATGATCTTGCCAGTAACGAAGTACCGTTTCGTAGCGATGATATTAGCGAAGCCTTGTGACCCAGATTTAAGTGTACCGTTAGCGGACGTCGAACCTACACCCCAAGTGTGACATTTATGCGGAACAGAATTAAGGCAGGTCGGTTCTGTTGGCTATAATTCAACATGGCTGCCAAAATGTTGGTACAGTTATGATTTGTGGTCTAATGTTTGTGGAAAAAAGTTTTGTGGCTTAATGAGGATAGGTCCCATCCTCAAGGTTGACGGTGACTGAATCTGGTGGATGAGAGACGCACAGGAGTATGGAATGCATTTTGATACGTATAAGTGCAGAAAGTTTGTAATTGCGACTGAGGCGGAATTCGCACGAGCCGTAGGCGAGTGGATTATAGAGCCGAAGGCTGCACTGTGACAAAGCACGTGTGTCAAGCGACGTTTTTCAATACACTTACGACTCGTGGGGGTTGACCTGCGCCTCGTGGGTGTCGACGCGTGCCCATCCTGATACGATAAACAGTTTTGGCGGGGAAGAGCACGCGCACTTTCCCGCACTAGAGCGGAAAACAGTCCATTGCGTGTCTAAACGCAGAGGGATAAGAGCGGGTTTTCGAGAAAGTGTAATGAAAATACTTTTATATTTCAATAGTAAAATTGACTGGAAAAAATGGGTCCCGTTTTCTTCCGCCCAATGAAAGTCTAGTTTACCTGACCCATGGAGTTGACCTACAGACAAGCTCATCAACCCTTACATATCTTATTATGCAGTCCTTCAATAGCCTTGATTTGCACTCGGTAAAATTGAAATACGGTCCCTTAAAATTCTTTGGACAAAGACAATGGCTCGGTAGCAATATTGCTTGAAAAATCAGAAAGCGTTGACCTGTCAGCGGACTGAACTTGCAAATACAACGTAAAACAAACATGCATCTAGAAGGAGTGGTCTTATACACTAGCTGGCTTCTGCTGAACCTCCTGGAATTGGTCCAAGGCCAAGTTTAAAATGGTAAAGGCTTCATTTTCGTACTTAACTTAGTTGCCCGGCCATTTGTGCGCTGGCACCCACGAGCAATTTAGTTGCCCTAACTTAGTTTCCCAGCCACTTGTGCGCTGTCTCTGGCACCAACGAACAATTTAGTTGCCCAGCAACTTTTTTTTTATTTGATGTAAACTAGTGCTTGATTGCAATCCCACCTGATGGTAAGCATTGATACTATCGTTGATGGCGAGGCGCACTAGTTTATTAAGATCCTATAATTCACTCTAGCCTTAAAGATGCCTAAATTTTATTCGAACGGGAAGACCGCAGCAGGAAAGCTGTTCCAGTACTTCGATGTACGGGGTATAAACGACGAGACAAACTGCTTAGTCCGGGCCGTAGATGTTTCAACAAAGTATGGATATTAGCCGTACCGGTGGGTCGTCTGATGGTAGAAATAAGATGAACTTCGTTTTTTATCGTAGGTACTTTCATACAAACCCGTAACTTGATGTGAGAAAGAAATTAGTTGCGGAGGCAAAAGTTGTTCATGTGCGTATCTTTGACACCCACGAGCAATTTAGTTGCCCGGCAACTTGTTTTTGTCCCTATCTTACTTTCATTCAAACTCGTAGCAAGTGGGAAACAAATTAGTTGCTTGTATCCGCTATCTCTTGCGTTACTTTGTTGTCTAGATGTACATACGCAATATCAGTCTTATAATGGTCCCTTTGCTGGACTCGGGCATCCTCACTAGGAGTGGGAATATGCCGTCCACATACACGAGCCCAGTGCCGTTGATGGAGGTCACATCTCTTCCTTCAACGGTTTTGAGAGCAGTGGTGAAGACAACTCGGTAAGTCGGGGCCATTACCGCTGTACTCCGCACTCTACACTGTACAATAATAGTACATTATGATATAAGTGTGTAAAGTAGGAGGTTACCGTCGAGGCGGTATTAAGGCCCGAGCCATGGCGAGGGTCTTCAGCGAGCCAAGAACCGTAACCATACACTTACGTGTATCATACGACGTTTTTCAATACACTTGTGAAGAAAAATAATTTAGCTAACTAACATTACAACGGTAAAACTAGTAATTTTTTTCATAATATGGCGGTAAAAAATTAAATCTGTTTTCATAGGCACGCGCTAGGCTATGGCTATATGGTCTTTTGATCATATTGCCTAGTCGTCGTTTGTTTTCTTGTGTGATTTTTTTTTACGTTAATGTCATTCGCAGTGACAATAGAATATGGATGTAACATTTTATAATGTTTTTGTAATATTTGATTTAATTTAATTAATACAACCCATAAACTTCACTACAAAAAATCACGCCAAAAACCGCGCGCCCACAAACATTTTTTATTTTTTCGTATTAAAAATTTGTTTTGCGAACAAAGAGGTTGAACAAAAAGGTTGCAAACACTAGTGCTATAATGTAGCTATAACATTATAGCACTAGTGCGTAATGGTAATCAAAATGTCACAGTTATGTAACAGGTGCCATTATATATCGAAGTGTAGTGCAATAAGAGCCACTTTCTGAGCAAGTGTATTGAAAATTATATAAAAAGATTCTTAAAATGATATTGCCGATAAATAATGAAAATGCATGCAAAATATATAATATCAAAACAAACTAAGACACCAAGACTTTGACTTTGACTCATAAAGGAAATACCTCACATCCTGCACTCCGTTACTCGACCTCAATCAAGATCATTTTTAAAAGCCAAAATCAAAAAAGGCTTTATGTAATTTTAGCTTTATACAAAATTTGGGTCATCCAAACTGGATGCGTCAACGTATTTTGTCCCGTTATGCATTGACACACTGGACTTAATGATCTAACTGTGTTTGATAATGTTAGTCGTTTATTTCTTTGATAAATAATTTATGAGTTTGTATATCTTGGACCTTTGGAAGACGGGCCTTTGTAAGACGTATGAGAGGCCGAAATGAACTCGCAGAGACCCCTTACACAATTTTCATGGGACGTAGTACCAACTGACGATTGTCCCTCTAAGCACTATGCTAGTAACAAGAGACCACTTATGTTGGTAGGAAACTATTACAAAATATGGAAAACATAGATTAGGGTCAATGGTTTTGATAGGCTTATGTGGATTGGTTATCAAGAACTATGTTTATACTGCCCCTGCCTGAACATTGTCATTGTTATACATGGATAAAAAGGCAGGGGGTGACTTATTGGTTTAATAACCAAAAATCGATACAAAATAGTAAATTTTGATACATGTGCAGAAAGTTTTTCATTGCGACTGAGGCGGAATTTGCACGAGCCGTAGGAGAGTGTGTTATGGTGCTGAGGGCTGCAGTGCAAATTTGCACGTATATCAAACGACATTCTTGTGCGTGGGGTTTGACTCACTCCTCGTGGAGGTCGATGCGCGCCTGATACGATATTTTTTTTTAAATAAAATTGTGGCAGGAGCGAGCACGCGTACTTATCTGCACTAGTGCGGAAAACAGCCCATTACATGCCTAAAAGCGGTGGAATAAGAAAGGGTTTTAGAGTAAGTGTATTGAAAAATAATTTTTCACAACGCTCAAAAGGCTCGTAATCCAAATCTATTTGAAGGAACTCAATTCGACCCAGTTCTCATGACAACGAATTTTTGTGTGAAATTCAGTGACAGTTTTAATTATTTGCAAATTGATGTGTCTGCACAGCTGCACATTATATGGCATCATTGAAACAGGCGCGATTTCGGTAAAATGGAATTGATAAGTTATTGTAGTAATGGCTACCACAGCGAAGCTTGCTGAGAAGGCTGACACTACACATGTTTTGCTAAGTACTGCAAAAACATTATAATTTGTTACATCCGCGTTCTAATGCAACTCAAAGTGACTGAAAACTCAATAATTTCTATATAAACTTGACACTGGCATTTAGCCAGCTAAATGTAGAAGAAGAAAAAAATACACCGAGAAAATAAATCCTGGATTAATATCGATTTAGTACCAATTATATTCTACCACCTTGACGATTCGAGGTGGAATCGAGGTGGAAGACATAACTTGGAATATGGCTCTTTATATATCAGGAATAAATGAGGGAGGATGAATTATAATGTCAGTAAATACTGACAGTTTTTTTACTTTACGATATGGTAATAAATGATTTAAAATTATGTGTGCACTTGTATCTAATCGTTTGGTAGTTCCCAGAAGTAATGTGTTTCGATTTGGAGTAAAATATATTAAGGTTTAATTTACCCCCTTGTCGAACATTTATTGCCCGTAAAACCAAAAATATAATCCAACACATATTTTATAAAGTTAATAAAACTGCGTGTACCTCCTCATTGATTGTTTTATTTTCAATTACAACATTATAAACTGCTGAACAGATACTCTTCACCTTATCATGACGTGTTAAAATGTCATGTGTGCAAGCAAAAAACAGGGATAAAGGTATACACCCTATATACGTCCATCCCTTTATCAGTTCAGTTTAGGTCATCAAAAGGATCGCGTTAAGAGCTTGGTAGGGCCGCTGTTCTTTCATTAAACTGTGTTTTTGTGCACTGACCTCTACTATTTATCAAACTGGACTGACTACCGTCAAAGTGCTTCTGTTCCCATTTGATATTCGCCATATTGGCGCTGTCAGCCGTAGCGAGTGTCTACGGTACTAAAACTAGTAATGTTTGAAATACAAAAATACTACAGAGTATTGTTCACTTACCTGCATTATTATATGTCAAATTAGTTCTCTAAATGTTCGCGAGTGGCGCTTTAAATAGGCAGAAAAAATTAGCTGTAAAACTTAAGGAACAGCCTGTCCAGTGGTATATGTAGAGGTCAGTGGTTTTTGTGTCTAAATAGAATATAATAGGAATGTTATACGGGACATACACAGCACAACGGTTCCAAACACAAAGTAAAAAGACAAAAGAGTGTCCGCACCGAAAGGGTGACCACTTCAGCATTTGCAGGGTGTCAGACACCCAGCGCTGGTTTTCAGTTGGCACCCCGCAGTGACGCACAGACGGTAAAAAATATATATTGGTATAATTGAACTAAATATCCTGTTTCCCCTGATAGTTATAACCTGGGGTTCTTTAGCATTATATAGCATAATCAGCTTCTTAATCTTCCTACTGTTGGCTTCCTCTCTAAGAGGCAATGGGCCGTAATCTACCACACGGGCCCAGTGCGGGTTGGTTAATGTCACATGTCTTCGAATGTTTGGTTCTAGGACATGCCGGTTTCCTTACGATGTTTACTTTCACCATTTTGAGAGCAGTGGTGATGAAATTTACTCAAAGTAATGTGCCTGGCAGGGTTTGAACCCGCGACCTACAACTCGTGACGGGGTCGTTACCACTCGGCCAGCGCTCAATCCGGGGTTCTTTAAGTTAAGAGTGAATAGGTTGCGTCTAGGTAAGCGTGCGATATCTTCGACCACATCATCGCTTTCCATCAGTTGAGAGAGTGATGGTCAAGCACGAGTCTATAAAAAGTAAAAAAAAACTAAATACTTTTTGGGCGCGGCAGCACTAGTTTAAACAGCTATTGCTGAGCGGAAACAGGAAATGCTTCAGAAGTTAAAATGAATATCTTATTAGTTACTCACTCCTCATTCAGCCTTTCACTGTCCCCTTTAACTACCAAAAATAAAGCCTGGCAATGAACTTCAACACCAGCACGAACTTAAAACCCAATATCATGGGACAAGATTGTTCGAAAGAGGCACCGTGGTCCTGTAACGCAGAGGGAATCTGAAGGAACATGGGTTTTTAGTACCTAGTAAAAGTCTGACACTCCCTCACGCTCCACCCAGAGCAGGAGAAGATATTTGATGATTTCTCACTCAAAAAAAGTAATACCTAAAAATATAACATAGTCACCTTTTCTGTGGAAGTCAAGCTGTGTTAAATACGAAATTTGAAAATTTGAATTTCAGATATTCAAATTTCGAATTAGTTAGTACGGGCTGATTAGACAAATGGGTTTTGTAAAATTTATAAAAGAATTTAAAATTGTTTTAAATTGAGTTTTGGATAGATATTGAATTAGGAGTGTTGTAAATACAAATTATTGAAATCTAATGCCCAGTATTTGCCTTCTCTTCATTAGCACCGAGAACCCTTATTTTGGTGGGAAGTTATCTTTAGGACTGTCAGACTTTTACTGTCTAAAACCCACCTGCGTTCTTTCAGTTAACCTTTGAGATCCAAAGCCACGGTACTCACGGTCTTTCGAACAAACCCGCCATGCTTACTGAAAACGGCCTTACCCCGAGAACTCTACATCTGTCTTCATCAGCACCACATCCTTACGCTCCGAGACTCACATAAGTCTGCACAATATCTAACAAGACACACCTATATAAAGTTCTAACCGTTTTGCAGATCCATATATTCATGCTCACCACTGTTAAAGGCTAAATCATAAGAATAAATATTAATAAACTCGACATCATGTGCTGAAGTCCCGTTCCCTCCAGATATAGCTGCTACATATTAGGTTCCGATCACAATCGGCCTCTAATAGGCGTCTATATACAGTCAGGAGGTCGCCTCTACTGTAATTAGCTTACAGCTAAAGAAAATATATCGCCTTGTTGGTTCAGATCCGCGAACACTTCCAGTAAAGCGATAATACTACGTTTGACTGATGTAGAACTTAGCTGGAAGTGACAAAGGTAAAATATGTACTGTACAAGCTTTGTACTCCAGTTTTACTTCAGTAAGGTTTTTTTATTTGCTATCGGAGGAACGCTTTAAAACGCCAAAAAGCGTGAGATTTTTACCTCAATAAAACTATTTTGGTAGTTACCATCAGCGCATGGAACCGGGCCCCATGACCTTTTAAAAGACCATCCTGGAAACACATCTGTAAAACGCCAATTGGATACATCTCTTAGGAGGCTGTAAGGGAGTCTCCTCGAGCCTATCTAACGGCCCGTTTAGGACCTTGCCGTTGTGAGCGACAGCTAAGCGCAGCAGCGGCGAGCGGTAAGAACAAAAGTATGAAAATGTTTAAAGCACGCCAAGAGACGCCACTCATAGCCGTGCGCGCTCACCTACCGATGCCGCCCCGCTCGCTAAAACCGAAGTGTTGAACGGGCCGTAAGCCTATCTGTGCACAGCAGCGCGTGATCACTGATCGACAGAAACTGAGCCCTTCCTGGGATCATCATAATTTCAACCGAAAGACGTCCGCTATATCACATAGGCCTGCCTCTAGTATCACCACAACGACCAGTCCTGCATTGCCATTCTCTAAGAAAACCGTCGTGAGCGTAGCGCTGGCCCAGCGATGAAATTCAAATAGGTAGATTGGATTTGTAGATATGTAATTTGAATGTACCTATTTGGATTTTGTCGCTGGGCCAGCGCTGCGCTCAAGACGGTTTTCTTAAAGAATAGCACTGCTGCACGTCTCGATCCACCCTAGAACTGGGGAATTCATTAGATAATTTCCCAAACCAACAAAAAAAGAACGTATCGGGGGTACAGTAAATAATATAATAATAATTGTTATTTTTTTTTATTCAGCGTTTCACATAATGCAATTTTCATTAAGTTATATTTATTTACATATTTTGATTAAATTATTATTTAAGAATACAATATCAATATTTAACTTAGTATCAATAAAAAAAAATAACGCTGGGTATCTGGGCGTCAAATATCCAATGCTGGTTTTCAGGTTGAAAACGATGTTGCTGCTCTTTTGATACGTACAATATACGAGTAATTATCTTTTACATGTTCTATTCTATTAGTTAAAAAGTTTGTGACCGCGACAGCAAATACTTCGACTGTATACTAACATAGCATAGCATCAGCCTTATAATGTTCCCACTGCTGGAACTCAGGCCTCCACTCTATGAGAGGGAATGGGCCGTAATCCACTACGCGGGCCCAGTGCAGGTTGGTAAAAAAAAAGTGTATACAAACAATTTTATTGCTTTACCCCATTGATATAGTCAAAATAACTATGCTTTACCCTCTCAGTTTTGTCAATAAGTTGCGTAAAGAATCCATCAAGTATTATCTCTTATTCGAAGTTGACACCTCTGACGCTTGAGTTGCTAATCCAAATGGCACAAACAGCCTTACCATGCATTTAAGAGATTAAAAGTCTACATTAACAGTATACATAACGAATCGCCGCTTCTAGATGCCCAATACCTACTACGATATTTATTTTATTTAGTTTTTTTTTTAATGATATAAACTAGTGCTTGACTGCGATTTCATCCAATGCAATCGTTGATAGCGTCGCGCACTAGAATATTAAAAACCTATTCAACCTACACATTAAGATACCTAAATGCACGTAAGTTGTTCCAGTCCTTCGACGTACGCAGTATAAACGTATACCCAGAGACTCAACCAAGACATATTTATGAAAGGACTGTAATACATAGTCTGATTTACCATACAAGCACCTATTGTAGGCTTAGTAAAGGAAGCGCAAGGCACATAGACTCTACACAGGCCCTCCTTTAAAACCTCCCACAAGGAAGACACTTGCCTTTCAAACTGCCACATCTAGCACAACAGGATCTACATAATAAGCCTCTGGACAGTTATCTCAGCATCCCAGTTCTGAGAGCAACCATATCAGGATGTAACTGTGAGTTCTCTTGCTAAGTTACTCAATGTAGGTCAACCGTTACCGATGCCACCAAGTTATGGTCCAACTGTGGTTAGGGCGGGGCAACTAAACGGACGAAGTTGATAATGTTGCCAGCGTAATTATTGGGTGGGCTGCGGATTGAAAAGTTTATCTTATGTTGTGGATGAGATGAATTCTTTTTTTATTGTTGATAGGTTCGCGCTTGACGCTTCTAGGTTCTACGAAAGGTTCTAGATAAAGTGACGTTTTTTTCATCGACAGTAGGTTAGCGTTTTTATATTTGTATAAAAAACAGAAAGATTTTTTTTGAATGACGTAAATGTGCTTGCCTGCGATCCTGATGTTAAATAATATTAACTAGTGCATGACTGCGATCCCACCTGATGGTAAGCAGTGATTCAATCGTTGATGGCGAAACGCACTAGTTTATTACGATCCTATTCACTTTAGCTTTGAAGACACCTAAATTATAATCGGACAGGAAGACCGCAGCAGGCAAATTGTCCCAGATCTACGATTCAATGTATGTGGTATAAACAACGAGGCGAAACGTTAGAGGTTTTAACAATATACGAGTGGATACTCGCCATACGCAAGTCAGAAACCTTTCAAATCTAGTGGAAAGGAAAACTGTCAAATAACAGAATAAGGATGCACACTCCGAAATGTGACGTCACCGTCATTAAGTTACTTATGTACAAAAGAGATAGCGAGATGGTCCCACCACGCCCCCACTCTTCTTCATACCAATATTTGATAATGTAATTGCCATTTCATTTAATAATTAAATTTGAAGTTGTTTTCAGAAAAGATTTCTTTAAAAGTAAAAAAAATTACATTATGGTAGCGCAAATCAATACACATTTTGTACACTTTATTAGTATTATTTTTTATATTTGTACACTGGTAGCCCTAATCTATCTCTTTTCATTAAAAAAAAAATGTCGTGTGCGATATTATTGTCTATTGTAGGTTCACTTATTTGTATTTTTTTTTTATGGTAGGTAAAATCATCAAATGACAAAGCCCGCCCTTGGGTGAGGTGGGAGATAGTGTCAGACTCTTACTGGCTAAAAACCTACCCTGCTCCTTTCATTGCCTTCATTCCAGTGTCCACATAACCCTTGGCCCCAGAGGTTCACTTATTTGTATAAATGTTGGACTTGCGTTTTTTTTTTTTTTTAACTAATGAAATAATAATTACTTTAAGAACAGTTTACTCGATTACTCAAACTATCTACCACAAAAAAACACAATAAGACAGTCACACAAAATAAACAAAATGCAAACGCATAGTACCAACATAACAAATGCAAAGGCACAGTACCAACTTAACAAATAACAAATCAACATGATCTGAATATGTGATACAAGACAGTTAGCAGACTCACATTGAGGGATCAAAGGCTGTATGTAGGGCGACCGTTACGAGGTATGCGTACTTGTGGGCAGTTGTGTGATGTTTGTTTTGATTGTCTATGGCATATGGATGGCTAGAGAAATTGAAAAGTTTTTTTTTAATAAAAATCATTTATTATCAGACCGGAGTCCATAGCCAATTACAAGAAATCACTAACTGAATTTAAATTAAAATTACAATATACACCGTAAAATTTTAGTCGTTTTAATCCCGTGGAGGGTCGATTCGGTACATGAAACACTATCAATTTGTAAAGAGAAAATTAAAAAAATAAAGTACTTTTTTTTTAAACTTGAATTAGTTTACGCATGTACGAAATTAATTACTTTAAGTAAACGAGGTCAATGAACTGTAGGTAGTTACTACGCAACGACCGACAACTACCTACAAGGTCATTGACTCGTTAACTTAGAAAAATTAATTGAGGGACCTGACTGGATACATTTGCTGCCAAATAGATACTGCAAAAAACATAGAATGTGTTGTGCACCCGCATTTAGTGAAACTCAAAAAAAGTTATAATGTACGAAGTTCCGAAAATTATGGTATGGTTTTAGTCAGTAAAAGTTTGATACGCCCTCCCGCTTCGCCCTAGAGCGGAGAAAGTCATTGGATGATTTGTCAACAGCAAAAAGGATAGGAGGATGTCCCTTTTTCTTGAGCAAGGAAATCACAAATAAATAACTTCTGTCTTAAAGTCTAACACTAGGTGTTAAACTTTTACTGAATAAGGGCCAAATTCACCAAGAAACTAATCGCGATTATATAAAACAAAACGCAGTTTGAGCGCCTAATCGAGATTATAGCTTCATTTTGCGTTTCACCGCTATGAATTAAACCTAGTTTACGCTAAACTCAGTTTCAATTCTTTTGTTGTCGCCCATGTTACGACACGGTTCTTTAAACTAGATTACCCTGAGCTCAGTTTAGTTGAACTGAGTTTTTATATTGAATGGTGAAATCAGCCCTTAGACCCATCAGGCTAGGTTTAAAAAGGGCCACGTCAAATTACAGTATTTAAGACTAATACCGGTAAACAAAAAAAAATGGTAAGAGAAATTGAAAAAGACTCCTTAAGGCCCTCTCATTAAAGTACTCCTTTTTTACAATAGAATGTATCTAATTAACTTGATAATTGATTGTGGTTACGGGCCTTATACCACGTAAAAGTCAGCGACAAAAGAACAGGTTTAACTGCTTTAAAATCCTGACAGGATCACACCCACATCTTTATCAATGTATGTCATCGATTGATTAAAATTCTCTAAGGGTTCCTTAACAACACGAGTTCGGGAACTTCTGGAAAGGAAAACCTAATCTTTGAATACAAAGAGCAACTGAAGAACAAAGGTGTGGTTTTAGGCAACCCAACGTCTAGCAAGTATCCACTATCCATCCTTACGTTGTTTCGGCGGCGATCTCTCGCGCCGGGGCTTGGTTCAAGCCATGCTCCGGAGCGAGGTGGAGTGGCAGGCGGTCGCCTCCTTTTGCGAAGCAGTAATGCTAGCAAAGGAGGAGGCCGACCGCATTAGGCAAAGGCGCACACGCCGCCGCCGCCGCCGGGATTCCGATCCCGATTTCCGGCCACCGTAAGCGCGGGCTCGCGGGCGGTGGGCAATGGGTCTCTCTCTAGGTGGACTCGCTGTCCGTCCGTCCGGTAACAGACCGGTCCGAGCTCAAGTCGTCTACGGCGCGCACTGTTCTCGCGCGCCTCAAGGAGTTGTCAGCAAACTGTAGGGGCCCAGCAGGGCCGAAGCCTACTGGGGCCAAAGGTTATGTGAAAATGTCACCACGGGCCCTGGGACAAAGGCAACGAATGGAAGGGTAGGTTTTTAGTCAGTAAGAGTCTGACACTATTTCCCGCCCCGCCCAAGGGCGGGATTTGTCAATGGATGATTTTACCTACCATAAAAAAAAAATCCTTTCGTTGTTGAAACCTTTACGATTCGGACTAAGCATTTTGCCTCGTCATTTATAGGTACTGCGCACATCGAAGGACTGGAAAAATTTGCCTTCTGCGGTCTTCCCTTCTGATTATAATTTAGGTCTCTTCAAGGCTAGAAGTAATAGGCTCCTAATAAATTAGAGCGATTCACCATCAACGATTGCATCACTACTTACCATCAGGTGGGATCACAGTCAAGTACTAGGTAACATAACTTGTAAGCCACATGTGTTCCTTTAGTTGCATTTCAGAGTTTCAGGGCTACGATAACTGTTTCTAACATTCCTGCAGACTAGTAGTCACACCCATCCCAGACATACTATCAGAAACACTCATACAAATAGATATTTGCACGCACACCTCATGGCCATCTCAGCATATTTTTAGAACCATAACCTATGAATAATTCCAACACAATTCTGACCTTACCAAGGCTTTCTATTCACTATAAGTGTTAAACAAAACAAGTTTGTCTAACGTCAAGACTAAGATCCGTGCTCACTGAGTCACAGAGTTCCGTGACGAACTGGGCTAAACAGCACGAATATAGTTGACGTCTTGACGAAATATGTCAAAATATAACAGTTTTTTTTTTTCTTAATAGAACTACGTTGTTCGAGGAAATCGTGGTTCTAAAACTTCTAATCCGTTATGATGCAATGGTTATGTGCGTGGTTCGTTCGTGCGTGCTGTAAAGACCCAATAGTGATAGTAGATTTGAATGGAAATGTTTTGTGAATGAATTTGCCTGTTACTTGTAATTTAGTAATGGCTCATACGGGTCTGCGTTCAAAAATAACCAGAGTAGGGTAGAGTCGCTACTCCAACCGTCCAAAAAGTCTTCGATTTGGAACCCAAGGTCGTTCTTTTATAACTCCAGTAGCTACTCTAGAGTTAACCCAACTAACTCTTAACTCCGAGCAGAGTAGGTTGGTGTAAGCCGTCAAAAATGTCACTTGCGTCACATTAACAGTTGAACTCGACTTTCACATTAAAAAATTCGAGTGTAGATTTAACTCTAACCTCAAATTTGAACGCAGGGCAGTGCAGGCTTTATGTCTATCATCATGGTAACCATAAGCCTCGTCCTAAGTATTGCTCCATCGGCCGATGCTGTTCTTACTACAGCTCTCACCAAGTCCGTGTTTGGAAGGCCTTCCGCAGTTCAAGGGGCTACCCCATGAACTGCGGAAGGCCTTCCAACGCCACGTGTCTTTGGGTACACGATCATACTTCTGAATCTTTTAGCGCTTATGTCTATGCACATGCTTATAGAAAACTTCAAAATATTCAACAGCTGGTTCTATGCAATGTTTCTCAGATAAATTACTATTTAATACTATGTAGGTATGTCCCTGTGTAGAGTCAAGGTTAAAAGGCTGCAGCTCCTTGTTCATTTGCATCTCATTTGAATGAAAGCTCGATTGTAACTCACTTGACATATTGCAGCAACAATCACTGGAAGGATGACCAAAACAAAGTTGATAAGTAATTGTCGTGGGATATATCTAATTTTTCCCACTTCTGACTTTGACTCAGTAGTTGTAGACTTGTGAACGCCACAGAAATCTGATCGATAAGTTAAGTAATGAACTGCTAACGACAAGAATGTGTTTCGTAGCTAACACGCAACCAACTTTCGTACGCATAATACAACGACCTTTGGCCTAGAACTTGATACTTGAAACAATCTGCCCGCACACTCTTGTGCAATGATGCTCTGAGTGGTGTGTTGGCACGAACCAAGTAATTGTGAACCAATAAAATAATACCTTTATGTGTTTGATAAATAATCATAGTAATGCCAATAAGTTATTCTACAGCCTCTTAAGTTACACCATCATCGTAAACGATTTTATTATTAAGTAAATTGTATTTCTCTTGCTCTCTCATTTCTCCAACACGTGTCCATCCAATGCTAAGTGTAATTCTTCTACATTTCACTTCTTTTTACCCAGTCTTGAGCTTCCTGCATTCAAGCCTTCCCTCTTTCTTTCTTATGTCTATTTCTTTCGTAATCAGTCTACGCTTCTATGGCCAGTTCTGCATCTTTATTCCAATGCTATTATCGGGAAGATCGTCCCGTTTAAATCATGATTTTCCTGTCCCCATAATAATAGATTATATGATAATGTATTATTTCATAGGTAACTGTTTTGTGTGTGTTTTTTTTTCTATTACTCTTACATACAGTGTCCACATCTCTATTTTTTCTAACTCTCTCTTCGCAGGTATGCTAGTAAAGATTGCTATAGAAGTAAGCATCACTTCCGTACTATCTGTGTACATGAATAGTTAAATAAAACTATTTGCTATAGTTAAAAATCATCGTCACTCAAGTTGAACCATCATGGCGGTGGACCTTGAATGCGCAGTAACTGATTTTCGGGTCTCAACCGAAGCGAGGGGCTGTGCATAAACATAGCACATAGTTCAAGTTATATATCGTGTACTATAACTGCAGTAATATAGTAGAATAAATACTCATTTCTTTCAAATACCACCGTGCCAACCCTACCCAACCGATCTCTATCCTCAGTAGTGATAGAAGAAAATGTCTGTTAGAGTTGTATGCCGCTAAGTATATGTTGCAAGATTGGCAATAAACTTGAGGAGGTCGGGCCCCGTCCGGTATGTGGGTCGACCGTAACCGTTCTCCGCGCTGCGCCGACGCACCGCGCTCGCGACACTATTCTGATGCGGATATTAACATTATTTTTGTTTTTTTTTTTTTAATATTTGTGATAGTAGTAAATAGGGTATCGTAAATATTGAAAAAGGAATAAGGACAATAATACCATTGAATGTCTGGAACAATTTGCCTACTACGGTCTTCCCGTCTGATTATAATCTAGGTGTCTTATAGGATAGAGTGCTTAGGCTCTTAATAAACTAGTGCGCCTCACCATCAACGATTGCATCATTGCTAACCATCAGGTGGCATCGCAGTCAACACTAGTTTATACCAATTAAAAAAAGATTAGAAGAGTGTAGGCCTAAAAAGCATTTTACCGCCAAGGCTAAACCTCTGTGGTTCTATATGAAAAACATGTGTTGAAAGAACCTCCATGGAAGACAAAATTTGTGTTGTTTCTGGGTTTTGATCATGATAACACGGTATAGTTCGCGGCAAATAAGTTGAACCATCTGCTATGGTTACGCAGCCCCCACCTCGATTGAGACCCGAAAATCGGTTACTGCACATTCAAGATCGACCGTCATGATGGTTCAACTTGTGTGACTAGGACTATAACCGATTTTTGGGGCTCAATCGAAGTGGGGGACTGCGCGTATCCAAAGCAAGTGGATCAACTTATTTGCCGCGTACTATATCTGTTTTCAATGACGTATATCTAGTTATAATTTGAGAGAAGACGAATACAATGTTTGCATGCATTTTTTGTCATGCTAACTATCGTGAAGAGAACCTCAGGGTTGATGCCAGCATCTGTACTGATGATAACCGTGATATAAGAGAACCTTCTTTTATTGATAGGCTCGCGTTTGACCACTGTTTCACCTGATGGTAAGCGATGATGTGGTTGATGATGGAGCACGCTTACCTAGAAGTAACCTATTCACTTTTGACTTAAAGGCTCCTTGATCATGTTCAACAATGGACATCCACTGCTTGCAGTACCTGCTGCCACTACCCTTGCAGTCTTGAAAAGCTTCTACAATTCCCTTGAAATATAATTATGTATATAAGTTTCAAAAAAAAGCTCTTCAAAACCAAACAATTAAAAATTTTCAACCGGTTTCAACCAAATGTTATCATTAACTTTCATTTAAATGATAATAATTATCATTTAAATAAACCATTGCAATGATTCATTTATTTATTTAGCGTCATAATTATAAAACATCGCTGAAGTCTGAACAGACCATTCGATTTTCCTGTAAGAAAAAGATCGTACGCAAATACAAAATGACGTGCGTCTTTTTTCTTTTTTAATTTGACTTTAAATATTATACAAATACGTCAGAGGTAGGAAACGGACATTTGTTGGGTAGAAAAAGAAGGAAGGAAGACAGAATTGTAGAAAAGTGCCGTATAAAAAGGTTATTGGTCCAACGTCATACAATCTGGACTTGCGCATTGCAAGTTATTACGTCTTTAAACAACCGCAAAATGTTAGAACATACTCAAGTGTGACGCAAATGGAAAAATAAAAACACCAAAAAAAAAATTTGCATGTTATCTTCACATCTTTTGACGGCACGATTAGGGCAATAGTTGAGCGATTGACTGCTAGGCTGCGAGTTCGCGGGTTCGATTCCTGCAAGGGACAAATATTTGTATGGCCTACTGACAGGTGGTTCGGGTCTGGGTGTCTTGTGTATGTGAGTTTACATGTTTGTGAACGCATCCACCATATAGAAGTAATTCCTAGTGTTATGTTCAAAAGTTTAAAAACAAGATTTTTCTTCGAGAAGTCCTGATTCTCTAAGAATATGTTTAAAAAAAAATTGATTGATTCTAAAACCGACGAGTTCAAAGTTGTCTGGAATTTTGCGATTTTTTGATAGTTGCAGTAACTCATTAAAACATCATATTCTAAGACATGGCAAATCGTCATTTAAGTGTCAAAAATGCAGACAAAGTAGTTTTTTTTTTCAACAATTTGTAAAAAAATAATAGATATATATTATTTAATAAATAACTGCTTATTATTCACTTTTTATCAGAAACATTACAAATTATCAAAAAATTGAAGATATCTTTTTTACTTTCAAACCGTTTTTATAAAAAAAATGCGTTCTAGAATACGGCCGCAGTCAAGTTTTACGCACGAAACGACATTTTGACTATTTGAATACCATTTAGTAGCTTTTCAAAGTATTAGAGTCTCGTGGAGAATACACACTGTCTTCAAATCTAGGCCATCATCATAAGTGGTTCCTTGAACTTAGTCATAATGAAAAGTAGGTTTCAAAGGAGCATTGTTCGTCAAATATTTTCAGTTTTCTATTGTGATTTTTGCTTCTAATTTTATGCCTTGGCTATGTGTATATGCCTTTGTTTTTAAGCGTGTCAGTTTAAAATAACAGGTTTATATTTTGAGTTTTTGAATGTGGTAATTAATCTATTTTTAAATCTCTGCTGAGAATCAGTGTAAAAACTACTTGAACTAAACGTATTAATACATCTTATTCTGAGAAAGAAATATTTAAATGAATATTGGAATTTTGTACCAATGTAATGTGAGATTTTTTTTTTATTAAATAGTCACGGCGTCCTCACCTTCCGCATGACCCAGGTCCTCATCGGAACTGGTAAGTTCGGGATGTTCTTGCACCAGATTCGTGCGGAAGAAATGCCAGGATTGAGTTTTTAGTCAGCAAAAGTTTGACACTACCTCCCGCTCCGCCCAAGGGCAGGACATGTCTTTGGATGACTTTCCCACATAAAAAAATACATACATACATACATTTCACGTTTATAATATTAGTAGGAATAGTGTTATGTGAAGCTCTTGTTCACCACTAATGGCACATAAACTAAACAAACCCTCTAAAATTCTATAAATTAGATATAAAAAATATATTACTGATTTTTATTGCCTTTGAATTATACGACAGCACTTATCCGAAGATTTATAGATATTTTTACAAGTCTTTAAGAAAATCATTTCCATACGATGCTTTAAGCAAATCAGACTGATTATATAATTTGATTACTAATTAGTAACGTATGTACAAAGATATTGAAGAAGAATTCGCCTATGACATTTTATTTGTGTTAATTAAAACTGAATAATTTATTACATTGTCGAGGATTTTATTGGAAGAAAAAAAAATCTTTTCAAATCTTTTAAAATAATTTAATAATAATTTGCCGATATAGAGATACTCTTCATTGTATACCACAATGAATAATAAAAGTAAAATATGTTTTTTAATTATATACGAGTAAGTCATCGACTTACATTCTATGTGATAGACAAGATCGTTTATGGAAATTATTTGTCACAATACTGAAACGATAAAACAAAAGTTCGCTGCAGCGCTAAATTGTCATTATGACGTCTAACAAAACTTTTAAAACTTACAGCGCTTATATTATACTGCAAAACTGCACTAATGTCATCAAGTCAAGTTGTACGGCATGCAATACATGTAAGTCAAGCAAAGTGATTGTACGGCATGCCCAATCTAGTGCGTAGTACATATATATCGATGGTATAAGTAAATAATAATAAAATAACATTCAAATATGTTTAAGTACAATCACATAAAAAAAGAAAGCTATAAATATAAAAAATGCCAAAAACACTGGTAGTATAGCCAAATTGATTGCCTAAGCAGGTCTTCGGGCGGTCACGTGAAAATTCTAGATAGGTACTGACGTCACGCACTTAATTAGCACTAGTAATTTAGGCAATGACTATATATACGTGAATTAATTTGAAAACAAAAAACCACACCCTAAATTCAATTGTAATATCTATCAATCCACTTTATTTTTAGAATACGTGTTTAGATAACAACATCCTTTTATTATTTAAACAGTACTAAGAATTAAAATAAACAATCTAATAATGTACGCGCACGTTTCTTTGAAGCAATATAGGACAATATCCGTACTATAACAAAAAGGAACCTTGAACGATTGTATAAATCATCATGGCGCGCGGCCGTGGGCGTAGCGCGACGTCACAGCGGCCACGTCACGTGACGTCACGCCGAGGTCAACGAACGACCGCCAGTTTATTTTGGCGCACATTCTACAAAAAATGCCGGCGCCATCTTGTATTTCGCATTTCGCAATGTATCTTTCCCGCTGCCGGCTTTTCAGCGTTTTATTTGATTATTGATCGATTAATTTTATAAACTGTTATTGTAATTGATTATTTCGGGATTTAAATTAAAAATTGATTATATCTAGAAGTTAATTTCGTTTACATTTCATGTAAATAAACGTTAGTAAATAAAAATCTATCTGTTCACAAGTCGTTACACTAAAATAGACTTACAAATGTGTTTATAGCTCCCAAAATAAGTTATTATTGGAGTGTTATGCAAACGAAGCTGGTGAACGTATAAAAAAATAATTACAACGCAAAAAAAGTCCTTGCGAAACTTGCCAAACTGGCTCTGACGTCATAATAGGAGTTGCAGATTTTTTATAGTCGCCGAAAATATTTGACCGGGCGACGAACTCAACGTAGCCAGCGACCCTGACCATCGAGCCACTTGTGACGAAATGTGACGAAATGTTACTATTTGTGACGTGTGGAGAATGATAATTGTGGAGTACGTGACAAGAGGAGAGTCGCCTAATTGATGTTTCGGAGTAGTTTTCTTGGAATAATTTAAGTGATGACGCGGAATGGAAGGATGTTAGGAGTTGGCTATTTGTTCTTATTTGTTTATGGTAATTTCAACTTTTTAGAATTAGGGAATTAGGGTTTTCAGCCTCGATCTATTAAACTGTGAAAAACAAAAATCCAGCTAATTCTTAATCTGTATAAATTACTTAAATAGTAAATGGTAAGTCATTGGCAGTTCAGGCCTATCCTGGCTTGTACCAGTAGGCTGTTGTAGTGTTGTGCCATATTAATAACCAGTTCCATACCAAATACTTACTTTGGCGTTTTTTGGGGTTTCCTGCGAAGTTTACGAGGCCGTCAACCCGTCATTTGACTTCTTCACCACCTGACGACCTGACTAATCTACAAAACATTTCAAAAGCTTTGAGATTCTTTATTTGCTGATCGTTTAGACGCTAAATGGAGAACGTGCAGTGTAATACGTATCTTCATTGACTTTTTTTTGTTGCAATTATGATTTATCGCATAGCTATCTACTTAAATATATATAGATTCGTGTGAGTAAAATTTTATCATTAGACAAGAGCTTCTTGGAATAAGTATCATAAGTACCATTCTAGGGCTTGGTCTAGTTTTATCCAAATCTGATCAGCCTTTTGAGCGTAAAAGAATAATAAACTTAGTATTCAAAACAAATTCATTTAAAAAAGCGAAGGTTCGAATGTGTACTATAGATTTATCTATGTCTTTACAAAAGTTCGCTTTTTTAATGTTTTTGGCTTGGATACTAAGTATTTTAAGCCATGTCTTCGTATGACTAGTTAATTTGTTTACCATTAGAATATACAAGTATGTACAACCATTTTACTGAAATCGCGCCTGGTTCAATGATTCCACATATTGTTTAGTTGCGCAGACACTTGAGATACAAAAACACTACACCACTAGGAAATCAATTTGCGAATGTTTAAAACATTCCCGCCAAGAAACCCCTTTAGCTTTATAACATTAGTGTGATTTCATTTATAAAAATAAAGTCATTTTAAAATCAATCAATCAGTGCAGTGATTGGAAAGAGGTAGGTAGATATTTTGATTCCGCGTTTGTTTATTTTTTTTAGTCTACGGAAGCAGCGGAGTTTTCGTTTAATTTTCCTCATTCCTACATTTTTTTATTATTTTTAATTGTCTATTTATTTCCGATGCATTTTGAATAGAACTTCCTAGCTAATTCTTAAGCTAAACTCTATACTATTCAGAAGCCTATAATCTAGGAGAAAAACAGATACTTTATTTTATTAAGGCGAGAAACCATCAAAGGGTGATTCTTTGAAACCGAGACAATGTCTCATTCATCTGACCTAGGTTTTCGTACCTATCTATTTCGTGTCGTCGCCTCTGGGCGCAAATGAGTGCCTTTGATACATTTATTGATCGGGGAAAACTAATTTGCAAATAAAAAAATCAAATGGAAAAAAACCACTAGACCAGATGAATGGGACATTCTCTCGGTTTCATTCTTTGAAACCGAGACTGGAGTTAACTGGGAGGCGTGTTAGACTTTTACTGTCTAAAACCAATCCATGTTCATTCAATTGCCCTTTACGTTCCTGGACCACGATAAAACTTTCTAACAATCCCGCAAACTATTTCGTGTTTTACGTTATTTTACTAAGTACTTATGAAACAAAAGAATTTTCTAATAAATGCGTAACAAAACACATGATAATGATACGTCATAAAACAACCAGATAATTAATAATAATAATAGTTCTAACCACCGGATCGTATCATGCCGTGCATGTCAGCTGACCATCATTTAGATCTAGTCCGGAAGACCGCCATTTTATAGATATTTGCTAGGAACCTCATTATTGTCTATGGATAGTAAGAGGGTTGCACATTGGGTGATTCTAGAACATTTTAATTAAATGTCAATTTAGGTATCTACTTATAGTTAGCAAGTACTTTTAGTAATGCTGAATAATGTGCGTATGTTTTGAAATAGATGCATGTATTCGTTGTAAACCAAGTAAAACGAGATTTTTGTGCAAAAAAAAAAAATGTTAGACGGATTTATTAGACTTAAAGTAATGCCATAGATTTCAATGTATTTAATTGACGAAATTTTATTTACAAACGTAATACAAAGGGCTGAGAGCAAAAATTGATGGCCCAAAAGAAAACGTGCTTTAGATACTTAGTCTAACATGTTTTTTGTATTTAAAATATTTCATACCAATTCTATTCAACTCCAACCAAAATGATTAAATTCTTCACAGAAGGCAAGCCCCCGAGTTCAACGTCTTTATGATCTATAGTCCAAAATAATTGCGCATCGTGGTGTAACCTGAACATGAACCTACCCCACGTGGACACATGACTCACATTCTTTACGAAAGTACCAAAATAAATGCGTAATTTCCTAAATACTATAATTAAAGGGGCGCCGTTTACGAACAAATAGTTACAGGTCATTAAACTTAGGTATTTTCGTTTAAACTAGTTGCTAAGTACCTAAAACAGGTGGTATCTACCTTTAGTATTAATTAATACCTCATATTGTTGGGTTCAATACCATCTGCAGTTTAGTGACACACGGAAAATACTGGCAACGAAGGAATGTCGTATTATTTTTAAACGAGTGGCTTGTCTATGGAAACCAATATGGCGCTTTAAAGTTTTCCCACGCAAATACTATTGTACGGGTGGGATTGATATTTTATACGTTTGGGTAGCATATGTACTATAATAGCAAGTCTGTTCCATAATAAATTCTCTAAATATTATAACTTTTAAATGTCTTCACTTAAAAACGAAATATAAACCATAACATCTATTATGAATAACACGAATAACAATCACGAATGATTTATTCAGTTTATATTAACTTAATGACCAGATGACAAATGCTTTTTAAGTTAATATCATTATTGTCACACCAAATAGCGTCAAAATCAGTGATTACCACCTTTTAAATTACTTACAAAACGTATATAAGTACAGTAGATTTACTAGACATTATTATTCATTATTTTTTTATTGGACAAAAAAAAAAGAAAACTGATTTTAAAAAAAAGTTTAGGTCAACGCTATAGTCTATTTTTTGTATCTTCTAAATACCATAGACTGCTTTATTGATAAGACAGTAATTAGAATACAAAACCACATAAAAAATGTGATGCAGATTGTCTATAAAAAAACAACAAATCACTGTGAACAAGCAGGAAAGCGTCGGATGGAACATTTCTTCCTAGTTTCTTGGTTCCGTGGCCGTTCCAATTTAGCGTTCATTCCCCCGAGTCGTGAATACTCGCGATTTCTCCGTCACTTGTGTGGCAAATATATTAATTATATTCAGCCTTGTCTATTGGTACGACAATGCTGATTTTGCACTATAATTTTTCTTTAACGATCTGTTTTTGCTTTTGTTTATGGTATTATGTAATAATGTTAATGTTAGTTTGTTGTCTTTTGTTTAAATATGGTTTAAATAGAATGGGCTCTTTAGCGCTTTAAGAAAGTATTTCTTTTCGTCTTTCTAATTTTAATAGATACTAACATGTGCAAATCTTGAAGTCTTTTTCTCGTCATTTACTTACTGTTTGGGGTTATTATACCCATCATACCTACCTCATAGTTCATGTCAGGATAAATGGGGCCTCTCCTAAAACCGAAGGTAACTCCCGTAGCCTGCACGCTACTTCATCACGAACGGGTTGGTGACCGGCATGACCGGACAACCAGCTCGTCTCCGGTCACTGGTGACGACCGCTAACCATCAACACTCGACTATTTGACAGCCAAAATGGTTGAACCCGCTTCTCATGACTAATTAGATAGGAAATTTTGAATAGCAATAGAGCGAGTTGGTTTAAAGATGAGAGGTTCCGTAGGTGTTTCTGTTATTTTGAATTTGCAAAGTGTACGTTAAACGTTATAACTTTTTAATAAACCAGGATTATGCTATCATGATGATGTTTAAAATTTATCGGTCGTGTCATTTTATCTATAAATCTATTACAAAAATTATTCTAAAAAAAAAGCGGTTTCTGTATTTCTCCATATTTATGCACCTATAATATAAACATAATTTTTAATTAGGACTAAATAAAAAACATTTCTTTTTGGAATATGTGCACCACTTTTTATTAATATTTTTCAATTTAAAGATTACATCGGCTCCATCACACCTACTCCATTTTCTTTACATTCAACTTCCGTTCCAAACTTAAACCAATTTATTTATTTCTTTTAATTTATAATAAAACAATTCTACATATACTAGCCTATAAATAATTGTCTTCGTTGATTAAAGTCTAGAGATACAGAACTGAAAGGAAACGAAAGTGAACCACAAGTTAAATCATAAATACGGAATCCTAAATAGTGCGGAAACTCTTCTTACAAGCTGTAGATTTTTTAATCTATCAGATAATTATCACCCATAAAACTAGAATAGATACATGTTTTGCCACTTCCTTTGCTGTTTCGCAATCAATTATTTTTTTCATACTCAATTTAGGGGACAATTAATATCTGTCAAATTAATCAGTTTATTTACGACTGTTTTTATTTAATGCATGTCCAAAATGTTTTGACGTTTCATCTTGGCGCTGCTTGATACGGAAAAGAGAAACGTCACTGTCAATTTCCATAGATTAAGCTTAGTTTTTGGTTTTGCCGCGTGCTAAGTTACACTGGTTATTCGTATGACATGTCAATCAGTATATGAGTTCCCATACTAAAACAGGTTTTTAGTATTTTTATTTATTTGGAATAATAACTAATGATCTGAAACTATACGATATCTGTCATGTTAGTTGAGAGGAAACTCTGGCCAAACATAATTCATTCACGTGATAGTCATAAAACCTGTTTTTTTTTTAATCCTAGCTTCTGAACATATTATATATTTATCATATTGTATTTTTTGCGCCTCTCGCTTTTAAGGTAGTACATTATCCGTAGAACTTATATGTATTATGTTATAATTGAGATTAATGAGAACACCTTCATTAATAACAACGATTGCGATCTGAAGAACTTGTGTAAACTCTAACCGCCTTATTCCAAAACGCGATCTAAAATAGTTCCGGGACTATTACTAGTTTTAATTGGCATTAAACCTAATAATAGTCCCGGTAATACATTTAGATCGCTTTTAATTGGTATTTTTATTAATAATCCCGAAAACTCCATTTAGATAGCGTTTAATCGGGATTAAACCTAGTAATAGTCCCGGAACTATTTTAGATCGCGGTTTGTAATAAGGTGGTAAGAAACAGCCAAAATCTTAAATCACTTTGTTACAGTACCTCTGAAAAAGGACCTAGCGGTTTTTCTTATCCAACCTCAATTTTAAAGAGTAAGAATAACTATACCGCTACATTTTTCTTATCATTTTTATTTTTCTTTTTCTAAAGGGATCATATTTTAAATGTTGTCATTGATGGTGTAAGTACCAAGAAAAAGGAATCCATCTCCTAACTTAAAGACTTCAAAGACATTGTTGTAAATCTGTCTTCAGCAATCCCATAAAATAGGTCTCTCCAAAATGACGCCACTCCTTCCGCATCCATTCACTCCCTCATTCACATTCATCATTCAAACATTCACTTTAGTTCACACGTTCACGATTGATATCAGTCCGTGTGATATCGCCTTAATTACTCGCGGGTCGATGACCGAGACATAAAAAGTTCGCGCCGAGTTTAATGTCTATGGTTCGACCACGTGCGCGTTTGTTTATGTTTGAGCGCGGGAAATCGTGTTTGTGTTTTTTGGTGTTTAGTTATTTGATAATTTAGTTTCAGAAGTGATTAGGACTTTATATGTTTAGGTATATCGTATTGTGCATTATTTATGAGCACTAATAATGGAAATGAAAAAAAAATATCTACACTTGTTTTATAAATGTTTGTTCCTTATAATACTACCCATTATAAGGTTGTAAATTAAATATAATATAGTGCGTTGGGGTAAGACCGGCGCTGGGGTAAGAACATATAAATCAAAAATCTCACTTATTTGGTTACATATTTTAAAACTAGTTACATTGTACGGTGGCACGTCATTATGACGTGGCACGCAATGTCGGTAGCATTCGAAATATAGCTAAATATGTGAGATATTTAATCTATACGTTATTAACCCAGCATCGATCTTACCCCAACGCACCTTAATTCATTATTCCTCAAGAGGACGCCGGCGTCCGCACACCTATTGTCTTTCTATTGTGTCTCTAATTACGGTATTCAACAGGTGGACTTTAAAAGAGACTGACTCCTGAGTTTTGTTTCGGTGTTCTGCTCAGGGTAGTCAGCTAGGAAATACCAATCTTACTAGATTGGACTCACGAAAAAATTGACGTGTAATTATTTTTTTTAAACCTATATGTAAAATAAATAAAAAAATCTTATCATGAAAAGGGAAGCCAAAGAAGAGATCTATGGATAATGTGAGAAGAGAGACATGAAAGAAAAGGGATTTAGTGATAGTGTGACGGGTGACAGGACAGAGTGGAAGAAAAACACGTGTTGCGCCGACCCCAAGTAGTATGTGATACACAGAGACAGGAGGAAGAAGAAGAAGCAACAGTCATATTTGAAATTCTACACCGCGTTCTTAAAGGTATGTTTCTCTATACAAACTTCTGGCAAAAGCTAGTCTTCTAAATATCTCTATTTGCACTATTATCACATTTCAATAGTCGATTCTCCTCAAGCCGCGTAACATCTTTCAATTCATCTATTTGATGAAAAAGTATAGGCAATTGACGAATTTAACTCCACTTCCAAAAGCATTGCACCTTTGGTCCAAATCAAGTCGGAGACTCCATATCAAAAGGCTACGTAATTAATCACTAATTTTAATTAACATTACAGTCGTCAGTGCTATTCTAATGTACATACCCACAGCACATAGAATGTGCGTAAAGTAAAAAAAACACCACTAATGTGGCATCTATGGCTCTGGTTACTGGCTCTTAATTCGAAGTTGACGGCACAACGCCTTATTAGAAAAGTATATTTATAAAAAGATACGTCAGAATGCGCTTTTCCTACTTTTGTTTAGGGTGAACAGGCTAGTTGATGTCGTAGATAAGTTTTTTCTTTTATATCTATATCTTTATTTCATCAAAAACATTATAGTACATGATGACAATTAATATTAATATAATCTTTTCCAGTGTACAAAAACTACAACAAATTGGTGGGTGAGGTGCTGTATTCCTAGCTAGGTTAATATAATAACCTGTGTTAAGGAATACAGTGCCGATCCCCAAGGATGGAAATAATGTAATCGTACACATTGCACATGCTTTATAATACATTATGATCTGCTATAAATCTTGTTAACACAATAACAAAAGTAACTAATTAAGGTATTTCTCTTTTTCATAACATGGTTTAAAACTAAAATAAAAGCACAATAATAGGTAAATAAAATAAAACAATAGGGTAAGTACATTTTCTTTTATTAATTAGACTTTGCAAGTTTTTTAACAGAATAACTAATGAGGTTGAGATTTCGTTAATAACTTACCTAATACATTCTTTAATTGAATGGTACGTACATACGTGGCTAGTCCATAAGGTAGATACTAAAAGTATCTAGTTTACGGACTAACCACGTATGTGGATAGCAAAACAAATGAACATACAAGATAGTCCAAGTTCAAATATTTAAAAATAAACTAAAGCTTACTACTCACGGACACGTAGCTTCATAGACGCGTATTTGTCATTATACGCTTGATGTACTGCTTCTTACATTTTCATCATCACAGGTCTAAGCTGTGAGAAGGCATACACCAAACGTATATTGATAAATAGGTACGCGTCTATGAAGCTACACGACCGTTGTCAATAGGTCTAAGCCTAAATATTTACCAACTCCTTTATTCTAGTAATCAGAACAGACAAATCCTCATAACAAAACCACTTTATAGAAAAAGCGATAAACGTGGAAGGTTTATTTATATAACTAAATGCTGCCAGCGTTTTCACCCGCGTGGTAGTAGAAAAATATCCCAAAGAAACATGGTCTGTCCATGTCCAAAGTTTTATCGAAATCTGTTCAGCTGTTCGAGCGTTAAGAAGTAACAAACACACACTCATTAACTAACTTTTGCCTTTATAATATTAGTGTGATTTGCACCCATGCCAAGTCGCAGCTTCATAGATGCTTGGTGTACGACTACGTGAAGCTTACATACAATACTATGAAACTTTGCCGCCGCGTCCGTTGACAGTAAGGCCGTGTTTACGGAGGCACGGCGCGTTGGGGGTTTCGTCGTACATTGCAGCATCGGGCCGCGTCATCGCTCGCGCAAACAGTACAAACATATGGCATTGTACGACGGACCGCCCGATGCGCCGTGCAATGCGCCGCGTCACCGTAATCGAACACTTAGGCATAGAATACATTTCAAATTAGACATTCCAAATCTAAATTGTCAAAAACCTAACGATTTGTCAACTACAACCTTCAAGCAAGCAAACAAACTCGGCCACTCACGACATCAACACTTGGTGTACCCAACCAGCGCATAGTATTCCTTTAGGAGATGTGTGCCGGGTTCGATGGCCGGGGCCACGTGGCGAGCTCAACACCCCGGCTGCTCGCAAAAACACAGGGAACACTACACTGAATCACTGCCATCCGACGGCAGTGGTAGGGTTGCCACGCACCTAGAATAGGGTTTTGTTTGTCTAGGAAAAATGAGGGGGGATTTTGTAGAATAGGTTTGATTTTTTGTATATTTATCAATAAATATACAAAAATAGATACTGATTATGAAAACAATATTAAAATTGTTAGTATAAGAATCAAAATATAACCATTATAAACAAATACATATATTTGTCTCTCTCGCCGAGGTGACGTTTTCTATGGCGGCCGTACCTACCGGTATCATGGCATTTGACGTCAAAGACCATGTTGGACTTTTTTTTTATTAGCACCTTCGAAGCTTTATAACTACATTGTTGATGGTTTTTTTTTCATATTTGTTTACCACAGCTAAAAAGTATTTAATTTGGCAAACAAAAATTCTATTGTCTAGCTGTCCCCATCAGTTTCACTCTCATCTTTGGTTATTACTCCATTTTTTGGGGGGGTCGTAGCATAATGTTATTTAGCCTATACTGTTCGTCATGTACCTGACTATCTGATACCGATTTTTTTTTTAATCCTTCTAGTAGTTCCAGAGATAATCGTATTTAAACTAGAAAAAGCTTTTTTTTTCTATTAAATTAAATATACTATCTTTTCATACATCGCCATCTAGTTCCGAACTAAGCAGAGCTTATGTCATGAGTACTAGGCATGTGACAAACATACATAATTATAATATTTATTTCTAAATACATAAATAATTATAGATAAATTACACCCAGGCACAGAACAAATAGTCGTGCTCATTTTCACGAACTTGTCATGGGTGGGAATCGGACCCAAGACCTCTGGCATAGTTAACTAATACTAGAAACTACTAAACCAACAGGCGAGTCAAAACATAAGTATTGCGTTTGACCACTATCTCACCTGATGGTAAACGATGATGTAGTTGACGCTAAAGCACGCTTACTTAGAACTAAATTATCAGCTTTTGAATACTCGCGGTATTTGTAAACCCAAACATACTTAATATGAATTCTAAGTAGGATATGAAGAGAAAAACCAGACCCTAAGTTCTGGTTAGAAAGCCGCTTTGTTATGTCTAAACTCAACAGAGCAACTTTCTATTGGTGATTGTTAAAAATAAAAATTATACAAGAATTATGATGACATTGA
Organism: Leucania comma; assembly: GCA_958295575.1. Lineage (NCBI taxonomy): Eukaryota > Metazoa > Arthropoda > Insecta > Lepidoptera > Noctuidae > Leucania > Leucania comma. The sequence goes on from OY282483.1 coordinate 7,774,823, forward strand.
CATGCGTTAACGAAATATCACGTAAAAAATCCAAACTTGTTTTCCTCGACTACTATTATTATATAACATAGCCCTTTAATAGTCATAGTCATAGTAGTCATTAAAAAAAAAAAAAAAAAAATTACAATGTCAAACAAAAAAGAAAATACACGAAAACAAATAAATAAAAAGTCAAGTTACAATAAAATAAGTCCAAATTAATATTTAAAGTCAAATTAAATTAAATCATAAATTCGTCAAAAGAATAAAAAGCTTGCTCGATAAGCCATTTTTTCAGACGAGCTTTGAAGCTGCCTATAGTCGGGGCACCAGAGATAGCCTCAGGTAGTTTATTATACACGTAATAGAGGATATATATCCATAATCCATCTTTCATTCTATGCGGACGGCGGGTAATAGGTAGCTCGCCGTCCGCCTGTCCGGTAACCGACTTGTCCAAGCCTAAGTCGTTTACGGTGCGCACTGTCCCTGCGCTCCTCAAGGAGTTGTCAGAAAACTGTAGGGGCCCAGTAGGGCCGAAGCCTACTGGGGTCAAGGGTTATGTGAAAATGAACCCGGGGCCCTGGAAGCCCGAAGGCCCGAAGGCCCGAAGGCAATGAAAGGAGCAGGGATTTGTCATTTGATGATTTAAAAAAATCTTTCATTCTATATATTTTTAAAAGCGACAAAATCGTCAAGTTCATTAACCTGTACCTACGTGGTATTACAATACTCTCGCGTGCTAACCCTGGCATACCAACATGAGATCACGTCAGCAGCATCCACCTGTAGCTGACCTGTTAGCTGATGACATCATACCGATATCTATTGTTTATCTCTGTACAATCTGTTATCGAATATATTGATGACAGTTTTTGGTGGCTGCCACTTTTGCATTATCTCTCGACTGTCAGACTGTCTGCATGTCGGTACTTCTTCATAGAAAACGGCTTATTGGAACTGTGCTTCTAGCTTCTGACGCTTCATAGGTGCCCAAATGCTTATGCAGATTTTTTGTATCTAAGATAGTCTTCAAAAGATTATTTAGCATAATGTTCTCTGCTGGGGCTCTGGCCTTCTTTTCTAGGAGCAGGAATCGGATGTAAGCTACCACGTGGACCCAGTGTGGATTGGTGAATGTCACATGACTTCGATTTTTGGCATGCCGCTTTCCTCACGATGTTTTCCTTCACCTTTTGTACCCACAACCTACCAATCACATCTTTAAGACAGCTGTCCAAATTTTTTTTAATGATTATTCACTTTCAATTTACTTTTTCACGTAGTGAGATCACTTTTCATTCTATTTTCTTCCTACATCTATAATCTATCTTTGTTGTATCGCGACAATAGTTTATGAAATATCTATGACTTTTTTGTCTTTGGTTAAGAAACAATAAAATGTTAAGATATCCTTAATGTACAGTATCCATTTAACGCCGCCCTACTCAATTGAGCACTGGAACATTTTGCAGTTGGGGGTACTTTTAATTTTTTAAAGGATTTGTTTGTTATTTACCGCTTCTGTGTATCAAGGGGTTGGTAGTTTATTAAAATATCTAATAACAATCAAAGTTTACTTTCAATATTGAAGGGAAAAGAGATCATTCTTCAAAATTATAAAATCAGATTTTATAATCTGGATATTCGTTTGCCAACCCTACCGTGTGCGGCTCGCCGGTTAATGAATAGTATTTATGTAATGAGAATAGGAAACACATTGTCTGTGTAACGCAGCTCAATTATAATTATAACCATAATTATTACCAGGATCGCAGAAAAAATAACATTCGTAGTTTAGACTGGACGGTGATAAGGTATCAGCGCTATATGCTATTGGTAGAAAAATGCATAAAACAAAAGTGTTAATTAACCAGTTTTTAACAAATATACAAAAATAGAATCATCAATTCGGCTGAAAGACGTCCGCTGTTGGACATACGCCTCCCCCATGTGTTGCCATAATGACTGATCCTGTGCGTCTCGTATCCATCGGATTCCCGTGATCTTCACCAGGTCATCGGTCCACCTTGTTGGAGAATATCCAACAAGGCGTCGTCCCTCTTCCTGCCAGCGTTATTGGTGGGAATATGCATAAAACAAAAAAACTGTTAGTGTTACTTTATCAACAAATATACAAAAATGTAATACTGACGGAAAGCAAACGAGATGTAACATTTTTAAAGAAATATATCTGTCTCTCTTGCCAAGACGCTGTTTTCTATGGCAGCCTTTTTCCCCACCGAAAAAAAAAAAATACTATGATCACTGAATGCCATAAACCTTCCTAAACCAGTGATAGGTTTCTGAAGACATATAGGGTGACTGGTAATTAGTGAATGATACTTAAAGACGTGATTGTAGTCATGATAACAAACAACTTTTACTATGAGATCAAACCTGAATATGCGAAAAAAATCATATGTACTGAACTTGCTGATTTTTTTCTTGCTTTCAGGTTTGTTACCATAGTAAAAGTTGTTTGTTATCATGACTACAATCACGTGTTTAAGTATCGTTCACTAATTATCAGTCATTCTTTAGATATAGTCTATCAAATTCCAAAAACCTTTGGAACAGTATGAACGAAATTATTTATAAACAGTAAGCTGATCAAATAACCACAACATAGTCACCATTTTACTGCGAGTAAGTACAAACATAAGGCAGCGTGCACACTCGCGTATGTACACAATGTCTCAGGTACGGGCCTGACACGTACAGGTATCGCAACAAATGGACATGGAGTTCCGACACACTGGACGGCTGTCAATACACCTATGTACCTTACAGGAGACACTCACGGGAAAATACAGCGTTGCGATGCTTTCTGAGGGAAATACTCTACCTACTTTGTTATTGTTGAAACTCGAGACAAGTTTAACCTACTCGTATATTATTTGTCTACATGTATGTATATGTCGGAGCCATATCTTAGAATTTATCACTTCCTGATGTGACCCGTGACCCATTTCGTGAAATAATGCTATTTCAGCTGATTCAATTTTTTTAATTTTTTTTATCTCATTTGATTATTTTAGCTGATTTCATGAAATGTTCAAACATGGCCGGTCATATCATTAAATAGTCCACTGTTCCTCAATGTATTCCTGTTTTCTGCTGCAAAATCCATCAAACATACTAATTGTGCAATAAAATATGCACAGGTTTTCGGTCGTCTAAATACCTACAGGTCATTGCACTCGATCAGCTGATGTTTACTTAAAGAAATTAATTTCGTACATGCGTATATTAATTCAAGTTTTAGGACAAAAGTACATTATTTTTTAATTTAATCTTTACAAATCGATAGTGTTTCATGTACAGGATCGACCCTCCACGGGATTAAAACGATCAAAATTTAACCGTATATAAATTTAGTTTAAGTGATTTACCAAAAAATCATGGTAAATGGATTTCGTAAATTAATGTCAGCATTCAAAATGTAACTAACATAATAAATTGGTTTCGTTGACCGTTTTATCAACTTATGCTAATTTAATCACCGAATGAGGAGTATCTCATTGCGATCCATTTGTTTCTGCTGTCAAAACAGAGATTAAAAATATGAGCTTCTCAATTTGTATAAATAAACTACCTACATATTAATTTTAGGTGATTAATAAGACCGTAATATTTCGAAAAAATACTCCTGTTGAATTAAAATTAATAACGGCGCCAGTTAAGAACTAAACTACGAAATCCAATTAGAGTTCTCCGCGCGATTTGAACATATACAGCCCGAAATCATCTCTCGGGCAGTTGCCCAGATTAGACAAAACATCCGTCTGGTCCGAGGATCCTCCCTTTTTAACGAATTTTTGCGAGACTTTACATTCTGTTCTGAATACTCGTCTACTAAAACGTCGTCAGCCATTTCTTCAAAATTGACGAAATTAATAAGAAAGCTATATTTCAAGAAATCATTAGTTATCCAGAGACTTACGGCATAGTAGTACTTTTTTTATTAAACATCATTCTGTGCTCCATGCTGCCATCATTGACATGATCTATTCTATTTCTTTTATTCATATGCTTTTATTCATATCTATTTCTTTTATTCACATTAATACATAAAACTTAATACATAAAACACACAGAAATTATATTAAAGCTGAACAGGGTCCAAGCAACCAGTTGTTAGGGCTTCAGAGACAGGAAACCTCCTAAAAATGCGAACCGTATCGAGAAGTATCAGGCCCTTGATCGAACCACGCAACGATTACTTCGACGTATTATAGTCGTCGAGGATTTTAGCCATTAGGTTTTTGGCGATAACGACAATCGGCACAATAACAACCGAGTTCATATTGGAGAAAAAATAGCCAGGTAGCCAGCCAGTGGGTGGACTGTCCACTACACACGAATGCACTCGGATAGATGGGTGAAGATTGTCACTTACTGGACGCCTGAGGGGAAAAGAATTACGTTATCGAGGTCGATCGCGGCCAAGATGATGATCTGATCATGTTCGCGGTACTAACGAGGTCAGGGATCGCCCAAGACAGAGATTCAGAAGGAGAAGTGCCTTTGCAGTGGGCAAATAAAAAGCGTTATCCTACATAAAGAGGTATAATATTTTTGTACACGGTAGATATTTACGGATCATAGTGGGTAATACAAATAAGAGCGATCAGTATAAAAACTCTTAACATAGAAAATTTAAGAAGATTTCGGATTGAGGCGGAAAAAAACGCCCGCGTGTCACCATTATATGGACCACCCAGAGGATACGGTAGACTATATCGTAGAGGTGTGCTCCACTTGGCCGGAGCATCAACGTGTCCACGTAGAAGCGATCGGCAACGGCAATTTCTTTAGCCCGGCTCTGGTTCAGGCCACCTTCACCTTTCTTGAGCGAGGCTAGCATAGCATAGCAAAGATATATCAGCAAAACCATAGGGGCCCAGTAGGGCCGCTGCCCACCAGGTCGTGAAAATTTAAAAAAATATATATCGTAGTCGTAGAACACAAAAGGAAACTGAAAGATACAGATGGGTTTTAGTCATTAAAAGTCAGAACACGTCAAATTTTCCCATCTCAACAAAAAAAAAACCGTAAAACGGTGCTAAACTGTTAAAACAACAGACAAAGCATAATACGCTTAATCAAAGATAGTCCCAACAACATTGTATCACTCAGCAACAAACTACAAATCTATTACAGCAATACTCGACAGGAAAAGTTAATACATAAACATTACTGTAATAAGATTAGTCAACGAGCTAGGATTGTTAAGAAGCCACAAAGTACGGCTGCTAACCAAATGCTTCGAATTCGCGGGAAATAACTTAGAAATTGATCTTATGTAACCAGTCTCTGGATCTTTAGTACCTACTGCATGTTCACAGCAAGGGACTTTTGTTATATTAATATAAGGAACTGTTTTTCAATATTGATCTAGTTTGTATTATATAGATTTTTTCTAAAAAAATTCTTGCATTTTTTTTTTTATTGTATGTAAAATCATCCAATGACAAATCCCGCCCTTGGGTGGGGCGGGAAGCAGTGTCAGACTCTTACTGACCAAAAACCTACCCCGTTCCATTCTTTGCCTTGGTCCCAGGGCCCCGGGTGCCATTTTCACATACCCTTTGACCCCAGTAGGCTTCGGTCCTGTCGGGCCGGATGGAGATCTACGGTTTAGAATATCCACTTAATTTTATCTATCTGACTGACCGACTTCTTGGCAATTCAAAAGTGCCTGCAAATGGTTTATTTAAAGTAAATACTTTGTTTTTTTTTTGATGATGGCCATTGTACAAGTAAGTGTAAGCAAATGAGGCATTCTAAACCCAAAAATAATGCCAAAGCAGAACTTAGAAAGACCTCTTTTGTTGCCCGTCGCGCCTCAAGCACAGGAAGCTGATCCTTTCAGGATATAAACAAGGCAGTTAGCATAACAAATTAATAGAAAAATCACCTTCATGATGAGTCCAGTTCTAGGATTCAGACCTCCATGCTAAGAGACGGGAAGAGATGTAATCCATAATGCAAGCCCAATGCGGGTTGGTAGTTCAGAAGTAACATATCTTCGAGCTTTTGGTTCTTGGGCCCATGGAACATTAAACACTAGCGACCCGCCCCCGCTTGTGACGGAGATTCTCAGCTTTTGTCTACTACAATATGCATGTATTATACACTTAAACCTCCTCGTCACTCTGACTATTGGTTATAAATACATGGAAAGGGCTATGCTCGGAGTTTCCTTGCGTAATCGAATCAGGAATGAGGATATTCACAGGAAAACCAAAGTTACCGACATAGCAAGAAGAATTGCTGGCCGATGGGGCTGAAAGGTTCTGGAATGGCGACCACGTACCGGAAGACGTAGCTTTGGAAGGCCTCCTACAAGGTGGACCGATGACTTTGTAAAGGTTGCAGGAATCCGGTGGATGCGAGACGCATGGGACCGTTCATTGTGGCGACATTTGGGGGAGGCCTATCTCCAATCTGTCTGTGAATGTGAATGTCTTTCGGCTGAAATGATGATGATGATGATGACATGAAATTCCAGTCAGTAATGCTTGAGTTTATCGTGTGCAGACAGACAGATGCGGTGGAGGACTTCGTTTTATTTTATTATATGCAAGAATTAAATTTTCTTTTACCTATTATTTAACCCAATTTATAGAAAAAAGTTAGAAACCAGAGAGAGTTAGAGAGCTTCAGAACAGCTCTATCATTGGCCTCTTAAAATGCTAGAAGGTGCAGGTGGAAGAGCAGGACGGGTAGCGAACGAGGTGGTGTTCATGCCCTGTGAAGTCTGCTCCACATAAGCACTGACTTTGGGCTGGGTGGAGGATGCCACATTTGAGGATTAAAGTCAAATCCAACTTAAGACAAGTCCGCCTTTACACGTTTGTGTTGGATTTACTTTTAATAAATAAAAGAATAAATGTCAAATTCTTAGCTTCAAGTACTCGTATAACAAAGTAAGGCAGAATTTAGCAGGTAAACTTTACCAGCATTCATTATATCAAACTCTTAACTTAAAGACACTATAACAAAGTAACAATGGAGGTAAACCAGTCAAGTTTAACAGCATTTGAAACCCCTCTTAGACTAACCGTTCTTCCCAAACCGCAGCGCCGTGCATCAAACACCACTTGGTACTTGTAACATCAATAATTCTGTATAATACCTCTCAGAACATCCATCATCATACCATATAATTATGGCCACAGAACCCATACATCATGATCGCAGGTTAACGGGCCTACTGTTATGATAATCTACTGCTTATGTACTTACTGTATAATGTTTTACGGGGTCGACAGTTCAGTGGTCTAAAATAACATCTACCTTCATTGATATATAAGGATAGATACGTAAAGCGCTAACATCGCAATCAGAAAACCTAGACTCGAAACTCACACATTTATGATCAGTGTCATCACAATCGCAAACCTATAGTCATTGATAGACATGGACACAGTTTGTGTATGTTGATTAGTTACCACACATATATTTGATATACGATTATAAACTAGGGACAACACTAGTGTTTAGTGTCATGGCGTCCTAATTTTTATTGCTGTTAATGCTCTTTAATGTTACTTTGTGTTACTTATAAAATATAAAACTCAGTGAACTCAAACTATGTTTTATTCCATAAACATGACACAGAGATAAGAGCCGGCGCTGTTGTGCTAGCGAAATAGCGTTAGCCGCCAAATGTGTGTGATCGTCGCGACCGATGTGAAATCGTGCCATATAGGCACAATCGCAGCGGTTCACGTGCTGGAGGGGAGAAAACTATCTTCCGCTGTTTTGATTTAAACTAAGTCTACCTAAAATTAGCGGCGGTCGCGCGGCCACATGCGTGAAGAAGAAGAATCATGCGTCCAATGATAATGAAATTACAGACGTTGAACAATGGGTAGCACGCCATCCAATGACCCTCCGGACCGATCTCGAGTGACGGCGCGTTGTGTACACGCAAGAGATGTCAGCAAGACCGTAGGAGCAGGGGCGATGCTTACTAGGGCTGGAGTTGACTACTAAAAAGGTTACTCATAGTCCAAGAACACAAAAGGCAATTGAAGGAGCATAGTTGTAGTTTTAGTCGCAAAAGTCTGGTATGCTTTCCTGCTCCGTCCTAAAGCGGTAGGAGTCATAAGATGATTTCCCACCTCAAAAAAAATAAATAAACGTCTACCTAAGATATTGTTTATTTTCTGCAGCCGTAAGTTTTTGACAGATAAAGAAAACGATGGCGATATGAGCTAAACTAAATTGGAACCAATGGTCAACGCTAGTCCTGCCACCGCCTCCAATTCTTTTGTTCTGACGTCATCTCAACGCTCAGTCATGAGGTTAGAACAAAGAGACGTGGCCGACTCGAGGCGTTCGACGCAAAAGAATTGAAACGAAACGGTCGTAACTTGGCTAGGCCTGCTGAACTGCTATAAATAATAGATATTTTGCTAGAAGGTAAAAATAAGTATAGTACCTACGCGACAAATAAGTTGAAACCGTTGCTATGATTACGCACAGCTTCAAATCGCTTGGATTGAGACTCGAAAATCTGTTATAGAACGCAGCAAATAGCTGACTGTCTTTGCCTTGGTAACGTGCAGCCCCTGCTGTGCCGCATGCATATGTGTGTTCGATTGCGACCCGAAAATTAGTTATTATTTTGGTTCAACTTATAAGCCAAGTATTCTAGTAAGTTAATGATATACACCGTTAAATTTTTGTCGTTTTAATACCGCGGGGGTTCGATTCGGTGCATGAAATACTATCGATTTGTAAAGAGAAAATTAAAAAATAAAGCACTTTTTTTAATCTCGAATAAAATTACGCATGTACGAAATTAATTTCTTCAAGTAAACGTCAGCTGAGCGAGGCCAATGAACTGTAGGTAGTTAGTACGCAAGCAACGATCGACAACTACCTACAAGGTCATTGACTCGTTTACTTAAAGAAATTAATTTCGTACATGACTATATTAACTCGAGATTTAGAAAAAAAGTACTTTATTTTTCAATTTTATCTTTACAAATCGATAGTTTCATGATCCGAATCGACCCTCTGCGGGATTAAAACGACCAAAATTTAACGGTGTATATTATTCTTAATAGCATATTTTTTCCTAGACCGCTTATTTCTAAACGCTCCACATCTAATTACATTTCTGCTAACTCCATTACGACGTTAGCGTGATGTTACGTATGTAAAGGAAGTGTATATTTATGAATGTATTGTGACATTCTTCGCGGGCGAGGTGTGGACAATTCCTAGTATAGCATGCCGACATTAATGTGTTCAATTACTTTACTTGATTGCGAATGCAGATAGTGGATGAAAAATTAAGATTTTACTATGAGATTTTTTTTGTTTGTTTGTATTGTGTATCTTCATATTATCTATAGGGTGACTGGTACGTAATTAGTGAACGATACTTAAACACGTGATTGTAGTCATGATAACAAACAACTTTTACTATGAGACCACACCAGAAATCACGAAAAAAATCAGCCAAGTTCAGTACCTACATTTTTACCAGTTAGGCGAACACAAATTTACTGACCAGCAGATTTTTTTTCGCGATTTCTGGTTTTGTCCCATTGCAAAAGTTGTTTGTTATCATGACTATAATCACGTGCTTAAGTATCTTTCACTAATTACCAGTCACCATATATAAGTTACGTTACGTTAGTTACGTGGTTGAAACTTCCACTGTCCGGACAAAGCGTTTTGCTTCGTCGTTTATACCGCGTACATCGATGGACTAGAACAGTTTGCAGTTTTCCTGCTGCGGTCTTCCATTCCGATTTTAATTTATGTGTCTTCAAGACTAGAGTGAATAGACTAAAAAGCTAGTGCGCCTTACCATCAACGATTGCATCACTGCTTACCATCAGGTGAATACTTGCTTACCGCAGTCGAATAGCAGTCGGGCACTAGTTTACATCAATTAAAAAAAAAACATATAAAAAAGCGACCCACCCCACCTTCGTCTTGCAAACAGCAGTATCTCGCCTAACAATGAATATACTCGTATGTACTCGTAAATAATATATATATGTAATTTGGGGAAGGTCTATGTCCAACATTGGACGTCGTTCGACTGAAATGATGATGATGATGTATGTAACTATTCGAAATCACTAAAACGAGGGTTATTATTTTTAATTATAGAAAACTTTAGGACGCTTTCAGTTGAGACGTTTCTTGTCGGACCGCTACACTACCGCACGTTTACCGTGCCGTAACCGGCCGCTTGCAGGACGTTAGCAGCGACAACAAGCGACAAAACGTATCTGGCTGCCGTGCGTTTGTATGCCAGTGATGTGCTATTCAACACCGCAATATTCAACACAGAATTGTACACGTGGTGCTTGTGACGTTGCCGTCTTGTAGTCGACCGTTCACCGCACGGTTGCTGCACCACGCGTTTTGTATGAAAAATACGATCGTCCGTACCCAGTACGACTGAGGGTGTTTTTAATATCACGCGGATTTCATCACGCATACGGGATTGCTCCGCACGCGTAGCCTCCGCAAATGTCTTTTTCATACAAGTATTTATTGTAATGCGTGGAATACGCACGATATTAAAAACACACACCGCTTCGGCACAGCAGCAGGCCGTCAAAAAACGCATAAATTGAAAGCGCCCTTAGATTATGTTTTTCAAGTTATTTACTAACTGTGACGCACAACTAAAAAAAAAAAAACCTCAAGAAATTGACCGTTTTCGGAATCTTGAGACGTTGAACTAGACTCTTTATCTACAAAAATAACAGCTAGAACAAATCAAACGTGTAAATTTATTCGGTTACGGCATCCGGGAAACGGTGAAAAATACAGATTTTAAATTCTACAAATAAATGCGTTATGTTATCATAGATAATGATTATACATACATTGTATAATTATTTTTCAAGTGGCTATGTTAATTATAAATTATAAAAAAAATATTTGATATGAACCAGTACTGCTTACCATCCCACCTGATGGTAAGCAGTGATGCCTATTTTGATGGGATCATATTGAATATTTTGAAAAAATCAATATTCCTAGCCAAGAATCAAACTAGCATTTGAAAAAAAAATTAGAAGAGATTTGATCTATGGTATTCTTTATTTTTAATTTTTTGAAAAGTGGTTTTCGATTTTTTTTTTAAATTTTGCTTTCATAGAACATCAAATGTTTTTTTTACTGTCTAATACCATCAACGCCTACAAGAAAAAAGGAATAAAACTACTAAAACCTGAACAAAACTTAAAAAATCTGACATTTTAAATACAGTAACCACTTCATTTCATTGATTAAAATTTTAAATAAAGAAACCCCTTCGTTCACAAAATTCGTTGCTTAATCATAAAAGAACATAACTCAAATAGAGAATATTTGAATTTGAAAACATATCGTTCAAAAATAAGGTTCGGTTTTCAAAAATTCTTTTTTTGAGTTACGTCTCTTTTTGATTAAGGAAGCGAAATATTGAAGTTTCCTCCTGAACGTATTGTTTTATACATTTATTCGATTGGTTACTAATTTCAAATTCAAAAGCTTTTTCAGATTACCATTTTCTAAATTCGTCTTACGTAATTTCCGATTCATCATGTAACAAACCATTGTACGTAATGCAAACAAAGTATATATGGAAAAAATTCAATATTCTAAAAAATGGAATCGTTGATTCCAAACCGGATTTTCATGAAAATTTTATAAAGTCTATTGTTATGCACTAGACAACTGTATGGGATACATAGAAAGTAAGGAAAAGTATTTTAAATCGATACCTACCTAAAATTATTTGACACAATCAGGAGTGTAAAAAAAGACGTTTTCGAGTCAAGCCTTTAGGTATAATCAACAAGGAAAATTCACACTAATATTATAAGTTCGATAATCCCAATAACATGAAATTTAAGCATCATTATTGAAATGAGGATATACTAGTATGAACTTTATACTCGTACATCCAAGATACTGCTATAGAGCATACCGATGTGATGTCATGTTATGAAAATATGTTATTAACAAGAAACAGACAAGGGAAAGCAGTAATCCTGGAAGATTTGCAACCATTTATCGAAGAGTTCCTTGGTATATCTACGAAGTTCTCATTAGATCTTCATCAAATTAAAATGGGACTAACACGCAAAAATACTGTTCTAAACAAAAAGTTAATTATCAACATTGATTAACATTTGAAGATATCACTGATCAAAATACCAAAATAAAAATTACATTTAACCTCCTCCTTTTTAGACGTAGATTAGAAGCACAAGCATCAACGCCACTTAAAGTTAAAGAACAAAACCTTGAAACCTATCAAGTACAGCCATAGATAACATGGCCGATTCTAAAGTAGGCGGTGACAGAAGACAGATAGTTTGCCCGTCAGGCCGTCAGTGCGTTAAAACCAACATGAATGACAATGCGACCTCGAACGAAAGTACTTTTACTATGCACACACGTGATCAGGATAACTCATATAGCATAGAGTAGTGTAGTACAGAGAAATTCGCCAATTTGAATGTTGTTGGTAAACAACATGCGTTTGTACATACAACTGAAGCTCTACAAGAAGCAGTTAGCACTTCTTTGAAACAATGCTTGTGATTCATGAACAGCATTGTTTCCCAAATGAAGTCCAATATTGCCAAAATTTTGCTTGCTCAATTTTCCCTCGTTCGTGCATCACTGCACTGTGTTAACTGAAAACCAGCGCTTGCAAATGCTGAGGTGGTCACCCTTTCGGTGCAGCGCGTGGCGCGTTCTATACTTTTGTTTTTCTTTTTTTCACTTTAGTTTTTGTAACCGTTATTCTGTGTTTATCCCGAATAAAAGTATTTCTATTCTATTCTAAAATTTTCAGTTACTTTTGACGTTTTACAGGTTAAAAACAACCATCATTCTCTGAAGCTTAACTTTTCCAGCCAAATGTTTAGAATCCAAATATCAAACCACCTCACATTTCTCCCACCAGCCATTAACTTCTCAATTTAGGTCATATATCTCCTACAAAACTACCTAATGCGTTAACGCAATTTCTCCAAGCTGCCTCTGTCTCCCTCCCCTACTCTTTACCCAATACATTAGCAGTTGGCATGGTGCCGACAGGCGGACGCGGCTTAGTCCACTGCACCATTGACCCGCACCGCGTAGGGTAGCTATGAAGCACCCGGAACCTCAGCTGATTGCATATGGCCGTATTAGCCGATATTTTGATACATACTTGCTAACCCATAACCATCCTCTGCTCTGTATGGGTCTCAGCTGTGGGCAGTAGCTAAATGTCCTAGATAAATTTTGACGTGGCTACTGGACTTGGCATTGGCTTTGTCAGGCGTCGTGAGGTTATTTTAAGGATAATGTTGTTTTCATTCTTGTCTTTTGTTGTCCGCTTTTTGGGATCACATTGTGATAGACTAAAACTGCCATTGTTGCTAGTAACATTCATAGTAAATTTTATGTTGTTTTCCTTCAGATCTTAAGCTTTTGTATCATGATGCACTGCTTCTGTGGCTGCTGCAGTTTTACCGAATCAGTCACACTAGTTGGATTTTCAATGAACTTTCTACTCTTCTTGTTTCTTGACATATCGTGTACCAACTTATTTGAAAACGAAGTGGTTTTGACTTGAAATCCGTTAAATAATTATATCGCCTTGTCAAAATGACTGATTCGTTTCACCTTTCAGTTTCTGCGCAGTTCTTTCGTATTCCTTGATCCTGAGCAAAAAATCTGAATATTTGTTTTACATATTTCAGTGATCTCCACTTCACATTACAATGAAACAAACAACATAGTATGTAAATCTAGACTGTAAAACCTGACTGAAACTTTTATAAATATCCTTTCAGATCCCAATTGAATTTTACGAAAACACCGTGTAGGTAAACTTGGTAATTTTTTTAGTGTTGCGTACTCAAAAGGGTAAAACGGGACCCTATTACTTAAACTCCGCTGTCTGTCTGTCACCAGGCTGTATCTCATGTACCGTGATAGTTAGACAGTTGAAATTTTCACAGATGATGTATTTCTGTTACCGCTATAACAGCAGATACTAAACAACTGATCAAGATCCCGTACAACAGACCTGAGCTTTTTGCCGTTTTTGACGATTTTTATTTTATTAATTAAAGTTAGTCAATTTATACTACGAACGCACTAGACAATCATAGTGCACCTACATAGTCTGTAACTATGCACGGGCACTGAGGAGCCGGGTAGCATAGCCAATGACGAGTGAACGTGCATCGCTTGCCAAGCGCTGATTGGCCGGCAGCACCAGCATGCGCAATGATGACCTCGAGTGCAATGCGATTATTCAAGTTCTAGTAATCCCATGACATAATCTAGATTATGGTAATCGTCTGGTGGAAGACTGGTTTATCATTTTTAGGGAGGAACGTATGAAATTGGAAGTTATGCTAAGATATGAAGATGAATTATATCAGTCATACCATTTTTGACTGTTCTTAAGGGTAGTCAGAAACTTAAATAATAACCAGTATTAGAATCACTAATTAGAATAGACCAGAAAACATAAACTTTATATTATTTTTTTTAACCTTAAATCTACGAATACAGCGACGGTCTTATCATCATCATCATTTCAGCCAAAAGAAGTCCCCTGCTGGACATAAGCCTCCCTCAAGTGTCGCCACAATAAACGGTCTTGTGCTTCTTACATCCATCGGATTCCCACAACTCTTGCCAGGTCATCGATCCACCTTGTATGAGGTCTTCCAACACTGCGTCTTTCGTTACGCGGTCACTCCAGAACCTCAGTCACTCCAAAATGACTCATTTTGGATGGATTGTAAGAACTTAAAATATAAAAGGGGGCTGTCTGTGGTGTAAACCTCTAAGAGGCTGGTATCTAGTTTCTGGGGTTACCTATAAAACTACAACAGGCTTCTTGAAAGGTTTTTAACAACACTGATTTAGGCTGAGAGACCATGAAACATGTATAAAATATAATGAAGAATCTAAATTCACCTCCTGTGAATTTGGGGGCACGTTTAAAAAAGTTACCTGGAACGCACAGGGCAACTGAAGGAACATTGGTGGGTTTTATTTATTTAAGTCTGACCGGGAGGGTCAGACTCTTTTGTTCTTCTTAGTCGGGCACTCTTGTCAGAGTGGTCTTGGCTGTTGATGATGGATCAGAAAACTTGAATATGTCAATAATGTCAAATTGTAACATCTGAAGCAAGCTTATCTATCTACCTATTCTATTAAAAGTATATCTTTACCTAATTATTAAAATAATAATCTTAATTATTTATTGTTCGTTAATTGATTTAGTCATAATATATCGTACATATAAAGTACTTTTAAAGTCATTGGAATAAGTTTTCTTTTTAATTTAGCTTCTAATTTTATTGTTGGTTCCTTTTTTAAAACGTTTAATGTAAATTCATAGATGGCCTGAAAGACAGCTTTTCATTACAGTTATATTTTTTTTCTCGATTGTGACAAATGTAAACCATAATTATACAATACAACAACACACAAACACAAACATAAACAAAAACATAATTATACATACAATTTTATTACTCGTATTATCATTATTTTTAATTCTTAATATTTATTGCAAAGATTAGAATTTTCTCATTTTTACGACTTTAGAAGAAATATTAGCATGATCACCAAAAGTACGGTTGGCTATAGATGTGGGTATCAAAATAAACAATATTCCTGCCATTGCCTCTCGGCAAAGAGGTTAGAAAACCTATTAAGGTGTCATGTATTCTAACTATAAAATAACATTTGGCATAACGGCCAAACGTGTGGAGGATTTAAATAATTATATAAAAAGAATTTTTTATTACTCCGATATACTTTATTCGCAGTTTTGCATCTTTATCTGCTATTTCCATTAAGTTTTTGGTTATAGCAGTTCATGTTCAGCTAAACATGCAGTTTGATTTAACATTGATATATGTAAATATATTTTAATTTAGGAACCAATAGTATTAGTTAAAATGGGCTACTTTGGCAATAATAAACACGAGAACTAATCGTTTCTTAAACACTTAACCTACAGCTTTATCTTCCATATCAATGTTACCATCAAGCTCATTTGAATCTCAACCAAAATTTTGAACTGTAACATTTGAGCGATACACAGTGCCAAAAGTTAATTTATGCTGATCAAAAGACTAGAGAAAAAGGAAAAGATTTGACCTAAGGAATATTATTTGAGAATGTTATTTTCATTGCAAGAATCTAGTCATTGTCTAGTTTACATTCTTAGTTTAGTTTTTGTGTACATAGGTTTAGTATAAATTTTGAATTAGATTTAATAATATGATATATAAATAAATTAATATATATTGCAAGAATTATCAGAATCGTGCTCTAGATACAAAAAGAGAAATAAAGGTAAACAGTATCATTGAGGAGATGTCATTAAAAAAATGGCTGCCTTCTGTATTAGGCCTTTGAGGTTGGATCAACGAAAGCTCCCGATAAGTCCCGATAGGTGGTTGTTGAGGCTTTTGGTCATCAAGCAATAGGCGGTAATTAAAAGTAGTATTACATTTGGCAGCAAATATAACGCCAAGTTAAAAGATTCTACGAAATTGGGAAAATTCCTGAAAGGCATTTTAAACGAATCAGTAATTCCATAACAAAATGTCATAACAACTAAACTAAAACCAAAACAGCAGAAAACCAAGCAATTATTTTTTTTTTTTTTAGTTAGCCTATACTTTCCCACTGCTGGGTAAAGGCCTCCCCTAATTCCTTCCACGTATTTTTCTCTCGGGCCACCTCGAACCAGCCCTTGCGGTAGGCGTCCAGGTCGTCTCGCCACCTCTTCCCAGGTCGACCTCGGCTGCGTTGTCCATCTTCAGGTACCCATCTTGTGAAGACTCTTGCCCAACGATCAGTGTGCATACGGCTGATGTGACCCGCCTAATCCCACTTTAGCCTGGCAGCCTTTTTTCCCATTACTTTTTTTCCAAATTATTAATTTAATAACAAAAAAACCTTGACCTAAATGGTTGAAAATTAATTACTTCAAATGTTATGAAAACAAAATTGGCACTCAGTATTTTCTACGATTTTGCGCTTATAAAAATGCGCATGGGTATTTCCCTTCCACCCATAAGCGCATGAGACTTGCAAATTGTTTTAAATAGTTACAACATAGCTTTACGAAGCCCATCTATCATGAAAATGGCAGACAGTCCTATTACTTTCCCTTATCAAAGAGGAAAATAGCTAGAGAACTTAAAAAGTACAAAATAGTTTTGAGTTTACATTTCAACGTAGCGAGAGTGATCTCATTGTTGTATGAGGAAAAATATTGTCACAACATGGACAAGGACATAAAACTTTCTCTAAATAATAACAACAACAAGGCCACTAAAGATGTCTAAAGGAAAAAGGCCAGCAAATTTTGCTTTCACAAAAACTATATAATTCATTTATTATATTTCATAACCCAAGACCAACCTGTCTAGCCGTCTATACCGGCTTCAGTCAAACCAGATGCAGCTGGATTTCAGTATTTTACATGAAGTGTCAGCCATGTCAGCCATCATGTACCGGGAGAACCAAGGTTACCAACACAGCCCGAAGAATCGCCAAAGAATACCCAAAGCAGTGGGCAGGGCACATAGCTCGCAGAACAAATAACCGATGGGGACGAAAGGTTCTGAAGTGTCGACCACGAACTAGAAGATGCACCGTTGGAAGGCCCCCCACAAGGTGGACCGAAGACCTAGTGAGGGTTGCGGGAATACGATGGACGCGAGATGCACAGGACCGGTCGTTATTGCGACACTTAGGGAGGCTTATTTATAACAATGGACGTCTGAAATGATGATGATAACTGCCATGTATCTGATTTCTACAACTCATACGCCTACGCAAGACTGATGTCAGATTTCATATACCCATTTATTGTATATCTTCATTTATATGTTCTTGTCTAGTTCTCTCCTTTAGTCCTTTGTATACTGCTGTGTCTTTAACCTGCTTGACTACACTTATTGATGATCTCTCTTCATTGATGTCTCCAATAGATAAACAAAACGATGTTGCTGAAAACCTCTGTGTACGGTTCGTACACTTGCAGAGTTGTTGTGGTTGAGGTTGGAGCACGTAGAGAAAAGGTCACTTAGTTTCCGAGAGGTTTATTACGTAAAAATATTGTTTACAACGAAAACTGTTGACGATTCCTTTCTCTAATGTTAGTCACTGCGTAGCAGTAATTGCACTCATTGATTTATTGTAAAGTATGTTTATTTATAGTAATAAAATGACGCTCGTCGGGGGCAAGTGCCCGCGTCAGCAAAATGTGTACAGTTTAAGACTGTACATCTTGGCAACCCCTAAAGGAGAACGAGATTAGAAGAGAAAGGAAAAGCCATCACAAAGTTAATATAGTAAATTAAAGTAATATTAAATTAATCAAATTGAAAGGCGATGTTCCTACGTCCAGGTCGAGACTCTAGCCGCAAGTCCTTTGTTGTCTGTGCTGCCGTCGGTGCCGCCCGTGCCGCAGCTGCTTCTTTTTGGTACTCTGGTTGACGGATGACTTGAAGTTCAATATCTTCAGGCGGTGGATTAGAAGTTTTAGTCTTGGCGTTGTTTGTGCAGTAGTGCACACAACGATTCCTCCCAACCACCACAAGTACAGCTATGATGGCGGCCGTCAGCAAAAAGTAGCAAATCGCATACTGATGAATGTCGTGACTTGTTATTGTTGGTAGTGAGACTTCATTCTTCCTTTGAATTGCAATTTGCTGTTCAATTGTTGCAATTTCTTGATTCGTGATCTTTGACTGCAGAATATTTGGGGCGTAGCGATACGTTAAGTTCACTATTTTGTTGATAGATGTATCAAACGTTGGAGCTGCGAGCTCATAATCCAACTTCATGTCACTGTGGTATTGACGTTGCGCATAAATGGTTAAGTCGGTAGATTGTAGTACGCATCCTTGAGATAATGTCACTATGCTTGATGATGAGATGGTTTGTGATGTGACGTCATTGCTACATATGATTCGTAACGAACATGTTTCGCAGCAAATCGCCAGCCAGCTGTTTTGTGTTTGTAACTCTATCCAAGCGTCCTTGCATGACGCGTGTTCGACGTCACAAGGTTCACTGTTATGATGTGATAGCAGTTTTGCCTCGCATGGAGCGCTTTTGCTGTGTAGTTCAAATGATGGCAGATTATTTCTGCACAGGAAGTTCCGCGATTTTTGTTGCATGCAGTATTTCAGATCATCTTCGGACATGGACACGTAAATGTTCTTCTTGAAGTTGACTGCGATGTACTTCTTTGATAACTGCACATATGTAGTTTCCTTGGCAATGTTTACCGGCAGAGGTATAGCCTTGTATATGTCGAAATCGTCGTTAGCTACAAGTGGAATATGAGCTTCAAATAAGAAGTAGGTTTCCGTAACTCGTGCTTTCACATTAATCAGTTTGTAGATATCTTTGATGTTTTCTTTGTAGTTTTCAACTGGTAACGATAAAGATTTCGGGAGACTTCCGGCTATTTCCGATAGTTTTTGTATCAGACGAACCGGAGTTATTAGATGGATGTCCACATGACCTTGGTAGACATTGGTTAGCGTGTTGAACAGCATCTCCTGGAACGTCCTCAAGCTGTTGATCAGTAGGTACGTCGTCAGCGAGGCAGAGTTGATGTAGGTAGTAGCCGTAAGTATTTCCATTTCCGTTTCGATGGATGCTATGTTCATGTTGGTCGAGTTGATGAAGTTATCAATGGAATTGAATTGACGTTGAATGTTTTCTTCGCTTTGCTTCAATACTTGATTCTCGAGCTCTACAATAGTCGTTTGGTTTTTGATCAGCTCAAGTAAGTAGTTTTCGTTGTTCTGTAGAGAGTGAATGTCGTTTTGGTATTTTTTAGCAAATTGTTGGTCCAGTATTCCAAATAAACTATTAGCTATGTAGCCGACTCCGTCGACTAAGCCCCGCTTCTTCCTATTGCTTAGATGTTTGTGGGGATTAATAAGTATAGAGTTGTAGTAGTTTAGAAGTTCTATTTCATGGTTTAGTTGTTCCATAGTAGATCTGCAGTGTTGCAGATTCGTTTTATGACATAAGTTCTTGATGTTCTCGAAGTAAGTTTGAGTTCGATGAGTTCCCTCCCAATAGTTCGTTAGATTGTAGTACATCATGAGTATCCATTCATCGTGCAGTACTTGCATTTTTCCGACCGTGTCATAGTATATGGGCCGCTCGCGTTCCAAACTCGTAATCTGAGCGGGTGATGACGATGTCCCGCGCGTGCCATCAGTGGCGCTATAAGATCCAGTTACAAATGTAAACAATGATAGCATTGTTATTAGTAGTGTTGAAATAGGCTTCTTTGACCCTTGCCGCCGTTGACTTCTCGAAGTCTGTTGAGGCTTGATTTTTGTTTTGTTCTCCTTGAAATCTTCAGTTTCAGAGTTCAATGGTAATGGCGATAGTTTTGTTACTGGGCGTTTGATGATTCCTGCCTGAGTTTTGACGGTAGTAACTCGAACATATCCATCAGATCCTGGATGAGTCTCCAGTATACGACCTAAGGCCCATTTTCCTGGCGGTAGATTGTTTTCTTTCACCAGTACTACATCGCCTTCTTTGATGTTTCTAGAGGGCTTGTTCCACTTACTACGTGTTTGTAGAGTAGTAAGGTAATCGTTTGACCAGTTTTTCCAATATTGTTGAAACATATGTTCAGTAAGCTGCCACCTACGACGTAAATCGATGTTATTCACGTCATTGTAATCTGAGAGCGGCATAGACAATATTGGGCTTCCTGTGAGGAAATGTCCAGGGGTAAGGCAGTTGTAAAACTCTTCTGGATCTTCAGTCAGAGGGCACAGAGGTCTTGAATTCAAACAGGCTTCTATCTTTGCTAACATCGTTATGAACTCTTCATAAGTTAATTTTTGTTCTCCTAGTACTCGTCGCAGATGATGCTTCATCGACTTCACGGCTGCTTCCCACAAACCGCCAGCAGTTGGCCAAGCGGGGGCGTTGAAATGCCACTCCACCTCTAGTTTGGCCAGTTCGTTGAAGAGGTCAGGTTTCAGTAGTCGTTTGAACTCTTCGAATTCTTGACGAAGCACCTTTGCAGCGCCGACAAAGTTTGTCCCACAGTCAGAATACATGTGCTTAGGGGTGCCCCGCCTCGCACATAGTCTTTGGAAGGCTGCAATAAACGTTTCTGTGCTAAGGTCGGACACGAGTTCGATATGAACTGCTTTTGTTACCATGCATATAAATATGGCGACGTATCCCTTGGAAGTTTTCACGCCTCTACCTTTGTTGTGTTTGACATCTACATGGCCGGTAAAGTCTACTCCTGTGTGGGTGAAAGGTCGGCACGGCGTGATCCTTTGCTGTGGTAGGTCACCCATCAGTTGATAGTCATCCGTCTTGTTAAAGCGATGACAGCGTACACACCTTCGTAGTTGGTTCTTGACAGCCCGGTTACCACCAACAATCCAGTAACGTTGTCTTATGTAGGTCAGCGTCAGTCGAGCTCCTCCGTGTAACGTAATTGAATGAGCTTGTTCTATGAGAAGTTGTGTAAATCTTCCACTATGTGGTATGATGATTGGATTCTTCATCTCCCTCGGTAAGTTTGAGTGCTTGAGTCGCCCTCCGACACAAATTATTCCCTCTTTGGTTATATAAGGATTCAGTTTATAGATTGCGCTTTTCTTGGATACGGTTTCATTTTTTGCAAGTTGTTTGTATTCAGAATCGAACTGCAGTTGCTGCGCATGAATAATTATACTTTTACGCGCTGCGCTTAGTTCGCTTGTTGTTAGGTACGGAGTTTCCGATTTCGTCCTATTGCGCATATTTGTTATGAATCGTAATATCCATGCGATGACCCTGTTCACTTGTGTCAATGAACTGCATTTGTTCAATAATTTTATTATTATGCTCTGTTCGTTCTTTGCTTGAGAAGATTTTTCGATTTGAACTGGATTTATACCGGCAAGATTCGTTTGGAAAGTGCAGGAAATGTCTTCCAATGGATCTTGTTTTGTCAAAAGTTCGGGGCCTTGCCACCATAGAGTGAAGTCCATTAGTTTGCTTGGCAACAGCCCTCTTGATGCGCAGTCTGCGGGATTCTGATCTGATTTCACATAACGCCATTGTGCAGCTGGAATGATGCTTTTGATCTTTGTAACTCTGTTGGCTACATATGTCTCCCATTTTGATGTTTCGCCTTGAATCCACGCTAAGACTACTTGAGAATCTGACCAGGCACGAGTTGATATGTTATATCCATTGAATGTTTGCTTGATTTTCATCATAAGTTCAGCCAGTAATTGAGCGCCACACAGTTCCAGTCTAGGTAATGTTGTCTTCTGTGTTAGAGGCGTCACCCTTGTTCGAGCTGCTAGTAGAGTTATGATAGGTTGGCCATGTTCGTTGAGCACTTTGCTGTAGACAACACAAGCGTAGGCCTTTTCACTTGCGTCACAGAAGCCTAATAACTCGACCCCTTTTTGTGTGTCGCCAATCCATCTGTTTATAGTTACTTTGCTAACACACGGCAGTTCTGTTTTCAGTTTCAGCCATTCCGATTCGATGTCGCTGGGCACAACGTCATCCCAACTAAGTTTGCTTATCCAGAGTTTCTGGAATAGTAGTTTGGCTTTTACCGTCACTGGGGAGAGCCATCCCAGTGGGTCGTAGAATTTTGATATGGCTGAGAGTAAAGACCTCTTCGTTATTTGTTTGGAGTTTTCAGTAGGCCAGTTAAAGTGGAAGGTGTCGCTGTTTGGATTCCAGCCAAGTCCTAAAGTTTTGGTTGATTCTTCACCTTTAAAATCGAACAACTGTTGAGTCGAAATTTGATCCTCGTGTAAGTCTTCCACTATAGCTCGGTCATTGGCTTTCCACTTCCGTAAGTTCATGCCTCCTCCTTTCAACAGTCGAATCAACGATTGTTGCAGTTTTTTCGCTTCTGTGAGATCGTTATGACCGCTAATGACGTCATCGACGTAGCATTCTTCTGTAAGAATCTTGGCTGCTTCTGGATGTTTGTGACCATCGTCAATGGCTAGTTGTTTCAATGTTCGCATAGCTAGCCATGGTGCACATTTGGTCCCGTAGGTTACGGTGCAGAGCTGATACTCTCGAAGATTATGATCCTGTGAGTCCCGCCACACAATTCTCTGTAGATGTTGTTGTTCTTTTGAAATCCAAATGCAGCGGTACATCTTCTCAATGTCAGCCGTAAATGCATATTTATAAGTTCGCCATTTAAGGATAAGAGCCTGGATATCCTTTTGTAAATTGGCACCTTTTTCCATGACATCGTTCAGACTGAGGCCACTTGTAGTCCGCTGAGAGGCGTTAAATACGACCCTCAGCTTTGTTGTTGTTGAATTTTCTCTCAAGACACCGTGATGAGGTAGAAAATAGACGTCAGTAGGTATATGAGGCGCCGGTTTCATGTGACCTAGATCTGCATACTCTTCCATGAATTGTTTATACATAGAGGAAAGTCTTACATTCTTCTTCAGTCTTCTCTCTAACTGAAAAAACTGCGAAACAGCAATCGTTCTAGACTTTCCTAGTTTCTCTTCGTAGTCTGGAACGAGAGGTATTTTGACGATGTACTTTCCATCAGATGTTCTTCTTACAGTTTCCTTATAAAATTGTTCGCACTGGTCGTCTTTGGGGATATCTTTCAGGTTTTGAATTTCTTCACTCTCCCAAAATTTTGTGAGATCTTCTAAGTTGAATAGAGTTGCATGGCAGTTAAACGTTTGCTTCATTTTCCCGCATAAAATCCACCCAATTTGCGTGTGTTGTGCAACTGGGGAGCTGTTATTGCCTTTCAGTACCCCTTCTAAGATAATTTCGGAGTATACGTCGGCTCCTAGTAATAGGTCGATTTGCCGAGATATGTTGAAGTCTGGATCTGCAAGCTTCAAGTTTTCTAAGTGTGGCCATGCGCCTCTCTCGAAAGTTCTTGTAGGCAAGTTGTTTGTTAGCTTTGTCAGGATCAGTGCTTGAGTTTCAAAGCTATAACCGGAGTGAATCGAGGTGCAGGTAATCTTGAGTTTCCCCCTGCATTCTCTGGAGACAGAGCCGATTCCCGATACTGATGCGTTGATTCCGCTCCGAGGAAGGCGTAATAGTTGTGCAGCGTTTTCTGTTATCAAGTTCACTTGTGATCCTTGATCGAGTAGCGCGCGTAGTTTTACGTAAGTTCCATCTGCGGATTTGACCCTCAGCATGACCGTTGTCAGCAGGACTTCCATGTTGTCTTTAAACAAATGGTTAGATGTTGGCTGTTGAGCCGAAGATGAAGAGCGGTGTTCAATGTTGTTTTTTCTAGTCGATGCCGTTATGTTTTGTTTGTCCGAGTTGTGCAATAGTGTGTGGTGCTTCAAATTACATTCTCTGCATGTTTTCGTTGATTTGCAATCGTTGCTTCCATGGCTGAACAAACAGTTTTTACAGAGCTGCAGTTTCGAAACTGTGTCGTTTCGTTTGCCAAAGTCCATTTGTAGAAATTTGTCACACTGGCGGAGTACGTGAGTGCCGTTGCAGAATGGGCATTTTCCATGTAAAGTGAGATAGTTGTTTGTTTTATTTTGGTTGTAGTTATATTTCTTCATCTGGGTTTGCTTGTTGGATGTTTTCCAGTTGGATGATTTTTCTGGAACTGCGGGACCCGCTTTTTTAGCTGACTTCATCGTTTCGTATGCCATGAACTGTGTTTCAAGGAAATACAGAAAGTCGTGCAAGTTTTGTATTTCTCTGTGATCTTGGAGTTCCTTCATGTAGTCACTCAAGGTACTGGAGTCCAGCTTTTGTGACATGAGGTGCACAATGATCGGGTCCCAAGTTGATGTATCAATACCAATGTTGGAGATGCCGTTCATGCTTTCGGTAATGACGTCATGCATCTTCTTTAGATTGAATGAATCTGCATGTTGTATAATCGGCAGAGATAGCATGTTGTTCATAAAGGTGGTGAACTGCAGGCGACGATTGTCGTAGCGCTGATTTAGTATATCCCAACATGCGTTATAGTTTTCAGTGCTGATAGTCAAATGCTGCACTAGGCGTTCGGCTTCTCCTCGCAGCTTGGTCTTCAGGTGCTGCATTTTCTGTGCCTTGTTGATCATTGGGTTTTTGTGTATTGCTTCCAGAAAAAGATCCTTGAAGGAGATCCACTGACCGTAGTTTCCGGAGAACTCAGGGATTTCGATCTTGGGTGTCGATTTCTGGTAGTGGACGGTAGACCAGATTTTGGCATTAATTTTCTTTTTCAGCTCGTCATATTTCTGTTCGATGTCCATGAACATTTCGTAGTAAGGTTCGTTGGATCCTTTTAGTTGGAAGTCTATTTCCCAGTGAAGTTTATCGATGGGTTCCCATTTTGATTTCAATGTCGCGAAGTAGTCTTCCAGTTCCCATCTTTCCGAGATGGTAGCTACGTCAATCTTGGACATAACACGGTATATTGCGTTGAAGTTGCATTCTTGCTTGTTAAGCAAGAGTTGTATGTCGTTACCGTCATGTTCTGAAGTCCCACCTAGGTCGAACTTCACGTTTCGTTTGCTCAAAGACGCCAGTTTCTCGGTGATGTCCGTTTTAGTTGATACGAACATATCTTGAGTTTTCCTATAGATGTCATCCCTGAAGTATTCTATATTCTTATCTTCAATTTCCAGTAACAGTTGGGCATGCCTGTTTTCGAAGTCTTGCCATTGGTTTTCTAGTGACGTCAGGCGTTTCTTTAAGTATTCCATAGTTTTTCTTGATGCAGAATCCTTGCTGTAGTTGACGCATAGCGTTTTTATGTTCTCAAAGCATGTTGACTGCAATTCGAGTTTTTCCATGTTGATGGTTTTTGTTGTTAGCGTAGTTGAATGGCTCACGAGAGTTGACACGTCGTTGACGATGCCAAAACAGCGTTACGTTGTATTGCGAAGGCTACTGCGTTGCTTGTAGTCTTCTCCGTTTCAAATCTTGGAATCGTTTTCTTCCTTGATTTGAAATGGTCAATTGAACTCAGTACCCTTGCGCCTCGGTTACGATATTATGCGACTTCTCAATCTAACTGGGGCGACCCGCTTCTGGGAGACCAGCTAGACCGATCCGCTATCGTAAGGAAACACAAAGGCAACAGAATCCGGCTCGAAGGACCATAAAATGTACGGTTCGTACACTTGCAGAGTTGTTGTGGTTGAGGTTGGAGCACGTAGAGAAAAGGTCACTTAGTTTCCGAGAGGTTTATTACGTAAAAATATTGTTTACAACGAAAACTGTTGACGATTCCTTTCTCTAATGTTAGTCACTGCGTAGCAGTAATTGCACTCATTGATTTATTGTAAAGTATGTTTATTTATAGTAATAAAATGACGCTCGTCGGGGGCAAGTGCCCGCGTCAGCAAAATGTGTACAGTTTAAGACTGTACACTCTGATTATAAGTTCTATTACGATTTACCAATATCAACTTCGATATATTACTCCTTTGACTTATGCATAATCTTTTACTCTTTTAAACGCATCTTCCTTGACATTGCATCTTACAAAGAAACAGTTTTCGCCGAGTGCTTTCGTGAAAAGGAAACACTTGAGTCTAGCCAAAGAATTCTGCCTCATCAAACACTCATATGTATTCAGATGTGTTTTCAGTCACAAGTACACCTATGACGTCAGCAGTGAGACGGGCTGCCTAACCTTGGCCTAAAGCCATGCAGTCACATGTGCTGGTCACACCACGCTTGTCTACAAGAGGTTTATTGATTGTCTGTCGTTTGTATTTTGTTTATTGTTTGATTTAATCATGTTGTATTACAAGTATAGTGTTAGGTTTTAAAGAGAGTGCGTCTTTAAAGGTGACTAGACATGGTCTGCCACTGGTTTTGCTCGCATGGAAGTAGAATTATATTATTTCAAAGGAACAAGTCCCGGGATAAAATGTATCTTGTGTGCTATTCCAGGAAATATTAGGTGATCATGACGGAGTAACAAATATACACATACATCAACTTTTGACCTTTTTATAATATAAAGTGAATATAAAACTATATTTGAAAGAAAAATTTCGAGTAAAAAAACTTCTAAATGAATTCTATCAGCTTTGGGACAATGCTACAATTGTCCTAAGTCTAAAGTAAGGTTATTTCACTTTTAACTTTGTGGTCAATGCCAAAAATATTGACAATCTTTCCCATGCATAAAGTGTCACAATGTTGAAACCCTCTTTATATTACTTCTTTGCATAGTTTCTTTTCATCCACCTAAATTCATTCTCTATACACCTCATCTTCTACTAACACTTTCGCATCACAATCCTTTTATAGACCCAGATCTAGCGCACAGATACCATGTCCTGTATAGTCCCGAAGACTTGGCAGCAGTACATCAAACGGATGTCCCACGTCTAGGCGACGTGTGTTGAATACTCCGCCATTTTATAACTCGTGAGAATGACTCTCGATACTAATTCACCTATATTTATTAGCAGTTCCCGGAATACCTGGAACTGGCGTCGTGGTTCTAATTAGCTAGTTACCTGTAACTGCCGCCCTATTGGTCTGATGGTCTATTGTAGCTTCCTGAGTAAAGAGATTGAGGTTTAATTTTGGTAGGATAATCAGCCTTTTTTAAATAGGAACTGCTGAGACTCAGCCCTTCTCTCTAGGAGAGTTACTTTTGGTACTTCTTGGTTACTGGGATTTTATGGAAATTTACTACTTTACTTACTGCCCCCTGCTACTACCCGTGTATAGAAAATAATCCTCATTTTCGTATGTGGCAGGATAATAAAACGTGTTTTTTTTTATCCTTGACTTTGGCGTCGTAATTAGTAATTCCTATGGTATATAAGATTAAAAAAAATGCTTACCCAAAAGAATTTAATCATAGATTTAGAAAAATAACATGTATATGGCCTCTCCATGGTATAGGGAGGCCAAAGAAAAGATGGATTTATTGTGTGAGGAAGTGATATGGAAGAAAAGAGAGTTTGTGGTGGCGTGACGGGTGACAGGGCAGAATAGAAAACTAAAACGTGTTGCACCGACCCCAAATAACACAGGAAAAGGGCAGGAAGAAAATGATTAGAAAAACAACAGAATATATTACATATTTGTATTAGAAAGTGCCTACTTACCCTGACATTGACACATAGCTACAGAAATAAAGCAAATTAACATATGTATTCACACAGAAGTGTTAATGAACACAGCGTTTTAATGATGATTCATATTCTAAACATACGTCTATTTACATTATAAACAGATAATTATAATCATTCCTCAAGAAAGGAAGTACTTAAATATGGATAAGATTAAATTTACATTTACGAGTGTGAAAATATTTAAATGGTTCAAATCAAATACTCCATATTTGATGTGTCTTATGTGTTGTTTTAATTGTCAAGGTAGAATTAGTAATGAGTACAGATAGAAAGGAATGCAATTCTAAGATGATCATGAATACCACTTTTTTAAAAGTGTAACCATAAAGTTTCTGGTCTATTCTTCTCCATAGAAAACAACTAAATGGAACCGTGCACTAGCTTCTGACGGTTTACTATTATTTATTTATTTATCGTTTAATTCAGGCATTAAACCCATTGAGTTACATAATATTGAATAAAAAATTGAAACTGTTATGGCATAATAAATAAATTAAATACATTGCATTATATAAATAAGAAGTTTAAGTACCCATGTAGGCCTATGTGAAATAAACAATTTTTAGTTTGAGTTTGACCAAATCTCAAACAAATGAGAAAAAACAGGATACTGAATATTTTATTGCAGGCACATTAATTTATGATTTTAAAATATTTGGTAAAGTTTTTTTGAAACAGTTGAGTAGGTAACTGCCTATTTATCATTCAGTATAGGTACTCGTACTACCAATTCAGTGAGGAAAACAGGGTGGCTATGGTGCAACCCATTATGCATAGTGATCTATTGACCTCACACGTAATTCTTGCCTTGCTTGACGTGTAGGAGAACCCAGGAAGAAATATTAGCATGACACGTCACAGTGTAGGCAGTTTAGGTAATACCTATAATGTACATTATAAGTATGTGGATAAAACACAAAGGAATGCGAATAAGTTATGTCTATCAAAGATATAAATGAAATTACTTACAATTGTTGTAATTTGAGTTTTTTTTAATTATAATATTTGATATATTCTTTTAAATCCCGCCTATAATAAAGTGTATGATAAATAAATAAATTAGTGCTTGACTGCGATCCCTCCTGATGGTAAGCAGTGATGCAATCGATGATGGTAAGGCGTACTAGTTTATGAGGTGCCTATTCACTCTAGCCTGATATATTTTATCATAGCAGTTCTTTATTTAGCATCATATTGAAAAACTATTAATTTAAAAAATCAACATAATATTATATCATTTGAATTTGAAATCTGCAAATACTTATTCATTGTATTTTTTATTTTAAATATTTTTAGCGAATTGCTGTGATACACCAAGTAGGTATGGGGCCAAATTGAATTTTTGAAATTTGCCATCTGTGTAGTATTAATCGAATGTTTGTGTGGTTATAATGAAACCTCCTCAAGTGAGTATTATTAACTTGGTGTAAGTACAATAATAGTACATTATGATACAAGTATGTAATGTAGGAGATTACCGTCGATGCGGTATTAAGACCCGAGCCGAGGCTAATATCTTCTTCCACTCTAGGTGAAGCGAAAGGGATTGACAGACTTTTACTGGCTAAAACTCACATATGTTCAGTTGCCCTTAGCGTTTCAGACCCGCGGTAACTCAAGTCGTACATTTCAAACAATGGGCCCATTTATATCCAGAAGTATATTTTATTATTTGGAAAAACAACTTCTATTACCAAATAAGATTTCAATGAGTACGTTAATGTCATGCGTCATTACACCTATGGCCTTGAAGGGAAAGCAGAGCAATGTACTGAATGTTCATTGACACGGTTATTACACAAACATAGCAATGAATTATTTGCTTTTAACTTGATTTATTTGAGAATGAAGAAAACTACTGAAAATGTTACAACTACAAAAGTATAAGTAACACGTAAACAATGGATCTCTTTACACATTCAATTTTCTTCTTTTTTTAAGGTGGGAAATCATCTAATGACTTCTCCCTCACTAGAGTGGAGCTGGAGGGCGTGTCAGACTTCTACTGACTACAACCACATCTATGTTCCACGGGTTTCCCTTTCGGAAGTCAATCAATAGCCATACAGGTGGGTTTCCCTTTCGGCTAGTTTAAAAAAATGTGTGCAGCTATTTTAATTTTCTATTAGTAAGAATCTCCCTGAAACGTCAACAAGAACAATGCGTGGATATCTTCATTCTTGATTCGATCACTCAGGAAATTCTAAAGCCTTGGTATACGTATATTTTTTATTCGTGTTTTTTTTTCTTTCTTCTTTAATTCTTTATTGTACACCATAACAACTAATACAATAAATGGATAGAAAAGGTACAAAGGCGAGCATAACTCAAAGTTGAGTTTTCTTCCAGCAAACCAGCAAAGTGATAGAGAGAGAGATTACAATAGAGGGTAGAATACAGTGTACAATTTTAAAATTACAGATAATACGAATAAACTAATACATAAATATACTTACATACATAAACTACACAACACACAAGTGTCTTACTAAGGGCTGATTTCATCATTCAATATAAAAACTCAGTTCAACTAAACTGAGCTCAGCGTAATCTAGTTTAAAGACCCGTGTCGTAAACATGGGCGACAACAAAAGAATTCTAACTGAGTTTAGCGTAAACTAGGTTTAATTCATAGCGGTGAAACGCAAAATGAAGCTATAATCGATTAGGCGCTCAAACTGCGTTTTGTTTTATATAATCGCGATTAGTTTCTTGGTGAATTTGGCCCTTAGTTGTATTCATTTGTTGACGTAAATGTAAAATTCTGTATATGACGTGTAAGAATCCCTTACCAATAAAGTACTATGACTATGAATCATAGTCATAGTCATAGTACCTAAATACAAATATATTAGACTTATTTATGTAGGTTTATATTGTATATTTGATTCTAGCCTTGATTGTTTTCTGTCTCTGTCATTTAAAGGTTTGCTCGGAGAAAACTCATTGTTGAGTTAAGCTCGCCTTTGTACATGAATTATCAAACTACTGTGTACTATATTAATTGTTTTGTGTACAATAAAGAATAAAGTAAGAAAGAAGACTCATCGTGAATTCGTGAGCGGTTAGGTTTCATAACTATACTTCATTACTACCAACACACAACCATATAAACTTTTGGACACTTCCATAAACCAAAGCTGATAAAAATCATTACAAGCACAAAACAAACCGAAGAAAGTGCATGGAAATAGTTTAGCATATTGATACATGTCCTTGTAATATACATTAGAACATTACTCATCGGCGGCTTGATGATGCCTGGCATATGTAATGGGAAGCATTGCAACGTGCACTGAGGTACATCCTGCCACTGTCCCACTTTCCAACTAGAGCCGGGAACAGTTGCCCAGGGGCACTATTACACGAGGTATAGGTTTTAGGTATTTGACATTTTTATGAGCTCTCCTTGAGCAGTGGTGGCCGCGTGGTAAAGGCCCCGACTTACGAGTTGTAGTCCAAACCCCGCCAGGCGGCATTATTTTGTGTAGTTTATTTATTTCATCACCACTGCTCTCAAAACGGTGAACGAAAACATCGTGAGGTAACCGGCGTGTCCTAGAACCAAAAATTTGAAGACATGTGTCTTCCACCAACCCGCACTGGGCCCGCGTGTTGGATTACGGCCCATTCCTTCTCCTAGAATTCCTTCTTGGCCTGAATTTCAGTAGTGTGCCTTTTCAGCAAAAACAACGTAAACAACAGTTTACGCGAGTTAAAAAAAAAACCATTGACATATTACAAGGGAAGATGCGTTACGCGCTAACATCACATTCAGAAAACCTGGACTCGAAACTCACACATCTATGTTACCTGTAGTCACTGATAGACAAGGACTGAAATAAGAACCGGTGCTGTCGTGCGAGCAAAATAGCGTTAGCTGCCAAATGTGTGTGATCGTTGCGACCGATGTGAAATCGTGCTATATAGGCACAATTTCAGCGGTCCACGCGCTAGAGGCGAGTCACCTATCTTCCGCTATAAGGTATTAACACCACAGTGTGTTAATAAGTTAGATTAAATCAAAATAGCGAATATGTGATTGGTTGTGCGAATTTGCTGTGGACTGTAGGTTTAAAAAGCGATCTAAGGTTTGTTAACAATATGCAGATACTGTGCCTGGATGGGACGGACGTATTAGGAGGAACACTGACCTTTTGACCTCGAAGGTTCCACGTGGCGCCGGCCGGCGAACCCCGACTTCGTACTTTCAAATCACTGCCAGGTCCTGAATTGCACTACACTGCACTATTGTTGAGTCTTTGAATGGTTGGATCACGAAATAGTCAATTTTCTTGTAATTTCGAGCGGCGTTGTTAGCGGAGCGGTCACATTCACAATCGATGCACAAACGTCAATGTCATTTCATTTCTAGAGGTCGTGCGGGAAGGGAAACGGATGGTATAGGATTGCTAGGCCAAAAAAATAAATTACAAAAAACAAAGTCGCGGATCATAGCAAATTGGCGCAACCATTCCCCCCGGGTTTGAAGGGTTACCTTCAAAGAAAAGAAAAAAAAAAACAAAAGCGAAACTAAACCCTATTACTAATCTAAACTATCAATACTAGGTAGCGAAACAACTTATAACTAACTATGCCACTACTGCTGATTAGGCAGAGGGCAGAGGCGAATAACCGGGCGCAGGTACGATCCAGTTGCGGTTTTAACCTTTACGACTCGCGTTATTCCGTTCGAACCCGGAAAAACTTCTTCCACTACACCAAGAGGCCAGTGCAGAGGAGGCGCACTCTCAGTCTTCAGTATCACCACAGTACCGACTGTGACTGGATCTGAAGGAGTGTTCCACTTTTGACGCGACTGCAGCGTATGCAGATAATCTGTCCTCCATCGCTTCCAAAAGGACTGAACTAAGCTATCTAGCAGAGCGTGACGCGGGTGAAGCTGCAGTTTGTCAGTCTCGACATCTAAAGCGGGCAAATATTTAAGAGGAGTCGTCGTCAAGAAGTGAGCCGGCGTCAACGCTAGTGGCTCCGATGGATCACTAGACAAAGTCCGACACAACGGACGCGTATTCATCAACGCCTCTACCTGAGCGAGTACGGTGCTCAACTCCTCGTACGAGAGAATCTGTTCGCCTATGACCCGAAACAGGTGCGACTTAAGGCTTTTAATATTCGCCTCCCAATTGCCACCAAAATGACTAGCCGCTGGCGTATTAAAACACCAATCAATGCGATTCTCAGCTAAGACATGGGCGAATTCACTTTGGTAGTACTTGGAGCGTAAGAATGTATGTAATTCCGAAATATTGCGTCGCGCTCCAACATAATTTGTGCCGTTGTCAGAGTATAAGCGCTTAACGGGACCACGGCGAGATAAAGATCGTTTAAATGCAGACATAAAACCCTGCGTACTCAAATCACTGGTTAACTCTATGTGAACTGCACGAGTTGTCATACAAACGAATAGGCAAATGTATGCCTTTGTGGAACGTATACCACGACCACGGGCAATAGTGACTTTAAACGGTCCAGCATAGTCCGTCCCAGTATGTATGAAAGGTTTCACCGTCTGTACAACACGACAAGAACGATGGTCGGCCATTTCCGGCGCGTTGAAACGCGGGCGGAGCTTAAAGCAGGGCACACATCTGTGCACTCTAGCGCGTATCAAATTGCGAGCGGAAAGTATCCAGTACTTCTGTCGAAGAATGGACATTAATAAATCGGGACCAGCGTGACAATTCACCTTATGGTGATAATCCACCAACAAATCCAAAACGTGATCCCTGCGTGGTAGAACTACTGGATGCATTTGTTCAAACTCTAACTTAGCATTTCGCAGACGGCCACCGACACGAATGAGTCCGTCTTGCAAAAATGGTTTCAAATGTTGAAGTGCGGGACTACAAGGTTTATGTGATTCTAAACTACGAAATTCTATTGAAAAATAAAATTTCTGCAACTCTCGAAGTACAACTGATTCAGCTCTATCCAAATCAGCTGCGATTATAGAACCACGCGATGGTAATAATCTCAAAAATCTTAGGACGTAAACTACACAGCGTAATAGTCTCGACCAAGACGAGACTCGATTAGACAACAACAAAACAACTGACTCTTCACGCGGAACTGATACTACAAGCGTATGTTTCTTCTCCTCGGGTGGCTCTGAAACAGTAGCGGGGTTAAACGGAGCATTTGGCCACTCGTTAGGAGTGGTATGAAGCCAGGGAGGGCTACAAAACCAAAGCGGATGATTTAAAATTTGCGCAGGAAGCAAACCACGTGAGAGACAATCAGCTGGGTTTTCTGTTCCAGCGACATGGAACATATTTTCTGGTGACAATTCAGCTTGAATCTTAGCCACCCTATTTGCGACAAACGTGCCCCATCGATGGGGTGAAGAGTGGGCCCAACATAGAGCAACGGTTGAGTCTGAAAACGCTACAATTCTCTCTATATTAATGCGAGGACGACAAGTTTTGACTATAGATGTAATCAATTGAACCAACATAAGAATAGCGCAGAGTTCGAGACGAGCAAGAGAGACAACCTTACGAGGAGATACCTTTGATTTTGCGCTAATGAGGAAAACTGAAATGTTATCGCCATTTTGGACCTGAAAGTAAACCACTCCCCCGTAAGCCCTCTCACTGGCGTCTGCGAAACCTACCACATTAACAACAGTGTCTGGTACTATACCAACATGGCGAGGAATCTGTATCTGATCGAGCATTGGAAGCTCTTTCCTATAGCGAGCCCACAACTTAGCAACACTGTCAGGAGCGGTGTCGTCCCAATCACAGTTGGAAAGCCAAAGCTCTTTTATAAGCAGCTTTGCATACAAAACGACAGGAGCTACAAAACCCATTATATCCCATATCCGAGCTACACATGCTAGGATAACGCGTTTGGTACAAGTTGGCGGAGTCGAGCTAATTTTAAGACTGAACATATCAGTTGCGGGTGACCAACTTAAACCAAGGATCTTATGCGAATCACTATCATCGAATTCCTTTACCGAAGTCAACCGGTGTGACGGCGGAATCGACTCTAATGTAGCTTGCGAGTTGCTTGTCCATTTCACGAGATCAAATTGACCGGACTTCATGAGGCTGATTACTTGAGCAGCGGTCTCTATAGCCTCTGCTTCACTAGGTACACTGTACACAAAATCGTCCATGTACAATCCGGTTTCAATAGTGGCCCTTGCTTTCGGGTATGTATCACCCTCGTCAGCGGCCAACTGCTTGATAGTGCGAAGAGCGTGAAAGGGACTAGACTTAAGCCCAAAACAAACACGATTGAATTCGTAAACCTTCAAAGGTTCCTGCGGAGAAAATCTATACAAGAAGCGTTGGAATCTACGGTCACATTCTCTGATTCCAATACTAAGAAACATTTGCCGAATATCGGCAGAGAGCGCAATAGCAAACAAGCGAAAATTTACTATTATTTCAAATAAGTTACCCTGGAGGTTCTGACCACAATACAAGATATCGTTAAGCGATATGCCAGTACTAGTTTTAGCGCTACCATCCATAACCACACGCAGTTTAGTTGTAAGCTTGTCTTCTCTAACAACTCCATGGTGCGGGATGATGTAAAACGGGTAATCACGTGTCTCCTCAGTCTCGGCAGGCGCTGATGAGATATAACCTTTATCTAAATATTCGATCAGCACATCATCATAGGCTTGCTTCAACTTAGGAGACGCCTGCATCTTACGTTCCAAGCATAGAAAGCGTTTTTCTGCGGAGGCACGGGAGCCACCGAGCGAAAAAATATCACCCTTGAAAGGGAGCGCGACAACATAACGACCATCTTTATCACGAGTAGTCGTGCGGGTATAAATCTCCTCAGTGACCTGATCCTCAGGGCTGAGAATAGGCGGGACATTGACCTCTTCAATCTCCCAGAACTTGCGGATGGTAGACTCAAGCGGCGGCTCGACGGTGCAACAGTGCGACACAGTCGAGTAACTATCTAAACAAGCGGGTGCGGAACCAACTATAACAAACCCGAGAACTGTTTCCAGTGCGTGCGGAGCGGGGTACATCGGAAGACCTTGAATTTTACGTGATAACTGGAGATGCGGGAGAATCGAAGCACCGATCAATAGATCGATATCTCCAGGGAAAGCGTAATTTCCGTCGGCTAACTGCAAGTTCTTAAACTCCGTCAGCATGGACGTGTCAACCGGTACCGTGGGCAACCGTTCCGTAATCTTATCTGCGACTAGCGAATCCATTTCAAACGAAATATTACGATTAAAACGTGAACTAAATATTATTTTAATGGAACCGTGAATGGTTGCCTTTAAACCTCCAAAACCTTTCACTTCTGAGCGGGATGACCAATTATTAAAACTAAAACCAAGGCGTTGACAACAATCCCGAGTAATAAAATTACTCTGGGAAGCGCCATCTAGTAGCGCTCGAACGGTGTGCGGTTTGCCAAAGGCATCTACAATGACAACTTGCGCGGTCGCAAGTAAAACGGTAGTGATTTGAGTACCAGCGGCGGAAAGCGAACACAATGTTACGTCGTTTGCACTTGCAGCAGGCCTGCTGCTGCGATGGCAGCTTACTACTCTCAAAATGTAAGAAGGTATGATGTCTAGCTAGACATTTACGACAGCTAACACCACTGTTACCTGACGTAACCAGATGTTTGTCACTTAGACAATTAAAACACAAATTATTAGTGCGGACAAACTTGTAACGATCACTAGGCGATAATCTCTGAAATCCCGAACACTTGTACAGCTGTGTATGGCTACCCTTACACAGAGAACAGTCAGGTGTTGAGGCGGTATTAACTAGCGTATGTGCAGTCTTGACTGACTTCGATGACGCGTCTATACGGCGATCGGAACCTGTCCTATTCGTGACTTCATGACGTGCCGACGTGCGCTGCAATACCTTAATATGGTCGCGAATAAAAGATTCTAAATCTTCGAACTTAGGTATTTCGTTACCGCGCCGAGTCGTTTCAAACAGACGAACAGTTTCAGGATCTAATTTCTTTAAACCGATATACAAAAACAAAAAGTCACAGAGGTCATTGACCTTTAGGTTCTTTACTGCACGAACAGATGATGCGAAAATATTTAAAAACTTCTCTAAATTATGATCGTTACAAACGGAAAAACTTTTCAAATCGAATAATTGATCTAAATATGCGGTGGCTACTAATCGCTTATCTTCGTATTTTGTTTTTAAAGTGTCCAAAACTAAAGTGTAATTTTCAGCGCTAAACGTAATTCCAGCACAGACAGCCTTTGCCTTACCGGTCAATTTTTCTACGAGATAATGCAATCTCTCGTGATCTGTCAGCGATGTGTTCCTATGTATTATATTTTCGAAACTATCTATAAATAAATTCCAATTTCGAATGTCACCATTAAATTCAGGTATTTGAATTGGCGGCAATCGTGGGCGTTCGCGAGGAGGGTTGGATAAACCACTCGCGGGGGGGGGAGTCTCTAAACTCCTAGCAATACGTTTGATACGACAATACAAGTCATCAAAGGACGACAATGCCTGATAACTCACACAGTAATCAGGATTTAACTCCAACTCTAAAATGTTTATATTATTAATTGTAGATTCAAAATCCGCGCGCAAACTATCTAAAGTTTCCAACGAACACAAGAAAGCATCTCTAATCGCCAGATCCGAGGTTTGCAAAGATTTATCACAAATTGATTGAACACGTGAAAACTGTGAGTCCCTTTTAGCGTATAAAAGCTTTAACTGAACCTTTAAATCAGTACTAACCTTATTGCCCTTAAGAGACATCTTGTTTTGATATATTCACACTATACACTCAAACAAACACTTAACGAATTATTAAGTAAGCGATAATTATCAGATAACAATATGGTAATATTGTAAACAACAAAGTGAACGGCGAACGAACGGAATAACCTGAATCAATGAGTGAATATTACCCAATTTCTTGATTAAATCATTCACGTCGTTCATATGCGTATATAATCTATGGTTTATCCGTTTCCTACAAATATTCACTCAACAATGAACGGGTATTTTTGAAATGCGTCTACCTACATGCAATTTGTAGGACTTCCGAATGAATTTTGTCAAGAAAAAGAATGCGATCGATTTATATCTACGCTGATATTTACGTAGCTAACTATAATTATGCGGTGCGGTTGACGGCGTAGGTACCGTAATTATCAATGGCTCTTTAACTAAACGTTTAGTTGCCTAAATGCCTAGATGCGGGTTTTCTACTATTATATCTAGGTAAACAGGCGCGTTGCGTTTATTCCCTATGGAACAAATACTATATTGCGAAATTACAAGAAAATGATTCACGATCCTGCTCGTAGGACCAAAAAGTAATGGTTGTGCGAATTTGCTGTGGACTGTAGGTTTAAAAAGCGATCTAAGGTTTGTTAACAATATGCAGATACTGTGCCTGGATGGGACGGACGTATTAGGAGGAACACTGACCTTTTGACCTCGAAGGTTCCACGTGGCGCCGGCCGGCGAACCCCGACTTCGTACTTTCAAATCACTGCCAGGTCCTGAATTGCACTACACTGCACTATTGTTGAGTCTTTGAATGGTTGGATCACGAAATAGTCAATTTTCTTGTAATTTCGAGCGGCGTTGTTAGCGGAGCGGTCACATTCACAATCGATGCACAAACGTCAATGTCATTTCATTTCTAGAGGTCGTGCGGGAAGGGAAACGGATGGTATAGGATTGCTAGGCCAAAAAAATAAATTACAAAAAACAAAGTCGCGGATCATAGCAAATTGGCGCAACCAGTGATGGTTATGACATTGATGACGCGCCATAATGCGCATGCGCGAAATCTGTGTGTCTTCGCGCAACATCCGCGTGCGAATTCGGCGCGTCTGGTTAAAACGACGATATCTTTGAAACTACGGTAGTTAGCTAGCTATCGGTTATATCATTGAAATCGTTATTAAATTACCTAACAGGATATATACGGATTAGTATAGTTTTCCTTGTAATGTATTACTAACTGTCATGTATGTTCAGTGGAAGGGAATGTTTTACCAGTTTCTTGTGTAAAAGTAATTATATGCTTATAGTGTGTCTAACTATTAGTGAGCCGCCCCACATCTCTCGGTTGCAAATTATACTTATACCTACCTACCTCGTTTATTGTGTTTTTCACACAATCTCATTGTTTTAATTATTTGTGTCACAAACAGCCAACGTAGTAACAAATAAATATGTTACTACGTTGGCTGTCGTATCACAAATAAATATGTTTACTTTCTTGTTTTCTATTTCTTAAAAGATAATTTGTCTTAAAAGAGGGTGATTACTGAGATTACGACAAACAGTTTATGGCAGAAGCAGACATTACACCGGCCACAAATAAAATAGGATAAGAAAAAGATAGCGTAAAAAGAAAATACCAAATACGGAATATGTCATTCAGCGCTCAAAAACGAACATAATAGAAGTGGGCAAAAAGGTAGTCAGGCTCAAGTTCTTGACTCGGGGAAGGCCTTTGCCCAACCGTGGAGCAATGGCTACGAAAAAAAAAGATAAAGACGAAGAAGAATCGTCGAAATCTTAAGTGGCAGTGGGCAGGGCACATTTCTCGCAGAACAGAAAGGTTCTGGAGTAGCGACCGTGTACCGGAAGACGCAGTGTTAGAAGCCCTCCTACAAGGCACTGATGACCTGGCAAGAATTGCAGGAATCCGATGGATGCGAGATGCACCGGACCGTTCATTGTGGCGACACTTGGGTGAGGCCTATGTCCAACAGTGGGCGTCTTTCGGCTGATATGATGATGATGATAATGAAGAATAATTTAAAAATGGCGTAGAAAAACTTACGCATCGCTGTCGACTAATAACGTGCTCAAAAGACTGGCGGCATTGCTTATCCTCTGTCCAAGGCAAAAGCCAGCCTTTGAGTAACGCCATGTCAATAATCAGGGGTTTTTCTTTATGTAACTTAGCTTCCAAAAGGGAATCTCGGGGCCCTGAAACGCAAGGCAAAAAAGAATTTTAATCAGTAAAAGTCTGGCAACGGCCCTCACGCCCCAGCCGCCACAGAGATTCCGATCCAAATTTCCACCTTAGGCGTGGGCTTGCGGACGGCGAGCAATAGGTATCTCGCTGTCCGACCGTTCGGTAACCGTCCGGACCAAGCCCAAGTCGTCGACGGCACGTACTGCTTCCGCGCGCCTCAAGGAGTTGTCAGCAAACTGTAGGGACCGACCAAAAAAAAACACGCCCTCCCGTTCCACCCTAGAACGGGAGAAGTCATACCCACACAAAAAAAAAAGACACTTAAAACTAAAACTATGACACAAAGTACTTAGAAAGTATATCCTGTCCCACTTAGCAAATCATTGTAGCTACCCACATTGAACGCCAGAGAGCGGCGCCTGCGCTTGAGAGCGCTCGTAAAATGTTTATGACCTGCGTTGTTTAGTTCTTGTATACGTACCTAGGTAGGGGTGCTCCGACTACTTTGCGATGGTCAGTTTCTAGTGTCTAGGACGTATCCTAAGTTAGTAGTCAAAATTGTTATGGTATGCAGGGTTGCCACGTGTACCAACTCAATAATATACACCGTTAAATTTTGAATTTACGCATTACGAAAATTATACGCATATACGAAATTAATTTCTTTAAGTAAACGTGTCAATGACATTGTAGGTAGTTGTTGTTGTTGCGTACTAACAACCTACAGGTCATTGAATGACCCAGTTGATGTTTAAAGAAATTAATTTCGTACATTTCGATTTTTAGAAAAAAGTAATTAATTTTTTTATTTTATCTTTATAAATCGATAGTGTTACATGTCCCGGATCGACCCTCCACGGGATTAAAACGATTAAAATTTTATGGTATATTGTGGACATTGGTTATTTAGTGCAAAATTTCGCGCTCCTGGCCCCAGTTGTTTCAATTCACCTGCGCGTTGATGATGTCTGTCAGTCAGTTTCTTCTTTTAGATATAGATAGAACGCAGACTAGTAATCAACATAATCATATTCCTACACAGAAACTAGAAATTCATTTCACCAACAAAAGTAACCCCACACACATAATCGAAAGTAATCAATGTTCCAGCCAGCTCATATCATTCGTCTTCGATATTTGATTAAAACAAGTTATTATTGTGGAAAATGGCTCGTATCCGGGAAGTCCGCAGTTTTCTGTAGCCCGGAAGAGAAAGCCGGCAGCGGCAGGCCGGCCGGCCACTTCCGGTCCGGGACGGTAATGGCAGATGCCGGGAATGCTTGCAAGATTATGAACCCGTAGCTTATGGACATCAACTCAATTTATTGGCTAACTTAAATGGTAATAAAACTTGTTTTGGAAATATTTAGACATTTTTGTGGAATGACGTGTTTTATTTTTTATAAATTTTGGAAAGAATTTGTGTTTTAAAGACTGTTTATGGGTTTATCGATTTTATCGTAATGATAAGTGGGATTGTTTATGGGCAATGCCTTATTGTGCAAAGAATAGCAGCAATTTTTTTTAATTTTTGAAAGTAATCCAAGTTGTACGTTCTACTCAAATTGTTAGTTATTTATTCATGTTTATAAAAGTAATAAAATTGTACAAGAGTTGTGTCACAATACTACAATATTCGTGCACCGTGACATCAGTTTCGTATTCAATATTAGTACCTAGTATATTATATACAAAAACGGCTTAACCAATTTTTTTATTATTATTTTGTTTTATCCGCTTATTAGAAGAAAATATTAAAAAAAATCATCATCTCTTTTTTTCAATTCTTCTTTCGTAGCTATGCTAGAAGAGATTTCTATAGAAATAAGCATCACCTATGTACCTATTTTCCCGATTCCGTCTTCTTTTCTTTTATTATTTAGTAAATAAATAAAATAAAAAGGGAAAAACAGTTGAAAAATATAAAATTGGTTTGGAGTTTTAGTTGAACTTTAATGGGGCGGAGCTGCGAGAGACGTCAGCTAGTATATAATATATGTTTATAGACATATGTATTAAAACTAATAGGTAGGTACCACGTCTAACCAGTCGGAAGTGATCTAACGTCAATCAGGAAAGTCGGCAGTAACTCTCAGCCTGTTTCCCCTTTCACTGCGCTGCTATTAAATACTGCCCGATCCAATTATAATTATGTTGCTCTTTATAACTTGGTTAAAACCAGGTATTAACAAAATCAAAAGTACGATGTATAAAATGATTGCTAGAATAAATATGGTAGAAACTTTATATATGTCGGTAATCGAATGGATTGTGAGATCCAGAGAACCAGGTTTTTTTTGAGGTAGGAACACATCCAATGTCTTTTCGCGCCCGAACGTAGAGCAAGAGGGCGTATTAGACTTTTACTGACTAAAACTGTGGTTTATAAGACAAAGGTGTGCCTTTGTCTTATATTTTATTGTATTTCGGGCTGGTGTTCGTAATCCCACGACTAAAGCGCGT
Organism: Leucania comma; assembly: GCA_958295575.1. Taxonomy (NCBI): domain Eukaryota; kingdom Metazoa; phylum Arthropoda; class Insecta; order Lepidoptera; family Noctuidae; genus Leucania; species Leucania comma. The sequence continues at coordinate 7,817,368 of OY282483.1, forward strand.
ATTTTGCGTACGGATAGGACAAATGTGTCATTCGATCCACCCCAGCTCCTCAAGTAAGGCCAGCAGCTTGGTGTTACTGACCATTTCACGGAGCATACCTGGGTTTTCGAAATACTTTGTCATGTATCTTGCTACCACTGGGCAGCTTAGAAGCAGATGAGCTGCTGTCTCATGTCCATGTATCTTTTAGTTTACCTTTGCGTTCTAGGAACCCGAGTTTCCTTTTCAAAAATTTCCCTTGAGAGATCCTGGATGCAAGGTTTTTGAAATCTGTTCATATTCAGTAAGAAATCTTGTCAAATAAAAGAAAAAATGCACACACTGATGTATAACGTCAAAACCACTAGATGACAGCACGTTCTTGAGAATTACGAGTCCGACGCACGAGCTAGTGGGGCACAGATCCAGTCTCCCCGAGAGGCTATGATTGAGCGCTTAAACTTGGCCTTGAAGGCGATCTCCGAATGAGGCGTGCCAATTTGGTCAAGTTCAATGCTGTTAAAACCCAGGCGTGTCTTTTTCCACTACACGGAGCCAAGTCCACCAAGTCCGTGCCGATAGCCGACCAGCTTGAATTTCTTGGAGTAATAAACTATAACTAGACTATTGTACTATTTATATTGAGCTAAGTTGAACTCCTTAGTAGTCCTGAGTTGAGCTTTAAAGATATTGACAAATTGCACTCACTGGACTGTGAGGCTCTTACCTCTTAAGACCATCTCAGACACTAATTTGCATGCTTCTCATATGATTTTACCATTACATTGCGTGATCGAATCAGGAATGAAGATATCCGCAAGAGAACCAGGGTTGCCGACATAGCACGTAGAATCGCCAAACTTAAGTGGCAATGGGCTGGGCACATTACACGCAGAACAAATGGCCGTTGGGGCCGAAAGGTTCTGGAGTGGCGGCCACGTATCGGAAGACGCAGTGTTGGAAGGCCTCCCACAAGGTGGACCTGGCCTGACCTGACCTGCTCAGGGTCGCTGGAGACCGATGGATGCGAGACGCACAGGATCGACCATTGTGGCGACGCTTGGGGTAGGCCTATGTCCAGCAGCGGACGCCTTTTGGCTGAATTGTTAATGATGATTACATGTTCACGAGTACTGTATGGACTTTAAAAGAGACTTTGATCCCTGGGTTTGTTTAGATGTTTCTCCTCAGGGTAGTCAGCTAGGAAACACCGGCCTCATCTAGTCTAAACTGACGAAAAATTGGCGAGTAATAGTGTTTTCAAAACCTATTTGCAAAACAAATATCATTTAGCACACTATTTACACAAGGTAATGCGACTAATTAGATTTGTCTTACCATGAGAAACTTATAATGAATCGTGTACAAAGAGAAAGTTTATTTTTTCGAAAGACAAATAAAAAGTCTTGCATATTTAAAAACATCACCCGTAGATTTTCTCCCATAACAAGTTACTTTTCTAAACAAACATCAGCTTTCCAATACAAATAATATTAGTCCAACGACACTAACCGTAGGAAGTATATATTACAGAGTCGGAAGAAGGAAGCTGTGCTCAGCCGAGCGTCGAACCCGGCCCCTTTCACTTGCTGAACTCTAGTGGCACTTAGCTCGCAGCTAGTTAGGTTCATGGAGTTGGTAGAATTATAGGACAAGACTGGTTTGACAGTGTTTAGTTTGCAATTTGTTTGAACATTGCCCGTCACTCTTGATAAATAGATTTGTCTGTTAATAAATAGGGCCTGTGTTAGTAATCACGATTGCAAGAAGTTCTGAACGAAGAGGATTGCCCACTTCTTCTTGGCTTTACCTTCCATATCTATATGTCACACAATTGTAAATAGGTATCGGTAGATTATAATATGTCTAGTGCGTAATGTCTTCCGTACTATGCCATTTCACAATTTGACAGTTTCATTTCGATAGATTACAAACTACCTAAAAATAAGGCGTTAAATTGTAAGCAGTGTGTTTACTTTTTGGTCCATACGAGCAGGATCGTGAATCATTTTCTTGTAATTTCGCAATATAGTATTTGTTCCATAGGGAATAAACGCAACGCGCCTGTTTACCTAGATATAATAGTAGAAAACCCGCATCTAGGCATTTAGGCAACTATACGTTATTTCGCTCGTATAGTTAAAGAGTCATTGATAATTACGGTACCTACGCCGTCAACCGCACCGCATAATTATAGTTAGCTACGTAAATATCAGCGTAGATATAAATCGATCGCATACTTTTTCTTGACAAAATTCATTCGACCATCCTACAAATTGCATGTAGGTAGACGCATTTCAAAAATACCCGTTCATTGTTGAGTGAATATTTGTAGGAAACGGATAAACCATAGATTATATACGCATATGTTATTCCGTTCGTTCGCCGTTCACTTTGTTGTTTACAATATTACCATATTGTTGTCTGACAATTGTCGCTTACTTAATAATTCGTTAAGTGTTTGTTTGAGTGTATAGTGTGAATATATCAAAACAATATGTCTCTTAAGGGCACTAAGGTTAGTACTGATTTAAAGGTTCAGTTAAAGCTTTTATATGCTAAAAGGGACTCACAGTTTTCACGTGTTCAATCAATTTGTGATAAATCTTTGCAAACCTCGGATCTGGCGATTAGAGATGCTTTCTTGTGTTCGTTGGAAACTTTAGATAGTTTGCGCGCGGATTTTGAATCTACAATTAATAATATAAACATTTTAGAGTTGGAGTTAAATCCTGATTACTGTGTGAGTTATCAGGCATTGTCGTCCTTTGATGACTTGTATTGTCGTATCAAACGTATTGCTAGGAGTTTAGAGACTCCCCCCCCCGCGAGTGTTTTATCCAACCCTCCTCGCGAACGCCCACGATTGCCGCCAATTCAAATACCTGAATTTGATGGTGACATTCGAAATTGGAATTTATTTATAGATAGTTTCGAAAATATAATACATAGGAACACATCGCTGACAGATCACGAGAGATTGCATTATCTCGTAGAAAAATTGACCGGTAAGGCAAAGGCTGTCTGTGCTGGAATTACGTTTAGCGCTGAAAATTACAATTTAGTTTTGAACACTTTAAAAACAAAATACGAAGATAAGCGATTAGTAGCCACCGCATATTTAGATCAATTATTCGATTTGAAAAGTTTTTCCGTTTGTAACGATCATAATTTAGAGAAGTTTTTAAATATTTTCGCATCATCTGTTCGTGCAGTAAAGAACCTAAAGGTCAATGACCTCTGTGACTTTTTGTTTTTGTATATCGGTTTAAAGAAATTAGATCCTGAAACTGTTCGTCTGTTTGAAACGACTCAGCGCGGTAAAGAAATACCTAAGTTCGAAGATTTAGAATCTTTTATTCGCGACCATATTAAGGTGTTGCAGCGCACGTCGGCACGTCATGAAGTCACGAATAGGACAGGTTCCGATCGCCGTATAGACGCGTCATCGAAGTCAGTCAAGACTGCACATACGCTAGTTAATACCGCCTCAACACCTGACTGTTCTCTGTGTAAGGGTAGCCATACACAGCTGTACAAGTGTTCGGGATTTCAGAGATTATCGCCTAGTGATCGTTACAAGTTTGTCCGCACTAATAATTTGTGTTTTAATTGTCTAAGTGACAAACATCTGGTTACGTCATGTAACAGTGGTGGTAGCTGTCGTAAATGTCTAGCTAGACATCATACCTTCTTACATTTTGAGAGTAGTAAGCTGCCATCGCAGCAGCAGCCTGCGCAGACGCGCGACGCTTGTGACGCGCGGCCTGCTGCAAGTGCAAACGACGTAACATTGTGTTCGCTTTCCGCCGCTGGTACTCAAGTCACTACCGTTTTACTTGCGACCGCGCAAGTTGTCATTGTAGATGCCTTTGGCAAACCGCACACCGTTCGAGCGCTACTAGATGGCGCTTCCCAGAGTAATTTTATTACTCGGGATTGTTGTCAACGCCTTGGTTTTAGTTTTAATAATTGGTCATCCCGCTCAGAAGTGAAAGGTTTTGGAGGTTTAAAGGCAACCATTCACGGTTCCATTAAAATAATATTTAGTTCACGTTTTAATCGTAATATTTCGTTTGAAATGGATTCGCTAGTCGCAGATAAGATTACGGAACGGTTGCCCACGGTACCGGTTGACACGTCCATGCTGACGGAGTTTAAGAACTTGCAGTTAGCCGACGGAAATTACGCTTTCCCTGGAGATATCGATCTATTGATCGGTGCTTCGATTCTCCCGCATCTCCAGTTATCACGTAAAATTCAAGGTCTTCCGATGTACCCCGCTCCGCACGCACTGGAAACAGTTCTCGGGTTTGTTATAGTTGGTTCCGCACCCGCTTATTTAAATAGTTACTCGACTGTGTCGCACTGTTGCACCGTCGAGCCGCCGCTTGAGTCTACCATCCGCAAGTTCTGGGAGATTGAAGAGGTCAATGTCCCGCCTATTCTCAGCCCTGAGGATCAGGTCACTGAGGAGATTTATACCCGCACGACTACTCGTGATAAAGATGGTCGTTATGTTGTCGCGCTCCCTTTCAAGGGTGATATTTTTTCGCTCGGTGGCTCCCGTGCCTCCGCAGAAAACCCAGCTGACTGTCTCTCACGTGGTTTGCTTCCCGCGCAAATTTTAAATCATCCGCTTTGGTTTTGTGGCCCTCCCTGGCTGCATACCACTCCTAACGAGTGGCCAAATGCTCCGTTTAACCCCGCTACTGTTTCAGAACCACCCGAGGAGAAGAAACATACGCTTGTAGTATCAGTTCCGCGTGAAGAGTCAGTTGTTTTGTTGTTGTCTAATCGAGTCTCGTCTTGGTCGAGACTATTACGCTGTGTAGTTTATGTCCTAAGATTTTTGAGATTATTACCATCGCGTGGTACTATAATCGCAGCTGATTTGGATAGAGCTGAATCAGTTGTACTTCGAGAGTTGCAGAAATTTTATTTTTCAATAGAATTTCGTAGTTTGGAATCACGTAAACCTTGTAGTCCCGCACTTCAACATTTGAAACCATTTTTGCAAGACGGACTCATTCGTGTCGGTGGCCGTCTGCGAAATGCTAAGTTAGAGTTTGAACAAATGCATCCAGTAGTTCTACCACGCAAGGATCACGTTTTGGATTTGTTGGTGGATTATCACCATAAGGTGAATTGTCACGCTGGTCCCGATTTATTAATGTCCATTCTTCGACAGAAGTACTGGATACTTTCCGCTCGCAATTTGATACGCGCTAGAGTGCACGGATGTGTGCCCTGCTTTAAGCTCCGCCCGCGTTTCAACGCGCCGGAAATGGCCGACCATCGTTCTTGTCGTGTTGTACAGACGGTGAAACCTTTCATACATACTGGGACGGACTATGCTGGACCGTTTAAAGTCACTATTGCCCGTGGTCGTGGTATACGTTCCACAAAGGCATACATTTGCCTATTCGTTTGTATGACAACTCGTGCGGTTCACATAGAGTTAACCAGTGATTTGAGTACGCAGGGTTTTATGTCTGCATTTAAACGATTTTTATCTCGCCGTGGTCCCGTTAAGCGCTTATACTCTGACAACGGCACAAATTATGTTGGAGCGCGACGCAATATTTCGGAATTACATACATTCTTACGCTCCAAGTACTACCAAAGTGAATTCGCCCATGTCTTAGCTGAGAATCGCATTGATTGGTGTTTTAATACGCCAGCGGCTAGTCATTTTGGTGGCAATTGGGAGGCGAATATTAAAAGCCTTAAGTCGCACCTGTTTCGGGTCATAGGCGAACAGATTCTCTCGTACGAGGAGTTGAGCACCGTACTCGCTCAGGTAGAGGCGTTGATGAATACGCGTCCGTTGTGTCGGACTTTGTCTAGTGATCCATCGGAGCCACTAGCGTTGACGCCGGCTCACTTCTTGACGACGACTCCTCTTAAATATTTGCCCGCTTTAGATGTCGAGACTGACAAACTGCAGCTTCACCCGCGTCACGCTCTGCTAGATAGCTTAGTTCAGTCCTTTTAGAAGCGATGGAGGACAGATTATCTGCATACGCTGCAGTCGCGTCAAAAGTGGAACACTCCTTCAGATCCAGTCACAGTCGGTACTGTGGTGATACTGAAGACTGAGAGTGCGCCTCCTCTGCACTGGCCTCTTGGTGTAGTGGAAGAAGTTTTTCCGGGTTCGAACGGAATAACGCGAGTCGTAAAAGTTAAAACCGCAACTGGATCGTACCTGCGTCCGGTTATTCGCCTCTGCCCTCTGCCTAATCAGTAGTAGTGGCATAGTTAGTTATAAGTTGTTTCGCTACCTAGTATTGATAGTTTAGATTAGTAATAGGGTTTAGTTTCGCTTTTGTTTTTTTTTCTTTTCTTTGAAGGTAACCCTTCAAACCCGGGGGGAATGGTTGTGCCAATTTGCTATGTTCCGCGATTTTGTTTTTTGTAATTTATTTTTTTGGCCTAGCAATCCTATCCCTTCCGTTTATTTCCGCGCACGACCTCAAGAAAGGATTGGACATTGACGAGTGAATGTGACCGCACCGCTAACCGCGCCCGCTCGAAATTACAAGAAAATTGACTATTTTCGTGATCCAACCATTCAAACTCAACAACAGTGGTGCCGTGTAGTGCAAAACAGGACCTGGCAGTGATTTAAATGTGCGAAGTCGAAAATCGCCGGCGGTGCCACGTGGAACCTTCGAAGTCTAAAGGTCAGTGCTCTTTCCCAATACCTTTATCCCATGCCAGGCATAGTATCTGCATATTGTTAATAAACCTTAGATCGCTTTTTTAAAATCTACAGTCCACAGCTTATTTGCGCAACCATTACTTTTTGGTTTAGTTCACAATCTCGCGAGATAGATTATAATTTAACGGTATTTGTCATTTTACGGTGACATATATACGAATAATCAGCCATATAATGGTACTGCTGCAACTCACCAAGTACGATCAGTCACCGTATAACACAGACTTTCTGAGAAATTTTAATCCTTTTCTAAATAGGAAGGTCTATATTCTACAGTAGCACCGTTACCGATAGATATTAATGAAAAAATCAAACTAAAGCAAAGAAAAACATCCAAAATTCACACTAGTGAGACAATGACCCACACATCGCCTGACCCCGTTCATAGACTAAAAACATTTTATTTCTTTTGTTTACACACACACGTAACAACCACTAAGTAGATAGGTTTAGAAGGTTGGAGACCATGTGAGCAAAATGCACATATTATTCGCGGCACGTAAATTGAACTATGACCTTCATTACGCAGTAACAGATTTTTGAAAACAATGTGCGGCAAAACGGGGTTTGCCGCGCTTCGTTTGAGACCATGAAAACAAACAATGAAATTATTTCTTACATGCGTAAATTAATTCGAGTTTGAAAAAAAGTACTTACTTTATTTTTTAATTTTATCTTTACATATCGATTAAGTATATTAGAAGAAATTTGAAAGTGGCGCCAGTTACAGAAAAGTTGAAGGAGAATCGTTTGTCTTGGTATGGTCGTGTAAAGAGGAGGGATGATACACATGTTACTAAAAGGGTTATGTGGATGGATGGAAAGGGAAAGGGAGGCCAAAGAAAAGATGGATGGATTGTGTGAAGAGTGATATGAAAGAAAAGGAAGTTAGTGATAGCATGACGGATGACAGGGCAGAATGGAAGAAGAAAACGTGTTGCGCCGACCCCTAATAACATGGGAAAAGGACAGGAAGACGATGATGTCTCATGTACCGAATCGATCCTCCACGGGATTAAAACGATCAAAATTTAACGGTGTATAATAAATCTTTGTTAGTCAGTAGGGAGAAGTCCAAAAGTCTGACAACCAACCAGTTCTGCGCAGGAGTATCGAGTTACCTGAATAGCTGGACAACAACAGCATTGGTTCGATTTGACGAATAAATCTACCCCAATTTATTTGAAAAGTACTAGAGAAATTATTGATTAATTAAATGTTTTAAGCACACAAAAATACAAAGTCGGGCTTAATGCCTTAGGCAAAAACTTAAAAAAAGAAGAAAAATTAAATGAAAGGGAAAAAAAATGAAATGAGAATGGAATGAATGATAAATGAAATAGAATGGAACTGTTTATGGAGCCAACCTTCTGCCACTATCTACCCAGTTTGTGTTACAAACGAAGGCGGAAAATCGCACATTTGCTAATTTGCATTTACAAAGATACGAATTAGCGCTTATGAATCAGTTTGTGATGAATTCTGTAAGTGTGCCGACGACCTGAGGATATCTTTGTTTGAAAACCTTTTTGGTTCATTTGATTTTATTTTAGCTCTTTATGTGTCTGGTTTCCTGGTAGGTCAAATACTGAATTATTGGTTTTAACTGGAAGTTATTTTTCTCGTTGTTTATACCGCGTACATCGAGGAACTTTACTTGTTATATATATTATAGTTCTGCTGTGATCCTATGAGGAGTTCCTTTCCCTATCTTCGAAGTTCATCATCAGATAATAAAGATATTGCTAAGGGACCAACTTGGAAGCATAACCTTTCAATCAAAAAATAATTTTCAAAATCGGTCCACAATCCGAAAAATCGGTGAAGTTTAAAAAAAAATACATACTGCCGAACATAGAACCTCTTTTTTTTAAGTCGGTTAAAAAAGACAAGTTGTATGGGACAAATTTTATGAGAAATGACAGAAAATACGTCATGATGATGTTTATGAATGATGAGTTAACAATATTGACTGAGTTAACTCGAGATTGTTTGAAAGAGTTACCGTGGCCCTGGAAAGCGAAGGGCAACTGAATGAGCATAGGTTTTTTTTTTTTTTTTTTTGTGGTAGGTAAAATCATCCAATGACGAATCCCGCCCTTGGGTGGGGCGGGAAACAGTGTCAGACTTTTACTGACTAAAAACCTACCTTTCCATTCCTCGCCTTTGTCCCGGGGCCCGTGGTGACACTCTCGCATAACCTTTGGCCCCAGTAGGCTTCGGCCCTGCTGGACCCCTACAGTTTGCTGACAACTCCTTGAGGCGCGCGGGAACGGTGCGCGCCGTAGACGACCTGAGCTCGGACCGGTCTGTTACCGGACGGACGGACAGCGAGCTACCCATTGCCCACCGTCCGCGAGCCCGCGCCTACGGTGGCCGGAAATTGGGATCGGAAACCCGGCGGCGGCGGCGGCGTGTCCGCCTTTGCCTAATGCGGTCGGCCTCCTCCTTTACTAGCATTACTGCTTCGCAAAAGGAGGCGACCGCCTGCCACTCCTCCTCGCTCCGGAGCATGGCTTGAACCAAGCCCCGGCGCGAGAGATCGCCGCCGATCGCCCCCACGAGGACACGGCGATGCTCTTCCCAAGCGGGGCACACCTCGACTGTGTGAATGAGCATAGGTAAGTTTTAGTCTAACACTAAGCAGAAGACGACTTATGAAGATATTGCTACATCAAAAAAAAAACAAATCGGGTAAAACCAGATATTTACATATTTACGCAAGCATTTTATTGTCTTCGGGATTTTTCAGTCACGATTTTGTATTCCTTCAAAAAATTAGACACCAAGAAATGAGGTTAACACTTCGATCCACAACTACCCAACTTGTTCATACAAAAGTAGACTCTAAACATCGGAATTAAGGCCTATAGTGGCGTGGATGTGAGAGGACACCGGTGTCCTCTGAGCTAGGACAGATTAAAGCTCTATAATTTATGCGAATAGCTCATGCGTACATATTATTGTATTTAAATAAGTAAGGTACACTACAATATTTATGATCTGTGATAAATAAGATATGGACATCCTAATTTTTAAATAAAATTTGCACTGCATATTGTAAATAGTATAATCAGAAAAAACTGGTACAATTTCAATATTGAGAATAGTACAGAAAATTACAGAGAGATGCAAGATACAGAAACATTAATTATCTAATTAAATATTGAACCAAGTCACTTCATGTAATAAAAATAAATAGTTCCATAATTCCTACTTAAACAAAATATATAGATCTTATTACATAATATATACTACAATACATAATAGAAAAATGAAGTGTCTGTAATATCAAAAATAACATTTTTTTTACTAAATGCTTATGAAAATATATTCGATAGATACAAGCTAAATGCGATTTTTTTAATTTTCTCTGTACCGGCTAATCAACAAAATGGCTGGACCTATTTTGACGAAATATTCTCTGGTAGATAGTTGGCCTATAACAATAGGGAGTAATTTAGATTATTTTTATTTTTGAAAAAAAAAATAGGTTTCGGTGCAAAACAAAAAAATTGTAATTGTTTTACAATTTTTTGATTGACTGTGGCATTGTGCTCTTATACGAGTCTGATGCAGACAAAGTCGCGGACACGAGCTAGTACATAAATAAATTATTTCTCTTCTAACCACAATTCAGCCACTTTCCTATATTAATATGTATACGTATTGCCCGTCGAAGCGTACACAATTGGATTGAATAGCTTCCTGTACGTTATGCTAACACAATGCGTCCATTCACCACGTATCTGGACAAAAATGTACGGATTTTTTTTTCCAAAATGTCCAAAAAAGACAGAAGGGTTGCGATTCCTAGGGGATTATCTTTTCCAGAAGTTAGCGCCGCTTCCTTTCATTTTTTTGCGCACTCTACACAATTGTTGCAAACTTTAACATAAATGTTCTGTATGGTCAAGAAATAAAGGTTGAAGGGGTTCTATTAACAATATTAGTGACCATTTTTAAAGGATTAGGAGTCCCTAAGGATTTTCTTAAAATCTTTTATTTGATTATAAAATAAATAAATTTAAATTTGGAAAGCAAGAAAGGACAAGTATTTGTTGAGTCTAAGAACAAATATGTTAGCAAAAAAGAACGAATAGTAACACTAGCTTCTGCTAGCGCCTTCACTCGCATGCAAGTAGATTATCCCAAGGGAATGAAACCGGGGTTAAATTCCCGGTATAAAAACTACGATAAAATCTTTTGAGCGATTCCAGGACATTGTCAGCCCGTATACCAAGTTGTTCAGCCTGAAACAGTAACAAACATACACGCACACCTACATAACAAACAAAATCTTTTTAAAATTGATAATTCGCAAAATTGAACAAATTTTTATTCGTGGGTTATGTTCAAATAAAAATAAAGAAAGTGTCTCATATTTTTTTCTCAAGTACCTACGCATGGTCATTGTCATTCAAAATTCGGTACCAAATATTTGAGCCTCCATATCGTAAGTAAATAAAATGTGAAGAGGAAGCTTTCTCGTAACAAAACAAGTTTAACAAAAGAAAACCAACGTCCTACAGTTGTCGTAATGTGCGTAATCCTTTAAATAAATACTCGAAAAGGCCACTTCAATGTTCACCACACTTCTTACCACCCAAGGAAGATGGCTAATCCTAATATGCTCACCCAATTTTGCACTACTTTATAACTTCTTCATCTTGCGACAATTGTTTAGTTTAATGCACCGTGAATAATGATTTTTGGGTGGCATTTTTATTGTCAACTTTGTCCAGGATCAAAGATTTTTTGCCCAGTGTGCGGCATTTTAAGTGAAGTAGTGTAAACTACTGTACATTTTTCGGCTAATTAACATTATGTTATTATAACGATAACAATACACGCAATCACTTTTCGGCAGCAACGAAAGGGAGATTTCATTTTAGAACCATTTATGGATGAATGGGTATCATTGCATTTACTATTGAGTATTTATTGGCTTTTTATGCTATTCATTTCACTAGTGCTTAACTGCGATCCCGTCTGACGGTAAGCAGTGATGGAATTCTTGATGGTGAGGCGCACTAGCTTGTGAGCCTATTTACTTTAGCCTTGAAGATACCTAAATTATAACCGGACGGGAAGACCGCAGCAGACAAATCGTTTACAGAAGGTATCCACCCAGTGCGATTGAAATCATTGGATTATTTCCCGTCATATAAAAATAACAAAAATCCAATCGTTTTAACCAATAAGGACATGGTATCACAAAAAAACACAACAAATCACAACTCTAAAATAAAAATACTTAATAAACATGTCATTTCCATAACATACCTACATGTATAGCGAAAAAATGGCGTCGTTTAATTCAAAAAGGGAAAAAAATATCAACGCATTAATTTGAAACATTGAATGATAATAAACGATGTGCTGTATCGCTTCAGACATCGATTCAAACATTTGAACATCGTCCACGCATCGATGGACGCGTGCGGAAGACATAATAAATGACAATACAAGCCACTTAGCAAAATATTTCACCAATCAACAAACGAATATGAACCTTAGTACTACGAAATAAAGTTGTAATAACACGTTTGGATGTTTTAATCGCGGGAAGCACGCGCCCAGACACTTCTGGTCAATCTGAGATTGGATTAGATGGAAAGGGCTTTTGCAAAATTTATGTATGTGTGAGCCGCAAAAAAACAAATGATTTATTCAAATGTGATGTATGTAGATTCGTACAAAGAAAACGGATTATTTCGACGAGAATTCCTCAATTTTATGAGCACCAGCGGCATCCTGAAGGTATTTGAGCCTACAATGGATAGGTTTATCAAGCTGCATGTATTGCATAAAACTCGATCAACTATTCTGATTAGAACGCTTGTTTGCCTATGTATTTGTATTTTTTTTTTGATTACCGACTAGCATAGTTATTTAAGTAAATTTGTCTGTACTAAATCACTATGGGCCTTGATGCCTGAAAATAAAAGATTTTTATTTATTTTATTTATAGGCGAGTCACCCAAAGGTCAATGGAAAGGGCATGCTCCAAGTTTCCTAGCGTGATCACATCAGGAATGAAGATAATCCGCAGGAGAACCAAGGTCGCCGACATAACCCGAAGAATTGCCAAACTTAAGTGGCTGGGCAGGGAACATTGCTCGTAGAACAGATGGTTAATAGAGCCAAAAGGTTCTGGAGTGGCGACCGCGCACCGAAAGACGCAGCGTTGGCGTGGCCTCACGTAAGGTGGACTTGGTGAGAGTCAGAAAAATGTGATGGATGTGAGGTGCACGAAACCGTTCATTATGGCGACACTTGGGGGAGGGCAAATGTCTAACAGTGGACGTTATTCAGCTGAAATGATGATGATAAGTAAAATTTTCTCTTAAAGTGAGAAATCATTAAATAAATTCCCAACTAAAACCCACTGCGTTCCTTCAATTACCGCTTGCGTTTCACGGCCATGATGACTCTTTGAAACCAACCTACAATGAATAACTGTCATTGACATTTGTGGTTCAGTTTTAGATAATTGTAATTTGTCACTCGTGCACAATTAAATACTTAACTACATTTATACCGACTACGTTTACCTTTTTATACCTAACTAAGCTATATATTAGCCATACAGCAATAAATTCCCATTTACGCAAGTAAAATACTTGGTAACTGTCATAAATAAATATTTACCTATTTAGGGTGACTGGTAATTAGTGAACGATACTTAAACACGTGATTGTAGTCATGATAACAAACAACTTTTACTATGGGATCAAACCTGAAATCGTGAAAAAAAATCCGCTGGTCAACATTTGTGTTCGCCTAACTGGTCAAAATGTACTGATTTTTACTGATTTTTTTTTGCGATTTCAGGTTTGGTCCCATAGTAAAAGTTGTTTGTTATCATGACTACAATCACGTGTTTAAGTATCGTTCACTAATTACCAGTCACCCTATATACTATATTATTCATGATTTTTCTAAATGTGTCAATTTTATTTCAGAATAATGTTAATCTAGGGGAGGCCTTTGCCCAGTAGTGGGACAGTATAGGCTAAAAAAAATCGAGACTGTCAACTAATTTGTTAGATACCCTGCCGGAGTCTGTGTTTTGAGCTACAACCTGGGGTATCTAAGAGGTATTTTAATCAAGAGTGAATAGGTTACCTCTAAGCATGGGTACGCAATCGTCAGCCACATCATCATTTACCTTCAGGTGATATAGTGGTCAAACTCGAGCCTATCTATACTAAAAAAACAATTTTATTCTTGGTATAATGATCCATATACGACTTTTTTCCTTACTTTACTAAAACCCACTGTATTCTTTCAGAGGCTCTTTGCAAGTGCCACGCTAATTCTTTTATATAAACTACAGCAAAAGCCGGTATCGGCTCTCACTGGCTCCATCAATCTTGCTGATATCTCTATGAATCACGTGGAACACGACACGCCGTCGACCCGAGCTTAGTCCTTATCGGACGGCCGGACGGCAAGCGTCCCATTGCTCGCCATCCGAAAACCCGAAGGTTCATTGGTTCTCAGTTTCCTGCGGATAGAGCCGAAGGCAATACCGCTATTCCAATTTTATCAAGTCGTACTTTACACTGCTTTTTTGGTTACTTGGGCAATAATAATAAGGAATAATCCACCCATGTTCTTTCAATTGCTTTCCAGGGCCACGATGACTCTTTTTGAATAATAATAAACTTATCTTTAATGTCCAAGACTGGCTCTAGTTTTATCAGGTTTTATAAATATTATCATATAAACAACACATATCAAGCGTCACTGTTTTATTACTGTCTGACACACATTTATTTTATTACTTCTCTTTTTATTTGTTTTTGATTAGATTGATAGTTAAGTGGACTATAGCACCTAAAGCGCGGTCATTCTCGGAATGCATACAAAAGAAAAAGAAGCGTAAAGACACAATACTTGCAAAGATCTACAGATTCGATTATAAGATTAAAACACTATAACGATAAGACGTTGCTTGTAGAATAATCTAACAAACACCTAAAATGATGACATGTATATTAGTCCTGGGGTCATGGGTTAACTTCCGAAAGGAATGCCCGGCCCCGGCACGATAGGCTACGAAGGAACGGGGTAGGTTTTTAGTCAGTAAGAGTCTGACACTACTTCCCGCTCCGCCCAAGGGCGGGATTTGTCATTGGATGATTTTACCTACCATAAAAAAAAACATGTATATTAGTCCAGTTCTTAATCAATAAAAGTAATTTTTAGTGGCATCTTCGTGAGTTTTTTCTACCGTACTAACACACATCAAGCATTTAACCTGAAGAATAACATATATTTTTCAGATTCTATTTATTGCAATGGATCATATACTTTTTCGTATTATAAAACTTGCAATCAGCTCCTGTACTCCTCTTTTTACTATGGTGGGAGATCATCCAATGACTTCTCCCGCCTTGGGTGGAGCGGGAGGGCGTATCAGCCTTTACTGACTAAAACCCACGACTGTTCTTTCTGTGCCTTTGTTTCAGGGCCCCAGGGTTCACTTTCACATAACCCATGGTCCTGTAGTCCTCTTAAGTTACTGTTACGTTTAGTCATCCTAATGATTTTATTTATATATCACACAACTAATCGATAAACCAATATTATTATAGGTACGTCTTGTGTGCCTTTACTACATAGGTTCCTAAAAAAAAAGTTAAAGAAAATCAACAAAAAATAATAATTAAAAAAAATCACTAACTTTCATTTCATGACAAAATACTCTTCCGTACTAACCCGACCTCACCATAGAAATTGGTCGGGCAACACATGGGTGATCCATCATCACATGCAATTGTGTCCATTTTTGTCCGCTGCGCTTTTTTCAGAGATGTACCGGTGGTCAGCCAGCACCTTGCTTTCGGATATTTTGCGACATATCCGCAGTTTTTGTGAGATAGAGATGGGACAGTTTAAAAGAGGATGTTTTTACGATGATTGTGGTTGAGCAGAGACAATTTCAATTTTCTGTGCAGTGTTTAAACGGTCAAATTAAAAATTTAGAAAAGCTTGTGCCTTTGTTTTATTTTTATATCTGTATTTTGCCAGGTCAAAATTGAAAAATGAATGTATTTTTTGCAGTATTTGGGAACAAATGACTTGAGTCAGGTTTTTGACATTATGTCTCCATGAGTCATGTCAATTAACAAAACAGTAACTGGAAAAGTTAGAATTAACTGTGCGTACTAAGTTACAAATAATAAACAAAGGATTTATTTAAAAAAAAAAATATTTTAGGATTTACCAAAGAATTACTCATTTACAGATTACAAATTGCACAATCGGACAATCCCAAAACATTACACAGTAGTAAAACCGTAAACTAGAATAAAATTCAATAATGCGTCATAAAAACTAATTCAACAAAAGCCGTCTATAAATTATGTAATGAAGGTATCACGAACATTTAATAATAGAGTTTAAAATATAAACCTTCAAAAGGAAAACCCTGGAACGCAAGGCTAAAAGAAACATAGGAGTGGGTTTTAGTCAGTAAACGTCTAAGACGCTCGCTTTATCCAAGAGCGAGAGAAATCATTGGATGATTTCCCACCTAAAAAAAATCCCAAACTGATCAAACATAATAAAAAAATCATCGATATCTCAACTCATATCCCGACATACCCACCTCCTTAACCCTTTACAAGCAACTCAAGCCCACTTATTCATAATTTTCATAGAAAAAAAACATGTTCACGCGGCGTCCAATCTATTGTCAAGAATGTATTACAAGATTATAATCCTTATTTTTTCTGAAGTGGACAATATGGTCGACTTGACCACAATACAGTTAGTAAGGGTTGAAGGATCGATGAGGTGGGTTCCGTGTGGTATGGCTGCACGAATGTACTGGCTGTATTATTTCGGAATCAGCTTGCGATGGCAGTAGATAAAAAATAAAGAAATACAAGCCTTATAGCACACAGTTTAAGGTGTAAAATATTCAGTGGTCGGAACAGAAAAATTGTTACTTATATGTAGTGGTTTTTCCAGACTTTCCCTCTTAAACTTCAGATTAAACCCATTTTCAAGCAGATATGATACCTACTAATTGATTAATTATAGTCACAATGAATTTTTGACACAACCGTGAGATACACACCTTACTTTGTGCCTTACTTTTTTTTTCATTTTTTATTTTTGTGTACCTATCCTGCTTCAACTGTGTCAGATTAATGTAGTTCTTCATTTCCTTACTTTCAAACGTAGTACTTTCGCCCTGCCGTGCATGGCCGCCTCGTGAGGTCTAGTGCAGACGTGCGAATTACGAGCCGTCCTTGCATTGTGTCCGCAGCTTTAGTGACCAGCCTTGCACCGCCCGCTGCAACGATACACATTACATACAGCCTGATGTTTTGGGAATATTGCAATATTTATTTTTGGGAAATAAGTCCTTTTTTATTATCATAAGTTAAATATAATCAGCATTTTAATATTCCCACTGCTGGGGCTTGGGCCTCGTCTCTAGGAGAAGAAATATAGCGCAGATCCAGAGGATTGTCATCCTATTAACGATATAAAACTTTTTAAAATTTTAAAAATGATTATAACTATTAAGAAGTTACCTAATGAACTTACTGGTTCTATCTTTAAATATACATTAAGTTTTTTTTTTTTTTTTTTTTTTAGTGGTAGGTAAAAATCATCCAATGACGAATCCCGCCCTTGGGTGGGGCGGGAAACAGTGTCAGACTTTTACTGACTAAAAAACCTACCTTTCCATTCCTTGCCTTTATCCTGGGGCCTTTGGTGACAGTCTCACATAACCTTTGGCCCCAGTAGGCTTCGGCCCTGCTGGACCCCTACAGTATGCTGACAACTCCTTGAGGCGCGCGGGAACGGTGCGCGCCGTAGACGACCTGAGCTCGGACCGGTCTGTTACCGGACGGACGGACAGCGAGCTACCCATTGCCCACCGTCCGCGAGCCCGCGCCTACGGTGGCCGGAAATTGGGATCGGAAACCCGGCGGCGGCGGCGGCGTGTCCGCCTTTGCCTAAGGCGGTCGGCCTCCTCCTTTACTAGCATCACTGCTTCGCAAATATACATTAAGTAATATTTTAATCAATAAGGCTTAAATCCTGTTTTTGTTTTCGATTTCCTGGCGAATGAGTTCTACTTATTATAAATACAAGTATCTGGACTTGCATCAGAACTAAGAAATCATAAATCACTTGCGTATGATACAGATGCCTTTCCAAAAATATTATAGGGGCTACATTTCAAACCCCCTGTACACAAATACATCGGTCATTCATGTCCGAACATATTTTTTTGCACCTTGTCTTGCGACAATCGCAAAACGCAGACCGCTTGAAAATCCACACTTTATTAACTAATCACAAAAGGATTACAGTAACAAAGGTCTACAATGGGTTACAACAGAGCACAAGACGGCACAATAGACCAAATGTGCATTACATGCCTACAAATCGTTTTAAATAATATTAATGATACTTCAGAAGTTTATTTTCGCAATATGTTGTCAAAACCTTGAAGATGTATGAAAAATTATATTTTTAATATTTATTTTTATTGTGATTTATGAAGCTGGATTGGAATTTTATTTGTATAGGAGTGTAAAATTGACAGATTTATTGAAATATTTGTCCTCTGGATTATTTATTGCTTTTGTAAATATGATTTAAATTTTGTTTAAGTACTACAGTATTTAAACAAAATTTTCTAATTTACAATCTTTAATCAATCAATAAGCCTTTTATCCCCTAGAGTCGTCCAAATGCGCCTCCAAGAGAGCTAAGTCAGCAAAATCGTAGGGACTCAGCATAGCCGAAGCCTACTGGGGTCATGGTTAGTTCGAAAAAGAACCCCGGGGTCCTAGAACGCAAAGCAAAGAAGTAACGTAGGTGTGGTTTTAGTCAGTAAAAGTCTGACAAGCCTTACCTACCGAGCTGGCCAAGAACGAGATGATTTCCTTAAAAAAAAAAGCCTTTTATCCTGAATTTTGAAGATTTTTGTCTAGCGTATACTTTACGGGATATCTCTATGTTCAATGTGCCTCTTAGCATAGACCTCCTCTAACATTTCATTTACTCTAGCAACCCTTCTACAGTTGGGACAGGTTGTTCATTTTATTTCATCTTCTCATCTCTCCCCTCGCCTTTGATGTTCACCTTTAATTACTTCCTATGATGTAAGAAAGGATAAACGTTATGATATGTTAAATAATAAACTTTTTTAAAATACGAAAATAAATATGTCATGAAATAAAGCAAGATTGGATATTAGAAATGCTAAAGCAATTCTTGCACGTTCTTGACCGTTAAAAAAATCGCCAGCACTGAACTGGAACGGAAAGAGACGCCATTTTGTTCATTATAATTTCGAAAACTACATAATTTCCATTCGCGTCCCCTTCGTATCTCGCATGCATAAAATCTTCTCCATTTATTATCGTACAGATTTAACTAGCCTAACTCGGGTAGGTAACAGTGTACATTTAAACTGCCACGCGAAGCTAGAATATTAATATTTATTTAAATTAAGGCGACGTTCTAAATTCAAAAATGTTGTTTTTTTTTATCCATATTTGTTAGTGTTTTTTTTTTTTTTTTTTTTTTTTTCGGTAGGTAAAATCATCCAATGACAAATCCCGCCCTTGGGTGGAGCGGGAAGTAGTGTCAGACTCTTACTGACTAAAAACCTACCCCGTTCCATTCTTCGCCTTGGTCCCAGGGCCCCGGGTGCCATTTTCACATACCCTTTGACCCCAGTAGGCTTCGGCCCTGTCGGGCCCCTTCAGTTTGCTGACAACTCCTTGAGGCGCGCGGGAACAGTGCGCGCCGTAAACGACTTGAGCTCGGACCGGTCTGTTACCGGACGGACGGACAGCGAGCTACCCATTGCCCGCTGTCCGCGAGCCCGCGCCTACGGTGGCCGGAAATCGGGATCGGAAACCCGGCGGCGGCGGCGGCGTGTACGCCGTTGCCTGATGCGGTCGGCCTCCTCCTTTGCTAGCATCACTGCTTCGCAGAAGGAGGCGACCGCCTGCCACTCCTCCTCGCTCCGGAGCATGGCTTGAACCAAACCCCGGCGCGAGAGATCGCTGCCGCCGATCGCCCCCACAAGGACACGGCGATGCTCTTCCCAAGCGGGGCACACCTCGACTGTGTGCTCCACCGTGTCCTCCGGACGCTCCGCACAGTGGCGACATCCGGGCGTCGTCTCCGCACGAATCTTGTACAGGTACGGACCGAACTTGCCGTGTTCGGTCAGCACCTGCGCCAAACGGAAGGTGACGACGCCGTGGGGCCTTTCCAGCCACGCCTCAAAGAGGGGCCTTACCGCCTCGATCGTGGCGTGCCCAGCACGAGGTTGCGACAATCGTTCTCGCCATTTCACCATGAGATCCCGCCGGAACTCTGTCCGCCATGCCGCGATTTGTCGCGGCAGCGGAGTTTCGCCCCGACGTTGCATCTCCACGCGTAAGTCATGCATGTGTGCAAGGACTGTTGCCTCCAAATCCCATGGTGGTAGGCCAGCAAGGAGGCTCGCCGCTTCGCAGGACACCGTACGGTATCCCCGGATCATCCGAATGGCCATGACCCTCTGGCAGGCGTTCAGCCGGGCCGCCACTCGCTTTCGCAGCGTCGGCGCCCAGACCGGCGCCCCGTAAAGGGCCATGGACCGAACGATGCCTGCATAGAGCCTCCGGCAGGAGGCGTCTGGACCTCCCAGGTTCGGCAGGAGCCGCTTGAGAGCAGCCCCAGTCAGATTCAATCTGGGAGCCAAACGTCGGAAATGCTCTCCGAAGTGCCACCGGCTGTCGAGGACGAGTCCCAGGTACTTCATCGTCGACCCGACGCCGATGTGAACTCCTCCTACCGTTAATTGGGAGCTCGGAGGTGGCGCGCTCCGAGGGCCGTGAAAACACATGGCCTCGGACTTGTGTAGCGCCACCTCGAGTCCCAACTGCTGTATCCTCTCCACGACTGTCGCAACCCCGCGTGTCGCTAGTTCGACCGCCGCCTGGTACGACCGTCCCCGCGCCAGGACCAGCGTGTCGTCTGCGTAACAGACCACGCTGACCCTGTCGGGGAGGTCGGCGCGCAGCACGTAGTCGTACCCGATGTTCCACAAGGGCGGCCCTAGTACCGATCCCTGTGGAACACCGCACGACATCTCTCGCCGTTTCAACTCCCCCTGATGACCGGGGTAGATGATGAACCTGTCTGACAGGTAGGCCTCGATCACCCGACAGAGGTAGTCGGGCACCCGGTGGTACCGGAGTGCCCTACCAATGCAACTCCAGGGCAGGGAGATGAAGGCGTTGGCGATGTCCAAAGACACCGCCAAGACACACCTGCCCCGGGATACCGCATCCCCCGTCGTGAGGGCTCGCACGCGCATGATGGCGTCCACAGTGGAGCGCCTCCTGCGAAATCCGAATTGGCCGTCCGCAAGATCCGGCCCCTTCCGTGCCAGGTGCGCGACGAGGCGGTCTGCAATTACTCTTTCAAAGAGCTTGCCCACCTCGTCGAGCAGCACAATGGGCCGGTACGCGGACGGCGAGTCCGCGGGGCGCCCCGGCTTCGCGATAAGGACCAGTTTCCCCGTCTTCCAGCGAAGCGGGAACTGGCCCCTCTCCATGCATGCGCTGAAGAGCCCTCTCAGTCGAGACCCGAGTTCCTCCATGGCCAGGACCCAGGCTTTCCCAGGCAAGCCATCGGGTCCTGGGGCGGTGTTTTTGGCACTCAGCCTTCGCACCGCCACTCTCATCTCCACCTCGGTCACCTCCGGAGCAATGACGCCGTCGTTGCCGTCGTGGTCCGCGTCAGACACCGCTGGTGGTGGCGGAGCCATAGGCGGGGGAGTATGCTCCCCTCGCGTAGGGATTTGTTAGTGTGTTCATGATATTTAGTACAGTTCTAAATTCTGCCGGCCGTAGCTCCGCCCGCGTAAAATTAGTACTTTACAAATTATACCACCCTATGTTTTTATACAAGATATGAACTATCCATCCAAATAACATTTTTTCTATTTTAAATATCTATTCATTAGGTCTATGTCCTACTCCAGAACATGGTCATCATGCTTGCCAAGTTTTAGGAAAATCCGTTCTTACCTTTGGGCATGAAGAATTAACAAACATACACACACACCAACATATTAACTTTCGCCTTCTTAATCTCAGTGCGATAACAAAAAAGTCATATTACGAGTACATCTTTATTAATTGCTAGCCAATATACTTCCCCTTTTAATTTACAAGTCAATCCGACCAAAGACATACACAGCATAATGTTATGTTTTTATTTAAAAATATGAATTACACATGAAAGCGTGGTGTCGTTGACAACAGATTTGTTATTGTAAAACGTTCAAGCATTAATTATTTTGCTTGAAAAGGAAATATAAAAGTAAAATAAAAGTGTTATGTGAAGTTTCTGATATCGTTATATAAACAGCCCCCCTAGCCAAGTTACAATCGTTTCTTTGTTTTTCTTGGAGTTGGCCACGCCCCCAATTCCTTTGTTCCGTTGAGATGACGTCAGAACAAAGGAATTGAGGGCGTGGTGAACTCCAAGCGTTCATGCTAAACGAAACGATTGTAACTTGGTTAGAGGGGTAGATATGCTATAGCACAATCAGCCCTATGTTCCCACTGCTGGAACACCGGCCTTCTCTCTAGGAGAGTCCCAGGCCCAGTGCAGATTAGTAGGAGTCACAGGTCTTCGAAGTTTTGGTTCTAGGACATACCGGTTTCCTCCCGATGTTTTCCTTCACTGTTTTGAGAGCAGTGGTGATGAAATAAATTACCTATTTAAAGTAGTGCTCCTTGTTTTGTTTGTAACCGCGACCACGGCATATCGCGCTGGGCTCTGATTCAGGTTATGATCCGATGATGATGGCGAGGAGGATGTCAGGTGGTCGCCTTCTTTTGCAAAGCAGTAATGCTAGCGAAAGAGACTGCCCCACGATCATCCTCACACCCCAACCAGCTGCCACAACGCCGACCCCGAATACTAGCTATGGCTTGCGTGGACTTCCACGCACTCCGAAAATAGATGTCAGCAAACCTTAGGGGTCCAGCAAGGCAACTAAAGGACACAGTCGTGATTTTAGTCAGTAAAATTCCGACACGCCCTCCCCCTCCACTTTAGGATGCGAGAAGTCAATGGATAATTTTCCACTTTAAACAGGTTGGAAATCATCCAATTGGTTGTTAGAGCGTTAAAGCTATGTATGTGATGTCTAGATTGGCCACTGCCGTTCGTGTCCAGTTGGCAGATGTTCTAAATGTAATAAAATAAATAAAATGCCAACATTTGTCCCATGTTGATGACGTTAAATGAAACAACAAGCTTTTACACCATGCTCGACGTATTTTTTTTTATTGTAAATAAAATCATCCAGTGACAAATCCCGCCCTTGGGTGGGGCGTGAAATAGTGTCAGACTCTTACTGACTAAAAACCTACCCTGTTCCATTCATTGCCTTTGTCCCAGGGCCCCGGGTGACATTTTCACATAACCTTTGGCCCCAATAGGCTTCGGCCCTGCTGGGCCGTTTGCTGACAACTCCTTGAGGCGCGCGGGAACAGTGCGCGCCGTAAACGACTTGAACTCAGACCGGTCTGTTACTGGACGGACGGACAGCGAGCTACCCATTGCCCGCCGCATGCTCGACTTTGGCTATAGGCGAGAGGGTGCTTTCCGAGGCAAGGTGTATCAGTAATGTTTTAGATAAACTAAGAAAAGTACATATGAATTGAAAAATTCAAATTAGTTCTCGCCCGGTTTCGAGACCGCAACCTCATGCACGATAGGCGGTTGTTCTAACTACTAGGCCATCACGACAGAGAAAAACTACGTGATCTAAATCACATAAGAGTTAGCTATAACCTCTCTGGCCCCATTAGCTCTTAGTACATCAACTTCAGAAAGGAACTGAATAAATATCACTCCTCGAAGGCTTATTTCACAAGGCATTAATGAGATTCTGTTGTTTTTGACCTCTTTGGTTATATCAGTGCATGAGGTCTACATAATGCATGCCACCTATTTTGTGATATAGCTCTTGCACGTGACTCCGTCTGTAAAAGTAGGTTTGTTTACTCATGTCTTCGGAAATGGTGGACTGTTGCTCAAGTTTTTCAGTTCAAGGTAATGTAACAAATTCGTGATTTTCACGCGACTTCAATCTTTTTTTTTATGGTTGTCTATAAGCAAGAAAATGCTTCGTCAAAACCTTTGCTTATGCCAAAAGAACATCATTTTGAAGGTCGCCGACATAGCCCAAAGAATTGTCAAACTTAAGCGGCAGTGGGCAGGGCGCATAGCTCGCAGAACTGATGGGCGATGGGCTGAACGATACTGAAATGCCGATCATGTTCGGGAACGCAGCGTTGGAAGGCCTCTCACAAGATGGACCGATGACCTGGTCAGGGTCGCAGGAATTTGATGGATGCGAGACGCACAGGACAGTGGTGCTATTCTCTAAGAAAACGCAGCGCTGCTTCAACGACGAACACCCAAATAGGATACATTGGATTGTCAACCTAATGCACCTAGATATTGGATTGTTAATTAAATGTATCCTATTTGGATGTTCGTCGTTGCGGCAGCGCTGCGTTTTCTTAGAGAATAGCACCACTGTTTGTTATCTTGGAAAAGCCGAAATGTCCAACAGTGGACATCTGTCAGCTGACTTGATGATCATGTTGATTTTTCATGTCCTATCAAGAATAATCATGCGCCTTAAGTAACTTGCTGAACTGCAGGAATTTGAATGAAAAACAACTACTCGATTTTCCGATTTTTTTTCCTTTACTTTTGCTGTGAGACCTTACCTTTCCTGACTTTTGGTAAGAACTTCCCGTTGGCCTTAAATTTGTTTTGATTACCATACGAGTGTTTTAATAATGGCTGTAGGTGGGTAAATTCCTGTTTCGGCACCAATTTTTTCCGCACCAAAAGTTTCGGCACCCAATCTATTCCTTTTTCCGCACGAATAGGTATGTTAGCTTGGTGCCGAAAGAGGAATAGCTTGGGTGCCGAAACTTTTAGTGCCGAAACAGGAATACTTCATAATTGAAGCAAAAACGACCTTATCTTTAGATTGCGTGAACTTAGAAGTTTGACTTTTCTCTTGACTAATAGAGTGACTAACGCGTTTTTGAACATATAAAAGACCCGTTTATACCGACTAATATAATATAGAATAAAAATATATTGTCAAACAAACACAATACACGTTAGAATTTAAATTTAAAATGTTCACAAAACTTACAGATTAATGTGCATTATGTACTTAAATTACATATAAAGTTTATAGACGAGTGCAGATTATTCTCATGTCGAACCAAGAAGGCTGAATATAAAGAGTTCCTTGCGAAAGATTATATTATTCTTTTGTAAGGCCCTTCGAATTTTTGTTTTAATTCATAGCAGTATCACATTAGAGGTGTATCTAAAAACATTCGAATCAATTTGATTAGTGTTGAGGGCAACACAAAATTTAAATTTTTAGTCTGTGTAATAATATTGCCTATGGGCTGCTCTCTTGTCACCTATGGTTTATTTACTGTACTCTTTGGTGTATTACTAGAAATTCTTCACGACGTGTGTGTTAGTCTGCGAGCAAGAAAGAGGGATGAAGATATACACCCTATGTAGCTCCATCCCGTTAACAGTCCAGTTTAGGTCGTCAAATGAATCGCGTTTAGGGCTCTTGGTAAGACCTCTGTAGTCAGTGAAGAATAAGAGCAATATTTCAACAACGTGTTAAAATAGGTAACGGTTGTTTCAAGCTTAATAAAAAAAACTACATACAGCCGAACATAGAACCTCCTCCTTTTCGAAGTCGGTTAAAAACTAATTAGCTCGATAAAAATATTTTTGTCTAATGATTCTTAAACCTAAGCTTATAAGTACCCATATACAGATAATAGTCCATAATGACAAAGTTATCTATAAAATAAACTTCAAATTGCTCTCCTGTATAGTGAGTTTTTCCACTTTCGATAGTTTACATAAGGGCCAGTCGAAAAATTTGTTTTTTTCTTCCATTTATGTACAGTGGGCGTTACATAAATACTAAAGTATATTGCTGTGTAAATATATGTTAACCAAATCTTTAGGAAGTGGTTTTTTTTTATAACCACGCTGTACTTAGTGCTTTGTTTGCCAAATGCTGCCTAGATTCAGATCACCCTATTCGAAGAAATCAGCGTGTATATGTATAGCAACATAAATAATTCAATTATTTAAACTAGATCGATATTCTAACGAACAGTTGTTGGTAATACGTATATTTTTTTAGCCATTTTTCTGCCGTCCAGACACACATTGGAAACATTTAAAATAGCAGCATATCCTACGCGTCTCGTGCCCACATAACGTTTAGGGCTGCAGAATAAAAATCTTCGCATCATATTGAAGATTTAAAACAGTTTGAACACGGTGTGGCAACTAGTATTCAGTCTAGATTTGGCATTAAGAAGCGGTAAGCCTATACCATGAACATACAACCTGAAGCAAGAGGCCCCTGCCGCCGGTAATCACCTTCACAAGGAGACATTAGTGCACTGTCCAAGCAGGGCAAAGTCCGAGCGTTTGTTCCCGCCGAATCCGAAACAGCTACCTCACGAAACACCCATTTCCGATGAGGTTCCGCGTCAGGCGAAAAGAGAGGATGCCGTGGTGACGCTTTAATCACTTCTAGACAAGATACATGGACTCAGAACAATTATCAGTAAGCGATAAAAAAATCCGTACGGTAATGAAATCTGTGACACGCAGCGCGGCATCCAACCAATCAACCTGCTATCAAAACATTATGGGTGGGTTTCTGAATTGAATATTTCCTAAAATTTTGACAGGTTTGCGGGTTAGAGTTTTCACTTAAAAGAAAGTTCCATAACCCGTGCAACTAAACCAGGCAACTATAACATTTAAAGAAAAGTATTATCGAAATCCATCGGATTGTGGCAAAAAAAGTGTGAACGCGATTTGACGTCTAGAATTGGTAGGCTTAGGTGACGCTATTAATTTAATTACATAAAAAGGCAGTGGCAGTGGTATAAATGTAATAAATTACGGCAGTACAAGTTCGCCCACTTTTCCATACTAGTGCGAAAAACAATTACCTAAGTACTTGTGAAAAAGAAAAGGGGTGGCCGAGTGGTAAAGGCCCCGACTTACGAGTTGTAGGTTGCGGGTTGAAACCCAGCCAGGCGCATTACTTTGTATAATTTATTTGATCACCACTGTTCTCAAAACGGTGAAGGAAAACATCGCGAGGAAACCGGCATGTCCGAGAACAAAAAATTCGAAGATATGTGACATCCACCAACCCGCACTAGACCCGCGTGGTGAGTTACGGTTCATTCCCTCTCCTAGAGGCCTGATTCTGAGTGAGGTGTGAGTGGAAACATTATAAGGCTCATACTATGCTATGCTATCCTGAAAGCGGTAGGAAGAAGCTGGTTTTGGTGCTGAAAAAAAAATTCAGCAACATCTGCCATCCTTACCACAAAAACACTGAAAAAAACAACAAATTAATGTCAGCATTCATTGCCTACATAAAATATGAACACTGTCAACAACCTGAAAAATATATTCAGTAACGTCACTGACTAGGAGATTATGAAGCCTAGGGGAGCATGAATGATTCAGTACCATAGTGCGATAACACTAGCATATGTTACAGATGTTATTTTTGTAGATTTTTCAGTTAACCTCGAGTTTTCTTTAGTTCAGTAGGATAAATATTTTTCTTTCCTTTTTTTTTCATTTTACAACTATCATACAACGCCGTTTAGTCCCAAGCTAAGCAGAGCTTGTGTTATGGGTGCTAGGCAACTGATAAACACACTTTAATATTTCTAAATACATAAGTTTTATATTATAAATAAATTACACCCAGACACAGAACAAATGATCGTGCTCATCACACAAACATTTGTCCTGGGTGGGAATCGAAGCCATGACCTCCGGCCACTAACCACTAGACCAACAGGCCCGTCGAAACTGTATTCTTGTTTTTATTATTAATTTTCTGTCCTTATCTATCTCAGAACCCTGGTGTCCTGAACCAAAGTAAGTACAAGGGGCTGAGGAAAACTCGCAGAGGCCCCTTAGATAATTTTTAGGGTTCCGTACTAAAATGGCAAAAACTGACTCCACTGTCCATCTATCTGTCACCAGGCTAAATCTAATGAACATGTATGTATCATTATTATTATTATAGCATAACATCAGCCATATAATGTTCCCACTACTGGTAATCAGGCCTTCTCTCTATGAGAGGGAATGGGCCGTAATCCACCACGCGGGCCCAGTGCGGCTTGGTGAATGTCACATGTCTTCGGATTTTAACATATGCTGGTTTCCTGACGATGTTTTCCTTCACCGTTTTGAGAGCAGTGGTTATGAAATAAATTACACAAAGTAATGCGCCTGGCTGGGTTTCAACCCGCGACCTACAACTCGTAAGTCGGGGCCGTTACCACTCGGCCACTACTGCTCTATTACTGGATACTATTGCGACATACCTATGGAAAACTAGGGCTATGATTTTAGGACGTTTAAGTTGACTGGTTACCAAAAACTGTGTAAAGACTATGCCTCTGCTTGAATAATGTTACTAAAAAACATCGATTAAAAAGTCAGAGAATGACTTAAATACTCAATAAATGGCTTCCCCGAAACAGTCGCTAACACGAAGTGATGTAGCAACAAGGGGGCAATATTACATTTTGATACGAGTGGAGAAAACTTGTCATAACGACCGAGGCAGAATTAGCCCCAGTCGCAGGCGAGAGTGTTGTGGAGCCGAACACTGCAGCAATAAATTTCCACGTGTATCAAACAACGTTTTTCAATACACTTACTAAGATATAAAACACGGGAGTTGACGTGCGACTTATGAGGGTAGCTTGAAGCCCAGCCTGATATAATAAGTGTAATTAATTATGACGGGAGAGACCCCGCGTACTTTACCACTTTTCTGCACTAGTGCGAAAAACAGTATTTTTTTACCTAAAAGCAGGTTTTCGACTGTTTTTAAAAAATATTATTCTGATTTCAAAATACTATAGGAGAATACTGAACTTATTTAATCATAACCACACATCAGGGAAAACACGAAAAATGCCTGAAAAACGTATGTATCTGTTCCGCTAACTGTAACTGAAGGAGTCAATGACTTGGGTGAGGCATGCGTGATCTTAGTCACTTTATACTGACTCAAGTATTTAGTTCAGTAACATTGTCAGTTTAAAGATTCCACAACATTATCTATAAATTGTATACAAAAATAAAACGGTTTTACTAAATTCATAACTATGAAAGTGAGCAGTGGTGGCAGAGTTATAACGGCCTGACTTACGAGTTGTACGTCATGGGTTCAAACTCAGCGAGGCGCATTACTTTGTGTAATTTATTTCATCACTACTACTCTCAAAAGGGTGAAGAAAAACACCGTGAGGAAACCGACATGTTTTACAACTAAAAATTCGATGACATGTGACATCTATCAACCCGCACTCGACCCGCGTGGTGGATTACGGCCTATTCCCTCTCCTAGAGAGGAGACCTCACTGTTCCCGCGC
Organism: Leucania comma; assembly: GCA_958295575.1. Classification (NCBI taxonomy): domain Eukaryota; kingdom Metazoa; phylum Arthropoda; class Insecta; order Lepidoptera; family Noctuidae; genus Leucania; species Leucania comma. The sequence goes on from OY282483.1 coordinate 7,846,639, forward strand.
GCCTCAAGTAGTGGCCAGCAAACTGTAAAGGCCCAGCAGGGTCAAAGCCTACTCTGGGGGTCTGGGGAGGTATGAAAGTGCATACCAGGGCCCTGGAACCAAGGCAAAGAAGGAACGGGGTAGCTTTTTAGTCAGTAAAAGTCTGACACTATCTCCCGCTCCGCCCAAGGGCTGGGGATGTTATTGGATGATTTTACCTACCATAAAAAAGAGAGGAGACCTGAGTCCCAGCAGTGGGAACATTATAAGGCTGATGCTATGTTATATGAAAGTATGCAATTTTTTTTGTTTATTGATTGTCAGTTTGATCCGGTTAATCACCGAAACGGTTGGACCACTTTTGATGGCACTCTCACTAGTAAATAGCTGATATTATAAGGACTACCTTTGGTTACTTTTTCCGAATCGGATCTCAACTGACGGTAAGCAGTGATGCAGTCATTGTTGGTGAAGCGCACACATTTTATTTAAAAAAAGTAGGTTCCGCATAAAAAAATCTGGGCAAGAGCGGATCGGACTCGCACACTAAGGGTTCCGTACAAATCAACTCCCGAATCGAGTTTCGAAGATTTTTCCGAATTGCAATAAGTTTTTTTTTTTTGTTGACGTATCTAATGCTTTTGTATGCACTTAATGTCGGTGACGTCACGTATTAGTTTATACATTCTATTCCGGTTACTTGTCAGTTTCCTGAAGGGATTCTAACTTATTTAATTTTGAACAAATTTGAAAAAAGAATTCTGATTTTTAAATTTTGGGAAATTTATTGTTTGGCCTGGATACTAAGTCCTTTAAGATATGTCTTTGTTGGAGTCTTTTTATTTACAGTTATTTTGGGTAAAGTTACTATTAAAAAATGAGTGACTACCACCATATTTAAACAATTAGTAAATAACCAAGTTATGTAAACTAGTGAAATTGACTGTAAAAAAAAAAAAAGCTAAGTATATCTTAAATTGATGGAAAAGCTGTGCGAATTTAAGGATTCTTTTCCATTCTATGTTTTCACATTTCTTAACTCACCAAGTATATTGTCAGCAACACTGTCTTATATTACATTATAAAACATTTTATTCAATCTTAGGACTAACTTCAGGTTATAAACAAACTACTTGAGACATCTTGTTCATACTTCGCTTGACAAGGGCTTTTACCTTAGATAGAGGATAAGCATTGCTATAAAGCATGGTAAAGCTGCCAGTATTTTGGGCAAATTACTTATCAGTCGACAGCGATGTGGAAGAAATTTTCGACGCCATATTTGAGTTTGTATTTAGTTAGTTTCAAATAATCTTGACTATAGATAAAATTTCTACATTAATTAACAAGCAATTAGACGAAAAACGCTCAAAAGAAAATAAATAGAAGGTACTAAACCGCTCCAATTAAAAATCTAAGATATCAGCTACCAGGGTATTATCGGCAAGAAGAGCTTTTTATTTCACTTCTGATAATTACTCTTAATTATCGTAAGTCTGTCGTTACCTATATGAAATATGGAGGCCCCCCGCTGGCCCACCAGGATTGGTTCCGGATTGCACAACCAGTTTCAGTAGGCTATTTTTAGATGTAAACTCTTTAATGTTTCTGCGAGCCTGGTACCAGTTCGGGGAAAACATATTTTCGTTAGCTCCTGGTAAATTTTGAACCATTTCTTTTTTTGTTTTTTGATATTGTCACTTTATTTTCTATTAAAATACGAATGAAATACATTCTAAGGTTTTCGAAATATTTAGCAGCAAGTCAAGTCTATCTTTTCAGCAAGCTTCGCTAAGATCCTGCAACAAAATTCTCAGTTTCAATTGATCTCACCCCGACTTGCTAGTTTTACGTCATAGATTACAAACCCAAACTGGCGCTTTACTTTGTATAATTTATTTGTTTAGCACTGCTCTGACAATGGTGAAAAACCATCGTATCCTAGACCCGAAAACTCGAAAACATGTGCTGTCCATCAACCCTGACCAGGCCCGCATGGTGAATCAAGTTCCATTGCTTCCCTTAAAGAGTAGGCCAAGTCCCAGTTGTAGAAACATTATAAAGCTGATAAACTATGATTACTAAAAAGTTAAGCTTCGAAATTCAAATTAATAAAATAAAGCATAGATACATTCTTTATTCAAATCTCTCCTACAAAAATATCTACACAAAAGGCAAAGGCAAACGTCCAGTCCGCCAGAGTCAAGACCATAAAACATGAACGATACCGCAATCGTCAAAATCTATTTAATGTTTATCCCTTTACGTTTTCCTCATGGCTCATAAAAATTACACCTTCTTGGTTTTCACCCACCATTATTTAGCACCATAAACAAAATGGAAATACCTCTTTTGTTACTTAGTATATCCGCCACAGACTGGTTTTGCTGAATTGTGAAAAATAATTTCACATCCGCATTCCAGAAAAATGCAGAATAATGAAAATAAAAAGTTTTTAATTGGCTTGCAAGGTTAAATTAAACTTAAATACCGTAGTGTCCTTGGTTTCGATTTTATGTAAATATAAAGGAAAGTAAGTAACTAAATGTGAATGAAACAAGAATTGATAATGATAACACATAATAAATAATCATCAATTAAAGAAAAATCTATCAATGTATGAAACGATTTTTTTTATACAATACTTGATAGATTGAGTTGTATTAGTAGATAGATAGATTATTATTGTTGTATGCAGTACAGACTCGAGGGGGTTGACCCGCGCCTCGTGGGAGTAGACTCGTGTCCAGCCTGATAGTATAAACAATTTTATCACATTAAAATTCTAGCGCGTGCGAGCGCGCGCACTTTTCTGCGCTAGTGCCGAAAACAGCATTGCGTGCTTAAAAGCGGTGGAATAAGAGCAAATTTTCGAGTAAGTGTACTGAAAAAGAAAATATCATATATTTTTCTAGTTTTCTTAAAACACATCTAAATAACAAACAGTGAATCAAGCGACTGAATAGCCAAGAGGTCAAAGACTTGTTGTTTTGATGACAGCTTTAAATCGGGACAGCGATTAACATGAAGACGGTTACAATGCAACAATGCGTTGACAAAATATAATCAAATCACTTTTGGGGTTCTTTCTTAATACTGAGAATCTTAAAAAAGGATGTTTTATAGCCGTTACTGTTACACTCTTGGGCATCAACATCATCATCATTTCAGCCAAAAGACGTCCACTGTTAAACATAGGTCTCCCCCAAGCGTCGCCACAATGGCCGGTCCTGTGCGTCTCGCATCCATCGGACTCTAGCGACCCTGACCAGGTCATCGGTCCAACTTGTGGGAGGCCTTCCAACGCTGCGTCTTCCGGTACGCGGCCGCCACTCCAGAACCTTTCGGCCCCAACGGCCATCTGTTCTACGTGCAATGTGCCCAGCCCATTGCCACTTAAGTTTGGCTCTTGGGTATAGACTTATCTAAATTTTCTGCGTTGTCTTGAAACAGGCGTCATATTACGCGTCCACATCGTCTCTCTTTATGACCCAGCCTCGACAGCATCTGCCAACTGTTGGAACCATAGGTACAGACTGGCCCAGCAGTTTTATTTTGCATGAGGCTAGCGTGACACTTTCCGTCTATTATGCCCATTTAAAGCGCAAAGTGGTAGGTATTTCGAACTCGTTTTTGTTCCGTATACATCCAAAATGCTGCGCTCTATAGCGCTCTGGCAGACCCCAAGACGAAACTTTTGCAATCCTGTGAATGACCAGCAGGCGCTAGGCTTAGCCAAATTGATAATCTACAATCTTTAACGTTAAATAGAAAACTAATCAAATATATGGGAATGACATCATCTCAGCAAAATTCTGATACTCCTTCCTCAGGAAGAAGTTATTTGTTGATTTTTCCATAACAAAAAATGTTGTGAGAAATAAATGTTAAATTTCGGTTTTTTTTTGTGGTGGGTAAAATCATCCAATGACATCCACCGCCCTTGGGCGGAGCGGGAGATAGTGTCAGACTCTTACTGACTAAAAACCCATCCCATTCCTTCATTGCCTTCATACCAGGGTCCTGGTGTACCCTTTCACATTTACCCAAGGCAGTTACAGCTTACAGTTGCTGACAACTCCTTGAGGCGCGCGGGAACAGTACGCGCCGCCGACAACGTCCGGGCGGACGGTTACCGAACGGTCAGATAGCGAGCTACCTATTGCTCGCCGTCCGCGAGCTCGCACCTACGATGGCTGGAAATCGGGATCGGAATCCCGGTGGCGGCTGCGGGCGTGAGCGCTGTTGCCTGATGCGGTCGGCCTCCTCCTTTGCTAGCATTATTGCTCCGCAAGAGGCCACTGCTCCTCGCTCCGGACGATGGCCTGTACCAATGCCCAGGGCATGTCCTTGAATCAAAAAATCGAAGACATGTGACAGTCACTAACACGCACTGGACCCACATAGACACACCGATACGACCTATTCCCTCTTCTAAAGAGGAGGCCCGAGTCCGATTATGTATGTAATTTTACTGCATATTTTTAGATTCTTCAAGATGTGAAAAGAATTAGTAGGCCAAAAGTTTTTTTTAGCTCAACCCAATACAAATTATTAATATTTATAAACGTTTGGTAACACGCGAAAAGGATTGCTTCATATTTTACACGTGAGCACCAAAGTTTTACACCACGTCACGGCAACCTTCCTCAAGACCTTTAAATAGAAAATTAGGGTAAACCTGTCAAAAAATACAATGTCACGAGTCCAAACACGTTTATAAAGCCACGTGTCAAATAATGAAAAACATGGTGAAGAAATCAAGCCTGGCTTATTTTTGAAGTTGGTGAGGGATTGCTCAGGTCAAACACGTGAAGTTCAACGTGTTTGAAATTTTAATGTAACCAATGAAGTCCTCGTGAAATGGATTAATTATAATTTGATAAGCGCACCCGCCTCTCGTGCTTTGAGTTGCTGGTTCGGAATCAAGCAAGTACCAATGTGATTTATCAATTCATATACACCGTTAAATTTTGGTCGTTTTAATCCCGTGGAGGTTAGAATCGGTCCATAAAACACTATCGATTTGTAAATACAAAATTTAAAAATAAAGTACTTTTTTTCTAAAAGTCGAGGTAATTTACGCATGTACGAAATTAATTTTTTTAAGTAAACGAGTCAATGACCCTGTAGGCAGTTTTCGGTCGTCGCGTACTAACTACCTACAGTTCATTGGCCTCGCTCAGCTGACGTTTATTTGAAGAAATTAATTTCGTACATGCGTAAATTAATTCGAGTTTAAAAAAAAAGTACTTTCTTTTTTAATTTTCTCTTTACAAATAGATAGTGTTTAATGTACCTAATCGACCCTCTGCGGGTCAATTTAACAGAGTATGTATTTTTCTAAGTTGTGCCTTTCTATCAATGGACAACCTGACATTCGGTAACAGAATTATTAAAATTAAAAAACCGGGCAAGTGTGAGTCGGACTCGCGCAACGAGGGTATCGCACAAACCTACATACCTATGACAATAATTCAATTCCCGAATCGAGTTTCAAAGATTTTTCCGAATCGAAAAAAGGTTTTTTCATAACGTAACTACCAATTTGCAGATTAATTTGATTTGTTATATAAGATCTTGCTTCATGTCAAATTTCAGGATTCTAATACCCGTATTTATAGACAAGTAAAACTAAATACTTGAGCAAAAGTAACTACTTTGTATTCTATAGTTAAGAAAAATTTGAATTTTGAATGCAGATTTCAAGCGTCAAGTAATGACCTAATAAGATTTTACTTACTAACAAGTAAATACTTCTTTATAAATACGGGTGTAAGTCAATGGGGCCTAAGAATTTTGGTTCCCTTCAAATTATACGTTTTTGGTTTTTGAGTTGTGACACAATTTAAGCGGAGGTGTGATATATCCAGCTAAGATCATTCATGCCCTTTACGTTCCAGGGACGCAGAAACTCAATATTTACTAAAACACTAAAGGAACTGTTTAAACCAGAATTGATACTAAATATTCTAACTTAGATCTCGAAACATTACATTTTTTTTTTACTTTTTAAGTAACAATTTCTTTTTGAAAAACCTTTTATGTTATACTTTTTTTTTGAAGGTGTAAAATCACCAAATAACTCTCCTGCTCTCGGTGGATTGAAAGGGAGTGTCAGACTTTTACTGACGAAAACCTACCTGTGTTCCTTCAATGGCCCTTGCCGTTCATAGGCTGCGGTGACTCTTCTAAACAATCCTGCAGCCCTAGTACTTTTTTTAATTGACATAAACTAATGCTTGACTACGATCCCATCTGATGGTAAGCAGTGATGCAATCGTTGATGGTGAGGTGCACTATTACAAAGGAAAGATCTATCTACTCCGATTTTTACATCCAATCTAAATTCATAAACAAGATTTCTTCATACTAATACACTGTAGCCGCCGTTGGGATTTCGATCCCGATTTCCGGTCACCGTAGGCGCGGGCTTGCGGCCGGCGAACAATGTAGCTAGCAAGGTAGCTCGCCGTCCGACCATCCGTTAACCGTCCGCACCGAGCCCAAGACGTCAACGGCGCGCACCGTTCCCGCGCGCCTCAAGGAGCTGTCAGCAAACCATAGGGACCTGGTAGAAGGATCGAAGCCTACTGGGGCCAAGGGTTCACTTCTGAAAGGAAGGCTCGGCCCCGGTATGAAAGGTAACGTAGGAAAGGGGTGGGTTTTTTAGTCAGTAAGAGTCTGATATTATCTCCTGCTCCACCCCAGGGCGGGAGTTGTCATTGGATGATTTTTACCCAACATAAAAAAAAACCTAAATTCCTTCGCGCTTTCAGTTCCTTCGGTCGCGGTGACTATAAAGAAGATTTCTTCATACCAATAAACTGTACTGAACATAAACACTACACACAACGTTTTAATTGTAAATGCGTTTCATACATTCAAATACATTCAGATCGGTTGGCTCGGAGCATGGCGCATGCAACGTGACAGATCAATGAACTCTGCAATCAGTTTTGATTGCCCGCTTCAATGATGACAGATGAATTTGTTTATCAACTAGTGCACGATTACTAACCCATCCTAGTTTGTATATCGACGAGTCGCTTTTATTGTTAGCTAGCTTCTGCTTTTGGATTCGCCCGTGTAAGGAGTGAAAAATCTGACACAAACAATAGTACCTACATTTTGATACACGTGCAGAATTATTTTTGTCATTATGTCATTCTAGTCTAATGGGTCCCGACTCCCAGTATTTAAAATATTATATAGATAAGTGCAATCGGGTACAACGACTTTCTTGTTTTAGGGCTTTTTCATGAATACTCTGAAAAGAAGTCGGGTTTTTTAGTTTTTTAAATTAACGTTTTTTATTTTTTATTTTTTTAGTTTTATTTTATTACGATATCACTTTCAAAGTAATTACGAATCTAAAGACACCTCTCAAACTAAAATCCATCGAGCCGTTCAGGTCGCAGAGCGTGCCAAACATTTGAATTTGGCGCTAAAAGTCCACCATTTTGTTTTTTTTTTTTATTTTGATATACCCAGTGTCACTCTCACAGTAAATACGAATCTAACGACACCTCTCAAGCTAAAATCCATCGAGCCGTTCAGGCTGCAGAGCGTGCCAAACAATTATACATACATACCTACATACTATCGAAAAACATAACCCTCCTTCTGGCGCAGTCAGGTAAAAAGTATGATTATATTGTTTGGGTCGGACCCCAAATGTGATAGCGCCATTTCCCGACTACAACTTTTTTTTTTATAGAATAAAAGATATCAAAATACTTGTTAACATTATAATAATTCCCCATTTGCATGTCTCTTGAATAAAAAAAGGTTTTTACATTAATTTCATGCTACCTTGAACTGCAACGAGGGTTTTCCGCCGTCCCTGACATATTGTACTTTTAAAGTCATTCCACACATGCAAGGGAAATTTCATATTCAGCCAGTATTTTTTTTTTTGCCGTAAATAAGTTGTTTTTTATGGGTTTTTTTGATGGGTTATTTTCTTGTTCGAAGTACAAATAGTTTTATGAAATAACTGACAATTGTATTATGAAGGTTTTAATAAAAAAGAACTTGTTACATTAACACCCGTATTTATAAAGAAGTAATTATTTGTTACTAAGTAAAATCTTATAAAGTCATTACTTGACGTTTGAAATCTTCATTCAAAATTTAAATTTTTCTTAACTATAGAATAGAAATTAATACTTAAGTAGTTTATTTTACACAAGTATTTAGTTTTACTTGTTTATTAATACGGGTGTTAGTGTCTTAGTTCTAGTATTATAATTTAGATCATTTACTTCATAGCCAAGTTATTAGGAAAAATGTTTTCGAATTTAACGCTGAAACATATATCACAAAATTTTAGTTAGTAGTTATATAGGGTGACTGGTAATTAGTGAACGATACTGAAACACGTGATTGTAGTCATGATAACAAACAAGTTTTACTATAGGACCAAACCTAAACTCGCGAAAAAAAATCTGCTGGTCAGTACATTTATATTCGCCTAACTGGTCAAAATGTACTGAAATTGGCTGATTTTTTTCGCGACTGTGTATTTATGTAAATTGGAATTTGTAGTCTCTTAATTTGGGAATAATTTCCTGAAAAATAAATGACTATTATATGTTAAATTGTTGGTGTCATCTGTTATTTGTAGCTAATTTTTGAGAGTCGTTAAGGATAGTCGAAAGACATACAATCCGACTCCAATGTTGCAAATCGTCCGACTGCGATACCCAATCGTCATCGTGATCATTTCAGCTAAAAAACGTTCACTGTTGGAGATAGGCCTCCTTCAAGTGTCACAATGAACGATCCTGTGCGTCTCGCATCCAACTGATTACCGCGAATAATTAAAACAGCTCAATCAAAATCAAAATACTTTTATTTCACATGGGCGCTTATAAAAAGTGAGAAGTTATTGCATCAGCTACCTACTAGATTTCACACGAAAACATCCCGCCAAAAACTCTCAATGTAGGCTTGTTGACCATCACTATCGCTGCAAGAATGATATATGGCACTTCTAGAAAGGGGCATTTTCCGCATTGCTTCGGCTGGTGCATACCAGCCGAAGTGACGCGGAAAATGGACCAGTCTTCTGGGTACATACTCCTAAGACTGGTGCACGCTGTATGCATGGCAATGCTTACCTATGCTTGTCCAAAATCGCTGAGTAAAATAAAACATCTATTTTAACCTGATTTATGAAAAACTTCCCAGATTTTACAGTTTTCCAACAAAATATTTAAAAGCCCACAAGACTAACAATCAATATATTAATGAAAATCAGTTAGCACATGCGTTATTCAGTTGTTATTTGGCAAAGATTCGAGAACAAAGTATTCATTGACCCGCCACGCCGTGCGTCGCAAGGCATCATGGCGCGCGCCTGCAAACCAAATGCACCGGAATATGTCTGCATAAATAGACTGTTCTGGAAAACAAATCATCAATATTTACTTGATTTTGCGATTCTGATTACTTATGGAGACTGTCTATTTTTGACGAGAGTTGGTTTCGTTTTAAGAGGTCAATAGCAGTCATTTCTCCTTCCCTAATATCTCATCTTAACTTACTCATCTTCACTTACTCTCTACTATTATCTCCCGCCTAAGGGCGCGGAGATGTAATTGGCTGATTTTCCCACCTATAAAAAACTAACTGAGGGAACTGGGTTGCAAAGTCCTCCAGCCCTCCCTCTCCACCCAGAACGAAAGAAGTTGCTTAATAAAATCCCAGCTCCAAAAATGAGTATTCTCTGTTTGAATTTTCTGTAGAAAATGGCCCTTTCTAGAATTGCCATATCATTCTTGCAGCGACAGTGATAGTCAGGTTAGTGATGGGCAAACCCACATTGGGAGTTTTTGGCGGGATGTTTTCGAGTGAAATCTAATAGATAGCTGGTACAATAACTTCTCACTTTTTATAAGCTTCAATGTGAAAGAAAAGTATTTTAATTGAACTTTTAAATTATTCGCAAATTAATTCTCGTTGATATTGTGATGTAAGACCTAGTGATGGTCACGGGAATCCGTTGGATTCGAGACGCACAGGATCGTTCATTGTGGCGACACTCGGAGGAAGCCTATGTCCAGCAGTCAATGTGTGTCAGCTGAAACAATGATGATGACGATAGGAATATTGCGGTCGGACTATTTGTAACATTGGTGTCAGATTTTATGTCTTTTGACTGTCCTTAACGACTGTCAAAAATCTACAAATGACAGCTGACATCAACAACTTAACATATAATAATAATAATAATGAGCAATCTTAGTATTTCCCTTTACAGGATTAAGCGTAGTCTGAAAGCAGCCTTTAATATATGCACCATAATCAGCCTTATAATTTTCACTGCTGATGCAATCAGGTCTCCTATCTAGGAAAAGGAATAGACCGTAAGGGGCCTTTCAAGTATTACGTAAGCAACAGCAACAGGGGGGTGGGGGGTCATTACTTTGCTTATTTTTGATAACATGAGGAATGGGACGGGAGGGTGGCTGGATGGTGATTACGTCAGCAGTTTTTTTTTAAAGAGAAACATCTCGATGTTGTCCAAAACCACATGAAAGTGAGTAGACACACATCACTCAGCAATGTTTACGTAGGTAAGTAAGGGGGGGATGAGATCTTTGCAAACTTTTGCTGACTGTAATAGGGGGTTAATATTTGCAAAAAATCTGCTTACGTAATACTTGAATGGCCCCTAATCCACCATGCTGGCCCACCGCGTATTGATGGATGTCACATATCGGCTAAACTGTACTATACTGGACAGCGAGTTTTGAGCTCATAATTTTTTATTGAAAAGGTTTATGTCTAAAAAGTAATTATGCAAAGTTTCAATGTTAGGAAATATATAGTTTTTGAGAAAAAAAATAATTAAAATCGATAATTTTTCGTATTATTTGATGCCATTTTGATGGGTTTTGTTCACTTTTTATTTTATTTGTAGTTTCTATGATAATGAATTTATTAGTGATTCATTTACCAACCTCTTATTATATAGTTTTTAGTAAGAAATAATAAAAATGATGAGATCAGACAATTTGTTTGCGTACCAAATAATTAGGGCACCCTGACTCGGATAGATTTAGGTTAGAAGGGGATGGCAGGGTCTAGTGAGCGAGCGCAGCGAGCGAACAGACCCTGCCATCACCTTCGTGGTTATTTTTTTTTAAACCACCCAAAAAACTCTTTAGTACTCAAGACAATTTGTTTGCATACCGAATATAGGGCACCCCGACTCGGTTATTTTTTTTTAAACCACCCAGAAAACTATATTTTAGTACTCAAATATTTAGTGGTAGAGCGCTCCCGGACAAAATTTTATTTTATTTTTTTCATTTTTAAATACCTGAAAGTATACATTTGCTACTGTGGGGGGATGGTCCGAGGGGTAGAGGGTGACACCCTCCTCTAAAATCCCCAAGTTAGACCCAAAAATGCATAAAATGTACGATTTTTTGATTCCTAACCTCAAAATTTTCAATCTTGAATATCTCCAAAAGTATGCGTTTCCTAGATTCAGGAGAGGATTTGGGGGGGTGCCCCCCCCCCTCACCTCCTCCCCAAAAAAAACCCTTATTTCGCTGTCCAGTATAGTACAGTTTTACCCACATATCTTCAAATTTCTATTTCTAGGCCATTGCCGGGTTTCCTCACAGTCTTTTCCGTTCTAGAAAGGTGGTGATGAATCGTGTAAGTAAAGGCCACTACCCATTACTTCATCGTCCTTCACCGACTATCTATGCTTCATTCAATGCCCTATATTCAAAAAGGAAAATACCAGACATGCAACTAGTTTTCACTAGTACCTTTCCATTACTTAATTCACTTCATAATACCAATGTCCCTTCAGAACACTTCACGTTCAGTTCCACGTGACTGAAGATTTCATCTGAACACCGTTACTGCAGCTTCAGTAAGGCTAGGTACACACTTGTCAGCCTTTCAAAATTCTTCTTTACGAATCACCTGTTTGGGCCCATTAGGTGGCTAAGTAAAAAGATTATGGCTCATTAGAGCCACCCGGCACCCACTCCGCACCGCCACGCCCCCTGCGACTATTCTTTATATGAACTTGTATGGGCATGCACTCACTACATCCACGCCGTAGCGTCACCGGATCGCCTCAGTCGTAAGTTGATGTAGTGTATGCGCATACCCATACAAGTCCATATAAACAATATTAGCCGAGTTAAATTTGAAAGTGCCTGTAGACATAATACTGTTAGTTCGAGTTTGGATCTGTCGTGTCGACCCAGAATTTATTTACGAATTTTAGCCCCCACGGCCCCCCACGATTATTCTTGTTATGATACTAGCCCCCACGGTTCTTCCTGTAATGATACTGGCCACCACGGTTCTTCCTGTAATGATACTGGCCTCCACGATTCCTCTTGTAATGATACTAATCCCCACGGTTCTTCTTATAATGATACCGGCCCCCACGATTCTTCTTGTAATGATACTAGCCCCCACGGTTCCTCCTGTAATGATACTGGCCCCCCACGATTCTTCTTGTAATGATACTAGCCCCCACGGTTCCTCCTGTAATGATACTGGCCCCCCACGATTATTCTTGTAATGATACTAATCCCCATGATTCTTCCTGTAATGATACTGGCCCCCATAATTCTTCTTGTAATGATACTGGCCCCCACGGTTCCTCCTGTGATGATACTGGCCCCCCACGATTATTCTTGTAATGATACTAATCCCCACGATTCTTCCTGTAATGATACTGGCCCCCACGATTCTTCTTGTAATGATACTAGCCCCCACAGTTTTTCTTATAATGATACTAGCCCCGACGGTTCTTCTTATAATGATACTGGCCCCCACGATTCTTCCTATAATGATACTAGCCCCGACGATTCTTCTTGTAATGATACTAATCTCTACGGCTCTTCTTATAATGATACTGGCCCCCACGATTCTTCCTATAATGATACTAGCCCCGACAGTTCTTCCTGTGTTGATATTGACTAGTTTGTGAAAGCTCACACCCAGTGTAAACTAGGCCTACTAAGTGTTTGGTGTCATCCCAAGTACTGCGTTTTGTAGCACATCTGACTGTACAATACTGGTAGTTAAAATGTTTTATTTATTATGTTTCGATGGAGGTACAATATATTTGGTAGATGTGTTGGTTTGGTCTAAATACATTGATGTTTTGGTACACTTGGATAGTTAGATGTGAATAATACTGTTTTACTTTCAGTGGTCCGGCTTAAAACCACGTATGAGTAGCAAAGATGTCCGTAGGGGAACCAAGATTACCGACATTACCGACATATAAGAATATGTCTGTTTCTTCACGATGTTTTCCGTCACCATTTTGAAAGCAGTTCAGTGGTGCTATTCTCCAAGAAAACGCAGCACTGCCGCAACGACGAACATCCAAATAGGATACATTGAATTAACAATTCAATGTATAGGTTCATTAGGTTGACAATCCAATGTATCCTATTTGCGTGTTCGTCGTAGAGGCAGCGCTGCGTTTTCTTAGAGAATAGTACCACTGGCACCCTCGCCAAGTTACAATCGTTTCTTTTAGTGTGTACTCTTGGAGTTGGCCACGCCCCCAAGTCCTTTATTCTGACATGATCTCAACGCTCAGTCACGTGGTCAGAACAAAGGAATTGTAGACGTGGCTAACTCCAAGCGTTCACGCTAAACGAAACGATTGTAACTTGGCTAGGGGGGCTGATGAAATAAATTATACTAAGTATAACGCCAGCCTGGGATTGAACTCCTAAAGCATGACTTGTAAATCCAGGCTGTTACCACCGAATCTAGGTGGGAAATCATTCCAACACTTTTCCAGCTCTAGTATGGAGTTGGAAGGTGTATCTTAGACAGACTAAAACCCACTCCTATGTTCCTTTTTTGCCTTGAGGTCCAAAACCCTGGGGTTCTCTTTCGGACAACCCATTACGAACAGTAACCTACAGATCAGAAACTCTTCTTCCTGCCCTTCTCCCGTGTTATTCGGGGTCGGCGCAAAACGTTTTTTTCTTCCATTCTTTAGTGTCAACCGTCATGCTAAAACTCCCTTTTCAGTCATATCACTCTTCACACAATCCATCCATCTTTTCATTGGCCTCCCTCTCCCTTTCAATCCATCCACATATTATATCTTACTTGTCGTCGTCATCGACACTTCATCATCATCATTTCTGCCCAAAGACGTCCACTGTTGGACTTATGTCTCCCCCAAATTTCGCCACAATGAACGGTCCTTTACCAGGACATCGGTCCACCTTGTAGGAGACCTTTCAATGCTGCGTCTTCCAGTACGCGGCCGCCACTTACCAATTTCGATATTTACTTAGCTATGAACAAAACGTAATAATGCCTTTTCATGTTTATTGCTGAAATTCAAAAATAGAAGAATGCTTACAGTTTTATCGTATATTTCACAATCTGTTATAACTCTGTTATCTCATTACAATATAGGTAGGGCTAATTTAAATTTAAAATAGGTTTAAAGGAAGCATCATGAATTTGACGCATTTACTTGCGTTTGCATTGCTTCTGAGATTGACAGACAAGGCCAGTATCTCGGGGTGCAATCATTAAATAAAACCTTTATTTCAAAGAGACCATTATAGGCACTTTTGAATTGTAATTGAAAATGTGAAGCTAAGTTGCACGTTCCAAAGCGTAGATCTCTATGGAGAATAACTTGCAAGAAACTCCATGGAAATTCCTTTAGATAATGCGTCGAATCACAAAAATTTTGGTACTTAAAGTATAAATAAATAATGAAAATCTGTAATTTTTAATAGTTACCGCATCCCTGAACACAGGGGGGTTTTAGTCAGTAAAAGTCTGACCATTTCTCTTGTTCCACCTAGAGCGGAAAAGTTATTTGATTATGTCCTACCTCAATAAAAGGCCAGTTATATTACTAGAAATGAGCATAGCTATGCTGGTTTTTTTTAAAGTGTAAAATCATTCACTGACTTTTCCCGCTTTAGGGCGGACCGGGAGGGCGTGTCAGACTTTTACTGACAAAACCACCTATGTTCCTTCAGTTGCCTATTGCATTCTAGGACCAGGATTTTCCTTCTCAGGTGTCGACTCTGCTGGGCCTCTACGGTTTTGCAGACATCTTTTTGAGGCTTTGAGGCGCGCGTGGCACACTACGCGGCCGGATCTCGCCTGATGACAAGCTACCTATTGCTCGTTATCAGTTTCGGGGTTCCGGTGGCTGAAAATTGAAGATATCCGTTCGATTCCGTACACACGTACGGCCGCCTCCTTAGCTAGCATTACTGTTTCGCAGAAGGAGGCGATCGCCGCCCATTCCCTCTCGCTCTGGACCATGACCAGAACCAGGACCTTACACCCTTTCCGTTCCAGAGTCCCGGTGACTCATCATTCACAATAACAAACAGATAGATTACCTATTTTTATTCACTTGACAACTGAAAATGGCAGCTCTGTAACCGCTTAGCAACAATCCTTTTTCCTATAACCAATTAATTATCCAACCAAATCTCTCACGAAGAACCGCAAATTAGTATTAATAATAGGCTTTAATAATTTATAATAATACTACATCCTTCCTGTGCGAAGAAAGTGTTCATAGGTAGTAATACCAATTAATAATAATTTAATGCTAAACAAACGACGTATCAAAGCGTGAGTGAACTGCCCTGATTATTTAATAAATTAGCAAACCAATACGTTTAATTGATATGATATGTACCCAGGAAGACACCACAATCGACCTTACCACTTTCACTAGCTACTAAAAATAGAATCTTAGTTCAATGACTTAAAGAAGGAATTCGGATGTCATCGAACGGAGCGCTTCCGACGTTTTGATTTAGCAAAATAAATTGCTACAAAGCTCAATGATCCCGCCTTCGTTTGCGTCAGAAAATGAACTCTAGTTTTAAGTTTTAGAGCTTAAATTTCCTTGTTGTGGAATTTGCGATTAAAGCCTTTCTCTGCGGTAGATTTATCTCGGGCTTGCGAAGTTCAACGTCCGTCCTAGCCCCCCCGTCCCCTGCAAGACGACTGCTTTTGGTAATTAACAACAAAAAAAGTCTAATTATCAGGGTGTCCAGTTAGAGGAAATGATTAAATCCCGATTGAAGCCAAGTTCGTCTCAGACGTGAAGAAAAAAATTCTTTATAAGACATGTACCTAACTATATTGTTTATGTGAATAGTGTAGTTGTCAGACGAATGGCTTGCACAGGTGTCTTAGTAATATTTACTGACGAGATGCGTCATATTCCCCTTGCATGTCAGATCTCACATGAAAATACTAAACAGTTAATTTTAAAGAAAAAATAAAAAAATTGCAGTTCTGACGTGAAATGTCGTTCCTAATTTTGCATTTTTTGTGTCATATGTATGTTTTTGTCGTTGGTTTTATTCTTTGATAGCAAGTCATGAAACACATTTCTTGTAACAGGTGTGGTCAATAAATTTCTCATTCACGAAAGTGACGATTTTACGACAAAATTATACATGACAAGTTTGGGACGAAGCGTCGTATAGATTTCGTAAGTAAATTTTTTCGGCGCGTTTTTTTTTACTGCGCAAGTGTCAACACCTTTTTTTAGAGACAAAGTCCTTCAATCAGAATAATAAAGATAACATGTTTCATTAGAATATGGGTGTACACATTCTAATATGTTTGTAGTAGTTGGCAGCAAATGTATCAAGTCAACCTTTTTTCAAACTTCGCGGATGTAGTTAATACTACATACTATAAAATCCTCAGCTCCATTTTATGGTTTCAATAATTTCACATATTTTCCAGAGGCGCCTTAACATGACAAAATCCAATAGGAATCAATTAAAATACATTTACTCCAAAAAATCCCGCCAAAATTATGTCAAAAACAAAGCTATGTAATAAGTGTTGCAAGCTTTAGCAAACTGAGTTTTGGATAAAAATTTAATTCTAATATTTACTTTTAATTCCGCCATAAACTTGATGCGGACTTGGTTGGTTTTGAAACTGTCAGTACATTTTGGATAATATTACTAAGTTTGTAAGTTTTGCTACCATGTTACTTTTTTCCAAAAATAAATCTGTCTCTTAGGCATGTACATGCTTATATATATAATACTTATTTCCTCTGTAAACACTCTTATTAAAAACTTTTTTTATCGAAACAAATAACTTAAAGTTTTCACTAATTCACTTGTAATAAAAACACAAAAGTAAACAAAAAAAGTTACAGAAGAAAAGCATTTCAAATAAGTTTGTCTAAACTTGGTCTAGACGAGTTGAGACGTTCGTTTATTGATTCTAGTGCCGTCCGATCGCTTCGCCAAAACTTCGGTTGTTGACCCGGCACCCCTATTCTGGACTAATTACTGTCGAGTATCGATTCTATTTGAGATCGATGATTGGTGTTGCAAGTCGATTAGTTTTTGTTAGTACAACAGTGGAAGTGTAAAATAGGTACTGAATTACATTAAAGATGACTTGTTTTAATCATGTGTAGGAATTTCGACAATTTCCATTTACATTTTTACGATAATAATCCAATGAGTAAACCAAAATGGCTGTTTCGCATCAAATCAAAATAAAGGTGAACGATTTATAATTAGAATCAAGACAAACCAATAAACTAAATAAGTTACTGCTTTCCTCTTAACTTTAGCAATTTAATTGCTTTATTACTTGCCGAAGATTCAACGTTGTGGGAATGACGATTTCGTACGGAGTGGTTTAGTTCCACTACTCGGCAACAGATGGCGCTGTTTTTCGTAACAGGGAAACAGATTAGGAAATCTAATGTTTTTTTTTGTTAATCAACCGATTATCATTTTAATACTTATTTTAAAAAGACTTACTTTTACTAAATCCAAAAAAAAATCCTTTATGTTTTTTAAGCTTTTGTATTACTTAGTTAAACCGTACAGGACTGTTTTAAAGAAAACTGATTGAAATGGTTTTTGTGCGTACTTAATTTCCGCCTTTTCTTTTATTTATAAAAAAAGCTTTGGTGCCTTCACTTTTTTTTACTTAACATTTTACTAGCTCATGGGTAACAATAATATAGGTGTTCCAATTTCTTTGGAATAATAACCCATTAATGACCTCTTCTTAAAAAAAATACAACTATGACCATACAAATATTTGTTGAAATATGGGTATAATTTTCTTCATTCATTAATATAAACATATAAATTATATTTTTAAACATTTCAATACAAAATAAAAAACATTTAAAAATATAAAAAATAGTGTCCCACCGGTATCGGGAACAGGGTCCAAACTCGGGTATAATTATTATTACGAGCTAGTAAAATTTAATGCAATAATTTATAATTTAATGTATACATAGCAAATACTAGAAAAGAACACATAAACGTAATCTATTAGAACGAGATCATTCGATATTCTTGCAGCACCAACGAATAGATTAGACATTTTTTATTCATCACTAATTCCAACGACTCGCGTAAAGAATACGAATGTCCTCTTGTGTCATTCGACAATCGATAAGTTTATTAACTCTTGTACGTTTTTTTTTTTTTCGATAAAGAAGTAGAATTGAAATAAGTTTATATAAATTGCCGCGTTTCCTAGTGTAATCATCTATTTTGCTATTAAAGCTAATTTTATATTTATTTTTATTATTGTAAATTATGTGAAAATTGTGTATGAGCATTAAAGCATTTACTGAATAGGGAGCTACACTTATCCAGGTGTAAAATAGCATATCATTGCAACACCAAGCATTTTTCCATTTCAGTAAGAAGAAAAACTTAAACGAAGAACGCCATCTATTATTATAAAATATATTATACTAGCGACCCGCCACAAGCTTCGCACGGGTGCAATGGTGATATTAAATATATTATACATTTATTATACATTTATACCTTCCTCTTGAATCACTCTATCTATTAAAAAAAACCGTATCAAAATCCGTTGCGTAGTTTTAAAGTTCTAAGCGTACATAGGGAGGGACAGACAGCGGGAAGCGACTTTGTTTTATACTATGTAGTGATAGTAATATTTATTTCACATGTTCCATTATTTAATACCTTTTTCTTTTCAATTGGTAATCATCAAATGATTCCTCCCGCTCTGTGTGGAGCGAGAGGGAGTGGCAGACTTTTACTGACTGAACTCACTTGTGTTCTTTCAGTTGCCCTTTTCCTTCCAAGGCCGCTGTAACTTTGCAAAGAATTCCGCACCCCTGGATTACATAAGGCTTTTTTTTGTAGGAAACTCATCAAATGACTTCTTCCACTCTGGGTGTAACGAGAGGGCAAGACAGACTTTTACTGACTAAAACTTAGCTGTGTCCTTCATTAGCCTTTTGCATTACAGGGTCACCGTAAATCAAAAATTTCACACAACTCTAGCGAGCATCGGCCCTGCTACGCCCCTACGGTTTTGACGACTCGGAGTCTGGCCTTACCGAACGGACGGACGGCAAGCTACCCATTGCTCGTCGTCCCCAAAACCGTGCTTACGTTGGCCGGGAATCGCCCTGCAACTCCCCACGCCTGAAGCATCTCTTCCTTACATAAAAAAAACGAAAGAATTCTTCAGATCAATGAAAAGTCAATTCTAGATTCGCCAGCAATAAATTCATCCTCCTTTACCTAATTCGGTCTTATATATTCTTATAAACAGTAAACAATTTACATTAATTACGATTTCTAGCTAAAACAAAAAACGTCGATCACTCCAATAGTCTCGGTTGATTTCCAAAACGCGCATGCGCGTGAGCAGAATGCTTTGAAAAGGCTGGAGTCGAATACACACTATAGTCTCTAAATAACTTCTACTTTAAGAAATCCATTTCTTGTACTAAAAAAGACATTTAAACATTCAAATTTAAGTATGTTACTGCGCATTCAAGGTCGATCACCATTTTGGTTCAACTTATATTTCGCGTGTTATAGCTTTCTCATTTTGACGACAGTTAATGACATCTGTAAACAAAATTGTAATAAACGCACGTCCTGTGGTGTTATTCTTTGATTGATTGGATTGTCAACCTAATTCACCTATACATTGGATTGTTAATTCAATGTATCCTATTTGGATGTCCGTCGTTGCGGCAGCGCTGCGTTTTCTTAGAGAATAGCACCACTGAAACTAGTACGAGTATGTTCAGTGGGCTTGCCATGACTTTAAAATGTCAGGAGTGCAAGTGAGATAGAGGGATGGATCTATACACCCTCCTCCCATCTATATAGCTCCATCCCTTTAACAGTTCAGTTTAGGTTGTCAAATGGATCGTAGTAAAGCCTCTAAAATGGCTACTAAATCGATTTCAGCTGTTTTTTAAATTGGTAATTTTTATCCTAAAATGATCAAGGATTATTTTTTATTATAAACACTAGCTGCCAAATCAGTTTCCCCTGATGTGACCGCCATAGCTTTCTTCGATAAATGGGCTATCTAAAACTAAAAGAATTTTTCGAATCGAACTTTAAGTTCTTAAAATTAGCGAATTCAAACCAACAAACTCTTTAGTTTTATCCATACATAATTCGAGGGGTGAAAGGCTACTTGGTTTAAGCGACATTTTTGAAGATTTTAATGAATCTGGCACCATTCGACAGAGAAAAATTCGCTGATTCCGAATATATATATAACTCAATATTACTTTAGATGTCGCTTAAACCAATTAGCCTTTCACCCCTTGATTATAAAAGCGAAATACCACTCACTGATTAATCACTGATAAATACAAACTTATAATTTGGCAGGTAAGTTCCTTATACATCCGCTGAGAACGGATTTTACGCAACTCAATCCCTAAGGGAGTAAAACGGGGGTTGGTATTTTGTATGGAGCAACCGACTTTCGGCTAAACTGGCGACGCAGCATGTTGGCAGAAGCGACGGCCATCGGACTGACATGGAGTAAGTGAAGCGTGGAGCTCAGGAGCGGTCGCAATGGATGACTACTGTCGACGCCCTCTGCCCCAGCTAGGGGACGTAGGATCTTAAGACAAGAGAGAGCTCTAAAAACGGTGAACGAAAAGCTCGTAAATAAACCGACATGACCTGAGCTGAGCCCGCGTGGTGGATTACGGCCCATCTCCCTTCCTAGAGAGGAGGCCTGAATCCCACCAGTGGGAACATTCTTAGTATGATTGTGCTTACTTATTATATTACAGGCAGTTGAAAAAAAATTGAAAAGTTTTTTTTTCTTGAGAAGGAATTAGAAAAATATGGTGAAGAAAATTCTGAGTTGATGAACTTTGAAAAAAAAACATTATCTCTGGGAAGGAGATAACTGCTGAAATTACCACTGATAGAGAAGTTTAGAAATATAAGAAGAGAGTAGAATGGGGCCATTCAAGTACTACGTAAGCACTATAGGGGGGGGGTCTTTACTTTACTTATTTTTGAAGATATGTCAGAACGATATCAGTGTTCCAAAATCACACCAAAAGCAGTGTAATGGAAGCCTTGTGAATAGAGGGTGGGAAAACTCGATAACTCTGATATCTTTAGGGTTAAGTATGAAGTGACAACGGGACCCAATAGCCTATAGAGGGTAGGTTCGTTGGGACCCAGCAGGGTCGAAGACTACTGGGACTAGGTCGGTTTGTAGTGGGTTTTTAGTCAGTAAAATTCTAACACTATCTACCGCCCCGCCCGGAGATATCATAGGACGATTTTCCCAAAAAAAAAAAATTGACGGTAGGGGACGGACGGTAGGAGCTTCCGCTGTCCGTCAGTTTGTCAGCGGGCTGTATCTCATAAATCATAAGTAAATTTTCACAGAATGTGTATTTCTATTGCTGATACAGCAACAAACGTTATTTTGTCAGTATTTTTGCTCGATTTTTATATTACAGCAGTGACGAGCGTGCGCGAGTCTGACCCACACTTAGTCAGTTTTTGTTATATTTTCAACATTTTTCTACCACTTTTGGGTAAAGGCCTCCCCCATAGCATTCCAATTTTCTCAGTATATTATCTTCTATGACCGGGTACCCTCTCATAAACACCTCATTATTGGTCCTCTATTTTCCATCAATATTTTAAGAGAAATCTCCTTTCCCTGGTCATCATAATGAATTTTTAATATACTCGCTCGAAACCCTGCTCTTAACCCCCGATTTTAGGCACACAATGGACTGTTTTCCACACTAGTGCAGATAAGTGCGCGTGCCCACCGCTACAATTTTATTGTAATAAAATTGTTTATCGTATCAGGCTGGGCGCGCGTCGACCCCCACGAGGCGGGTCAACCCCCACGACTCGTAAGTGTATTGAAAAACGTCGTTTGACACGCGTGCAAATTGGTTATTGCATCCCTCGGCTCCTTAACACAATCGCCTGCGGCTCGTGCGAATTCCGCCTCGATCGCAATGACAAACTTTCTGCACTTGTATCAAAATGTACTGATGCTCCACGGACCTATGCTAATCAGAACGAGAAATTATTATGATTAGAGATGTACAGATACTCGATATAATCGACTATCTGGTTTATCGTGAGTCATTAGTCTATTAGTCGATACGCATTCAAGATTCGATTGATCAGACAAACTAACAAGTGTCCAATCCTGCATATATTATTTTCATTAAGCGTGAACGTTCATGATAATCTGTTTATTAGTTTTATACTTCATGTTATGAAAGCGCAAATACGTTTCTAAGAAAAACATTATAAACTAAGCTATTTCAAACACAAAATGTCCGGAAGCAATTCATTTAAAGTCAATAGCTCTTATTTACAATGTGTCCAGTAATAGATACGTTTTGTCCCGAGAAATCATTATTATAGTCAAACGATCGCATGTTAAAACGGCATAGAATTGCAAATAACAATATAAAGCGTTCAGAACAAAGGGACAGTGTAAACACGGCATTAAATGCTCGGCACTATGCAGCCTACCCCATTGTACACCATAGATACTGGCCACACAAGCACAGCTATGTATAGTCACTCGCCAGAGTTTACTGGGCTAAAAGTTGAACGAACCTAGGAAGCGCTTGCGTCTCATTGCTCTCAGCTCTCGCACACAGCGCCAACCAGATAACATACGTACACGACAACACCAGCGAAGAAACAAAGATGGACTCGACACACACCGATGGAAACCAACCGTGAGAAATGTTGATAACTCACTTGCGTTAGTGAGCCCGATCGTCACTTCCGACTTTGAATAGAATCAACACGCTCGAAACGCTTTTCGAAAATCAAATTCTTTGTTTAAATTTTTAACGTGTGAACGAACCTTTTTGTTTGTGTGCGTCAGTTTTGGGACAGACAGAGACAGACATAGCCAATCAGCCGCAAAGAATTCATGACACGTTTGCTCGGAATCGAAGCGCAGACAAATTGATGATAAAAATTTATAATTTATCATTTGATCTGAGACACCTGCGCGATCACAATCGACTCACAATTTGACGTTTATTAAAATGAAATGTAAAATTAGAAAGAGATGGGGTTGCAATTAATATTAGAGCTGTGGTATGAGTGAGCGCGTAGGCGATATGTTTAATGAGAGTCGGGTGTACTGCGACTCGTATGACTGGCCGAACTCCGTCAGCGTATGTAAGCCTGGTAACTTGGTTCTCGTTTGCGCATACATTTTAGTACGAGTTTTTTTACATGCAGTTTAAAATAACCCAACCGGCTTGACGGGGCCATTTCTTAAAAATGTCTTTGCATTTCCGCGTTGAGAAAAGTAAAAAGGGCATTCGCGCCTAAAATTCATTACAACTTGAGCAGACAAATTCTTTGACAAATTCCCCATGAATGCATGATATTGTAACATTTACATTCAGATTGTTAATATAGACTATATTCTTAATGAAATTTACATAAATTGAAAATTGTAGAGATGTGCTTATGAAGTTATTTTTTAATTAAAACATGTCAAGGCGTCATTACGATCTTCAGACGTATGTTTCACTGTGGAGTAAAATTATGAAATTAAATTAAATACCGGTATAATGATTCAGTAAATATCTATGAACTAACTGGCATCATATCACGTTTGCATACCAACAAAATATTTGCAAAAACAAAGATCTTCAACAAGCAGAATAATATTAATGGATTTGTCATTACGTTCAATTTGAGCTCATTGGCAGCGTCTGACATTCAATACAAGGGCTCCTAATGTGAGTTACTTCAATAAAAGCATAATGGCTGCTCGCTTCTTGACATTACTCATCGTGCTGGCGAGCCAACAATCGATTACACTAATTTGTTGTTAACGACTCTCACATTTGAAGACAAAATAAAAGAGAATGCGCATTCATTTAGTGTACCTTTGAATATTTTTAACACAATTTATTTATTGAAACTTTTTTTGCACGTAACATAAGATCAAGGAAGGAGGTTTTAAGTAAAAGTAGGTACTATTCTAAAGGTTAAAAACAGACAAAACCAATTATTTTTATTGATCTACAAATGATTCAACATTAGAATAATCTGATCAAAGATAAAATCAGTTCTGTTTTATATAAACTTCGAAACGACTACAAAAACTACCTATTTCACAGAATAAACAAACCTAGACAACTTCTATGAAGATTTTCACGCGAATTTTCCTCTACCAGGAGCGCAGTGCGTCGAAGAACATCGGTATTAGTCTAGCATTAGAACGATCGATAGCCCGTCTCGTGATAATCAGTTTTATAGGTCGTCTTAAATAGACAAATTATCTGATAGCGTGAGACATGAGACAGATAATTTTCGTGTAAATATTTATGAGGTTTACGATAAAAAATGTGTATTGTTATCTGTTGATTTTTTTTTAGGGAATTTATTCATTTAAAGGTAAGCAGACTCTTTACTTTGTAATAGTAATTAAAAATCACGATGTTTAGTATGAGAACAAGTGACAATTGTATAAGCATCACCTACAGAAGAAGCTGCTACCTTCCTCACCTAATCTAGAAAAGATTTGAAACCAAAAAGAACTAAAAAAATATAAGAAAGAAAAACAGCATAAAATACAATTAAACATGATATTTTAGTAGCCTAACCAAATTAAACATTGTTCTCGTAGAGCCTACTACGATTCGTAGCGCTACACAGTACTACGCACGTATTGTAGCATTTGTGAATTTGTAGCATGCAGTGCGTGCGCGACTGCGCGTATGATTTAGGTTTAGAGCGCTTTCTTTAAGATTATTGTATAATATATACTGCCTAATTACTATATACTGCCTCATTACTGCCTAATTATTCTGGAAGTCGCAAGCGCGACTGCTGAGCATGAGGTCCTAGGCTCGATTCCCGGGTCGGGCAAAAAGTGGTATTGGGTTTTTCAATTAGGAATTAATATGTAGCTGCCCGAAGTTTGGAAGTTTGCTGATGTTTGCTGCGTGACTCCCTCGCCTCTCGAAAAGCACTTAAAGCCGTTGGTTCTGCGCCTGATCTCTCTCCGGTCGTGTAGGATTGCTGTCCCATCGGACTATGAGAGTAAAGGAACAGAGAGTACACCTGTGTTTTATCACACACTTGTGCACTATAATATCGCCTGGGTACATGGATTATATTATATGTACAACATTATTTCTAGTATAATATGAAACCTGAATACAGTTTGTTCAGAATCAGTAACTGAATCGATTCCAATAATTTTTACACTATGTTATTTTTTATTCAAAAAATACTCGTATTAAAAAAATAGTCACAAGTTGGACACACGGGAGATCGTAGCGGGCATTAGGAGCCAAAGTACAGCTGGGTGTGGGAGTAAAACAACCCCTCAGTGGCCCAGATGGCCCGGTGACCATGTGTTTGTGTGGATAACCAGGTAACATAACAAGCTTTGTGATTTTTTATGATACAGTTATGAAATTTAATACATAGATTCTTTACATAAAAATACTAAGGAGGTATTCTCTGAAACTGCTGAACCCATTTCGAAAATTCTTTCACTAATATGTAGCTGCACTATCCCTGAGTGCTATAAGCTATAAATTATTTTCGTATTATGAGATTTGTGTGGGCGAAGCCGCTAATAGAAGCTAGTTTAAAATAATCCATCTTGAAAGGGTGAAAAGTATTGAGAGATCGGGTTTTTTGTGATAGTATGGTAACACTGCTTTCAATTAAATTTAAATGACTATCTAGACTTGATTTGCTTTACTTAAAATAGTTACTTTAATATTGCATAGCGATAGCTGAGGAAAATAAAATCATAACAATAAATAGCGATAAAATAAGATTTAATAATTCTGTTCATAGATTTGGAAAGAAGAAAGATTTTTCCTAAATAGTTTTTATCTTCTTAGCATCCTAATTAGTTCAAGAAATGATCCATCAGCCAGACGGTCAGCTACCAAGGCACCATAAGATTCGTAGAACAAAGAAGACTCCACAAGGAGCATTCATGACTCACCCGATCAAAGCGTGTCTTCCATTCATTCCATTCACTCGGTGATCATGCTGGCCACCTCATGCGGTGTTCCGGGGTGAATGACTACGGATGCAAATGTACGGAACCCGTCCCGCGCCAATTAATGTGGACCCGGCGGGAAAATCGCGAGGAAATCGGAAATTATTACAAGTTTACATGCTATGCTTTATTGGTGTTTACGTTTTAGATGCTGTTTATTTCCATGTGCGTTTTCAAATAAAATAGGCTTCATTTTGTTTTAGTACGCGGCAAATAAGTTGAGCCAAAATGGCCATCTTTGCTATGGCTACGCGCAGTAACTCGCTTCGATTGAGACCCGAAAATTTGTTACTGCACATTAAAGGTCGAACGCCATTTTGATTAAACTTATATGCCGTGTTTTGTAGATAGAATGTGTTTGGAGTTCTTTAAATATACTAACTGATGCCAGCAGCTTTGCCCGTTGAACGTAAAAAAATATCTATTCCCAAGGGGATATATTTGTAATCTATGTGCTATGAATATGGTCTACCTGTCTGCGATAATACACACACACATAAACACATTCGCAAACACCTATCTACATATTTATAAAAGCGAAATACCACTCACTGTTTAATCACGAAATCTCAGAAACTAAAACACCTACAAACTTAAAATTTGGCAGGTAGGTTCCTTACAGGGTGTAGACATCCTCTAAGAACGGATTTTACGAAACTTCACCCCTAAGAGTAAAGTACTTATAGAATTCTAACTCTTCATGTTTTCTATATTTTAATCGAAATCTAAATTTTCAATGTGATTTCTGATTTTTTTTACTAGTTACTTGAAATATATAAAAAGTATTTTTGTTTGTACGTAGAAGACAGGGGGAAAACTGTTTATTATTTAAGTTACTCATTTAGGTTTTATTTTAAATAATAATTCGAAAATATTTAATCATTGGCCTGTTGGTTTAGTAGATAGTGGCTGACTAGTCACAGGCTACTCAAATTGTAACAGGCTATTCAAATTAGTACACCAACATTCAGCCTTAATAAGTAGTAAATCCACCTCATAGAAGTAATTGTCAAGGAAAATTTTCATTCCTCACGCTTCCGCAGCATAAAGCAGAATTTACCTAAGACGCTATGTATCTCTGTCAATCGCGTTCTAGTCCGGACGTTGTAAATCTCGATATATCTTGTAATCCCTTCCATTCAAGAAGTAATTACTTTACTATGATACAAACAAGCGCTACTCTGGGCCTACCATTAGACTTGTTACTTAGGGCTGGGCAGACAAAAAAAGGTTTGATATAAAACAAAAAAAAATTAGTCTATGGTTGTCATTGAATAAGAGATTCAGCGGATTCGGAGTTTTTGGCGGATTTTTCCGAGTGAAGTTCAGTGACTGTTTTAATTATTCGCAAATTGATTCCTAGTGGATATTGTAATGTAGAATTAGTAAAGTTTACTATCTAATTGTCTGTACAGTTACAAAATAAGTAGAATCATTGAAACATGCACGACCTCGATAAAATGGTGCTGTAAATTTTATTGTAGTATTCATCAGTGAAGCTTGCGGAGAAGGCTAATTCGAGTTTTCTACCAAATACTTCAAAAGCATAATAATATTTTAGATCATGCGGATCTCGGAGCTAATGGAAAATAAAGCGACATAATCATAAGAACACGTGGCTTAAAGGACTTATATCCAAAAATATTATAAAAAAAAAGCAAGTACGAGTTGGACTCGCAAACTTACCTATATAAAAACAGTTCAATTTCCGAATTCCAAGTTACGAAGATTTTTCCGAGTCGCATTTTTTTTTCACTACAAATTTACCGTTTTCATATGTTTACCCATACTTGTGCTATGAGACTTTGCTTCATGACTCAGGATTCTAGGTCTACGAGAAGTACCCTATGAATTTTGATTCCCTTGAGAATCGAAATACACTTTTTTTGCGATATAAATGGCCGTATCTTTTTTTTTCGTTAACTCAGAAGTTTGATTTTTTTCACAGCTTCAAGGGTCCTCAGACCTGAGTTGCGTTTTAATTTCAAAACGATATCACCACGCGTTCCCGAGATAAAGAGTCTTAACAGACGGACAACAAAGTCATCCTATAAGGCTTTTTTTCCTTTTGAGATACGGAACCCTAAAAAGCAGCTATCAAATTCAAATGACATTTGCTTGTGACAGATCTTTTAAAAAAATGGAATGCTGTTGCAGAGGACCGTTCATTGTGGTGACATTTGGGGGAAGCCTATGTCCAACAGTGGACGTCTTTGGGCTGAAATGATGACGATGATGATGATGAATGCGGTTGCAAGTACATAGCTATTCATGGAATGTCCTTACCCATTTCACTGCAAGCTTTTGACCCTACGGCCTGAGAATGTATGTTATATTTGATCAAGATATTACATATTAATGGTTATTACAATCCTGTAGCCAGTTAAGTTACCTGTCGCAACATAATTCTGCTTCAAGTACACCATATTTAGAACCGTTTTGCTGCCGCAGGAATGGGGAAGTTGACAATTTATAATATCTTAGATGGGAAGCTAAAACAATGTTGGAAAAATACTTTCCATGCAATTAATAACACGCTAAACATTTGAACACTGTTTGAATAAGTGTCATAATTGAATGTAGATATACATTTTTTTGTAAGAATAATGGCAATATTTTCATAGATTGTCAATTCATTACCTATTTATTATTAGAATATTAGAAATTATTAGGTATTTTAAAAAGTCATATTTTATAAGTCAATCTGCATTGTTATACTACATAATATTAAAATTGCATTATATCGAAAATATGTAAGACTGCCATAATTTATTTAAATATTACATGAATTTTGTAACTAATCTATATACGTGTAGTGTATATTCATAATTATTTAAAACAATTATTATTCATAAGTCTTTCTAAAACTGAAAAACAACTCGATAATTTTTTTTTGTTTTAGTCGGCTGTATTTTCTCTTAAAAAAAAAAAAAAACGGAAAATCCATAACCATAATTGCCATAATTTCACGCTCATACCAACTTTACGGGGGCGGAGCTGTGAGCGGTAAATAATTTTCAAATAAAAGCTATTGACGATTGAAAATTGATAAATACACTTTATCCTTATTATTTATAGTAAGTAACACTGAAACAAAAAGAACAATAAAAAAACAGTTAAATCGCTCAACTAACCTTTATAATGGATACTGTCAAACATAGCGAAAAAACAAGCAGTACTCTCCGTTCTACCTGACATAAGTAATCAGGGGAGCAGGATGTATCAGATGATATCGAGCTGACACAATCGAGTGGCGATCGTTAGACTTTATCATCGCTATCTGTGTGAGCGTGATTCTGCGTTCGATACTCCCGTCTTCAGGGATGGCGAATGGCAAAGAAATTAAAAACGAGTTTGAAATGTGTAAAAAGTCATTAATGTAAACACTTAGGCAGGTGATTTTCAATTCACCTACACATGACACAATAAAATTCGTTTTGCTCTCAGTACTTTCTGTCCTTCAACAGAGATAGGTCGACTTTTTACTGTCACTTAAGTTTCTCTAAATTAAGATAAAAATACATTTCATAAATAAAACAAAAGAATCACTAATAGGTTTTCGCTGTTAAATGAAAAGCCATAAATAATTCCTTCCATATCTTTTATTTTATGCACTCCACACTGATACTTTGCTCGCAACCCTACCAGGAGCGCATAATTCTAAACAAGTTGTTCCTGCACCCGTCTAACTCGCGCGTCTGCCATCACTGGGCTAAAAGTTCAATGACCGTTCAAGTGGCAACATGATGCTTATCGCATTTCTTATATTGTTGCATAAACGAGTTGACGATGGAACTCGGATGGTAACTGCGGTGTGGAACGTTTCCAACGATCTAGCTGAAGTTTTTAAAAGTAATTTGTGATTTCAGGTTTTGTATGGTGTCTACGCGTCGTAGTCATTTCGTAGCAGCTAATATTACAGTCACTTACTGGCTACGAAAACCTATCTCACGTAGCATATAAGTGCTGTAAAGGTGGGTCTATGCTAGAGACACCGAGCCCGAGCTGAGCACGAACCGAACTCCAATTCGTGTAACATCGTTCGTGTTCGGATCCTTTAGAGTCGCTCTACACTACACGAATTTGAGCTCAGCTATTTTTTTTTATTCAGAAGTATATGGGTAATACATGAAGATGGATGAAGAGGGAGAGATCGCCAAAAAACTATGGATAGATTGTGTTGGACGAGATATGAAAGAAAAGAGCTGACAGGACAGACTGGAAGAAAAAAAATCATGTTGCACTAACCTCTAGTGAAATGCGACGAGGGTAGGAAGATGATGAGAAGTAATTCTACCATTTATTATATTATAGTATAAAACGGATTAAGGATTCTGACTTTTGAAGAGTCTTCTTGATTCCCGGTCAAAGACTACCATCTTATTAATATTCATGTGCTTCGTACTTATATGCTTCCCAGGCTTTATTACCTTGTTGATCTATTGATTGCAATTGCGATTGCTAAAGGTGAACTATTTTTTTTTTTAAGGTGCGAATAATCATATTGTTACTTCTGCCGCTCTAGGGCGGAGTGGGACAGCGTGTTGGACCTTTTAATGACTAAAATCTCAACTATGTTCCTTCAGTTACCCTTCGTATTCTAGAACCACGGGTAACCTAACCTTTTTAGAAGTCGATCCATGGCCTTAATAAATTCTGCTGCGGCTCTACGGTTTTGCTGAGATCTCTTTGAGGGGAGTGTAGAATATTGCACGCCGTATAATATAAAATCATGTCCGGGTCAAATCTTGCAACTTAATTTTGAGGCAGATATCTTCAACCGACTGTGCTGATTTTTATGTTTAATTTAGATGACAATGCATGGTTAGCTGTGTGATGTCATCTGAAATCCAACATGGCGGATCACCCAAGTTGATGGACTAGTTATTTTTAGTGGGAATTTTTAAAAATTGTTTATGGAATTGAACTACGAGTAAGTTTGTACGGAACCGTCCTCAATGCACGAGCCCGACTCGCACTTGACCGGTTTTTTAGTGTACATGATTATATGTATTTACTTAAGTATTTTTTTAGACTACACTCAAAATTTTAACCTGGGTATGGTCTACTTGGGTAGGGGCCATTCAAGTATGACGTAAGCACTATAAGGAGTGGGGAGGCCTTTGCTTAGTTTTTTTTTTTGTGAATACTTAAAGTCATGGATTCGTGTGTCATGGACGACTGATATGTATATAAAAACAACTTTTTTAGTTTCTCTATTTCAAGCCTATTCCTTATTTTTAGACTTGTAACTTTTTCTTATTAAATGAACTAATAACCAGAACCAGAATACATTGAAAAATGCATATAGATACGCTTTGCTTACTTTTTCTTACGAGGGGGCGTTAATACTTGCAAAAAATCTGCTTACGTAATACTTGAACGGCCCACAAAAGTTTGTTTAATTGTAGGAGGTAATGTCTCAATCCAGATCCCCTTTCGAAAATAATATCATATGCTATAGATTCATTTCATCCCGGACTAAGGTTCAACGGCCAGAATCCTAAATGTTGACAAGATAGTTATCACTTCTGAGATATTGTTGCATGTTTAAACGTGCGCATGAGCATAATAAGTCCCCCTACATGTCTCACTACCCACTACTTCACAACAGGTTGTCATAAGTTCCATGGTTGGTCTCTCTGATACAATATAATAATTATAAATGTTTAAGCAATATCGTATTTCTGCTCATTTCTTTCTAGATTTTCGACTGTCTGAATTGAC
This sequence comes from Leucania comma, assembly GCA_958295575.1. NCBI lineage: Eukaryota > Metazoa > Arthropoda > Insecta > Lepidoptera > Noctuidae > Leucania > Leucania comma. Next base: position 7,878,712 of record OY282483.1, read on the forward strand.
AGTTCATATGTTCATTGCAAAGAAGTAAATTCCTTTGTCTTTTACTTTCATTTCCATCAAATAAGCTGAGACCTTCATCGTCATGACCAATGCTTGCACTGACTGGCCAGGTCCACTCAAATCTGTATGGTTCTTTTCTCAAAAGACCATCTAAAACACACAAACACAGACTGATCTGCATGGGCCTCATGTGATTTAACCATTACATGTTTGCTGTAGGACTTTAAAAGAGACTGAGACTGAGTTGGTTTCGGTTTTTCTTCTCAGGGCAAACATAGTGTTAGCATCTCATAGTGTAATTGGTGATAGTTGTAATTATTTTTTTTTCCTGTTTTGTTTTCGTTTCTTTATATAGCTTTTCTTTACAATGTGAATGTGAGAACACTGTAGACTTCGAATTCCTATTACGAGTCACTTTATCTTTATTATTATGATTTCCTTTATTTCTTGTTTTACATATTTTTTACATTTTTAAATATTTTTAACATATAATATATAAAAAAAAAAACATTTAAAAATATAAAATATAGTGTCCCACCGGTATCGGGAACAGGGTCCAAGCTACCGGCGGTCAGGGCTCCAGAGAAAGGAACCTCCTAACAATACGAGCCGTGTCCAGGAGTACCGCTTTCTGAATCAAGCCCTTGATCCAGCCGCCTAACGAGAGCCTCCTAAGGTGTTGGTCGAGGCTCTTGGCTATTAAGCCATTACCCGACACGACTATCGGTACAATGATCGCCGAATCCACTTCCCACATGTCGACAACCTCGCGAGCCAAGTCAATATACTTGATTTGTTTATCTTTCTCGGCTTTCACGAGGTTCTCGTCATGCGGAACGGATATGTCAACAATCATTGCACGCCTCTCGTTTCGGTCCACCACCACTATATCAGGCTTATTGGCTACAATAGTCCTGTCAGTGATGATGGACCGATCCCAGTACAACGTGATATGACCATTATCAAGAACTGGCTCGGGCTCATACCTGTAGTACGGCACTTCCGATCCCACAAGAGAGTATTTCAAAGCAAGTTGCTGATGGATAATCTTGGCTACGAGGTTGTGCCTATGCAAATACTCGCCGTTAGCCAGACGAGAACAACCGGAGATAATGTGACGAATTGATTCTCCCGGACGGTGACATGCCCGACAGATGTCAACCGTGCCGTCCTTCACAATAAATCTCCGGTAGTTATTCGTCATGATAACTTCGTCCATAATTGCACAGATAAAACCTTCGGTTTCCCCAAAGAGGTCACCGAAACGCAGCCAAGCTACGGACGCCAATTGGTCTACATCGGGCCTGTGAAGGGCCCGGAAAAAGCGTCCGTGAAGTTCCTTGCTCTGCCATACTTCCCTGCGATCGTCAGTGTCAAGTACTACCGGTTTGCGCCAGTTCTCGTTAGCCAAGGAGAGCGGTGTGAGTCCCTTGTCCACTGCCACTACATCTCGATGCATACCCACGTCGGCAGCTAGGAAATATTCCCTGAGACTGCATACCTCGCGGTTGTGTAGGGTCTTAGCATTTAAAAAACCTCGACCGCCACACTTCCGCGGGATATACAGTCTCATCACCGACGATCGTGGGTGATGCATTCGGTATGCAGTCAGCAGTGTTCGGACCCGCCTATCCAGGGCGTCAAGTTCCGTTTGAGTCCATTTGAGTACGCCGAAAGAGTACATCAATACCGGCATGACCCAACCATTGAAGGCGCGCACCTTGTTTCCGCCTGAAAGAAGGCTATTGAAAACCTTCTTCAGGCGTCCAAAGAAACGCTCCTTCAACGATTGCTTCATGTCAGTGATATTGATGCCTAGGGCTTCCGACATACCCAAATACTTATAGGTTTCGGTTGAAGAGAGAGATCTCAGGTTTATGGAATCCGTGAGTTGAGTGCCCACAGATTCCACAACCTCCCCTCGCTTTACATGCATGACCGCACATTTGTCCACACCAAACTCCATCCTGATGGCACTACTGAAGGTTTCAGTTACCTTCAGTAGCTCCATCAGTTGCAGGTTGTTGGGGGCAAAAAGCTTCAAGTCATCCATGTAAAGAAGGTGAGATATAACCTGACCACCTCTCTTCAACCGATAGCCTAGACCTGAATTCTCCAGCAGTGTGCTTAGAGGATTCAAGGCTAGGCAAAACCAAAGCGGACTCAAACTATCACCCTGGAATATACCTCGCTCTATCCTTACAGGTTCGCTATTCCTCTGGATATGTCGACATCCTGGATAGCGAAGGACCGTACTCCATTTCCTCATACACGACATCAGGAAGGTGCGTAGTGTTGTATCAATTTTATACAACTCTAGCACCCTCATGAGCCATGTATGAGGAACAGAGTCATAGGCCTTCTTATAATCTATCCAACATGTCGACAGATCCTTTCGGGAACGTCGAACCTGTTGGCTAATGGTCATATCAATGAGGAGCAGCTCCTTAGTACCGCGGGACCCATTCCTACATCCATTCTGAGAAGGCGACATTATCAAATTTTTGTCAATATGGTTTATTATGATTATTTTTACTGTGCTCTTGGGCACAATATTGACTGGTCTACATAATTACTACATACTGTCCTTACATAATTATTAATACTGTAATTTGGAAATATTGTACAACAAACCATTTTTTTTTTTAAAGAGTAACCATGGAGTTTCTTGCCAGTTCTTCTCCATTGGAAACGACCAATTTGGAACCGTGTACTAGCTTCTGACGTTTTATAAGTGCCCATGTAGGCCTATATGAAATAAAAACATTTTGACTTTGACTTTGGTAGTCAGCTAGGAAACCGGCCTCAACTAATTTAAACTGACAAAAAAATGACGTGAAAAATGTGTTTTGGAAAACCCTATTTGCAAAATAAATATAATTTATAATCACCATCATTTCAGCCGAAAAACGTCCATTGTTGGACGTAAGCCTCCCCCAGGTGTTGACACAAGGACCGGTCCTGTGCGTCTCGCATCCATGGGATTCCAGTAACTCTCACCAGGTCTTCGGTCCATCTTGTGAGAAGCTACTTACTCTGCGTATTCCAGTAACTGGTCGCCACTCCACAACCTCCAACTTAAACTATGCTAGGAGGAGGACCTCTCTGACAGGGCCCTCGGAAATGGCGAAGTTGTCTAGTAATAACTCCTTTCTTTTACTTTTTATAAATATATTTATTATACATATTTCATCATTCTCATTTTTAGGGTTCCGTACCTCAAAAGGAAAAATGGAACTCTTATAGGATCACTGTGTTATCCGTCTGTCTGTCTAGACCCTTTATCTCGGAAATGCGTGGAAGTGTCCAATTGAAAAAGATACTGCCGTTTATGTCGCAAAACTTATAACTTCGACACACTCAAGGGAATCAAAATTCACAGGGACTTCCCGTTGATCTAGAACCCTGAAATTTGGCATGAAGAAAGGTCTTATAACACAAGTATAGGAATAATTGTGAAAACTGTAGTGTATTACGTCACAGATAAAAATCTTTTTTTGAGCTATTCGGAAAAATCTTCGTTACTCAATTCGGGATTGAACTGTTTTCATAGGTAGTTTGTACGGAACACTCAGTGCGCGAGTCCGACTTGCACTTGCTAAGTTTTTTTTTAGTGCACTTGCCATGCTTTCTCTTCACCACCCTTGGTTGACTGGTAGAGAATGCCTTAAGTCCGCCTTTGCAATTTTATGTTACATGAAGTTTTAATAAATAAACATATAATAAAGACGAAGGAGAAAGTCTAACACTCTTCTCGCTCCACCCACAACGGGAAAAGTCATTTAATATAATTTTTCTCGTAAAAAGAAAGGATTTTCTCGAACCATCTCTAACACGGAGCCTCTTCACAGTACCTGCTGTGCTGCCCGTCCTACAGGTACACCTTCACCTTCTAGGATTTATATGAGGCCTAATAATAAAACTGTACAGAAGAAGTAAAGAGGAGTATACATTCTCTCTTATGGATATATGTACTTGTTTCAATATAAAGGGTAGCCTTAGAAGGTGGGCTTTTGTAGCTTTTGAAATTAGAAAAGCTCTTCTTTGTAATTAAAGCATTTTTACTCCGAATTTTTACTAAAATAATAAGTACACCTTTGTACAAGTGAAGAAAATTTGAGATTGCGACCGAAGCGAAATTCGGTGTTATGGAGCCGAGTCCTGCAGCGACAATTTTCCACGTGTATAAAACTACGGCCCAACCGGATACGACACGTACTATAAAATATGGCAAGGACGTGGATGTGGAGCTCTCGCACTCTCCACATTTCGCAATGTGGAAAAAAGAAAATTGCGTGCTTAGATCGGATTTTCGAGTAAATGTATTGAAAAGGAACATTTTACTCTAACAGACTGAAACATGCGCGGAATTCAATTTGTCTGCCGCTTCCAACCTGAAAAACTGGGAAACTGTGAAAGATTTTTATTTCTACCTGCTCTCTTTAACTTTATCGACAAAAACTACACATTTTTAATTGAATCCTTCATACAAAATTGATACCTGTCTTTTCCTGTATTTCTCGTCGCTACTCTTGATACATTCCGTGTCGCGCTGGCATTTTCTTTATAGGTTCCACTTACGTCATTACTGACAGTGCGTTGTGCCACCTACCGCGTCACTTCGGGATGCGTCGGCATTCTTCGGCATCTCTTCGTTTTTGATCGAGGAAATGGCTGGAGTTATGAGCAAAGAAATGGGAAACTTTTGGGTTGAATATAACATGTCGTTCTGCGAACCTAGTTGCTTTGTATGGTTAGATTGATATTATTTATTAAGTTTACTGGTAACTTTCAATGTGTTCAATGTACTTTTCGTCATCGGTTGCTTGACTGATAAAAAAAATTCTTTAATTTCATAAATGTTCCATAATTTTTCTGTTCTACTAAGGTTCTGTACCATGTAACATGATATTACTTTTGACACTCCTCAATCTTTCTTTCAACACCTACATTATTTCTAAGACAAATACTGTTTATTTGCGCGAAAGCACTTTAACACTTAATCGCAAAAACCAACAATTACGCGGATGGCCACCACAGCATCCGCAAACCCATATGTGTAAAGCCGTCATAAGCGTGCTTAGAAAACAAACTTATATTTACCGTCGATTCTCGTACACATGCAACAAAGTCGAACCAAACATTAATTACAGACACGCATTTAAAACATTGCACACCACTTGCAGTGACAGCTATAAATCTCCTTTTACAAATACCAATTTGAATTCTAATACTACATAATAAAAGTTATTTTTAATTGAAAAGCTTTCCGAGACGCGTCAGTCGCTGTCGATTGTAAAAGAAAGCAGAGACCAACATTTACCATCAAGGTACTAGGAAAATAGAGAATTGAAGAGGTATACAAAAGTTCGTAGCGCGCCAGTATATTCCACGCCTCCGCTGAATTACGTTAATTAACTGACATTACGCATTTACGGCGGCATTTTTACGATTCGAACGCGTCGGTCGAATGAATCTATTACAAAGGTTTGACTTATATTTGTCTATGATACAGTAGTGGAATTAGGTCTTATGTGTAGTGTATGTATGTATTACATATTAAAGCTTGTAAAAATCTTTATAAATCGCATTTTACTTTAAATAATGTACTTCACCGCTGTACATTTTCGAAGACCTACTTTTTTCTCACCTCTACTGGTTTCCACTACCAGCCCAGTGTTTGACTTCAGAAATTAAGATATTAGACAAGTGATTTAAATTTTACAACATCACCTTGCATGACATCATGGACCATGTCCAAACCACAATGCTTGAATGAACCTCACCTCACATTTACAATAAAAAACCGGTACACCCACCCAGTAAACATAGACAATGAGGTATTTACACAACCAGATTGTTATGAACCCTGGGTTTACTCACTTACGTCCCTAAAACGACCCATCTTGTGAGGAATGCGGAAAACAAGAGGGGTCAATCCACAATAGTGGTCGCAGACATGATTTCACGTGGGCAACATTTCTCAATTCGGTATTCCTTTGAACGTGTGAACCTCTAGTTGTGATGTACGCAACCTTTTTGGTGTGTGTTGTAAATATTCAGAGATAAAGAAAAAAAACAAATGCTGGTGTAGTCAAAAGTTTTTTGAAATTAGAATTTTAGGTTTTCAAACCAACTTTAGTCTCGTTTTAAAAATAGAATCGATATCGAATCCTGCATTACGATCGAACGAGAAAGAGGGATGGAATTTTACACCCTATATGGCACCATCCCTTTAATAGTCCAGGGATCCAAGTCTGCTATTTTTGTAAATTCGACATTCCAACAAAATCCCATTGTCATTTTGGTAAAGTTCTTAATCATGGGTCGGTTATTGGTCTCATAAACGAATGGTGGTAGAATGACTTTGTCGTATTCAAACAAATCTAATGGTAAGTCACTAATCAAAAGAACTGACAAAATTTTAGCAGATTACCCCATAAGTCAGAAATTAATTTGTCATTATGTACGAGATTACCATTTCAATGGTGTGTCAATGGTGTGTCAGTGATTGACTGTTGGAAAGTCATAGTGACGCCATTATATTAGTAGATTACCAAACTTGTCAAAATCAACCATGATGAAATCAATAATAGACGATTCTGACACTATTGTAATAGCAGACTTGAGGCTTGTTTAGGTCGTTAAATGGATCGGTTTTAGCTCAGCACGGTTCCAAAGAGTAAAAAGAAATATGCTTTAATCAAACAGCAATGGCAAGCAGATTGATAAACATTGAGAATCCCTTGTTATTACGGAAACAAGACACATAAATTTATGAAGTTGTAATGAGTTAAGTATGATAATTAAATTAATTTATCAAAAGATCTAACACAACACATTTATTAATGTTAAAGCTTGTTGATCTTTATCAACATTTATGAATTAACATATTACAAAAAGGTCTGGAGATAATGACAGTTCATTTGTTAACTCATTTAAACATTTACGAATGGATTACTAAATATTTTGACGCCTGTTTTGTCAAGAAGAGTAATTAACATTGGGAGTTTTTGACAAAGCGATTACGGAAGTCATTAGAGGATTGTCATTGTGACCTTTTTGACAACCAGTTGACAACAAAATTTTAGAAAAGTCGCCGATTATCTTTTTACCAGTGTGCTGAAGAAGAAGGATATGTCCGATACATAATTTATGTATGTGTTGCTGTAGCTTAAACGGCTGGATCTATTTTAATTTGTATTTAGGGCCCAAGTAACAGAGGCTATAAGAATTAAAAAAAAAAAAAAAAAAAATTGTGGAAATCGTTAGTTACGTAAAATTATAAGATAGATACCAAAAATGTAATTCAATAAAACATAGAACATAAAAAATTACAAACCTTAAATTGCACGAAACGAAACTGCTTGAAGAATGACTTTTTCCTTTTGCGGATTTGTTCCATTTTTAAATAAGCAAATTGACAGATATTTAACGCAGAAGAAAAGTGGCAGAATCGGTCTATTATTCCATTTTCAAAAATTGCTTAGTATTCGGTCCAAAAGTTGAATGTCCAATAGTCACATTAATAAAAATTCGTGGATCGTATCGGCAATGCGCTATGGTTTCGTAATTTGGTGAATTCAGTTATGCCGACGTAGCCTGATTCGCCTTTGATTTGATTATGAGCCCTTTTTAAAGTCATTGACTAAATAGAAGAAAATGATGTACGAAATATGAAAAACAGATAGGTAGGTACCTGATTGGTTTCTCTTCCAATACTCATGAAAAAATGGGCAGTTACATACATACATTTTTTTTTGTGTTTAGACCAAAATTAGGAATAACAAAAGAATACTCCTTCAAAGACACAATAACAACAACACATTCAATGTTATAAAAAGATAAGCAAACGTTTTCCTCTGAAACATTCATGAAAATCCCTTCTTTGTATGAATTTCCGATATCGACAAGTGAAACGTGACGCAAACATATCATAGTCACGTTATCTATCGATATAGCCAACGTAAACCGTCAAAAGTACCAGGCAAGCATAACCAAAACAAAAGTAAACTATTTCGACAGCCGTACGCTCAATAAAAACTTCTAAACTTGAACATACCGCGGAACAGAGACGCTGCTATCTGTCGATTCTCCCGTCTCACTCTCTTTACGTCAGTTGACAAGCAGTGGGTGAACGAACTTCGAGAGTTTACTGGGCTAAAAGTTGAATGTACCTCCGTTCGCGGACATTACGAACAAGATAGCAACTTTACCATACGCATCGTGTCAATAAAAAGGCGCAAACACGTTTTGGTGTGGCAGCGAATTTAATCAGTAAAGCGGGTAATTAGAGTTCATTTTGTTTTGCGAGTAGTCAGTTTATGTGTCGTTTTGGAATAGAATAGCAAGTTTCTCACGACTACCACTACATTGGCATGTTAGTAGTGAGACGCGTGTGCTGATAAGCGACGGTGTATGTTTGTGTGCGCTCGAGGTTGGTGTAGTCTTGAAAATAATTTCGCGGTCACACCAAGCCGGCGGGTTCATATAACCTGAACCACCTGTCTGTGTTGTGCGCCTAGTTATTTATATCTATGCGCGAACCTATGTAACATAGCTATATATGTATTATATATTATCAAAATAAACCAACATAACTTGGCATACAAAGTAGTTTTCATAGGTGTATGTTCGGTTCATATGTTTCGTTCAACATACCTTTTCGTCTTTTTGTGTTCGTTTGCGATAACACTCGTAAATGTTACATCCAATGGTCTGATAATTCATCTGTTTTGAGCGATTACTCTAAGAAAAAACGCAATGAAATCGAAAGCTTAGTTCGTAGACGCGAAATTGCCTACACCTGCGTCAGACAATGCTACAGCTGCCGATTGCTACTTAAGTATTGGATACTTTAAAGATACTTTTTAAAAGTGTAGCTATCATTATAGCATCTTCACGCCATGTCTGAAATAATTGGAACAGTCTTATTTTTAACACAAATAGGTACTAACATTAGCTTTGTCTTGTCTCTGCATCGTACGTAAATTACATTTTTTTTAACAAGGAATTTAAATGGAACACAGGACATTTGTGTGTCAACACTATATTATAATGGTTCCATGAAACGTATAATAAGTAAATTGACACGTTAACAATACAGTACCAGTTAGAAGACTCTATCACGCAGGTGTTTTGACCATTCCTCACACAATTCAAAATAAACTAAGACATACGGACGCCTAGTTGACCCAAGAGCTGTCTTTTACCCCGGCCAAAGATTGCATTGCCATATAACGTGGCAATGCCGCCAGTAGTTTGGGCACACTTCCAGTCGATAGCGAAGCGGCGGAATTTTTTGACGCCAGTTTTTAAATAATTTTTAGGAGTAAGTGAAGAATTCACAATTTAGACTATGTTTGAGTACAATTAAGGAACGATTTTTTCAGGGTCGGAAGCCTTGATAAAGCTAAAGATAAACTGAACCCTCGTATGCCACGTATGCTGCGCATTATGACATCTAGACTCTTGAATTTGCTTGAAAACAGATGACTTAAAAATATATTTGGCATACGCAACGCCTCCCTCGTAAGTGATTTGTTTTCAAACAAATTCAAGGGTAGATGTCATAATATGATTATGTAGCATATGTGGCATCCTCATCCTCGAGTGGTATTCCTCATTACTGAGGGTGAGGCTGTTCTTGGTGTAACGAAGTATAACGTGTAATTGGGCAAGCATACGTGGCATACGGTTGCTCAGTTGACGATCCTTTGGTTTTCGAACTTCTATGCAAATGAACTATCTAATAGGGGACCAGATTATCGATTAACACACGAAGCTATCACTGTATTTCAAGGATTTATGCTATGTAGGCGAGGTTCACGTTCATGTAGTTCTAAATAGTTCTACGCTTACAGGGAATTTCTGAAAAAGGAATACCGGTGTGGTTTCAGTTCTCTCGCCCCATCCTAGAGCGGAAGAATTCATCGGTTGAGTTCCCACTTCAAAAAAGAAATCTACATAATCTTCAAGCATTTCTCAGAACCGTCCCTCAGCAGGTACGTAATATGTAGTACAAAAATGTATAATTAGTTTGTCGGTTTAACGCCCACGAGAATCAAAGTAATCGATTTCCTTCCTACCATCTACCAGTTGCCACCATCCGCGTAGGCTGACTAGCTAACACTAATACATTGATTTATCGATTCTCCTCATCCTGTAGTCATGTAGAAACTGGATAGTACTTAATGTAGATATAAATAAATTAATTGGTAATTCTTGAAGTAAATTCCGTTTAGTTTGTTGGTTTAGATTTTCTTTTTGACGTATATGCAGCCATGCAGGCATAGCATAAGTACCAGGGCAGCAGAAATTATTAGAAAATAAAACATTCCATCTAACATCAAAAGATTTGCGTTATTGTTACTAAAAAAAAAAAAAAAAAAAAAAAAAACAAAAAATACTATTCTATATTTTATTAATACCTCTGAATATTTATTCCATATTCAAACATTTAGAAGGAGTACCTATGTCTGTTCCAATTTCAAATGTAAAAATATGGCGGTTGCTTTTCTGTTTTACTTTACCTAAGGCCACGCTTCCTCCTGATAGAAAAATAGATGCAAGTTGAATTACATTGCGGACTGCCGAAGTGCAATGTGATCAATTGTTACTAGATTTTGCAATACAATCCATCTTGCATGCAATTCGCTCGTAGATGGAAACGCGGCCTAGGCCTTACACGGACGCGTAGCTTCATATACGCGTATTCGTCATTACACGCTTGGCGTACGGCTGCGTGAAGCTTACATGCAAAACTATGAAACTCTGTCGAGCGGCAGCGTGATACCGTCGTGTCGCGTTTAAGAAGCTACGCGTCCGTAGACATAGTAGGCCACAGTTTTTTATGCAAGCACCAAGCGTATTATGATGAATACGCGTCTATGAAGCTGTGCGTGGACGGTCGTCCGTGGCCTAAGATTTCAGAAACGTCAGATTTATATACTCACGCTTTATTTTATACGTTTCGAAGTCATCAGCCAGTACGATGACCCCAACCAGGCTCAGGATTGGACCGATTAATGGCATTTTTCATCAAACGATCATCATAAACGGTACATACATTTCCGCAATGGCTGCTATATGTTCATAAAATCCTTTTAACTCGACAATATCATATAATCGGCTGTAAAGTTTAATGGATTTCCTTTGTTAGATATCTGAGAGAATTGATTAGTCAGCTGATTTGCAGAAGTTTTTGGCATTAACTCAAAGTTATCTTTGAAGTTTGAAGTTTAAGTCAGTATATTAACGCTTTTGATATTTAATTGAAAGCAAGTTAACACACGATTTCTAGAAACAAATTGTCTATCCCTAATAAAATACAGAACCATAAGCTCTTAAGAGGGCCCTTTCCCACTGGTATCGTCAACGTCGATCATAGTTTAAATTGTGAAGCCCCAAGCAGACACCGGTGTCCGCACACCTATTGTCTTTCTATGTGTTTCTAATTAAAATATTCAAATGGTTAAAAGCCTGTGGCTTCATTTAGAAAAATCCAACGAGACAACGCGAAAAAAGAAAGATAACGCCGGAAAACTTTGTTGGCATTCGGTAATTCCGTGATTTACTCGAATATTTCACAGAACTTTTTCCAGGAAATACGTGGTTTTTTTTCCCCTTTAAAGTTTTTGAGAAATATTGTCGTCATTCAGAATCTCGATTCAAATGGTCAAGCCGTCTATAGAAGTACTTTTTTTTATATTTTTAATATTTAAGTATATTATAATTAGTTAGGTAGTAGATTAGTGCAAAACAAATTTATGTTTTGATATAGTCTATAGAAGTCTAGATATTATCCACAAGATATATGTGTATCCAAAATATCTGAAGGAAGAGGTGTCAGATCATAATCACTTAAGAGCGGTTATATGAAAATGTACCTTGGGTTGGCCGCTCTTAACGCGATCCATTTGAAGACCTAAACTGAATTGTTAAAGGGATGGAGCTATATAGGGCATATAGCCCCATCGCTCTTTCTCGTTCGCAAGCCTGGCATTTTAAAACATCATGGAGGCCTCTGGTATTCTTCAAAGCGATCGCATTAATTTACGCATGCATGAAATTAATTTCTTCATCATTAGCTGAGCGAGGCCAATGAACTGTAGGTAGTTAGTACGCAACGACCGGCAAACACCTACAAGGTCATTGACCCGTTTACTTAAAGAAATTAATTTCGTACATGCGTATTTTAATTAGAATTTTAGAAAAAAAGTACTTTATTTTTTAATTTTATCTTTATAAATCGATAGTGTTTCATGTACCAGATCGACCCTCCATAGGATTAAAACGACCAAAATTTAACGGTGTATATAATACTTATAATAATACTACCCTTGCATTTTGAGCGCGTTTTTGTTCTAAAGCCTAATAAGTATCAGATGTTTCATTAAATACCCCCAAAAAAATTCCAAAATTTGCAGTTATTGAGCTATATCTTTTTTTTGATAGGGAAAATCATCCAATTACATCTCCCGCTCTTGGGCGGAACGGGACATAGTGTCCGACTTTTACTAACTAAAAAACCCACCTTTTTTACCTGTACGTTCCTTTGTTACCTTTCATACCAGGGCCGAGCCTTACTTTTAAAAATAGACCTTTGGCCCCCGTAGACTTCGACGCTGCTGAGTCCCTACGGTTTGCTGACAACTCCTTGATGCGCGCGTGGAATAGTACGCGCCGTCGACTACTTGAGCTTGGTACCTATTGCTCATCATCCGTAAGCCCGCGCAGCTATATCATTCAGTCAACATGCGAAGAAGAATAACAACAAATAATAAAAAAAGAAGAACCACTACAGAGTTCAAAAATTTATTGAACCAACTCAAGTAAATATTTACGTTAGTGTGTTTACGTCACCACAAGCCATTTTCCATTTGTATCGCAAGAAAGTCGCCCACAAAACGACCAAAATAAAACAAACTAAAAATAGCGAGTTGTATCATCAATGAATAAACATACGAACATACCTAAACATTATTTATTATACAACTAGTTATGTTTATAGAAAAACACGTGTAAAAGGGCATTTGAGTATTTCTCAAAATACATGTACATCTTTGAAAAAAAAAGTGTGCTTTGAAACAGTTCAAAAGTTTTATATTTATAAATCATCACACAAAAAAAACACACACTCAATTTTGTAGGATGAATATTAATCTTTAAGATAACGAAGAATTATAGCTATAATCATGCTTATTATCAAATATTTCGATATTTTAAAAATAGCTTTTTTTACCTTTCATACAAAAACCTGTTTGCCACTCTACCTTTTTCATGTGTTTTTGTTTCATAAAATGCGATACGTAACTAAATTATTGTAAATTTCTTTGTATCATCGTTCTACAGTAATCGCAGTTTCTGTATCAAATTGATTTTCTATGGGGTGTCATAGTGAATTGGCAATTTAAAGCAAAAAAACAAAATGAGTCGCTCTCATTTACTATTTAGTTATTACTCTTTAGTTACGATTTATTTCTACTTTCCCATGATTTCTGAACGATTCCGTAATTTTTTTACACGGACAACACTAGCTTCACTCTGATTGGCTATTGGTTTGACGTCTCCGCCATTACATCTATCGTGAAAATCAGTGAGAACGTGTGTGTTTTGTGGGGTTACTTTTTCGAGACAGGAAGTAAAATCAGCGATTTTTCATAGAACGGTAAGTCTTCATTTACCCATTTTTTGTAATACGTGTTGTACGAATATTTAATAAGCTTTTATATTTGCTGTAACAGCTTTTATCAATAAATATATTTTTTCTGACCTCAATTTGTCTAATATTTCGTAACGTTTTTTACGAATTTCGTTACGTAACGAAAAAGTACAACATAAAGCTGAGTGTATACTGTTATAACCTGACTAAGCATAGTAATATTCACTACTTAATTTATGAAAAAAAAATATATAGAGCGTCAATAACTAAAGGATTGGATATTATCTGCTATATAGAAGTGCCACCAGCAAAAAATAATGAAATAATTTAAATTACGTTTTTATGTGATTTAATAACTTTTTACCCCTGATATTACTTACATGAAGTTCTATTGAGAACTTCCTCCTTTTCGTCGGTTAAAAAACCTCGCGGCTTTGTTTCAATTCGCTTGAGAATAGAATTATACCGATTGTTACAAATACTTAACTCTTGCTAATGACACTTCTGTAGAGATGCCCACTATACTTGTTGGTTTGACTTATCAAATTGGTTATTACTTACAACTGCTTATATACAACTGCATTACTTCTTTTGTTTTTTAAGGAATGCCGCCAAAAACCAATGCCGAAAGGCAAAAAGCTTACAGAGAACGACTCAAAAAGGATAAACCAAATAAATATGAGGAAATCCGTGTCAAACATTTGGAAAAAGTTAAAGAAAATATCAAAAAGAAAAAAGAAATTCTTACAGAAGAAGAAAAACAAGAGCTACGAGCAAAGTGGAGACAAGCCAATGCTATAAGAGCTGAAAGAAAAAAAAAGGCCTACTCTACGACAAAACAAAACAACACATTGGAAGTAAGAAAAAATGCTAAAAATAATACAAATATCCTAAAGGAGAGACTACAAAAGCTTACTGAAGAAAATACTCAATTAAAACGACGAAATAAAAATTTAAGACAGGCCTGCAATCGGATGAAAAAGCGAGTGGAAATTCTGAAAAAACGACTACCCCAACAAATTAGGCCAATTTATTAAGGAAGAAATTTATAAAGCGCTAATGGATAGTGATTCTAATTAAGTTTTTTTATGTTTAAAATAACGTCAGGTTTTCATTTTTAAAAGATTGGGAAAAAAAAATAATTTGATTAAAATAGTATGAATGATTACTCCCTTATTTTATTTCTAACCCCTTAAGTATTTGGGTACATACTTACAAATATTTCGTATTGAATAAATGAAGAGCATTCACAATATTTCGCCAATGTGTAACCAGCCTTATGGTTACTATTTAGTTACATCTAAGGACTATTTCGTAACAATATTTCGTTACTACCATTTCGTTACGTACATTTATTTTGAGAAATACTCATTTACACTCTTACGTTATGTCAATACAGATCTGTTTTTTTTTTTATGGTTCCGTAACCAAAGGGTAAAAATGTGACCGTTACTAACACCCGTATTTCTAAGGAAGTTATTACTTTTTTTTTAATAGCCCTTACTGTCCCACTGCTGGGCAAAGGCCTCCCAAACCTTCTTCTCCCGCAGCGTCTCGTCTCTTATTACTTTTTACTAAGTAAATATTTCTTATTAAGTCATTACTTGTGGTTAGAAATCATCATTAGAAATTTAAATTTTTCTTAACTATATAATACAATTTGTTTCGTAGTTACTTTAACTCAAGTAATTAGTTTTACTTGTTTATAAATACGGGCTTAAGACTCCACTGTCCGTATATCTGTCATCAGGCTGTATCTCTTGAACCGTTATAGCTAGACAATTTAAATTTTCACAGATGATGTATTTCTGTTGCCGCTATAACAACAAATACTAAAACAGAATAAAATAAATATATAAGTGGGGTCTCCCATCCCATACATCAAACGCGATTTCTTTGCATTTTTTTGCTCGATGTGAATGATACTTATAATTAATATAGTGTCTAATGTTGTATAGATAAAGTAACGGAACCCTTCGAGCGCGAGTCCATCTCGTACTTGACCGGTTTGCCCTGAGTAATAGAAAACCATGTAACTGAGTGAGATACAAGTCCTACTAGGCACTTAATTCTACGGTTAATTCATGAAGTTTTAATTCGTAATTTCCGCAGAAAATGTCGTCGATTTAAAACGATTAGGTGTATGAGTTGAGGAGCTTACAATGTATTGGCTAGTATGACTAGCAGGCAACCAACGTACTTGTACAGTAGAAGAAAAATTATGTCTCATAAGTTTGTAACATCATCAACTTCTATAAACAACTAAATCAATTTTCGTAGTTTCTTCCCAACTATGTAGGGGACCAGTTCCCAATCAGCACCAACAGGGCCTTAGTTACCATCGTCTCAGCCGTTTGGCTAGGGGGCCGTAGCTATTGCACCCCAGGTGTCGAGCCCCGGTTATGAAAGTTTATGCTTCGACTCTATGAGTAAAATATTGTCCATATAATCACATTCTTATTAATGAGAGACACACAAATTAGCCTACCGTGACTAGTTGAGTTTATTTTTTGCTAAAAACAATGTTTCTTTTGAATTTTACCGCAGTCGGGTAAAAAAGGGACCCCCAATTTTTCCATACACAAGGTCTCCTTGGAACTATCTACGCCACTAGTCAGATATATCCGGTTGCAGCTGAATACCAATATTATACTTGAAGCGTCTGGCTGTCTGACCTCCACAACCCAGTAATTAGGTAACAGGAAACTTCTTGTATGGGTGTGAGATGTGGAATGTCACAAAAGACATCTCGCTTAAACTTCAGGTCGTTATCAACCGCTGTCTTTGCCGTATTCTCGGTATTTACTGGCCTGAGAAAATCTCCAATGCAGATCTGTGGTGAAACCTCGATCGGCCAACAGATCAAACGCCGCAAATGGAACTGAATCGGCCACACGCTCCGAAGAGAACCTGAACCTATACCAACGCGCCCTAGTCTGGAATTCTCAAGGCAAGCGAAAACGTGGTCGCCCTAAGCCGATCAATCAGAACATAGGGAAGACTTGGAGCGAAATGAAACGCGAAGCTCAAGACCGGGATAGCGGCACAATATGGACGCCCTCTGCCGCGTTTAGGGAACTTAGGAACTTAAGTCAAGTAAGTCATCCGTAACAACGACTAGATCTTTAAATGACAGTTTCTTTAAATAACGAGCTTCTGCTAGCGGCTTTGCACGCAAGAAAATAGGTATCTCAATACAACTAGTGTGCCTCACCATCACCGATTGCACCACTGTTTACCATCAGGCGGGATCGTAGTTAAGCACTAGTTTAAATCAAATTAAAAAAAAAGATACAATTTTTTTTGGACCCCTGTTTCATCCTCTTTTTTTTCATTAAACCTTTTCCACAATGTATAACCATTTTGGCTGAGGTCAGGTGAATCGACAATCTTCGTAGGATGGCTCTGGAAGCAGTGGGATGGGCCTTGCCGAGAGTCGAGCTGAACGACATGCGTGCGGTAGGAGATGTCATGTCCAGCAGTTGGCGCTGCTGTTCTGTCCCACTCCTGCGCAGTGGCCTGTGCAGTCCTTTCATCTTTCGCAACCCAGCGCTTCCTCCTTCCAGTTCTAACGAGATCTACCATGAACACGTCTCACTATCTGAGGATTTATGTCCTTTAAAAAATTAAGATTATTTGCGCCGGATAATTTGCCCAGGCGCATTGGGGATGGAGCTATACACCCCATATAGTTCCATCTCTTTAACAGTTCAGTTTAGGCTGTAAAAAATCGCGTTAACAGCTCGTGGCAGCAGTGCTGCCTTAGGCACATGAGTAGATAAATGGAACAGAGGCAAAGCTTCATACAACCGCGCGAATCGGTTGCACTACTACAAGCACGCGGTGAATGTGTGCGTGACCTCTTATTGTTTATGCGGCGATACTGGAAAAAACCGTGGAAAAAAACTTTCTACTAAGTTAAAGAAAAAAAATACGACTGTTTATGTCGTATTTCGACACGCTTCAAGGAATAAAAAATTCATAGGGTTCTTCCCGTTAACCTAGAATTATGAAATTGGTCATGAAATAAGGTCTCATAGCACAAATATTGGAAAAAACCTGAAAAACTGTAAATTTGTAGTGACATCATCAAAAACTAACCTTTTTCTGCGATTCGGAAAAACCTTTGAGACTCGATTCAGGAATTGAATTATTTTCATAGTTAGATTTGTACGGAACCGACAGTGCGCGACTCTGACTCGCACCTGAGTCAGAGTCGCGCACTGCCGGTTTTTTTTAAAAACAATAACATTTATTTTTCTGGCCTCGATCTCGTTTATAAATTCTCAGAAAAAAGAATGTACCAATTTATTCATTTCAAGAGAAAAGTGTTGAATATAGAACGCGCATACCATAAAGAAAGAAGATTTGCATCGCGAGCAGGGTCACTGACCGATCTCGTTGGCTCTCATTGAATTTCAGACGTCAATTAAATAAAATATCATGTTTATTGTTTTCTAATAGCTTTATGAAGAGCACATATGTTTGAACACCTTTAATTTAAAAATTGTAAATTGATTTTGTATGTTCGGTGAGGACCTGCGTCATGCGAAAGGTGAGGACGCCGTGAGGTCTTTCCAGCCACGATTAAGAGCCTAATAGGTGTTCACTCAAGCCTTAAAGAGACCTAAATTATAACCGGAAGGGAAGACCGCAGCGGGCAAATTGATCCAGTCATTCGATGTACGTGGTATAAACGATGCGGCTGAAAACTTTGTCCGGACCGTAGACGTGTTAACAATCTCATTCCTTACACAATCACTCCATCTTTGACCTTCCTCTTCCTCTCTTCATATTAAAATTTATATTCATCGCTGTTTAACTCTTCTTAATACTTCTAAGAGAGAATCCTTCAAGGAGATCAATAGTGGCCGAGTGGTAACGGCCTCGACTTACAAGTTATAGGTCGTGGGTACAAACCCAGCCAGGCGCATAACTTTGTGTAATTTATTCCATCACCACTGCTCTCAAAACAGTGAAAGAAAACATCGTGAGGAAACCGGCGGCCACGCCCAAGGGTGGGAGATATCACTGATGATTTTCCCACGTAAAAAAAAATCCCGCTTTTGGTAAACAAGGGGGAGTGTAACTTTTACTGATTAAAACCCACCAGAGGCGGCTCTAGCCTTCGGAGCTCTGTGTGCAACCAACACCTTGGCTCCCTCTAGCAGGCATGCGGACAAAATAGAATACTCAGGCTAAGAACTCATGAAGCGGTTTTCACCCGCCGACCGCGGCCAGCACGATTCTACAAGTTGCCCGCCGGTGCAGCGGGAGCCACGAACAACCGCGCACACCGCGGCCGTAAAACGCGTCGTGAAAATGTGCTTTAATTTTTTACATATATCTGAATTCTGTTGTAATATCACATCACTAGTTAGTAAAACTAATGGTCACAACCCTAGTGAGATATATCGGTCATTGTCGGTATGGGTGTGGCCGCCTAAGCAGTGTCTGATTAATCTTAATATTATGTACATGTTCTAAGTCTAATAAATCTAGTATTCACTATATCAAGTGTTTCAATATAAACATTACATGGTGTCAGAAGTGAAGAATCCAAAAACACGAAGAAAATCGCGAAAAAAATGGACCACTCATCAACAGTCAAAAGCGGTAGCCATTTTGAACAAAGTCTGAACAATGCGATTAAAGCCTTGAAAATCACCTCAGATTCAACAAACAACAATGCGGAAGCATGGAAACGCTGGTGGCAGCAATTTGAGCTGTATTTGTTAGCCACAGGTCTGGACAGGGCAGGTGAAAAACGCAAGATCGCCATTTTACTCCATCTCATTGGTGAGAACGGTTTAAATATATTTAACACTTTTAACCTCAAATTAGAAGAGACCACGATACTGGATGTCAAAGAAAAATTCGACCATTATTTTGAGCCTAGGAGAAACTTGACCATGTGCCGTTATAGTTTCTTCACAAGGAGACAACAGAAATCCGAGTCCATCGAGGGATTCCTGGCAGATCTAGAAAATAAAAGTCAAGAATGCGAATTTGGAACGCTCAGGGAATCACTCATCAGGGATATTTTTATCGCAAATCTAAATCTAGATTTAGCACATGTCCGTCAGAGATTGCTGCAGGAACCTGATCTGACATACCAGAGGATGCGAGAACTAGCAAGGACACTCATCGTTGCTCAGCAGGATGCAGAAAAGATGCTCAATGGTTCTACAAAGGAAAATACGGAAAATGTCATGCATCTACGTCGGAGGAGCCGTAGTCGAGGGGAACGTCGACAGCGAGCTTCACCAGTCGGTCAGCAGGGATCTGGCGCAGGGAAGTCACCCAACAAAGGAAAACAGTCTCCCAACCCTGAAAAGCGCTCGAGGACGTGTAGCCGCTGTGGGCAGTCTCACCGCTACAAGTGCCCAGCGCAAGGAGTCAAATGCAGGTCATGTAAATCTTTTGGTCATTTTGCTAAGTACTGTTTTACAAATAAAAAAGTCAGTCATTTAGAGTCGTTTATTTCAAGTCATAATAATAGTCAAGATAATTTTGTTGGAATTATAAGTCATAAGTCAAGTCAATCCAACAGTCATTTAAAGTCACATAAACATGTCAAGTCAATAGGCACACCGTCACGCACAATGCAACTACACCGACAATCACAGTCAGGATGGTCATATAATGGCCAGTCACAGTCTAGGAATGATTCCGATGATGAGATTGGTGTCATATCTGAGAGATCTCATGTAGACTCACATTGTCATAAAAAATATTATAAGTCATGTCTCAATGATGAAAGTGGTGAAAATGTAATATCTGAGAGGTCTAAAAATAGCCTCGGTGATGAATGCAATCACCAGTCTGAGAGATTCAGTGTCAAGTCAAAGAAGTCAAATAAATATAGTCAAAGTCAAAGTTCATATCTCGATGATGAACACAGACACATGTCTGAGGAATCACTCACTATCACAACAAAACCATTTCATCAAAAGTCATTTGTTACACTTAGAACAAGTACGTCAATTACATCACCACAAAGTCAACAAGTCAACACAGTAGATACAACACAAAACAAATACTATTCTAATCAGTCATGGAACATAAACATTTTAGTAGGTCATACACAAATTAGTTGTATCATTGATTCAGGAGCTGATCTTAACATAATGTCAAAACAAACTTTTCTTTGTTTAAAACGTCATTCTCAAATGACACTTGTCAAATGTCAGATAAATGTCACTGGATTTGGTGGCAAGTCAATACCCATAATTGGTAAAGTCAATGTCAGATGCAGCTTAACCTTGAATAACAGTACTATTATAGAAAATATAGTATTTATAGTCGCAGATTTAGTTTGTCCAAATGTCCTAGGTCTTCCCACTTGTGAGAAATTAGGTATAATTAAAAGAGTTTTTTCAGTGTCAAAACAAAATTTTTGTCAACAAATTCTTACACAATACAATGATGTATTCCAGGGTCTTGGATGTCTGCCTCCTGTCTGTCACCTGAAACTCAAACCTGATGCAGTGCCATGTGTGGATCCTCCCAGGAGAGTACCATTTGCGTTGCTCGATAAACTTCGCGAAGAGTTGGATCGCATGGAAAGAATGCAGGTGATTGAGAAAGTCACTAAGCCTACAGAATGGGTGAATAGCATAGTAATTACTGTCAAGAATTCAGGTCAGTTGAGAATTTGTTTAGATCCTAGAAATTTAAATAAGAATATTATAAGGGAAATCTATCCACTTAAGTCAATTGATGAGATAAGATCTCAGTTAGTTGGAGCTGAATGTTTCTCTCATTTAGATGCTTTTTCAGGATTCTGGATGTTAAGATTAGATGAATATAGTTCTGATTTATGTACCTTTCAAACACCCTTTGGTAGATATAAATATTTAAGATTGCCTTTTGGTATAAATGCATCATCAGAAATATTTCAGAGAGTTATGATGAATTTGTTTGGTGATTTAGAAGGAGTCTTAATATTCATCGATGACATTCTTGTCTATGGACCGAATGAGGCCATACATAATGAGAGATTACATAAGGTCATGCAAAGAGCACGTCAAGTCAATTTAAAGTTCAATAAGTCTAAATGTAAATTTCTAGTTTCTGAAGTCTGTTTTTTAGGTTATGTTTTTAGTAAACATGGTGCTAGGGTCGATCAAGAAAAAGTAAAAGCAATTGTCAATATGCCTACACCACAAAATGTCAAAGAATTGCAAAGAATTTTAGGTATGATCAACTATTTAGGTCCCTTTATTAGCAATTTGTCAGAAAAAACTCAAATTTTAAGAAATCTTTTGAAAAAAGATTCAGTCTGGACTTGGGATGAAAATCATAGTAAATGTCTTAAGAGTTTAATAGATGAAATCACAAAGTCACCAGTCTTAGCTCATTATAACCCCAATATTCCATTAGTCTTGTCAGTAGATTCGTCTAAGTCAGCATTGGGAGCAGTCATTTTACAAAACAATAAACCCATTGCTTATAGTTCAAAAACACTAACAGAAACTCAGTCTAGGTATGCTCAAATTGAGAAAGAATTGTTAGCAATACAATTTGGTTGTGAAAAGTTTCACCAGTATGTATATGGTCATAGGGTAACTGTCCATACTGATCACAAACCCTTAGTCTACTTATTTGATAAACCATTACATGATGTACCAGCTAGATTACAGCGAATGATGTTAACTTTACAAAAATATGATTTGAGAGTTATACATGTCCCAGGAAAGCAGATGTATATATCAGATACATTGTCCAGAGCAGCCTTAAAAGATCATTATATACCAGAGAATGAATCTGAAATGTCTTGTCATGTCAATTTAATGTATTCAAATTTAGCTGTCACAAAGGAATACAGTACAAAACTGTTGCAACATACAAATAAAGATGAAACTTTGCAATTGTTAAAGAAATATTATTATGAAGGTTGGCCAAAAAATAAAAATAAAGTCAGTCCATTGGCAAAACCATTTTGGAGTACACAAGCTGAAATTCATGTAGTCAAAGATTTGTTGTTTAAAGGTTCAAAATTAATAGTACCTCAGTCTATGTATAAAGAAATGTTGGCTAAAATCCACGAAGGTCACCAAGGTATAAATAAATGTTTAAAAGTAGCAAGAGATTCTTTGTATTGGCCAAGCATGTCAGCAGATATTAAAAATGTGGTAGAACAGTGTCTCATATGTGCAAAATATAAACCGTGTAATCAAAAGGAACCACTACAAAATTTTGAAATAAATAAGTATCCATGGCAACAAGTTGGTATTGATTTAATGTATTTTGATAACCTTACATATTTAATTGTCACAGATTATTATTCTAAATACATAGAAATAGCTTTGTTAAATAAAAACAGTACAGCCAAAAATGTAATTACACATTTAAAGTCTATTTTTGCCCGTCATGGAATACCTTTGTCATTAGTGTCAGATGGTGGACCTCCTTTTCAGTCATTAGAATTTAAAAATTTCCTACATGAATGGGACATAGAACATAATGTAACTAGTCCATATCATTCACAGTCAAATGGACAAGCAGAAAGTTCAGTCAAAATAGTCAAAAATATGTTAAAAAAATGTAGAGACAATTCGTCTGACCCATATAAAGCCTTATTACAATATAGAAATACACCTAAGAATAACTTACCATCTCCAGCACAATTGTTAATGTCTAGGAATTTAAGAGATAACATTCCAATGTCATACAAAAAATTAAAACCAAAGGTTGTAACATTTAAAAATTATAAAGAGTGTGTCAATAAGAACAATGAAAAAAAGTCTAAGTATTATAACAAGAATACTAAGTCATTGTCAATATTATATCCCAATGATCATGTCTACTTCAAAAGAAAACCAAATTATAATTGGGAACAGGCCATTGTCAAACAAAGGTTGACAGGAAATAGGTCATATATCATTGAGGATGTCAATGGAGTTAGGTATAGGAGAAACAGAATTCACCTAAGGCATAAATATTCTCCTATGTTATCCAACTCGTCGCAGGGGAGAGAGGAAGGTGATAGTCAGGAGTCAGCACCTCAAGAATCCTCATCTCAATTCATAGGTCAAAAGTCAACCCGTTATGGTAGAATTGTAAAGCCAACTAGAAGGCTAATTGATGAAATCAATTAAATGTACTAAAGTGTATTTTAGATTAAGTCATATTTAAGCCAAGATGTTTTGTATTGTAAAACTAAATAAGTACTTGTCAGATACTTTGTATTGTCAATTGAATTTAAGTCAAGTCCGTCCACAGCCTATGTTACATTGTTTGTTAAAGGTTAATTTGAACTTAACAAGGGGGATGTTGTAATATCACATCACTAGTTAGTAAAACTAATGGTCACAACCCTAGTGAGATATATCGGTCATTGTCGGTATGGGTGTGGCCGCCTAAGCAGTGTCTGATTAATCTTAATATTATGTACATGTTCTAAGTCTAATAAATCTAGTATTCACTATATCAAGTGTTTCAATATAAACATTACAAATTCTACAGAAACCGCGGCAACCGCGGGTGAAAACTGCTTCGTGAGTTCTCTCCCTCACAGTTTATTTACAAAACTGCGCCAGAATGTCTGTGTGTATGCTGTTTCTTTGGTGCAATTTAGGGCCAAATGGCTTCTTGTATTTTAACTTGGTGTCGTTACTTGTGTTCCTTCAATTTCCCTTTGCGTGGCAAGGTCGCAATAGCTCTTTCACGACCAACCCCGCAGCCCTAGCAGGCTTCGGCCGCACTGGGCCCCGTCATCGTCCACAGCCTGAGTACGCTCATTGCTTATTGAAGTAATCCTCACGCTTCTGTGCCACAATCATCCAGGTTCTACCTTCAAAAATTACGTCCAAACGAATCCATAGCAGCTAACAGTGCCTGTCCCTTCAGATATATGGAAACAATAGCTTCTGTCAGCGGCTTCATCCGAGTGAAGGTAGGTTTCTCCATACAAACTTCGATCCCCTGTTTCATCCCTTTAGGGGGTGAATTTCGGAAAATGCTCTCTTAGTGCTTGACTACGTAAAGAAACCTTGTGAAAAATTTAACGCTCCTAAATTAAGTAATTTCGATTGTTGATATGTCAGTCAGTCAGTTCCTCCATTTATATATATTTAAATATAAATACACCATTAAATTTTAGTCGTTTTAATCCCGCGAAGGGTCGATTCGGTACATGAAACACTATCGATTTATAAAGATAAAATTAAAAATAAAGTACTTTTTTTCGAAAACTCGAATTAATATACGCATTTACGAAATTAATTTATTTAAGTAAACGAGTCAATGACCTTGTAGGTCAATGACCTTATAGGTCATTGACTTAGGTAGTTGCCGGTCGTTGCGTACTAACTACCTACAGCTCATTGGCCTCGATCAACTGACGTTTACTTAAAGAAATCATTTTCGTGCATGCGTAAAAAAAATCGAGTTTAGAAAAAAAATCTATATTTTTCATTTTTATATTTACAAATCATGTACCGAATCGATCCTCCACGGGATTAAAACGACCAAAATTTAACGGTATATATATCTAACTTAATATAGATTTACCGAGATGAAAATCCCTACACCATTTTCCATACATAAAACAGCATGTATTGTGTCAAAATTCATGATACTTTCTTCGATAGTTTAAACCAAAAAAAAAAAACACTCGCGGAACATACGGTCAATGACAATGACATTCACATTGAAACTAGCATTACACTTGTAGCGAAAACGCAACCTACTTTTCTGGGACAAAATGTAACAAAAAAAAAGAAATAAAGCAAGATTATATTGTTGTATACTCTCATTCACACGACAATAGGTGTCGGTAAATATCAACAGCCCCAACACTAACTGGATAAGAAAACAAATAAACCGACATTCCGACGTAAACTCTCGAATCTGAACATTTGTATTTTTTTTTAAATATCCATTTAAATTTAATAAAAAACTGGCTATCTTAGTAAAAAATATTTTTCCTAATAATTCTTAAACCCAACTTAAATATGAAACTTTTATACACAGATATAGTAATTAATTACAAAGTTGTCCATAAAATAAACTTCAAATCGCTCTCCTGTAAAGTAAGCTATTTCACTTTCGATAGTTTACATAGTGACGGTCGAAACACAGCACAGAGGATAAAACTATTCCTTTCTTCAGCTACTTAATACATATAAAGCATGCACATTCATCACCGGCTTTTTCCTTCTAAACCAACGTTAATTTGTAAACACGTACTGAGTCACCGACACAGTTCCGATAAATAGCTCGTGTTATAGTCGTTTTGTCTGTCTGCCTGTCTGTATGCCTCGGAAGTGAAAGTGTATAGAAAGCGGTGAAAATCTGCGCGGGCGCACGATCTTTCCCCGGCCGAACACTCTAGACAAATGCATCGGCAATGCAGCTCTGTTTCTGTGTACCTACGTATTGTCTAAGTTTAACGATCGATCGCAGACGACGGATGTAAAATGTGAAATCGATGTCCGCACGAGAATTCTAATCTGTATTTACAAACTATTGAGTGTTTCTCTAAACATAGAATCATCTTTACTATCGAGAGTGTAACAATCTCGAATAATCTCGATTGACTGACTTACAAGTTAGCAGTTAGTCTCATTAAAAAAAAAATATCAAAAAGAAATCACCATTAAAACACAATCATAAGAACATTGTTGCTTCTAACCTACATTTGATACACGCGAATCTGAAATCAAAGTTTAATAGTATAAAGTTGAAATTGGTTTGGACAATAAGAAAAAAAGTGAATGGGTAATGTCAAGAACACGATAAAATTATCTAGGGAGAGTATGAAGAGTAGATCACGGTCAAATATAGACTTTCACTGCTTTCTCTGACCTAAATGTGTGTATTGTCGTAGGTCGAGTTGTCGGCCTTCGGGGTGCCACCACTTTTATTTTTATTTCTCACTTTCATTAACCTATGTCGGTAGAAAGTTGTGACGTAGCAGTTTAGGGCGTTGAAGGTAAAAGTACCAGGAGAGAGTCGGGAAATAGGTCAATAGATGTCCGAGGTAGATGAGTACACAGAGCTCTTGAAGAGGAGCTTGAGTCGGACGATGATTCGGACAAATTCGAAGCTTACAGTGAAAGCGTAGACCGCGAAATTCAAATTTTCTTGATTTTTTTTTTTTGCTGTTTGTAGGTCAGTGTTAAGTTATGCGTTGATTATAATATGATTTGCGACCGTAATTTATTCACGTATCCATTTATTTCATTTATCATTAAAATCAGAACTCATTAATACATGCCTCGCAGTTCGTTTTACCTTTTTTTTTAGTATGGATAGGCTCAGCTTTGACTACTATTTCACCTGATGGTAAGCAATGACGTGACGCTATTTACTCTTGACTTAAAGACCCCTAAGTTCTACTATCAGGAAACACAGACTTCGGCAGAGAATTCCACTCCTTATTGAATTTAGGAAGAAAATTTTAATTTAACGGGTTTTCCTCCCCTTTACATTAAAAGAGAATAGATATACACTTATATATATAAATATATCAAAATATTCCTAATCATGCCCGAAAAGTTCTTGAAATGGAAGCACATTTATTCTATTTTATTTGAGAAACTTAAGGTTTGCAAAACAAATGAATAAAAATACTAAACAGATTGTAAAATACAAAATAATTTCCACAAATTCCAATAAAAGCTCAAAGAAGACATCAAGCATGAAATACACAAGCTGTTACGGAAAGGTGTAGTTGTAAACATCTCCGGCGGGATCTCATGGCGAAATGGCGTCAACGACTATCGCAACCTCGTTCGGGGCGCGCCACAATTGGGGCGATAAGGCCCATCCTTGGGGCGTGGCTGGAAAGACCTCACGGCGTTCTCAACTTCCGCACGACGCAGGTGCTTACCGAACACGGAAAGTTCGCTAAGTACCTGTTCCGGATTCGTGCGGAGGATTCGCCCGGGTGTCGCCACTGTGCGGAACATCCGGAGGACACGGTGGAGCACACTGTAGAGGTGTGCCCCGCCTGGGCGGAGCATCGCCGTGTCCTCGTGGGGGCGATCGGCGGCAGCGATCTCTCTCGCCGGGCCTTGGTTCAGGCCATGGTCCGTAGTGAGGAGGGATGGCAGGCGGTCGCCTCCTTCTGCGAAGCAGTAATGCTAGCGAAGGAGGAGGCCGACCGCATCAGGCAGAGGCAACGGGGCGCTCGCCCCAGCCGCCGCCGGGATTCCGATCCCGATTTCCGGCCACCGTAGGCGCGGGCTTGCGGACGGCGTGCAATGGGTAGCACGCTGTCCGATCGTCCGCTAACCGACCGGACCGAGCCCAAGTCGTCGACGGCGCGTTCTGTTCCCGCGCGCCTCAAGGAGCTGTCAGCACACCGAAGAGGCCCAGCCTGCTAACTGCAGGCAGGCAGGGTCGAAGCCTACTGGGGTCATGGGTTAGTTCCGAAAGGAATGCTCGACCCCGGCACGATAGGCTACGAAGGAACGGGGTAGGTAGGTTTTTAGTCAGTAAGAGTCTGACACTACTTCCCGCTCCGCCCAAGGGCGGGATTTGTCATTGGATGATTTTACCTACCATAAAAAAGAAAAAAAAAAAAAAAAAAAACATTAAGAGAAAATACTTCAGCCCTTGGACCTTTCAAAATTATTGCGAAAGGTACAATTTTTTTTAATGCGGGCTTTCTAGGACTTCATTGCAAAAAAATGCTAACGTTAATGCGCTGAACCAGTTCTTACTATTGATATTTCTTAAGTGAAGAAAGGTGGTCTTCTAATACAGGCATTATTTACCTGAAAGTAGGCTCCAATAAACATGTTGTATTTTTTGTATCATAAAAAATGAGCACAGTTTCACCTCATAATGTTGACAGTCACGTACCCAAAAAAAGATTCGGTCTAGACTGCTGCATTTAGATCGAAGGCGCGTCATTTTTCTAGGTTAGCTTACGATCAGTTATCAGTGTAAGCACCCATCGAAATTTCATCATAGTCCATTTAAAAAAAAATCTTTTAATTTGATTACAGTTTTTACTATAGCTACACTATATAAAAAAATGCTTAAGAACTATATAAAACTAAAGTATGACGTCGAAAAACTCCGCATCGCTGTCGACTAGTAATGTACCCAAAATACAGTCCATTATTTTGCTTTAAAAAAAGTGGTTAGACTAAGTTTGTCTCTATGCAACACCGCAAATGGAATAACAGACACCATCATTTGTAAAAAATGCATTTTAACATTTGGCCTCAGACTTGTGCAGTGCCACCTCGAGACCCAACTGCTGAATCCTCTCCACAACTGTCGCATCCCCGCGTGTCGCTAGTACGGCCGCCGCCTGGTGCGACTCCCCCTGCGCCAAGACCAGCGTGTCATCGGGGAGGCTGCCGCGCAGCACGTAGTACCCGATGTTCCACAAGGGCGGTCCCAGTACCGATCCCTGTAGAACACCGCACGAAATCTCTCGCCATTCCCAGAGAAATAATGTTGCATATACATTCTCACTCAGTGTGTTCCTAAAAACTTTCAAAGCATTGGAAAATAGTAAAACTTTGATTAAATTGTTGAAGTTTTCTAATAGTTAGCACACCGTAAATCTTTGTATGGATTACCGATATAAATCATTCATGGACAGAACCCACTATAGTCGGTTGCTGAGTGATTGTATTGCCCTTTCATACTTTGTGTATGTTATTTTGTGTAGAAAGTTATACTATTCTAACTGTTGTACGTATTGGAGAAATTCTTCTTCTTCTCGAATCGATGATTTTCTTTTCTTCAAAGTATTTGAGCTCAGTAGGCGGCCACATTCATAGCGCGTCAGTGGCGTTTTTAAGATCCTCCAAAGTGCAGATATAGGGACAGTAGTAAGCACTTAGACACTCTAGTAAGTGGTCCATCATCTGGTCAGGAGCACCGCACTCGCACGGGGTGTCAGTGGGGTCTATATTTCCCTATTTTGTCAGCTTGTGCCTACTTAGGCGCGCAGCCTATAGACGAGATCGCGTACGAATGGCATATGTTCCTGCAGTTGAGCGAAGTTCTACAATAGATAATTATGTAGAACACTCTTCATTGTACACTACTTTTTTTGGGGTGGAATATCTTCAAATTGGTTCTCCCGCTCTAAGTAGAGCGAGAGTGTGTCAGACTTTTACTGAATAAATCGCAACTGTGCTGCTTCAGTTGCCTTTTGCGTGCCAGAGCCTCGGTGACAATTTCGAACAATTATTCGGCAGCCCTTAGAACATATTAGACTATCCTAGTCTGAGTAATCAATAACTCAATAAACAATTAATAAACTACTTTTCGCAAATAAATAATTCACAACCAAACATTTGGGACAAGTTTTGGAGCGCTTCAGTTTACTGATTGGTGTTGGCTTAAGAAACACAATGCACTATGGCACATATACATTCTGGGCAGCACTTGATCCAACTCCCAGTCTCCCATACAAAGATCGGCAATGTCCTTTATATAACCTATAAAAAAATCTGCTTAGCTTTTTTTAATACTTATATCAATCACTAGTTTCTGGCAGCTGCCTCACCCATGTGAAAGTATAATAGAAAATTATTGGACAACGGAGTCTATCCATAATTTTTTACGAGGACACACTAGGACATGATGTATTGATGATTCGTGTGTCAAATTTCTTCCAAATCCGTTCAGCCGCTTCTTATGTACAATCTTTCGCGTTATAATATTAGTGTGATATTCTCTGATATTCTAAAAAAAAACTGGGCAAGTGCTAGTCGGTCTCGCGCAGTGAGGGTTCCGTACAAACTTACCTATGTAAACAGTTCAATTCACAAATCGAGTCTCGAAAATTTTTCCGAATCATAAAAAAGTTTTTTTTTGTGATATCACAAGAAAATCACTGTTTTCAGATTTATTCCCATATCTATGCTATAAGTCTTATAGTATAAGACCTTGTTCTATGCCAAATTTCAGGATTCTGGGTCAACGGGAAGTACCCTATGAATTTTGATTCCCTAGGTCGAAATACACGTTATTAGGTTAACGGAAAAAAATATATGTCGCACATATATTTTTTTCCGTTAACCTATAAGTTTAATTTTTTCACAGCTTCATTGGACCGCAAACCTGAGTATATGGTTATAATTTCAATTCGATACCACCACGCGTCACCGAGATAAAGGGTCTTGACAGACAGACGAACAACAAAGTGATCCTATAAGGGTAATGTTTTTTCCTTTTGAGGTACGGAACCCTAAAAAAGATTTAAATGTTAGCTGCATACACCGTTAAATTTTAGTCCTTTTAATCCCGTGGAGAGTCGATTCGGTACATGGAACACTATCCATTTATAAAGATAAAATTAAAAAATATAGTACTTTTTTTTCTAAAACTCGAATTAATATACGCATGTACGAAATTAATTTCTTTAAGTAAACGAGTCAATGACCTTATGGGGCGTTGTCGGTCATTGAGTACTTACTACCTACAGTTCATTGACCTCGATCAGCTGACTTTTACTTAAGGAAATCAATTTCGTTAATGCGTAAATTAATTCGAGTTTAAAAAAAAAGTGCTTTATTTTTCATTTTATCTTTACAAATCGATAGGGCTTCATGTACCGAATCGACCCTCCGCGGGATTAAAACGACCAAAATTTAACGGTGTATACTTTTTAAACCGCACAAGTTGATGTAGGAAGTATTTACTGCGAAGTTCAATGTGCCATTCTAACTAGTGACGTGTTCATTTCTGTCGCTTTTCTAAAATGTGAAATCTAAGGGCAAAGCCCGATGCGTGGGCTGGCATTGACACTTCATGGGAAATGTCATTGTTTGCGGACTACAATGTTGCCCATGAAAATTAACATTTAGTACCTACTTAGTCGCATTTTCACTTTCTTTACTAGTTGAGAATTTATTTCAGTGACGAATTTCGGCCACCAGGTACATCCAGGGTTACTTTTAAGAAGGTATTTTTTTTTTAGGTAAAATCAGACAATGACATCTCCCGCCCTTGGGCGGAGCGGGAGATAGTGTCAGACACTTACTGACTAAAAACCTACCCCGTTCCTCCTTTGCCTTGGTTCCAGGGCCCTGGTATGCATTTTCATACCTGCCCAGAGCCCCAGATTAGGCTTCGAACCTACTGGGGATATATGTTAATGTAATAACAATAACATAATATTCTACAACTTTTGCATACCGCCATTTAGTCCCAAACTAAGCAGAGCTTGTCGTATGAGTACTAGACAACTGATAAACATACTTAAATTACATCCAGACACAGAACAAATGATCGTGATCATCACACAAAGATTTGTTTTGGGTGGGAATCGAACTCATGACCTCCGACATTGCAGTCAGGGCCTCTAACCACTAGACCAACAGGCAATTCAAAACTGGCCCTGGCATGTCTGATTTTTGTGTAAATTTATAGGTATTTTGGCGTCCATTATAGAATTTCGAATCGGTAGCCCAACATTCTAAGAAAAAAAAAGAAAAGGTCTAGACTGACTAAAATATTATTGTTGATAAGTTCACAAACCTCTATTTTAGTATTGTACCTACTGAAATAATTTTTGTTTGCTTTTATATTTGCACCAAGTGCAACCCCATTTTGGGCTGGAAGAAATCGCCGAGTACTATATGGCCACCGATTATGTTTTCTTAATTATAAAGTTTCCTTTTATATACAATATTATTTTTAGTATATGCGAAACCTGAATATGTAACTGGTTCAGAATCAGTAACTGAATCGATTTCAATATTTTTTATCCTATGTTAGATTTCCCGCACGCCTCAAGGAGTTGTCAGCAAACCGGAGGGGCCCAGCAGGGCTAAGGGTTTGCTTCTGAAAGGAAGGCTCGGCCCTGTTATGAAAGGTAATGAAGGAACAGGGTGGGTTTTTAGTCAGAAAAGACTGACACTATCTCCCGCTCCGCCCAAGGCCAGGAGATGTCATCGGATGATGATTTTTTCCCTAAAATATTCAAATAAGTTCACAAGTTGGACACCACCGACACTAAGTGCAACACAGGTCACGTGTCCTAGCTTTTATTTCTTCGCTGTCCGCTGCTAAATTCAACGATCCAAGAATAACAATACATAGTCTGGCCAAGCATGTATTAGAAACCCTATCTCAATATAGTTAGGTGGCGTTAGAAACTCCATTCTACGTCGAGTTCGATTTAGAAAACTTTTTAGAAAGTGAAAAAATATGCCGTTCCATATTCATGGTAATCTGGGATTAGAAATTATGGTTGTAGACCAGCTAACTAACCTATTACGTTACTTCTCCCACGCTGGTCAAGAATTAGTGGGTAGAACAGTGGTGGCCGAGTGGTAACGTCTATTTTAGATCGCGTTTTGAAATAAGGCGGATCATCTCCCTAGCCTTTTCCCAACTAGCTTGGGGTCCGCTTGCAGTCTAACCAGATGCGGCTGAGTACCAGCGTTTTACATGGAGCGACCGCCTATCAGAGCTCCACAACCCAGTCACTGAGTAACACGATACTCCTTAGATAGACTAATGGTCAGTCTTTCTGGCGTCAGACTACCTGTAACGTATGGCAAAGATCTACGAATGACAACCGGGACCAATGGCTTTGTGTTTTCCGAGGCACGGGGTGTCAGTGCTGTCCTAGATAAACTCAGAATATTCTTATTATTTGAATTGAAACAAAATCTACCTACGTCAAACTAGCAATTTTTTTGTTGCAATTATAAATGGTAGAGCAGTGGTGGCCGAGTGGTAACGGGTTCAAAGCCAGCCAGGCGCATTACTTTGTGTAATTTATTTTATTACCACTGCTCTCAAAACGATGAAGGAAAACACCATGTGGAAACCGGCATGTCCTAAAACCAAAAATTGGAAAACATGTGACATTCACCAATCTGCACGCCCAGTGCGGGTTGGATTATGGCCCTAACCCTCTCTTAGAGAGGAGGCCTTCCTGCCCTTGTCCCATTTTATTTGGGATCGGCGCAATACACCTTTTTCTTCCATTCTGTCCTGTCATCTGTCATGCTATCACTAACTCCTGTTTCTTTCATATCGTTTCTCTCACAATCCATCCATCTTTTCTTTGGTCTCCCTCTCCCTCTCCATCCATCCACATGTCTATTCATAACCCTTTTAGTAACATGCGATTCATCTCTCCTCTTTACATGGCCATATACCAAGACAAGCGATTCTCTTTCAACTTTTCAGTCACTGGCGCCACTTTCAGACTTCCTCATAGATACTCATTTCTCACTTTAGCCATTCTCGTCACACCACACATCCCTAAAAAACTGATCTCTACAAGTTAAATGATAAGCTACCAAAATATAAATAGATTGTAGAGTGCTGTGACCAGACTTGGTAGGATGTTCTAGGTCGTTGAACTCAAGTATCATTTCTTTTCGTCTATAACCCACGAAGGAGCTAAATACTTAAAAACCTAGCTAGTAATTATTCCAAAATTAAACCAGGTTTAAACTAAAAACTTTCCTTCAAATATCAGAAAGCTGTGCAATGCAAAGAAAATATTCTATACGTATCTACAAAAGCTGTTCTGTACTTGCGCATGGGTGTAGCCCACCGAAAATCAAGCGAGACTCGTATGGTAAAAGTTGCCAGTAAATGTCAATGACCCCCGGCATGTGCGATTTTGACCTTAACAAAGTTTATGTAGCAAAGTCAGTGAAAGTGGGGGCATCAATCAGATTGGCGGGGAAAGCACCGTGCCCTTCGATTGTGACTTTATAAAAATACTTATTTCTTAGGAAAACACTGTAAAAACACTTGTAAGTAAGTAAACTTTATTGATTTACGTTTATAATTATAATAGAATAGCATAACATAATCAGCGTTTTAATGTTCCCACTGTTGGGACTTAGGACTCCTCTCTAGGAGAGGGAATGAATCGTAATATACCACGCGGGTCTAGTACAGGTTTTTGTCTCCATGTCTTCGAATTTTTTGGTTCTAGGACATGCCGGTTTCCTCAAAATGTTTTCCTTCGGCGTTTTGAGAGCAGTGGTAATAAAATAAATTACACAAAGTAATGCGCCTGGCTGGCATTGAACCCGCGACCTACAACTTGTAAGTCTTGGCCACAAGCCGTTACCACTCGGCCACCACTGCTCTACCATTTATAATTGCAATAACAAAATTTCTAATTTATCGTAGGTAGATTTTGTTTCAATTCAAATAGACTATTCTGAGTTTATTTAGGACATCACTGACACCCCGTGCCTCGAAAAACATAAAGCCATTAGTCCCGATTGTCATTCGTAGATCTTTGACAATCGTTACAGGTAGTCTGACGCCAGAAAGTTTGACCATCAGTCTATCTAAGTAGTATCGTGTAGTAGTAACTGGATTGTGGAGGTCTGATAGGCAGTCACTCCATGTAAAATGCGGGTATACAGCCGCATCTGGTTAGACTGCAAGCCGACCCCAAGCAAGCTGGTTGGGAAAAGGCTAGGGAGATGATCCGCCTTATTCCAAAACGCGATCAAAAATAGTTCCGGGACTATTACTAGGTTTAATACGTATTAAACGCGATTTAAATGTATTTCCGGGACTATTATTAGGTTTAATGCTAATTAAATCTAGTAATAGTTCCGAAACTATTTTAGGTCGCGTTTTGGATTATGGCAAGATGAGTTTTAGAAGAGTAGTTTTAAATTTGTTAACACTTTTCTCGTAGCATGTTCGGAATAATTGCCAGATTGATTGATCGGATATCGATTAATTTCAAGCTGATACGATTAACTGACCTTAAATTTAAGTGTATTGAATTAATTAGTCGATAAAAAAATAATTAAGAACTCTCGTAAAACATGTATGAAAGTTTCTCTCGATGTTTTTGTTTTATTGCTATAATGGCGCCATCTACAGGTATAGATAGAATTGAAACCACAGTACCTACAGGGGCCTTACCATGACGTGTTAAAATGTCAAGCATGCGAGCGAGAAAGAGGTATGGGGCTATAAAGTATACACCCTATATAGCTTCATACCTTTAACAGTTCAGTTTAGGTCGTCAAATGAATCGCGTTTACAGCTCGTGGTAAGGCCTCTGGTAACCTATTCAGAGCAGAGACTATTCAATATTTTGTTTTATGTATCTTCCTATCAACCCACAAAGTAGATACCTTAGTACGTGGAAAATAAGTAGAACCAAAATGGCCTTTGTCAATCGCCATTTTGGTTCAACTTATGTACTGATTATTGTACCAGGATTTACCTACCACCTACCTATAGTTTACCTACTAAAAAAAACAATATCTATTCTTTTTTAAACGTAGGTACCTAGGTAAATCAATCAAAAGTCCAAAATAAATTGTAAAAATAAGCTAAAATGTCTAGATATCATATTTTCTTTACTGTCAAAGTATCAAATAGTTATTTATTTAACCATTGTGTTAACAATTCATTGCCGAAAAACCTATAGTTCGGCAAAACGCGCCAATTAAAATAATATAATTAAAATTAGTACTTGTAAATAAATAAATAATATAATTAAAACTAGTAATGTAACTAATTAGTTAGATAGGTATTATTTAAGAAAAACTCGCCGTGAGTATCAAATAGGCACCTAAGTACTTACCTAGGTCTATCTACTATACTTGCTTACGTACTTACTTGTTACCTACCCACCCATCATATTATTACCTTTGTGCTGTGAGTGTGAGACACTAAGCAACAGCACGTTGGCAGGTAGATACCTACCACAAAACTGAAAACTGCATCTGAGGTCATCAACCCGTATGTTCAGCAAATTCAGTGCTAGCGACGACCGGAATGCTTTAATAGAAGCCTTATTTCAACAATGGACGACATGTAGGGGAAATTGAATAAATAAATGAATCATTTATATTCCTCTATCATGCTGGCAAAAAAACTGGGCAAGTGGGAGTCGGACTCGCACTTTTAAGGTTCCGTACAAACTTATTACCTATGAAAACAGTAAGATTCCCGAATTGAATTACGAAGACTTTTCCGAATCGCAAAAAGGTGTTGACGTAACTACTTTACAGCTTTCAGATTTTTTCCTATACTTATGCTATGAGACCTTACTTCATGCCTTTCAAAATTCTAGGTCAACGGGAAGTACCTACCCTATGAATTTTGATTCCTTTGAGTGTCGAAATACAAGTTTTTTGGGACTTAGACGGCCGTATCTTTTATTTTCGTTAACTTATAAGTTTTGGTTTTTACAGCTTCAAGGGACCGCAGACTTGAGAAGGTATATACCTACTTTTAATTTCAACTCGATTTTTCCCCGCGTTTCCGAGATAAAGGGTTTTGACAGACAGACAAAAAAGTGATTTTATAAGGGTTTCGTTTTTTCTTATTGATGTACGGAACCCTACATCTTTGGCATCAATATCTTCAACCAAGATGTAGTTGGACTCATATTAAAATTTTACAGAAGCTAACAATTTATTAACGATAACGGCAGTTTATTTGTCATGTCTCCCCGTTCATGTTATTTGTTTGATCGCATGCAATATTTCGCCGCAGGTGCAATTTGCCATGCATGTCGATTTACGAGTCACGCTCTTTAACATTTATTTTCACGATTAGCATTTTTCGATCGTAATCGTATCGTAACGTAGATACGGTAACGGGTATCATTTTATCCAGTAGTTTCCATTTTTGGTAATAAAATTGTTGACAATAATGTTCAAATGGAAATAGTGACATCTATCGTTCAAACGAAGAACTTAATTTTAAACCTTGTTCAACAACGCCATCTTTTGATAACTTGATAAATCACTTCACAATGTTTTCTGAGTTTGGAAACTGTTTTATCGACATTTTAATAAATGTGACATTTATTTAAATGTTACCAAAGCTTGGAATAAAAATCTACCAAATAATGATAATTAAGTATGCGCATCTAGCAATAGACCTCCTTTTCCAAAAACCTGATCCTTAGCGATGGACTAACTCGCATGTTTAACCACTGGAGTTAATTGAATAGGATTGGTAACTGATTTGAATTGCAATTGGAATCAACTCGATTCGCCGACTCAAATCGTTCCGCTGAGTCAACTCCATCTGTTGACTCAACTCGTTCCGCCAAGTACTCCCCCCCCCCCGTCTCGTTCCCGTGAGCGTCTGGGTGTCATAAGAGAAGGAGGGATTGTGTCAGGCTGACGGCCGACTTTAAAACAACAAGCCAACAAAAAAATAACGGAATACTTGTTCTGCGATTTCAGCGGTCTCTCCAATCCAGTGCCTTTAGCTCTCGCTGGAACGCCTATACCGATCTGCTCCGACTTTCAGTACCTCGGGTCGCTCATCCAAGGGGATGGTGAGGTAGGCCGGGACGTAAAGCACCGGATTAACGCAGGATGGATGTAATGGCGACAAGTCACGGGAACTCTTGTGACCCACGGATGCCCCTCAAGTTGAAGGGTTAAATCTACAAGTGATAAGGCCTATCATACTGTATGGATTAGAATGTTGGGCTGTGAAAAAGACGGATACAAAAAGATTGCACGTAGCGGAGATGAGAATGTTGAGATGGATGTGTGGAGTGACGAGAATGGTTATAGTGAGAAATGAGTATATTACGAAGTTTAAAAGTGGCGCCAGTGACTGAAAAGTAGGGTCATGTGAAGAGGAGGGATGAAACGCATGTTACTTAAAGAGGTATGAGTTTACATGTGGATAGAAGGAGAGGGAGAGAAAGGCTAAAGAAGAGATGGATGGATTGTGTGACAAGTGATATGAAAGAAAAGGGAGTTAGTGATAATGTGACGAGTGACAGGACAGAATGGAAGAAAAAGTTAGTTGCATATGTGAAATGTATAAATACAAGTAATAAGATTATTTTATTAAAATGTAACTTTCTCTAAATAATTCCCGTTTGGTACGGTTGGCGACGCGAATATGCGATTCGCATCGTCGAGTCAGTTCGAGTTCTCTATAGTTGATAGATTCGCGCGTCGCGACTCGCGTCACGTTGTCGCTTTGCGAGTTAATTCGAAATTAAGGAAAAAAGTTGATTCGCGCGGAGTGTCGCGACTCGCGTTGCGTTGCCGTCAACCTGCGAATCAATTCAAATTGAAGGAAAAGTAACTCGAATTGATTCTTTAGTTGCTTGATTCGAATAACTCGATTAATATAAGTCGACTCGCCCATCGCTACTGATCCAGTGATTTAGTATATATTTTTCATCACTAGGTAGAATTTCATTTCTCTTTGTAAGATACAATTTGCTTTCGGATGAAAGAGAGCTAAAGACAAAAGGCCACGTACCTACCTTTTCTAGAAAAACTTCATGTACCTCTTTCTGCTTGATAACCTTCAGATTAATTTTTTCGAAGTTTCAGTTTTTTGTAATTTCATTACGATTTTCTCTAGAACAAAGGGATTGGGGGCGTGGCCAACTCCAAGCGTTCATAATAAATGAAACGATTATATCTTGGCTAGGGCGGCAGTACACTGCAGACTACCTCTGATTCTGTTTTAATTTGCTTACTTTCAAATTCCTAATCCACATTCATATTTTTTAAATCTACTATTAAAAGAACACGTTAGCAATGGCAACACTATGCAGCGGCTGCCATCTGCCATGATTTGGCGTTTGTCTTGTCATCTAGAAGTGCATCGTCTAGAAAATTACAAAAATGCTTTATGAAAAGCTTTATTGGGTGCAAGTGTTCTTAGTATCTATATTAATTAGTTCTATTCTAGCAGAATGGAACACAAGGGATTACATAAGACGAGAGCATTCACTCACAAAACCTTACCAAGGTGAGTGACCCCTGCCCGGTGACTTTGATCTTGCCTCGAATTTGCGCTAACAATAAAATTAATCAATTGCCTACAGGAGGTGGGTATTCGGTGCCTTACTGGGACTTCTTAGGTAACACTATAGTGACTTCGAACTACGTACGACTAACGCCCGACTTGCAGTCGAAGTCAGGTGCTATTTGGAACACTGTGGTGAGTACAGAGCTAGTATCTATGAATAAACGTATGATAAGATGTTATTAACATACACAAAGCGCCACGAGGCGACTCGAATCTGTTCTATAGATAAGCTGCGCTAAATTGGCAGATTTTCATAATTTAATACTGAGTTGGTTTATCATGAACACAATGTAACTTTTCGCATAACTACATGCTTTGTTTGCGCAGTTGTTTTGTCAAACTACTATCTTTTATATTTCAATGTTCACACATTAACTTAAATTACCTATTCTTCATATTTTTGTCTATAAACTTGTTGAAATAAAATACTTCATTTGTTAGGAATGACTTCAAATTTTCTTATAAATATAGAATTGTGTGACTTCCACATTCTTGCGCCAAAGTGATGATAATGTAGACAATAAAACTACAAGTTTGATAATGTTTATGACTTTTCATTATACTGCTATACATGCCTGCTTTTATGGCTTAATATCTTTTTTATATTCCATTGCTTATAGAAAATTCATGTAACAATACAATGCACTCATGCAAGGGATAATAACAGCAAATAATCTGCATTCATGTAATAATTATATATATATATATATATATTATAATTATTATATCAATACTTTATGAATAATTCATAAATATTATTAGACTATATGGAGTCAATGCAACAGAGTGTATTGTCTAGCTAAAACAAAACCTCTTTACTCCGTCCATCAATATTGTATGTCATGGACCTCATGTAGCATAATGACAATAGTCTACTATACAAACATATAATGAATTATTTTTGTTCATTACTTTAAGAAATCTATCAATCCATGTCATATTTTTTTTCTCAGTGAGGAAGTTGTTAAAGTACTCCTCCCACCTGTGACCACTACTTCTCCCGGGTGGAATGAGAGGGAGTATCAGACTTTTAATGACAATATAGACATTATTATTCCACCATAAACCCACCTCTATTCTTTGAATTGCCCTATGAGTTCAAGTACCATCCATTTCAACCAATTCTGCAACCCTGGCAGGAGCTTCGTTTAAGCTATCTAAACCCTACTTAGTTATCCAAATTTATTTGGATTTTGCTACATTTCTTCTACAATCCTTAGTTTTTCCACCTTGCCTCTTTTTTTTTATCTCAGTTTCTAAGCATTTTCGATTCGGACGCTATAACTATTTTTGTATGAACCAAAATTTCATGCAAATAGTTCCGTGAATAATTCCTGAAACTCTTTTGCATTTTAAACTTAGTGTTTATGGAGTAATAAAGCCTTCCTAAATGCTAAAGTTCTGTTGTATGTTCATTGATTACAAAGTCATTAGTGTTACTAGGTTGTTAACCTACTATGATACTTAACATTAGTAAAGTGAATTGATAAGAAAACAAAGGATATGATGTCATTAACATTTCACTGATTAAAGTTGGAATTAATAGTATTTTGTTATCTAAAGATCTGATGTTGTTATACGTAATTTAAAAATTGATAAGAATTTTTTAATTTGTTTTTACATAAGTGGGCTCTTTTATCACTATATTTATTAGAAATGTTCAGGCAGGGGTCATAATCTACTTAGTTTTCGGTAACGAGTCCATCTAACCCTCCCAAAAGCAGAGCTCTTTAATTATCTTTGTTTTCCATTAATTTGCAATAGTTTCCCACCAACTAGAGTTTGCCCTTAGCACAAATCGACGATTACCTCTGTAAGTGCTATCACTTACAGAGGTAATCGTCGATTTGTACTACATTTCATAAAAAGTATCATAGGGGCCTCTACGATTTGGCTTCGGCCCCTCGCGTCTTCGTACGCCTCTTTCAAAGGTCTGGGGCGCCCATTACACGATAGGTTTTGCTGTCAGTTTTGCCACAGTCAAAATTTTGACTGACGAATAACCTACCGTGTAATGGGATGATTGACGTAGCATGGTACTGATTGACGAAAACCATCATTCATGATTGATGGCATGGCAATGATTGACGTTTGCATGACTGTGTAATGGGCGCCTAGGCCCCAGGGCCCTCAGATAAATGAATGTATTGCAGGGCAAAGGCATCCCCACTCTTTTTTCCAATTCTCTTTGCAATTCTCTAGCACTACTAAAGAGTTGAGCTCATCCTGCCATCTCCATCAGAGCCTACCACAATGTTGCCTGCCAAGTATAGGAATTAGGCACTCATTATTTTGTGAGAGAATTGAGTGAAGCAAATTTTTCATCTGAATACAGTGTATAAAGGTAGAACTACATTGGGCACACGTAGCGACGTACGCCGATCTGAGTGCGACGGTTTCTATACATTTTATATGGCAGCTAGACTTGAGAGCTACATTAGATCCACGCCACGCGACGTCGTTCTACGTACGAATCAAGCGTGGCCACGTGTGCGCCGGTCTAATGTAGTGCAGCCAAACAGTCGATACAAATATTTACTGTCATAAATTCTGCACTATCAAATCTAAAACTATTTTAAGCCTGATTATAGTTCTTACTCATGGAAAAAGTAGCCTTCGAATAAAATATTTAATTTTGGTATGGGAGCAACCAACCAGAACAAGGTCACATGCGTTTTACATAGAAAATACAAAACTATACTCTATAACAATGACGTGGAGAACAAAATTGCTTGTTATTTGTGAGAAAATAAAGTTGCATTTTCAATAATAAGTGTGTCAAATGTAATGCTCAATTTCAATGTCAAACAAAAATGTTTCATGCTTCATTCACTTTAGTTACAGAACGGTTTGACGTGAAATTACTTCTTTTTCCAATTAAAATTCTACTGATTAACGACTCCATACTGAGTAATATTAATTGGTTTTATAGTATTTTATTATTAATAATTATTTAAAATAAACTCAAAGATAAATATAAATTATTGTTACTATATTTTTTAAATGATAATTATGTTATTTAGGGATATAAATTATATTTAACTTCTTTTTAAATTTGTTTTTAAGTCTGATTAAATTTGATTATAAATATATAATAATTTAATTTAAGATAGATAGATAGATAGATAGATATATTCTTTCAAATCAAATGCCTCGTTGGTCAATGGCCAGCTATCTACTCATCATGAGGTCCATTAAAAAAAAATCACCAAATGACTTCTCTGGCTCTGTTCCTTCAGTTGCGCTTTTGCGAGGGCTCTAACTAGAGGGTAACTCTCTTGAACAATCCCCAATCTTCATCAGCCCCGTCAATTTAACCAGGTTACATCTATCTTAGGTGCGCGTGGCGTGGAAAGTAGCATGCCGTCAAAATAGAAATAAAAATATTAAAATTATTATAATTTAGATACTTAAATGTTTTCAAAACCTAATTTTATCAAGTCCAATCTAAAAACTAGTCTTTAGTTATTAATTTATTATACAACTCTATTA
Organism: Leucania comma; assembly: GCA_958295575.1. Classification (NCBI taxonomy): domain Eukaryota; kingdom Metazoa; phylum Arthropoda; class Insecta; order Lepidoptera; family Noctuidae; genus Leucania; species Leucania comma. Next base: position 7,921,604 of record OY282483.1, read on the forward strand.
CGAATTCTATGGTGTTAATAAGTACTACAGAATAATACAATGACTGACGAGAATGCATAATATTTACCTGTCATGTTCGATTTGAACTTTGTCCAGTACAATTTGCATGAATTCTTGTCTACGATTAGGTAATTCTTCTTGTCGTATTTGTGTAACTTAACCAAAGAAATAAGGTTTTAAAGTTTGAATAGACTTTGATTACCTATTTTTAGTTTTAATTCAGAATTATTTTACCTATGCTTTGTCCATTATCTCGTCCAAAACTATGAGTATTTAGTATTTTTTTTTACTTCTTATAGGTTAAAAAGATTATTTTATCATCTTAGGGGCTAAAAATAAATCATAAAAATAATAATTCTTCAAACATTCAAAAGCTTTTTTTTCGTTATTATTTTTGGATTGGATACTTACCCCCGATTTCTGATTTAAGCATTTGAAGTTGAGAATTACTCAATCTCTACTTTAGCCTGCAAACCTGTCAAAATTTGGCATTTAAGTATGGTTTGAGTCGTTCTTAACTCAAAATACTCAATTCAGAAACCCGCCAATAGTCCTTTAAGTCGTGTCTTCGTATGAGTAGTTAATTTGTTTACCATTAGAATACAAATATACACATTCTAATGTTTTTATAGTATTCGGAGGCAAATGTATCAAGTCAACATTCTCGGCAATCTTCGCTGAAGTAGTCAACACTACAATAAAATTCTCAGCTCCATTTTACGGAGATCGCGCCGATTTTAATGATTCCACATACTGTCCAGTTGCGCAAACACTTGAGATACAAAACTACATCAACTTTACAGCACAATAACCACTAGGAATCAATTTGCGAATAATTAAAACAGCCACTGAACTTCATTCGAAGAAATCACGCAAAATTCTCAAAAGCGACGCTCCAGGATATTAAACATTTTTGAGGAACAATTTTTGATTTAAATCAGTATCGGATAGTAAGTAAAAATATATACAAATTTAGTTATAGATATTCAGGTTTCTCATATTGGCATATCCAATATGAGAAACCTGAATATAGTTTATTCAGAATAAGTAACTGAATCGATTCCAATAATTTTTACACCATCTTATATATTTCCAAAAATATTTTAAAAAGTCACAAATTGGACATTTACGACATTAAGTACGACACAGGTCACGACAGGTCATAGTGGGCATTAGGAGCCAGCGCACAGCTGAATGCGAGGGCATAACTACCCCTTAGTCGCCCGGATGGTCAGGTTTCCATGTATTTATGCGGACAACCAGGTAACATAACAAGCTTATAACTTTGTAATTATTCATGATACAGTTATAAAATTTTGCACATAGATTCTTTACACAAAAATATTAGACACGTGTAATATATTTACACAAGGAAGTACTTTTGGAAGTATACAGATTAATAAAAAAGTTTTTTTTAAATAATAATAAATGTTTATTTTCTCCACAATATAACTCCTAATTTCTAGCCTTATATCTACGGTAACATATAGACTGGCGCCTAAACTAGGCTTTGAAGCTGTAAAGCAAGCCTCTAGAGGGGGGGGGGGGCCTGCACCCTTGGCGACGCCCATGTATTTACACTATTATGCTCTATTGAGAACAATTATAACTCTCTAACCTAGAGCAGAGCTAAAGTGTGTCTATTTTATAATAAATAGTTGACGTTTTGCCTGGTCTATAAGTTAGAGAGAGAGTTTAATATTTATTAACATTAAATTTCTTCTTCCATTACCTACTAATATCACGATCTATCTGAAAAATTCTCGCGATCTCCAGTTGAATGAAAAACTGTTCAAAGTGTTAAATAGTGAATGTCATTCATTCCTGAAGCAAATACACATTACAAAATTTAATCATTAAATGTTTTTATTCAATAAATCTCTTATCGTATAGGGAATTCATATCTTCATCCGGCCTCGACTTAATATCACTATTTTGCCGAAAAAAAATACCGCAAGGCAAATTTTCCCTATACGTGGCACTTTTTATCTACATCATACACTTGGTTGCGTTAACGTCAAATAACTGAAATACCGCGTTTACACATTCGTGTTCGCCATTCGCCTCGCCATTTATTTATTTACTAAATACTTTATGCACACACAAAAGTACAGAGGCGGACTTAACGCCTTAGGCATTTTCTATCAGTCAACATTTGGGTGATGATATAGAGAAAAATAAGCGCGGAACATAGGTGACTCGCCACTAGCGCGTGGACCGCTGAAACTAGGATCGAATTTGAGTATATATTTAATATAAAATTGTATAATAAGAAAACATATATAAAGTTTTCTTATTACATCTATTCTTGTGTTCGCCTCTTCCCTCTCTTTTATTGCACATCTGTGTCTCACCAGATTTGAAAAGTTTCTAATTCCCTAAATTTTGAACTAATTTAACAAAACTTTTTTTATATTTATATTTGAAATAGTTGATTTTTTAAACAAAAAAAAAAACAATTCGTAAACGGTGATAAAGAATTACTTATGCATTGTGGGGTAGTATGAAAAAGCCTAAAGTTTATGAATGTATGCCAGAATTTGTAATTAGACCCGAATTAATTAATTTGTTTGAATCGATATTGGGTCTTAATTATTTTTTTTTTTTTTTTTTTTTTTTATATTGTATAAACTAGCACTTGACTGCAATCCTACCTGATGGTAAGCAGTGATGCAATCGTCGATGGTAAAGCGCACTAGTTTATTAAGAGCCTATTCACTCTAGCCTTGAAGACGCCTAAATTATAATTGGCCGGGAAAACCGCAGCAGGCAAATTGTTCCAGTCCCTCGATGTACGCGGTATAAACGACGAGGCAAAACGCTTAGTCCGGACCGTGGAAGTTTCAACAACGTAAGGGTGGATATTCGCCGTACGCCGGGTTGTTCGATGGTAGAAAGGAGATGGCGGTATCAAGTCATGCAATTCCCGCGCACACTCTCCAAAATGCATCCTGTAAAACACCGAAAGGCTGGCTACTCTACGCCTGTGCTCGAGGCTTTGTAGATTGGACTTAACCAAGTCTGGATCACCAATTAGCCTCTTCGCACGCCTTTCCACCGAGTCCAAAGCCGCTAGGTGGCATTTTGCAGCACCAGCCCATATGTGGCTGCAGTACTCCACACACGAACGGACTTGTGCTTTGTATAAGATTAGAAGCTGTTCCGGTGTGAAGTACCGCCGGACTTTTGCTAGAACGCCGAGTTTCCTAGCAGCTACCCCGGCTTTGGACTCAATGAACCGCCCAAAGTTGAGGTCTGAGGAAATTTCTACCCCCAAGAGCTGAAGGCGGTCGGTGCACGCCAGGGATACATTCTGGAAAGCAGGAGCCAAGGTGAACGGGCTCCTTTTGGCGGTGAACAAACACGCTTGTGTTTTGGCGGCGTTGAATCCCACAAGATTGGCTTCGCCCCATTTGGAGACTGCCTGAAGTGAAGCATTCGTCCGCTCCACCATAGCCTCCCTTTCAGACTGGATTAGCTCTTTACTAGCCCGAGGAGTTGGCAGGTATCTGTCTACAACTGTGCTATCATCTGCATACCCATAGATACCGGGCATCAGCAGATCGTTGATATGCAGGAGGAAGAGAGTTGCAGAGAGAACAGACCCCTGAGGAACTCCGGCATTAGTCGTCATGGCCTCTGATGAGCATCCGTCGACAACAACTCGGAGAGACCGCTCACTCAGGAAGTCTTTTACCCAACTAATCAGGCCAGGGGAAATGCCGTACGCTGGAAGCTTACTCAAAAGGCTAGCGTGCCATACCCTGTCGAAGGCCTTCGAGACGTCTAGAGAAACCGCAATCGCTTCCCCATTCCTCTCGAGGGCCTCGCCCCACAAGTGGGTGGCATAAACTAGTAGGTCCCCAGTAGATCGATTGCGGCGAAACCCGTACTGTCGGTCACTGAGGAGATCGTTACCTTCCAGGTATGCCATGAGGCGCGAGTTCAATACACGCTCCATAATCTTGCAGAGTATGGAGGTTACCGAAATCGGCCGATAGTTGGTTGGATCGGCACGACTGCCCTTTTTGGGCACGGGTTGTACATTGGCAAGCTTCCAGGACTTGGGCACCATGCCAGTCCTAAATGAGAGGCGATACAAGCGAGTCAATACAGGAGACAACTCGGCTGCACAAGCCTTGAGAACTATCGCTGGAATACCATCTGGTCCACTAGCTTTATTCACGTCTAGACGACACAGCGCTCTCAGAACTTCTTTGTTCCTTATGCGAATCTCGGGCATCGAGGTGTCACAGAAAGGCAGAGTCGGTAGAGTAGCACCACAAGTGTCAAGACGAGAATTATGGGCGAAGAGAGATGCAAAGAGACCTGCTTTCTCTCTCGCGGTGTGAGCCAGTGTTCCATCAGGCTTAACCAGCGGAGGCAGTGTGGGCCGACAGAAGTTCGCTTCGACCGACTTGGCAAGGGACCAAAAAGCTCTGCTACCGGATGGCTGTGCAGAGAGCTTTGTGCCAATATGAGTAATGCGGTCAAAGCGAGCCTTCCTTAGTGCCTTTTTGTAGGACTTGGCAGCTTGGTTGAAGGCTCTCTTTTTTGAACTCAGATCCGGAGCTTTGCGGTCACGAGCATCAACCCAGGTGAGAAACGCCGAATGCTTAAGCTCTTCAGCTTTTATGCAATCGGCGTTGAACCATGGGTGAACTGAGCCACCGATGGGTACGTCGCTATAAGGGATGAAATACTCCATAGCTTGACGTATAACATCGGATACGGCATCTGCACAGCTCGACGGATTTTCAGAAGAGAAGCAAACCTGCTGCCAAGGATAAGACGCAAAGAAGTGCCGCATCTCATCCCAATCTGCTGACTTGTAACGCCACATCCGCCGTTCACCGCGAGACTCACAGTCAGGTGGGGAGAAGGACGATACAGACTTCACCAGACAGTGATCTGATGTTCCAAGTGGTGAAGAAACTGTTACGATACATCTGTCCGGATCGGTGGTCAGCAGAAGGTCCAGACAATTGGCAGTATGACCAACTACATCAGGCACCCTGGTCGCTTGCTTCACCAGATGGGAAAGGCCCAACGATACCGCAAAGTTTCGCGCTTCTCTTCCAGCGTGGTCGGTCCTCTGGTATGGGAAAAGCCAGTCCTGGTGGCAGGCGTTAAAGTCCCCCAGAGCAACAAGCTGCGCATCAGGGTGCCGATACAGAGCCTTATCGGCGGCTTCACTGAGCTGGTCAAACATTCGAGTCGTCTCCTGATCACCGCTGTGCGATCGGTAGACACAGGCATAGACGATTTTGTCCATACCAGTGTCCACCAACAGCCATAGCGTGGAAAAATTTGGGTCTTCAAGGTGACGGAGACGCTGACAGCAGATGTCATTACGGACGTACACACAGACCCCGGCACGCTGCAGAAAATGATGCTCCAATGAGTATCCCGGGTAGTTGAGGTACGCCGCATCTGACGGACATCTAATCTGAGTCTCCGTCAAGAAAAGCAAGTGTGGCTTGTCAGTCTCTAGATGGTGGTGGACCGCATCGAGATTGGAGTGCAGTCCTCGAATATTGGAGAGGTGCACTTTGAAGGAGAGGACGTGCATCCGCTGTACACACTTACTTTTCTTTTTACCTTTCATAATTTTTTTAATGGAGTGAATAGGGTTGATGGAAGATGGCAGTTGAGCGAGGTGATGCGATGTTAAACCCAACAACACAACCAGAGTTGCCGCGCCAATGGAAGGTTAATCTGGAGACTGCGGGGACGCCCGAACCCCCCCAGGGATCGCCATCGGGTCCTCTCATCCGGTCGCCAACCGGCACGATGGGGCCACCCTGGGATTTTTCGCAGTTGGCGGGGCAGCCTTTCATGTGTGGCTGGCACACTACTTGGGCCCCCAACTACCTGCGGTCGGCCAGCGGAGCACCGTGCTTCGGATCCCGCTACCCTCCACGATCAAACGTCCGACGCAACAACAGCTGGTGCATCATACCTGTTATACATCGCAACACAACTGCTCAGACCCAACTTCCACCGTACGGCTTCACCAAACATCATGCCGGAACACGACGGATCGCTTGGCGGCATGGCTTTGTCTGGTGGGTGGTAACTTTGAAGCCGGCAGCCGATGCTATGGCCTACCACCGTATTTCCTGCTCGTTTAGCACTACCCAGGGGACACGTGTAGGGTGGTCAGTACTAAGTAGATCCTACGGACGCGAGCAGTTCATCCCCCAAAATTAATGTAATTAATACTAAGGTCAATGTTCTACTTAGCCAGAAGCCTCGACCCTCATTAATAGAGGCTGTCGTTTGGTGGGCTGAGTTGGGTCAAGGATTTGATGTAAAGAGTACCCTTGGGCATGGCATGGCATGATTTGATATGTTGATCTCTTGTGGAGGTCTGTTCGCCTGGTATCTGTGATGAAGCTGCCTATGCGTACACTAGATTTGTTTTTACTAAAATATAATTACAAATAGGTATAATGTAATCTTTTATTTTTATATAAATTAAAGTGGTATGTATACCTTGGAGGAGGCTTTTACTTGAAGGGGGTCCATACAATAATAATTTATAATATAAGTAATACATATGGGAAACTAATTTTATATAACATTGAGCAGATATAATTATTTAAAATGATCATTATCATTCCAAATTTGTCTTTAGATTTATTGTAAATATTATTATATTTAATATTATTATAACAAAAACAAAAAAAAAATTGTATGGATTATAAATAAAGCTTTATTATTATTATTATATAATCATAAAGGGGAATTAGACTTGTCATACATAGCTGCATATATTTTTTTCTTTTCGCCAAAAGTGAAACGCAGGCCATATCTTAAAGGACTGTATGAGAAATCAATAGCAAAAAGAATTACGTCTACTAACCGTAACCAAACTAAGCTAGAGACTATTAGATAGATATTTGGTAGATGTCGCTGGGTGTGGTAGGGGGTCGAATTCAAGAGTACCTAACGTCACAATTCCAATGTCGACCGATCGGAATTAAACTCGAGAGTAAGCCCCCTGGCTCTTTTTGTTTTTTTTTAATTTCTCGTATTGTACTGTACCATATGTATATAACCTAGGTTTCATTTCTGTTCGAAAAGAAAAAAGTAAATCATGCCAATAGTTGGCATTCGCTTCTATTAGGTATCGTCAAGTAGTGTGAATAGAAAACCTTCGTGTTATTTAAAAAATATTTGCAGCATTTAAGTATTCCAATTTACTATTAAAAGTATTATAAAGAAAAATAATGTTTCATTCTAACTAATAATATGGTATCAAAAGTAATGTACGTCGTCATATCGTAAATCCCGAAATCATTTATAGGGCAGTTACCCAGATCAGATAAAAGCATGCGTCTGGTCGAAGTATCCTCCCTTTTCAATGGTGGTATAATGCGGTCCAAATGAGAATAGGATCGATTGCCATGTTGTGACGTCACGTCGAACTGTCAAATTGAAGAAATTGAGTACGGTGAGCAAAAAAAGAAATGTTGAAAATTATTTTTTTTACGAATCGTGATCGAAAAAAGTTTTATCAGAATCCAAATCTTTAATTTTGCGCATCTCTGCGTAACTGTGTAAAGTGTCTGATTAGTGGCAAATGGAAGAACAAGGCGCATTATTCCTAACAATGAAAATAAGAAAGAAAATAGTTTTTTTTTAAAGGAATTATGAGATAAAACAATATATTTAGCTAATTTATATTGAACGATAACGTTTTTACTACACCTAGATTTAACTAAGACTTCGTGATACAAAGCAAAAAAAAATGATTTATTAATACGCAAAAGTTTTTTTTTTGCAAACTGTACTTTTCACCCAACATTTGACAGATCGAGGTTATTGACTTTCCTATTCTTATTTGGAACGCATAATACGAGTATGTGGGACTTATTCTCTGTTCCGCATACCCCCAAAAGTAATTAACTCGCTTTAACCTTTTAACCGCCTACGTCGGATATATCCGACCAATACTCTAGTGTTTATTTCGCCAGGGCCGCACACCCACGAACAAGTACTCCATCTCGTTAGTTCTTCTGTCGCCTATGGGGTTCGAAGAGCTAAACGAGATGTTAAGATCCAGTGGCGAACACACGACGCTGGCGAATAGGACATGAAAACACTCGTCGGACCAAACCGATGCAAGCGGTTAAAGGGTTAATAGTAAATTCCGATAGGTTTTCCGATGAGAAAAAACATAGAATTATAATATCATACAAAGTCTTAAACCAATTCTTGGCAAAAACACACAGTGCGATCGCCAAAACACTGCTCGTGTTTTGATAGCGTTTGTTTATTTACATTCAGTTCCTAACGACTGAACTGATATCGGTAGACGTATCAAGAAATAGTTGTATTATTTTCTGATACATTGTGACTCATTTGTGATGTTGTTTTGTCTGTCAGACAATTATTTATCTAGCATAAATAAGTCATTTGCGTGTTCACATCACGTCGGGGTCACCAGGTATGCCGAACACAGCGTAAAGTCTCACATATCTCCGTTAAAAACATTGATAATGTAAGGGGTTAAAAACGGAGAAACGGGTGTTGTGTCTAGTTCGGGCTTTTTAATTTATTTCAGGCTGTTATATCTATAACACTACATAGTACATAGTATAAAACAAAGTCGCTTCCCGCTGTCTGTCCCTATGTATGCTTAGATCTTTAAAACTCCGCAACGGATTTTGATGCGGTTTTTTTTAATAGATGGCGTGATTCAAGCAAGGAAGGTTTATGTGTATAATACATTCATAGTAAATTTAATATCACTACTGCACCCGTGCGAAGCTGGGGCGGGTCGCTAGTACAATATAAAAACTAAATACCACTCACTGATTAATCACGAGATCTCAGAAATTAAAACTCTTAAGAACTTAAAATTTGGCAAGTAGGTTCCTTATAGGGTGTAGACATCCGCTAAGAACGGATTGTAGTTTGTATGGAGATACCGACTTTGAGGCGGGCAAAACCACTGGCAGAAGCTAGAATGTTATAATCGTGCGGACAACTGTAATACTGTGATTCAAAATTTTGCATTTTAGTTCATATGTGGCGTCGTAGATGTCGTTACAGTTCTATCAACACAGTGAGAAAAATGTCGAATAATATTTTTCTAAGGATAACCAGCCTACAAAATAAACTTCCCGCAAGCCTCCAGGAGTCAAGGCTTCAGATTATTCACAGTTGCAGCATTTTTTTTTTTTTCACAAAAAGTTGATAAATAATCTCTCTAACCCTACTTTTCTCTTCATTCCAGCCATGTGTAACCCGCAACTGGGAATTGCAAGTTCAGTTCAAGGTCCACGGTCGTGGCAAGGACCTATTCGGCGACGGGTTCGCAATATGGTACGTGCGCGACCGCATGCAGACTGGGCCCGTGTTCGGCAGCAAGGACTACTTCCACGGCCTCGGCATCATCGTCGATACCTACAGCAACCATAATGGGGCGCATAATGTGAGTATTTTACTAGCTTATACCCACCTACGTTATTCAGACTTAGTCGTTTACCGAGTAGCAAAAATGTCGGCTTGGGCTTTGCTGGAGCAATGGAGCGCAGCATTCTGGTTGTCAAAAAAGCCGACAGAATGTGGAACACCACGTTGCGCCTAAATACGGAGTTCATAGACGTAGGTAAAAAGCTGCTAGGCTAAAATGGGATTGGACGGATCACATCAGCCGCATGCACTCTGACCTTCTATTAGATATACACCTAGCCAAGATATCTGGTGAGGCATGGGGTGCTGGTGGACAGGATACCCGTTAAAACCATGGTGACTGGCTGGCTATATAACTTGCTGTTGACATGAAATGATAATGACGTCACGATATAGTAACTGCTCGAAGGCGACGCTGATGTTCATAGACAAGAGTCACTAGAACAGAGTAGAAAGTCCCGCAAACTTCCTGTGAATGTTGAGGATCCATCGACCAGACGTTTGTTGTGTCTGGTTTAGGCCACTGCCCAATAGTGGTTTTCGGACTGTTGTATACGTTCTACCGCGATATAGGATTGTGTCTTTTAGGTCCTATGTGGTGATATACATGTCACACTTGATTGTTATGCAAAAATTGTTGAAATAGGAATGAGTTGTAATGATGATGCAATAGGAATAATGTTCACAGCCCTAAACAAAAAGATAAAGACGCCTGTAAAGGTAGAACTACATTGAGTACACATGGGCCACGTACGCTAATCTTGGCGCATCGGTCTCCATACATTTTATACGGCAACTAGACTTGTAGGGCTACATTAGATCCATGCCACGCGACCCGCCGCTACGTACAAATAAAGCCGTATACAGAAAGAAAACTGGCAGCCTGCGCCAAACTAACAGCGCCTATCGGAACCGCGGATAAAATGCGCAGGTAATAGGCGCCGTGTTTCTATACAAATATTCAGCACTGGTAGATCTGCGAGGGCTGCAAGCTTTCTTTCTGTATACGGCCTAAGGCGTGGCCCGCGTTTACGCCGGTCTAATGTAGGTCTCGCTTAAAGCTTGTCCTAAGTCACATTTTTCGTTACAGCACCAGCACCCGTACATATCAGCGATGATAAACAACGGGTCGCTGCACTACGACCACGACCGGGACGGCACGCACACGCAGATGGCCGGCTGCGAGGCCAAGTTCCGCAACTACAACCACGACACGCACATATCTATCACGTATATGGATGACACTCTTACTGGTATGCTCCCTTCATCTTCTTATTAGGCACCCCATACATCTACAATAATATTGCACAATAAAATTTAAGCTTGCTACCTTTGTTCAATCATTGCGCAATGTTTTAATACTATCCCTACACGTTGAATAATATTGTACAATCATATAATATTGTGCAATATTAGTAAGTAGGGTGTGGGACGCCTAACTAACGTGGTTTCCCTCACTCTAAAGCAGGGTAACGACTATGGCAAACGCTCTGCCATGCGTTCAAAGATAACCAGAGTAGGTTAGAGTCGCTACTCCAACCGTTCAAAAAAGCTTCAAATTGCATCCCCAGGGCGGTTCTTTGATAACTCGAGCAGCTACCCTAGAGTCAACCCAACTAAATCTAACTCCCAGCAGGGTAGATTGGTGTAAGCGGCCATAAAAATACAATTGCTTGACATTGAAAGTTCAACTATACGTTCGCTTTCAAAAATGCGAGTGTAGAGTATCTACTTTGATGACGTCATTAGAGTTAACTCTAACCTTAAATTTGAAAGCAGGGCTGATGGAGAGCTACGTGCATCTAATTCCGAATGGAATGAAAAAAATATGGATGGTTTAGAATGGTTGGTTGGTCCTAGAAGGCATGGAAAAGAAGGAACATAGGCGTGTATCTGATACGCCCTCCCGCTCCACCCTAGAACGGGAAAAGTTATTGAATGATTTTCAAAAGCTACCTCATCACTATACTCCTTAAGCGCGTTTTTGTTCTATGGCCCAGTGTCATGAGATGTTTCATTTTAGTCCCTCCAGTCTAATTCCTTGAATCCATTGCCATCAACTGAGATATCAACTTTGGCTGTGTTTACTTTAAGTTAATTTTTAAATGATCATTTATATTTAAAATGCTTTTAAAAAAAAGTATAATGTGCAATGGAATTTGAACTTTATCTTGTAAGAAATAGAGTTTGTTATTAAAAAAATATATTCGAATCCTTCAATTCAAATGTAATTTTTTTTTGTCTTCCTTCCAGTGTCCACGGACCTTGAAGGCAAGAACGCCTGGAAGGAATGCTTCAAAGTGGAGAACGTGTTGCTGCCTACCGGCTATTTCTTCGGCGCGTCGGCGACCACGGGCGACCTGAGCGACAACCACGACATCATCGCTGTCAAGATGTTCGAGCTTGATCTGTTGGAAGCGGTAAGTTTTTCTAATATCTGCAGACTTTAGGGGGCTTACTCTCGAGTTTAATTCTGATCGGTCGACATTGGAATTGTGTAAGAAGAGTAGAAGAGTAAGCCCCCTAGCCATGGTCGGATGGACTTGGGATATTTTTGTTATTATCACGCGGGCGAAGCCTCCGGCAGCAGCTAGTCTTATAATATATTTTGTACTTGCAGGAGGCTTTAGCCCAACAGTGGAACAGTTTCGTTTACTATCTTAGATTAGACCGACAAAATAAATTATTCATCATTAGTAACAAAACAAAACAGGGTGCCATAAAATCCACAAATAACAGACTTATATCTTTTTCATATCTTTCAGCAAAACAAAGACGAAGACCGTTCCCAAATAATCCCATCTGCGGCCTCGTTCGAGGCTCCTCGCGAAAGGATCGAGGACACCAAGCCCGCCATGTCAGGTGTCAAAACCTTCTTGTACATGATGGGTATAGCCATCGTCATCATAGTTCTAGTCGTTCTTGGCATCATGTACTATCAGAAACGTCAGGAACAAAGCAGGAAAAGACTGTATTGAAGATCTAAACTATTCAGAATAATTCCTGTAATAAGTTTTCAGAATGACACTGTTGCTGGTTCAAAAGACATTCCTTTTTTGTAACAATTCTTTTTTCAAATTACATGTTCAATTGTTTCTTTTTACTTTATTTCTGGTTTTAGGAATGTCTGTGGTTTAATAAAGGTTCTATTCTTTGCGATGCCACGGTGAGAGTGAGATAGCGCCATAAGAAAAATCTAATTGTTGAAATGAGACAACATATCAACTGGCCGTCAAGTGTCATCGTCAAATTAATTTCCTAAATGGTTTTTTTAAAGGAAGGCTTTACGTAAAAAGCAATATTAAGATTGTGGAACAATAATAATTTATTAATATTTTTTGAGTAATAAAGGATTTGTCGAGACCAATAAAAATATGAGATGTAAAAGACTAATTTTAAATTGTAACTCCAAATAAATTGTCCTTGATGTATTTATATTGTTACCTATATTCTATGTTAGATTGGTCTGTTCAGAAGATAATTTAGAAAATAATTGATTAAGTTGAATGATGTATAAATCTCTAATAACTCTTTTCGAAATAAGCAAGGCGTATGTGATTTAAAATAATATTTCGAAATCTAAAAATATTAAAACGCTTTAATTTTCGACGTCAAACTAAAATTCAGATCAATTATTCTAAGTTGCACTAATCTTCCGTACGAAAAAAAAAGAGATAGCAATTATAACTTCTATTTGCGGATTTTTTTTTCGGAAATTCCACAACCCGCTTTTCTACATCTATCAGCCATTTGAAGCATTACCAAATAACTTTGCTAAGTCTACGTCAATTTATGGACGCTATACGACATTTGCAACTATCAACCTTATGTGTATCGAACTAAGAAATATTTTTGGTTAATTAATTTGCGTTAATAAAATCGAAATCTCATGACATTTCTTTTTTTTTTTGGTTGTTTGTGGTCATTTGTTTAGGTATAAAGGGTAAATAGTCATTTATGCCCCATGTATATCTTATAATAAAAATCGTAAAGTTCGACTGCATTTTTATATGTATTTTTTTTTTTTTTTTTTATTAAGGTTATAAAATAAATTAATAACAATAAAAAAATGTATTTGTGTATCAAAGTATTTTTGGCATCAATGTTATATTTTTAATAGAGGAACCACGGCGTATTTTTAAATGCAGTCCGACATTTAGAAATATCCGTTACATATACATTAAGTAAGTACATAAACATCATTATACATATATGTATAGTCACTATTTTATTATTAATATTATAAAACATATATATTATGTTTATTTTCTTTACATACAAAAGTAGTTATCCACGTTATATTTACGTTTTCTATTATTTTATAAGATGAAGATGAAGAATGGTTTATAATAATTTTGTGTTAAAAATTGTTGCTATAATATCGATTAGTGTTGGGACCTGATCTGATTGTTTATCGATAAGATCCTGATTTTTTCAAATTCCTTGTCCCACATGACGATTGGCTGGATAATGTGTAAGATCGATCACCACGACAGTATCTACTGTCAATCATGACATTGGAATTATTGAGCTCATTTTTGTCGGAGTCGGTAACCAGACATGTTCTTTACTTGCAAGGCAGACGTTTCGTTGTAGGTTTGATACCTAACTGTAGTCATATTTCGTGATTTTGGTTTTCATGTAATTACTCTCAAAAGTTGTAATTTATTTTATTGTACCTGTCACTCTGTACAGAATAGCGAAACGAACTTGGTTCCGAGCGAGTTTCGCGATTTTTATTGTGGCTATAAGTAATACCGATTAGTGTTGGGACATAGTTTATCGATAAGATACCGATTTTTACTTTAGATCCTTATCACGTGTGCCGTATAAAAGCCTGGCTGTCCCGAAAAGAACTGAATTCTGACATCTCTCTTTGTTTTGTTTTTTTTTACTGGACAGGCACAATGCTAATATTCAGCCGTATTCAATATTACAAATATTAGCTTTCCTATTTAACTTTAATCGCATAAGTAGATCATACAAAAACGGTTGCTTCCATCACAAACAAATGCCAAACATGATTTTTTATTAGGCCAAGTAGATACATAACGTTACATTTTTAGCACACTTATGAGAATATCCATCTTTTATTTGTTTTTTTTTTCTTTGTGTTTAAAATTAACCATTGACATTTAGGGCAATTCAAAAAATCCTTTTCAAATCATTTTCTTCTTTTTCATGATTGAGCAACAACGCATAATTGAAGTTTGTTACTATTAATTATTTAATTGTTAAGTCAGTTACACTTGAACTATTTTACACACGAATTCGTAATGAAATAAAAATATTGAAATGAAAGTATTTATTTAAATTATAATTTAGTTCCTTTTGCATATTAGCCGATGTTTAAAATGGTTCAAATGTAACATAATCATTATGTGAACGAGTGGTGTATGTGTGTTTAATAAAAAAGATTTATAAACTTTTCATCGCGTTCTTTTATTTCAACTTACCTTTTTAGGATTCCGTACCCGCTGCGTGACTATGCGTGTTTGTCGTGTGCGGCGGTCCCCGTAGCTGAAACCGGGTTATACCTGCACAGTGTAGCTAGTTCAACAACGGTGTGCATGTAGTTGTGTCAGTGGAGAACTTAATATATTATATTCTCCATTGCACCCCGTGACGGGCACGCGCGGTTTCCTGCAACGGAACACTAGTAAGAGGACCGCGTAATGCAGTTTCTGCCATCAGGGCTGAAACAGAGCAAAACGGACAGTTTCTGTCTTGGAAACCGCATTATTTCATCTATATAATAGTACTCTATGCCACTACCTACGCAGTGTTGCTAGTTCAACTTTAACGATGTTCCTGTAGTCGTGTCGATGGAGAACTTTAATGTATTATAACGTAGCAAAACGGGCGCGAGCCTCGGCTCCACGCAACGCGTCGAGCCACGATGGAGTACTGTTATGGGACCGCGCGGGTGTCCGCTTCACGCATTTTCAGTCCTCAGACTCCACTATCCGTTAGTATGTTACTACCAATTATTTTACTATAATAGGTACTCTATGTATATGTACTTCAAAATAAAATAATTATTTAAGGGTTTCCATATAACAAACGTAATTTTTTGTCTTTATCTAGTTTTTAATTTTATGTAGATAAAGATACGAAACCCTATATGCGCAAGTCCGATTCGCACTTGGTCGGTGAAAAATAAAGAGCAAAGAGCGTGGCTTATAGGAGTATATTACAAAGTACTCTGTGCTTATAGGCCTGATCGACGAGCGAGTAAAACCGCGTTCTTATGGCTCGTCGGTAACCGGCGCCCATTACACGGTCATGTAAATGTCAATCATTGCCATCAATCATTAATGATGATTTTCGTCAGTACTATAATGCTACGTCAATTATCCCATTACGTGTACTCATAAAATGTAGACCAACTGAAGTGTGACGTCGTGAGCACTCCCGATCGACACCTGAGGCCGACCACACGTCATTCTCTAGTTGTACCTACTTACTGATAATTTTGTTGTTTAATTTATAAATCCAAATCCCTAAATAGTGATTTAGTCACGGTAGGTAGGAAAATTTTAACTGTGGCAAAACTGACAGCAATATGAACGATGAGCCTAGCTCGTAGCTCGCGGCTCGTCGTGTTTGCTTCATTTTCTACTCGGCTCGTCGTTCAAAACTGTTGTGTGTAGCACCAACGAGCTGCAAGTAAAACCGATGTTCTATAAAACCGCGCTATTGGCTCGTACGTCGATCACCCACTTTACAAACAATGAGTGCAAGGAAATCAATACTGAGCGCATTCTAAGCATAGATTTATAAGAAATATTTTTATTTTATTTTATTATTGTCATTATTATTTTTTTATAAATGAACAGTTCCAATTCTTGGAAATAGTTCCAATTCTAAGTCTCGTCCAGTCTCGTCCACGATCGGAACGCACTTAACGTCAGTTGTCATTTTTGTTAATTTTGTCCTGTCAAAATCTAGCGAAGCAAGCGGAACGCACGCGAAGCGGTGTTTCGCTTGTCTGTAATTATTGAACCAAAGTTTAAATATTCTGATATTTAGTTGTAAATTCTTATTTATTAACGAAGTGCATCTGGACGAATCCAGAATGGACGGGAAATCATTCCTCTACTCTTGGTGTGCCAAGAAGGGGCTTACGCCGGTCTACGACATCCGGGCCACAGGTATGGAAGATTTTTTAGTAGTTTTACAATATAAAACTTAAGATCGTCAACGCACGATCGTTTAAATATGATATATGTATCCTGGATAGTATTGAATTCATGAAGGTTGATTTTTATGAACATTGTCTGTGATTTGTTTAAAGTATTTTTTATAGAATTAATTTCAGCCTTGCAGCGTCCTTAGCTTACTCAAAGAAACCTGAAACCGTTAAACATATTAACATATGTCAATGTTTTCATAACAATGCCTCAATAATATACATGAGACTATTATGCACCACTTCTTTTTCTAACCTCTTTGCTCAACCTTTCAGGGCCGCGTCATCGTCAGCGATTCTTATGCGAAGTTCGCGTCGACAGTATCACCTATGTCGGTGCGGGGAACTCGACGACGAAAAAGGAAGCCCAGATGAATGCCTCCAAAGACTTTGTCAATTACCTGGTGAGGACTGGCCAGGTGGATGCTTCCGAAGTGCCTGAAGATACCAGAGTAAAGGCGGAGGAAGAAGGTCAGGGGCAAGGGAATGGGGATATGCAGCAACAGGATTCTAGACAGCAGCCAAGACCTGTGTTTCAGGTTGGTGTGTTGTTTTTATTTCGTGTATTTTCCTATATTTTCTCACCATTTAAACCTTCCCTGGAGTATCCCCAATATTTCAAGACCAAAATTAGCCAAATCGGTCCAGCCGTTCTCGAGTTTTAGTGAGACTAAGAAACAGCTATTCATTTTTATATATAAGATATAGGTACTTTATTGTACACCTCATAATGTGGACAGGATAAGCATTTACAAAATCTAAATGTACAATGGGCGGTCTTATCACACAGAGCAATCTGTTACAGACAACCTTAGGATGGACTGAATGAAAGGAGATAGATTGTTATTAATTTTGAAAGTATAATGACAGCTTAAGTGCACGATTACGGAGCATTGCGCGACGCGTCGGGCGGTCCGTCATACATTGCCATATGATTGTGTTTGCGCGAGCGATGACGCCGCCCGCTGCCCGCTACTGCAATATACGACGAAACGCACAACGCGCCGCGTCTCCGTAAAGACTGCCTTACACAAGTTTTGAGTTTCTAACAGTAAATAAGAACTCGATTAGTACTCACTGAAGCAATAAATGGTTACTACGAGGATAATGCTAAAAATTAATTCATGGCTATAGCTATATTTCATCCAATTCCGTTGTACTACGAACTTGTCTTTAGTTTGTGGTTTATAAGCTCATTGCCATATAAGATTTTTTTTTAATTACTGATAATCAGGTCTTATTTATTATTTATTTATTTACACCTTATTGTACACCAAGATTACAATATATATTGTAAAAGGAAACCTTACAAAAAAGAAAACATACAATCGGCGGCCTTACAATTTGATTAACAAAACCTTTACCTTCTTAGGATGGTATGGGACCCCAAATGATGGGTCAAGCGTACCAAGCTTATGGCGGTCAAAACCAAGACAACGACAGGCCTTCAACCTTTACTTACATGGACCGCATGCAACAGCAGAAGAACGTAGCGGAAGCCGAGGACTTAGATGTCAATGCAAGTCTCCATGGTAACTGGACGATGGAGAATGCAAAGTCCAAGCTCCATCAGTTCTTACAGATTAACAAGATAAATACGGACTATGTGTACAAGGCTGTTGGTCCGGACCACACAAGGTTTGTTTATGAAATATTGTCATTTTCCTGTTTTATAGCTGTTGTATTTTTGCATGGCAATAGTAAATACTAACCTTATTTTTATTATTAAATTTATTGACATTCATAATTCAAAATCTATTGTGACCATCATCATTCCTAATGAATATCGTTACAATCATAGTTTTAGGTCCAGGATCTTATGAAAACTTATCAGGGAAAGAAAAATTACCACTATTGCCATGTTAAAATGAAAAGCAATAGCCTAAGGCCTACTGTCTATGGACACGTAGTTATATGGCATAAACGGCTACCTACATCGTGCCGTTGTGTCTTTACTGCTTCGCGGACAGAGTATTAATAATTTTGAATTTAAGGTGCAAGTGTCTATGAAGCTATGCGTCCATGGACAGTAATTCTAACGCATGACAAATAAATCACCATGCTTGCTCAAGTTTTCCCCCTTTACTCATTGTTAAATGCTCTTTCATAGCATCATTTCCAAAGTTATGTCTTCTGTATTACTAAAACAATTATGCTTACATTTCTTTTTTCAGAAGTTCACAATATCAGAAATCAGAGACTTTGCATTGCACCCGTTGAATGAAAGTGTCTTAACACAAAAATTCTACAAAATTAGGAAAGAAAGTCTTCAAAATGTGTAGTGTTTTTATGAGTCTATATAAATATATCTCACCCATATTTCTTTGTTAATCTGAGTTTTACAAAAAGTCAGCTAACAAAAATATGAAGTTACAGGAATTTCGATTTAGGTCACTTTCAGTCTAAAGATGCAATGTATGTATGTAACTGTTTAAAATTATTCTTTATCACCCATTTTAAAGTTTATGGATGAAAAAGAACAACAGGCTTCATATTATTCATCAAAACCCTATTTGTCACATGCTAACAGGCATAACATGGATCATCGGCTTTGGGCCCACTTACATCACAAATTACTGAATGCGTTAAACATTAAAGATTTGATGTAATCTAACATATTGAAAACCTGTTGATTTAGTAAGAGCATGAGTGTTGGATGCTAGAACAGAACTAATCAATATTGTGTGCTTAAAAGAGCCATGTGTCCAGCAAAGGACCTATTTTATTTGAAATGATGATAATTCAGGAATCGAATTTGAACATAATGTATCTGTCATCTTTGAACTGCAGTGGCCTCTATGACGTCACATATGAACTAAACTACGAAATCCTGCATCATACAATTAACAGCCCATTCACGACTTCGTCTTAGCGGCGAGCGGGTCGGTATCGGTAGATGATTGGTCGAGCGCGCGCCGCTATGAGCTGCGTCGACCATGTCGAAGTCATGAATGGGCCATAAGAGTTCGCCGCGCGATTTGAACATTATACAACAGCCCAAAATCATCTCTCATTCAGTTGCCCAAACAAGACACCCATCTGATCGGAGGATCCTTTCTTTTCAACGGAGATTTGCGGGACTTTACACTCTGTTCCATACACCTCCAGACTGGAATCCCCTCTGGTTTGAAAGAAACAGAATGATAATTAAAAGTTTTCTCACGAATTGCGTTTAGTGATCTGTGGTGCAAGTGGGCCTTACAGAGATGCAATGTTCTAACTAATTTAGAGGGTTCAACTCTAGCATCTACCATAGTTTTTAACTCGCCAGTTACTGTTTTTTGTTTAGATATGTAGTATAATTAGATGCTTCAACAAGCCACTGATTATTCATATTGTACAAATGAAAAATCATTGGCTACAGATTTAATTAAGACAAGCTGGAAGTGTTGTCAAGTAATTTTATTTCACTGCTGGCAATACTCATCTAGTATAAGGCATAAGGCGACAATGATTGCGCATTTTCATGTACTAAGCAATTTACTGAGTTTCACAAGAAGCATTTCTGAAGCTTAATGCTTTTCGTGAAATTATGTTCATCATAATATTATGTGTTGTGGTATCATAATATTATGTGGTCCACTATCTCTTAAAATCACATCTAGTTCTTGCAATGACAAAAAACTCATTCCAAAGACAGTACAAAACCATAATAAAACTGACTAATGATGCAACTGCATGAGCAATTAAACTTGACCATTGTTTTACAATTGTAACACTATGTTGCAATTGCAACACAATCTTGCAGTTGCAACACAATCTTAAACTTGCTTTAAATTGATCAGTGTTGCCTGTAAATTGCGCAATAATTTACCTGTGTAAGTGCATCTTGCAACTTAATGATGAGTGTTGCCAGCAAATAATAGCTAACTATGAGAAAAAGGAATCGAAGCTACCTTTGCTACTGTAAAAGGCAAAGGTGGCTTCATAACTGACTGGTAGTTTCAAGAGCTGAGAGTATACAACCGCACAGAACGAATCCAAGACAAATGTTTATAATGTTAAATATATTAACAAGTAAAATAAATTAGTATGCATTTGCATAGTTGTTATCAATAGTACCGGTCTATAAAACTTCCTTTTCATAATAGTTGCGCATCTTTGCCGCAACAAATAATATTTTTGTTCATCAGAACATTTTACAGGATTATTGCAAATGCCGCCCATTTATAATAAGTCTCGCGCGATTATGAACTCGCAAATTGTGAATTCACACTTCATTTATGGACAACACAAACAGTTGTCAGTTTATAATGTAAAAAAGTTCATAAATTAGTCTGTAGAGTTTTTAATCTTGCAGGATTCATTATAAACAGCGTTTGTAATGATTTAGTGACAAATAAAAAATAATATCAAGTATTAGTTGGATATATTAGCGACTATTTAACGTACTATTGTTTTCATCTATTAAATTACTAACAAAATTTTCAATTATATATTGAATTCTTTGTATTTTTGGATCAAAATGATAGTCTTGGATTTTGTTCTCAAAACAGGTGTGTTTGAGCTCTTAAAACTGATCGTACTTGGCGACACTTCCTGAATGTAACAATTCCTTCACAACTAGTCGACAAAGAGGTAAGTTAAATATTTTTAACTTGTTTCAAATGTGTTGGATCTAAGAAGAGAGAGAAAGAGTTTTGAAGAGAACTTTTTGACCTAGGTATCTTCCGTATTCTTACTAAATGAGCTGTTATCATATTTTTAATATACGAGATTTAACTTACATTTCAGCAATATATTTACTTTAACACACACATAATTTTTTTTCCTAGTATCAATTCAAATAACATTTTTTTTTTTTAAAGACTTAAATTACTAACAGACTATTTAATTTTTTTCTCAATTATCTCCTTATTAACACTACCAAATAAAATTGCAGGAGTTTCTGCTGTGAGATGTCGATATTCGTCCGTCAACTAGGCCGCAATGTAACCGGCCGTGAGACCGCGTCGAACAAGCAAACGGCGAGCAAATCCTGTGCATTGTCCATCGTGAGGCAGCTGTACCATCTCGGTGTGATTGAGGCCTTCAGTGGCACGCTGAAAAAAGACAGGTATATTTTGTTTTCGTAGTATGTACGGTTTTAAATTGTAAACATTTCCCCCTTTATTACAAAACGCGATCTAAAATAGTTCCGGGACTATTACTAGGTTTAATGCCGATTAAACGCTATCTAAATATAGTTTTCGGGATTATTACTAAATTTAATACCAATTAAAACTAATAATAGACCCTAGTTGTTTTGCTTACCTTACCCAATTTCTTCGATTTGACAGTATGACGTGAAGTCACAATATATGGCAATCGATTCTGTTCTTATTTGGAACACATTGTATTTTTTTTTTTTATCAAAACATTCTGTTTCAACAGATCATCTGAAGGCATTATGAAACCATATCCTGTGGCTATAAGTCCTGACTTGGAACGGCAACTAGAAGAAACTTTAGAAGGTAGGTGGACAAAACAAAACAATTTTTAATTTTTTTATGAAAATAGCTATCTCAAGAGAACCGAGGTTACTGACATAACCTATGACTTAAGTAACAATGGGCCACGTAGCCCATATTACTCGCGGAACAGTGGTGCTATTCTCTAAGAAAACGCAGCGCTGCCGCAACGACGAACACCCAAACAGGATACATTAGATTGTCAACCTAATGTACCTATACATTGGATTGTTAATTCAATGTATCCTATTTGGATGTTCGTCGTTGCGGCAGCGCTGTGTTTTCTTAGAGAATAGCACCAGAGATGGTCGGTAGGCCCGAAAGTAAGAAAAGTGGAAAAAGAAAGATGCAGTGGTGGAAGGCCTCCCAAAAGGGGGACCGACGACCTGGAAAGGGTTGCGGTAATCCGATGGATGCGAGACGCACAGGATCGGTTTGTGACAGTGGACGTCTTTCGGTTGAAATGATGGTGGTGATGAGTTATCTGTTTGAATGATCGACTTTTGTGACTGTTGAGCGAGTCAATAACCTGTAGGTAGTTGTAGATCGTTGCGTTCTAACTACCTACTACTATATTTACTTAAAGAAATTAATTTCGTACATGCGTAAATTAATTCGAGTTTAAAAAAAATGTACTTTATTTTTTAATTTATCCCTTACAAATTGATAATAATGTATCATGTATCGAATCGTCCCTCCACGGGATTAAAACGATTAAAATTTAACCGTGTATACTTAAACCTGCCTCATGAATAACACTGTCTATTGTTATCCTAAATCTGTTCAGTAGTTTTTCAGTTTAACGCGCAGATAGATGCAACAGGGGACTTTGTTTTATAATATGTAAGAAGTTGCTAAATAAACATCATTTATAATTTGTTACAGAACTAGAAATCGACCCGGTACAAATAGACCCATCTGCCACATATTCAAGCGAGGAGGGTCAGTCGGGCGGCCTCACGTTGTTACAAGTGGACCGAGTGAAGGCGATGCGAGAAGCAAGACCGACACCCGGTGGTGTAGTCTCCTGGTCACCTCCTCAAGCTAACTGGAACGCATGGACTGGCTGTAATATTGGTAAGACATAAACATCTTTCTTTAAGGGTATTACATCGCTCAATGACCTTCAAGAATTTACCTCTACATTAGTAGAGAAGAATTGACCTCTAAACTGGCATTGCAGGGGGTGCTGCGCGCGGGGTGTTAGTACTGATTCGAGTTTTTTCTTGATTTCTTATCGATATTCAATGAAATTCGAAAAAAAATCAATACAAGTTATTCAATTTATCGTAACATATATTTTGGTATAAATTCAATGTATAAATATAGAGCCGTTTTCGAGAAAATATGGAATTAATGTTCAAAAAAGGCCTATTTACCAGATTTTTTTTCTAGAGTTAGGGTATTTTTTTGAGAAACGTAATCAATACAATTTATTAGTAATGTCCTTAAGTATCCCCTTCATTTTTTATATGGTAATCGTACATAAGGAAACTTCAAACAACCTAGGTGTTTTTTTGGATTTGGGCGATGTAATCCCCTTAAGGATATAATGGTGTTTTTAAATTTTTGAGGTCATAGCTCATTAGAGCCACCCGGAACCCGCTTTGCACCGCCTCGTATCCTGCGGCTAGTATTCTTTATATGAACTTGCATGGGCATGCGCTCACTACATAAACTTACGACCGAGGCGATCCGCTAAGCTACGGAGTGGATCCGTCTACGTTGGATTCGGATATATCTAACAAACAGGCGTTTATTCCGCCAGGGTCGTACATTCACGGCCAAATACTCCATCTCGTCAACTCTTCTGTCACCTATGGGGATTGAAGGGTTAAACTAGATAGAGTACCCAGTTGCAAACACACGACCCTAGTGAATAGGACACGAAAACACTCGTGGGACCACCAGTGCAGAAGCGTCAAATGAAGCATTACTAAGGGCCAAATTCACCAATAAACTAATCGCAATTATATAAAACAAAACGCAGTTTGAGCGCCTAATCGAGATTATAGCTTCATTTTGCGTGTCACCGCGATGAATTGAACTTAGTTTACGCGAAACTCAGTTTCAATTCTTTTGTTGTCGCCCATGTTTACGGCACGGGTCTTTAAACTAGATTACGCTGAACTCAGTTTAGTTGAAGTTTTTACATTGAATGATGAAATCAGCTCTAAAAGTTAATCAATAACTCAGTTAAGCATTAATGAAGAGCGAATTCTAAACATTCCAAATAAGAAACAAAACAACTATTGAAAGAGTAATCGGCTGATTAAAACAAAAATAAACAAACTCACTTTCGTATCTGCTCGATTTCCCTGATAGTAAGCGAAGGATAAGGTTTACGATGAAACAAGCGAGCTAGAAGGTACCTGAGGCCTTACTACGATCTCTTACCGCGATCTATTCTACAACCTAAACAGAATTGTCAAAGAGCCGAGAGAGAGAGTAGCTATAAAGGGTGTATAGCTCTATCCCTCGTTCTCGCTCGCACGCCTGATATTTTAACACGTCATAATAAGGCCCCTGGGCTTGTGTGGCCTTTACGGGTTCTTCTTCTTCTCAGTCGTGCACTTCTGTCGGAGTGGTCGTGGTCATGGATCGTCTGGTAGGTTGGTAGCAGCTTTTGTGAGAAATCTCCATCTTTCTCTATTTATGGCACTTCGTGTACACTCAATGAGGGAACACTTCGAGGATGACTTAATGAGGGAACACTTCGAGGATGACTTACGCCCGTTTCCAATAATCAACCGAAGTTCATAGATAGATAGCTATCCCCGATAAGCGGTAAGATTCTATCTATCCATAGTCTGCGTTTCACAATCAAAGATAAGTGCTATCTATCTTCAACCAACGACAGATAGCTTTTTCCCTCTCATCTATCGAAGCCGTACCAAACGTTTCGTTCTATGCTAACCATTAAAAAAAATCACGCTCAAAATGAAATATTGTTAATTTGTTTAACATTGATAAACGTATTAAATTTGTTAACAGTACAATTTAATTTAAAAAAAAATGAATAATTAAAGCATTTTATCGGTTTTTTCGCTTTAATTATTGTGCTTTTAGTAAAACTGATACCTAAAACGAAACGTTTTGACACGGATAGACAATCGGCACCGACGCACATGTCAGCTATCCATTCGCGCCCTTTTGGATATTGTTTGTGTAGTGTTAGTGTTTTTTCTTGTAGTGATGTAAAAAGGGAATAAAATTAAACTTGGGTTTCTTTGCATGCCAAATTAAGTATAATTGTTGTAGTCATGTAGAAAAGGAATTAGAATTAAACTTGGGTTTCTTTATATGTTAAATTAAGTGTAGTTGCACTATCATTACTGTCATCACTACTAAAATATTCCATTATTACAATAAAACAAACACTTCTACAACGCAACAAATAATAATTTTCAAACGGTTATCCCCGTTACCGGTCGACAATGACGGATAGCCAGATGTCGTTACTGGAGTCAGCTCCGCCTACCGGAGAGTAACTTCAAACTTTTATTGAAATGCAAGTAAGAACGAATTGTATGAGCGGTCCTATCTCTAGTAGACTATCCGACCTCCCGACGATAGATTGATAACTTTGGTTGGAAATGCTATCCGTCGGTAGGATATAGGAATGCAAGTAAGGACAAAAGGATAGATTTGTTTATCTTTAGTAGCAACAACTGTAGATAGATAGCTTATTGAAAACGGGCGTTAATGAGGTCTGTCCATTTGCTATCGGCCGCGAGAACGTCACGGGTACGGGGTCTTTAATGAAAGTGGTTTTGACTCAGAAGTGTAACTACAGCAATAAACCGTGATGGGATTTTAATTCTTGACAAGCATGGGCAAATTAACGTAAGAGCTTATGTAGTTAATTAATCTATAACTATAATGTTTAATCCCGGATTACCATAAATATTGAATGGCATATTTTTTCACTTTTTATAAAGTGTTTCTAAATCGAACTCGACGCAGAATGGAGTTTCTAACGCCATATTTAGATACGGTTTCTAATACACACTTCACTTCGGCCCCCTGTTCACTCTTGCCCTGACTGCAGACGGATTAGTAGAAAGTTAAAATAATGTTTTACTTCTTCCAGACGAAGGACCGCTAGCTACTACAAGTCTTGAAGACATCAGCGCTGACTTGGAGAAACATCACAGAGATATATGTCAGAACAGTACTCTGTACCAGGTTTGTACATCTTGTAAGCGGGAACTTAAGGGTTCTGGAGTGGCGACCGCGTACCGGAAGACGCAGCGTTGAAACGCCTCCGTCACGATCCGAGATTTTCAACCCCAAATGGTTAGAAAATTTAACTTCCAACAAGGTTTTTATTGTATTTCCGCTGCTTGAGATTCTCCATAGCTGCAGCGGCATAAAGAAAATAAATGTAATTGTTCCCTTGGTAGACTCCATTTACTCAGATTTTACACATATTGTTATATTTTAGGACAGTCTCCGTGAAAGAGAGCAGTTGCCAGTGTACGCAATGAAGTCGCACATCATGGAGGCTATCAACGAGAACCCTGTCGTTATCATCAGAGGCAACACTGGATGCGGTAAAACTACACAGGTAAAGTACAAAAATTGTTTCTTAGATGTTTTCATTCATTTATTTATACATCATAACAATAAATATTGTGTTGAAAATTAGATATTTACACTTTAACCACTAGCTTCGGATTGTCCAACGATTATTTTCGTGTCCAATTCGCCATGGTCGTGTATTTGCGACAGGGTACTCCATCTTGTTTTGCTCTTTACCTGGTGCAATAAATGCGAATGCGAATGAGTGTTTGTCGGATATACCCGACATAGAGATATATCCGAAAAATACTCTCGCGTTTATTCTCCCAGGGTCGCACATCCACGACCAAATACTTCATCTCGTCGCCTCTTTTTTCACCTATGGGGATTGAAGAGCAGAACGAAATGACGACCCTGGCGAATAGGACACGAAAACTTACATACCTATCTACATTGTGCTCACTACTAGAAGCGACAAGAAATATGTAACCAAGATTAATGTTACTCATAATATGATTTAAAAAGAGTGCCCATGGAGTTTCTTGCACATTATAGAGATCTATGCTTTGGAACATGCAATTTAGCTTCACTTTTTTTTTTGGAATGTTTTATTTGAAATAAATGCTTTTGATTTTATATGATTTGATTTAAACACTTGTCAGAATAATCCAAAGGGTAAATTTGGTTTTTTGCGCAGGTCTGCCAGTTCATACTTGATGATTACATAGCCAGCGGTCAAGGCGCGTGGGCCAACATCTGCGTCACCCAACCGCGACGGATTTCAGCCGTGAGCGTCGCTGAGAGGGTCGCCAGCGAGCGCTGCGAGGACCTGGCTAATAGTGTTGGGTATGTCTAGTTCAGAATACATTCACATTGCTGGCAATACAGTGTACAGTGGGAGCAGTGGTGCCCAGTGGTCACGGTCCCGACTTACGTGTTGTAGATCACGGGTTCAAACCCAGCCAGCTGCATTATTTTTTGTAATTTATTTGAACACCACTGCTCTCAAAACGGTGAAGGGAAACATCGTGAGCATCGAAATCGACGTTAACGTCATGAGACATGATAATTTGATTTGGCTCTCGTAAAATGTGGAGAGAAATTTAAATTTGGAATTAATTACCAAAGTTTTCAAAATAATTATGCTGCCAGTGCATAAAATACATAAAAACTTTTTTCGCAAAACTTTCAGCGTGGTCTGGTATCTTTAATCCTGTGTGATACTACTTTTAAAAACCTCTTTTCATCCACAGTTACTCTGTCCGTTTCGAGTCCATGCTGCCTCGTCCGTACGGTTCGATAATGTTCTGCACCGTGGGAGTGTTGCTGAGGAAGCTGGAGGGTGGACTACGCGGTGTCTCTCACGTACTTGTAGATGAGGTATGTTGTCGATCGGTTACAGGGTTGTTTCAAAGAGCAAACACATAGGGCAAGTGAAAGAATTCGAATGGTGTTCAGCCAGTAAAAGTCTGACATTCATTCTCACTCAACCTAGAGTGGGACGGGTTAATAAATGATTTAGCACCTCAAAAAACGGCGACAATTTCATATTCTTTGTTGAGTCGGAAATATCTAGAAATATTTTTTGCTAAATTAAATAGTTTTTAGCTCTCAATAGTTTTTAATTCTCTTGCGTCGAACGCCTCGAGTTGGCCACGCCTCTTATTCCTTTGTTTTGACGTCATCTCAGTCACATGGTCAGAACAAAGAAATCGATGGCGTGACCGACTCGAGGCGTTCGACGCAAGAGAATCGAAACAAAGTCTGCATAGGCCTTTAATATATATTTTTTAGGTTATAGAATTCATAGAGAACAATGTTCACCTAAAATATTATATTATATTATTAATATTATATGTCTTGTCTTATCTTGTGTGTTTGCTTTGTCTTGTATATATTGATGCATAATCCTTATCGTCCCTTAAGGGGATTACATCGCCCAAATCCAAAAAAACACCTAGGTTGTTTGAAGTTTCCTTATGTACGATTACCATATAAAAAATGAAGGGGATACTTAAGGACATTACTAATAAATTGTATTGATTACGTTTCTCAAAAAAATACCCTAACTCTAGAAAAAAAATCTGGTAAATAGGCCTTTTTTGAACATTAATTCCATATTTTCTCGAAAACGGCTCTATATTTATACATTGAATTTATACCAAAATATATGTTACGATAAATTGAATAACTTGTATTGATTTTTTTCGAATTTCATTGAATATCGATAAGTAATCAAGAAAAAACTCGAATCAGTACTAACACCCCGCGCGCAGCACCCCCTGCAATGCCTGTTTAGAGGTCAATTCTTCTCTACTAATAATGTAGAGGTAAATTCTTGAAGGTCATTGAGCGATGTAATACCCTTAAGGCAACATATCCGTGGTATAAACGTCGTGCCCTCGCAGGTGCACGAGCGCGACGCGGACACGGACTTCACGCTGATCCTGCTGCGCGACCTGGCGCACACGTACCCGGACCTGCGCGTCATCCTCATGTCCGCCACCGTCGACACCACGCTCTTCACCAACTACTTCGGGAACTGCCCTGTCATTGAGGTTAGTATATAACGGACTCAATTCTCACTGTCAAAACAAACGGTAGCAGTTTCTTCCACGATGACAAAATGGAGAAGTAAAATATTAAAATAAGAAATATTCATTAAAATATTTCAACTAATTAATAAGTTCTGGACCTGTAAAGTTACGCGTGCATGTGTGAAATACACACACGACCCTTTACTATTGTGGTGAAATCAAAAAGACTACCAAAAACAAGCTTAATGTTTGTAAAATAACTAGATTAAACATTTAAACAATCAATCGAATTTGACTTCTATTCCGTAGGAATAAGGTCGTTAAAAGCAAAAATAAATGTGGTTACAATACCAACTATTTACTGCAGTTGCCATTTGTCATACCAGCAACGCAATAAAAATCAAAATCGGTTGAGGTCAGTAAAAAAGGTTTGTTCAAATCTCTAATGTTATTGCGAATGGAGTTTAGAAACTCTTGTGAATTTGAATGACGACATTCTCCAATGAGAGACTGCAATCGTTTTGCGTAAACTTAAATAGTTATTTTTTCAGTTATTTCGTTAAATATGATATTAAAACTTCATAAAACCATTTCTATCCTTTTGTGCTTTTTGAATGTTAGACCAAGTTATAGTTCACTTAATAAAACCCCACACAATGTGGGTTACATTGGAAGGATTGGCAAGTAAAGCCTTGATCACACGTATCCAGTAAAAGGACGAGATAGTAAAATATTGCTCGGCCGAGACAGTGATGTAAGCGAGTGGTAGACATAAGCGCTCGGCCGAGCACTCGGCGCTGTTTATGCACTGTCCCGCCTGATCAAGGCATAAGAAATAACTGGCCAAGTGAAAATCTCGAAAGAACTAATTTTAAGCTAATTTAAATGTTGAGTTTCTTTCTAACTAAGAGTTGAGTGTGTGTATCCCAAATTATTTAATTTAAAAAAGCTTGCAGATTAAAATTGCACTCGTCGTATGTTGGTAAACAAAAAAATAAATCATATCTACATAACTCCCCCAGGTTCCAGGACGAACGTACCCAGTGCAGCAGTACTTCTTGGAAGACTGCGTGGAGCTCACCAAGTTCGTGCCTCCGCCTGACCAGCGCAAGCGGAAGTCCTCCGGCAAGAAGGCCAACTCGCGCGGCGACGAGGACGACGACGATGAAGAAGGTAGATATCACTAGCTATTTCTCTCACGTTCCAGTGCAGCAGTACTTCCTTCGATATGGTCAATTTAGGCCAGTACCTCTACCATGAGTTTTAAGCAATAGTATTCGTCGCTACTCGATATCGATGCCGTAAATATTTTGTATGGCAAATTTTGCAGCGCCTCTAGCGGTCACTTGCAGAACCAAAATTTGCCATACAAAATATTTACGGCGTCGATATCGAGTAGCGACGAATACTATTGCTTAAAACTCATGGTAGAGGTACAGATCCTAAAGTCAGTTATTATATTAAAAACTTTATACTCATTGTGTTGGGACTGGTTCAACGAAGAGGTAGTGAAACTCAGTGGACTGTATAAATTAACAATATGTATTGCGAAGCACTAGGTTCATATAATGAAAATATATCGCGTCTACGGAACAAAACAAGAAATAATTTAGGATGCGGTCGCGGTGGCAGTCGCGTAAGCTAGTGTGGGCCCGGCCGCCGCGGCGCCCGCCGCCCCGCCCCTCGGCCACTCCCGCCGGCGCGCGCCGGTGTTGAAGGCGGTGATCGCAACAGATTTTAATAAAGTTCTGAATACAAAAAAGTGCATGAAGGCTTAACATGGACTAAAAACATACTGAGTTTTGAAATAACATGTATTTCTGTGTTACCCAATACTAGTTCATGACTTGATATTAACATCTTCGTGTTGATAATTCAGGTACAGTCGACGAACAAGAAGAGGACCTGAATAAGAACAGCCAGCTCGGCAATAACTATTTACCGCAAACTGCTCAAACTATGGCACAACTCTCGGAGAAAGATGTAAGTGTATGCTTCAGAGTAAACTACTTTTTTTTGTTAGCCTATTTTAATCTAAAATCCATATACATTATTATTATCATCTAAGTAGTTCTTCTTCTTCTCTGACTCAATTTTGTTCGACCAATATTTAGCCACCTGAACAGCTCTGTCGTTGGCCTCGTATAAGTCGATTGACATTCAACGCAAGTTAAGCTAGAACTACATTAAACCGCACATGTGTAACACGCCTGACTTCTATGTAGAACGATATCGTGTGGCGCGGATCAAGTGTTACTCTACAACTCTAGTTTCCATACAAAATATGTGGAGACCGACGCGCCCAGATCGACGTGTCTGGCATTCGTGTGCGCAGTGTAGTTCTACCTTTAAAATTACTTTGTATAGTTTACATGGCCATACTTATAAACTAACCAGGAGCCCAAGCTCTACTATTTTTGTAAATTCGACATTCCAACACAATCCCATTGTCATTTTGGTAAAAGTTCTTAATCTGCTAAATCATATTGGTCAATCATTGGTCGGTTATTGGTCTCGTAAACGAATGGTGGTAGAATGACTTTGTCGTATTCAGACAAATCGAATGGTAAGTCACTAATCAAAGGAACTGTCAAAATTTTAGCATATTACCATTTCTTTCAATGGTGTCAGTGATTTATTAGAGTAGATTACCAAACTTGTCAAAATCAACCATGATGAAATCAATGATAGACGATTCTGACACTATTCTAATAGCAAACTTGAGGCCCAGATCGTTTGCAAATAAGCACCCAATTTTAAATGCGTGGCATAAATGCGGGACACGTTACCGACTGGGGCATGTATGCCCGCTTTATCATAATCAAAAATATTCCCATGGAGTTCTTGCACTTTCTTCCTCATAGGGATCTTTGTTTGACGCTTTGGAACGTGTAATATACTTCATCATTGATCATTCATGGCCACTTTCGCGTGATAAAAAAATCTTGACAACTAAATAATGCTTGTAAATATTTTATTTGTATTTTGGAGTTTGAGTTTGAGTGAAACCACAAATCACGAATGTTTTAGCATTAAACAAAGTTAAATGATAGTTTTATTTTTGACGTTTGAAGATGACAGTTGTAAAATAATGTTTTACATTTATAGTGAAATCGTCACGCCACCTTCGCCGCGATCGACTTTCCTCAGGCGTCTGAAGGAAGTCGACCGCGGTGAAGGTAGCGTGAAAATTTGATTTCACGTGGCAAAAGCAAGCTTGGCCAGAGATCGCCCTAGATAGAGAGATTCGGAAGTAGGAAAGGGAGACCTTTGCACGACAAAAATGCATTTAGCTCACGTTGATTGTGTATCTACTTAATTAGGTAGACGATGTTACTTATCTTTCCCATCTTTCTGTTTCAGCTAAGCTTCGAGTTAATCGAATGCATTCTCCAATACATTCGCGACCTTAAAGGTGACGGCGCCATTCTAGTCTTTCTTCCTGGTTGGAACCTAATCTTCGCGTTGGCCAAACATTTGTCCCAACACCGCGTGTTTGGCGACACATCACAATATGTGATACTGCCGCTACACAGTCAGATACCAAGAGAAGATCAGAAGAAAGTGTTTGTAACTCCGCCACCGGGCATGACTAAGGTAAGTCATCTTTCTTCCTTTTTTTTCCTTGTAGAAAAAAAAAGCTACTCTACAGTAATAATAACTCCTGTACCGTGAATACAACGACAGACATGTAAATTCACATACACTAGACACCTAAACATGGAACAATTATCAGTAAGCCATACAAAAATTCGACTCGAGTGGGAATCGAATCCATGAATGGCGGTAGCATAGCAGATAATGGCTCAACCGGTACAAAGTGGACATCCATACGCATTAAACGTTTTTCGAACATATTCATTGTGCGTACAGCTAAGGAGTGTTTTCTAATAGCTACAACCTGGGGGTCGTCAAGAAAGAATACTTCTAGGCAAGCGTGCTCCACCTTTGACCACATCATGACTTACTATCAGATGAGATAGACGTCAAGCGCAAGTTTATCAAAAAAGGATTGCCAACCCTGCCGTCAAATCGTTGGCTGTCTACTCGTCTGGTCTCTTTCAAAATCCCGTGTCTATTCACATAGAAAACTGGTAGTTTGCCAAACGCGCAAATCAGCACGAACTATCGCAAACAAACTAGAATCGAGCTGGTTTTGATTTGTGCTCGTGAGCGAGGAGGAAATCAACACTTACAACTGCGTTTTGACGGTGGCTCTTACGCGGTGTCCTAAGAGACTCAACGTGAATACGGTCGCGAAGCGATACGGCATGAATGGGGCATACAAGGTAGTCTACGTGACCGTCGGTGGGGCGGAAATGCGTCCTAATGCCTGTCAAGGATAAATGACAGCCAGTATCAACGGTGCATCATGGTTTCCGAGGCAAATATGGTGTCGATATGATCAGTTTGGTGAAATTCAGCCAGGAAGGAGTAATAAAATATTAGTATTATTTCTCTTCATAATAAAAGTTTTATCGTTTGAAAACTAATATCGTAAATATTTTTCAACAGGTCATCCTCTCAACGAATATAGCAGAAACGTCAATCACTATCAACGACGTAGTGTACGTGATCGACTCGTGCAAGGCCAAGATGAAGCTGTTCACGTCTCACAACAACATGACCTCGTACGCTACCGTTTGGGCTAGCAGGACTAATTTAGAACAGGTAAGAATTAATACACATTTAGAGGGATGCGGAACAGAGTGTAAAGTCCCGCAAACCTCCATTGAAAAAGGAGGATCCTATGACCAGACGGAAGTTTTGTGTGGTGTGGGCAACTGCCCGATGCATAGATGATTTCGGGCTGTGGTATATGATCAAATTGAGCGGAGAACTCTATTTGCGCGATGCAGGATATCGTAGTTTAGTTCCTATGTTACGCCATAGATGTCGCTACACACACACGCACACACATGGCCCTTAGAACGCATGGTCGGTGGGGTTGAAAGGTTCTGGAGTGGCGACCGCGCACCGATAGATGTAGCTTTGGAGTTCCTCCTACATGTTTGACCGATGACCAAAAGACCGACCTTTGTAGCGTTACTTGGGGAAGGCCTATATCCAGCAGTGAATGTCCTTCGGCTGAAATGATGATGATTAATTTCGACATTTTGTGGCCCATCTTCAGATCAATTGGATATTTAACTCAATTTTTTTTTTAATTTAGTCCTTTATGTCCCACTGCTGGGCAAAGGCCTGCCTGTCCCTTTTCCACACACCTGTTCTCGGTCATTGCGGGTCAGTCCCTCCGGTAGTTGTCAAGCTCATTTCTCCACCTTCATATCAATATAAATAGTGAAGTTAAAACAATAATGGAGTGGTTAATAGATGACTATAGGATAATGCAGTTAATGAGCTGCCAGGGAAGCCCCATTGCTTGGGTTGACAAATATTGATGTTGCAGCGCAAGGGGCGCGCGGGCCGCGTCCGGCCCGGCGTGTGCTTCACGCTGTGCTCGCGCGCGCGCTACGACAAGCTGGACGAACATCAAACCGCCGAGATGTTCCGCACGCCGCTGCACGAACTGGCTCTAAGGTAATCAATATCACACTTATTTTATTATAGACTAACTCATTCACAACCAAAATGCGTATGCACCACTCAGCTTAACCATTTTGAAGGAAAGCGAATGATCCACTCACCACACGCGCCACCATCATCAGTGAGACATGACAAACTCTCAACCGCCATGCTTATTTTTTTGTCAAACAATTGTAATAGTGACCATTTAGATTATTATAATATGTTAACGGTTATGTATAAAGATGCGACTTTAGAGCTCTTATACACGAGCGGCATATTGCCAACTGCAGAGTAATTGTAGCCGTCGACGCGTCGCCGGCAGCTGTTGGCGCTCAACAGCGGCCTTCAACATTCCAACAAATGAAGATCAACGGCAGCCGTCGTATGTGTCGAGTGTCGCTTTTTTTTATTGATATAAACTAGTGCTTGACTGCGATCCCACTGCAGTGATGCAATCGTTGATGGTGAGGCGCAATAGTTAACGGTCACTACAACCTCTGCTGTTGATAACATGCCACTCATGTGTATGAGCTCTTACTTTTGGCCTTTCCTCATATCTTCTCTTCATCTTTCCAGCATCAAGCTCCTCCGCCTGGGCAGTATCGGGCACTTCCTGTCGAAGGCGCCCGAGCCCCCGCCGCTGGACGCCGTCATCGAAGCCGAGGCGTTGCTGCGTGAGCTGGGCTGCCTCGACGCACACGACAACCTCACGCCACTCGGCACTATTCTCGCTAAATTGCCGATAGGTTCGTAACAAGCATAAACATCCTTTTAATGTTGCCACAGCTGGAATTCAGGTCTCCTCTCTGAGAGAGGGAATGGGCCGTAATTCTTCACGCGAGCCCAGTACGGGTTGGTGAATCTCAGATGTCCTCGAATTTTTGGTTCTAGGACATGCCTCACGATGTTTTCCTTCATCCAGAATGACAACCACTTGAAGTACTTTTAAAGGAGTGGGGACACAGCAATCAAACACGAAGTTGGGACAAAGACTGGTTTATTTAATAACAAGCCAAACCTTTAGGAACATTATCAATACACACAACTACCCGCATCTGTAATATAAAATATTCTATTTAAAAAATACTTACTGCCCCATAGTACTTACCTCTATAATATTTGAAATCACACTTTTGGAATGGTTGCGACTTATTTTTTTGCAAACATGCAAATTTCTTTGCATGCCCCTCTGTAACGGGGTGTCCTGCGTGAGCGCGAATACGACGAGCCGTAACACTGCGAACGCAACCAACTCAACGGCATACGAGACGGGACGTAACTTGTGTTTCTGTAATCAGAACCTCGTCTGGGCAAAATGATGGTGCTGGGCTTCGTGCTGGGCGTGGGCGACGCGCTGACGACGATGGCGGCCAACTCCACGACGTTCCCCGAGATCTTCGTGGTGGAGGGGCGCCGCCGCCTGTCCAACCACCAGCGCGCCCTCGCCGGGGACCGCGCCTCCGACCACGTCGCTATGCTCAACGCTTTCCAGGTAACAAGCTCTACTGATTAAACTATGTCATTTCAATCAAAGATATCCATCCTCCCTACATAGACGGGTTCTGAGCATCTCCCATCCGTACAGAGGCCTAGCTCCGGTAGGTGCGAGCCCGAGATGTGTGTTTGAAAAAGAGAGAGATATGTTGTCACAGTAATAAT
This sequence comes from Leucania comma, assembly GCA_958295575.1. NCBI lineage: Eukaryota > Metazoa > Arthropoda > Insecta > Lepidoptera > Noctuidae > Leucania > Leucania comma. The sequence continues at coordinate 7,957,921 of OY282483.1, forward strand.
TTATACTTAGACTATTTCTAGGTAAACTATCAAAAGTGAAAAAGCATACTTTACAGGAAATTGGGTTTATGAATCATTAAACAAAAATATGAACTACTAAACACTATATAAAACAACAATTCTTTGTTCTTATCAATTTTCAAACCTATTAGAAAGAAAGAAAACACGTAACACGTTTATTCTATTCTATTCTAAAAATGCAAAATCCTTAAAAGTATATTTATTCAGCTAGTCCGCTAGCTAATAAGAAAAATAACTCGTGATCTCCTTTCGAAATCGCATGAGCTACGCCCCGCCGAGCTTTAGACCCGCATCTAAAATGCAAAAGCGTGCTCTCGGCGTCAACGACTTTGGAACGACTTTGTAATTTCATCTTTAACAACACAAATAAAAAAACTGTTATAACACTTATTAGTGTTTAAATCTGTCATGTAGTCGTGACTGTGGCGTCCTGGACACATTTCGTCAAAATTATATACCTAATACTGACGCTATGTCACAGATGTGGGAAAGAGAGCATGCAAAGGGTGAAGATGCAGAGGTGAGATGGTGCGAGTGGAAGGGCCTGCAGCAGACCACCATGAGGGTCACCTCCGAAGCCAAGTACCAGCTCACGAGTGAGTATCACATTGTTTTAATATTATTGTTGAAGACACACATGTTATGAACATTACTATAAAATGTATTTACTTGGCATATAATGCTCTCTCACGTCTAACGACTAGTGTTCATAGATACTAATAGATAGAGCAATAAATGAAGATGGTTTGTGTAAATTAATTTTCTCCGGTTTTCCACTGGTCGCTAGTTCGTTTAAAATATAGCACGCCTTGAGACTGGGTTTGGTTCTTCATTTTTAAATAAACAGGCCTGAAGGTTTTTTAACATGTAAACTTTCAAGGTAACTTAATTAATTCATCCAACAACAATCCGATGGGCTTAAAGATCCAAGCACAAAAAATCTATTTGTTTTTTCTAGATATCCTGACAACATCCATTGGTTTCCCTGAAGAGTGCTGCGTGCCACAACGTTGGCATCCCACTGGTTCAGACCCGACCCTGGACCTGGTCATAGCTCTTATGTGTATGGGCCTGTACCCTAACGTGTGTCTGCACCAGGGTAAGAGGAAGGTAAGTTAATATCTTTGTTTCAATGCTGATTAACGAAACTGATGTATCAGTTTGTCCAATTTGTATAATAGTATAGTATAGCATAGCATAGCATTAGCCTTATAATGTTCCCACTGCTGGGACTCAGGCCTCCTCTCTAGGAGAGGGAATGGGCTGTAATCCACCACGCTGGCCCAGTGTGGGTTAGTAGATGTCACATGTCTTCGAATTTTTGGTTCTGGGACATGCCGGTTAGTAATAGTAGTTTTATTACAATTGTTTTTTTTCAATGTCTTACTCGAAATCCACTGTTATCCCTACCACTATTAGGCTCGCAATTTATAGTTTTCCGCACTAGTGCAGACAAGTGCGCGAGCTTGCCCGCGACACAATCGATTGTATTTATCGTATCAGTGTTTTTATCATATCATAGTTTTTATATTGAATGATGAAATCAGCCCTAAGTAGGTAATTAGGGCTGATTTCATCATTCAATATAAAAACTTAGTTCAACTAAACTGAGGTCAGCGTAATCTAGTTTAAATACCCGTGTCGTAAACATGGGCGACAACAAAAGAATCGAAACTGAGTTTAGCGTAAACTAGGTTCAATACATAGCGGTGAAACGCAAAGTGAAGCTATAATCTCGATAAGGCGCTCAAACTGCGTTTTGTTTAGTATAATCGCGATTAGTTTTTTGGTGAATTTGGCTTTAAGCGACCTTCACGAGGCGCCTGTTAAACCCCGTTTATTTCCTTTTTCGTAAGTGTCTTGAAAAACACGCTCACGTTTGTTTCGCATGAAAATTTGTCACTGCAGCACTCGTCTCCATAACCTCTCGCCTGCGGTTCGGGCGCATTCCGCCTGGGTTGCAAGGACAAACTTTCTCCATTTGTGTTAAAATGTACTATTTCATGCATATTACTAATTAATAGATCTTGGGCTAAATCTCTCACTGATTCATTGTGTAGGTCCTAACTACCGAAGGCAAGCCGGCGCTCATAGCGAAGACGTCAGTGAACTGCAGCAACCAGGAGCAGCGCTTCCCGTCGCCGCTGTTCGTGTTCGGCGAGAAGGTGCGCACGCGCGCCATCAGCTGCAAGCAGACCACCATGGTGGCGCCGCTGCATGTCTTGCTCTTTGCCAGCAGGAAGGTGGAGTGGGTAAGTTCCTAAACCTACCAGCTTTTCTGGTTATCCGAAAGGATCTATATATTTTTAGGGATAAAATTACCTTCCAATTTCTGATTTAAGCATTTGTAGTTAGGTATTTCATGTAGCATTTCGACAGCTTTTTACTCTAGCCTGAAAAGCTGTCGAAAATTGGCATTAAAGTAGGGTTTGATAAGTTCTTAACTCTCAGAAACCCGCCGTTTGTGTTTCTTTCCAAAAATGCTGTCGATCCGTTACTGTGTGGCAAAAAATTATGGCATACAGTAACGGATCGAAGATAGGCCTTTTCTCCGAATGTCCTTTCTCAATAGGTCCTTTTTTCCAAATGTCCGTTTTTCCAAATGTCCTTTCTTATCCTTTTCTCCAAATGGCCTTTTTCGATTGGTCTTTTCTCCAAATGTCCTTTCTCGATTGGTCTTTTTCTCCAATTGTCCTTTTTCGATTGTTCCTTTTCTCCAAATGTCCTTTCTCGATTGGTCTTTACTCTAATTGTCTTTTCTCGATTGGTCCTTTCCTCCAATTGTCCTTTTTCGATTGGTCCTTTTCTCCAATTGTCCTTTTTCGAATGGTCCTTTTCTCCAATTGTCCTTTCTCGATCGGTCCTTTTCTCCAATTGTCCTTTTTCGATTGGTCTTTTTCTCCAAATGTCCTTTCTCGATTGGTCTTTTTCTCCAATTGTCCTTTCGAGATTGGTCCTTTTCTCCAATTGTCCTTTCGAGATTGGTCCTTTTCTCCAATTGTCCTTTCGCGATTGGTCCTTTTCTCCAAATGTCCTTTCTCGATTGGTCCTTTTCTCCAAATGTCCTCTCTCGATTGGTCCTTTTCTCCAATTGTTCTTTCTCGATTGGTCCTTTTCTCCATTTGTCCTTTCTCGATTGGTCCTTTTCTCCAAATGTCCTTTCTCGATTGGTCCTCTCCTCCAATTGTCCTTTTTCGATTGGTAATTTTTTCCAAATGTCCTTTTTCGATTGGTCCTTTTCACCAAATGTCCTTTCTCGATAGGTCCTTTTCTCCAAATGCCCTTCTTGATAGGTCCTTTTCTTCATTCCTTTCTCAAAATGTCCTTTGTTGTCCTTTTCTTCAAAAGTCCTTTCTCGATTGGTCCTTTTCTTCATTCCTTTCTCGATAGGTCTGTAGGATACTGAAAATTTTGACCTCATTATTATGGTATTACCAGATTGACAACGTAGTCCGTCTGGACAACTGGCTGAACTTCGAGATGAACCCTCGTGCTGCAGCATTAGTGACTGCCCTCCGACCCGCTATCGAGAAGCTTGTGGAGAGAGCCGCCTCGGAGCCAGACGCCGCGCTGCAGTTCACTCCTACCGAACAGAAGGTGCGTTGATATACAAATACATAATTATACCAGTCATTGTAAAACTATAACACGCGTGCCACTGGGTGGCACGATACGTCAAAAACTAGGTAGCCCATCTATCTTCACATTCATATAGATCCATCATTTTCTTTATGAGTCACTCAAACCTAACTCAACTCGTAAATAAACGTAAAAAGAACTTTAAAATGTTCTCAGGGTTTCTTCTGATTTCTTTTAAAGAGTCGTGTTAGTTTTTGCAACAGCAGCACGTACATAAATGCAAATTCTCTGCAATCATTGAAAGAGGCACCTCATCTCTCATCACTTGCACACCGAGTGGAGATATGTAGCAAACGCTCAATCCCGCTAATCACGATTAATCTTGAAAAATTACATGAAATCTGGCATGAACAGGATTGCATTTCCTAAGCAGTATGAGAGTTGCCGAATATCGATAATATAATTGTGTTTTGCCAAAACACCAGCCTATGTAAAGCGTTTAAAGAAGGTTTACTTTCCCACAGGTCGTAGACTGCATAAAGTCCCTATGCGTCATCGAAGCTGGCGACTACAACATCCAACGCGAATGTAGCACCCCAACCTTCAGGCTCGACGGCGCTAAGAGAGGGAATAGAGGCTGGGGAACAACTGGTCCGCGCGGCGGCATGGGCGGCGGCTTCGGAGGCGGCGGCAACTCTGGCTTTGGCGGGAACCGAGGAGGCTTTGGCGGCAACTCCGGCTTTGGTGGCAACTCCGGTTTTGGTGGTAACAGAGGAGGCTTTGGCGGCAGCCGCGGCTTCGGTGGCAACAGAGGCGGTTTTGGCGGTAACCAATACGGCTTCGATGGTGGTAACCAAGGCGGCTTTGGCGGGAACCAAGGCGGCTTTGGCGGGAACCAAGGCGGATATGGCGGTAACCAGGGAAGCTACGGTGGTAATGGCAATGGTTACGGTCGAGGTGGCTACGGCAACCGTGGAGGTTTCAGAGGAGGATTTAGAGGTAGAGGTCGTGGTGGAAATAACTGGTGAATATATCATTCCTGATAAAATTAGTGATAAGTTGTGATCATTCTATGTAAGAAATAAACCTACCACTAGGTGTAACTTTTGTTTCATTTCCTTGGTAAGATAAAACAATACTGGATCATAAAAATGGGCTGTAATTAAAAGGAAGAAATTGCAAGAGATGAACTTACAGATGGGCCGTCAACTTATAGGGTGCAAACGTATTAATAGGTTTTAAATATTTGATTTAAAAATTATAATCCTACACAACTATATGAAAAGAAGTTGTGCAGTCCCAGTAAAAAAAATACCATAGCATTAACCTTTTGAACGCCCAAAGAGTAGTAAATATAAACGTCATGGTCGGCTATAGCCCACAAACACGCCACCGTCGTCTATAACTGACAAGAAAACAATATTTTTTTAGCTAAATTAAGTTTTCTGTTTCTTTTTCCTATTATTCAAAACTACATTAATGAAATTGTAAAATAGCACAAAGATCATCAAAAATTGCTAAGCGAAATCCGTAAAAAAGTGTTCTTACTCAGGCCACAGTCTTCAAGACGCAACAGGTAGTGATGGGTAAGTTATATGCTATAAAAAACATAACTTGTAAAAAAAACCCAAGTCGAGTCAAGCGCGGTGTACACCGCGAGATTCCGCGTTGCAAATACTATAGCTTTATTAAGTGGATATAGCCAGTATCTTCTTTATCGTTATAAGCATAAGTTTATTAAGATACATGGCAGAGTCCACATTCAAAAATCTCGAGAAACTGGTTATCCTTGTAGGATACGACAATAGACGCTGAAAGTAGCGTTGTGGCGACGCGAAAAAGAGCGGCGGGCCGCACCGCCGATTTTAGCCCTTACAGAATGGATGAATGGTATGTAACTTGTGGAGTTTTTTATTTTTAGGTGGTAAATCATCCAATAACATCTCCCGTCCTTAGACGGAGCGAGAGAGAGTGTCAGACTTTTACTGGATAAAACCCACTCCTATGTTCCTTCGTTGCCTTGCGTTCCAGGGGCCCGGATTTGCTTTCAGAAGCAAACCAGAACCAGAGGCTTTGACAAAGCAAGCCCGCTCCTGCAGTGGCTGGAAATCGGGATGGGGATCCCGGCGGCTGGAGCATGAGGGCCGTTCTCACGCGCGTGCGGCCGCGTCCTTTGCTAGCATTACTGCTTCGCAGAAGTATGCTACCGCCTGCCAGTCCTCCTCGCTCCGGACCATGGCCTGTACCAGGGCCCGGCGCGAGAGGTCGTTGCCGCAGATCGCTCTCACGACGACACAGCGGTGCTCTGCCTAAGCGGGGCACACCTCTACTATAAGCTCTACCGTGTCCTCTGGGCGGTCCACACAATGGTGACACCCATTACAACTCATAGGCTGTATACCGAAAGCTGCCATCCTGCGCCGCTCTAACAGCGCCTATTGCAACCGGGCGGCGCGGGTAATCTGCGCAGGTAATAGGCGCAGTTTCTATACAAATATTCAGCGCTGCTAGATCGGCGCAGGCTGCCACCTTTTTTCTGTATATGGCCTTACGCACGAATCCGGTGCAGGAAATCCCCGAACTTACCCATGTCCGGTGACAACCTGCGTCATGAGGTCACCTTAGGGTCCAGCAACTCCTCAAAGAGGGTACTTACCGTCATAATTATGGCTTGACCACTGTTACAGTGTGACGCGGTAACACACCGTGGCATGAAACGGCATGGCATGACTTGCCACGATATATTTGCATCGGAATAAAGTAATATGAATTCTATACTCGATGAAATGAGAATAAAAATAACTTTATCAAAAATAAAATCGTTTACCATTCCATACCGTGCCGAGGTATCAGTCAGCGCCGGCCGTCAGTCTCACACTCCCTCTCTTTCCACCCAGAGTGGTAGAAATTATTTGATGATTCTCCACCAAAAAACATGGTGATGGTGGATGATACAGCTACATACAAAATATCTGTGATTGTTCTTCTGCATGTCCTATTGATATGTTTCTTCATTTGTTCCCCTAAAATTTCATGGTCACATACTTTTTAAAAATAATAAAACTTATTAACTTTATACAATATTTATTTGTATGGTATACTTTGTTCCTTTTCCTATAAAAACTATGGCAGTAATGTTAAAAAAAGTTACAGTGAATAACTTTTGAAAAAATATTTAAAAGCTTTAGGATTAACTCTCAATAGACAGTCCTTGTTGTTTCATTGTTTCAACTTGCAAATACAAAGGTGTTCTCCCACTTTTAAGTTTTGCTCTTTTATGAACCTTTAGCTGATGTTTCATCATCTGCTTTCTATAACCGAAGGCTTTCCCGCAAATGTTACAGACATGGTCCTTTATACCTGTATGGTCAACTTTATAGTGTAACTCTAATTCTCGTTTCGTATAAAAACCTCTCCCACAAGTTTCACATCTAAAATCATGTTCTCCTTTATGTGTTAATGTGTGTTTATTTAAATTACTTTTATTTATAAACCTTGAAGGGCATTGGGCACATTGGTACGGTCTTTCTCCTGTGTGTGACCGCATGTGCATTTTTAGGGATTCGCTAAACCTTCCTCTGTACGGACAAAGGGAACATTTGAAGGGTAGTTTGTAAAAATGTGTAAGTCTATGACGAGTGAAATGGCCCTGAACAATGAAGTTTTTCCCACAGATATCACACATATATGAAGGCTTCTCCTCGTGTAATGCTAAATGCTTTTTTATATACAATTCTGTGTAAAAGTTGTTGCAGATAGGACATAAAACCTTTTTGTTCTCGTGTTCCTCAGTCAGCCTGTGATCGGCATACTCTTTGAATGAGTCAAAAGATATTTCACATTTCTTACAATAATATGACTTTTTCTTTTTGTCTTTGTGTTCATATTCCCAACAATTGTTGTCTTCTTCAGGGTAATCATATGTATCATCATTATCAGCTGTTAGCATGTCTTCAGGAGGATGTTTTAGAATATCATCAGACTGTTGTGCTGTTTTCCTAAATAAGATTGCTCCTTGTAGAAGAGTGAAGCAAGGCTGGCACAAGTACTTAGGATATGGATCATCTGTTCTTATTTCAATGCCGGCAAAGGTGTTTAGTGATTCAGCTAAGTCTTCCGTTTTATTCTCAAAGATAGGTACACAACCTTCTTTGAGGCAAACTCTGCACACGGTTTCGTTGTTGTGCTCCTTCTTGATGTTGATTTTTTCTCGTGAGTTTTCGTCGAGCGAGTTACTGGAGCCCGATTCGTCCCCTGCACTCGTACTCCTACTACTTCTGCCATTCATCTGTTTGCAATGCAACATTTTTAGCAGCAACATTGATAACGTCATAATGGTTTTTGTTTTCAGCGACTTACGCTGATTCAGCAGTTGAAGAACCCAATTAATGCCTACGTAAACTGTAGATATTTTTATTGCTACCTTCAGATTTTATTTCCGTTGGCCACCACAACAAATATTATGTTCCTCTTTGCCTTTAAACAAAAAACAAATCAAGCTTTAAAATCGAATGTACAGTGTTGCCAAACCATTGTCTCGAGTTCCCCCCAAACCTTCCCCAAAATTCCCCCAAAATTCAGTTTTTGCAGAAAAACATCCACCATAAATGCTGAAATAGTTTCAATACTCGTAGTGATGAACCAAAGAAAAAAAAAGATTTTACTCTATTTCAGCAACAGTTTCTATTACTGAATCAGTATCTTCACTCGCGTCGGCTGAAGTTCCGTACATTTTTTTGTTGATGCAATTATGTATCTTCAAACGTCAGGCAGGGGGACACACTACTTTTTAGCAAACGATAATGGTTTTTTATTTAGGTGAGGTAAAATCATCCAATAACATCTCCACGCCCTCGGGCGGGACCGGAGATAGTTTCAGACTTTTACTGACACAAAACCCACTCCTGTTCCTTCTTTGCCTTCGTTCCAGGGCTCCGGGTTACGTTTTCACACTGCCCCATGGTCCCAGTAGAGAAAATAATGATGACTGACGCGAAAAGCGAAAGAACAGAGACACGGAGGCAAACGATACATGAGGCGGGGTGAATTGGGCGACAATTTCGAAAACACTGATATCATCATGCATAGCATTGCGCATTCGTGTGTATCAGTGGCGTAGATAGTCCCATAGGGGCCCTGTATAAAAAAAAAATGGTGAGTACTTTTTTACAAATGTTTGGTTTACTACGAGACGATTGTGGATAACATGTTGCGAATTTTTGCCTAGGTCGGGGCCCCTGTAGCGCGGGGGCCCCGTATAATTGATACGACAGATACGGCGGTAGCTACGCCCCTGGTGTGTATGCTGGCTTTTGCAGATTAATTAGTAATTTGATCACGTTCAATTATTATATTTTTAAACAAAACATTTCTTTGTTATGACCAAACAAAGTAGTTTTGTTCATAAAAATCCTCCAATTTCCTTCAAACCCAGTTTTTTACCTCCACGTATCCCCCTAAGAATACTGTCCCTCCAATTCTATAACTACATAAAAACCACAAATTTGGGAGATTCCCTCAATCTGGCATCACTGCGAATGTCTCAGCTTCAGTGTCTGTCAGTGTCAGTGTCAAGTCAATTTTTTTTTTATGATGTGTGTGTCATGGCTATTTGGCCTTTGTACAATGTGTCAAGTCAAACCTTTGACCAGTATTACCAACTCTAAAAATTATAAGTCTCCAGTGTCAAGACGAAATTAGATGGAATATAACGCTTACATTCTCTTTGATAGTCGTTAAGGGGCCACTGACATATCATGCTACGTTTACTTTACGGGCCCAGCCTCGGCCAATCGCCATTGTATTGACGGGGTTTTCCCATTTATACAATGGCTGTGTGTAATGTATGTAGCGCTATGTAGTAGAATTTCGGGTGGCGGGGGGGGTCGACCATGTCTCATTTTTTCTGACAATGGAGTGGGAGGGAGTTCTTACGTAAGATGATAAAAGTACGTAAAGATAAAATTTGCAAAAGTGCGGGCAACCGCGCGAGTGTTGTAAAACTACGTCCATTTCCATGGCAACGTCACTGCTCCGCTAGTCAACTAGTCTTTACTTGTTAGCGTAAACAACACACTTGTAAACGTTCCTAAAATGTATACTTTTAAAATAAACATAAAAACCACTTACTTACGTAATATTAAAAAAGGGGGAGGGGTCAGCCTATTCTTATATTTTCTTATTTAAGAGGGTGGAGGTCAAAATCTACTAACAGTACTAATAACAATCAACTGTAGTTACTTTAGAGCATATACCTAAGGAGATGGCAAGGGAAGAATCACTGAACCAATTATTCTGCCACTTTTTGCGGGAGGCGAGGTAGACACATACAGCACACTAAGAAAATTTGACAATTACGCACAAATGCACGCTAATTAGTACAACACACGCATACTATAAAAAATAATCACACAATTGAAAAAAAACAACGAACATCGCACGCAGAAGCGCTTAAAACACGATGTGAAACGAAAAAGTTATCGATATATAAATTTTCAAAATTTTTACTACCCCAGAGTACGGTTCTAGGGTTAAAAAGATCTAACAAAGAACTGAAATGATATTCCTTATTTTTATTATGATATATTTTTATTTTATAACCTATTTATTCAAACACAATTTAGACAAAAGTAAACTTATTATTGAATATAATGAAATAATACTGATAAGTGATTGAAAAAGCCTTTTATCCTACCATTCGTTCACTCACATTGTCGCAGCACTAGGCGAACCATGCCCCCGTACTGAGATTAAACTGCCTACGTACCACTGTATTTTTCTATCGTAATGGTATAAAGTTATATTTCGACAATATAGGTACTTAAATAAAATAAGATAAGCAACACCATGGTTTCGCAGATTTGTAGTAGCAGATCGATTTTTACAGCTGTACAATGCTGCACAATTTATCATTTTTGGAGAGAACGCCGCAAACGATGCGACGGCCGCGCATTGAAGCAGTTTTATATAACGTGCATGGTTTATGGTCAATGTACTTTGGCAGAGGGGTTAAGGGGTTATTAAGGGGCTATTACACCTTTCTAAATTCAGGTTCCAATATTTAGGCACGCCTAAATTCAGGGAAGTATAATTACCTTTAGGTAGGAAGGATCTTACTTAGGCTCCGATTTAGGAAAAAAGTGGATTCCGGCGTCCAGCGGGGCTATTGCGTAACTCTGTTAACAGCTTATGTGAAGATCACTTTGCTAGAATGTACATCGTATAACTGTCAAACCGCTAATTTCGTATTGCCTATCTTTAGTGACCAACTGATATGACATCATTATCCACCGGTGCCTTTGATATCCACCGTGACACGTTTTGACAGATGTTATTGTATCTATACTTTTAAAATTGTGATTGTTAGCTTTAAGCTGTAGATGCGATATTGAACTTAGCTGTATAATAGTCGATAAAAACTAGAACCGGGTTATTATGCACCGATAATTTTTGTTAGCCACCACTTATCCACCGGAGTTTGTTAGCCACTTGATGTCATACGTAATACCAAAGTTATGAAATTGTTAGTTGACAACAAAGTTTAGTGTACATCATTTATTATTATAATTTATTTAAAATTTCAGCTAACGCCAATGCGATGCTATTACGTACACACATGCCCATATTATTAATTACGCTTACACAAAATAGACCATAATAGATCATATGTCAGTTGTCAACTGTTTTGAAAAAGTTAGTCAATAGCCCTGCTGAATCCTATCTAGGAAGGGTGTAATCGCATTTAGGACGCTCAGTCGCCGCTCGTGAAACCACGTGAAAAGAAAACACGTGCGCTCGCGTCAGTACGCGAGCGCACGTGTTTTCTTTGATTGTGTAATGTAAAACAAAATGACGAAACGAAAATAAAATATGTTGGTACCTATTAAAAAACAGCATGCCTTATCTTTGGAACAAAAGTGATTTAAATATTTATTTTATTTATTAGGGACAAAAAACTGTTACATATCAAGGTGATAGTAAGAATTATTACATAAGTACGTAAACATAATATGTTTACCTATTTTATAATTCTGTGATAATAAGTAAACAGAATACCAAATAATATTCCACAATAATCACACAACGCCCTGTCTCGACCCGTCTAAATATACTTTCTTATATATTCCTAAATACATACATAATTATTAAAGACAAATTACACCCAGACACTGAACAAATAATCGTGCTCATCACAAAAACATTTGTCCTAGGTGGGAATCGAACCCACGACCTACGGTATAGCAGTTAGAGGGCCACTAACCACTAGATAAACAATTCCATCTCAAAAAGAATATCTTTTTTTTATTCAATAAAAATATCTCATAATTTCTCTTGGGCCAACCGCTAAGGTTATGACAATTTTTTTTTTTGTTTTACGATAGTTAATATTGGGTCCATTTAGTCATAGTTCTTTTCACTCGACACGTCCGTCAGGAGTCGCTCGCCGTTGGCGACTGATATATTATTACAAAGTATTCTGTGGCGACTGATTCAGTAACCTGAATCAGTGCACGTGTAATCAAGAGCTCCGGCAACTGACTTTCTTTTTCTTAATCGACCCCTGAATTTAGAAAGGTGTAATAGGCTCTTTTCGCTCGGGATTATGTCCTCTTCGCGGACCCAAAACAGCAGTTTTATTCTTATATAAAAAAAAAACAACAACTATTCAAGATTTTTGTTCTTGCGAAGCGCTTTTAAATAATAAGCTTTATTTTTATTTTGTAATTTTCAAATAGTTCCGTAACGTAATCTCATATATTCATAGATAAATACGTTTGAAATCGTAAATTAGGGTCGTAGATTCGCGATTTTTTTTTATCGAGCCAACTAATTTATATCGTGTTTTCATTTTTGCCAAGCCCTTGGCCATATAGTCAATTTTAATAAAATAAATTTTCATGGTGTTCTCTTTTATATTTGTGGATTTCCATAGGTTTAAAAAAGGTCAAAATGAGTAGAACCGGGCCAGGTAAGCGAACGCCGGCGTCCGCACACCTATTGTCTTTCTATTGTTTCTTTAATTACGCTCGGAACCTTGACGCGTGTTTTCGATATGGAAGATTTTTCGGCTTTTTTGCGGCTGGTAATAGAATAAATAAGCAAAGTCAAACACTGGTGGATGGCGGAGCGGTGGCTGTAAGCGCGGTGGCGAACGTATACACAGCATAAAGGCGCAGTGGCGGAGCGATGTCAGTGCGGCGGCGGCATCGTACAGGAGCCCTAAGGGGTAGTCTGCGGATCGCGCCCTAATTGTTAAGTAATAAAACAATTATCTGTAATTCTGGTTTTATTTATTGATAAGGGCACATTAAACGTGGTGATGAAAATGGGTACGTATAATGATTAAAATTAAATAGTGTGAACAATAATTAAACACTATAGGTATACACATATTACATAAAAAATATAAGATGTACACACACCGACTGTATGCAAGGGTTAACATTATTTGAAATCAAAATAGTAGCAAATCTACATACTAGAGATCAATTAATAAACGAGCACAAATTCAAACAAAAAGTTCACAGCATAAAACAATTGGCTTACGAGCCAAAACCTTCGTCATTCAACCGGGTTCTGAACGACGATTAGTATAAATTCCTTATCTGGAGCAACCATCACTTCACTTTTTCTGCTGCGTATCCTTAAAAACGTCAAATCATTTGAAGGGTCCAGATCTCGTACTACGGCCTTCGCTTTGTCGACCAAGGAACTCATGAGGCCCGCGTATTGTACCGAAATATGGTTGTCAAGAGTTGTCTTGATCGGTATACCTTCTCCATTCACAACGATGACTCCTGCCACTCCTTTGTGCTGTGATAACTTGCGAACTGTCTCTTCAGCCTCGTTTGCCATTCTTTGAAGAGGAAACTAGTTTTTTATCAGTCAGGAACCAGTTCTAAAAGTTTTAGTCCAAAATTAGGATTTTACTTCAGCGATGAGCGATGTCTTATTTTTGTGGTAATTTTGTTGTCAAAGCACAAATTCGAATTACAAAACAAATAATTTTTCTGATCAATGTGGCCAGTAATTTTGAAACACCCGGGAAAAGAGGCGATTCTATTTATTTATAACACTGTTCAAAGTTTTTATCTGATGGAGCGTGTGCGTTATTACTCAATTAAATGAACCATTACGAGCGGTCGTTAAACTTAACGATTCATTTGCATTGTTGACACTTTTAGTTGTCGGGCCAACAAGTCCTGTTGCACTGTTGCCATGGTTCCTGTGGTCGTGGTGGTGAGCTGGCGGCAGATAATAAGTAGTCACCTTGGTGGGAATTAGAGAAACAAAATTCAATAAAATGTCAATTTTTTTTTTGCCTTGCCCAATGAATTTGCCAAGGTCATCAGATGATGACCTTGATGGGCCTTGAGGGGTGGGTTCCGATCCTCTTCAGTTCCTCAAGGATACTGGCAGTGCCTTGGTGTAACCTAACCGTTTCGAGGAGGATATAGTGGAAACCCGGGGTTTCCAAAGTACCTACTTTGCCCTGTATCTAACGACCACTGGACAGCTTAGGAGCAGATGAGTGGGCTGTCTATAACTCCTCTGACAGAGAGGTGCTTATTAAAGGAGCCGTAGCCAGTTGTAACGGCTATGCCTTTCTGCAATGGAACTGAGTTTCAGCCAGTCTCAGATGGTGTTTCGTGAAGCAGCCATCAATAGAGAGTGCCTTCTCGTCCTGCCTGCATTCACTATAGTCTAGGTCCAAAGAGAACGTCTCAACTAAAACGAAAAGTCAATGAGGGAGTTTTTGCCGAGATTTCTTCGAGTGAAGTTCAGTGGCTGTTTAAATTATTCGCAAATTGTTTTCTAGTGGATGTAAAATTGGTGTAGTACATAACTACTGTGGAATCATTGAAACAGGCGTGATATTGGTAAAGTGTGTGGAGCTGAGAATTTAATTATAGTTTTGGCTATCTCAGCGAAGTTCACCGGGAAGGCTGACTCAATACATTGGATGCCAAATACTACAAAAACATTGCAATCATTACAATGTGTTGCACCTGTATTTTAATATACTTATGAACTATTCTCATGAAAACATTGCTTAAAAAACTCAGTATCCAAGTTGAAAACATTATCAAAAAAAAGTTACGTCAATGATTCTCTGTCAAATGTCAATGTCAAAATAGAATTCTTCCACAAAGGCCATTTAATGAAGAGTTGAAGTTGAAGTTGACCATAGATTCAGAAAGGACCGAAGTAAACATGAGGTTATGTTAAAAATATTTCTAGATAAGACAGCTATTAATATAAATAACACTTAAAACAGTCCTAATTTTGAAAACCTGAAACGTTTTCAATAGGAAAAACATGAACACGTTCAGGGTAAGGCATCTACACGCATCGTCAATCATCAGTGAGAATTGAATAGTTTCTATGGCAGCGATCTTATTTAAAATGCCTCAATTTTCAGAGTTTGTGGCGCTCAGCGCCCATGGTGCGCAGTGCCCTAGCATCTAATTATACTATCCGACCTCTTTCGGCGGCTACAGTGGTTCCTATACAGAAGCCAGTTGAGCCAGTACTAGCAACCACTGTGGAACTGGATAAGTTATATAAACGAGTAGAACTTGAGATGAGGGGCATCGACCCCGCGGTACTGTTGAGTTATACCTGGTTCTGCGTGGCGGCAGCCTCGCATTTGGGCATAGAAGTCACTAAGAGGTATGTTTAGAGGTTATTCTGTGTTGTCAGATTTATTATATTGATAAAAAGTAATAAATTCATCCTTTTTCTGAACCCTAAGTACCAAATGTGCTATTAGATAATTATTACAAACATTAGGCATGCTTTCACCTGATTTCTGATTTAATGTTTATCACTAAGTACTTGTGTTTTCTTGTTTTAACTATAGTCATTCATTATCAGTTTTAAATTACAGTTGGGCACCAAGAAAAGCTGAAAAAGAGAGGCACACCCTCCTCCGTTGTGTCCACATTTACAAGAAGCACAGAGTTCAATATGAAATAAGGACATACTTTAGATTCATACATCTTCAGAGACTTACGGGCTCTACTTGTGACACATATCTAGAGTACATCCAAAGAAACCTTCCCGAAGGGTGTGCACTCAAGGTTACGAAGGTTGAATGCCAGAAATTACCAGATCACATAACACCTCCTACTAATGAATAAGTTTAAGTTTGTTACGTAGAATTAGAATAAAATACAAAATAGTATGCATTTAATTTCATTTTAATACAGTTAGAACTTAGAAACTACAACATTGAGCTTTTTATTGGGTTATCTATAATGCGAACCAAGATTTAAGTCAGTTTAGATTGTCCAGAGCTGCAGAATTGTTGGCATGAGGCACTGACTGTTATGCAAAGGGCAACTGAAGGAACACAGGTGAATTTAGTCATTAAAAGATATCCAACAAGAAAACTTTGTTTAGGTACTTAAATAAATGCAAACAATCTTCACATTTTTTTACCTAAAAAAAATATTTTAAAATGGTAACAGTTAGTTATTTACTTGAACTAATGCTAAGTAATTAACATAATTAATCTTTGTATGTCTTATGCGACTTAAAAAAATTAAATGACCAATATTGTTTATGATTAGTTTAGTACGTAAACAGATGGAGTTAGCTCTTGGTTCGCAACTAGGTAGAAGCTAGCATTATTTGGGTACCATGATACTGTAAACCTCATTCCCGATTTAATTTACCACCAAGTGTTTAAATTAGGGCCATGCTAAATTACACAAATTTGAAAATCTCGAAGTAGGTAGAGCAATAGTTGAAGAATATTTTGTAAACATTGTCAACAAGAGGTCAATATTTAAATGCATCTAAAAGTTCATAAGTTCAAAACATTTATAGTTAACTTGAATAACATTTAAAAGTTATGTTACTTTTGAAGAATAGTTAAATTCCAGAACGAACAGCAAGAAACTTGATTTTACAATTAGATGTGAGAAATATTTATATTTTAAATCAAGTTACTTTAGTATAGTTCTGGAAATTAAACCTTAATTACATTTTAAAGGTCACAGCTCACTAGAGTCACCCGGAACTCTTTCCACACCGCCTCGCCTCAACTGCGCGCTGCTGGGTGGCTCTAATGAACTGTGACCTTAGATAATATATAAACATAGGGTTTTAATATACCTACAAAAAAATCATTTCATATAAATTTTTTGAGGATCTATCTAAGTAACAGGGAAGAATTTTCTACCTATATAAGGCATGATTCGGTTACAGACCATGAGTTAGCTAAGTTTGTACGAGCTGAGCTCACATAAAAGCGAAAATCAAAATCAGCTAAACTATTGGCCTGTTGCCACTTTTATAGGTACACAAAGAAGTATCTATGAAAGCCAAGTATTTTTTAGTTATAATGAGGCACATTTATACAAACGGTCAAAAATAGCCTAATAATTAATAACTTTCTAAAAACTAAGCTACTGAGTAGATATTTGATGTTACATTTTACGTGTAACACTTAAAACACAGTCAACATTTTGGCATTAAATAATTATTTCTTTGGCAAGTTTTTGCTTACGTTCTATTCATACTGCTGATGTTTACACACTGTTACAATGAAAAGTATGGCAAACGCTAACTCCAAAGCGTGAAACATAAGCATTACGGCACACCAGATGTACTCCAGGCGGAGTATGTACGTCTGGTATATGAGGAAGTAGCAGACACCTATAGCCGACGGTATTGTCAGCATTACTGAGAAGAATACTGGCACTTCTGGAAGAAAGAAGAAAAGAATTTAGTGGTTTTAATTTTTAGCACCATCTAGGATTTATTCAAGAAAATTAAGAATCTTTTAATATGAGAAATTAATACTTAATATTATCAAGAGTTTATTTTAATTTTATTATCATTTTATAGAGAACCAGCAACTAGAAAATCTTTTAGAAAATGAGGTCCATGTAACCACCGGTTCCAGGTACCAGGTGGCTGTTCAGAAAAATACTTACTCTTACTGGCTAAATTCCCTCTTCGTCCCAAGGATATACGAACAACTTCTACAAGGCATAGCGCACTAAATATCCCGGCTTCGGTCCACAACGCATTCTCGGGGTAGGAAACATTGATAGCTTTCAAAATGCCCATGGCCACTTCACACACGAAAAACATCCCAAGATAGAAACTATTTAGGTATAACAGTATCTCATACGCTAAACTAGAATTAACATTGGTCACTTTGGTCATTTTCCTGAAGGAATCAATGATGACGGCTTTCTTGTTTACTTTTGTTGACGTTTTTTTTTGTTTATTCGATTGACCGCCTAGACAACGGGGCTCACCGGATAGGCAAGTGACGTAACTGACGTAAAGGCATACTGTGCTGTCAAAATTGAACAGCCAATAAAAAGTTTGCGCGCGCATGTATTGATTTCCGCGAAATATTCGAATCAATTTATTAAATTACGAAATAGTTAACAAGTTTAATCGATAACTTTTACACTTATGTTGAGTACTTCTATGATACAAATCATCCTTCTACCGTTATTCCAATTAATTTGGGGTTATAAAAGAAAGCTAAACGAACTGACCCTGTCGGGTAAGAACATGGGAGAATGCTCTTTGTCTTTTTTATAATGGTTAATGTTCTTAAAAAATAATGAGTATTCATTAGATTTGCACAAAACAATCAACGTTTAACTTCCTAACACCATATCCAGTGTCCCATTCATTAACACATTCCTTTACCGCGTCATTTACGCACCTCATTGCGTGCTTATACGGTCGAACGCATTCGTCCGTTACGCAACGAATGTAGTAAATGCACTATCAGACTCAAATGCAAGTGCTTGTAAGTACTTTCGAGAACGGAAAGTTACCGAGTAGGAAGAGGATTACGGAAGTTACCAGTACAATTTGAGCTGCGGGAAATTTCTACTTACACTTGTTGCGCATGTGGTGGCTGAGTAGCAGTAACGTAGTTAGTCCCAAAGGCCTGTATGATGTGTATCAAACGCTTTGAGCAGGGGCGCCGGCTTTTAGAAAACCTCATTGATGCTCATGCTCATTAAAATATGACGACTCGAAAAAGTGGCGAAGTGTGATAAGAGAAATGTACACCGGTCAACCGACAAATAAATGTCCTACCTATTTACATACTGCGTAGGTACTCAATTACAGCTTATGTTTGATAAAAATAAGGTAGATTTGTGTTGATGCGGGAATCTAACCCGCGTCCCTTGCGTCTCCGGCGCTTTGAACCAATGCGCTAAACGGGTTATGAAAAAAGGCCCATCCCCAAAAGACGATTACTGATCTGGGGGCTTACTCTCGAGTTTAATTCCGATCGGTCGACATTGGGATTGTGACGATATGTACTGCTAGCGCCAGTTTGGTTAAAAATTGCGTGACCACACGCCAAGCCCAGTCCCCATTTTACTTAGTTTCCCAAAAAGGTCACGCAATTTGGCTCTTCAACTCTTTAATTCGATATTCAAGAGTACCTAACGTCACAATTCCAAAGGTCGACCGATCGGAATTAAACTCGAGAGTAAGCCCCCTGTTTCTTGATGTCTGTTCTCAGGGGGGGTACTCGGCACCCAATATTTAGGTATTTCCAATAGGTGCTCGGGCCCCCGAGCACCGACGAAGTCGGCGCCCCTTAACAAAATAATCCTTATGACAAAAGGATTATTTTGTCATTTAAAATGACAAAAGAGACTACGCTGTCTGTCCGTCTGTCTGTCACCAAGCTGTATCTCAAAAACTGCGATAGCTAGACAGTTGACATTTTGATAAATTATGTAAGTATTACTGTTACCACTATAACAACAAATACTAAAAACAGAATAAAATCTATATACTTAATAAGGCTCCCACACAACAAACGCGATTTTTTTGCCCTGTTTTGCTCGATATGATACGAACCCTTCGTGCGGGAGTCCAACTCGCACTTGGCCGGTTTAGTTTTAGTTGCTGCTAGCTCTAGCTTTTCTTTTCACTTTCCATCAGGTGAATCCAGGTGAGATCAACAGTAATAAAAATAAAACTATACTGTAGGCACTTAGTTGCATTAATGTCTAATTTATTTTACGAGCCTATCAATTTATTTTATAGAATGCAAACTTTTTTAAGCACACGGATTTCATACTGGTAGTTCTATGTTAATACATATGTTCCCTTGGAACGTTGAATTTGGAATGTTGCTCAAACGAACTCACTGGTTGAAGCTATTAGTAGAATAGAAATGGTGAAAAAAAACCATTTTCACATCTAGTTGCGCTAAAGTTAATGTTTATGCGTCTAGGGAAGTGTTGTTTAAATTGCATAACTAGCCAGGTGGTAAGTTCAAATGAGAATAAAAGCTAATAAAGCTCCAACCGGCTCGGCCAGTTGTGCACAGTGCAGTCCTAGGGTAACCATGGTGGAAAACTACATAGGAATAATTAATTTAAAAATTCTACCCTTGATTGTCATCTCTCTCTGTCACTCAAAGGTTTGCTGGCAGAAAACTCATTGTTGAGTTAAGCTCGTCTTTGTACATGAATTGTCCAATTACTGTATATTTTATGTAAAGTTTTGTGTACAATAAAGAATAAAGAATACCTGATACCACATTTTGTTGCAAAGATGGAGAGGGTGCCGGATGCCGAAAAAACTGGGCAAGTGCAAGTCGGACTCGCACACTGAGGGTTCCGTAAACTAACTAATGTACCTACATAAATAGTTCAATTCAATTCCCAAATCGAGTCTCGTAGATTTTTCCGAGAAAAAACAGTTGAATCAAACTTACTAAAGTCTTCTCGTTACCTATCCCGATCTTGGAAAGATGACTAAGGTCTTCAACCCATCATCCAGAGTGTCCTACCTATTATCACGTACGGTGCCCAAACGTGGACCTTCGAACAACGCACTATCTCGAAATGTGACTATCCTGAAAGGAAATGAAGTACAAAATATTCTGTGCAAAAATTATAACTGTACCTAGATAATGTTATTAACATTAGCATTATCAGCCTTTTAATTTTCCCACTGTTGGGACTCAGGTCTTCTCTAGGAGAGGGAATGGGCCATAATCCACCACGCGGCCCCAGTGCGGCTTGATGAATGTCACATGTCTTCGATATTTTGGTTCGATATGTTTTCCTTCGCCGTTTTGAGAGCATTGATGATGAAATAAATTCCACAAAGTAATACGCCTGACTGGATTTGAACCATTTTTTGGTACAACAAAATTACAAAATTAGACCGATTTTTGAAGTAGAACCATCTGAATAAACCAATCCAGTTTCAGTCAAATAATGAAATGACTAATAACGTTTTACTTAAATTTTAGCTGCCCCTTTACCATTAGAGTACAATTTCCTAACTGTCCTACCAATCGCGTACAATACTGGTATTCCTATTGGTAGAAAGTTAACGGCTTTCTGCACTGCGAGGGAAACGCGATGCACTGATGCACCACGCGATCACAACACTTCCGTAGAGGGCAGGCACTAGACGCGTTACATTCAGCTTGGTTAAAAACCTCTTTCCATAAACAATTTTTTTTTCTCAACATGAAGACGAAACCAGTGTTAAAGTTTTCAAAATTGGACCCAGAAACCGGTGATCTTTTGGACAGGATGTTCGACAAAAAGGATTGTATGTCGGAGATAAATCCTGGAAGGGTGATTCTGCCAGCCGATTATATGACTATTGGGCAGGATATTCTGGATATGGAAGTCAAGGATACTGATGTTTGGATGTGCTCTTATCCTAGGACTGGTGAGTGATATTTAATTTAAAAAAAAAAACCGGTTACTAGTACTGTCTCGCGAAAAAGGGGAGATTTACAGTTTAAATCTAGATGTCTACATACTTACCTACAAATTTCCATCAAAAATATTACTTCTCTTTTTACTTTACACTTAGCACGTTATTTTAACAATCTCTTCCGCTCATAATCTTACAAACATTAGATTCATGTTTATGTGCCGCAAAATGCGATTATGTTTATAAAAGGGAGTCTGGAGATCTGTCTCACAGGTCTCGAACCAAGTTCAGACTCAAGCTCCCACAAAGGTTTTAATCTTAGGGCAAAATTTTATATATGCTATAATGTACCTTTATGAGAGAAATAAATGATATTTATTGATATTATTATTATATTATTAATATTAATAATTCCGAATTAGTAAGACGCGATATATTAAAATTTGTTAATTCTAGTACCTACAATATTTTTTTGTATTTTTCTACTTATTGCAAGCTATCAGAAAAATATTGCACGAGTTACTAGCTCAACATTTATTGAAATATTTTTTTTCTGTGTTTAGTGATTTGGTCTGATGCTAGTTTTTCTTTACGGCGGAAATGCAGCTAATAGTACAGTTTCTGGGACTGAGCGTGGATTTCAATAATAATTATGTTTTAAATTTATTATTGAGTTTTTTTTCATGTGTTTCAATTTCTCGGGCCGTTTCATTTTAATATACCTGTAAACATTGTAAGTGGTATTCTCAGAAGACGAAAAAAATTCAGACTTTGACGAAATGTCAACGTTACAGTGTTGTCTTGTGTGTAATACTTACAAATCAAACCTACTTATTGGTATTTTGATTTTCTTTCCCGCATGGCTCGGGAATCGAACTCAGCAAGATCATATTTCACATTCGCAGTCGTAACCATTATACCAATGGTTAAAGTATAAGATAGAGAGCGTGAGAGAATGTAAGTTATCATTGGTTATTTTTCTTGTGAAGGTTCTACATGGGCACAGGAAATGGTGTGGCTCATCGGACACGACTTGGATTACGAGGGAGCTAAATCATTGCAACAGGTATGTTATTTTTTTTCTACTTTCTAAAGTTTAATTAATTTTTTTCCGTAACTTAATTCCTGAAGACCTATAAAAAATCTGCATGAACCGTAGGCTCCATAGTCTGCAGTAACTATGGGTCCGATAAGAAATCAGATGAAACCGTGAGCCTGATAAGCAACCCGCAGGAAGCGCGGGCCCCATAATCATTTTTTTTTTAATTTTTATAAACCATTGATTGACTGCTGATCCCACCTGATGGTAAGCAGTGATGCAATCGTTGATGGTGAGGCGCACTAGTTTATTAAAAGCCTATTCACTCTATAAACGACGAGGCAAAACGCTTAGTCCGGACCGTAGAAGTTTCAACAACGTAAGGGTGGATATTCGCCGTACGCCGGTTGTCCGATGGTAAAAATGAGATGGCGGAATTAAGTCATGCAATTCCCGCGCACACTCTCCAAAATGCATCCTGTAAAATACCGAAAGGCTGGCTACAGGCTACTCTACGCCTGTGCTGCCTACTGCCTACGAATTAACAGTAATCGTGGACACCACAAGCATTCGCGGACACCGTGTGCTCCATAAGTAATGTGCAGGAGCCGTGGGTTTCTTAAAAGCGATTTAAAAGATTAGATTCCTAAAAAGCGAAATCAAAAATTCAAAACAAAAAAAATCGTGTTAAACTTTACTTGCGCGGATTTGAGTAACGTGATGTCATGTGTAGTTCGTTTTCGGTAACATAGATTCCATTATATTAGCATCGATTTAATCACTATAAGTCATTCCTACGTTCACCTCCCAGATAAGATGTCCTCTAGTGGAGCTATCTTGCATCATGGTGGCTGGCCACTCGACCTGGCACAAGGAGTCAGTCCAGGGTACCTCGGTGGACTTGGTGAAGCATCGTCTACCGTATCCTCGCTACATTCGCAGTCACCTGCCCTGGGACCTTCTACCGGTGGATATTGAGAAAGATGATGGATCTGCTAAGCCTAAGGTAAAGTAAAATTACTACCTACTTACGAACTATGGTCAGTCGTATCTTTTTTCTGTGAAAGAGTCTCGGGACTCAAAAATATATCTCGAGTTGGCAGTTGCTGAGAACTTGAAGTATTAAAACCGAATAGAAAGAAAAAGAATTATCGAATCTCGTATATTTCGAATGTGAATAAAAATAACTTGAGTTTTTAACTTACGAATAAATGTTTATTCAACAACTTCATCGTCGACTAGAGTATCTATGGAGTTTCTTGCCGGTTCTTCTCCATAGGAAATGATCAATTGGAAGTTTGGAACCGTGCGCTAGCTTGTGACGTTTTATAAATGCCTATGTAGGCCTTTGTGAAATAAATGATTTTGAGTTTGAGAGAGTTTGACATATTGGCATTTGCCTCATATGTGTGCAAACCATTTCATGTTTAAATATTGTGCTTTTAACCTTTTCGAAATTTTCTTGCATTCCTGATCTAAAATAATAAGTCTAAAACTATGGTTCTTTGGCAGGTCATATACACGTCGCGCAACCCAAAGGACATGGTGGTATCGTACTACCACTACTGCACCCTGGTGCACGGACTCAAGGGCACCTTCGAGGAGTTCTGCGACCTCTTCATGAGGGATCGGGCGCCTTTCGGGCCCGTTTGGAACCACATACTTGGTGAGTTGTTTAGAAATGCTAGTATTTTTCAACAGGAAGTTGTGAGGACTCTGGTTTCGGTTGGCTTTTTATTCGTCCAGGGAGAGTCTGCTATTTTTATAAATACGTCATTCCAACATGATCTCATTGTCATTTTGCTAAAAGTTCGTTATCTGTTAATTCATGATGGGCGATCACTGGTCG
This sequence comes from Leucania comma, assembly GCA_958295575.1. Taxonomy (NCBI): domain Eukaryota; kingdom Metazoa; phylum Arthropoda; class Insecta; order Lepidoptera; family Noctuidae; genus Leucania; species Leucania comma. The sequence goes on from OY282483.1 coordinate 7,982,097, forward strand.
GTCAGTGGTCTCGTAATAGAAGTATGGTACGAGCTGTCTTGTAATGACTGCACATTTGACGTTCTAATGGCCGAAACACGTAACCGCGTTGCGTCGCTGCAACGCTAAGATCGGCGTTGCCGCCCCGTACAATTGTACGTACAATGTACGGGGCGGAACCGCTGATTTTAGAGAACCAAGAACCAGTCGCTATTGTTTATTTTCTTTACGTAGATTTGTAGATTTCTTCGTCTCTGCCAAATGTCAATGAAAACCAAGTTTGATTGTTTGAAATTGTACATTTTAATAAATCACCTTTTATTTTTACAACAAAGCTTTTCTACTACTCAGGTTTCTGGAACCGCCGCCACGATCCGAATGTTCTCTTCATCAAATTCGAAGAGATGAAACATGACCTTCCATCTGTAGTCAGGAGAACTGCCACCTTCCTGAATAAAGAACTCAGTGACACCCAGGTAGATAAACTATGCGATCATCTTTCCTTCCAAAATATGAAGACGAATCGAGCTGTCAACTTGGAAGCTATTTTGGAAAAATCATTTGGGACCAGCTATTTAGAGTCTACAGATTTGAGGTTCATCAGAAAAGGGGAGATTGGGGACTGGAAGAATTACATGTCTGATGATCTGTCTCGAAGGTTTGACGAGTGGGCTGAGCAGCATTTGAAGGGAACCGAATTAAGTTTTGAGTAAAACGGTGTTAAAGGTACGAGACAGTTCGGTTCGAGAGCAAACTCATTTGTAAGCAGGGTGAGGGGCTCAGGCGCAGCGAAAAGTGTAGGTACTTCACAGCTGACATAAAGTTTGAATCGAACTGTAATTAAGATTGCTTTGTAGTTTTAATGTACTTATTTAAAGAGATTATTATAACGTTGTTAAATGAAGATTTTAGTTAATGTGCGATTACGATGATAGGGATAAAAATTTAGTATAAATAGTTATTTTGTTGTTATGACAGTAGGTATTTTTTTAATATAAAATTAGAGGAAACAGTATTGTCCTTATATAATATGTAAGTGGATTTCTACTTTTGTTTGAAGTGTTAGCGCAACAAAACTTCCGTCTATATTTTCCTAATGTTACGTTTCCTTATTCCATTCTAATTGTTTGTTATTTCCTTTTATGTAAGCAATTATCTGTTATTTAATTAATTGATATTTAATGCTACAGTTATCTACAATAAATAATATACGTAACTTTCGATTTTATTTCATTTTATGTTAATAATTAACACGAGATTGATGACGAGAATAGTACCTACCTACTTCCGTTTAGGGATTCATCTGAGTAATAGATAGGTACAATAATATCGGATATTTTTACTGCAACCACCATAACTTTGGTCAGGAAAAAAAAACAATAGTGATAACCAGCCTGTAATAACCACACTCTTCAATTCAATTGATGAACTTGTTGAATTGGTCAATTGACTGTCGTATCTTTCAAGACTAGGTTCAAGTCCCTCACCAGGTAAGGAGGACGCATGGAGCGAGACACCAGATCTGTTCTGCAATACATTTTTCCCTAGCCTATATTATCAACAGGTCATACCGATTGCTCGGTTCTGGTGAGTTAATACTCTAGGTATTAGACAAGGTGGTGGGAAATACCACGCTTGCCTGTAGTGCCTGTAGTGCATTGCGGAAAACAGATGCTTGACCTAAATTCAGACGTGCATACCTGGGTATTACACGAGCTGTTCGTGACGCGACAATATCTATTTCGGCTGAAATCAATTTTCTACTTGGAACAAGCAAATGCCATTTTATTGGAGCAGAATTCCTTGAAAGACAATTTGCTGCGTCGTTGTATCGACCTGGAAGGTGATAGGCCTGTTGGTCTAGTGGTTAGTGGCCCTGACTGCTATGCCGGAGGTCGTGGGTTCGATTGCCACCCAGGACAAATGTTTTTGTGATGAGCACGATCATTTGTTCTGTGTCTGGTTGTTATTTATTTGTATGTATTTAGAAAATATATAAGTATGTTTATCAGCTGTCTGCTCTGCTTAGCTTGGGACTAGACGGTGTTGTGTGATAGTTGTGGAATATATATTATATTTATATTATATTACATATCCGAAAACGAATTGAAGGCGCTGTGACTGTTTATTGCCTTCGTTGTGCAGGAAAGAAACTAGCATGGTTGACAATCTGAGCCGATAACGTTGAGTCGGTCATAAGGTGACCTCTTACCTGAATTACTCAAAAAATTGACAACTTCTCTAAGATACTGCTCAAAGCTTCTCTTTCCTGTACTGAACAACTGCCAACTAAGGTCTCGTTGTTGAGCTGCGCGACCAAAACTATATTGGCAGAGTCGGTCGCTAAGTCGGTGTGCAGAATAGAAGTCATATTGTGACTCTGCATCCAACATTGCGAGACAATCATAGATAAAGACAACAGTGAGAGCAGCAGTGATTTCAACAGTGAGAGCAGTGGTGGCCGAGTGGTAACGGCCCCGATTTACGAATTGTAGGTCGCGGGTTCAAACCCAGCCAGGCGCATTACTTTGTGTAATTTATATCATCACCACTGCTCTTAAAACGGTGAAGGAAATAACGTGAGGAAACTGGCATGTCCTAGAACCAAAAATTCGAAAACATGTGACATTCACCAATCCGCACTGGGCCCGCGTGGTGGATGACGGGCCTTTCCCTCTCCTAGAGAGGAGGCCATAGTCCCAGCAGGCTGATGATGATGATGATGATCCAACATTAGAGGCTCGGAATTACTTTGACGGGCATCTGTTTTTGACCCATTACATTTTTTTGCAAAAGAATTTAAGCGTCCTTGTGGTACTACGAAAGCTGGCAAATTTCTACAGTCCTAGTTAGTAACTTTTGCCATTTTTGATATTCTCATTTGCAGTAAGCGTACCCTTGTATTAGATTGACTGTCGAGAGGTCAATACAGATTTCTGAAAGTTTACAACGACACTAAGGGTTTGCACTTTTTCTATTCTGATGCACCAAAAGAAAATCAGCGAGATATGCCAGCAATGGCAACCCGCACTGGGCCTACGTGATAGAACACAGCCCATTCCCTCCCATAGAGAGGAGGCCCGTGTCCAAGCAGTAGGATCATTAAAATGCTGATTATGCTTATGCCAACAATCGGAGTCCTTGGTCTCAGGATCTGCGTGACCCGATTTGTCAGGCTAGCTAAAACCTTCGGAGCAGTAGTCAAACCAAAGGGAACGGAGGCAGGTCATTTGCCCAAGTTGGTGCAACATTATCAATGTGAGGAAACATCTGTGTCCTGTGGTGCTATTCTCTAAGAAAACGCAGCGCTGCCTCAACGACGAACACCCAAATAGGAAACATTGGATTGTCAACCTAATGTCTATATACATTGGATTGTTCATTCAATGTATCCTATTTGGATGTTCGTCGTTGCGGCGGCGCTGCGTTTTCTTAGAGAATAGCACCACTGGAGAGATTGGTAGGTGAATAGTCACTACCAAATTCTGTGGTTAGAGAAAGTCGGAGACTTTGCATGTTCACCAAACGAAAGTCTGTTTTGACATAGCCGTTTAGTTTTAAATTGAAAACCAGGGAAAATGACGACATCGTTTCCTTTGAAAATAAGAAAAATTTGTCGAGACAAACTTCGGAGTCCGTGAAGCTTTTGGTCAGTGGGTAGCCTTAGGGGCGGTATCTTTAGTACATACAAAGGTACCCCCAACTTCCTCCAGAAACCCGATGTTTGTTTTACCCGGCTTGAAAACGTTGACGGCAGTTGTCAATCAACTACGTTTCTTACCATATACTGTAACGGCCGTGTGATGAAAAAACTCTCTTGCCCTTCTCTTTCACCCTTGCGCAGGATTACAGCTACTAGAAGTACCTACTAGAAGGCCGATAGTTTGCACTGTTGCGCACAAGCACTATATTTCCTACCTTTGGACAGTAGGTTTATACGATTAACGATTTACCCTGCGAAGATAGTTTAGTTAGTACGTTTCTTACAATATATCTACTGTTCGTCCGCGTGACGAAAAAACTCTTTTGCCCTTCTCTTTCGTCCTTGCGCATGATTAGAGCCACTAGAAGTGGAAGGCCGATAGGTTGCACTGTTGCGCACAGGCACTATATTTCTTACTTTTGGACAGTAAGTTTATATGATCTACCCCATTCTACACTGCGAGGTTAGTTTAGTTAGTGCGGCTTGAAAACTTAAGGCGCCTCCATTTACCTATAAAATCTTTAACCATCCATCGACAAATTTTTAAGTAAACTCATCAGTGGTCGTTGCGTTTAATTCGGATACTAAATAATATAAATTGGCATAAGCCTTTTTGTAAGGTTTTATTTTGCAAAATACACAGCAGCTAAAGAAGAATTGTTAACGACCGCTAAGGAACAGTTACGTTCAAATTGTAAATATTGAGGTCTGCAAAACGTGGGGTAGAATTATAAAGTTTTTATATTTCAAATAACTTGTACTCGAGCCCAGTCAGGCAAGTTAAAATGTTATAACTTTTTAAGAAATTCGAGACATGTACAGTACGGCCGACGGATCTTGGCACGTCTGAAGTTAGGCTCTGCGAACTTTAGCGCTCAAAATAAGTGCGCCAAATAAATGATTTCTAAAAATGCCAATAACAACTTAACAGGAATGACAACTGCTGTTGGCATTTATTTTTTCAAACAATTTTTTTTTACGAGTACACCAGCGCTAAAGTTCGCAGAGCCTAACTTCAGACGCGCCAAGATCCGTCGGCCGTACTGTATCTGTATATATATCTGTAACGAATGCGATTTGAGGGTAGTTTACGATATGAAATCAACCTCTTTTTCTATGTTCAGACCATTATCCAGTTCAGTCAGTTCAGTAGGGCTCAAATTATATAGAACAGATTCTGTCAGACATGCACGACTGAGTATTATTTTAACAATAAGATCTTAGGAGGAGGATACTTTTGCAGCAAGCCTTTTAAAAGTATCCTTTAAATTACTTAGCTTTATACGACCGCGCTGCTCCTTTCGCCTGTGTTGTCTCCTTTTACGCACCGTCGAAGCAGAATCGAGGCTACTACTCGAACCACTAGATTGCGACCGAGCACGTAGGGCATATTTGTCCATACTAACATTATTCTAATGCAAACACTTTTAAACACCAAAAAATAACTCTAGTTAACACTATAACGTTTGAAAAAAGTAGGACACCCTTTTTTAAAAGTAACGAGCTACTTTTAAAACGCGACTACATCGTTCGGAAATCCGAATGCTAATGAGGTTCTTAGATGTCGTCATGCGCCTTGCAAACGCATCCCCACTACCTGCCAGATTGGGGCGGATATGACGCTGCTAATAGCGCCTCACCGTACCGAAACCGTCTATCTCAATTTATTTTATAGATAGGCTATTTAACACAGAAATATTTTTTCAAATCGGATCAATAGTTCTTGAGATTAGCGCGTTCAACCAAACAAACTCTTCAGCTTTATTTATAATATATAAATATATAATATTTACTCGTATAGATGAATAAAAGGAGTTTTAATTCGTGGTAGTTTAAAAAGATCCCCGTGGTAGAATTTGCTGCAGCCCCCACGCTAGTTGAATCCGACTCTGGAAGTACGATTTTTCATCAAACTGCTCGCGTAAAATAACTGCGAATGTTCAGTTGAACACGACGCATTGTTTCAATTTATGACGTTTCGTTTATATTTATTGCACTTTCTCCTGTCGTCGAGATTTTTCGTAATTTTTGCTTGTTTAATGTCCTAACATAAGAGGTAAATGAACGCAATACATTAACTGCAATTATTGTGCTGTGTACCATAAATTTTATGAGAGCAGTGATGGCCGAGTAGTAGCGGCCCCCATCAACAAGTTGTAGGATCAAACCTTTTTACTTTGTGCAATGTTATCATCGCTATAACTGTCAAAAATAGCGCAGGAAAACATCGTGAGGAAACCAGCATGTCCTAAAACAACAGTTCGAAGACATAACATGTGACATACACCAATCCGCACTGGGCCCGCGTAGTGGATTGTGACCCATTCCCTCTCCTAGAGTGATAGCAACATTATAAGATATATTATTATTATGGCAAATGAATGAAATCGTTTCCTTCCATAGTGTATAAGCTGGAAATACCTCGACGCCCCCAGGCAATAAGTCAGTAATCGCAAATTACCCGGATATTAAGTCGGAATCGAAAAACAATTTTTGTTTTTTCGATCCCGATTTAATATTCGGGTAATAAATTCGGTAATCCAAAAACAATTTTTTGCGATTACCGACTTAATGCCCTGGGGCGACGATCTATGAGTGACACCAATCTTAAAATTAATATCTTTGTCCTAAATTATAGTATCTAACAGTATGGAAAACTTCGATATCTCTCTTCAACAATTCAGCCGAAAGATGTCCACTGTTGGATATAGGCCTCCCCCAAGTGTCGCCACAACGAACAGTCATATTCATGCGTTTTGCGTCTCATATTCTTCAGATTCCAGCGAACAGGACATTGGTCTACCACGTGGATAGCGGTATCTCTTAATTTTAACTAAACATTGATTGAAAGAGATCATAGAGTTTTAGGCTTCACTAATAAAACTCACATTATTAAAGCTTTTATTTAATTTCACATTTTTAAAATAACTCAAAAAAGTCAAAATAAAAATAATAAAAATAAAGAACATGTAAAATACAACATGGATAATCTCAAAAGGACTAGACAAGATAAATATTATTTTAATTGACTCACAACACTTAGCTACGCGGTGAATATCAGCTAAACAACTATTGTTGAAAAACACATTTTTTTCATGTACCTACTACCTAAAAACTTTGAAGTTTTTACCAATCATAAGAAAAATAAAAGGGCAGTTTATCAAAACTTTTTTTTTCGATTTAAAACAAAGTAAATATTTAACATGTATTGTCTATGAACCCTTTGAAAAAAAGTATCTATTATTTTTGAATTCCTTGGAAAAAAAAACCTGTTTCTGTCGTAGAGCCTTTAGTACCTACGCAGTAGGTAGGTAAGTACAATTTATCCCATAATAGAAAAAACTTTTATTTATTTATTATTTAAACTTAAAACTACATTGATCATTGTGGCTCCTGTAAGTTCCTTAAATACAGGATTAATATAATTATTACAAATATTAAATAAATTGTGCCTAGTGAGGGCGTAGCAAAAGTGTACAAGTACGTAATATTTACAAAAGTTAGAAAATTATTTAAGTACCTTCTATTTGTTAAAAGTGATTTACAATCTAATAATATTAAAAATAAGTGATTTATTAAGCAAATTATTAACAGCAATTCGTATACAAATTTTTAGAAATCCATTAGGGATATTATAATATATCAATAATTTTTAAATATTTCTGCAATTATTGCAAAAAATAATAAAATGGTCATACTTTTCCGCTACGTCCATTAAATTCTAAAAAAGACGATCCGAAAAGACCTTTTGAAATTACTAGGTAACATTCTATCTATAATAAAAGGTACAATAAAAATATCGTCTTTGCTTCGTGTACAACAAAATATATTCTATATTAATACGTTTATGGTAAATTATCTATTTTTCTCTTACGCCAAAACCGCCGTCACACAGCGTCAAATATTTTGATATATTTTTTATATATTTATGTTTAGTTTTTTTCTATTGTCATCTTGTAAAGCTCTCATCTTGATTTTTTCTTTCGTAACGATACTCTTTGGAATTATTTTTGGGATGTATTCGTTTGAGATCTATTAAATACTACAAAAGTAAAACATTTTTAACTATAAGAATAATCCACCAATTTTGAATTCATTGTAGAAAATTGTTTTGAATGATTTTGAGACAAAGAATGGTGGAAAATATTTTAAATTGTACGAAAAAATAAAACATTTTGAACTATTTTTTTTTATCCACCAATTATGAGCTCCTTATAGAAAATTGTTTTGAATGATTGACAAAATATGGTGGAGAAAATTTTAAACTGTACGAATTTAAGATCTGATGCTTACACAAATGATTAAGTACAATCATAATAATTCTACCCTCGGTAATAAGAAAGACGTATTTAGCAAAATGTAAATATAAAGAAAAATATTTTAAATTGAAAAACGGAAAAACACATGCTGTGATTTAGATATTCCATTTATCAAAATTCAATGAATGCATCAGTTTTTGTCTGGAATCTTCTCTTAATTTAGTATTATAACATTTTAGTTTTAACAGTATTTTATTTTTCCTCATTTCGGCAATATTTATAAATAACTCAATTTTGGAAAAAAATTAGATACGTCCTTTTACTATCAGGGGCAGAATTATACATCTTTTACAACTATTTTTATTATTATATAAATACGTAATATTATATATAGATTGTTTATGGACTAGAGTGAGTTTGTAAATAGGTTTTCAAAACGATACATTAGGCCGAGATAGTTAGGTAATATAAATATTATTCTGTTAAAAATACTGATATCAACAATTCTGATTTTGATTACTACACTAGAAACCTGTTTTACCCTCATTTGACGACATGGATATGGTAAGTTATGAAAGACGTAGACACGATTATGTTAATACAACCTTTACTGATTTAAAATCTTATTTTATAACTGTTCTTAAATTCATAAAAAATTAAATCGTTGTACTTAATAATAATAATGAAACAAATAACAACAAAAACTATTCAGGATCAGCTACGCAATAAAATATCGTAGAAGATCATACTCACAAAAAAATTTATAAATGTTCTTAAATTCATAAGAAATAAAATCGTTGTATTTAATAATAACGAAACAAATAACAACAAAAACGATTCAGGATCAGCTGCACAATAAAATACCGTAGAAGGTCATACTCACAAAAAGTTTATAACTGTTCTTAAATTCATAAGAAATAAAATCGTTGTATTTAATAATAAAGAAACAAATAACAACAAAAACGATTCAGAATTAGCTGCAGAATAAGATGCCGAAGAAGAAAATAATCACAAAATGGAGCTTATAGTGTCAGAGGGCAAAACAGGTGAACTAAAAATCTATATAGAATTTAAATAAGATGACAACTTGAATTATTTTTATGTCTTACATGAGGGTTTCCGAAAGCTCCACAACACTGGTGATGGTTCACATTCTTGGTGTGATGATGACCATGTGGATGAACGTTCGTTTGAGGCAATTGCTGCTTTTCCTTGTTAGAGAAATCTCTCGGAACCTGTTTGTGGACTGAACAAGTTTTGTTGTGTCCGGGAGCTATTCGCGCCTTGAATCTACCTACTTTACCAGGTTTGGGATGGTTTTGGTTTTGGTTTTCAACAGATTCTTGAGTGCATACGTGTGCTGCTTGGTTCATGTCGTTGTGGGCGTCTTGGTATTCGGTGTCGGTTTCTGAGAAAGGAAAGTCTTATTTTGAGATTTTTGAATTTAGGTTCGATTCAGACACTGGGTTTCAACACTTTCAACCAAGTGCTCTTTTTCAATATATTTTGTTCTTTCTAATTAGTTACATAAGTATTCATATTCCAGACTTAATTGTTTATTACTTTTGGATAAAATATTGAACCTTATAAAACAAGAAACTTGAAATTAAACTATATATTCTTTAGAAAATTTCATAACACTTTCTGTGCCAGGAGCATACAATAAATCGTTCGTTGAGTTGCTTACCTATTTCATCTCCACTGTGCTTGGCCGTGATTGAAGATGCAGTCTCCGGTCTGAGCGTAGAGTAAGAAGCTCTTACAGTCGGAGGAGCAGACCTCGTTGGAGAGATCCTCGCGACGCACTGTTGGATTAGCGTGAAGCACCCAAACGTTAGCCGTGGACTAGTTAACGATATCTAGAACATTTCAGCGGTCTGACAAATTGATCTCCAATTCGGTTGGGTAAGAGTCCTGAAGAATTTTTAGACCCACCACCAAATTCTTTGTGATCCACCACCGAAATGTTTCAGCTATTATTTCAAGCAGTTTCTTAGAAGCAATGTTTCAATATTGAAGCAAAAAATTTGTGTTCTTTTCCGTGCACATGCATACATGAGAAAAATATTAGTGTTGTTTGGTGGTTTTTGATCATCTTAGTTTTGTATTATTTCAGTTTGACTCACAGTGTCAATAATATTGTCAGTGTCTCGGTCTTTGGGTTGTGGCGCAGTCCCCACTCTGCAAGGGGACGTTGAACTGTAACTAAAGATTATCTTGATTTTATAAAGAGGCTGTCAGGAAAATACATCGGTTAGAATAATGAAAACCATCATTATAGTCAAGATAATGGAGAAAAAAAGTGATATTCTCACAGTGAATCAATCATATTTCAGTTCAGTTATGTAATCAATCCTAAATCGTCATATACCTTCTCCTACTCTGTGTGAAGTGAGGTGGCGTTTCAGACGTTTACTGACTAAACCCGAAAATAACGCAAAAGACAACTGAAGGAACATGGATTACTACAGTTGCGCTTTGCTTTCCAACGCCGTGGTATTTCCGTCGAACAATTCCGCAGCCAAAAGGTCCGTCTAATTCATCGTCATAGTCAATTCATTCGTCCTAAGCAATCCAACTGTCCGATATCGTGGAGTAAGTGCGCTATAAGACGAAGTGCGCACTGAGCGTACAGTGCGTATCGTCTTATAGCGCACTTACTACGTCTTTTAGCTGCAGGAGTCGCACCGTAACGTCAATTTCAAGGCGTTCGTGGAGCGAGTCCTGAACTCTTTTCTTCCCATATTGAAGGAAGATTTGGCCGCAAAGCGTGGTGATCTGTCGCTTCCATAGAACGGTGCCACGAAACAGCACGAAGTCAAAATACAATGTGAAGTATTTACAAACACAGTCTAAGTTTTATTTACTATATGCTAGTTTTCAAAGTATATCTGTGGGCCAAAAAGCCTAATAATAAATGATGTTATCATTATTTTATTATTATCTGCCCAGGCTAGGTGTACTACAGTTTTGGCTATAGCTTACATTTTGACACAATCGGTTTCGCTGAGAGGATATCACATTGTCGATATTCCTAAGATGTAATTATTGTGTATTCGCAATAAGAAAATAGTGACATCATCGTTCTTATACCCACATGTACTTCCGTTACCTACTTATGTCAATTAAAAAAAATGAATATCTCACCTATTCGTAAAAATAAAAGTGAAAATAAAACTTAATAATTTATTATATTTGAAAATAAAATGTTTGCTTTAATATGAATGGTTTAATTTTATGAATACGCTTTTACTTTCAAGTTTCTCTGATGAGTGATGAGTCACTATTTTCTTAAGTGGTCGTTGGAAATGATACAATTTATAAAATTTCTATACATTTTCAGCCAACCAATCTTCCTAGCATCTTTCGTTATGTTGTGGTCGTAATCCCAGTTTTTTACATGTAGTTAATGCCTATCTGTCCTTCACCACCCAGTAACTGGGTAACGCAGTACCTTCAGCAAGATTGGTGCCAGACTGACCTTGGCTAGCGTTGCTTAACTTTAGAAATCGACCCATGGCGCTGCTTATTATTCTAGGTATGTTTATAGTTACCATATTGACGAATTCAGGCTGTCTATTGTTGTAGCGGTCGCAGTTCTTAGAGGCTCAACAGATTCAGCGTCGGTCCACATTCCAGCTACACTTGTTGAATTAGATCTTGATTCTAGAAAATAATAAACGTAAATATAATTTTTATTTTCAAAACCTGTTTTATTGTTTAAATTTTTTACGAGTCGAAGCTTAGCCATATCACCGCTAGATGAATAAAATAAAAGAGAGATGGCGATCTCTTCTAACCTAACCTGTCCGAGTAGTGCTCCAATTCCTTTGATAATTGTAAAAAGCCTATTTATTTGGTGTACAATAAGTATTTTTTAGTAAAAATTGTCATTCTTCAGGCACAGGTTCTTGAACCTTGTGATTGCAATTGGCTTTTTATTTGAATATAGTTTTTAATTTTAGGCTTATATTTGTTCTTACAAGAGCAATACATAAGTTGAAGTGATAAATTCTAAGATCGGTGCTCCGAGTGCGAATTGTTTTTACGTTAATGTGATCGCAACGTTTACTGCTTTAGGCTCTCTGATTGGTTAAAAGCTTGGAGTGGGCTAATCGGAGCACTGAACGTCATAAACGTGTCGAAGGCACTCAGGCCACGACATATCGACTCCTTTCGATATCTTAAATCAATGACTTGATCTTTTATATCTTACCTCGTTCCCTCTCAGTCCTATTAGGAGAATTAGCAATACTCCTCCTGGCTACATCTTGGAAAGTGACAGGAGAATACATCCGTCTCTCTTCCCCCGGTGACGTCATTGTAGGTGCATTCGAAATTTGAGAAGTCCTCACCACCGTTGTACTCTGTACCGTTATTAAACTCCCTGATCCGTTCACTAAGGAGTTTGGACCAGAGTTAACGGCATTTGGAAGATGGTTATCAGCACTTTGGGTTCTTCCAGGGTTCTGTGTGTTCATTTGTTGAGCTGAATGTTCAGCGATACTGTCTCTGACGTCGGCAGCTCTTTCCCATTCCAGTTCTGTGCCCGGGGTCAGTTGTGGTGATATGACCTTTGTGAGTGATGGTCTGGATTCTCGACCTTCCAGCCAGTATGTTTTCATTGCACCTGCAACGGTTTGTTTTGGGTTATGAGAAACATTTATTTTATTTATTTTTTATTTTATTTATTGGCCTATCAACAATTGTTACACTATACATTCAGAATAATACAGCTTTTATATAAACCAAGTGTACAATATAAAACGATAGACACAGCATGCATTGCGCATTTTGAAGGAAAACTCTTTTACAAATTAATTTAAACTAGATGAGGCCGGTGTTTTCTAGCTATTTACCCTGAGAAGAAACACCAAAACCAACTCAGGGGTCAAAGCCTCTTATAACACACATGTAATGGTAAAATCATATGAGAACCATGCAGATTAGTGTCTGAGATGGTTTTTTGAGGAAAGAACCATACAGATTTCAATAGACCTATCCAGCCAGTGCAAGCATTTGTAAGTATTTATAAAGGGTGGACCAGACGGTGGCAAACTGGTGTTCCAACCAAGGTCACCTTGATTGGAGCGTGGTTTGTGTTGCGGCTACATAGATTTAAACCACGGAACAAGTTCGCAAATCAGTCACTGCGGTGGTTGTTGCCTCCTAACCAAGGGCATTGAAGGTCATGGTTGCAAACTGCTGTCTACACGGATTGAAACTAGCAAGGTCACCTCTGTTGAGACGTTGGTTTGCAACTATCTCGTCCACCTTTAAAGTTTAACTCAGGACTACTAAGGAGTTCAATTCTGCATTGTCAACAATAAAAGCTTAATATCCTTACCTTTCCCCTTAACCTGTATTTCGCCTCTCTCAGTCACCATGTACGAAGGTGATAGCAGTTCCTGTGTCGTCTGAGAGATGTGTATCCTCATGGCCTCTGAGGTAGACTCCATCCTCGAGGCGGTGTTCACCGAGTCCCCGAAGAGACAGTACCGAGGCATCTTGAGGCCGACGATGCCTGCCACCACAGCTCCTGAATGGACGCCCACTCTGATTGAAAGATGGGATCCTGAAAATAAAGGCAGGATTTGCTTAGTTATGGTATGTGAGTGAAAGTTTTTCTACCTCTACCTCTGGATATTTTGGGTTGATTTATTTTTAATATAAAAGTACGGAAATTCAGGTAATTTGCCGGAAAAAAAATGTTTATAATTTCATAATGCTTTTAAATAAAAAAGAAATACAAAAACTAGCCAAGTGCGAGTCCATCTCGCTCACGAAGGATTTCATACTCAAATCGATCAATAAATGCCGACCAAATAACGTTTCTTGTGGCTCCCGGAATACAAGATTTATTTATGATTTACCCTGTAATTTTTAACTTTATTTTAGTTTTATTATTTGTTATTATAGACGGATAGGCAGAAAGACGAACGGACGGACTGCGGACATCCGCAGGCTGTCCGTCCGTCTTCAACAAAATCATCAAGTCCGTCTTTCGGTTACGGAACACTGAAAAATAGTGCACTAGTGATATATCCGAGTAATGGTGTGAGAGTGCGTTGAGTATTTTCCTGAACGGTTTCTGAACACTAGAAGTTGGTATCGCCTTTTTTAGATTAAAAAACACTTTTGATTCTTCCTTGTTGATCTTTTGTTCTTCAGTTTTTTTTTTGTTACAAATCCAGATTTGTACATTTATCAATGAAAACATTCACTATAATATGTAAACCTAAATCATGAAGAGTTATAGAGCGGTTTACCTGTGCTAGGGTCTTTCAAGTCAGTGATGGCGTCCACCATATCGAGAGCCATGTCACACACCTTCTCAGCATGGTTGTCTTCCTTCTCCGGAGCCCCTGACACTACCATATAAGCGTCGCCTATTGTTTCTACCTGAAATCACCAGACAGATGTGTTAAATATTTTTTTTAGCTTAATAAATGAGGAAGCCTACATAGCCCGAAGAATCGCCAAACTTAAATGGCAGTAGGCAGGGCACATTGCTCGTAAAGATGGTTGGTGGGGTCGAAAGAATCTGGAATGGAGACCGTATATAATACTGGAAGACGCAGCGTTGGAAGGCCTCGGATTGATGACCTGGTAACCCCGCAGGAATCCAAAGGATGCGAGACGCACAGGACCAGTCGTCGCGTCGACACACAACGACCTATGGGAGAGGCATATGTCCACCAGTGAACGTCTTTCCACTGAGATGATAAATGATGAGTGGAACACTATCTGTGGGACATTGTGAAGATGTCTACACACCTAAGCAGCCGACCCACCGGCACAAACCTGGCGGGTTAGTGTCGGTGGCTTTAGAAGTTGTGAGGTGGACCATTTTTCCGGCGGCACGACTGTCGCGGCATTACTTTTTGACATATCTATGCAGTGTACGGTATGCAGTGTACATTTGCCAAGTGCTTGGAGAGTGTGCGCATGTCTTTCGTATTATTTAGTTCCGTAATGTTTTAGTCAGTAAAAAACAGTGACTCGTCAGTATTCTTTAAAAGCAAGCGGCCAACTGAAGAGCGGCTCTGGGCGTGCCGCCGCGCGCCGGGCAGCACGCTCGGGCGCAAGCCGCCGCATCGTGAAAAATGTCAGGCTGCCGGTCTTGCCCGCCGGGTTTATGCCGCCGGACCGGTTTAGGTGTGTAGACGCCTTGGGAGAGCTTAGAGATCGAGAGATCTTATGATGTAATGATAACCTTCATTCAATAGGAGGTAAGTTACAGCATAAACAAGTTAACTATACATACCTTATACACCCGGTTCCTCTCAGTCAGTGTATCAAAGATGGAGTACATGGCGTTGAGCATGGAGACCACCTCCATTGGAGTGATGCGGGAACAGATCTCCGTGAAGGTCACCACGTCGGAGAACAGGATTGATACGCTGTCGAACATCTGTGCGTGAAGGAGAGATGCATGGTTTATTAATACGCGGTAGATAAACAGGAACAGAAGTATACAAGATTTAAAAAAAGTAAAAAACTAAAACCGGACTACGACAAATAGCTAAAAAAGTATGAAACAAGATTTTTGAGATACTGAAATAAACAAGGTTACTAAAGAACCAAGAACAAAACAAAAAGAAAAGCCGTAGTCACACGTTATATAGGTAAGTATATACACACTTTTTAATAAAATGGAAGATATTTGCGCAAGTTTCTGCACACACGTTTCAGTATACTTGTGGAAGTCTTAACTTGAGCAAGTATACTGTAACGTGTGTGGCTACACTAAGAAGAAACACCGAAACAAACTCAGGGGGTCAAAGTCTTTTTTCACATGAGAACCATGCAGATTTGTCGAAGATGTAGGTAGTCAGAAATTAATTTCGTGCATGCGTAAATTAATTCGAGTTATAAAAAATGTACTCTTTTTAATTTTATCTTTACAAATCGATAGTGTTTCATGTACCTAATCGACCCTCCACGGGATTAAAACGATCAAAATTTTGCCGTGTATGCAGATGTACGATGTTATAAATCCCGATACAGCTGTAGGGCTTTAATCAAGATTGAACCACTTAGAAGTTTAGTCCAAGTAGATATAAGTACTGAACCAATAATAGCTAGCTAACGCTGAGACCACAGCCACTACTTAGTAAAACAAAGTTCAAGACTTTTAAGCCTTATCCCTTAGAATGAGTAAACCTCAAAATCATTAGAACAAACTAAATTTATCGTTCATCTCATCGGGGAGCCCGTCGGCACGGATTGGTGTTTGAATGGGATGTAGCTAGAGAAACAGCGGAGAAGGGTGGGCAGCAAGCGAGATCGGTTTTTTGAACCGTTACGCGTTGGTTATTTTGATTTTTCGAGATGAATTCCGTTTTTCGGGTCATTTGTTTGGGGTTATGAGAACTGGCTGGCGTATTAATAGAACTATACAGTCCAATACTACTCATACTATAATATAATATACTAGCCGCTAGCAAGGGGCTTTGCCCTCGTGAAATCGGTTTCTCCATACAAAGGGGAATTAAACTTTAGCACACATATTTTTTCCTTTCGCCAAAAGTGAAACCTAGGCCATTTCTTAAACGACTATATGAGAAATTAACAGCAAAAAGAATTATATCTACCAACCGTAACCAAACGAAGTTAGAGACTATTTAGTCCATTGCTTTAAGTTTTTTATCACGCTTTTTTTTTAGTGTGTACCTACGCATTAACATGGGCGTCGCCAAGGGGGGCGGGGGGGCTACTGCCCCCCCCCCCCCCCCCCCTTGAGGCTTGCTTTACAGCTTCAGAGCCTAGTTTAGGCACCAGTCTCCCACAATATAATGCCCATACTATATGTTACCGTAGATATAAATAAGGCTAGCAATTAGGAGTTGTATTGTGGAGAAAAAAGACTTTTATTAATATTGAAAAATAAATAATTATTATTACCTATACTTCCCATAACCCCTCCCCTTGATTATCGACTGACGACGCCCTTGCGCATTAAATAGTGTCAATCGCTATCGCAATATTAACGCGTATCTTTTCTAATCGTGTAATATACTTATTTTTAACCGACTTCGAAAACGAGGAGGTCTATATTCGGCTGTATGTGTTTTTTTTTATTTATGATCACCGATATCTCCGTCGACTGTGGACGATATTGAAAAAAAAAATGTTTTAATGGAAAGATCCCGAATTGGTCCCATAGAAATATTGCTTTAATCTGATGATGAACTTCGAAGATATAGAACGGAACTATTCAAAAAATCATAGCAGAACAACCGTCATACGAACAATTCGACATAGACAATCCAACATTGATTTCGTCGCTGTGGCCAGCGCTGCGCTCAAGGCTGTTTTCATAGACAATAGCACTGCTGGGCTCTAAGAAAACTCTCCTCCTAACAATATTAGCTGTTTCTAGGAGTCTTTCGCTTCCTGAATCGAGCCCTGATTAATCACGAAATCTGAGAAATTATAACACCTACAAACTTAAAACTTGGCAGGGAGGTTCCTGATAGGGTGTAGACATCCGCCAAGAAAGGATTTTACGAAACTTCAACCCTAAGGGGGTCTCAGCCTGCTAGCTGCAGGCAGGCAGGGTCGAAGCCAGCTGGGGTCATGGGTCAGCTTCCGAAAGGAATACCTGGCCCCGGCACTATAGGCAACGAAGGAACGGGGTAGGTTTTTAGTCAGTAAGAGTCTGACACTACTTCCCGCTCCGCCCAAGAGCGGGATTTGTCATTGGATGATTTTACTTATCATAAAAAAAAAACCCTAAGGGGATAAAACGGGTAGAGAAATCGACTTTCACGCGGGCAAAACCGCTAGCAGACGCTAGTATCCCATATGTCGACAGCCTCACGATTCGAGACAAGATTTCTCTTCTTCTTTCGTAATTTTCATGAGGTATAGTTTACAATCATTACACGCCTCTCGATTCGGTCACCAACATTTGATATATCAGCCCTATTGGCCACAATATTCCTGTCAGTATTGTAGGACCGATTCTATTATAATGTGATATGGCCATTATCGAGAACTGGGTCGGGCACATATTTCCACGCGAGACTGTGTCAGAGCTGATGGACAATGCTGGCTAACCTTTAGCTAGACGAGAACGGATTGATTCTCCCGAACAGTGACATGTCCGAGGGATGTCAACTATGTCGTCCACCGCAATAGATAAATCTTAGGATAAGTTCGTAAGGGCTACATAAATTTTGAAAGGCAGACCTGATAAATGTTTTTTTTTGCGAATAGATTTTTAAAACACTTTTACACGTCAATGTTTTTTTTCCGTCAGTATAATCTAGATGAGGCCGTTTGTTCCTAGCTGACTACCCAGAGAAAAAACACCGAAACAAATTCAGGGGTACATTTAGATAGTCTGTTTAATGTTCTCTGAATGTACTCGTGGCATGAGGAGTGGGTTCTAAACGTTACTTATTGATTTAAGAATCACAGCGTATGCTGAATTAGATGCCTTTTTAGCCTCACACAGACTATAATTTTAATTTTTATGTGTATTTTTGATTTTTATACGCGTGATGAACGAATAAACGTTTCCTAGGAAACGCGATTACAGAGGAACTAGTCACAGGGGCCTTTTTTTTTGTCTCCGAAATAATATTGTGCTTGACTGAGAAATCACCTGATGGTAAGCAGTGATGCGAGCGTTTATGATGAGCTAAAGTAGTTTATTAAGAGCCTATTCGCTTTAGTCTTGAAGACACCTTAATTACGTATAATCGGACGGGAAGAGTGCAGCAGGCAAATTGATTTCATAAAGTGATCTAACATTGATTCTTGATTGGCATCATATAGTACACACGATCCAAGTCCAAGATGTTATGCCTATTTATTTCAAGTCACCAAGCTACGAATATCCAATTGTGACAGATATAAAAATACGAGTAGGTACACTGTTCAATTTTTGTCGTTTTAATCTCGTGGAGGATCGATTCGGTACATGAAACGAAACACTTTCGGTTTATAAAGATAAAAAAAACCTACTTTTTTTCTAAAACTTTCTTTAAGTTAACGAGAGACCTTGTAGGGAGTTGCCGGTCGTTGCGTACTAACTACCTACAGTTCATTGACCTCGATCAGCAGACGTTTACTTAAAGAAATCAATTTTGTTTATGCGTAAATTAATTCGAGTTAAAAAAAGTGCTTTATTTTTCATTTTTATCTTTACAAATCTATTGGGTTTTATGTACCGAATCGACCCCCCGCGGGATTAAAACTACCAAAATTTTACGGTGTATACCTAAGTTAAAAGTAAGATCTTTTCTACCGATACTAGTACGAATTTGTTATTCTGATAGCGCACAAGGAAAATTCGTGAAGCGTGACTTATCAATATGGTAGACAAGCATTGAGTTAGTAATATGATTTATATTTTATCATACATTGATCGACAGAATAACAATGGGGAAATAACGTATTTTGAGAAAAATAGCGGAAGATTCCAGAAAAAAATTTGCTCAATTTATATTATTCTTAAAACTTTTTCTATTATAATTCAAGGAAACTTACCTACTCTTTTCCATAAAATTATAATAAACATAACATGGAAAAGAGTACTTTTCCATTAATTACATTAGAAAAAGTATATAAAAAATGGCTGGTACTTTCCCATTTTTATTGCCATTTTTTTTTGTATACGTATAATGATTACTACCGCGACGTTGTCTACATGTATTTTTTTTTATTAATAGTTACATAAACAGAATAAAATGTAGCCAATGTCTGTCTCTAGGTCCTAGGCTACCAACCTCTGTCATCCATCTGTTTAAATAAAAGTCAAAATCCTGACTCATCAAAGCCCAACTCAATCTCTTGGAATTGGAACGCTGAAATTTTGCACAGGGTTCCTTTTAGGATTTTTATATAGAACAAGAAAGGATTTTCCAAAATTGACCCCCTAAGGGAGTGAAAGGGGGGCAAAGTTTGTATGGAGAAACCTATTTTCATGCGGGCGTAGTGGCTTCCAGAAGCTAGTCTTTCGCAAAGATTGATACAGTAGTAACTGTGAAGCCCCAAGAGGACACCGGTGTCCGTCACCTATTATCTTTCTATTGTGTCTCTAATTACGGTATTCAAAAGGTTAAGGCGATACTAAAAGCCAGCGGCCTTTAGCGAAAGAGTCCAGGAGTTAGCGTCACTCCCCGCGCATTAAGATTGATTGCCCCCTCATTTATTAAACACAATACCAATAAAAACCGTGTAGGTATCAAAAGATTGGTAATTAGATTATCTTTTAATTTATGAAAGTTTCATAAAAAAAATATACTCAATGGTTTTTGACCGATCTTCGCTTTTTTGTCTGTTAGATATAACTTTGAAAATAAATCACAGCAAGTTTTATGAAAAAATATGTAAATATTCGTACATCAAATTATTACGCAAATAGTTTAGTTGAACATATATTTTTTCCAAACATACGGATTAGCCGTTTAGACGTGATGTTGGATTTAAAGTCATCAACAATCATATATCTGCCCCTTAAGCATAAATACTAACATACAGACTAAGCTACATTTGAAGTTATAACTATAATGTGTCTAAGCAGGAAGCAGGTATGAATACACATCAAGAACCACCGAAACATTTATTGTCTTAGCTACTAGACTTCTATAAGCATTTTCAAATCCGATACCGATAATGTAAAATAAAATCTTCTTTGCTATCGCAGTTTGCATTTTAAATGAGATTTCTTTATGCAAACATATATTTTTTTATTGTTCGTTGAACGACTGCAAATCCCAAAGGACTCAGAGCTTTACTGGAAATGATCCCAGTCCGGATTAAGAGGTCGATTGCCTCTTGCTTTGCTATTAAGCCTCGGATCTTCCATATTAGTTTAGTGTTTGCTCAAGGGAATTTGAACATATCTTTGATGCTTGAAGATTGTCCAGTTTTATGAAAGATGAAACACAAAGATTTAGTTGAGATGACTTGTAAAAGTAAAGGATCTGATTAGGACAGACAGCTACACAGACCACAAAGTCATCTCACTTTGTTGTCTGTCTGGCTGTCTGTTAAGACCCTTTATTTCAGGAACGCGTGAAGGTATCGAGTTGAAATTTAAACCATATACTCAGGTCTGCAATCCCTAGAAGCTGTAAAAAATCAAACTTCTAAGTATGTCGCAAAAACGTAAGATGCATATTTCGCCGACTCAAAGGAATCAAAATGCATAGGGTATTTCCCGTTGACCTATAATCCTGAAATTTGGTATGGAGCAAGGCATAGCACTAGTACCTATAGGAAAAGAACTGAAAACCGTAAATTTGTATTTACTTCACAAAAAAAAAACTTGGTTGGTTCATAGCCTAGTAGCCATAGTTCCAGCGTGTACATTGATTTTTGTATTATCATTTTTATATTCTATCTTTATGTGAAGTCATGTTATTTCGACAAGCACAGGCCTAAATTATAGCTCACCTCGCACGTGTCTATAGGGTTCTCCCCATTCCTCAGTCGGTCAGCAACTTGCTTCGGTATCATCTGGTACAGCAGCTCGTCGGTCCTCTTCATCTCCTCGTCCAACTTCCTCATCGATTCTTCTAGCTTTTTACTCTTCTGTTGTTCCTGGTCTAAAGCTAGCTTCAACTCTACTGATTGCTGCGTTCCTGCTAACATTAGGTCTCTGAAATAATAGAAAAAATGTTCAAAAATTTGTGAAGAAGTTTTAGATCAAAGGACAGCTTGTCAAAGCCGGAAATTTGAAATGTATGCCACAGGATAATATTTCTAGGATACAATACGTGAAATATAAGTTGAACCGCGGTAAAAATTTTTGGGTCTCAATTGAGGTGCGGGGCTGCGCGCTACCATAGCAACAGGTACAACTTATTTGCCGCGAATTATACTACATCTGTGTGCTACTCACTTCATTCAAGCCTTTGAGGCAAACATCCGAACATACAGATCTTCACTGTTATCTTAATATTTCTATGTTCGTTATAGACTTGGGAATCTTTCAACCGATGAAAGGCAATAATGTGAAGATAGTTTTGTGTAGATCAAAATAATGCATTAAAAAAACCAAAAGAATGTTTTTATCGCTTAGGTGCATAATGTAATGTAACTTTTGCGAATTTCATTAACAGTCTAAAGCACAAATGATAATAATTTAGGTACCTGCTAAAATCATGCATCGATAGATCGTTGATGTAAAGCCCAGTTGACACTAGAGCAGCCAGGTCGGGCATCACAGGAGTGCCCAGGTACATCATCATCCGCCAATTGTCCATGTAGATCATTTGACCTGGATATTAACGAAAACTATAATTGATTGTTAGGTAGTAGTAGAGAGAGATTCTTAACTAGGGACTAAGGACCTTGCCAAAGGGGAATGAAACTTTCGCCATACAAACGTTGGCATATATTTGTTTTCTTTTCGCCGTAAGTGAAATTTAAGCCATTTCATATAGGACTGTATATCATTAGCAAAAAGAATTATGTCTACCAACGGTAACCAAACGAAGTTAGAAACTATTTAGTACTTACATTCTAGTTCTTTATCATCACGCGTTATTTTTTTTTTTTGGTTTCGGTTTTTATAATTCGTTTATCACTTATTTTTTTATTAGTTTTAGTGATGAAAATCTGTGTGTGAAAAAATATAACAGTAATATTAGTAATAACCAACATAACCTATTTTATCAAAAGAAACTTCAAAATATTGCGTATAACACAAGCAACGCTTCTATACGTATCTTCGTTCGGTTACGGTTTAAGGACCTGATTTTTTTGCTATTGATTTCTCGTATTGTCCTCTAACATTTATATGTAGCCTAGGTTTCATTTATGGCGAAAAGAAAAAAGTAAATCATGCCAAAAGTTTACATTGGCTTTTCTAAGACACGGCATCGTTAACGTGAAACGGTGGAGTGCCTGACTTCAGTACGTTGCAACGTCGTGCGGTTTGTCAGTTCTAGAACTACGGTAGCCCTTTCAGAAATTCCCCGTGGCTCAAGAAATCGCCCGCGTAGAAAACCACGCTCTGTCGATGACTTGAGCTCGGTCCTTATCGAACGGCTAGATGGCAAGATATCCATTGCTCGCCATCCGCAAGCCCGCGTCTAAGGTGGCCTCATACATGTATGGTTGCACAGTAAAGTCAGGCGTCGCGCCATTTCACGTTAACAAAGTCGCACGGTGGTATTGTGTTGTGGCTAGGCTCGGTGATAGAGGTAATAGAAATATATGTATAAGGAAAACGATAGTAGTGATTGAAGATTAAAACCATATTTAACATTAGTGAAAAACAGAAGATGTACGATTTCTAATGGTGAGGAAGAAGAAATCAAATCTTTATCTTTATAGTAGGTAACAAAAGTAACGTATTTTAACAAGACTCTGATAGCTATTTTATTTTAGATATGTATACTTAAATCTTGTGAAAGTATCTTAGGTACTTAGTGCTTCGTGGATTGGCCAAAGCTCTCACGTGTAGAATGTACAAATAATTGTCGAAAAAGGAGACCAAAAATAGATTTCAAAAAACATTAAAAGTTTTCTTCAATCAACAAAAATCTTGAGAAAAGTAACTCATAAAGTGACATAATAGAGGTGCTTTCTAAACATTGAAAGAAGTCTTTAGAAGGCTATAGTGAGTATATTTGGTAAAGATTCAAAATTGTTTAGTGCGCAACTCATACAGGTTTTGTATTTACAGGATCACATTGAAAACTAAAGGTGCTATATCTCGTATATTGGCGCCGATTAAGGCCATGTTTACGGATAACACGGCCCGCTGCTGCAATGTACCAATGCCCAACGCGCCGCGCAACGCACCACGTCTCCGTAAACACGGCCTCACTCGTACATCAACTAAACTTATTTTAAACTATAGCTCTCTTTTACTAATTGTTACAGCTAGAAAGAGATAGAATTAATTTAATTCCAGTCAAATAAAAAAATGCATCACGTATGCATTTTTTTTGTATTCTACGAGTACAAATCGCTACGCTAAAATCAGCAGTACCACCCGCCACTCTTTTTCGCTCGCGCACCGCGAAACTTTGCGTTGCAAATACCATAGCTTTATTAAATGGATCTTCCAGTAGCCAGTATCTTCTTTATCGTTTATTTAAAATAGAGTAATATCTTCTTAATAACAAATAAGCATAAGCTTATAATGATTCATGGCAGAGAAACGTCTATTCTCACTTAAAAACCTCGAAAAACTGGTTATCCCTCATATCCCTGTAGGATACGATACTAAACGCTAAAATTTGCGTTGCGGCGACGCGAAAAATAGCGGCGCGGCGCCGCTACGCGATTATGTATTTCATCCCTTAATCTTTACGTTTCGAAATCATGTCTAAAATTGTACGGTAAACGAAATACAGACTAATTTGACCGGGAGTAAAATTCTTGATATCTTTTTTCATACGTAACTATTGTAAGAGAGAGCGAATATTTAAAATAAGTTTAGTTAGTGCATAAGAGAATCGGCGCCATTATTTAGTGCCCAGGCTACATTGGTTGCAGGCAAATTTGGAGCTTTTCAATCTTCTCTACCTTTAAGATGTAAATTAATATGGTCAGGCAAAGGTCTTCCATCATACGCAAAGCGCTTCTTTGGTTGCATGCCTGGAAAATTTCAGCTCGTTTATCATCATCGTTTATATTTAATTTATTTAGTTCATAGGTCACTAATCGGATTATTTTTAGTTTAAACGAAACCTGAATATATATGTAGTTTTTCAGGATCAGTAACCGAATCGAATCCAATTCAATTACACCATGTAACATTTTTTCCCAAAATTCTTTGAAAAAGGTCACAAGTTGGACACCACCGAGATGAAGTAAAATACAGGTCATAGCGGACATTGGGAGCCAGCGCACAGCTGATGCCGGAGCAAAACAACCCCTCAGTCGTCCGAATGGCCCGGTGACCATGTGTTTGGGTTGACTACCAGGTAACACAACAGGCTTATAACTTTGTGATTTTTAACCGACTTCGAAAAGGAGGAGGCTCTATGTTACAGTTATGAAATTTTGTATATAGATTCTTTGCATAAAAATACTAGACCTGTATTTCAGGTTTTTTTTACTAACGACTTATTAGTGAATAAGACTATTAACGACTTATAAGAGAATAAGTCGTAAGTGTGCCATAAAAAAAAAAAATTGTTGAAAGTCGCGGAAATCCGATAGATGCGTGACGCACAGGACCGGTCGTTATGGCGATACTTAGGGGAGGCCTATGTCCTGCAGTGGACGTCTTTCGGCTGAAATGATGATGATGATTTGCTTCTAGTGTTTGTTCCGCTTTTATCAGTTTCGTAGCCCAGATATTCCTTGAAAAGTTATCATCATCTTCCTAGCCTTTTCCTAGTGTTAAGGTCGGCTTTCAATCAAAAGGAGGCGGTTGAATACCAGTATTTTACGTGGAGTGACTGACTATTAGACCAACATAACCCGCTAACTGGGCTACATGGTACTCCTTGGATAGACTCATGATCAGACTTTTTTACGTCTGACTGCCTGTAACGACTGTCAGTACCTTCCAGGATAAGGCATTCACTGTTCAGGCCGCTCGTCTATGGAATGCATTGCCTGTGACAATCAAGCGTGCGCAAACACTGCCTGTGTTTAAAAGGCTTGTGAAGGAGCATTACTTGACACTGTGACTTTGCTTTCGATGTATCATTTATTCTCTTGCCTGTATATTTTTTGTATGTATGTATAAATGTATCTATTTTAGTATTAAGTACCTATATAGTTTTTGTTTGCTTTTATATTTGCACCAAGTGCAACCCCATTTTGTGGCAATTTCTATCCATACTAGGTGGTCTGAAAGAAATCGCCGACTGCGATAAGGCCGCCGATTGTATGTTTTCTTTTTATAAGGTTTCCTTTTTATAATATATATGGTAATCTTGGTGCACAATAAAGTGTAAATAAATAAATAAATAAAGATCTACGACTGACAGCCGGGACCAACGGCTTTAAGACACGGGGTGTCACTACGTAATGTCCTAGATAAACTTAGAAAAGCTTAGATTTAATCAAAACAGCGGAAGATAGGTGACTCGCCTCTAGTAGACCGCTGAAATCAGATCCGTCGCCTAATTCCGGCTAACGTGATTTCGCTCGCACGACAGAGCCGGCTCTTATCTCTGTCCTTGTCTATCAGTGACTGTAGGTTTGCGACTTTAATGACACTGATCATAGATGATTATGCGATGTTAACGCGTTACGTGTCGTCCCTTATAATATAACATTTTAGAAAAGTAAAGTAGTGTTTTGAGAAAGTCACATTGGTACTTAAACAGTGAAAAACAGTAAAGTGAGAGAGTTTTTTGTTTGTTTTAACGCGTCAATCTCTGGAAGTACCGGTCAGACGTTAGAGTGCGCTGGAGTATATGCATGCACACTTAAACTTTTGCCTTTATACCTAGATTGAGTCGTTAAACTTAGCAATCGGTGGCGTCCACGTGAAATGAGAAATTGCGGTTTTCATAGAAAGTAAGAAAGAAAACTAATTTCAGTTTCCCTGCTAGTGAATGAAAATGCGGACTAGGATTGCCTGTATGAATAAATATAATACCTAATTACTCAAATGCTCTTTAGAAAATATGACAGCAATTTAGTAATTTTGACAAAAAGTATTATATGATATTCCATAATCTTTAAATATAAAAGCGAAATACCACTCACTGATTAATCACGAAATCTCAGAAACTATAACCTAAACAAACTTAAAATTTGGCTGGTATTTTCCTTATAGGGTGTAGACGTCCACTACTATTTTTACAAAACTAACCCCTATTGGGGTAAAACGGGGCTTGAAAGTTTGTATGGAGAAACTGACTTTCAAGTAAGCGAAGCCCCTGGTAAAAGCTAGTTAATTATAATTATCATGCAGCTATTGCTGTTAGAATGTCTCACTTGTTTGAAACCCAAGTGAAAATAGGTAATGTTTATACTTATTTCTAAACAGCGACTTCGTAGGTTTTTGAATTATAGGATTGTAGGGAAAAACTATCTTATGTGTTATTCCAAGACATGGTCAAAATGTGTTCTGCCGTTTCAGCGTAGAGGAGTCACAAACATACGCACACATATTTACAAACTTTCTCCTTAATATATCATTGTGATTTCCTAAATAACGGTAAGGTTGCACTCGAAATGAATGCAGAAAATAAATAATAATAATAATGATTAATTATCCCTAATAAATGTTCTATTCGCAAGTCGGGGTCGTTACCACTCGGCCACCACTGCTCATTGTAGGTCGCGGGTTCAAACCCAGCCAGGCGCATTACTTTGTGTAATTTAATTTATCACCACTGCTCTCAAAACGGTGAAGGAAAACATCGTGAGGAAACCGGCATGTCCTAGAACCAAAAATTCGAAGACATGTGACATCCACCAAACCGCACTGAGCCCGCGTGGTGGATTACGGCCCATTCCCTCTCCTAGAGAGGAGGCCTGAGTCCCAGCAGTGGGAACATTAAAAGGCTGATGATGATGATGATGAATATTATATTGATCAATAACTTTACCTACCCATCATCCCATTAGTTCGTAGAATACTTAGTTACCCACAAGGGCTTTCCTCACTCCCCAGTGTTTGGAACCAGATTACGGTGAATACTAAAACTGAGACCTCATAAATAATGATTAGGTACTATTTGCTAAGCAAAATATCTTAAATCCTTTCAAATGAAATTGAATTTACTGACATACAGCATAAAGTCGAAAGTTCCTCTAGCAAAACTTAAGTCTTTCAAAACAGTTCAGGAGTTTAGTTGTCACTAGAGATACCGTTGTTTTAGAGAGCGACTAATTTTGTCTTGTAGTTGATGTACGACGTCAATTTTCATTTGTTTCAGAAACTGTAAGTTTTCTTGTGAAGAGAAAACTAAATTAGGATAAGGTCGTGAACTTATGCTTTTCTATTATCTAGGTAGATTATATTGTACCTGTTTCTTTATTCTATAAACAGGACCAACGACCTGTAGTTAGAAATAATAAGTAAGGATATGATCCCACTAGAATTGTCAAAGTTTAGTGGTAGTGGCCTAGTGGGTAGAGCACATTGCTTGTAGAACAGATGGCCGTTAGGATCGAAAGGTTCCGGAGTGGCGACCGCGTACCGAAAGATGCAGCGTTGGAAGCTAGGCCTCCTACTAGGTGGACCGATGAGCTATGGTTCCATTCTCTAAGAAAACGCAGCGCTGCCTCATTGACGAACACCCAAATAGGATACATTGGATTGTCAAAAGAGATTTGACAAGATATGGCAATATTAAAGATCGCTTTGAGAAAAATAATTTTCCCTTGTCTTCAGTTTCTGATTTTATAATTTAATTCATTATTCACCAAGATTACGCCGGCGTCCGCACACCTATTGTCTTTCTATTGTGTCTCTAATTACGCGATTCAAAAGGTTAACGCGTATAAATACTCGTATATATTTTTTAATTTGTTTTGTATCTACAAAAGTTAGTTTTTTTTTTAACACCTAGTAGTCATCAGGAAACCGAGACTCCGGCAGGGAATTACATTCCTTAGCTGTACCAGAGAATAAGTAATATGGTATACCTATTTTTTTTTTTTAACGTAGGTAAAATCATCCAATGACAAATCCCGCCCTTGGGTGGGGCGGGAAATAGTGTCAGACTTTTACTGACTAAAAACCTACCTTTCCATTTCTTGCCTTTATCCTGGGCCCCGTGGTGACAGTCTCACATATGGTATACCTATCTACGCACTATTTTCTGAATAGACCGCAAAAATTATGGGAAAGTTTTCCTAAACTTTCACACGCTTGGCAATTTCAAAAATTAGTACTTTAACTATTTCTGAAAATTAACTAAAATGTGACTTGAAATCTCTGAACTCCTATTTCTCAATGACAGGCTATCGAAGTGAATTCAATTAAGAATCTGTGACACCGATTGATGTGGGTTCGGGTCCGGTTTGTTCGACTGTCAGATCGGAATCTTAGTAACAATTTGATGAGTATGGGGCAGTAGTTTTCAGGTCAGTCTCTTTATGTAGGTCATGTTTTGATGGTGATATTGTTCTCTTTTAGACTTAAACCACCGTAGTTCAAAACTAGACCTAAAACAGTTCCGGGACTATTACTAGGTTTAATTGGTATTGAACTTAGTAGTAGTAACTGAATTACATTTAGATCGCGTTTTGGAATAAGGCGCAAAGGTACTCATGCAACACGTGGTTTTTGCAATTTTCTCAAGCCCTCTTTCAATATTTTCTTATTGAATGACCACTGAAATGTAGACAAGTACCGTACCTTTCATTATTGATAAAAAATGGCAAAAAAGAAAAAATGCCTATTTTCTGTTACCTACGCAATTTTATAAAAGTATTTCATTGGGTATCTATTACGTAGCAAAATACCTCACTCCAAGTCCAAAGGGGTATCTATTTTGCCAATTTATCAGCGATTCGTATCGCAAATATTTTCCATCATTATTGCGTGGGAGAATTTGCCCTTTCTGCCGTCTTTAAGTTGAAGCCCAAGGGCGTTTCTATTAAAAGTAAGTATTAACGATATATGGCCCCAGGCTACAGGGGCTCCGATGGGTTTAAAAATTCGTAACCCACAACTTTAAATTCTCTTACTGATAAGCCCGGAATTAATGAATTATTATAATGACTAATATATTATCATAATTAATATGTTCCAATTTTACCCATAGCTCGCTCTGATTGTTTTAGCTTCTTGAAATAAGATGACAATAAAATTTTATCCTTAATAAAATCTTGGCCTTATCGCCGTATCTACAGGGGCCGTATCTACATTGGCCACAAATACTAAACGTCGCTACAATTATTTCGCGAGTCCGACTCGCACTTGCCTGACTTTTTTCCTTTTGAGGTAAGGAACCCTAAAAGTAGAGCCACAAGTGGCTGTCACGCGCTTTAGCTACCTTTTGTGGCCGTTTCTAGGTTTTCATGAGGGCAGTTGTGGATGCCGTACGTGGCCTGTGTGTGGGGACCCTTAGTCCAGAATATTCTAATAAACGAGCTCAGTTTCAAGCACGACTTCTTAACCTATGCTGTAGAGATAATCTGGCCAAATGGGGTTTCCTTGACCCATCGCAAATGCAGTGCCAATGTGCCCCTTCACAGGATATGCGTCACCTCCTTTCCTGTCCAGCGTGCACTACCACCTGCACCTTCAATGATTTATACGAGGCCAACGACAGAGTTGTCCAGGTGGCTAAACATTGGTCTGACTAAATCTGAGTCAGATTGACTCTAAAAGAAGAAGAACCTATGCAGTTAATCTGGCCATCTCATTTGTGGCCTATCACGACTCCGTTTAGGCAAACACTTCAAACATGGAATTCTGGACCCGTCTAGAACTAGCAATGTCATTGCTAAATTCACAAGTGACATTTGGCGGGTTTTCATTTTTAATGCTACACGACTGATTCGTGTAAAAAAAACCTCTTTATTGTTCTGTCTAAACAGTATTTTTCTTCTATCAAAAGATTCTAAGATTGTTAAATGAAAATACCGCTGTGTCCCTTGTTTTCTATATTATATATTTAATTCAACTCTGTGTAGGTTGTGGACCTTTCTTCTTTTTTTTTTTTTCGGTTTTATGTATTTGTAATGACGTGATAAATATCTTAGATAATTTTGATGTTTTTTTTCAAATATGTATAAAAATATAATAATTATAACAAAATCATGCAGATCTTGATAGGTAATATAAACAAATCCTATCTTTATCCTCTAGTATTTATTTTCTATTCTATTCTATCTTCAGTATATTATTTTTAATATTTCTACAATGGCAACGTCAGCGTATGTGAAATGCTAAATATTAAGATTTTGTATGTACCATATACACAGAAATAAATGCATTATTATTTATATTATTAATAATAAGACCGTTTTTGGTATATTGTCTATGAAACTTTTGATCGAATTCTAAGCTAAGTACCTTTAAGCCTAAGATTCTTGTCAGTGGTCGCTTCAGTCTCGTCAGACAGACGCACCAGTTCGTTGCGTTTGTCGGGCGCCTTCTCATGCATCACGGCCTCAACTGTCACCAGCTCGAAGATGTTGTTCGTGCGGTTCAGGATCTGTAGTATACAACAGTATTAGACTTGAAATCATAGAAATATAAAAAAAACTTTCATATATCTATGCTTGAAATAGATTAGGTTCTTATTTCTGCTACCAAACAAAAATGCGGACGGGTTTCGGTTGGAAAAACAATCCACTTGTAAATATATCTATCCTAGTCTACAAGTAAAAAAATACCAGTTTAAAAATTCGTCCTGTACACGTAGGCATGGTATCTATTTATGGTAGGTAGGTACTACCGCGCTGCATGCGAACAGTGGCCAGAATTCAGATGTATCAATGACTAAACCTAGCCCTTGACCCAACTGCTTAACGAAGGCCATCTATGTTGGTTGAGCCTCATGACTCTTAGGATGTTTTTAATATCGTGCGGATTTCATAACACCATGCGTAACCTCCGCAAATGTTCTTTTCATACAAGTATTTATTGTTATTCGTGCAATACGCACGCGCGACGCGTTTTTTTGCCTTTAGAAATTTTCTGCATGCGGATCAAATCCGCATGATATTAAAGACACCGACTGACACGATCGCTAAGTTCACAACTCTGTAGCCGCGTGTCTCTGTGGTGGTAGCTTGAGTTGTTTTGTAACAAGGCATTAAGTAAACCTAAAGAAAAGGTTTTGGGCCTACTACATGCAAAAGCTTCACCACAGTTTTACGCACGGTATGCCGTGAACAAACTGGTCTGCGCAGGCAAAAAAGCTGTTGAAACTTGTGCGTGGGGCAGGCCAGTATATTACTGGCCACCTTAACTTACACCTTAACTTTTTCAGCAACTGTGCAGTTAGCATAATCTGCTTTGAATTTAAAATTTGAAAAATAATAAAAATAATTACACAACTATAGACATAAGGTAAGGTATGCATCACAAAATACAATATGATGGAATAAAAAAGTGCTTCAGCCCAGCAGAGGTTAACAACAACTAGTAAATTCACAAATGCTAACTAACAAACTTTTCGTTAAATATTCTCTGCTGTAACATTGCAATGCAGATGTCTACAGGCGTCGGAAGCTCTTACTATCAGGCGGGATGGTCTACTCAAGATGTTATTGGGGTTTCTGCCGTATCAATGACACGGGGCTCCCGTGCTACAGAGGCCGCGACGTAAGCAAAAATTCGCAACATGTTATCCACAACTGTCTCGTAGGGTAGGTTAACCAAGCATTTGTTAATAAAAAGCAACTTTTTTTACGGGGCCTTGTGGGGCTTTTGATACAGGGCTTCTCTGGGACTAGCTACGCAACTGGGTTCCCACGTTACTGTCGTGCGTCACCAAAGTTTACTAACGCAGATATTTATGACCTGAATGCCGTCATAAGAAAGTGATTACCATCCATGATGAACAGAGTGCGTGGAAGCGTCAACAACATTCTAAGGACCTTAGTGATATTGCATGTTGCGCCTTTTTGGCGTACCCTTCCCTTAAACCACACCACTTAAAACTATGTTACTAAAAGGTGTAAACCTTTTAGTAACATAGTTTTAAGTGGTGTGATTATGTTTTTCTCCATGTGTGATTACTAACATAATACCTAATTATGGGCTAAAGTCTGAAATTAA
Organism: Leucania comma; assembly: GCA_958295575.1. Lineage (NCBI taxonomy): Eukaryota > Metazoa > Arthropoda > Insecta > Lepidoptera > Noctuidae > Leucania > Leucania comma. Next base: position 8,014,666 of record OY282483.1, read on the forward strand.
TTATTTTATACACGGCTGGGCAAAGGTCTCCCTCCATGCCTTCTAGTATTCTCGGCTCTGAGCCACTTCCTGCCAATTCCCAAGGAAGGCATTCAAGTCGTCCCGCCATCTCGTTCTTGGTCTGCCGCTAACCCATCGTGCGATTTCTGGGCACCAACTCTGAGTTTTACAGACCCATCGCTAAGTGGGACAGTTTAAGCTAGATATAACAATAATTATTTATTTTATCACTATTTTAGGCCAGACTTACTCAATCGAATCAATTAAGTTTATTTGTGCACATATGTACTTTAGGTGTTACAAAAATATAAGTGCCTCCGTGTTCTGTCACAGTAAGTGGCATACAAATATTAGTAAAATATAAGTTGGTATGTTTGATATTATAGCTTATTGAAAAAATATTGGGTAAGTAGGTACACGCATTATGTTGAAGTTATTATTGTTAAGACCCTGCAAGAGCCTGATATTTTTTGTTAGCAACGAGCGACAATACAACCTGTTCTTGTTTAGTTTTAAGTAGGTTCTATTCTATTCTATTCACATTGACTAGAACCTCGACCCTAACCACGATAATATAGAACACATTTAATACGAAGTAATCTCATATTTCACCTGTTCTATTAGACAAAAATCGGATTAACAACGAATATTTACATAAGTAGGCCAATTTAAAAAAAAGAATATTTCTGAACAGTCTACTAAATATTTTTTCATATCTGTGAATCTATTGCTTAAATGGTAACATTGCGCATTTTTGGATGAGTAAATTAAAAGTATAAATGGTACTCAATGATGGGTGACCAAAAGTATCTAAAGCGAACAGTTTCGTGCGTTCCTCATACAGGCTTTTCCATCGATGGGACTGCGATGATATCGCCTACATTAAATTTCAATTTGCTTCCCAATAAAATAAAAGAAATGCGACATGAAAACACTTACAGTTTGAAACTTGAAGGCTATGAGCGGCCGCACCAAGTCGAACCAATTTGTAATTTTCTTGCCTACTAAGTCCGGTAATATTACCATCAATGAATTACCAATACTTCTTACTACCATATCTGACCTGAAATAAAAATAAATCCGTTCTAATTTCACAAAGAACAATAAATTAGCACTTTTAATAGGTAACTTAAATTCTACGCGTGCATTTCGCGCCATTTTTTATTTAAGGTTTTTTTTTCTTGTCTATGGTTTGGATATGAAACAAAATGTCTTTGACATAATAGGTAAGTAATCCAAAGAGGTCGAAAATAAATTAATGAAAAATAATAATTACCCAAACACGATACAAAAGGGGAATATTTCAAATAACACGGACGCACTGATTGGCAGATGTTTTTCTTCTCTGGTCATTGCTAAAGAAGCTAGTGTGAAAGCCCTGTTATCGAATGTTAATTGAAAAGTTACGTGAACTGTATCGAATAGTAACTCTTCCCGTAATAACTCTATTCGCATCTCTTTGTGATAAAAATGACGGGCTACCTGAAAGAAAAAAATTTTTCAAGTTTAATTTCTGCAGATTAGCACCATCTAGTGGCGACATTGTTTAACTAGCAAGTCGTGCAGTTGTTACATATGTATGTTCGAAAGATGGCGCTATAGTCATCCAGTTGTGAATGGTGTTAATAATATTATTATTAATAATTGGGATTATCATTAAAGTTTTAATTAGTCTTTACAAAACTAATAAAAATGTATTATAAATGAAATATTGTTTTTTAGGTGTTACTGATTTTAAAAGAATGTTAACGACTATTTGAGCTAAGTTGCGTATCGGGGGCGTAGCTCAGATGGTAGAGCGCTCGCTTAGCATGCGAGAGGTACCGGGATCGATACCCGGCGCCTCCAAGATACTTTTTGTGTTTTATTTTAACTTCATTATTATCTAAAGTTTACAAAAAAATTACTCACTTCTCTTATCTGTCCCATAGCATAATAAACAAATCCTCTTCTTTTAGACCTATAATGTAACGTCAATCCTTGTCTTGTCTCATTTTCACAAATAAAACTGGGGGCCCGCATTCTGGGGTAACTGAATTTCAAGTACTCGTGCAGGTTGTCTAATCCGTTGAGGAAATCTCTCATGTGCCTCCCAAGGACTGATAAAACTCTGTCATAGCCATATTGTGAGACGAATCCTACGAAATATACTCCCATTTGGTCCATGAATTCACGTTCTGTTATACCTAGTACCTGGAAAGAAAAAAATGCCTTAGGTAAAATTATAATAAATATGATTAAGATTACTTAATAACTAAGGGCCCACGCAGACCGGGATGGCATGATAAAGAATTTTCGTGCCGCCTTCGTGATACTATTCCGGTCTGTCTGTGTAGTCCCTAGAAAAATATTTAAATTATGAACATTATACTAACGTAGTTTTAGTTTCGCTCATTAACAAATCTAAGAACATTGAAATTCTGAATTAAATGTTTTTTTTTTAATTTATTTATTTAACAACTGTACCTAATTTTTTTACTTATTACAACAACACATTGTAAATAAAAAAAAAAATACCTATACATTTTACGAATTCTTGTTATATTTTTGAAACCTATAAAAAAAGGAATAGCAGTAACAATACCAGAAAATAAGATATCCACTTATTTACTTCTATTACCTCAAATCCTCCCCAAATTATGTGCCTATAACTATTTTTATTAGCTAAATGTGGTTAGTGAATGTAATCCATAATTTCGACTAAGCTGTCATCGGGGATGTAACTCAGTGGTAGAGTGTCTGCTTCGCATGCTGAAAGTCCTGGGTTCAAATCCCAGCATCTCCAAAGTTTCTTTTCGTTTTTTTTTTTTAATTAATTATTTTATTTGCTGAAGTTTTGTTTGGTATTTTATTTATGTCAATAATTTATTTTATTTGCTTAAGTTTCGATTGGTATTATAAAAGGTCACTTAAATAAAAACATTCCTTCCATCGATAAGTAGGTATCTAAAAAAATGCTTTAATAAAATATATTATTTTATTACTTTTTTATTTATTTAATAACAAAAAATCTAACAAAAGCCAATGTTTTGGGAAAAAATAAAATAAAAATAATCGTGGCCCATGAGGGGATCGAACCCGCGACCTTCGCGTTATTAGCACGACGCTCTAACCAACTGAGCTAATGGGCCAATGAGGTAGTAAGTGAAATAGCAGAGTCCTATCTATAAATTCAGTACAATAACACATTCAGGGTGCTCTTGGGGCCATGGCGTTGTAGCGCGTCAGGAATGCTCGCGGACGCATGTGTTGATGGGTTCGCCGCGATCATGCGGAAGCGTTGTACTTCCATGTTGGCGCGCCTGCGGTCCGCCTCCAATGGCATCCTGAGTGTGTTTTCTGACCGGTGGGATTCTCCGCTCTTACGAAAGTGGATAAGCGTCCAGACACGCTTATCCATATTAACTGAGGAACCGTTGAACTGTTCGTACAATGGTTCATTAGTTGTTTATTATTATTATTTAATAGGTACTAACATTAGGTTAAGTTGTACTACTACTAACATATGGATGTTTATCTGAAATATGTTTTCTTAATTAAAAAAAAAAAAAATGAATTTGTATTAATGACCTTTTTCATACATTTATTATTATTTAAGCGCGTTGTGTAGTCTATAATCGACCATCACGCGAACGAAGTCACGCAAAAGTCGCTGGAAAAAATTAGTGATATAATTTATTATTCTAGTTTAAAGGTTTTGTAAATAAAACATCGATTGAGGGAGAGGCAATCTTCAAACCCCAGCTGTCGTGCTATTCTCTAAGAGAACAGTCTTGAGCGCAGCGCTGGCCGCAGCGACGAAATCTAAATAGGTGTATTGGATTAACAATTTAATGTATAAGTTTATTAGGTTAACAATCCATTGTACATATTTGGATCGTCGCTGCTCAAGGCTGTTTTCTTAGAGAATAGCCCGCCTGGAGGAGGATGTAGGAGACCCCAAATCTTTTCCTTTTTTCCAGTCTGTCCAAAGGTTGTCTGGTAGAAATTGCCCTGTGCAATAAGACCGCCTATTGTACACTTTTTTTTTTTTTAAATATTTATCCTATAATAAGTTAAGGTGTGCAATAAAGAAATAAATAAATCATCTAATGACTTCTCCCGCTCTTGGGCGGAGTGGAAGGGGGTGTTTTCCTTTCAGAAGCGAACACATGGCCCCAGTAGGCTTAGACCCTGCTGGGCCCCTACGGTTTTGCTGACATCACCTTGAGACGCGCGTGGAACATTACGCTCGGTCGACGACTTGAGCTCGGTCCGAACGGTTACCGGGCGACGAGCTAGCCATTGCTCTCCGTGGAAGAACACAGGTTGCGTTTTATCCAGTAGATTGTAGTCACACGAGGGATGTCTGTTTTCCCACCCCATCAAAAAAGAGATGAGGCTGTGTATAATAAAAGCGAAATACTAATCACTGATTAAACACAAATTATATTTTTTTTAAGGTTGGAAACAAATGATTTCTCCCGCTCCGGGATCATGTCAGACTTTTACTGACTAAAAAAAACCCCTAAGAGGGTAAAAAGGGGTTTGGAAGTTTGTATGGAGAAACCGCAACATGACGCACAACGCTGTCAAATTGTCATATAATATATTGGGGGTCAAGTTGTGGGACACTGAAGAATTTTGCAGCGTCACGTAGATTGAGCGTTCGGCGTCAAGTTGGGGGAAATTTTCTCACCTGACGTATCAGAGATTTTACTGGACATTCTTTTGTCTTTGCGGTTGAGCATTATCAGGCGCGGTCGCAGTTTACAATTATAATATGTCGACAAAATTAGACTTTATTGCACAATGCAAGTCTTTTATTTTAAGTAAAAAAAAAGTAAAAATTCATTTATTTTCCACGTTAATGTGATACAGTAAAGACTAGTAAAATAAATGGAGTGGACTGGAGCCTAAACTAGGGCAGCCTGTATTTCAGGACTCCAGGTCTTCCTCCCGCGGCGAGTGAGTTCATCACAATTACATTAGTGGATGTAATGTAAAAAATATAAATGTGTCTATATTGTGAGTGCGTGTGCGTGTTGTGCATGTGTTATGGTATGTATGTGCATGTGTATGTGTGTGTATGTGTGTGAGAGTTGGGTTGCGCGCATCTGTGTTTGTGGGAGTATATATGATTTATGCTTGTTTATGCATGAGTGTGCTTTGACTGCTCTTGAGTTACAATAAAATGAACAAATCTTTATTTAGAAACTATAAGTAGAGATTCTGTGTCATCATAATTTAAATTTAGGAGATGTTTTTGTACAATATGCTTACATTCATGCGAAACTTTTGGGAATATGTTCAAAAGGGAGTTAAGTTTATTGTACAAATATGGAGCAAGGAAACATGAGTGTCTCCTGAAGAAAGCAGTGTTGTGATTTGTTGTCTTGCATATTCTGTTATTTCTTCGTGCAGGGTAAGTTAACTTAGCATCGTAGGTTAGTTCTTTATGCTTGCGAAGTGTAGTGTGAAGAATAAATAGTTGTCTCACTGTCAAAATATTGCAGTCCTTATATAAGGTCATTGTGGGATAGCAAAAGGGTGTTCTGGGCATTACTTTGAGTAATGACCTTTGTGCACGTTCTACTTTTATGATTTTTGTCTTGCAAGTCCCACCCCATATCGTAATACAATAAGTCAGGATTGATTGAACCAAGGCAAAGTAAATCGTTTTTAATATTTTTAGTTTGAGTACGTTTCTGAGTTTTTTGAAAAGCCATATATATCATTTTACGCGTACGTGCAGACAGAATATCTAGTTGCACTTGCCATGAAAGAGTATCGTCTATTTGAGTGCCGAGATATCTAATATTGGTAGTTCTCACTAGTGGTACACAGGAGCATGATAATGACTCGATATTGTTACAGTTGTGTGCTTTTAAAGTGAAGTTATTGGGTTGTGTAGTTTTATTTATCGAAAAAGTTACATATTTTGTTTTGTTAACATTTAATGTAAGGAGGTTTTTATTTAACCATAGTGATGTCTGATGAAGTCCTTTTTCAGCAAGGTATCGTGCCTCAGCCCAGGAGTCTCCCCGAAATATGAGCGCAGTATCATCTGCGTATGAGAATATTTTTCCTTTTAATTGTTGATATTGGCAGAGCTCATTGATATATATCAGGAAGAGACCCGGGCCAAGCACACTTCCCTGTGGAACTCCACAGGTGATGGGGAGGGAGCAGCTAACATAGTCGCCTATCTTCACAGATTGGTACCTATTTGTGAGAAAATCTTTCATAAGAAGCAGAGGGAGACCGCGTATGCCAATCGCTTCGAGCTTTGCCAGGTGTTTGTTTAAGTGGGAAGACATCCAATGACTTCTCCTGCTCTTGGGTGGATTGTGAAGGCGTGGCAGACTTTTACGGACTTAAACTCTTGTATTCCTTTTTCGCTTTCATTCCAGGGTCCGGCGTTTTCTTTCACACAACCCATAGGCCTTGGGGCGCACGTGTAACAATACTTGCCTTCGACGACTCGAGCTCGGTTCGCACGGTTACCGGACGGTCGGGCAGCACGCAAGCCCGAGTATGTATCCTTGGGTGTTTTTTTTTTGGTGGTGGTTAAAATCATCGAATGACATCTCCCGCTCCGCCCAAGGGCGGGAAGTAGTGTCAGACTCTTACTGACTAAAAACCCACCCCGTTCCTTCGTGGCCTTAGATACCAGGGCCGGGCTTTCCTTTCGGAAGCAAACCTTTGGCCATGTATTCTTGGGTCAATCTTCAACTGTCACGCGGACGAAGCCTCTGGCAGCAGCTACTCTATATGTTTTCTTTCTTTCCTGGGATTGACTGACTTTGACAATTGTTGTGAATGGTTTAATTGAAATTAAAACTTTGAGTTTGAGTTTAATGTGCTGTCAAACTTTAATTTAATTAAATGTTTGAAAAGAATTTTATTGGGGAAGAAGTTTGAGTTCGCAATTTAGAGTTTGTGTTTGTTTACAAGTACATTTATAATTTGGCTCTAAATAACACAGAATAAATGATTAATTAGTAGCTTCTGCAAGCGGCTTCGCCCACGTCCTCGTGAAAGTCGATTTACTCCTCTATTTGTTACGTGCGGGAATCGAACCCGCGACACGTAGCGTAGTTACCAAACGCTCAATCACTGCGCCAGCCACTCCAACAAATGCTTTTGGGAAGCAATTAAAAAAAAATATACATGCCGAACCTCCTCCTTTTCGAAGCCGGTAAAAATATCAATATAACCGTGAAGAATAAGAACAAGATACACCGTTTAATTTTGATCGTTTTAATTCATATACATCGTTAAATTTTGGTCGTTTTAATCCCGCGGAAGGTCGATTCGGTACATGAAACACTATCGATTTTTACAGATAAAAATGAAAAATAAAGTACCTTTTTTTCAAATTCGAATTAATTCACGCATGTACGAAATTAATTTCTTTAAGTAAATGTCAGCTGAGCGAGGTCAATGAACTGTAGGTAGTTAGTAAACAACGATCGACAACTACCTACAAGGTCATTGACTCGTAGACAAGAAATTAATTTCGTACATGCGCATATTAACTCGAGTTTTAGAAAAAAGTACTTTATTTTTTCTTTACAAATCGATAGTTTTTCATGTACCGAATCGACTCTCCACGGGATTAAAATGACTAAAATTATCGGTGTATAAATAAGAATTTCTGTTTTAATCCCGTAGAGGGTTGACCTGTGGAGGGTTGACCTGGTACATGAAACACGATCGATTTGTAAAGATAAAATTAACGTCAGCTAAGCGTGTCCAATGACCTTAAGGTAGTAGTTAATACTCAACGACCGACAACTGTCTACAGATCATTGAACTCGCTCAGCTGATCTTTACTTAAAGAAATTAATTTCGTACATATTAATTTTATCTTCACAAATCGGTAGTGTTTCATGTACCGGATCGACCCTCCACGTGATTAAAACGATCAAAGTTTAACGGTGTATAGCATTTAATAAACCATTCCTCGATATTAAAAACTACATCACGAAATAACTACTCTGACACAATTCTCTGCCATTTTATACCACTGTTCACACTTCAGGGCCATTAAACCAGTGTACAACGTTCTTGGTCACAGGCGGAATGTCTTAGCTGAATAAATGGACCGCCCAGTGGCTAGGAGTGACATATAATTGAAAATAAATGTACCGCCCGTTCCTTGAGGAATGTGGCCGAGAAATCTGAGAAATAAAACTATTATTCGCGGAATTTGTGAGTGTGCCTTTTTTGATAAATGATTCACGATTTTTATTTTAACTGTTAGGGTCTTGAATTGGACTTTAATAAAAGGCAGTTGACTGTAAAACCACAACTAAAACTGACAAACGTGAGTATATCCAAAGAAATTGTACAGAAATATAAATGACTAGCTGTGCCCGCAACTTCGTTCACGTGAACGACGAAACTTATCAATGAGTTTTTTGTGTTAAGTGCTATTTGTTTAGAACGTTATCTATCGAGCATACCGGTATTAATACTTCTGTCCCTTTGTGACTAATTACAATAGAAACGGGTGACGTAACCTACGACAAACTTATTATTTGCGGTTGGTACAGTAATCGGGTCTAGGGATCGAACCGCAAAATTAAGTTTGTTTTTGTTGTATATACTTTTCCGGAATAAAAAGTACCCAGTGTGGTGCCCAGGATATTAAAGAATAATTATAACAAGTTTCATCGTAATCGAACCGGTAGTTTTTGCGTGATGCCTGAACAAACGACAGACAGACAGACAAAAAATTTTTAAATCACATTTTTGAGTTCGGTTTCGGTCTAGTAACACTTGTCATTTCGTTGTCATTTATTTCATTGTCATTTATTTTTTTAATATTTTCAATGTACAGAATTTTTACTTCTACAGATTAATTATTATAAGTATAGATAAGGCGTGTGTCGTCGGTTGTTCTCGTTAGTGAATTTCAGTATAATACTTATACGAGTATTTGAAAGTACTCTGCTAGTGAAGTGTGGTCTGTGGGTCCATGAACCCGCTTGGAACCGCGCCCCGTCGCCCGCACAGCAGCTCGAATAATTGGCGAAGTTAGCCGGCGGCGCCCTTAGCATTTTGAAAGCAGTTGTGGCCTAAAGGGTTAATGAGTTACATTACATTGTGTAATTTATTACAGTACTCAAAAAGGTGAGAGACATGTTCTGGAACCAAAAATTCGAAGGCATGTAAAATCCACCAATCCGCACTGGGTCTGCTAGAGAGGAGGCCTGAATTGAATCCCTGCATTAGTGGGAATATTGTAAGGCTTATAATGCTGAGTTATTCTACTTAACTTTTTAAGTACCATGCAGTAAAGGTTTCGCAGAAATGCGACTTTATCAATTCATGTAGACTATTTTTTGTTTGACTGATGCTTTACTGACTATAGCACCAAACTCGGGTCAATAGCAGTATAATTGACGGGGCCCGCTAAGTCTGAAGCCTGCCAGGCTGGCACGGATACTACAGGAGGAAACGGGTTTTTTTTTTTTTTATGGTAGGTAAAATCATCCAATGACAAATCCCGCCCTTGGGCGGAGCGGGAAGTAGTGTCAGACTCTTACTGACTAAAAACCTACCCCGTTCCTTCGTGGCCTATATTGCCGGGGCTGAGCCTTCCTCTCAGAAAACGGCCCTTGACCCCAGCAGGCTTTGACCCTGCCTGCACAGGAGGAAACGGGTGGATTTTAGTCAGTAAAAATCACTCCCTCTCGCTCCAGAGTAGTATAAATTATTTGATTTTATCCATCTAAAAAAAAAAAAGAATTGTACTACAAACATCATATCTATTTAAAATAAAAGAGTCTCGCTTAGTTTTCTGCCCCAGTTGCAGTTGACATAAACCTCTAGCCACACCCTTAACGACAGCTATTATTAAATGAGGTCGAACGAACCTTAACTACTAATATCTTCTCCACTAACCAAGTAACCATATAGATCAAAGAGCCATAATTTAAAAATAAACCAATGAAATACATAAATATTAATAAATTAGTCAACACCATACGAAATACTGAGAAGATTTATTTTTAACTTTTCAAATGATCTAGTGATTCTTGAGATTTTTTGCGATTGATTCAACTTTTCTAGCGGCCATGTTGGAATTATGACGTAACTGTATAATGCGATCAAGGTCGCGGAATCATTGACATTGTAAATGTTTATTTTGGTGTGGCTCGCATTACATTGTGATGTAAGATATTTTTATCATTCAAAATTCAAAATTAGTCTGACGTAGGTGGTATTTTTTGTTCAAGAGTAGAAGTGCAATATCTGTCCTTGGTCAAAAAGTGACACTGATAATGTAAGTAAATATTTATGTAGGCTAAATAATTCTGTCTACCTAGGCCGAGTTACATCAATTAGAATAATCTGTTTGTATAATCATTTGAGGATGACAGAGAAATAATAAAAATAATAATAATAAAACGCCAAAAAAAGAAAAAAAAAAACCGATGATGCTTGAACATAAAATGCTTTGATTCAAGCATTGTCCATGGAATTTCTTACACGTTTTTCCCCATAAAAATCTACGCTTTGGAATGTACAAATAGCTACGCCTTTTACTTTTTTTACCGACTTTGACAATTCAAAAATGCCTATAGGTAAATGGTTTAAGAGGGTTGTTTCCGGTCTGTTATCGACAATATCATCATGGTTGGAAAGCTTATTGTTTCAACATCCAATGCAATGTTTGATAAAGAGGCAACTGAAAAAAGAGAGATAGCGCCTGAACGCTTTTTATAAAAATATTTTTCGCCATTCAGACTCTCGATTTAAATGTTCCATTACTATTTTTTTTTAATTTATAAGGAGGTTTTTTTTTTGGAGGTACATATATTATGTAGTACCAATAGGAACCTAGATAATATAATCACAAGATGATTCCAAAATATCTAGAGAAAGATGTGTAATAACTTCATAATCACGTAAGTGCAGTTACGGAAAGTATCATGAGTTGGGCACTCTTAATTGAAATAAATAATAATAATTACATAATGTAATATTATAGAAGGTACGTATTTATTTTCCCAAATAAATGAACAGCAATATGTACATATAAATATGGTGGTGCGGTAAGTAATTACATAAAGAAAGTTTAAACAAACTAGGCAAAACCTGTATTTTGGTTATCAGTGCAATTCCCCTCGAAATACTCGTCAATGCTTTGAGTAATTTTTTTGGTCCTAATGTTGATCTATGTCATGCTTACCTCTTGTGCTTTCTTCGCAAGCCGTGTGATAAGATTCTCCGGATACACCTGGTGGACGGAGAAGGAGGGCTGTTCCACACCCGCCTGTCTCCGAATGTCCTCCCACCGCTCCTCGCCGTAGGTCTGACGGATGTACTCCGCCATGTTCTCGAGGAGGAGCCCGTACATCTTGGAGCCTGGAACCAAAATGAAAATGTTGAGCTTTCATTTGTTTTTTATTTTATAATATTAAAGCAGTAGTGGCCGAGTCGTAACGGCCCTGACTTACGAGTACTCAGCCAGGCGCATTACTTTGTGCAATTTATTTCATCACCACTGCTCTCAGAACGGTGAAGGAAAACGTTCACCGTTCTGAGAGCAGTGCGTTCCAATCCCGTGGTAGTTCTTGCACTTTATATTCAAGCAATTGAATATAAAGTGCACGAACTCGCCTCTTAAGCGGTAGGGACAAGATCTGGTTTTCGAGAAAGTATAATGAAAAAGATTTAACTGGAGATATACCAGTGTAACAGAAAATATATTAGCTGAGCAAGGATCAGTTTCATCTGAGTGTCTTGTATAAAATGATCAATAATTCCGAGTTACAAATTCACCGAGGGAGAATCCCAAGAGAAAATTCTGAACCAGTAGTCAGAATCTCATTCAAAAAGTAGGTAATTGGAAAACTGATCTAACTGGAGCATCGTTGAAGAATTGGGGACATTTGGGACCACTATCTTTTGCAGATCTTACCAATTTATGACAGGATGTAACTCCAGCATTATTCACGTTAAAATTGCCTTATTTCCACTTCAGGATATTAAAGATATCCTTCGGATAAAAAGTTTAATTCCAAATGTCTAGACCAGTGGTTTCCAAACTTTTTAGGGTTCTGTACCTAAGTTGGCAAAAAATATTATTATATTTATATTATATTATATACGTGTCTGTATATCTCAGAACCCCGAGGTCCTGGACCTTTGGAAGGCGTACGAGGAGCCGAAAACAACACGCAGAGGCCCTTTAGATACTTTTAATGGAACGTGATGCCAACCGACGATTATCCCTGTACCCGCAATGCTAGTGCATCCAAGGACAACCACCGGTTGGTGAAAACTATTGTGACATATGGAAAAAAAGACAATAAGGCTATAGTTTTTGGAGTCTTAAGTGGATTGGTTACTAAAAACTATGTTAAAACTATGGCCCCTGTTTAAACAATGTTATTAATATCCATCGGTAAAAAGGCAGCTTGTGAATTGCACACTCAATAAATGGGCCCCCAAAAACGGCCGCTAGCACGAAGTGACGTAGCAACAAGAGGGGGAACATATCCTGAGGTGCTTGAGGAGTCGAGAGGTGTACCACGGCTATCAGGCAATCCAGCGGATTGGATTGTTGGATGGATTATACATCCTTCTCTCGAGCACGTTTGCTCTTACGAATCTCCACTCAAGCTTATTAGTCTTATATTATATATTATTAGAAATCCTTGAGGATTGTTTTGTTGTCCGTCTGTCAGTCTGGATCTGAAGGTTCCACGATCCTTTCGGACGGATCAAGTGATCTAAATAGACGAATAGACACTTTTCTCTGAAACGCGTTTTTTTCAGGTATAAGGCTGAAAAAAAATCAAATACTCAGGTCTAAGACATTCAGTAGCAGTGAAAAAAATCTAACTTCTAAGTCACTGCAATCTAAAGATCAGGCTGTTTATGCTCCATTTAGGCGCATATGTTGACACTCACTACTAATTAGGAAATCAAAACTTATATCAATGAATTCCAAAACGCGAGTTAAATGTACTCGTAGTTTCGGGACTTTTACTAGGTTTGATACCACTATAAAAAACGTTATTTTAAATTGAAGTTTCTCTCTCTCTGAACTATCTACAGTAGTAAAGTTAGACCGCCGAAACCTCTAGTTTAACTATGGTAACAACTTCGATACTAATATATTTGTGGTCCCTGCTAATTACAAAGTCCAGAAAAAAATGAAGTATGTTAATAAAAAAGAGCTTAAATACATCCTAAATTGAAAACTTTATCAAACCTTTATATTCTTTAACCACTAAAAACAGTTCGTATCAAAACTTTTCAATTCAAAAGCTTGCTACTGTATACACTTCGTGGACCATATTTTACCTCTTGCGGACAACAGGTTTGAAATCACTGGTCTAGACCGAATGAATTTTAGTTACATATTATTTGCATTTATGGAGGACATTAGAGTTTTATGGCCGATTTACTTACAACACAATGTTATGTGTAGGACATAACATATTACTTAGTGGTTTTTCTCTTTGTATCAGCAAAAGAGACTCCTGTATCTCTTTTTGGAGTTTGGGTCCGAAAATATGGTCTATTACGTGATTAAAACGTAGGTACTGTCCTAACTTGTTTCTGGCGTGATTAATAACACCTCCTGTTCTATGTGAAGCGAGAGGGAAAATTATGTAATAACATCTTCCGCCCTTGGGCGGAGCGAGAGGGTGTGTCAGACTTATACTGACTGAGTCAGACAAAGCGCGTATACACTATGAATATCTGGCGCGCTCGAGTATTTCTATGTGACTATTTTTTTTTACTCTTTTGAAAGCTCGTACACGCTCTCCCAGTCTCCCACCCACTAAATGAAAACTGGCTGTTGTTGGCGACTGGCTGGCAGTGCGCTCTTTTTATTACTCTATACTCTTTTAATTTTACGACAAAATGTTTATTGGAATGTTATTAGCTTGTTTGTCTTGGTTACGTTTTTTGGTTGATGTCTGCTTTGTTCTATTTAAATTATTATTTTATACTACATTTTAATAAGCTCTTGCGTGTTTTTATCATTTGCCATCGACTTTTTCGTTCTTCACAATCCAAAAGGTCCCCCATCATGACGCTTTAGTAACTGCAAATTTACTCAATAAAATACTACTCAAAAAAATAATAAACTCTGATAGACAAATCGAAATTATCATAAAAAAACTTCGTAGCGTTTATCTAGCATGGCCCATTGTGTACTACTACTACCACTAATAGCCATTATCGCTAGCCGAGTGCGTAGTTCCTATTGCAAAAATGTTCCTAGCATCCCTAGTGGCCGCCATGTTGCTACCGGTGACCTGTATTGATTTTGCGAAAACTGTGAGGTTTATTTTTCTTTTTGTAAGAAACCATTGGAAAAAGTACCTACAACTATTTTGAGAAAGAAAAAATTGTACTTGAAAGTGGGCTTCGTTACCCAAAAAGTGACTGGCATACACTGGGAATGCCACTATTGCGGCGACAAGGATTCGACATTCTATGAGGAGAAGGCGTCAGAGGCGTCACGGCGCGCGGCGTCCGCATTTCCCACCTGACGCAGGTTCTCACGGACACGCTTGTTCCGGATGGTTCCTGTATCTGATTCGGTGGGAAGAAACACCCAGGTGCCACCAGTGTGCAGATCGCACGGAGAAGGCGGTAGACCTTTTGGTAGAGGTCTGCCCCGCTTGGGTAGATTATCGCTGTGTCCTTGTAGAATCAATCGGTGGCGGCGACATTTCGCGTCCAGCCATGGTTGTCTTTCTTCTGCGAAGTAGAAACCATGGGGCGGAAAAAGCCTCAAGCCTCGGGTTTGGCTGGAGACGCCCTAGACGTCAGCAGCATGATTCCTAGCTTACTATTCGTATACGGCGAGCAATCGGGTAAGGACTAAGCGGGTCCATGGCATGGCGTTTACCGTGGCCCTTGGACTAAAGGCCAACTGAAGAAACACTGTGAGTTTTAGTCAGCAAAAATCTACACGTTGGCTTGCTTGCTGCGTTCTTCCCAACCGAATATAATTTTGATAAACTTTAGAGTGAATAAACTCTTAATAAACTAGTGAGCTTCACTATCAACGATTGCATCACTACTTACCATCAGATGGGATCGCAGTCAAGCACTAGTTTATATAAATAATAAAAAAATGCCCTCTTGTTCCTCCACCTAGAGCGGGAGAAGTCAGTTGACGATTACTTCTTTCACCTGTTCAGTGACTACTCCCGTTAAAAAAAATCAGGCATAAGTATACAACATATGGAAATAATAAAGGAACCTTCAACTAACTAAACACAATCTAAAATGCGCCGATAACTTTGTACTTTTTTTTAAAATATTTATAAACTAGTGCTTGACTGCAATCCCGCCTGATGGTAAGCAGTGATTCAATCGTTGATGGTGAAGCGCACTAGTTTATTAAGAGCCTATTCACTCCAGCCTTGAAGACACCTAAATTATAATCGGACGGGAAGACTGCAGCAGGCAAATTGTTCCACAGTCCTTCGATGTACGCGGTTCATACCGCGTAACATCGAAGGTCTGTGGCAAAACGCATTCAGGAAAAGATGTACCTACCTCTACCTAGGTATAAATAGTGCCGCCGATATATATTATCTTAACATGATGGAAAAAGGGAAAATAATAAAAATATGCTATGAACAAGTATTTATTAGTCCTTTATTTACTGTAAGCTGTTTGTTTGTTTTGTACATTGAAATAAAAATCTTGACCTTGAGAATTGTTGACAAAAATCTTGGGATGTCTATAAAATATCTAACGGTATTACGGTAAGCTAAAATAGACTAGACAAGACATTAATTTATATATAGGGTGACTGGTAAATAGTGAACGATATTTAAACACATGATTGTAGTCATGATAACAAACAACGTTTATTATGGGACCAACCATGAAATCGCGAAAAAAAAAACAGCCAATTTCAGTACATTTTGACCAGTAACTTAAGTGTAATGACCAGCAGATTCTTTTTGCGATTTTAGGTTTTTTCCCATAGTAAAATTGGTTTTTATCATGACTACAATCACGTGTTTAAGTATCAGTCACTAATTACCAGTCACCCTATACAGTATGTATTCGAAATATGGGTAATAAATGAAATCACGAGCAATACTCGTCCACAGAAGCATAAATAAATTGATTATTAAATTAAAAATCAAAAAATTAACGAACTTAAATTTTCAAACAAAATAAATATCAAATAAATTCAGTAAAAGTCAAACACTCAAGGCGGGTTTCTGAATTGAGTATTTTGAGTTAAGAACGTCTCAAACCATACTTAAATGCCAAATTTTGACAGTTTTGGAGGGTAAAGTAGAGTTTGAGTAATTCTCAACTTCAAATGCTTAAATCAGAAATCGGGGGTTAGTGTTTAGAATATGTAGGTACAATACCTACTTACCTTGAGTACAGAATGGCAACCGTTTAAATGCAGACGAGACGGTGCGACGCGGCGCGGTTCGGGGCGGCGTTTTTATTGTAATTTCACAATATTTACTTAAAATTAAAACTCAATTTTTTGTCTAAACTATTGGACTGATTTCGTTAATTTTCCGCATATCGTTAGTAAACGCTAAAACACGCATTTGATTTTATTTATTGCCCATGTGTCATATACATACTGTATAAAAGCGAAATACCACTCACTGATTAATCACGAAATCTCAGAAAACACTTACAAACTTAAAATTTAGCTGGTAGGTTCCTTATAGGATGTAGGCTAGACATCCGCTAAGAATGGATTTTACGAAACCCTAAGGGGGTAAAATGGAGGTTGGAAATTTGTATGGAGAAACTGAGTTCGCGCGGGCGAAGCCGCTCGCAGAAGCCGGTAAAAATATAAAACGTAGAAATAGAAACGTTTTAGATACTTTAGAAAACTCAAAATATTAATTTTAATTACGTGTAGATATAACCAGAGTTATTGCAAGCGGCTTCGCTCGCGTCAAAGTCTGTATAATTCTCCATACAAACCTCGACCCCCAATTTCATCCCCCTACATTACAAAAAGTGTGCATAATTCAGCGTTCAAGTCCAAGAGTTTCGGCTGGGCGTTGATGATGTATGTTGATGAGTAAGTCAGGACTTTTTATACATCGTTAAATTTTGATCGTTTTAATCCCGTGGAGGGTCGATCTGGTACATGAAACACTATCGATTTGTAAAGATAAAATTAAAAAATAAAGTACTTTTTTTCCAAAACTCGAATTAATATACTCTTTCTAGGCCGGCCTCGACGACGCTTTCTTCTATCCGGTACCGCGATATATCAGATAACCCACAGATAACCCTGTAGGTAGTTGTCGGTCGTTGCGTGCTAACTACCTACAATTCATTGGCCTCGCTCAGCTGACTTTTACTTAAAGAAATTAATTTTGTACATGTATTCGAATTAAAAAAAAGTACTTTGTTTTTTTATTTTTATAGGATTTCATGTACCGAATCGATCCTCCACGGGATTAAAACGGCTAAAATTTAACGGTGTATACTAGACATGTGCGCCGACGACTACAATTTCGTCAGCGGCGGCGGCGCCGGCGGCGTGACCATTTATTATTTCATTAATAACTTTTCCCGGTTTAAGACGGAGCGGGATGGCGTGTCAACTAGTATTATACGATTGTCGCAAATACAAAAAAATACTCAAGTATCTAAATTATTTTTTCCTACTAAGACAGTAATACCAAATTCAATATTTTTTTATTTGACCTTATTTTCTCAGGTCACGCTTTCGTTAGATAGACTTTAGTTGCATATTCAAAAACATAGTTTATCTTATTTTGGAGAACTAACAAAAAATTCATTGGATCATTTGTTTTCAGCCAATTCATTACTTGCTTAAATCATTCTTGCTCTGGAAAATTGAATTGAATATATTTATAACCTTCTTAATATCATTCTCGAAATAGAACAGTAACTTGATAGTTATCATTTTGTTTGCATTCGAAAACTTTACCTTTAAATTGAATGGACTCGATCCTTTGATGAACTGTCCTTTTATTAAAGAATATAATTCAATTTCAGTTTATTAATAGATATAGGCTATTTCTAAAGAGTGGGCATACATTAATTAGGCTGACATTTCTTTGAGGCGTGCGTGGAACATCTCGCGCTTGGTTCTTATCGAGATAGAAAGAAGAAAGAAAATGGCGTTTACTGGCCTTACAAAAACGGAAACAGCTTAAATTTAAACAAAAAGTACAAATTGTTTATCAACTTCAAATAATTAACTACGCCCAATCAAAGGATAGAAGAGAAGAAGGTATCGGACGGTGAAGTACCCATTGCACTCCGTCCGCAAGCGCTTACGGTGGCCTAGATCGGCTACTACTCCATGACCGTTTTTTTTTATGCTAGGTAAAATCATCCAATCCCAAATCCTGCCCTTAGCGCGGCGGGAGATAGTGTCAGACTCTTAC
Source organism: Leucania comma (assembly GCA_958295575.1). Lineage (NCBI taxonomy): Eukaryota > Metazoa > Arthropoda > Insecta > Lepidoptera > Noctuidae > Leucania > Leucania comma. The sequence goes on from OY282483.1 coordinate 8,033,055, forward strand.
TGACTAAAAACCTACCCTGTTCCTTCTTTGCCCTGGTTCTAGGGCCCTGGGATGCAGTTTCATACCTCCCCAGAGCCCCAAAGTAGGTTTCGACCCTGCTGGGCGCCTACAGTATTCCATGACCGTGGCGTCACTTTCGGCGACTGTTGCGTGAGGATTTGCTCTCCTTCATGTTTTCCGCCACCTCTATCACTCGCATTACCGCTGTTTGGCTGAAGACGTTGACTGTTTCCCATTTTCTTTCGTTCTGGACCGTGGCCTGAACCAGAGCCAGACGCGAGAGGTCACCGTCTACACGACACGAGAACAAGGCGGTGCTCCTCACAAGCAAGACGATCTCTACCCAGTACTCCACCGTGCCCTCAGGGCTATCCGCATAATGACAAGACCAGGGCGTTTTCTCCCGGCGAATTCAAAACAGGAACCTCCCAAAACAACCGCGTTCGGTGAGGAGATGCGTCAGTGGAAAGTGAAGACGCCGTATAATCTTTCTAGCCACTTTTCAAAAAAGGGTATTATCACAGTGACTGTGGTGTGCCCATGTGCGAAAGGGCTATTTTATCCAAATCCCAAGTTAGCAGGCCGGCAAAGAGGCTCGCTCTACACTTTTTTATTAAGTTTATGAGTGTGTAACCGTTGTGCTGTGTCTGTCTCGAATAAAAGTATTTCTATTCTTCTATTCTATGCTCTGCCTTTACAAGAGGCCGTGCGGTATGCTAGTACTACCAGATAGCCACGACCTTTTCAGCTGGCGCAGCGGACCGATTGCTTCCGTAGCGGTTGCGCCCGGTTCGGATCTCTGTAAAGGGCCACAGACTGCAGGATCCCCGTGTAGTGTCTTCGGCAGGAGACCTCTGGACCTCCAAGACTGGGCGTAATACTTATACTTAAAGGAAACAATTTGCACTTTTTAGGAATGTAATTTAAGGCTGTTAGATATACGTACATACCCACACATCTGCGGAATTTCGTTAGCTAATTTAATATGACCCTGTTTGTACATACAATATCGCGAAGCTGCTTGCTGCTGCGTTCATTGAATACGCTTTACGACTCGGTATCGTCATAAACTCATGAACTGTGCATCATAAACACCAAGCAAAGATAAACGACGTTATAAATCCAAATGTCATATTAACAAATGTTATGTACACACATCAAAAAAAGTTTGAGATCACTTTGATAATACGAAATCGTTTTTGTTACGTTAGAATTTTTAGAGAAGCCGTTATTTAAGAATGGGACAGGTTACCGCAAGAAATGCTGGATAATGTAATTCTCAGCATGCCAAGAAGGATTGCCGCATGTGTTCGAGCTAGGGGAGGAGTTATCTAGTACTAAATAAAAAAAATTAAAAAAATGACAATATTTAGTTAAACCTCTTTTTCTTTCAATTATTTATTAGTCGAAATTGTATTAGGACTATTCAATTCAATTGTTGTTAATAAAAAATAATTTCGTTTTTTTTTTATTTCAAAGAGTGTATATTTATTTATATAAAAAAGATGTAAGCAACATTCCTTTAAAAGTAAAATTTAAAAAATATTCCATCTTTTGCTAGTGATCTGATGTGTGTATGTACGAGTCAACATATATTTTTTCACATAACACTTTCGCTTAACCATCGCTAACTTTTTTGCTTGCACTCGAAACGAAAACTTAAAAGGGTTTGGTTAAGTGATCAGGCATAGATTAATTAAGTAGGTTTAATTATAAATTATATTATTATGTATATAGTTATTTATATTGGCTGGACTGTCGCATTAGGCTTTCATTTAAAAATAGTATAAGTTTGATAAATAAAAAAATTAACTGTTTCAGACCAGGGGACCAAGTCAGCTGTTTTTGTAAATTCAACATTCCAACACGATCCCATTGTTATTTTGCTAAAAGTTCTTATTCTGCAATCAAAGGAGCTGTCAAAATTTTAGCAGATTGCACCATACGTCAGACTTTTATATATCATTTTGTTCGAGATTACCATTTCTTTCAATGGTAAGATATTATATATTAATAACTGAGATTAACTATTGAAAAGTCATAATGACGCCATTATATTAGTAGATTACCAAACTTGTCAAAGTCAACGATTATGAAATCAATGATTGACGATTCTGACACTATTGTAATAGCAGACTTGAGGCACAGTTGTCATTTGTAGTTCTTTGACAGTCGTTATAAGTAGTCACACGCCTGAAAGCCTCACCATCAGTCTATTCACGGATACGTAACTCAGTTGTGGAAGTCTGATTATAGGCAGCGACGAGGCCGACATTTTTTTTCAAACAGCAAAAAAAGTTTTGATATGAAAGGAATGGCTTGGTATTCACTAAAAGATCGCTTCGATAGCTGACTTGGCATTTTACGGTTCACGCTTGACCTAACCAGTTTAAAAGTTAATGAACCGCGTAAACATGAAAGGGAATAACATTGTATGCTCACTTTTCATTCGTCAAAGCAGCCTGGTTTTTTTTTTTTTGGTGTTTGGTAAAATCATCCAATGACATCTCCCGCCCTTGGGCGGAGCGGGAGATAGTGTCAGACTCTTACTAACTAAAAACCCACCCCGTTCCTTCGTTGCCTTAGATACCAGGGCCGAGCTTTCCTTTCAGAAGCAAGCCCTTGGCCCCAGACGGCTTCGACCCTGCCTGCCTGCGCTTCGACCCTGCCTGCCTGCTCAAAGCAGCTTGGTAACGTTAGTTTTTTCTTGTAACCAGATGTGGCTGAATGCCCTGGTTTTACATGAAGCCAAAGGCGTCGCCTGGGGGAGGCAGAGGGGGCAGGCGGCTAAGCCCCCCTCCCCCCTAAAGAATAGAGAAAAAAAATAGTCTTTATTTTTTTTTTATCTAACACGTTGTTAATCCACCAACTTTAGCACTCAAGTTTTCACTTGCTTTAACTTCAAAAGCTCTCGACTGTCACTACAATTAATACTTTTGCCATGATGACCTGAAATACAGGCCTTGAGCCTAGTTTAGGTACCAGTCTCCAATCAGTCTCAGTCTGAAATACCCATCCTATATGTTACCGTAGAAATAAGACTACAATATAATAAAATTGTCTATACTTCCCCTTGCTCATCGGCTGGCGACGCCCATGTATGGAGCGACTGCCTATCCGACCTCTACAACCCAGTTACTGGTCAACACGATACTTTTTGGATGGTCAGACTTTTTGTGTCTGACCAGGGTTTCCATATCTCAGGATTTGTCCTGAGATATACGGATTATTGAACTCTTCTCAGGTTTGCGGCCAGATTTTGCAAATCTCATTAAATCTCAGGATTATTAGCATTTTCAATAAAATTGAGCTTACAATTAAAAGTTAAACAAACATAAAAAAATACTTTATAAAAATTTAAACAAACTAAAAATAATCTTTTGTAAAGAGAGATTGCGCGAGATTGTCTGTGAATAAAAACGATAACATTACGAATTTTTTAAATTTATAAGTACGTTTGAGAGAAAATTCTCAAACTGTAAAAAAAACTCAGGATTTTTCATTGACAATCAGGCCTTTTTATTTTTCATCTGGTAACCCTACCAGTAACGACTGTCGAAGTTTTACGAATGACTATCGGGACGCTCCCATAGGGACCATCGGGCGGGAGCTTTACGTGCTTTTAATGCAATGAAAATACAAAGTTTTTTTTTGACTTTATTAATCTTGCTTAAACAAATTTTATTTTATTTTTTTATTCATGGATCTCATTTGATTCTGAGTAAAGACCTCCTCCAAGATTTTCCACTTATCTCTATCTGTTGCTTTATTAATTCAGTCACTTTCTGCAATTCTTTTTATTTCATCCTCCCATCTCTCCAGTGGTCTACCTCTTTATGTTTTCTCTTTAGCTCCACTCCAAGCTGTGACAGCAGCCTATATATAATGCTTCCAATAATACTAGCGAATTAATTATGAGCATGAATATGAATGCAGATTAGCTCAAGGTTATTATCATCCCCTTGAAATTTATTGCTAATGAAAGCAGCTCGGAAAATAAGATTGTAATTAAACGCTGTATCGTTGTTTCCGCTTTATATTATTTTAATTAGTGGTGACCTTCGCTATGTCTTTATGGTTTTACGGATTTGGGTCAACATCGTTTCTAGGGTCTCGTACGTCAAAAACGGAAATTTTATAGGATCATTCCATTGTTTGTCTGTCTATTTGTCAACGTATACTTTCTCCAGGAACGCGTGGAGGTATCACGCTAAAATTAGTATTGAATACTCAAGTCTGTTGCACATTGGAGTAGTGAAAAAATCAAAGTTCTAAGTCAACACAATCTAAATGTAAGGACGTTTATGCTCCGTACAGCACATATATACTATTTTGACTTTTACAAGAAAAACAAAACTTATAGGGAACTTCCCGTTGTCACATTGCTGACATTCATCAAAATACGTCCTGTATAATACCTAAAGGCTGGCTACTTCTGTGCTCTAGGCTTCGTAGATTGATTGACCAAATCTAAGTATGTTAGACTAATTCTAGGCTAGTGTGCTCCAAAGTCGACAACATATTATCTTACCAGGTAAGATAGTTATCTAACGTGAGCACACCAAACATATTTTTTTTCTGCCAGAACAGTTTTTTTTTTGTTAGATGTTGAATGTGACGACATGGCTAGCCGTAGCGTTCACCTTAAGACGCTGTCGAACTAGGTGTGATCCTCTCAACATAAGTTAAGGCCAAGATCACATTAGCATCAAATGAAATGGTTCCACAAAACGAGTACATTTGTAAACAGCACACGTCAGTAGCAGTCCTAATTGGGAACGATTGACGTAAACTCAGATAAATAGGGTATGAATATCCATTGATTGGCTATCTGAACGTTATGGATTTGCCATTAGCTGTCGTCAATCAAGTACAGGCTGGAGGTACTCTTGTGTGTGGCGGGGTTTATTCAGATTACATTTTTTTTTTTTACTTATTTACATTTAGAATTATAATTAGAATTAGAAGATTTTATTTGTAAACATAGGTCAAGTTACAATAAAGTGTGCGGTGTTAAAGACAGGTAGATCCTCTATGTTTTGCCCAGAGGCGTACAAATATGTAGATAACTAAAATAATAAATTTTGAACACATATAGAACTTCTATGATTATTACAATTTCACCTCATTAATAAATTCAATTCAAAGACATTCAACATCTGTTGTGTTCGTGTTGCCATGCTTGGTATGCGCCAGATTACATAAATAAAGTAATGATGGAAATTTCATATTTGAAGCGTTTTCTGTCGAAATGCTTTGATCATTGGGTCCGAATGCAAGTCATAATTTCAAGGACATTTCTCACTGATGCAACCAATAAGCTGGTTCCTTCTTTGTCCAAAGAATTAGCATTGCAATCAAACGTGGTAATGCTTTTTTTAAAATTGATATAGACTAGTGTTGACTGCGATCCCACCTGATGGTAAGCAGTGATACAATCGTTGATGGATGCAAAGCTGCCAGTCTTCTGGACACGTTTCCGCCTCTCCCAGATTATAAGGATGTGGAGGAGGCGTGTCGACGCATAAGTGTAATTGTTTTTGTATATATGTTACCGGCAATCTGTATAATTCAGGTATTTTTAACAATACCTTGGCAATGATAATATGGTAATGGTAAAAATATAGAATACCTGGGGCGTCCAGACAATGTATAAAATATTATGATTATTATTTTCCATTACATACCGTAAGGTAAATGTAAACAATTCCAAGGAATAGTATGGAGTAGGTAATTTATGTAAATACCTAATATTCTTTTATTATCAAATTAAATCTCTCCTTCTCTCCAAATTTTATTGACATTACACACATTTCAATCTAAATTGTCACTTTGAAAGATTAAAACTATACCTATCAAATAATAAGTAGGTCACCAACACATAATTAAAACCCTCGGTCAAAGTCACTAAAAGGACACACATACAGTTACCAACTGTACTCCAAAGGCATTATGTTAGTACAATAGCCACTGTATCTAATATTAGCCACACAATGCGACATTGCGACAATGCGCATGCGACGAAAAAGGCGCGCCAAAACCGTCGTTTCCCAAAATGGCCGCCACGTCTAATTCATTTCGTCCGTTTTCCGCGTGTTAATGAACAGACGGCTATTATATAATAATTTGTTGGTATTGTGTTCGTCTTTTGGATTGTTTTAGTACTTGTTTGTAAAGAGAATCTGGATTAAGCGTGATCAACTTAGGTGGACTTGTTTAGCAGCACGTAGACCAACTGGATATAAACCATTGCCAACCAGTGTAATCAGTGCTTGACTGCGATCACACCTGATGGCAAGCAGTGATGAAATCGTTGATGGTGAGGCGCACTAGTTTATTAAAAGCCTATTCACTCTAGCCCTGAAGACAGCTAAAATACAATCCGACGGGAACACCGCAACAACAAAGGAACTAAACTACGAAGCGAATTGCCTAGTTCGGACCGTAGAAGTTTCAACAACGCTTTATTTATTGATAGGCTCCCGTTTCACCTCTATCTTACCTGATGGTAAGCGATGATGGGGTCGACGATGGAGAACGGTTGCCCAGAAGTAAGTAACCTATTCATTCTTGAAGACCTTTGTAAAGATCTTCTTAACGAGAATCTAGCACTTGTCATGAAAAATTGATAATCAAGGCAATCAATCTCTCGAGGTCTACGCGATTCTTTGAAAGATTCCATGGCGTACGCAAAGCATAACAGAAGAAATGTGAGTGGAATTTCGTCAGTAAGATTCTAACAGAGCTGTAGAAGTTATGTCATGATTTCCGCACACTCAAAAGATAAATCTGTCGAGCCTTTATCTGGCAATATTGGAGTCAATTTTCAGTCCACCCGTATGTTGTTGAATACCATAATTTGCAAGAAGAGACTACTTATCAGATCTTCACAACTCGGAGAATAAGAGCGATATTACTTGGCAACGCTGATTTCAGATTCCCTAGCTTCATTGCTCAATTGGTATTACGACTTGGTGACGTGAAAAAGAAAATCAGAAGAAAGTACTGACACATTAACTACATCTGCAACTAACGTTCTTAGAAAATAGCCAAAGATACGTCGTTGTCCAGATAATTTATTTATTTTATTTATTTATTTGTTTATACTCACATCGGAACGGCTTATAGCAATTACACCAATGGTGGTACATTGGTATACAATTAGTTCAGAATCTGCTACTTTATAATAACATTTCGATAAGGTCAAAGATATATTTTTATCCCAGACACACCTCATTCCATTCCATAATTAATCTGTCTCCAAACCTATCGATGGCAATACGTAGGCGAATGTTATAATAACAAATAAAGATCAACCTGATGACCTAGTTTTGTCGCCTGACCTTTTAATTAGTCCGTCTCAGACATACCGACGTTACGACTTACCGTGTAAAAACGTGGCTAAATTATCATCATTATTACAGAACTTGTTATTTTTATATTCTCTTTATTTCATCACCATTGCTCTCAAAACGATGAAGGAAAACATCGTGAGGAAACCGACATGTCCCAGAAACAAAAATTCGAAGACATGTGACATCCACCAATCCGCACTGGGCCCGCGTGGTGGATTACGGCCCATTCCCTCTCCTAGAGAGGAGGCCTGAGTCCCAGCAGTGGGAACATTATGAGGCTGACGCTATGCTTCATTGTTTCCATGGAGTATTTTTAGACCCTCGACCTCGCTTCACCCTGCTTAATATTCCGTCTATTTCGCTATACTCTCAAAAAGGGGCGCGATGCGTGACGGTTTTGAGAAATAGATTTTTTCTGTTGACTCGTTTATAGAATAACGATTATGTTCTGGTTGATAAATGGTTTTACTTTCTTACGTCACAGCAAGATTATTTTGGAATGATCTGGCATCAACATTTTGAAGGCAACCCGTGCGTGACGAAGGGTCACCCAAGGGACTCTTCTAGGCCCCACGTTGTTTAAGTTGTAAACTTAATGACTAGTGTCTCGTAAAATAACCTTTAAGAGCAACAGTGATCGTTGAATGCCCATTGGATCTAAATTGGTAAAGAAAGTGCCGTATAAACTTAAATCTTGAAACATGTTTTGAAAAATTACATTATTGGTTCTCGTTGGTTTTGCTTAAGAATAAATGCCCGTAGATACCAAGTCAAATTTTTGCATTTTCTAAATCACCTATGTTTTATTTAGATAGTGCTTATTTGTTTGTTTGTTATTTTTCCTTTTTTTGCATCGTGTGCGACACCATTTTGAGTCCAGGCAATCTCTATCCATTCCACGATCCCTGGAAGAGATCCATCGTATTCCAATACGATAAGGGCCCATAGTGTATTTTTTATGTATTTTTTAGTTATCTTTAGACATACGTATCCAAGTTTTAATTATAACCATGTATTATAACTTTCATACCTGGCGAAGTTGTTTAGCGAGGAAAGTTTTATCATGAATCATGTGAATATAATATATACCTATATTATGTCATATTTGTTAACTTCAAACTTTGTTAGGCCATATTGGGGCGTGCTATTATTTTTTCTTAGTTTTTGTCGTAAACTAACGTAATGCAGGCTCCAACGAAAGATGCAGAGCTACCAGTGATGTTAAATGACCTTGATAGAGAAAGCTACAAAGTGATATTTGTAATGAACACACTAAAAACCAAAGTAATAACCAACGAAAAGCGGGAACAAATTTGGATAAATAGCAATCCAATCAACTACGTCGGTGAATACTATCAGATAATTTCGCTGGTAAAACTTATTTCAAAAGAAATTGTCAGGCGTTTAGGAAATGAATGGAAACAATACTGGAGCTTAAAGAGATTATGAAAGACACAGAAGTTGGTATTTTCCGTTATCAAAACCGAGCAGTTACAAAGGCCTATATTAAGAAACTAAAAACCTTGCAAAAAGTCAATCGAAAGAAGTATGAAATTTGCAAAAACTCAATGGAAACAAGTATGATGGTTTTAATTTTGGCCACAGTAAGACCATGCCAGCCCCATCGTAACTGTATTTAGCTTTACTTGTATTAGTACAAGTAAAGCTAAACACCTTTTCAAATATTAGGACTCTTAAATCTTACGAACTGTTTTATAAACGGCGATAGCTGCGTAGAAAGGGGTTCGGACAATGCACTTTGAATAAAACCAACATCAATCAATTTAATTTTGAAAGTATTCATCAGCACCTCTCTAGCAGTTCGTTTTCTGACACATTCTACCAACAAGTGATGGACATTCTCCACCGCGCCGCATTCTGCACAATTCGGACGGTCAATTTTTCTTATTAGATGTCGAACCTTGTTGAGTGGAACGTGTCCAGACCACAGTATGATGAAGTATGATGGGTAAAATGTTGTCTGATAGAATAATAATAACAACTATAAAGAAAAACACAAAGACTAAAAATGTTACAACACAATCAGGAAGCTTAAAAAAAGTGGGCAGGACAATTAGAGGGAAGATCCGCCGATCAGACAGGTGTTGTGTCTAGTCTGGGCACCTGTCGTGTAATTGGTTTCAGATGACTGTATATTATTATGTTCTAATTGTGCGGAGAACTCTGGTGTTAGTCTCAATTTTACTATTCATTTTTAAAGAATCCCAATTTTATGATCATTATTATTATTCAATCAATTATCAATATTATTATTATTATCATCTTTATTAATTTATATAGTGTTCTTATTCTATTATGTAATTTTAGTTTTTACTAGCATAGTTGTTTAAATTATTTTTGTGCATGTTGTGGTCTCCTAGTGAAGGAGTATACCAACAAGATACCGGTACCTCTTTTAAGACACTTGAATATTGTGTACATCCTTTGTTGGAGATCCTAAATAAATAAATAAAATAAAATAAAATGTGGACATACAGATGACGCTACCGGCGTATCAAAAATATACCCACAGATACATACTTAACTACAAAGCTTCCCATTACGACTTCAACAAAAGAATATCTTAACAACAAGAACTCAACTCCTAAAGTAAGTCTAAATAATAAAAATAGCCTTTGTTTTACGCCATTTTTACCAGAAAGGCACATCAACACGAAGCTAAAGCTATAAAATAGTGTTAATAAAAACTTTAGCCAGGGAACAATGGCCAGAAATGTGGATACAAATAACTTGGCCGGTGAAAGGGAATAAATAAATTGTATAAGGGAACAAGTAAACAACGTGAGCCTAGTTAGATTGTGAGAAATAACAAAAAGAATTTGTTCTAAGCCTTCTTAGATTTTCAAGAAATATAGTCACTTCGCCCGTGTCGATTTTTCCTTACATATTTGAATCATAGTTTGATCCCTTTAGATGTTGAATTACAACAATCCTTTCAAATTCTTTGTATACATCATAAATGAACCTCTGCGCAAAATTTCAGCGTTCTAGATCCAAGAGTTTGGATTGGGCGTTGAGGAATTTATTTTTAAGTTTTTTGGTGGTGGGTAAAATCATCTAATGACATCTCCCGCTTTAGGGCGGAGCAATAGTGTCAGACTCTTACTGACTAAAAACCCACCCCGTTCCTTCGTTGCCATACCAGGGCCGAGCTTTCCTTTTAGAAGCAGACCCTTGGCCCCAGTTATCTTCGACCCTTCCTGCCTGCAGCTAGCAGGCTGGGCCTCTACGGTTTGCTGACAACTCCTTGAGGCGCGCGGGAACAGTGGGCGCCGTCGACGACCTGGGCATGGTTCGGATGTTTACCGGACGGTCGAATCGACCACTGACCACAAGTGGTGTAGTGCGCTTCAGCTATCTTTGTGGCTGTTTCTAGTTAGTTATGGCGGTGTTTCTGGCTGTCCCGTGTGACCCGTCTGTGACGATCCTAAAATGTATCTACTGCGCCTTACAGAACCGTACGACCTTCAAAAAAGGAATTTCATTGAAGGTTTTGGAGCATAAGTTTTTTAATATCTGCCAACAGTGAAACATGAAACTGTTTTGGAATAAGTACGGTCACATTCTTTGTGTATGAGTGAATGATCTGGTCATAAAAGCTTGCCCTTGGGATATACTCAAAGAAGAATAAATCGCATAGTACATAGCTATTAGAATATAACTAGTATACTTGTTAGAATACAGTCTGTCTGGGTCAGGAACTCATGATGCGTTTTGTATAGGTCAACAACTCTGAAAAACACGGTATTTAGATAATAATTTGCTCACTATGCTCATATTTTATTATACCCCCTAAGGGTATGGCATAGCTGTTCACAAAATATTCTGTATTATGTACACTTTTCTATGATCCACAATAAAGATGAAATAATTTTTTAATTGAGTTTTTTACCATCAAGTGGGATCGCAGTCAAGCACTAGTTTATATAAATTAAAAAAAAAACAACTTGTCAACTGATTAGGTACCAAATTCGCCTTGAATACTACTACTAACACTCGACTCCTACACCCGTATTTATAAAGAAGTAATTACTTGTTGCTAAGTAATGTCTTATTAAGTCATTACTTGCGGTTAGAAATCTTCATTAATTTTTTTTTTTCTAAACTAAGTATAGAATACAAATTGTTACTTAATTAGTTACTTTTACTCAAGTAATTAGTTTTACTTGTTTATAAATACGGGTGTTAAACAATAGTGCTTGAGTATAGTCAGATGGTAGCTTAGGTATTTTTCAACGCGTAATAAACTAGTATCCAATAGCAACGGAGGTTTCATTCGGTAGCTGACATACCAATAAAGCATTCCATATACGAAATTGCTATTCAGTACATATTCAGAGGATGAAACTGGCTGGAATAAAGTTTTACGATTGACATTTTTGCCGTTAGGTTTTATTTTCATTTTATGAAATGTTGCCACTCACGTATATTTTTAGAGTGATATAACCTTATTGAAGATGTACCTGGGATCTTGTATTTTAGTGTTAAGATTTGATAAATAATCAGGTTTTTGTTTTCAATTTACATAGGGTGACTGGTAATTAGTGAACGATACTTAAACACGTGATTGTAGTCCAGTTAGGCGAACAATTTATGTACACCTAACTGGTCAAAATGTACTGAACTTCGCTGATTTTTTTCACGATTTCAGGTTTGGTCCAATAGTAAAAGTTGTTTGTTATCATGACTACAATCACGTGTTTAAGTATCGTTCACTAATACCAGTTATAAACTAGTACTTGACTGCGATCCAATCAAGGTAAGCAGTGATGCAATCGTTAATGGTGAGTGAGGCGCACTAGTTAATTAAAAAAACACTCTAGCCTTGAAAACATCTTAATTATAATCGGATGGAAAAGCTGCAGCGGGAAAATTGTTCCAGACCTTTGATGTACGCGATATAAACGATGAGGCGAAACGCCTAGTCCGGACCGTAGAGGTTTCAACAACGTAAGGGTACTTTTTTTTTTTTTGTGGTAGGTAAAATCATCCAATGACAAATCCCGCCCTTGGGCGGAGCGGGAAGTAGTGTCAGACTCTTACTGACTAAAAACCTACCCCGTTCCTTCGTAGCCTATCGTGCCGGGGCCGAGCATTCCTTTCGGAACTAACCCATGACCCCAGCAGGCTGGGCCTCTTCGGTGTGCTGACAGCTCCTTGAGGCGCGCGGGAACAGAACGCGCCGTCGACGACTTGGGCTCGGTCCGGTCGGTTACCGGACGATCGGACAGCGTGCTACCCATTGCACGCCGTCCGCAAGCCCGCGCCTACGGTGGCCGGAAATCGGGATCGGAATCCCGGCGGCGGCTGGGGCGAGCGCCCCGTTGCCTCTGCCTGATGCGGTCGGCCTCCTCCTTTGCTAGCATTACTGCTTCGCAGAAGGAGGCGACCGCCTGCCATCCCTCCTCACTACGGACCATGGCCTGAACCAAGGCCCGGCGAGAGAGATCGCTGCCGCCGATCGCCCCCACGAGGACACGGCGATGCTCCGCCCAGGCGGGGCACACCTCTACAGTGTGATCCACCGTGTCCTCCGGATGTTCCGCACAGTGGCGACACCCGGGCGAATCCTCCGCACGAATCCGGAACAGGTATTTAGCGAACTTTCCGTGTTCGGTAAGCACCTGCGTCGTGCGGAAGTTGAGAACGCCGTGAGGTCTTTCCAGCCACGCCTCAAGGATGGGCCTTATCGCCCCAATTGTGGCGCGCCCCGAACGAGGTTGCGATAGTCGTTGACGCCATTTCGCCATGAGATCCCGCCGGAGCTCTGTCCGCCATGCCTCGACTTGTCGTGGCAGCGGAATTTCGCCCCGGCGTTGCATCTCCATGCGCTTGTCGTGCATGTGTGCAAGGACTGTTGCCTCCAGATCCCACGGCGGTTGGCCAGCAAGGAGGGTCGCCGCCTCGCGGGAGATCGTTCGGTACCCTCGCACCATGCGTATTGCCATGACCCTCTGGCACGCATTCAGCTGGGCCCTCGGTTGCTGTGTCAACATCGGTGCCCACACCGGAGCCCCGTAGAGAGCCATGGACCGAACGACGTAAGGGTACTGGCTAGGTATCTAGGTATTCATCATTGCATCATCATTGATTGACTAATTTTTATTTTTTAATAGCCTATTCTGTCCCACTTCTGGCCTCCTTGCCAAAGGGAGGCCTTTGGCCAGGAGTGGGACTGGCGTGGGATTTCACTCCTTCCACCCGTCCGCGCCACCTCTTGCCAGGTCTGGTGTCTATTTAGTTTATCCCGCCATCTCTTTCATGGTCTGCCGCGACCCCGTCGCACTATTTCTGGGCACCAACTTTAATAAACTAGGTACTAAATATGTATTAAAGTGGAAAAAAATAACATTCATATCTGCTTAAATGTTACTTTCTCACTTTTATTGTTATAGTTACACAGTAATTTTATTACTGGAAATTCTACTTATTAGGTAGTTTTGTTAGCTTGTTTTCTTCGATTCATCACGTTACCAAAATAAAATATTTCTTATCTACACTTTGTCCGCCAAGATCGTTGATCCGCCATCTTTATCTAGATCTGTCAAATCTAAATGTCTTTTATTCGTTAGGAGGTTAGTTATCAGGCGTAAAAATTGATCCAGAGGTGGGGTTTTACCTGGTTGTGGCAGATAAGGTGCTGAAATATAGGTACAACCAATAGAAAAATAGGGACAGCCAACATAAATATAGGGACAGCCCACAGAAATATGGGGACAGCCAACCGAAATATGGGGACAGCCAATCGAAATATGGGGACAGCCAATCGAAATATAGGGACAGGAGTATTCGGGCAGCGGGATTGTTTGAAAGACTCAGTGAGGTCCTGGAACGCAAAGGGAAACTGGAGGAACATAGGTGAGTTGTAGTCAGTAAAAGTCTGACACTCCCTCTCGTTCCATCTAAACCGGGAGAAGTAATTTTGTAATTTTTCATCCATAAAAAGTCCTCTTTATTCGACTTTGAATGCGTTAAGTGTGATTGAAGTTGATTTATATAGGTACGTCAGGGTTTCGGTATTGAAATTCGTAACTAGACTGATTTACATATCGTATCGTAGAAAGTCGAATCTACTAACTGCCGATTTATTACCAGAAAAATAAAATTGTGCTTTCCAGAATTTAAACTTATTGCGAACGGCTGCTTAATAATTTAAACCTTATAGGTACAATAAGACAATAACCTTATAGCTAAAACCTTATTGGTTAATTTCAACGCCGTGTACTGTTCCACGCCCGCCTCAAGGAGATGTCAGCAAAACACTACGAGTTGCGGCCCTGCTGGGCCCCTACAGGCTTAGTTCTGGGCCTACTGGGGCCATGGAACACTAGGCACAAATCCTTCTTAGCCTTGCGTTCCAGGACCCCGTTCCTACAAAGAAATGGGTTTTAGTCAGTGAAAGTCTGACACGCTCTCCTGCTCTGCTCTACAGCGGGAGACGTCACAGGATGATTTCCCACCTAAAAAGAAACATATTAACGTCTATGGTTTACTATAGAACTTAAGTTCTTAGGGCTGATTTCATCATTCAATATAAAACTTAGTTCAACTAAACTGAGCTCAGCGTAATCTAGTTTAAAGACCCGTGTCGTAAACGTGGGCGCCAACAAAAGAATTGAAACTGAGTTTAGCGTAAACTAGGTTCAATTCATCGTGGTGAAATGCAAAATGAAGCTATAATCTCGATTAGGCGCTCTAAATGCGTTTTGTTTTATATAATCGCGATTAGTTTATTGGTGAATTTGGCCCTTAGACATTAAAATATCTATGAAATGGCAGGAATTAATATCATTAATGATTATGTTTTTTGAGCGGGTATTCTGTCGATGGAAAATCACGAAGATTTATCGTCTGTTTGGATGTTTGTTTTTCTTCTCGTGGATGAAGCCTTGACCTTAGAACGCCACTAGAGAATTTATTTATAGTGTAACCTACTAACGTTGGGTACGGTTTTCTTCCAATAACTTTCTTTCTATTTGAGTAATCAACATCACAAAAAAAAAATACACCGTTAAATTTTGGTCGTTTTAATCCCGCGGAGGATCGATTCCGTACATGAAACCCTATTGATTTGTAAAGATAAAAATGAAAAATAAAGTACTTCTTTTTAAACTCGAATGGATCGATTTTGATACGGTTTTTTTTGTTTGAAAGCTGGCTTAATCGAGATGGTAAGAACCATCTCGATTAAGCCAGCGTTTGGGCGCTACGATGCCACAGACATACAGACAGACAGGTAAAGCTTATAACGCCCCTCTTTTTCGTCGGGGGTTACAAAATGCCACGACAGTGATAAGAGGTCGCGGCAAAACGCTAAAGAGATGGCAAACTAGAACACATTTCGTCAGAACTGGAAGAAAGAAGCACGGGTTTTTTTTTTTTTTATGGTAGGTAAAATCATCCAATGACAAGTCCCGCCCTTAGGTGGAGCGGGAAGTAGTGTCAGACTCTTACTGACTAAAAACACGGGTTGGCGAAAGATTTAAGGAGTGGAGCTTACTCCACTCCTTCCATCTTTCGACAACCAGTGGCCAGCCATTGACCACCAGTGAGAGCGAGCCACCTAAAAAAATCATTTCTTACATGTTAAGGACCTGTTTAAGTTGAAAATGGCCGATTTCGAAGTAATTGAACCGTTTCGGTTTCAATTTATTGGATAAGTACCCGATGGCTCGACGAATTCAATTTGTGTCCATCTGTTCGTAGGTACTGTAGCAACAAAGTTATTGCAGCTAGCTTGGGGGCGATATTATTAAGTTTTAAGTCCCTTTACTCACATAGGTGTGTGTTGCGTTTGCAAGAGATTACGAGCGAAATCAATATGTCTAGAAAATAAATTGAACTCTGGTCCAAAATCGTATTCTTTAGTTTTTTATTCTTTCTATCTTACTTGTCTCCTCATCCATTATTCTGAGGTAAAATTATTTGTTACTAGTTTTTGACGGGGTTCTTTTAAGTGATGTTCAGTGGCTGTTTAAATTTTATTCCTAAATTTATTCCTAGTGCATATTGAGATGTAAAATTAGTGTGGTTAGTTTATAGTATATCACATATCTGGACAAGTGGACTATATGGTATCATTGAAACACGGTTGGTCTTGGTAAAATGGACTTCAGGTGCATCCCCACTCAGATATCGTCAACGTCGAGCATGGTTTAAAAGCTTGTTGCTTGATCTAAAGCAATCCAACGCGATGTTTAATGGTGGGTAGCGCGAAAAAAGAGAGATAGTGCCTGAAAACTCTGTTGGGATTCGGTAATACCGTGATTTACTCGAATGTTTCACAAAAATTTTGCCAGGAAATACGTGTTTTTTTTATCTTTAAATGTTTTTGAGAAAAGTCATCACTTGGAATTTCGATTAAATTTGCAAGGCTTCGATAGAAGTACTTTTTTATTTTTTTAATATGGAGGGCCAAAATTCACATAAAATAGCAAATTTTTAGAGGTTTTATTTATTTTTAAGAAAGCTTACAGACTAAAAACAAATATAATACACACACATAACACCTACACACATGGAAACCTAGATAATATCCCGAAGATATCTGTGTATCCAAAATATCTAAAGAAAGATGTGTAATAATAACATCATAATCACGTAAGAGCGGTTGTATGAGAATGTACCTCGGGTTGGACGCTCTTAAGAATTTTATTTTAGTAATAAAGAATTTAGAAATCAAATACAAAGGCGACTAGTTAGTGCAACGTTAGCTGGACTGAAAACTAACTAGCCTTATTTCATACGAGTTCATAATTAAATCAACAAAAAGTGGTTTGCATTCTATATAGTATAATAGTTTATATGCAAGCCAAACTACTTTGGCTTGCATATAAACTCTATTAGTTGTGGAATATTATACTTAAAGTAAAGTAAAAAGAGATAAAGGTGTCTTAAAGTAAAGTTTTGTTGGGAAAACTCTACAGTTTTTCCCAATAAAACTTTGAATTATAACTCAAAGTGAGAGTGATGTGAGAGGAATCCCTCTCTCTCTCTGGTAGAATGCAGTATTATAATTTAAAAATTACACTTAATAAATTGAGAGCAGTGGTGGCCGAGTGGTAACGGCCCCGACTTACGAGTTGTAGGTCGCGGTTTCAAACCCAGCCAGGCGCAGTATTTTGTGTAATTTATATCATCACCATTGTTCTTAAAACGGTGAAGGAAAACATCGTGAGGAAACCAGCATGTCCTAGAACCAAAAATTCAAAGACATGTGACATCCACCAACCCGCACTGGGCCCGCGTGGTGGATTACGGCCCATTCCCTCTCCTAGAGAGGAAGCCTGAGTCCCAGCAGTGGGAACATTATAAGGCTGATGCTATGCTATGCTACACTTGATATAAATATAATATATAAATAAATATACCAAAGTATACAATATATTACCTGTATCTGTTGGGTGACACACGCGTTACTGATGGCACACATATCCACGCTAGCACAAACACGCTACAATCACGTCAATATAAGTTGAACTAAAATGCCGATCGACCTTGAATGCGCAGTAACAGATTTTCGGATTTCAAATGAGCTGGAGGGCTGCGCGTAGCCATGGAATTGGGTTCAACTTATTTGCCGAGTACTATACCTGTTATTTTTAATAATAGTATATTAAAAAATAGTTTAATAATAGTAATATTTTCATCCTAAAGTAGTTCTTGATTATTTTAGGATTTTAATAGAACTCTGTCGGCGATTTGCAACAAATAATACTTTCGCATGCATGTATTATAATATAATATCCATTTAGGACTGAAATAAATAGGAGTGTTAGTTTTTTTTTTAGGTGGGGATCCTATGACATCTCCGCGCCCGGGCGGGGCGGGAGACAGTAACAGACTTTTACTGGCTAAAACCCACTCTTGTTCCTTCTTTGTCTTTGTTCCAGCCTTCCAGGGTCCTGGGGTTCACTTTAGCACAACCCATGGAAATATTGCATGTTGAAGTATAACATAATTGTGAAAAGAAATGCTCTATATTTTTGTCACTATCTTTGTGAGACATTATTTATTAGTTAAGTTTGTTATATTATATTTTAGTTACTTTACATTCTGTTGAACAGAAAAATATTCCCATTGAATCCAGGTCAACATGTCAACAGAAATACTGTAGTAATAAAAAGGTGATAAACACAAGAAGGCGTGGTTATTAACTGAATCAATAATCAATATCAATTGTGCGGATTAGTCGAGCGGAGCGGCGCGAATCATTGAGTAATGTAATATTAATCGCTGTTCTAGAGTTAAATAATGGGTGCGATAGCTATTATTCCCGACATTTAGTAGTTTTATTGCTACGAGTATTTTGACAATTGATAAGTACAATAGCCAGACTCGAATAGGGGTTTGTTGAGTGGAGACGGGGCAAATCGTAGTGTTTATTGTTTTTATCATACTATTACATTGTAAAGGATAATGGGTGATTCTTTGAAACCGAGAGGGTGTCCTATTCGTCTGGCCTAGTTTTTTCTTAACAATGTGATATTTTATTTGCATATCAGTTTTCTCCGAACACTGAATGTATCAAAGGCACTCATTTGCGCTCAGTAGATTACGATTCAAAATATATAGGTACGAAAGCTAGGCCAGATAAATGAGACGTTCTCTCGATTTCAAAGAATCGCCCTAAAGTTTATGGGTTTTTTTATGGTAGGTAAAATCATCCAATGACAAATCCCGCCCTTGGGCGGAGCGGGAAATAGTGTCAGACTCTTACTGATTAAAAACCTACCCCGTTCCTTAGTTGCTTTTCGTGCCGGGGCCGGGCCTTCCTTTTAGAAGCTGATCCATGACCCAAGCAGGCTTCGACCCTGCCTGCCTGCAGCTAGCAGGCTGGGCCTCTACGGTTTGCTGACAGCTCCTTGAGGCGCGCGGAAACAGTACGCGCCGTCGACGACTTGGGCTCGGTCCGGTTGGTTACCGGACGATCGGATAGTGTGCTACCCATTGCACGCCGTCCGCAAACCTGCGCCTACGGTGGCCGGAAATCGGGATCGGAATCCCAGCGGCGGCTGGGGCGAGCGCCCCGTTGCCTCTGCCTGATGCGGTCGGCCTCCTCCTTTGCTAGCATTACTGCTTCGCAGAAGGAGGGGTTTGTGTTTGTATGTTACTTTTCTTCACAAAAAAATATTCTGTGTGAAATTCCAGGAGATGTTTACCCGTGTGCCAAATTTCATCCAAATCTGTTCTGCAGTTCGATCGTGAAGAAATAATAGGCATACACAAACAGATTCAGAACAGAAATGCACACTGATCTACCGACAAATAAATAAACGTCCTACTTACATACTGCGTACTTAATTACTAATTATGTTTGATAAAAGTGTATTCAGATTTGTCTTGGTGCGGAAATCGAACCCGTGACTCTTGCGTCTCAACCGGCGCTCTAAACCACTGAACTAAACGGGTTGTGGAGTAATGGAAAAACGCGCATACCTAAAAGGCGATTACTTATCTGTTTCTTGATACACAGTCGGCACCCATGGAGTCGGCGCCCCTGGTTACTTTCTGTCTAGTTAGATAGAGGTTAAGCGTAAACCAATCAATAAAAAAAAAAAACAAAAAAATATATGGGAAAATTTGATTTCTGCGAGCTACCCTGATAATCTAATAATATCTGTCGTCCCCAAGATACCTATACCATATTAAAGTTGCTATATCAGACGGACACAAATTGGATTTGTCGATCCACCGAGTAGTTATCCGATAAATTGAAACCGAATCGGTTCAATTACTTTGATATCGACCGTTTCCAATTTAAACAGGTCTTATCATGTGAGAAATATTATTAGTCTTTTTAATGTTTTTATATTATACGCGGCAAATAAGTTGAACTATAATGGCCGTCGTTGCAATGGTTACACCCCCACCCAGTGCTGCATTTCGATTGAGACCAGTAAGGTCTTTAACAAGCAACTGACAGTTGTATGCGATCCTTTGACGAAGGCACACGTGTTGACCCTAGCTGTTGGTGACATAATGAGCCAATGTATGTAAATACCCCTTGTATTAGTAACTTTCATACAACGCCATCTAGTTCTTTGTAGGTGACACCCCCTCCTCCCTCACCCCAAAAACCCATTATTTTGCTGTTCAGTATAGTATAATTTTACCGCGGTTCGTTACCCAAATAGAAAAAAAGTTATGTCAAAAACAGTGGCCCGAGATACACTAATACCTATTAATTAATAGTTGAATCTGAGGTCAAGGCTTCCAGAAGAAAAACAAACAACTTAATAGACGATGAATCTTCGGAATTTTCCCATCGCCAGATAACAAACGAAACATTCTCTAAAACAAATGGTTCACAAACTACAGACTATAGACTTACAACCGTATTTATAAAGAACTTGTTGCTAAGTAAGTCATTACTTGAGGTTAGAAATCTTCATTAAAAACATAAAACCTCCTCCTTTTCGAAGTCCTTTAATAAAAGTTTTTCTTAACTGTAGAACACAAATTGTTACTTACTTTTATTCAAGTAATTAGTTTACGTGTGTAAGATTACCTAGCAGCGCCATTCGCTATAAAATTCTAGTCTGGATCCCAATTATTTTTGGGCCATAAATCATCACTCAGCAATGCGGTCCTATATATTCCCTTTTCGAATTTTACTTGAATTCTTTATAAAGACCCATTTGTCAAAGGTATATGCAATCACATTTGACGTATTCAAATGTAAATAAATATGTTTTTTTTCTGTCTGTAACTGCCTCAACCTGTTAAAGCCAAACAAAACCAAATCTTCTAAACAATCAATTAATAATTTACACGCGTGAACTAAACTGTCTGAAAACATTCTTTAATATAAGTCAAGGCATAGACAAGACGACATTTGGGTTTGACAGCACTAGAAAAAGATGGCGGTTGAATGATGCTGGCGGGAAAGGCGTGATTGGAAATCTTTTATTTTGGTGACGTGATGGATCAAAGAAAACAATGATATATTAAGAGAACATAAATATCTAGTATGTTTAATTAATGTAAAATTGCAGTAAAATAATGATAAAAGATAATCAACGAATGATGTTTGGTCAATCAATCAAACAGCATTTTTTTTTTTGAGATGGGATATCAGAATTCAATTACGGCTTCCACATTAAGGTAGAGGGCCGTGTCGGACTATTACTGACTAAAACCCACGTATATTCTTCAGTTGCCTCGGTTTCTCTTTCAGAAATTCCCCGTGGTCTTAGCGCATATCGGTAACTTTAATTACGTGCCTAGACTAAATATTTATAGAGGCTGTGGGAAATCAGTCGTGAAATTAATTTTGATTTGCGTTCAGCCGGTACTAAACTGAGGACGGTCATTAGTATCATAAAGACAGAGCCATCAGATTCCGTTAATGACCTAGGTATCAGTTAGGCAGTTCACTAAATCTATACATATGAAAGCGAAATATCACTCACTGATTAATCACGAAATCTCAGAAACTTTAACACTTACAAACTTCAAATTTGGCAGGTAGGTTCCTTATAGGCTGTAGAAATCCGCTAAGAACAGATTTTACGAAACATGGAAGTTTATATGGAGAACCGACTTTCACTTAGGCGAAGCCGCTGTCAGAAGGTAGTATTGTATAAGACGCATCGGCTGAATAATGATATTCAGCCGATGCGTCTTTGCTATCTGAATGATGCGGCGCCGTTTAGCTATCGGGCAATCCTCTAAATTGAATGGTAGCTGCATATTGACTGGCCTGTTGGTCTAGTGGTTAATGACCTTGACTGTTATGCCGGAGGTCGTGGGTTCGATTCCCAAACCAGGACAAATGTTTGTGTGATGAGCACGTTTGTTCTGTGTCTGGGTGTATTTATCTATAATATGTATGTATTTAGAAATATATAAGAATGTTTATCAGTTGTCTAGTACTTATAACACAAGCTCTGCTTAGCTTGAGTCTAGATGGCGTTGTGTGATAGTTGTAGAAAAAAAAAATGTTTAAAGCTGCCATATAAGAAGGCAAAAAAGGCTTCAAAATTTTAATGAAATTTCTTCCAGGGAAAACCGTTGAAATAAACATAGTCTCTACCTAGTTTAAATTTTAATGGTCTGGTTAATATTTATACTGGCTCAGGCAAGATTTACTTAATCCCGTATACTGCGCTTTATTTAACATTATTTAAAGAAAATTGCTTCTGTAATTTATGAAAGAATACAATGTTATTATTTAAGCAAGTGTTAATAAATTGGTTGTAATTTAGAACTAGCTCTTCCCGTGATTTCACTCGCGTATTTGCTTAATTCTTCTGTTGGTTGTAGCGTGATATTAGTCTATAGCCTTCCTCGAAAAATAGATTATTCAACATTTATACTTTTTAAATTCGAACCAGTAGTTCTTAAGATTAGCGTGTTCATCCAAACAAACTCTTTATCTTTATAATATCAGTACACCGTTAAATTTTGATCGTTTTAATCCCGTGGAGGGTCGATCTGGCACATGAAACACTATCTATTTGTAAAGATAAAATTAAAATTAAACTACTTTTTTTTTAAACTCGAATTAATTTATGTACGAAATTAATTTATTTAAGTAAACTTCAGCTGGGCGAGTTCAATGACCTGTAGGTAGTTGGTACGCAACGACCGATAGTTGTCGGTCGTTGCGACCGACAACTACCTACAAGGTCATTGAATCGTTGACTTAAAGAAATTAATTTTGTACATGCGTATATTAATTCGAGTTTTAGAAAGAAAGTTAGAGTACTTTATTTCTTATTTTTTAATTTTATCTTTATAAATCGATAGTGTTTCATATACGGGATCGACCCTCCACGGGATTAAAACGATCAAAATTTAACGGTGTAAACATTGACCTTTCTCGTTTATTGTTTTTATATGTATACTATTATGGTTTACCCAAAGAAGTAGAGGTTGTTGATTTCCCATGTAAAGGGGTTTTTTTTGCCCTAGAACCTTTGGTCACCTAGCTACGCCACTGCTAAAGAATTCACCAGATGTAGCTAAGAACAGAGAAATGGAGAAGAAAGGATAAGAAGCCTTTACTGGCCTTTCCCGTATAGGGGACACAGCAGATCATAATAATTGTTAGGTTTTGATACGTAATCAGATTATTAAGTCTGTTTTTTATTATCAAGAATATTATTTAAGTTGTTTTGTATTCGATTATTCATTGCAATCCACTAATTGTGCTGGCAACACCGAAACGTATTTGTTACTATCTGGGAAAAGTGGGGGATGTAGCGTAACAGCAGGAACAGTCTTGGTTCGGCAGCCGTTGAGGTAAGAGGTACAATTTGTCTGTTGCATTATTATAGCGTTAATAAAATAATGTGACAACATAATTCAAAAAGAGTGTCCGAGTTTCTTGCACATTCTTCTCCATGAGATTTACGCTTTTGAATGTGCAACTAGCATCATTTTTCTGACTGGCTGACTTCTTTGACAATTCAAACGATTGTGTAATAAATATAATATTTTATACTGAAGTGATCAGTTTTATTATCCAATACTTATATAATATAGCAAAACCAGGGTTACAGGAGCTACTACATAAAAGATTTCATCTCCATTTAACGAGAAACAGTCGAGGCTAATGTATCTAACTTATTTATGCAGAAATGGAAAGCAGTATTTTTTCACAGCCTTTTCTCATTACTAACAAATTGTTACGATTTATACGTCTACATACATACGAATTGAGCGAAGTAACGCCCTTTATGCTTGCTTAAAGGGGGCAAATTTTTCTATCAATGTACTGGGTTGTTTATTATTAGCTATTAGCTTAGCCTATTATGTCCCACTGCTGGGCAAAGGCCTCCCTCTCACTTTTCCACACACGTCTGTCCTCGGCCATTGTGGGCCAGTCCTTCCGGTAATTGTCCAGCTCATCTCTCCACCTTATACTCGTACTTAATACTGGGTTGTTTATACTTATAATTTTTTTATTATTCTAAATTGTGTATTCTTCATTGTGCGCACAGCTAAGGATTGGAATTCCTTGCCACAGTCTGTTTCCTGATTGCTACAGCTTAATTACTACAATTGCTATACACATAGCTGACAGCTGTCAGGGTGACAGCTGTCAGGGTGACAGCTGTCGTAAGCTAGCTATCCTTTTCTCTCATCTTAAAGACGCATATTTTTATCCTGCTGTTATCTCACTCATGCCATGTAAAAAAGACCTTAGGGGTTTTTAAGTCAAGAGTGAATCATGCTCCATCCCTAGGCAATCATGCTCCATCGGTTGGGCAAAGCCTCCTCTTTCCCATGCACACCTCTATGTCTAGGGCGATCTCCGGTCAAAGTTTCTCTGTGGACATGTTCAGATCGTCACACCACCTTTAGTGCGGTCGAAATCGCTGGCGTAGTTGCATCAGGAGTTCAGTGGGTGGCCGTCCTCAATCCTTGTCCATCAGGACTATTACTGGTGCTTCGTTTACTCTTTCATAAGTAGATCTTAAGATCTTATCGCGATCCATTTTACTACCTAAACTGAATTGTTGCTCGCAAAACTGACATTTTAGTACGTCAAGGCCCCAGTTACTACTTCTTTAAAAAAAACTAAGCAATTTTTTTTTGTTCGGACATAACCAGATGTTTGTGGGTGAAACGCATAAATTACAAAATGGACGAGCGACGGAGGCGATAACATTAAGATGTTACAGTAGAGTAGGTAAGCCCTGTCTACTCTCAATAACTTATTAGTCCCTCCACAGAAAATTCGTCGGCGATAGGAGCCGCTTATCATAATTTACTATATCCAATTTTAGTTAGCTGGCTAGGCAATATGCGTAGTAGCCTGAATTTAGGTCTACTTATTAAGAATGTAATGTCAGAAGCCAATGTCATCAACCTGCACTTGAGCTACGGGAGCGTTTCAAAGAGTTACCATGGCCAGACGTGATCCCACCTGAAGTTTATTAAGAGCCTATTCACTTTAGCCTTGAAGACAGCCTAAATTTTAACCGGACGGGAAGAGCGCAGCAGGCAAATTGTTTCAGTCTTTCCGATGCGAAACGCTTAGTCCGGATCGAAGAGGTTTCAAAAATATAAGGGCCGACGCTGCGTTAAGCAGGCACCCGCGGTGCGACGGTCGAGCGACGACGCGCGTATGTGGTGTGCTCGGGTCCTCGTCACGGAAACCGGATTTTAACCTACGCAGTGTTGCTAGTTCAACTGTAACAGTATGCATGTAGTCTTGTCGATGGAAAACTTTAATGTAGTATTACGTAGCTAAATGGGAGCGGGGCGGAGCACTTTTGCGACAGCGTAACGTAATTTCGGCCCTAAGGGTGGATACTCGCCGTATGTCGGGTTGTCCGATGGTAGAAAGGAGATAGCCGAATCAAGTCATGCAATTCCCGCGCACACTCTCCAAAATGCATCCTGTAAAATACCGAGAGGCTGGCTACCCTACGCCTGAGCTCTAGATTTTGTAGATTGAACTTTACCAAATCTGGAGTTAAGTTAAACTCTGATACGCCATCTCGCCCCATCTTAAGTCGAGAGAATAAATTGGATGAGTTTCCCACCTCAAAAAAAAAACTCTGCATTTGACGGTCGCTGCGACAGCGCGACATCGCGTTTTTATAGAAAGTGTTCTAAACTAATTCAATAGCTGTCAGTAGTTTGTGAAAAATGTTCGTCAGATTATCGCGTCATGTGTCTGTGTGTGCCTTTAATTCATTTTCGTTGAAATGTTCAATAAAACAGCTTTTAACAATTATGTAACTCTTTTGAAATCGCACGAATAAGCAGATTAATAAAATCATTTGAATTGAAAATTGGAATTTAAGGTTCAATGGTCGTTTCATTAAAAAAAAATATATGAAACTTTATGGACTTTAATGAAGTTCGCGAAAACGTAAGTAATTAAAAATTTTGTGAACGAAATATTGTTTACTCAGGCGGGCGATAGGCGGTAGATAGAACTTTTTAATATTCTGTTTTTATTTTGTTAAAGTATTCGTCTATTTATAAAGTTAATTTTCCTTTTCAGATATTATTTATTCAGTACTAGCTTTTGCCCGCGATATTGCCTGCGTAAAACCAAAAAAAAAATAACTAGCGGTATGTCGGTAACTATCGGAGGATACAGATATATTGTAATATTTTCACCCCTCCTCCCCCTTTTGCCAATAGCGTGTTATTTCGTAGCTTAAATGTTGACCAGACCGACCTACCAGTAGGCTCTAGAGGGGCGACCTCATACCGGGACACGCAGCGTTGGAAGGCCTCCGACAAAGTGGACTGATGACCTGGTGGGGGTCTCGGGAATCCGATGGATGTGAGACACACAGGACCGGTCGTTACGGTGACACTTTGGGGATGAGCTTATGTCCAATATTGGACGACTTTTGGCTGAAACGATGATGATGATGACGATGTTGACAGATCTCTAAGGATATTTTTTGCAAACATTGAACAGAATTGGTTTAGTAATTTTTGTGCCAATTGAAACATCGGTTTATATTAATACTGTTTTCTTGTAAGATTGATAATAATATCGATGTAAATATTTAGCAGGCTAGCGTTAGGCGGCTGGATCAAGGGCGTGATTCAGAAAGCGGTAATTCTAGGCACGGCTCGTATAGTTACGAGGTTCCTTTCTCGGGAGCCCTGACCGCCCGCCGGTAGTTTGGACTCTGTTCCCGATACCGGTCGGATGCTATTTTTTATAATTTTAAATGAATAGTATAATTATATTTTTTTTAATTTTAATTTATTTATGAATGAAATATTTAAAAATGTAATTTTTAAGTGATATTAATAAATAAATGGAATAATAATATTAAGTATACAATTTTCACACAATTCCATTTAGTCCAAACTAAAGAGAGCTTATGCTATGGGTACTAAGACATATTACATAATTACAGATAAATGACGCCCAGACACAGAACACATGATCGTGCACACAAACATTTAATGTCTTGGGTGTGAACTCACGATCTCCGGCATAGCAGCTAGAGCCACAAACCATTAGACCAATACGCCAGTCAAAATGATATAAATGGCAAGAATTTTATAAATACAATATAAGATCCTTGATAAATGGTAATACAGAATGGCAAACTGTATACATAAAGAATACAAAATATAAATTAAGATTTAGGAGAATATCAAACGTAAATTATCAGATATTTTTCAAGTTTATATTATTCAAGCTTTGCAATTTTGTATGAATAACAATATTTGTCAAACCTTCACCTTTTTGCTGGCTGAAAATGTTTTATATAAGTTTTTCGCATATTTTATTAGGTCACTGCCAAAGTAACAAACATTCTACTTTCAGTGATCAGCATTGAGTACAAGACACGTATCTTTAGTACAGGTCAGAGTCACGAGTCCTTAAGAACGGCCAACCCACGGGTACATTTTCGTACAATACCTCTTATGTGATTATGATGTTATTACACATCTTTCTCCAGATATTTTTGATACAGGCATTTATTTATTTAATCTTTATGTAACCGAAGGTACAAAGGCGGACTTAATGCCATTAGGCATTTTCTACCAGTCAACCGATAACTAGTAGAGAAAAATTGTTAAAAAGTTAATTTTTATTTTTATCAGCCTATACTTTCCCACTGCTGAGCAAAGGCTTCCCCCAACTTCCTTCAAGTATTTTCTTTGTGAGCCTGCCTCGTAGGCATCAAGGTCATCTCGCTGCCTCTTCCTAGGTCGACCTTGGCGATGTCGTCCATCTTTAGGTACACACTTTGAGACCGAGCCCAAGTTGTCGACGGGACGACGGCACGTATCGTTCCACCCGCATTTCAAGGAGTTGTCAGCAAACAGCAGGGTCAAGCCTACTGGGGCCAAGGATCAGTTTCTGAAAGGAAGGTTTAGCCCCGTTATGAAAGGCAACGGATGAACAGGAGTGGGTTTTAAGTCAGTAAAAGTCTGACATCTCCCGCCCCGCCCAAGGGCGCGAAAATGTCATTGGATAATAAAAAAAATCAAAGGTATTTTGTGAAAACGTTTGTGAAAAAAATTTGGGTGTTTTCAATGCTCGTTTGTAGTTAAGAACATCATTAGATACTGAATTTAACTAAAACATTTATAAAACAAAGTAGTTTATGATCTTAAAAACTTTCCATAACAAAATTACTACTTATTAACAAAAAGTGGATAAGTATTACGAGTAAAAATTCTAACTTGATTCGACCCACGATCTACTGTAATTAAACTCTGTAACATACCAATGAATAAAAGCAACGCACAACGCTTCGAAGAGGCTCAATATCATAAACTGGCATATCACGAATACCTAGAAAAAAAACTTTGCCGAATCATGCTAAAAAATTAGTAATCAGAGATGAAAGGACGAGCGAAACGATCTCATTAATGCAACCTAACTCGGTTAGGTACGTTCCTTTTTTTTTTTGACAACCGATATTAGTAAGCCTCCACTGTAGGGGCCCAGTAGGGTCGAAGCCTAATCCTTTTAATTCGACTATATTTACGCATGAACGAAATTAATTTCTTCAAGTAAACGTCAGCTGAGCGAGGCCAATGAAATGTAGGTAGTTAGTACGCAACGACCGACAACTACCTTCAAGGTCATTGACTCGTTTACTTAAAGAAATTGATTTCGTACATGCGTAAATTAGTTCCATTTAAAAAAAAAGTACTTTATTTTTTAATTTTCTCTTTACAAATCGATAGTGTTTCATGTACCGAATCGACCCTCCGCAGGATTAAAACGATAGAAAAACGGTGTATATTTGTAATGCTTAATATTGCACCTACGACCATTTGTCACTGCATCACCCAAAGGTTGACTGGTAGAAAATGTCTTAAGGCGTTAAGCCCGCCTCTATAATTTTGTGGGCATAAAGCGAACGCTTTGAAATTGACGTTATGGTTCAACTCCGGCAGTTTTAGCCTCAATGTGAACTATAATATAATCCACTTGTGTTCCTTCATTTACCCTTTGCGTTAGGGTCACGTTAACTTTCAAACGTCCCCGCAACCCTAGCAAGCACCGGCCCTAATGGGATAAACACTATGTGGATAGAGCTTACGAATTCACGGACCCTAGCCTACGACGAACTATGTGTTTATTTAGGCACTGAATTCACGAAGCGGTTTTCTCCCGCGGCCGCCACAGCAGAGGAGACGTCTGTTTTATTTCAAAACTCACGATATGATCGATTCGTCGCTACCGCCCCCTCCGCGACTGCTGCGGTTTTCGACCGCAAGCATGGCGGCCGATAGGGCGTTGTCGCCGCCAACTGACCGCAGAGTGTGCGGTCACAAACCGGTGATGCGGCGGCGGGCGACCGCGGCGCCGCCGCCGGTGAGCGGCAGTCGCAAATAACCGCGCGCCCCGCGGCCATAAACCGCTTTATGAAATCGCTTTAATTTTTACATACATATTTGCATTCTACAGAAGTTGTGGGCTCGCAACCGTGGCGGCCGCGGGATAAAACCCACTTCGTGAGTTCTCTCCCTTAGGATGCTTCTCTGTAACGTGACTCTTATACAATTCGACGAAATAAATTAAGATTATTTTTAAAGACTACTATTTATTCGAGATAAAAGTGAATTACAGTATCTAAATACGAGTGTTCTTCAAATCGAAATGAATGCAAGGCAACTTTAGAAAATATAATATTCAAAGAATATTCTGAATTACAATATTTATTTAAATTATCCTGATGGCCCAGTTGTTAAGGCACTCGCTTCTTAAGTATGAGGTTGCGGGCTCGAAACTGGACAAATACCAAAATAATTTTTTTAATTCCTATGTATTTTTCTAAGATTTCTAGGACATTACTGACACCTCGTGGCTAGGAAAGCACGTAAAGAGTTTGGTCCCGGTTGCCATTTGTAGATCTCTGACTGTCATTACGAGACGTCAAAAAGGGTGACCATCAGTTTATTTAAGAGGGTAGGTACGACTTTTGATGATTTTAAATCCAACATCACGTCTAAATGTTTATAAATATTTACATTTTTTTTCATAGAAATTGGTGTAATTTATTTTGAAAGTTATGTCTAACACAGACAAAAAAACGAAGATCAGGCAAAAACCATTGGATGTTTTTTTATGAAACTTTCACAAACTAAAAGATAATTTAATTACCAATCTTTTGATATACGGTTTTTTTTTATTCATTTTTTTTTTAATAAATGAAGGACATATTATTATTCGAAAAATCTTGATGCACGGGAGCGACGCTAGCTCCTTTTTTTTTCGCTCAAGGTCGCTGGTGTTTAGTGTCACCTTAATAGATTATATTCGATCCAAGGAGTATCGTGTTGCCCAGCATCTGGATTGTTAAGGTCTGATAGGCAAACGCTTAATGTGAAATACGAATACCCAGCTGCGGTTAGACTGAAAATCGATCCCAAACTAGTTGTGACAGGGTTAGGGAGACGATGAATATTTATTTAAAATCATAAAGAAAGAACTACATTGGGCACACGTGGGCCACGTACGCCGATCTGGGCGCGTCAGTCTCCATACATTTTATATGGCAACTAGACTTGGCGAGCTACATTGGATACACGCCACGCTACGCCAAGCGACGCGTCACGCGATTCTACGTACAAAACAGGCGTGGCCCATGTGTGCGTCGGTCTAATGTAGTTCCCACTTAATATTATTATTAGTATGCGCGTATATTACCGTACGGTAATATATGCGATACCAAACATTTGATACAAACAAAACACAGTATAACAAATTACCAATATTTGTTACCAATAGACAAACTTCAACTATCCGAAGGTGCACATATAGACCGGAAGCTCGCATCAAACGTTGGCAAATATTTAAATGGGCCAATGTTATTTGTTATTACTTTAGCTCTTGTGTGTAAGTGTGTATTATGGTGCGGCGCAACATTTTCATGGATCAACATAAATGTTGGAATATCTATCTTATCAGAAAGTTTACAGCGTAAATGGAGGAAAGTGACCTTCACATTAGTGTTGCAATCCTAAGATCTGTCTTGAGACTCAATTTGTGATTGAGAAATTAAGTTACTTAGAGCTGCAGAGACGTGAAAGATGATCTAATGTCGTTAAAAGTAAAGCATAGACGTTCGGTTGCAATCCAGCGTTCCAACAGAGGTCACCTTGGTTAGGGCTTGGTTTGTGGGCTACGCCAATATAATCCACGCGCCAACTCGTTCACAAATATTTTTTAAACTTCTTTTTTTATTGTTGATAGGTTCGCGCTTGGCCTCTATCTCACCTGATGGAAAGCGAAGATGCGGTCGACGATGGATTGCGCTTACCTAGAAGTAACCTATTCATTCTTGACTTAAAGGTTCCCGGATTGTAGCCATCAGGAAACATAGACTACGGCAAGGAATTCCATTCCTTAGCTGTACGTATAATAAATGTGTTCCCAAAACGCTTTGTGCGTGTAGGTGGAAATCAGTCTCTTCGGGACGATCAAGGTGGATCATAACTCCTATTTAAGCCACCTCTGATGGAACGCTGGATCAAATTAAATTAACTAGCTAGACCTCCAGAAATGTGAAATGTGATCTAATGACGTTAAAAGTTAAGCATGGACCAGTAAGTTGTAATCTAGAGACTCAAAAGAGGTCACCTTGGTTAGCTTGGTTTGTGGGCTACATACGAGCCAAATGAGGGGATCGTCGATAAAACATTTACTAGATTACTGTTTCGAAAACGGCCCGACAAATATCACAAAAAATAATTGTGGAGTGATATTCGAAGTCAGTGTGATCCAATTTAGCCAATATTAGCTCGCGAAAATGGCGCACTGCGCGTTCAAAAATTGTACAAATAACCAGCGCAATATTCAAATTTCGGAAGGAATATCTTTTCCCTTTCCTTTTCATATGATTTATAATTATATAGGGTATAACTACATTACGTATACGTGGGCCACGTACACCGATCTGAACGCGTCGACCTCCGTACGCCTTTTTTCCCCCTTGTGTGCAATCAGTCATAATACGTCTTAAATGGCTACTAGACTTGTAGCTACATTAGACCGACGCCACACGACGCGGTTCTACAACTCAAGCGTCGCCCATGTGTGCGTCAGTCTAATGTAGTTGCCGCTTTAGAGTGCAGTTACTAATGGACAATGCTGTAATTTATTGCAAAATATTTTCTTTTATTATCTATTTTCTTTAGTCTGTGTTCCTTGAGTACACACTCAAGGTGTTGATATATTGATGTATCATAGACCCTATCAAAATGCAAGGGGCTGCTTTGTTTTTTGAATATTACAGCATATGCTGAGATAGGAGCCTTTTTGGTTTTGCATCTTTTTTTTCTAACTTTTGAGTAAATCGATTATGTGCCTAAATTAAGCACATTATCGATTTACTCATTAAGTCGAGTTTTTTTTAATCTAAAATGACCAAGTTTTGTATTAATGTTCAATTTAACATATTTATTGCTTTTACCGAAGTAGATTCACTAGTGATACGGTTTTTCTTTATAGGTCCCTATTTGAGGTAGGTAAGTTAAACGACAATACCTATTATGGCATATTCTTTCTCGACAGTCCCAGTAGGAAAACAAACTGTTAACTTCTGAACATGTCACGAAGACAAGTTCAACTTCTTAGAAATATAGTCAAGATAAAGATTTTTTTTTGCTGCAGCCTCGATAAAAAAAAATACCAGAAAATTTTAGATTTTTTGCGAAAAGAAATGGTTTTACCGTCATTATAGTATATCCATTCATATAACACTTTTGTGAAATTTTTCTTACTAATTATATTTCGTCCTGTTTATTTCACCCCAAATTCAGAACGTCCACAGTTCTAGAAATCATTAAAACAATTAACAAACCCACAATTATAATTATATTACGCTCTAATAATGAACACAAGCCACAAAAGCGGACTTATAATTAGGAATAATTAACATTTAATTTTAATTTTACAAGCAGATTTTAGATAACCTTAAATTTTATGACGAATTTTATGACGAAGACGAAGGACATCTGAAACAGTTTTTATTATTTCTGTGTTAACTAGATAATGACTTGAGTTGATTTTTTAGGCGAATGCTCCAGGGAAATTCAAATCGAAAGTTTTATGCTATTTAAAACTTTAAGGGTTTTTTTATGGTAGGTAAAATCATCCAATGACAAATCCCGCCCTTGGGCGGAGCGGGAAATAGTGTCAGACTCTTACCGACTAAAAACCTACCCCATTCATTCGTTGTCTATCGTGCCGGGGCCGCGCTTTCCTTTCAGAAACTGACCCATGACCAAAGGAGGTCTCGACCCTGCCTGCCTGCAGGTAGCAGGCTGGGCCTCTACAGTGTGCTCCACTGTGTCCTGAGGGTGTTTTGCATAGTGGCGACACCCGTGTGACTCTTCTGCACGAATCCGGAACAGTAACTTACGTACAACGCTGGTCTTTACCGAACATGGCAAGTTCGGTAAAGACCTGCATAATACGGTAGTTGAGAACACCGTGAGGTCTTTCCAGCCACGCCTCAAGGATGGACCTTCGGCCTTATCATCTCAATTGTGGCGCGCCCAAAACGTGGTTGCGATAGTCGCTCATCGCTGACGTCATTTCGCCATGAGATCCCGCCGGAGCTCTGTCCACCATGCCTCGACTTGTCGCGTCAGCGGAATTTCGCCCCGGCGTTGCATCTCCATGCGCTTGTCGTGCATGTGTGCAAGGACTGTTGCCTCCAGATCTCACGGCGGTTGACCAGCAAGGAAGATCGCCGCCTCGCGGGGAATCGTTGGGTACCTTCGCACCTTGCGTATTGCCATGACGCTCTGGCACGAAAACTAAGGGTGTTTTTAATATCGTGCGAATTTCATCACGCATGCGGAATTGCTCCGCATGTGGAGCTACTGTTGGGGATCGCGCCCCGCGCCCCGCGTGAGTTTTCCACGCTTTACAATAAATACTTGTAACACACGTGGGATACGCTTTTTGCCTTTTGAAATTTTGTGCATGTGGAGTAAATCCGCATACGTGATGAAAACCGCATGATATTAAAAATACCCTAAAACTAATATCCTAACTCTCTAACTTAGAGACTAGGTTTACCTTGAATGATTAGAAACTTGAAACTCCCTATGAATAGAAACAAAACTAGGGTAGTTTCACTGACAATTATTTAAATATTGCAGCATTTTAATTCTGAAATTTATTAATAGATTATAATTAAATAAAATGGACGCTTGGTTAGAAACCAATAATACGATATCAACGCGAAATAACCTAATCAATGTTTTGTTTCAATTTACCCCTGCGTTCCTATTTACCCCGTTTGTAGGTCCAACTGATCCAATTTGTAATATCCAATAATAAAATAGCAAAGCAATACCTACAGTCTACTATTGTCTCATAAAGCTGTAACATTATATACTTTTCTAAGTTATAAGATAGTGCGGGGACCTCAGTCGTGGCTTGTTAGTATCGATAACTGGGCAGGTCGTTACGAGCGGTTTGTCTCTTTATTGGCTAACCTAGACCAGCAGTGATTACGTCTACGTAGCAGTTATTAATACTGATATTATTTGTTCTGGATTTTTATGGTTTGTAAAGGTATAGACAGAACATGTTACGGTTCCGATCTTCTGTTTTTTAGGGCTTCGTATCTCAAAAGCAAAAAACGGAATCGTTGTTCCCGCGCGCCTCCAGGAGCTGACAGCAAACCGTAGAGGTCCAGCCTGCTAGCTACAGGCAGACAGGGTCGAAGCCTACTGGGGCCCAGGGCCGCTTTCTGAAAAGAAGGCTCGGCCCCGGTATGATAGGCAACGAAGGAACGGGGTAGGTTTTTAGTCAGTAAGAGTCTGACACTATCTTTCGCCCCACCCAAGGTCGAGATTTGTCATTGGATGATTTTACTTACCATAAAATAACCCTTATGGGATCACTTTGGCTATATTCAACCTAAAAAAAAAAATGCGTTGTTGGCATTCAGTTACATCTTGAAGCATTGGATGATCCTTCTCATCTTGATAGACAGGATAAGAGGGATCGAAATCATAATCGCGAACAATAGATCTACAGTAAAATATGACCATTTATTTCCTGAAACATTTCAAGTGCGAATAATTTTGACAATGACGAATGCCTCGCCGTCATTATTAATGCATTTGTCTGAAGAACGACATAAATAAAATGTCGAAACTTTCGCGTAAATTGCAAGCGTTTTGTTTGAAACGGGATATTATTGAGATTTACTTTAGTGTATATAACAATGAATGAATGAATATATTTTCTGTATAAGTCTAAGCGTGTACATAAACTGTTAAATAAATAAATAAATAAAGACAGGTTTGTCATGCTTTTATCTATACGTATAAATAAATTGAACTCTCTGTCTGTTTGTAATATAAAATTAAGTAACATTTTTTACCAAATGCTTTTTAAAGGTCGATGCGTCAAAACGTCCCCCATTCTTACATCGACCAACAGATTTGAAATGTATCTCAATCAAAAGATCTAACCGCAAGGCGAGAATTTTTTACTGTGCCAACATCTCTCGGCGAGCCAAATTCAAAAATATATGACAGTAGGTTAGGTTAGGTTAACCTAAAAATATCTTATAAAACCTAAACCCCATACTTTTGAGAAATGTCGCCAGAATAAAAAAAAACTTTATTCAACTAAATGCTTTGAATGACACCTGTTTCAAATCTGTTGTTATGTTCGGAAGGGTCTCATACTTTGCCCATGGTCCTTTGTCTTTCTGTCGTTTTCTTATGGCTAAACTTATTAAATATTCGTCTAACTTATAGAATGTTTCATGAAAATGTCATTCGAAAGGGTGCTGAACAATTTTAATTAGGTATTTATTAAATAAAAACGTATTGCAGTCACTAATCATATTTTAATGAACATAGAACCTGACACTGTCCTGCAAAATGCAAAAAATGAAGAAAATTTATATCATAGGTATTTCCCCATTTTTGAGGTTATCCATCCAATGACTTCTTTTGCTCTATGGTGGAGCACGAGGGCGTGTCAGACTTTTACTGCTTAAGGGTGTTTTTTAATATCTATATCACGCGGGACGCGGGGCGTGATATTGAGCATCAGCCCCGCATGTGGAGCAATTCCGCATGCGAGATGAAATCCGCACGATATTAGAAACATCTAAAACCACACCTGTGTCTTTGAGTTGCCTTTGGCGTTCTGGGACGGCGGGCCCCCTTTTGAGAAATTCCCCCGGCTCCAGCGGGCGTAGGCCCTGCTGGGGCCTTACGGTTTTACTGA
Source organism: Leucania comma (assembly GCA_958295575.1). Lineage (NCBI taxonomy): Eukaryota > Metazoa > Arthropoda > Insecta > Lepidoptera > Noctuidae > Leucania > Leucania comma. The sequence continues at coordinate 8,069,598 of OY282483.1, forward strand.
CATCTCTTTCAGGCACACATGGAACACTAGAATGCTCCGTTGACGAGTTAAGGTCGTTAACATTTCAGTTTAGGTCTTAAAAAGGATCGCGTTAAGAGCTCTTGTTAGGCCCTCTAGACTAAACTGTGATATGTAGACTATATATTACACTATACGTGTTCTAACTAACAGTGAAATATGTAGCTAGGTTGTCAAATTAACAATGAAAAAGATAGGTGTTCAAATTGACAACAAAATCTGTACGTACTCTATTTCCAAGAAAGCTCTTATCCTTCATTTATTATTTACTCTGAAATGAAACAACACCATTCCTTAGTAAACTTACTAAAAGGAACATTATTTGCCTGACTTCCACACATAATTCAATCTTCCAGCGAAAAGCGAAAAACCGCAGAAAATTCAGCGGTCTCGTTCATAATAATATTTCTAGATCAAATTATCTTTAAAAAGAACTAAAAGCGACATTCCTTTGAACCGACAATGTGGGCGTAAACCGATTTTAAGACTGAAATAGCGAAGATATTTTTACGAAAGACCTTAATATCGTGAAGACAAGGAGTAAATCTATGTCAGACTTAATTTGGAGACTTGTTGAGACAAAAGTTTTTTTTGTACCATAATTGGGAGCTATGGACCGTGGTTTTGATAGTAGATGGGAAAATACTCTGAAACCGACACAGTTTCAGTTCTGGTGTATGTTTATTGTAGGGATCGATTCAAATACTTAAAATTTAATTTGCGATTCTACAATTTAACTACAGCCTTACATTGTTTGCAATCTATTAGTATATGCAATTAAGCTATACACCGTTAAATGTTGGTCGTTTTATTCCCGCGGAGGGTCGATTCGGTACTTGAAACACTATCGATTTGTAAAGATAAAAATGAAAAATAAAGTTCCTTTTTTATTCAAACTCGAATTAGTTCACGCATGTACGAAATTAATTCCTTTAAGTAAATTTCAGTTGAGCGAGGCTAATGAACTGTAGTTCGTATGCAACGACCGACAGCTACCTACAAGACCAATGAGTCGTTTACTTAAAAATAATAATTTCGTAAATGCGTATATTAATTCGACTTTTAGAAAAAAAAGTACCTTATTTTTTAATTTTTAGGGGGCAAAACAGGGGTTGTAAGTATGAGAAATTAACATGCGTATATTAAGGCGTGACAGCGTAACAACCGCCACGCTTTTATAATATTAAATTAGAGTCTGTTAGGATTACTAAATCGCACAAAGATTTCAAAACGAATCGTTTCACTAATTACGATCGTTTGTCGTCACATCGCATGGCGTCAATATTTTCCAGCTTTGAAGTGTCCCGCGCTAGTGTGTACCGGGTTGAGTCAACAGTCGTATTCGACTCGACTCTCGATTGATATCTGAGTGGGCGGATGGGAAGCGCGTATCGGCGGCTGTATGAGTAATGTACTCGCAATAAAGATCGTATGAAATGAATTTTGCGAGTTTTGGCGGTTTTTTTTTTCTGTAAAGGTGTTTGAACTTTGTGGATTTTGGAATTACTTACTAAGTATTTATTTGTGGGTAGTATTTAACTGTTCTTTAATTTATTCCTGCTTTCTAGTACAAATCCTCTACGGTCCAGACTAAGCGTTTCACCTCGTCGTTTATATCGCGTACATCGAAGGACTGAAACAATTTGCCTGCTGCAGTCTTCCCGTCCGATTATAATTTGGATGTCTTCAAGGCTAGAGTGAATAGGCTCTTAATAAACTAGTGCGCCTCACCATCAATGATTGCATCACTGCTTACATACTATCAGGTTGGATCGCAGTCAAGCACTACTTTATTTTAAATAAAAAAAATAAAAAGAATACGCCTTTGCTCTACTCAAAATACAAATTGCGGCTCTGGGTGGTTAAAAAAAATAACTACGAAGGGGATGGCGGGGTTTGTGTTCACGCCTATAGATACCGCCATAATTATGGCGTTTCCAGGTCGAGGTCGCCTGTGGCCAAGTATTATAATGATCAGATAATTTTCGTGGGGCAAACTTGACCAGAGATCCTCAAGACAAAGATTTAGAAGGATAAGGGGGACGTCTTTGCCCAGCAGTGAGACGCAAAAAAGGCAAAAAGAAAATGTATATATACTATATTATTAATTGACTACAGTTATCCTTAATTAGATTCACATTCTACGTATTGTAGGAACAATATGGAAAAATAAATGTACCTAAAAATGGCCGTTTCAATCACTTAGACGTAAAATTTCATAATTGTGTTTATTACAGTGATGGATCGTCCAAAATTACTAATTTTCTGGTTCATGCTCGGCTCTTCGCAACTTGTGATCGAGTGCTTTAAATAGATTAAATTGTATTTTCTTTTTTCGTTTTGTTAATTAAGTATTTTTGTAAAAAGTAAATAAGAATATAAGTACTTACATAAGAAATTTACAATTTATACTAAGTCTATGTACATACTCGTATATGATAGAAGCAAAATACACTCAAACGTTGAAGTACTAAAGAATAGCAATTATAATTATTTGCCCAAAAAACAAGCCAGCCCTCTGGTTATGCGGGCTTGTGGACGGCGAGCAATGGGTAACTCGCTATCCAACCGTCCGGTAACTGTCCGGATCGAGCCTAAGTCGTCGACCGCGCGTACTGTTCCCACGCGCCTCAAGGAGTTGTAGCAGCAAACTGTAGGGGCCCAGCAGGGTCGATGCCTACTCTGGGGCCTTGGGAAAGTATGAAAATGCATAGCAGGGCCCTGGAACCAAGGAACCAAGGCAAAGGAGGGACGGGGTAGGTTTTTAGTCAGTAAGAGTCTGACACTATCTCCCGCTCCGCCTAAGGGCGGGGGATGTCATTGGATGATTTTACCTACTTTAAAAAAAAACCTGTTAAGCAGTGTTGCGATTGTTGATTGTGAGGCGTAAGTTTATGAACAGCCTATTCACTCTAGCCTTGAAGACACCTGAATTGTAATCGGATGGCAAAACCACAGCAGGCAAATTGCTCCAACTCTATACTTCGACGTCCCCAAGCAATACGTCGGCAATCGCAAAATTTGTTTTTCAATTACCAACTTTATTACCGGAAAATAAGTCGGTAAATCGAAAAACATTTTTTGCGATTATCAACTTATTGCCCAGGGACTTCGTTGTGCTTAGTGGCACAGATTACGTTTTACTACGGAAAATCCACGGATTCTTCAGTTAACTGAGGCCAAGCCACAGGATAAGTTTGTCGGATAATAGCGCTGACAGCTTTTCAAACCGTATTGTGGCTTTTGCATTTCATCCAGTCTTGTACGTACCTTTAACAAGAAGAAAATGAGAATTAGATTTACTGCAACATCTCTGATTTACATTATGGACTTTTTTTTGGTGGGTAAAAATCATCCAATGTTAACTTCCACCCTTGGGCAGAGCGGGAGACAATGTCAGACTTGGTCCTAGTGTACACATTCACATTTGCCTCACAGTATGGACTCTTGGGTTTTGGACTCTTGGACAAACTTCTGTTGGAAAAACCACTCTTCAGAATATAACAACGTTTGGGACTGTTTGGAAACACATTCATCGTAGATATAGCTGAGGAGTCCCTGCCAGTGTCTATGTTTGCGGATAGCTACAACCTAGAGGTGTTTGGACAAATTGTTGTGTGATGAGCACGATCATTTGTTCTGTGTTTGGGTGTTATTTATCTATAATATGCATGTATTTAGAAATATGTATATAAGTATGTTTATCAGCTGTCTAGTACCCATAACACAAGTTTTGCTTAGCTTGGGTCTAGACGGTGTTGTGTGATAGTTGTGGAATAGGTTACTTTTAGTCAAGCGTCTATTATAACAGATCAGTAGTCGTATGAATGTAGGTATTTTGAATGACACAATACACCGTTAAATTTTGGTCGTTTTAATCCCGCGGTGGGTCGATTCGGTACATGAAACACTATCGATTTATAAAGATAATATTAAAAATAAAGTATATTTTTTCTATAACTCGAATTTATACGCATGTACGAAATTAATTTCTTTTAGTAAACGAGTCAATGACCTCGAGGTAGTTGCCGGTCGTTGCGTACTAACTACCTACAGGTCATTGAACTCGCTCAGCTGACGTTTAATTAAAGAAATTAATTTCGTACATGCGTGAATTAATTCGATTTAAAAAAGAAAGTACTTTATTTTTTACTTTTATTTTTACAAATCGATAGTGTTTCATGTACCGAATCGACCCTCCACGGGATTAAAACGATCGAAATTTAACGGTGTATATAAAAGCTAAACACCACTCATGAAATCTCAGAAACTAATTAATTGTTGTAACATTACACCGCTAGTTACTTAATGTACTTGTTCTAAGTGTAATAAACCAAGCATTCACCTCATCAAGTCTTTCATTACGAAACATTACACTAATAACACCTACAAACTTAAAATTTGGCAGGTAGGTTCCTTGTAGACATCCGCTAAGAACGGATTTTCCGAAACTTCACTCTCAAGAGGGTAAAACGAGGATTGGAAGTTTATATGGAGAAATCTACTTTTATGCGGACAAAGCCATAGAAAGCAGCTAGTCTTATATAAAATTCATGGACATAAACATAGTAGATGAAATATAAATAGGTTAACCTACTATTCACCTTTGTCTACGTGCTTATCTCGGAATATCTCATGTTAAAAATAATGTATTTACGTGCACGCTCTTCATTATTTTGAAGCAAAGATATTACGGATGTTCTACCCGTATTTCGATTCTGAAAGGTAGAAACTTCAGTTTAATGTACACAAAACATTAAATAAAACACAGCAATTTGACAATTCATGCACAAACACGAGCTTAATTCAACAAAGAACTCTAAATTTCTCCCAGCAAACTTTCGAGTGACACAGACCGAGAGTAACCTGAATTAATTTGTTCAGAATCAGTAACTGAATCTATTTCAATAATTTTATAACATGTTATATTTTTTCCCAAAAATATTTAAAAAACATCCCAAGTTGGACATCACCGAGACTAAGTACAACACGGCAGGTCATAGCGAGCATTAGAAGCCATCGCACAGCTGGGTGCGGGAGCAATACAATCCCTCAGTGGCCTGGATAGCCCAGTGACTTTCTGTGCCAGTGACCATTTGTGTTTGTGTGAACAACCTGGTAACACAATAAGCTTATAGGACAATGGGCAAAAATGTATGGAAGCTGGTACACCCCTCCAATAGCTATGAGATATATATCGTTAGATAGGTCTTTTTAACTGGAACAACATTTACTATGACAGCTTTGTTGAAATTTTTGTCCGTTCTGAGTTTTAGGTTAAAAACAAAAGTTAGGTTAGGTACTAATTGGTACAACCCACCAATAGCAAAGACATATATGTCGATAGATAGGCCTTTTTAACAGGAACAACATTTACTATGACAGCTTTGTTGAAAGGTTTGTCCGTTCTGAGTTTTAGGTTAATAAAAGTTAGGTTAGTGTAGGTACTAATTGGTACACCCTACCAATAGCAAGGACATATAATATGTCGTTGGATAGGTCCTTTTAACTGGAACAAACAAACACTGGACAAACATTTCAACAAACCTGTCGTAGTAAAGGTTGTTCCAGTTAAAAAGACCTATCCAACGACATATATGTCTTTGCTATTGGTGGGATGTACCAATTAGCACCTAACCTAACCTAACTTTTGTTTTTAACCTAAAACTCAGAACGGACAATCATTTCAACAAAGCTGTCATAGTAAATGTTGTTCTAGTTAAAAAGACCTTTCCAACGACATATATGTCTTTGCTATTGGTGGGTTGTACCAATTAGTACCTAACCTAACCTAACTTTTGTTTTTAACCTAAAACTCAGAACGGACAAACATTTCAACAAAGCTCAGTTAAAAAGACCTATCTAACGATATATATCTCATTGCTATTGGGGGGGTGTACCAATTAGCCCATTGTCCTTTGTGATTTTTCATGATACAGTTATGACATTTTGTACATAGATTTACATAAAAATATTAGACACGTATTTCGGGTTTCGCATATACTAAAAATAAGGTTGTACAACAAATCTTCTAAAATGTGTACAAATTCTGCAGTCACTCGAGTTTTGAGTTTAGAAGAACCTCTGTAGCATCTAGAAAACAGACCTCCTTTGCGGATGTAGATGTATACCAAGCGTATAATGACGAATACGCATCAATAAAGCTACGCGACCGTGAACAGTAGGCCTTAACCGAGTTTTTCAGTAGTTATAGACCGTTTCTGCCTTTGCCTCCGTTTCCGATTCTGTACCTCTACCATGAGTTTTAAGCAATAGTATTCGTCGCTACTCGATATCGACGCCGTAAATATTTTGTATGGCAAATTTTGCAGCGCCTCTAGCGGTCACTTGCAGAACCAAAATTTGCCATACAAAATATTTACGGCGTCGATATCGAGTAGCGACGAATACTATTGCTTAAAACTCATGGTAGAGGTACTGATTTCGACCCCAGTTCCGATTCCGATTCCTATAAACTAAATTTTAAAAATCCACTTCACAATTCGGTTTCGATATAACCACTTCTGTTACATCCCTACTTTGCAGTGTGCGGTCACAAATCGGCTTACTTGACTGGGAACAAGTATTACGTGTATTTTCGAGAATTTTGCTTATTTAAGCGTTATTTCTTTTTGCGAGAAACCCGTAAACTGTTACCTACTGGGAGAAACCACAGATGCTGCAACCATAAGCCGCATTGTAATCCAAATACTTGCTTTCACCTACGTTTTTGACATTCTAGAAATGCTGCGGGATTTAAATATAAAATTGCGGGAGTGAAACCCTAGGTTAGTTTCAGTAACCAGCTAAGATACCTACTTGAAGATTACTATGATAAACTCGTATAATATATACACTGTTAAATTTTAGTCGTTTTAATCCCGTGGAGGGCCGATTCGGTACATGAAACAAAAATGTACTTTATTTTTTAATTTTATCTATCGATACTACAAATCGATAGTATTTTATGTACGTGATCGACCCTCCACGGGATTAAAACGACTAAAATTTAACCGTGTATATATTTTTATTCTTTTATGTTTCATTTCATTCATTGCCGTTTTCACATGAGGTGATAACGACAAGATTTCGTGGGATTTGTAGTTTCATACATTTTCTGCCTACCTAGTTTCATTCCTGCCTACCTAACCACCTAGCTATAGTACGCTGCAAATAAGTTGAACCATTTGCTATGGTTATGCGTCCCAACTTCGATTGGGATCCGAAAATTGGTTACTACGCTTTCAAGATCGACCGTCATGATAGTTCAACTTGTGTGACGAGAATTATAAATGATTTTTGGGTCTCAATCGAAGTGGGGGGCTGCGCATAACCACAGCAAAGGGTTCAACTTATTTGCCGCGTGCTATACCTATAGCTTGAAATATATTTTTTCTATCTAATATCCTAGAACAAAGCTAGATATTCAAAAACACATGTTTCAAACGTTTGCAAACCGTCTATACGCGAGGAATGCTTTCATATCGATACGGAATTTTTAATTTCAACCTTTTAGCTTCAAAGCTGGGTACAGTCATACGTCGGGGGTACTGTACCTCTACCATGAGTTCTTCTTCTTATCGTATCGATGGTTTTCTTTTCCCTCAAAGTGTTTGGGCCCAGTAGGTTGCCACGTTTACAGCGGCCTCAGTGGCATTTTTGAGGTCCTCCAAAGTGCAGGTGTAGGGACACTTTGGGCACTCCAATAAGTGGGCCATCGTCTGGTCAGGAGCACCACACTCGCACTGGGTGTGGAAGGGGTCTATAATACCCCACTTCGCCAGGTTGTGTTTGCAGCGGCCCACTTGCGTGCGTAGTCTATTGATCGCCTTCCATATAGACCACTGCAGATCGCGTCCGAGCGGCAGATGTTCTCGGGGCTGAACGAAATCGGGCGGTGGTGGGTGGTGTTTCTCCCACAACTTACATCTCACTGTGGATGAGTTTAAAAAAATAGTATTCGTCGCTACTCGATATCGACACAAAAGAGAGATAGTACTGAAGACATTCTACATACAAAGCGCGCTGGAGCAACGCACACATAGACACCGCTCACACACACGATATCTTGTACGTGACTAAACCGTGCTAAGCCAGTGCTAGATCATAGAGTACTTTTTCTAGCGACCGCCGAGCGTAGGTATAAAAAGTGAAGTACATACATGAGATTTACTTCTGTACCTATCAATTTTGTGATATCGACGCCGTAAATCTTTTGTATAGCAAATTTTGGAGCGCCTCTAGTGGTCACTTGTTGAACCAAAATCGGTAGTATGAGTTATCAAGTAAAAACCTATCGAATAATAATAATAATATTCCACAACTATCACACAACGCCGTCTAGTCCCAAGCTAAGCAGAGCTTGTGTTATATTATAGATAAATTACACCCAGACACAGAACAAATGATCGTGCTCATCACATAAACATTTGTCCTGGGGAGGAATCGAACCCACGACCTCCGGCATAGCAGTAAGGGCCGCTAACTACTAGACCAACAGGCCAGTCAAATAAAATAAGAATAGGAACTTGATAGCGACTAAAGCTTTTAGTAGTTTTCTATATAAAACAGATACCATGAGCAACAAATTTGACAGAATATCGAGGGGTGAAAGTCCTGTGAAGCATGTCGTGTAGAACAAATTTTATTTATTTGTGCATAAATATGTTGGGTATATTTAATGAGGAATATGTCAAGTACGGCTGCATAAGAAGATGAACTTTACGTCAAAATAAATTTACAAGCTGCTATACGAAAGGTATTTGCACATATACATATATAATTGCACATGAAAATAATTTCATTAAACCATAAAGGCTCAATAAAAAGGCTTCCATGCATTTATGTGGTCTTCTAAGGGCATATACAGATTTGAAATGAAGGAAAAGAAGCGGAACAGTAACCAAAAACACGAGTAAAACCGCGGGGGACAGCTAGTAACCATAATAGTCGGTAAAACCTTATCATTTCGTAATATCTACTCGGAAAGTATCTATTACCTCAAATATTCAAGGAATTCTTAATAAGAGAGACAGAAAGTGTCCACGTTTTATTACCTCGTTGCCCGATGAATTGTTTTTGTTAATTGAATGGCGAAGGACACGTTGTTCTTAATTGAAACTTAAGGAATCTTAATAGAGACATTCGTTGAAAAATGGCTAATAGGTTTCGTGTTTCAAAGGAAAGGTCTACTTACTCGCTGAGTACATTGTACCCCTAGCCAAGTTACAATCGTTTCGTTTAGCGTGAACGTTTGCAGTTGACCACGCCCTTAATTCCTTTGTTCTAACGTCAACTCAACGCTGTCACGTCGTCAGAATAAAGGAATTGGGGGCGTGGCCAATTCCAAGAGTTCACGCTAAACGAAACGATTGTAACTTGGCTATGGGGGCTGTTGTACTTAGAATTTTCTAGACGTGAATCGTTTTCAGCATTCTAGTTCTACGTATGCTTACTTTCCCGTAGGAGTCAGTGGAGTATACGGTGAGGTCTGCCCCGTTTGTGCAGAAAACCACAGTATCCTCGTAGAGGCTCAGCGAGGGCGAGTTCTCGCGTCTGGCTCTGGTTCAGGTCATGATGCAGAACGAGTAGAGAATGGGAAGCAGTACCAGTCTTGTACAAAGCAAGAGGCTGGTGGAAAGCATGAGGAACAGACCATCTTCAGGCCCCGACCCCACAGGATGCCCAGGGCGTCGGGTGCACGAAGGAATGAGAGAAGGTTGAGAGGTGATGATATCAGCACAACTGTAATCCATAAAAAGGATAACCAGAGTTGATCAGAATCATATTAAAGAAAATTCCAGTCAGTTCCATATTAAAGAAAAACCTCGCATAATTATGCCACCGTAATCGCGGACTTGCGGATGACTAATAATAGGTAGCTCGCCGTCCGTTAATGACCAGGTCTGTGCCAACGGTGCATCGTGATCCAAGTGCGCATCAAAAAGATGTCAGCAAAACTAAAGAGGGCCATACCTCGTCACCTTAATGGCAAAGTTGCGAATCTGTTGTTTGCGTAAACGGCAGGTTCGCAACGTGTGGGATTGTTCTAAAGTGTTACAGTGGCACTGAAATAAAGAGCAACTGAAGAAACACAAGTGGGCTTTAAACAGTAAAAGCCTCCTTCACCGTTTTGAGAGCAGTGGTGATGAAATAAATTACACAAAGTAATGCGCCTGGCCGGGCTTGAACCCGCAACCTACTAATCGTAAGTCGGGGCCGTTACCTCTTGGCCACCACTGCTCAAAAAACGTGGATAGGTAAACCCAAATATTACAAAATATTTATTAGGTACTTGAAAGGATCGCTTCGACAGCTACAAAGTGAGCAAGTTATCTTCAATTTGGGATATTTCTTATAATTGCTGTAACATATTCAGATATTTTTAGAAAAGCAGTACGTACACAATCGTACGCTTACCCTTTTAGTAAACAAAGTCCTTATTTTTATTATGCCTATATCTATATACAGTAAAAGAAAGTCGTGTTAATTACACTATTTATAACACAAGAACGGCTGAACCGATTTGGCTGAAAATTGGTGGGAAGGTAGCTTAGAACCTGGAGGCGGACATACTTTTTATCTCGTATCTCTCACTTTGCGTGACCAGAGGGCTGGCTCGTTCTTCGCCCAAAGAATTAGCATTGCCATTCAACGTGGCAATGCTGCCAGTCTTCTGGGTACATTTCCGGATGACAGCGATGTGGAGGAGTACTTCGACGCCTGAGTGTACTGTGTTTTTGTATTATATGTACATAGGTAGGTTTTAGTATAATTAGTTTAGTTAATATTTAAGGTTTTGTACATGTGTAGATATAATTTAATTAGTTATTTATGTATTTTTAAACTTATTAATAAATAATTATTTTATCTCGTTAAATATATAATAATCCAAAATCTGCTCAATTATTGCCTCTAAGGCGAAACCAAGTCCGCCGAGTCAGCTAGTATACCTATATAAAAGCGAAATAAGTTCTACTCACTGATTAATCACGAAATCTCTGAAACTATAACACCTACAAACTTACAATTTGGCGAGTAGGTTCCTTATAGGGTGTAGACGTCAGCTAAGAACGGATTTCGTCGACTGATCTGTTGGTCTAGTGGTTAGTGGCCCTGACTGCTATTCCAGAGGTCGTGGGTTCGATTCCCATCCAGGACAAATGTTTGTGTGATGAGCACGATCATTTGCTCTGGGTCTGGGTGTAATTTATCTATAATATGTATGTATTTAGAAATATATAAGTATGTTTATCAGTTGTCTAGTACTCATAACACAAGCTCTGCTTAGCTTGAAAGTAGACGGCGTTGTGTGATAATTGTGGAATACATTTCAAGAAACTCCACTCCTAACGGGGTAAATCGATTTCCATGGGGGCGATGCCGCTGACAGAAGCTAGTATATTATATAACTAGCTGTGCCCGCGACTTCATTCGCATGGACGACGAAACTTATTAATGAGTTTTTTGTGTAAAGTGCTATTTGTGTAGAACGTTATCTATCGAGCAGACCGGTATTAATACTTCCGTCTCGGCGCGGGCCCTTTGTGGCTAATTACAATAGAAAACCAATTGTGTCTCATTATATTACAGTATCCTAATATAGTATCTTAGCCGATACTATAATATTATTATATTATAGTATCTTATTTCTTATTATAGTATCTTAGCCGTGTGCAGCGCCCCTTAGTGAACTCCACTGCGGGTGACATAACCTACGAAAAATAATTATTTGCGGTTGGTACAGTAATCGAGTCTAGGGATCGAACCGCAAAATTAAGTTTGTTTTTTATTCTATCTATTTTTCCGGGATAAAAAGTACCCAGTGTGGTGCTCAGGATATTAAAGAATAATTATACCAAGTTTCATCGTAATCGAACCGGTAGTTTTTGCGTGCGGATGTGACGCATATCTTTTTATGTACTTTTTTTTTTTATTTAGAGTCAATGTGTTTAGCTGTTATTTTAAGATATGCGCCATGTTTTGGTACAAATAAACTCTTTTTCTTTCTTTTCTTTCAGACAGACAGACAAAAATTTTTTTAATCACATTTTTGGGTTCGGTGTCGGTCTAGTAACACCCCCAGCCATTTATTTTTTTGATATTTTCAATGTACAGAATTTTTACTTCTACAGATTTATTATAAGAATAGATAACAAAATTTTGAATAAGTCATTTGGTACTAGAGATGAGACATAGGTCCCTGTTAATCAATACCAGGCCTTCAATGTATGGGTATCGCCAAATTACAGGTACAAAAACTGGGTAGATATTAAAATATTTACAAGTATTTTTTGTTGTTGCGAACTTATTCAATGACATCTCCCACCCTTGAGCGGAACAGGAGGACGTATGTCAGGCCTTATCATGATGAGTTGAAATCTCAAGCGTGCGAGTGAAAAAGAGGGATGAGGGATACACTCTGACTCCTTATAGCTCCAGCCTTATATCCCATACAGTATAGTTCAGTTTCAGTTGTCAAATGAATCACGTCAAGTGATCGTAGTAACACTCCTGTAATAGTATATACGTTTCACCTCTACTTTGTACTTTATACTTTTCTGAACACGTCTTATTTCGTTCAGATATGAAAAGGAACTGTAAGACTTAATTTGTCAAGTGTTTTTGTTCCCATAACAGTTGAGAGTTTGGCGTACTTTTGAAGAGGTTCCTTATAAAGTGCGTAGTACTTAGTATATATGTAGGTACGGTTCCAATGCGTGTTACAGTTTTATAATAAAACTGAAGTATGAAGTACAAAGTTTTGTGTTTTACGCTAATTTTATATAGGTATCTGAGCTCTATTGTTTATCACACTAATATCAGAAAGTTTGTGTGTGTATGTTTGTTACTTCTTAACGCTAGAATAGCTGAACAAATTTCGATGGTAATTTGGTACTCGGGTAGACCACTCTTTATCCCAGGATTATGATCCTTCGGCATTCACGCGGGCGAAGTTACAGGCAGCCACTAGTTTAACATAACATGGCATATCATAAAAATTTATTTTTCGTAAGTTATTCTTGTGTGGGGATCTGTACTAGTAAATCTTATATATTTTTTTATGCAACAAAAGTACTGAGGTGGACTTAATGCCATAGGCATTTTCAACCAATTAACTGTTTTTTTTTTTTTGGTTATTCCGACGTTTCATTTGATCGAGAAACTTTTCATCGATGTTACATTCAGCAAAAATAAAATTTGTTCGTAGTATTATGTTTCCGATGGTTTCCGAACATTTATTATACCAATGTTTTCAAGCAGGCATGCAGCATGTAAGCAGGCATGCAACATGCAGAGAGCTTTGCTTATGTCACGGCTCCAGCGCTGCGGGGTTTGGGCGGCCCCAAGCGAGCTATTCGCCGCAGATGGCTTTACCACCGGGGCAGGCGGGCCTTCTAACCACTTACTCGCTTTACCCCTCCGCGCCTACACGGGCTTGAATTATACTCTAGGGGTAGAGCAAACAAGACACTGTGTGAAGTCAGTTTTGCAGCGATTCGTGTCTGTCCTGAGTAATTTCTAGCGTGGGGGCAACGTTTCAGAAAAACAAATAAGAAAAGAGAAAAGTTTCTTGAAATCCTCTTATTTGTTAGTGCAGAAAAGTATCTTGAAATCCTCTTATTTTCTCAAGACTTTTTCCAATATATGTAGAGCTCATTAGGCATCCTTTTGACTCCATTGTTTCCCGATCTCCTAAGTAAGTGGAGTTCAAGAAGATACATTTGAAATGGTTCTTTATAAAGCTTTTTGTAGTATTTTCTAGTATGAACTTGTATTCTAAGTTGGTTTGTTTGTGTTCGTGGACAGCATTTTTATAAAAGTTTGGATCTTTTAGTAAAATATTGGGTACGTTTTGAAAAAAAATGTTAAGTATTGATTTTTGGGTCATTTCGAGGTGTTTTGAAACTTTATAGGTTTTACAGATTTTGACGTACGCTTTTCCAATTTTCACTCTGCTAGGTACTTACTCTGCATCTTTGCCGCTGAAAGATTTTTTAGAATATATAAGATCCTTGTTACCGCTCTCCCCTCCATATTGGAAAAATGGCGCCCATAAACTATGTTTTTGACAGTCTCATCTCTTTTTCTACTCACTTTACGTTGGACAAAATTATAATACTAATTATCAATCTTTTTTTTTTGAAATACTGATTTTGTTTGGAGTTTTAAAGTACAAGCATCGCAAAGTCTTCTTCATCTTCTTTTTTCAGTACGTTTTCAATTTATTTTATTACAGCTAAGGTCCTACCACGAGCTCTTATTATGATCCATTTGATGATCTAAACTGAACTGTTAAAGGGAAGGGGCAATGTAGGGGGTATAGTTCCAACCCTCTTTCTGGTTCGCACACTTGACATTTCAACACATTTCTGTTCTTATTTCTTGCTAGCTTCAGCTAGCGGCTTCGCCCGCATGCAAGTCGGTTTCTCATACAAACTTCTTACTCTTGTTTTACCCCCTTAGTGGTTCTTTTTTTTTTTTCGCGCACGGGAACAGTGCGCGCCGTAAACGACTTGGGCTCGGTCCGGTCTGTCACCGGACAAACGGACAGCGAGCTACCCATTGCCCGCCGTCCGCAAGCCCGTGCCTGCGGTAACCGGAAATTTGGATCGGAATTACGGCGGCGGCTGCGGCGTGAGCGCCGTTGCCTAATACGGTCAGCCTCCTCCTTTGCTAGCATTACTGCTTCGCAGAAGGAGGCGACCGCCAGGCACTCCTCCTCGCTCCGGAGCATGGCCTGAACCCCGGCGCGAGAGATCATTGCTACCGATCGCCCTCACGAGGACACGGCGATGCTCTTCCCAAGCGGGGCACACCTCTACCGTGTCCACCGGGCGTTCCGCTCAGTGACGACACCCGAGCGTCACCTCCGCACGGACCTTGTACAGGTACGGCCCGAACTTGCCATGTTTTATTTATTTTTATTTATTTATTTATTAAGGTAAGACCAACAGCTTCTGTGTACAGCATTTTTAAGTAAGAATAACAATTGGCCTAAGTCTTACACAGTCGCCAATTACAGGTCAACCAGCATTCTCAAATTAAGGAGTGATACATATAAGAACAGAAATTCTTGTAATTGCAACATAGTAACAAATCAAATTATCAATTCTAATACAATCATTACAAAGTTAAAATCATGTTCGGTTAGTACCTGCGCCATGCGGAAGGTTACGACGCCGTGAGGTCTTTCCAGCCACGCCTCAAAGAGGGGCCTTACCGTCTCAATCGTGGCGTGCCCAACCCCCTTAGTGGTGGAATTTTGTAAAATCCGTTCTTAGTAGATGTTACACCCTATAAGGAACCTTTCTTCAAAATTTTAAGTTTGAAGGTGTTGGTTCTGAGATTTCGTGAGTAATCAGTGAGTGGTATTTTGCTTTAATATGTGCGTATAATGTCACCGTAAAATTGCAAACGCCGTAAGATTGTAAAATATCGCGAGAAATTGTTAACTATTTTTTCTAAATAAGACCCGGTTATGTTACAAACTAATGAATTTGGATGTGTATTACATCGTGTACAAAACGATTTTTCATAATATATCGAAAAATTATAAACTAATAAAGATTTATTACAATCATACGGAGTTTGCAATTTACCAGTGACATAAAGATAGATAACAAAGACCCTCGTCTGGTGCCAATAATGGCGCATTTAGTAGTACCTATATCTGGTATGAACGGCCTCACTTGACTCAACCCTACCATTTGGACGGCTATCGAGAGCTCTTCTGGTCCTCGATACAAAAGGTGCGGGTCATTATTGGTCAGTTACATGATTTATGCTTCAATAGTAAACTGTGCTTGTGACGAAGTGATATTAAGTGATCGGTCTGGTATCTTTTTTTTTCTTTAAGAGGGAAAGTCAACCAGTGACATCTCCGCGCCTTTAGGCGGGGCGGGAGATAGTGTCAGTCTTTAACTAACTAAAAACCCATTCTCGTTACTTGCGTTTCATACCGGGGCCGAATCTTCCTTTCAGAAACTGACCTAGGCCTTAGTAGGCTTCGACCCTGCTGGGCCTCTACGGTTTGCTGACAAGTCCTTGAGGCGCGCCCAGTTAGGAAGTTATTGCTTTTTATTTTTTAGGTGTGAAATCGTAAAACAACAATGAAGACAGACGCGCTAAACTTAAGTGCCAGTAGGCAGGGCATATTCCGCGTTTAAAGGCCTCCCACAAGGTGGACCGATTGACCTGGTGAGTGCCGCGGGTATCTGATAGATGCAAGACGCACATGACCGATCGTTGTGGCGACACTTGGGGAGGCCTATGTCCAACAGTGGGCGTCTTTCGGTTGAAATGTTGATGATGAATATTTTGATGAAGCAACTGTCTTTCAAATCTCCACTAGTTTTGATTTTACTTTCAGAATAACCTAAGACCCCTCGATATGAGGTTATTTAATAGTTTAGATTAAATCAAAACAGCGAAAGATAGGTGGCTGTCTCTAGCGCGTGGATCGTTTAAATTGTGACTATAAGGCACGATTTCACATCGATCGCGACGATCACACATTTGGCGGCTAACGCTATTACGCTCACACGACAGCGCCGGCTCTTATCTCTATCCTTGTCTATCAGTGACTATAGGTTTGCGACTACAATGACACTGATCATAGATTTGTGAGTTTTGAGTCCAGGTTTTCTGATTGCGATGTTGGCGCGTAACGTATTTTCCTTTATAATATATCAATGTATAATACGAGTAGTACTCGTAATAAAATATCATAGGTACGCAAGAAAGCGCGAATGTTACATTTCCCGCTAAAGTCGTGTCGATGATGTGTAGTGTTCCACGCGTACCTCAAACAGATGTCAGCAAACCATAGAAGCCCAGATGTCTGCCTGCTAAAGCAATTGAGTAGAAGTATGAAAAGCATACCCGTGGTCCTAGAACGCAAAGCGCAACTAAGGAACATAGCTGTTTAAGTCAGTAAAAGATTGACATGCCCTTTCACTTCACATTAGAGTAGGAGAAATCATTACATGATTTTCCATCTTAAAAAAAATACTCTACAGTATCTGATTTCTTTGTCATAAAAATATCATACCAGGAACGTGCGAACTCTATATTTCCCGCAAAACTGATATCGCGAACTAAATCTTTCTACAAACACCAAAAGCTGGCACGAAATTCCTGGAATTGCGGAAATTGCGGGCTTCGTTGCCTGCAACTAAATATTGGCTCTACGTTTATGAACTCAGACTGTAGGAATTGGCCCGCATTCGTGACCACCGAACTTGGAACCACCACGCGAGATGTGGCTTGAGACGCTTTCGCACAATACACAATTTAATATGTAATTATGTAAATAAAATGTTGAAATCACAACTTTATGTTATACACGACAAAGTTTAAATTCCAATGCAATCCTATTTTTAGGGAATTTTTGACACAAGTAAATTGTACCTAACCTAAAACATAGAATGCTTATTACTTTTCAATACACTTACTCGAAAACTGCCTCTTATCGCACTAAGATTAGGTTCGATATGGCATGTTTATCACCCGCGTGCTTTTTTTCAATTTATCAAAACAAAGAGCTTTTTCGTTCCTATTTCATCACGGTCAAGGGTGATTACTATTATTTTTTAAAGCAAAGAGGTGGATATTTTTAAGGTTTTAATATTTAATGAAAATTTTAATTGTGTTTTTGAACAGAATATAATAAATATACATGATTACGTAAGCAATAATTCGTTAATACCAACAAATTAGGTTTTTTTTTTTTTTTTTTTTTTTATGGTAGGTAAAATCATCCAATGACAAATCCCGCCCTTGGGCGGAGCGGGAAGTAGTGTCAGACTCTTACTGACTAAAAACCTACCCCGTTCCTTCGTAGCCTATCGTGCCGGGGTCGAGCATTCCTTTCGGAACTAACCCATGACCCCAGTAGGCTTCGACCCTGCCTGCCTGCAGTTAGCAGGCTGGGCCTCTTCGGTGTGCTGACAGCTCCTTGAGGCGCGCGGGAACAGAACGCGCCGTCGACGACTTGGGCTCGGTCCGGTCGGTTACCGGACGATCGGACAGCGTGCTACCCATTGCACGCCGTCCGCAAGCCCGCGCCTACGGTGGCCGGAAATCGGGATCGGAATCCCGGCGGCGGCTGGGGCGAGCGCCCCGTTGCCTCTGCCTGATGCGGTCGGCCTCCTCCTTTGCTAGCATTACTGCTTCGCAGAAGGAGGCGACCGCCTGCCATCCCTTCTCACTACGGACCATGGCCTGAACCAAGGCCCGGCGAGAGAGATCGCTGCCGCCGATCGCCCCCACGAGGACACGGCGATGCTCCGCCCAGGCGGGGCACACCTCTACAGTGTGCTCCACCGTGTCCTCCGGATGTTCCGCACAGTGGCGACACCCGGGCGAATCCTCCGCACGAATCCGGAACAGGTACTTAGCGAACTTTCCGTGTTCGGTAAGCACCTGCGTCGTGCGGAAGTTGAGAACGCCGTGAGGTCTTTCCAGCCACGCCCCAAGGATGGGCCTTATCGCCCCAATTGTGGCGCGCCCCGAACGAGGTTGCGATAGTCGTTGACGCCATTTCGCCATGAGATCCCGCCGGAGCTCTGTCCGCCATGCCTCGACTTGTCGTGGCAGCGGAATTTCGCCCCGGCGTTGCATCTCCATGCGCTTGTCGTGCATGTGTGCAAGGACTGTTGCCTCCAGATCCCACGGCGGTTGGCCAGCAAGGAGGGTCGCCGCCTCGCGGGAGATCGTTCGGTACCCTCGCACCATGCGTATTGCCATGACCCTCTGGCACGCATTCAGCTGGGTCCTCGGTTGCTGTTGCAACGTCGGTGCCCACACCGGAGCCCCGTAGAGAGCCATGGACCGAACGATTCCCGCGTAGAGCTTCCGGCAGGAGGCGTCTGGTCCCCTGAGGTTGGGCAGGAGCCGCCCGAGAGCAGCCCCAGTCCGATTCAGTTTGGGAGCCAGACGTCGGAAGTGCTCCCTGAAGTTCCACCAGCTGTCGAGGACGAGTCCCAGGTACTTCATCGTCGACCCGACGCTGATGTGAACCCCTCCTACCGTTAGCTGGGAACGAGGTGGTGGCGCACCCCGAGGGCCGTGGAAGCACATGGCCTCGGACTTGTGCAGTGCCACCTCGAGTCCCAACTGCTGGATCCTGTCAACGACCATCGCAACCCCGCGTGTCGCTAATTCGACCGCCGTCCGGTACGACTCTCCCCGCGCTAGGACCAACGTGTCGTCCGCGTAGCAGACCACGCTGACCCCGTCGGGGAAGTCGCCGCGCAGCACGTAGTCGTACCCGATGTTCCACAAGGGTGGTCCTAGTACCGATCCCTGCGGAACACCGCACGACATCTCTCGACGTTTCCACTCTCCCTGGTGACCGGGGTAGATGATATACCTCTCCGATAGGTAGGCCTCGATCACACGACAGAGGTAGTCGGGCACCCGGTGGTACCGGAGTGCCGTTCCAATGCAACTCCAGGGCAGGGAGTTGAAGGCGTTGGCAATGTCCAAGGACACTGCCACGACACACCTGCCCTGGGACACCGCATCCCCCGTCGTGAGGGCTCGCACGCGCATGATGGCGTCCACCGTGGAGCGCATCCTGCGAAAACCGAACTGTCCGTCCGACAGGTCCGGCCCCACCCTTGCAAGGCGCGCGACGAGGCGGTTTGCAATGACTCTTTCAAAGAGCTTGCCCACCTCGTCGAGCAGCACAATGGGCCGGTACGCGGACGGAGAGTCCGCAGGGCGCCCAGGCTTCGCTATGAGGACCAGTTTCCCCGTCTTCCAGCGAAGTGGGAACTGGCCCCTCTCCAGACATGCGCTAAAGAGCCCCCTCAATCGAGGCCCGAGAGCCTCCATAGCCAGGACCCAGGCCCTCCCAGGCAGGCCGTCAGGTCCTGGGGCGGTATTCTTGGCACTCAGCCTTCGTACCGCCACTCTCATCTCTACCTCGGTCACCTCTGGAACATCGTCGTCGTCGTCGTGGTCCGCGTCAGGTACTGCCGGTGTTGGCGGAGCCATAGACGGGGGGGAGTGTACCCCCCGCGTAGGGAACAGAGTGCTGACCACACCCTCCACGAGCTCGGGCCGGAGACTCTGAGTCAGTGGGGGAGCCCATGGACGGAGTTTCTCCCGTACCATCTTGTATGGGCGTCCCCACGGGTCTGCATTCAGAGACCCCAGCCAGACGTTGCGGGCCTCCATCTTGGACCGCTTAATCTCCGCTCGGAGGGTGCGCTTCGCTACCCTGTAACCCTCGTACAGCTCCGCCTCAACAGCCTCCGCATCCGGCGGGCGGTTGCGGCGCTTGCAGTACCTGGCGTACCGGCGTCGCGCGTGGTTGCACGCATTGCGCAATGCCGCAATCTCCGGCGACCACCAGTACACCTGGCGCTTGGCACGTCCTGGACGGACTCGGGGCATTGACGCGTCGCAGATTTGCGACATGCCCTCCCGGAACCACTCTGCCTCGACGTCAATGTCGACAGGCCTGTCCGGTGCTTGCACCCAGGCCTGTACCGTCGCGGCTTCCAGGAGGAGCTCCCGGTCCATCTGCCTCAGCGCCCATCGCGGACCACAAGGGCTCCGCTGGACCGGCACGGTCGAGGTTTGGGCGGAGACGTCAAACCGGATGTACCGGTGGTCTGAGAACGTCTCCACCCCCTCCATAACACGCCAGTCGACGACACGTGGTGCCAGATCGGGGCTGGCGAACGACAGGTCCACCACTGATTCGCCCCGCATCCGCACACACGTGGAAACAGAGCCCCGGTTTAGGAGGGCCAGGCCGGACTCCTCAGCCCAGGCCTCTACCGACCGACCCCGCCCGTTCGTGTAGCGGGAACCCCAAGCCTCGTTCCAGGCATTGAAGTCCCCGCAAACGACCACGGGGAGGTCCCTAAACCCAACGACGACGTTTTTCAGCTCCATAAGGGAGATGTGGAAATCGCCGAGAGATCTGCTCGGGGACAGGTAGACGCCTACCACTGCAATGTCCCCGAACCGTGCTGCCACGCAACCTCGTCCCCTCGTGACGCGCTCGAGGGGCGGGGTACCGGCGGCGGTCGACCTAATAAGAGACACCGAGCCGTCTAGGTCCGAAACCCAGTCTGCACTGGGCAGGACAAAATACGGCTCGGAGACTACGGCGACATTAATCGACCACTGCGCCATGCTCTGGAGCAACAGATCCTGAGCGGGGGCGCAGTGGTTGATGTTCGCCTGGAGGAGACGTAATGGAGCTGTTATTGACATTCCATTACGATCTCCTCCTGAGCCCTCTGTGAGGGTCCTGCCGCGGCGGCTGTGGCGGCGATAGCGGCGGCGGCTACGGACGCGGCTGCGGCGGTGAGGACGTCACCGGGGATGGGCCGGACCCTGTGCTTCACCTTGGTTGGAGGGTCGCAGGACCTGCAACCAGCCTGGTGGTCCGCTTTTTTGCCTGCCGCCGCACATGCGTAGCAGTGCGGCGACTCACGGCATTCGGCGACTTTGTGACCAGGCTGGCCACATCGGAAGCAGCGGTCGCTGCGATCCACCTCCGCGGCGCAAAAGGCCCCCGCGTGGTGTCCCACGCGGCAGCGGTAGCACCGCAGAGGTCTGGGCTCCAACAGTCTCACCTGGGCGGAGACCCAGCCCACCAGAAGCCTTCGGCCCTCCCCAGTGATGGTTTTGGCCGCCGACACGGGGCAGCTGACCGTCACGGCTCGCATGCCTGTGCCATCAGTGCGGATGGTGCCCGCCCGAACCTGGTCGGCTGTGCACCCTCCCGCACCAACAATGGCGGCCACCACCTCGTCGACCCCAACGGAGTCGTCCAAGCCCATGATGCGCATGTCGATGCACTTCGTGGGCCTGGACACTCGGGCCTCCTCCGCGTCCAGGGACTCCCTGAGCCTCTTGGCCAGGGCGTCTGCCGCTGGGCCACTGGACGCGCCAGGGACCTCCAGCATTTGGGCACCGGTCACGGTGCGCCGCATGCGGAAGCCCTCAGAGGCTCCGAGCTCCTTGAGATGGGGCAGCACCGCCCGCCTCGCCTTGTCCATGACGGACTTGTACGTCACGCCCCTTTTCTCCGCTTCAGGCTGTAGCGTAATCACTACAGCCTCGGATTTAGGGGCGCGAAGTCTAGCCGCCATGGCGCGCTTCTTGCGCTCCAGCCGCCTCACGCGCTTTCTGGCCGCCCTGGCCGCCTTGCCCGCCTTCTTCTTGGCGCCGACCACCGTCCACTCGGCGCCAGCCGAAGGTTCTTCGGGCGGTTGAGGCGGCCTGGTAACCGCCCCGGCAGGACGTCTTGCCGGTTTAGCGGTGGGAACAGCCGCCGCCTTGCCCTTCGGGGGAGGGACAGCCCCTCCCTGCCGCCGTTGCTGCTGCTTAGCCGCCATGGCCCCGCGCCCGGCTTGCCCAGATGGGCCCGCCTTGGGCGCAGCAGCCGTGGCCGCAGCTGCGGCGGCGTACGTCACCGCCCTCTTCGGTCCAGAGGCCGCGAGCGGGGGACGCAAAACTACGCCTTCCAGGACGGAGAGCTGCCGCTGGATCCGCTCCTGGAACCGCTGCAGTTGCTGCTGGTTCTGCTGCTGGGAAGCAGCCAGCTCCTGCCGCAGCAGGGTCAGCAGCTCGCTCTCCGGCCCGGGCAGGGACTGGGACTCGCCTTGGCGCTGCTTGCGTCCCCTTTCTGGGGCGACGGGTCCACCTCCCTGGCGATCGGCCAGGTCCGCCTCGAGCCGCTCAATCCTTCTGTTGAAGTCTTTCTCGAGCGGCTCGAAGACTACGGCAAGTGCCTCCGAAATGGAGACGGCCCCCTGGGAGATGGCCGTCTCCTTCGAGGCAAACTTCCGTTTTTTAGACACGGCCGTTAGAGTGGCCGTGACTATTTCGCCAAATTTGGCGAGCGCCTCCTTCATGCCGTCTGGCAAGTTGTCAGACGGCCCAGGCGCCGAGCGACCGACTTGGCCGGTGGTCGCCCCGAGGGGTAGCGCCTCCCTGGCAATTTCCAGGGATCGCTGGGTGGCTAACTCCTGAACGGAGAGCCCCCTTCCCCTTCCCGACTTGCGGCCCGCCCCCCGCCCGGAGGAGGAGATTTTGCGGGCCGACGCTTCGTCCGAAGACGACCCCGGACAACACCCTGACTTCGGGCGCTTTAGGAAGAATTCGTTCCTCTTGGGAGCGAATTCTTCAACCTCCATCGTCTCCGAGGTGAGCGAAGACGCGGCATCCGAGTCCGACGCCGAGTCTCCGCTCACCTCCCTAAGGCCGAAAGTCCTGCCGGCCTGTCCTGTACCTGCCGGCGCCGCGGACGTGCTGGGAACGGGTCCCAGGGACTCCGCAACGCGGGCAGGTGAGCCACCCTGGCTCAATGCGTCCTCTATGGACGGAACGGGGTCCGGAGACCCGAGGCGGTAGTTGCCCCCCCCAGAATACGAGGGGCAGCCCGAGCTCTGCTCGGGGAGGGATTCTCCCACTATGGGGTACCCTCCTGGGGTAGTTTCTTTTTTTCTACTCGCGCTCATGGTTGTGCTGAACTCAGCTTCGCCTTTTTGTTTTAGATGGGGTGGGGTCCCCATTGTCTCGTTCGCCATCCTGGTCATGTCTGATGAACAGACACGTACCGGAGGCGAACCCACTTCTTCCCAAATCGCCGCCCAAAAGCACCAACAGCTGGTTGTGCTGATACTCCCGGGCAGCGCACCCTCCGTGGCGGTCCGACTGGACTCCGCCTGGGTGTGTGTTCCTCTTGGTCTGGTCTCTCCCTTGAGGCCTTCCGGCATGAGTAGCTCTACCGGCTTAGCCCTCAAGATCACAGAGACACGCAAGCCCCACCACGACGACAACGTGGGAACACAGGCGGTGGGACCAACAAATTAGGTAACAATCATCTGTGTTCCAAATTCAAAAATATTTGAATTTTTATATTTTTAATATTGGGATGTATAGGGTTTGATACCTTTGCTTCTCCTACAACCTGCAAAGGTTATGCGCGGGAAAAAAATTAAAAAAGAAACTAATCTAAAGAAAAACGTCGTTTGATACACGTGGTGATTTGTCACTGCAGCACTCGGCTCCATAACACCCTCGCCTATACGGCTCGGGTGAGTTCGCATCGGCTGCAATGACAAACTTTCCCCACGTATAAAATGTACTATTGATACTTGAGTTGGTGGGAGTCATAAATTCAAGTATTGGTACATACGCAGAAGATGTCCTGAGTGTCAAGTCTGCACGATTCCCAGCCACTGTAAACGTGGATTTGCGAACGGCAAGCAATGGGTAGTTTACTATCCGATAAGAACCAAGTCCAGGTCTACACGCGACTCAAGGAGCTGTCAGCATAATTGAGTGGGTCCGCTAAGGCTTGATGTCTGCTAGGGCTGCCAGATTCTTCGAAAAAACGGCGAGTATCCATCCATACGTTGTTGAATCCTCTACGGTTCAAGCGTTTCGCCTCATCGTTTATACCGGGTACATCGAGGGCCTGGAACAACTTACCTGCTGCGTTTTCCCGTCAGTGTCTACAAGGCTACAAGTGTTGCTACCTCTAAAAAACCCGTATACCTTCAGTTGCTCTTAGAGCTCCAGGGCCGCGGCGATTCTTTCAAATAGGTAATCCCGCGCTGTGTTTGGGTCTTTATCCGATTATCGGACGTTTGGGAACAAAACGGTCTTCCTAAATCCTAACTTCGGCTCACTGTGTAGTTATAGGATTTAAGATTATTAATTGAGTAACGGATTCCCGGTGGATGCCGTAAAAGAAGAGATTACGATACGAAAGGAGGATTATCTACGTTAGGTGGATTGGCAGTTTTTTCCTTGTTTCCTTTTTAGAAAGGTGGTGAGGCGTGGGAAAAAGAACAAAAATGGGAACACTTTGTTTCCCAAGCGGGGCTTAAAAGCGCAGCTCTTGTAGAAAAGAGCTTACATATTTATAACTACGTATTTTTTACAAACTAAACAAGTTTTCAATGATAATATTTGTTTCATGACAAGTTTTTATAGCGCGGTATATACCTATATAATTAATACTCAATCAAAACCATTCCAAAAAAGTTCAAACAGCATAGGATTATCTTATTGCGCTTATTACTGAGTTTTTATAGCCATGTTCATCACCAAACCCTGGTTACTATCTAACATCAAAATACTCGTCAAGACGAATCACACGAGCCTAAACTCGATAGGGTTTAATTACCGAGTTCGTATGGCCACCATCCGGTTCCAACGTCAGATCAACTCCACGTCATAATATTGCATTATCGTCCGATTTACATATGCACGCAAAATTTCAGTTCAATCGGTAACCGGGAAGTGGATCTGATTTAATTTGCAAGATTTGATCACAGACAAACATCGGACAAGTGAAACTAAATAAAATCTTATAAATAGCAAGAGATGTTGTTTTTTTGCTATACTCCGGTAGGAGTAAGAGGGAGTGTCAGAATTTTACTGAAACCCACGGAGTTCCTTCAGTTGCCCTTTACGACCCCTCACTGACCCCTCAATCTTGCCTACATATCTTTGAGGCGCTCGAGAAACATAACGCGCCAACGACCCGACTTTTGTCTTTACCGGACAGCCAGATATTCAACGGGCGTTCAGATAGGAACATATACAAAGGGTGTGGAATAACATAGGGTTAAAGCTGCTGCAAGAGCTATTGGGTGCGTCAGGAGTTGATAATGCCAGACTACGAACACTGTCGTAACTTGAGTCCGAGGCGTGGTAACAGGCGATTCCTTTTGCTCTCCTGGGCACTCTACTCGGCGATGACTCTTTGCGTGGGGCGATAGCTTTTCACCTAGGCTATTACGCGTGCGAACCTCAAATTGCATATATTGTAGATTGCGGTTCTATGGTGAAGGTTCCCACGTTACCATGCCTTGAACGACATAGTCCATAGATCCCTTATAATATCGGTAAACGTCCTCAACGTGCTTGAGTTTCCAGGTCTTAGCAGGTGTGATAGTAAGAGGTGGGATGGGCTGATTCTGATGCCATGGAAAAACGGGAAGTGGCATCTGGGACGCAACTTGCATTGCCACTGTCGCTGCCAGTCACCTGAGTCGCACCACGCACACTGCCTCTGCCGCCGCTGAAGATGCCTGCTATAAAAAACTTGGAGCGGCTTTATCATTTTTTGCCGGTAGCTGTAGAGATACTGGGCAGTTGGAGTACGGAGGCAAAGTGTATTGTGAGGGATTTGGGCCGCAGGCTCGGGGAGGCAACTGGTGAAACACGATCTAGGTCATCCTTGGTGCAAAGGTCGGCCATCACTATTCAGCGAGGCAATGCGGCGAGTGTTATGCCCATAAAACTGGGCATAACACCGGCAACGATCAGGGGCTGGTTATTTACTGACGTTTGACATTTTATTTATTTATTTAGTTGTGAAATGATATTTTACGACACTACATAGGGTGACTGGTAGTGAGTGAACGATACCTAAACATGTATTTGTAGTCATGATAACAAAAATCTTTTACTATGGGACCAAAACTGAAATCGCGAAAAAAGTGTGCATGGTAAGTAAGAGTACCTACATTTATGTTCGCCTAACTGGTCAAAATGTACCGAACTTGCTGATTTTTTTCGCGATTACAATTAATTATGTGTTTAAGTATTGTTCACTAATTACCAGTCACCTAGGGCGTCGCCAGCCGATAATCAAGGGGGGGGGGGCTATTGGAAGTTTAAGGAATAATAATTAAAGTTTTTTTTAATAATAATAAAAGTTTTTTTTTCACCACAATACAACTCCTAATTGCTAGCCTAATATCTACGGTAACATATGGGATGGGCATTATATTGTGGGAGACTGGTGCCTAAACTCGGCTCTGAAGCTGTAAAGCAAGCCTGTAATGAAATAAATTATGATATAATGAAAAAAATTATGAAATGTCAATTTCACCAGGATACTATACTTATAATTTTTCTTGGTAATAGAGGTTATGTAAACAAAGGAGAATTGTTGCAATATTATAGTACCTTAAGTAACTTGAGTGTAAAAAAAATAGTGATGTTCACATTCCCATATAGTAAAGGTTTGCCACAGGAAGAAAATCGCATTAGGTATAAGATCAATTCAACATTGTATAATATAACATTAAATAATCAATTGTTTCATCTAATTGACACCAACAATTATGTTGGTACTAACTATTATTTGACTAAAGATAGATATCTTGTAGATACTTACTATCTATCAAACTATTGTAAGAGACAGATAGCTATGTCGCTATCATATTATTTTCTTATTACAGCCAAGAACTTGGCTAAACAAATTGCTCCTATTGAGCAACGCTATAACATGACAACTGATTTTGCCAATAACTTGGCATCGAATATTGACATTCATATTAATTTAAATTAGACATTGAGACAACAGAGTCAATCTCTAGCTTGAATATACTGGCAACCAAAAATTGTTCAAATCAAGTTTTGAAATCAATAAATGATATCAACCTGGTGCATCAAAATATTCAAGGATTTATGAACAAAGATTTAGAAATAGAACTATTCCTTAATTGTAATCATATCGATATTCTTTGTATAACAGAACACTGGCTTAAAAGCCACCAGTTCATGTTTAATTTTAGTAATCACCAGGTTGGTAGTTCATTTAGCAGAACTAATGCCTTACGTGGTGGCTCATTGATTTTAGTTAGTAACCACCTTAAATTTAAGGAACGTAAGGATATTGTGAGTCTATCTGTTGAGCGGTCAATTGAAATAGCCTGTATTGAGTTGGACAAGTTTATTATATTAAGTGTGTACAAACCCCCCTCTGGATTGTATGACTGCTTTGAAAAGGTAATGGATGAAGTGTTTAACAAGATCTGTAATTCAAACAAATACATAATCACTTGTGGTGATTTTAATGTTAATCTACTAGAAAACTCAGCTTTATGTAGCAAAATCATAAGTCTATTTCAGTCATACAATCTTGTTAATTTGTTTTTGGAGCCCACAAGAGTAACTCCTACTAGTGCCACTTGCATAGATAATATTTATACTGATGTTATACCTAGCCACAAAAACATTATAAATTTACTAGATTCTGATCACTGTGGGCAATTAATTACTTTTCAAAACCCAAACATCAAAGTGGCTAAAAAGAATATCACTGTTAACCCGAAAACTGCAAATCGCTTAGAAAGTTTTAAAACTAAACTCATTAATAATTTACCAGTTTTGTCAACATTAGATGATCTGAATCATCAATATGAGAGTTTTTTTAACATGTACTGTAAGCAATTTAATTCCACTTTTATACCCAAAACTATATTGGTTAATAGTAATGTATCTTTCAGTGAATGGGCTACTATTGGTATCCATAAAAGCAGAACGCGACTTTATGAATTGTATGATGAAAGAATTCTTGTAAACACTGCTGAGTTTAGTTTATATGTTAAAAATTATTCAAAATTATTCAAAAAAATATGTTCAACCGCAAAAGCGCGTTATTTGAGTTCCAAAATTAAAAATAGTAGTAATATAATTAAAACAACTTGGAATATTATAAATAGCGAAACTGGAAAGTCTAAAAAACCGTGTAATGATTATAGCCTTATAATAAATGACAATGTGGTCAATTCGGACTCACAGGTTGCCGCGGCTTTTGAAAAGTTCTTTTCAGAGATCCCCATATTAACTACAAAATCACTGAACTCATCACCTACTGATGCAGAGTCTTTGCTCAAAGAAAATGTAAAAGTTTGCGATTCCGATTTTAATTTTGAACATGTTACTTATGTAGATATAATTAAAACCTTTAATACTTTGAATGTAAAAAAGACTACAGATTTATGGGGAAATTCTGTGGATGTTGTAAAGTCTATTATAAACGTAGTAGCTCCCAGTTTAGCACTTATTTTTAATAATTGTATTGATCGAGGCGAGTTTCCTGACTTAATGAAATATAGTAAAATAATACCATTGTTTAAAACGGGTAGTACATCTGACCCCACGAATTATAGACCCATCTCAGTGCTACCCACCTTTAGTAAAATATTTGAAAAACTAATTTTACAACAGTTACAAAGATTTTTTAATACACATAAATTATTACACACTAAACAGTTTCGTTTTACAAGGGGTCGTTCAACAACCGATGCCGGTGTTGAACTTTTAGGACATATTTATAATGCATGGGAAGACAAATGCGATGTCCTGGGCATTTTTTGTGATTTGTCCAAGGCCTTTGATTGTGTTCTCCATGAAACATTAATCAGAAAACTTCACCATTACGGAATCCGGAACTCCTCCCTGGATCTTCTTACTTCATATTTGAGTGATAGGATTCAGAGAGTTGACGTGAACGGAATAAGATCACCCGGGTCTGTAGTGTCAATGGGTGTACCCCAAGGTTCAATTCTTGGCCCATTTTTATTTCTTATTTATATAAATGATTTGCCTTACCTTATAAAGGATAACCATGATATAGTGTTGTTTGCAGACGACACTTCGCTTTTGTTTAAACTTAAACGTCAGCAGCCGGTTACTGACGATATAAATATTGCCCTTTCAAAAATAGTACACTGGTTTAATGTTAATAACTTACTTCTTAATGAAAAAAAAACTAAATTTGTAAAGTTTACGATGCCTAATTTTAGGCAAGTGGAAACTAGTGTGCTAATAAAAGGTAAAGAATTGAGTCCTGAAGGTACTACAGTGTTCTTGGGCTTAACTCTTGATGCTAAGCTTCAGTGGGGCCCACACATTGATAAGTTGTCAAAAAAACTTGGTTCTGCAGCATATGCTGTTAGACAAATCCGAAATCTAACTGATTTAGAGACTGCCCGCTTAGTTTATTTCAGTTATTTCCACAGCGTAATGTCGTACGGTATTTTATTGTGGGGAAATGCCGCTGATATTCAGACGATTTTTGTTTTACAGAAAAGGGCTATTCGTTCAATTTATAAATTAAGTCCCAGATGCTCCCTTAGAGATACATTTAAAACTATTAATATTTTGACTGTGCCATCTCAGTATATCTATGAAAATATTTTGTATGTTCACAAAAATAGAAATTTGTTTAAAAAGTACAGTGATATTCACAACGTGAATACTAGGAACAAACACAAATTAGTGGTTCCTGCGACTAGACTCAGAAAAATAGGAGGCTCATTTAGATGCCAATGTATACACTTTTATAATAAGATTCCCAGTCCTATTCAGGAACTTAGCCTTAATAAATTCAAAAAACTTGTAAAACGGAAACTTTGCCAGAAGGCTTTTTATACTGTAAAAGAGTATCTCGAGGACAAAACGGCTTGGGATTGACCTGCTCCAGTACTCACTATATTTGTTGTTATTTCATTTACTTTTTTTTTTTTTTAAATTGCCCTTCTTTATTATTTGTTTATTTAATTTGACGATTATTGTCATTTTACAATTTGACATTAACAATTACTTTTATAATTTTTATTTTAGCAATATTAACGCTGTAAAATTACATTTTTGTATATTTTATTATTGTGAATTTGGGGACTATGTGGATTTTTTTTTTCTCGTTTTTCTCTAATTTTAATTAATGTCTGACAGTTATGAGTACTTTTTGCGGCCTACCCAAATGTCCTTTCTTTGGTATTGTTCGTCAAGTCGTTGAGCTCCTTAGTAGTCCTGAGTTGAGCTTTACGAATACTGACAAATGCTTGCACTGACTGGACAGGTCCACTCAGAACTGTGTGGTTCTTTCTTCAAAAGACCATCCCAGACACTAATCTGCATGGTTCTCATATGTTTTGACCATTACTTGTTTGCTGTATGGACTTTAAAAGAGACTTTGACCCCTGAGTTTGTTTCGGTGTTTCTTCTCAAGGTAGTCAGCTAGGAAACACCGGCCTCATCTAGTTAAAATTGACGAAAAAAAAAATTGACGTGTAAAAGTGTTTTTGAGAACCTATTTGCAAAAATAAAATATCATTTATCATATCATTTATCATTTATCATTTATGTAGGGGGGGGGGGGGGCAGCACCCCTCCTTTGGCAACGTCCTTGCCAGTCACCCTATATACCTTTTGTATATTACGTTTAGATCATTGGATTTATATGATAAAATATTTACAGATTTTAGAAGAAGTATAGTACCTAAGTCAATGTTACGTACATTCACGAACTTTTGGAAAACACAATCTACCTATTCTGACTGAGCTCTATTCATGAACTACGCTACAAACAATGAACCGTACTTCAGCTGTTTGTAAAGTTAACTAGATGTAAAATAGAAACCTTCGCTTTTGGGTTCTGTCAATAAATCCTTTTGAACAGTACCTGTGAACAAAAAAGAAAAACTAATTTAGGTACACATCGAAAAGAAAACACAGAAAATAAATCTTTACTAAATAATATAAAACAAAGTCGCTCTTTGCGTCCAGCGTTTATGCGTTCTTATACACGGCTAAATTTTGATCGTTTTAATCCCGTGGAGGGTCGATCCAGTACATGAAACACTATGGATTTGTAAAGACAAAATTAAAAAATAAAGTCCTTTGTTCCTAAAACCCGAATTAATATACGCATGTACGAAATTAATTTCTTTATGTAAACAACAGTTGAGCGAGTCCAATGACCTGTAGGTAGTTGTCGATCGTTGCGTACTGACTCTCGCTCGAGTGCTGTAGGCACTCGAGTGAGTAATTTGAGTTTTAGAAAAATGTACTTTATTTTTTAATTTTATTTTTACAAATCGATAGTGTTTCATGTACCGGATCGACCCTCCACAGGATTAAATCGATCAAAATTTAGTCGTGTATACATATTACTAGGTACTAATTGACGATTTGAAAATGGATGCTATTTAGTTAAGAAGAATTCCTTGATTCAACTGATTCATCTAAAGATCTGTGTTACCTGATAGCTACAACCTAGGAGTCTTAGTCAAGAGTGAATAGGTTACTTCTAGGCAAGCGTGCTCCTTGTCGGTCACATCATCGCTTTCACGTGAGATAGTGGTCAAACGCGAGCCTATATATAGGGTGACTGGTAATTAGTGAACGATACTTAAACACGTGATTGTAGTCATGATAACAAACAACTTTTACTAAGCCTGAAATCACTAAAAAAAATCAGCTAAGTTCAGTACATTTAGACCAGTTAGGCGAACACAAATGTACTGACCAGCAGATATTTTCGCGGTTTCAGGTTTGGTCCCATAGTAAAAGTTGTTTGTTAACATGACTACAATCATGAGTTTAAGTATCGTTCACTAATTACCAGTCACCCTATATAATAAAAGAGCTAGCAAATCCTTCTTCTATAAATAGGTGTTCTGTATTCGTAATTCATTATTATCGTTTTGCTCTCTTGTAAAATAAATAGCCTTATTGACTTACGTACTGTTAAAATATCATTGATACGCCCACATTAAACAATTGCTTTTGTCTTCGTTTACGAATACAACTTAATTGTTATTATAACTTCATTCCGGATATCTCCCTAACAAAGGACCCAAAACTACACGGAAATTACTTCCCTCTCATCCGGAATTATATTACAATAACATAAACGTTCCCCCCACCCTTTGTAAAAGCTAACAGACTAATAACAATAACAATTTTCACACAATCTACTTAAACGTGGTGGGACACTGCTTGCTTGGACACAGAATAATGAGTACACGGAGTGATCATACCTAGTTTAAAGGGCAACGCTCCCTGCACATACATAGGGCAAGTTGAATTTGCTTAGTAAGAGCCACATACGAATAACGATCTCATTATTTATATTAGTTTTATAATCAAAAATATGAGTAAGCGTCTGTAGCATGTTTATTTATTTCTTTTTCTTTTAAGCTAAGGTAAGGTGTTAACTTTGAATCATACTAGTGGATGTTGTAAATTTTATCTCAGGTTTGATACCGTAGGTAGGTAAGTGCTATAATTAAAACCAAAAATATTTGCTAACGACTTTTACCATGGATTAATGCCACAAGGATCTATTCGATAGAAACCATGCATTCGGGATTAGAGAATAAATAGTGTGTGTAGAATTTTTGTAATGGAATCAGTAGGTAACTGGTGACTTTCAAATATTATTGCTTAGAAAAAAAAAAACTTCTTTAAACATCTATATCCTTCATTTGATTTAAATGAAATAAATACTTTATATTTGAGTTCTCTAGATTCTTTTTCTACACTTGATAGTTTCGACAGTTGAGAAGTAAGGTACAGTTTACAATATGATTCTAATTTGCGCAGCTAGCAAATCGCACTCGAAAGTTAGAACTCCATTTATAACTACATACTCTTCGTCACTTGCCATCCTCTTCAGTAATATAATTCAAAGTCTTCCAGACGTAGTGTTTGTACCAAATTGAATATACTAAGTTTGTTAAATTGTCGGTAATGTTGTTTGATGTTCTTTGTTCGTCTTGAAAGTTCTGTTTTTGACGTGAAACAGACAAACAAAATGTTTACCTCGGTTGCAGACAACGAATTAAACTAAGTTGTAACTTGATTGTATTACTGTACTAGCGACCCGCCCCAGCTTCGCATGGGTGCAATGGTGATATTAAATATATTATGTATGTATTATACATATAAAACTTCCTTCTCTTGAATCACTCTATCTATTAAAAAACCGCATCAAAATCCGTTGCGTAATTTTAAAGATCTAAGCATACATAGGGACAGACAGCGGGAAGCGTCTTTGTTTTATACTATGTAGTAATTTTAAAAGTAGAGTAGAAGTAGTAGTTTTTAACATTGCATAATTTCCCGTAAATAAATTGTTTTTCTTTCTTTACTTCATATCGTGCGTTTTCAGAAAGAACATCGTAAACTACAGTTTAGGCTTTTTGCAGAAAGGGATTTTTTATGGCAATATGTCAATAGTAACTATTCTAATAGATCAGAAGGTGTATGGATACTTTTTAATTAAAAAAGAAGAAACCTTTTCCCCTGAAAATCGCAAATCGTCATGGACGATGTTCTTTCTAAAGTGGGTCCACTTCACTTGAACCTAAATACGTTAACGTAAAGTTTTTTTTTTTTTTTTAACTAGTACCTGACTGCAATCACACCAGATGGTAAGCAGTGATGCAATCATTGTTGGCAAAGCACACTAGTTTTTTATTCACTCTAGCCTTAAATACACCAAAATTATAATCGGACCGGAAGACCGCAGCAGGTAAATTGATTTATTCTTTCGTTGTACGTGGTATAAAAGATAAGGCGAAACGCTTACAAAAGAACAATAGGTAGGTACTTTTGGAAAATCACCAAATAAATGGAAAGATGGAGTGAGAGAGCGTGTCAGACTTCTACAGACTAAAATCAACCCGGGTCCCTTAAAGAGTGACCAACCCGAAATACATTTTCATCCAACGGCTCTTACGTGATTATGATGTTATTACACAGATATTTTGGATACACAGATATCTTGTGGACATTATCTTGACTTCTATATAAATCAAAAAATAAAGGATCATGACCAACAATGTATGGAAATCCGTCTGAAGTTGAAATACAATAAATATTTATTTATTATAGAGAACGCTTTATATACTATTAAATAAAAGTGTTCATTTTTACACAAATACCCGAGTTTTGAAGTAATTAAACAAAAACGGAGATAACCTACAAACTATGTCTAACCTACTCGCAACTTCTAAAATAACCACAATCACTAATGTAGGTACAAAACATGAATGTTAGTTAATAACATTACCACCAGTATCGGTTGATCAGAATATGTTCTTTCTGTATTCCGTGATCAGAATCAAGCATCGACATGACATCATTTGTAAGACTCAAAACACAACGTTCAGGCGTAATAAAAAACAACTAAGTAGATATAAAACGTCTCGTCGTAAGTTACATAAAAACCCGCTACGTTGTTTAAAACAAACACACCAAAGAATTTGTAATTATTACTTTTAAGTGGAGAAATTCTCAATCAACACATACACAGCAAATATGGCTTCCGTAGGCGCCGCGCCGGCTTAGGGATTTAGGGATGCGAACTGAAATCGATTTTATAGGTCAAGTGAATTGATTTTTTAAATCGATCTTAAACAATTAATAAATTCGAATTAAATCGATTTTAGAAACTCGAAAACGAGCTCCAATGTTTTTACGTGCAGAATACAACTACTAGGTATTATACGTAATCGGATTATTTATTCTGTTTTCTACAACCAAAAATATTATTTAATTGATTTTGTACTCGATTATTCCCTTACTCTTTAGGAAATCTATTACTGAATCGATTCTTTAGACTTGGTCTAAAGAATCAATTCAGTAATAGATCGATTCGAATAGATTTAAAAATCGATTTTGTGCAGTAGTAATAAATAAATAATCGCCATCCCTATCGGCCGGTCCGTCTGTCATCTAGCTTGACAATGACTTTATACGAAAATGTCAACAAGCAATCGTTAATTTACTGTTTATCTTAAAATCATAATTCCGGATACGAAAACAATATTCCTGAAGTGAAAAGCTTGCAAAAAAATAAGCAAATAATTTATATATTAATTTGATTTTCATTCATGCAACTTTGTGAGACTGCTTTTGAACAATCTCCTTTGTGTAAAACTAATTCAGTAAAGACCTCTGAAAATCTGCTACTTTACGTGAACTTTGGCCCTCCATAATATACTCAAATATAAAAAAAATATTATAAAAGTACAACTAACAAATATTAATCGAGATTTTGATTGACGACAATTTTTCTCAAAAACATTTAAGGGCTTAAAAAACATGTATTTCCTGGAACAAGTTTTGTAAAATAATTGAGCAAATATCGGAATTACCGAATGCCATCAGAGTTCTCAGGCGTTATCTCTCTTTTTTCGCGTGGCTTCTTCATCAACCATCGCGTTGGATTACGACAAATGCAGCAACACCATTTTTAAACCATGCTCGACGTTGACGATAGGTAAGTGGAGGAGTCTCCTTTCAGTAAGCCTTTGCATTCCAAAGCTGCAGTAACTTTTACAAAAGACCCTAGACCCTACTAATCATCTGGACTTAATTGACATTAAGATCACATAATAACGAAACCCTTGCATTATGACAGAATAAACTCCTGCTCGTAAAAGCAAGTGTCCATATAATTCCACTGGGATTCGATTAGATGTCGCAGACGCTATTGCTATCAGTTCCAAAGGGGATTGCGTGGAAATTGCTAACGATATTCTAAAACTATATTGCTTATAATTTTCTAGTTGCCTAAGCTAATAATTAATCCTGGGCCACAGGTTGTACACCTACCTAGTTTGGAGCCCAAGGTCACTTCTATAAATGTGTAATCTGTTTATTTTCTTCTTATTTATGTTTTTTTTTCTTTTAACTTGTGTATGTGTGTGACAAATATTGTTATAATAATGGTAAGCAATGCACAGTATTTTTTGAACCGTAAAAAGTGATATCTGCTTTATATTAAATATCACTAATCAATATCTAATATATAAACAAAAATTATTAAATGTACAAACGGGTAGAAAAAGAACTTATAGGGCATCAAAAAATTCATCCACATTGATGTCAATGGGAAAAGTGCCTAGAACGCTGGCAGCATTGCCACGTTGAATGGCAATGCTGATTCGTTGACCGAAGAAAATACCAGCCCTCTGGTCACGCGAAGAGTCGACCAACCGTTTGCGTTTTATTTTTAGTTTGTATATGGGACGTTCTTCTTTTTTATCGACAATCTGACCGGCAAATTTTTATTTTTGATAAAAAAATAAACTTGTGATTTATTTAGTGAAATGTGATTTAAACTACTGCCTCATTATTGTAGATTACAAAAACATATAATGCAGCGAAGTATTACATGTAATTTTCATTTTATTTCAAATTTCGTAGGAATAGTATGAAAAAAATAACACCTCAGTCACAAAAGTATCTATTTTTTTTATGTCTCATTTTAAATCAGAACTTCAGTTTCTTATTACTTTCTTATCAAGAATATAAACATTTACTATTGTCTAGCTCCGTTGGACGGAATTTTTAAATATTTTTTTTTTTTTAATTATCCAATACCACTCTGTCACATTTTTGCTTCATAAGACATAAAACTTTTTAATATTATGAAAGTCGCCCAATAAAGTCGCTTAAAAATCTAGTGAACACCTTTATTATTTAGCATATAATACTAGAAAACGTTATTTTTGTAAATACTAACAATGAAGTGGTTCATAACTTACTTTGAACTAAAATTTTAAGGGGGACAAAATTGTGACAGAGTGGTTAACGAAATTAATTTAGTCTTACAATATCTTTTCACTAACTCTACTTTTCAAAAACTTCTATTGGTTGATCGTATTCGTAAAACACGCGTTTTCCTCTTTTAATTATCTTAGGAGGTGGAATAATTTGTAACAAATTTTCATACATCACATCTGACACATCAGTCTCTACCAATTTAAACAATTTCCCAGTATCATCAACAGATTTATAAAACATCACTCGAACATCTCCATCTTCATCCACTCCACTTTTTGCTACTCCTAAGTAAGTGTACTCAATTTTTCTTTCACTTAGTACTTTGACTAAAAGATATATTCCATTTTTTATTAATAATGGATGGATCTTATCCACTAGTAGATCGTGTGATGTACTTGGTTTTGTATCTACAGATTTTCTCAAATTAAGAAGAGGCTGGTCATCTTCGTCTTCTGAAGTAGAGGTATACACAGACTTATAAAATCCCTTAGTAGAACCAATTATATTAGTTATATCAGTTAGTGGTTCTTCTATATCCGAGGTTGAAATGAATACGAATATTTTGTCTATAAAGGCGTGATCTATCTCGTCGCTCTTGTTTTTTTTCCCCTGCTACTGGCAAAAGACGAATCTGGAGTCAGTGAACGAGATCTAGGACTTAATGAAAGTAGTCTGGGACTTGAAGGAGGCGGTGTAGAAGCCGAAGTGTTAATCAAAACGTTCTGCAAAGTTTTCTGTCTTTCTCTTCTCTTTTTATTTCTTATCTGCCATTGTCTTTTTATTTTTTTATGTTCTTTTGGTGTCATATCCTTAAGTAACGTTTTGCGAGCATGATATCTTTCTAAATCTTTACGTTTTACTTCTGCAACAAGTTCAGGGTTAAGCTTTATTTTTTCACGACACCGTCGCTATCTTTCGGCCGCAGATAATGCCATTTTTTCATTTACTTGATGGTAATACCTTAAATTAACAAAATAGTTGACGATAGAATAACCAACATAAAAAAACTAGCAATCATCTATTATGGATATTAACTAAGGCTCTAAGTCCCATACAAAAATGACCACTCCGTCACGAGTTATACCACTCCGTCACACATTTTCGTGACAGAGGGGCTACGTGACAGAGGTGTAAAATAGTAGTGTTCGAGATATTCAGCATTTTCCTAATTATAATTTACGCATAAAACTGGGTATATATGAAATATTTATCATAAATTAATCAAATAATATTAAAACCCCGAAATTAGAATAACATTTGAAAGTCGTAACTTACGTGACAGAGCGGTGGCTAAATAAACACACGCCCCTCCTTTTACTGTTTGCGAGCTGCTGACTGGTATTGCCGGGGCGTAGGAACGTATAGCGCGAGTGTGGGGTGGAGGGGGACTATTCTCGAACCTAGTGACCAAGGTCAAAGTTTCCAACGCACACAATTTTTTACCATAAAATGAGTGACAGAAGGTAGCAACTAAAATCATATACATCGGGAGACAGCCAATAAAATATTTTTTTATTTAATAATATAAACATTAAAAATTATTTCTTCTTATTAGTATAATAAAAAAGGTTAAGTAGTTCAGTAAATGTTCTTGGATAGAAACTTTCAAAGTGATTTTTTTTTACGAGAGCAGTTTGTTTACATTACTAGTCATAGAGGGACACACTTT
The DNA here is from genome assembly GCA_958295575.1 of Leucania comma. Taxonomy (NCBI): domain Eukaryota; kingdom Metazoa; phylum Arthropoda; class Insecta; order Lepidoptera; family Noctuidae; genus Leucania; species Leucania comma. Next base: position 8,108,431 of record OY282483.1, read on the forward strand.
ATTTGTATGTATAACACCTCCGTCACGCTTTTTGTATACTATGTCACACTGATTTTGTAAAAAATAATTATGAATAAAATCTAGTTTTGAGGATATTAAAATTATTGCATTTTCAAGTGTACTTTTATATAAAAAAAATAAGTAATTTAGTATTTATGAGCAAAATTTTTTTTTTTTTTGCGGAGAAGACAAGTCATTGTCGATAAAAAAGAAGAACGACCCATATACATTTAGATGTATGTTCAGCTATAATTTTTATTAATTTAGATGTATATATTTGTATTATTACATTAATTTAATAGATGTATAATTGTATATAATATAATTACATAAAAGCTTCTCCCATATCTAATTATAAATGCATGAGTGACCTACCAAGTGTCAATTTAGTATAACTGATTTTTAACTTATTCATGTTGTGTATGTATTATTTTGTGTGTGACCTTGTAAGAAAAAAATTAAGATAAAAAAAATCACCTAAAGGTAGAATTTCGGTTTTATGCAAAATCTCATTTCGTGAACAAATATTCATTAAAGTTAGCATAAATACCAAACATGAATAAACAATAAAGGTTGTCATCAAGGGTTTTCTGAACTACCCCTATGGAACAATTATAAAGATTGTATGGAGAAGATTATTATTTCTTCGGTTCATCTGTAGTAAACTGTATATATTTATAAATATATAAGTTAATTTGGGACTAGATGGCGTAGTGTGAAATTTGTAGAATGTAATAAAAAAATAAATAAAACTTGACACTTGGCAGAAATTGTAATATAAAGACTGTCATTATTGGTTTTCAAAACTACCTCCAAAATGCGATATAAGGGCTTTTAAAGTTTTACAGAAACATTCTTGCAAACGATGTCGCAGGCAAAGTATTCAGCTATTAGTATTCAATAAAACGCAAGTGCTTTTTCTTATTGATATAAACTAGTGCTTGACTGCGATCTCGCCTGATGGTAAGCAGTGATGCAATTGTTGATGGTGAAGCGCTCCAGGTTATTTAGACCCTATCCACTCTAGTCTTGAAAATACGTAAATTATAATCGAACAGGAAAACTGCAGTTGGCAAATTAATTTCTTTAAGTAAACGAGTCGATGACCTTGTAGGTAGTTGTCGGTCGTTGCGTACTAACTACCTACAGGTCATTGAATTTATTCCGTACATGCGTAGATTAATTAGTTCGAGTTAAAAAAAAAAACTTTATTTTTTAATTTTATCTGTACAAATTGATAGTGTTTCATGTACCGAATCGACCCTCCACGGGATTAAAACGATCAAAATTTAACGGAGTAATACTGCCCGACTCTTTAAAAGTGCAAATCAGCTGCAAATAACGGCTACATAGAAAGGATAGAAACCAGTATTGGACAGTGTATACAAATAAATTCCGATTGGTCGAATGATACGTATTTACTGGTTGGCTGGCGGATTTGAATACAAATGGGATAAGGCCTTGTTTGCTATCGTTTTCATACAAGGTTTTGTATCGTATTGGAAACACGTCTTTGTACTTTGCTTACATTGACCAGCTTGATATATATGTAAATAGTATTCTCTGTCGTTTTTCAAACCCTATTTTATATTTATGTTATATTTCATTCGTGATACAAGCAGATGCACCTTTTTTTACATGGGAATTCAGCAGCTTCTCAAGCTTTGGACGGATCGGGGATGAGAGTGTCAGATGTTTGCATATAGGAGCTATGCTCGAAGTTTCATGATCACATCATAAATGAAGATATCCGCCGGAGAACCAAGGTTACACACATAGCCCGAATAATAGTCAAACTTAAGTATATTGCTCGCCGAACAGATGGCCGATGGGGTAGGAAGGTTCTGGAGATGAAGGTGGACCGATGAACTTTTGGGAGAGTGTGGAACAGAGAGTAAAGTCCCACATACCTCCGTTGGAAAGGGTGGATCCTTCGACCAGACAGATGTTATATCTGGTGGGCTACTTCCCGATACATGATTTCGGGCTGTTCTATATGTTTAAATCGCGCGGAGAATGTTACTTGCGCGATGCAGGATTAGTTCATTTGTGACGACATAGATGTCGCTACAAACTGATGGGGGTCCCGGGAATCCAATGAATGCGAGATACACAGGACTGGAACTGGACTGGGCTTATTGCGACACTTAGGGGAGGCCTATGTCCAACAAATAACTCTCTTCTCATGAAAAAGTCCACAACTAAACACAATACTGTACTCCAAAACCTTTTAAATGATTAAAACCATTTTTCGACAGGAAAGTAACGAACGAAAACAGATTGTGTGCAAAAACAAAACTCAACTGTCAAAACTTTTTTCAGAGATTCATCACTCGAATTGTTTTTGACATGCTGAAATGTTTTTTAAGGTATTTTTTTGGGTGTGCAAATGCTCTCCTCTTTTCTTTTTTTTTATTAATGTTTTTGGCTTGGATACTAAGTCTTTTAAGCCATGTCTTCGTAAGGATAGTTAATTTGTCTACCATTAGAACATTAGGCAGTAAATGTATCAAGTTAACCAAAGATTCAAGATTCAAAGCATTTTAGCGAGATCATGCATTTTTATTCCACATCGACGCCCCCGGATAATAAGTCGGTAATCGCAAAAATTTGTTTTTCAATTACCGACTTAATGTCCGGGCTATAAATTCGGTAATCGAACAGCGAATTTTTGCGATTACCGACTTATTGCCCGGGGGTATCGACATATTGTTCAGTTGTGCAGACACTAAGATACAAAGATACAAAGGCGGACTTAATGCCATTAGGCATTCTCTACCAGTTAACCTAGGGTGGTGAAGAGACAATATATGGCAGGTGTATGAAAATAAAACTAGTATTTAGAAAACAAGTATTACAAAATCAACTAGGAATCAATATGCAAATAATTAAAACAGCTGCTGAACTTCACTCGAAGAAATCCGGCCAAAAACTGCCATTGCCCTTTTTAGGATAAACACAAAAATAATAATGGCGATAGAATAAACTGGCTGCTGCTTGATATTTATATATAAAAAAAACTAATTGTTAATACTATAAAGGGAGTTAGTGATAGCGTGACGAGTGACAGGAGAGAATGGAAGAAAAAAACGTGTTGCGCCGACCCCAAATAATACGGGATAAGGGCAGGAAGATGATGATGAATTGTTAATACTATAAAAGAAGGCAAGTGATTGGTAAATAATCTTTCTATTTTGTAAACAACTTTTTCTAATTTGTATGACAAATTATTCCAAAATTAACTTCAAACAATATTGTAACTGGGCATTTATATTGATTTTTATATTACTTAATAGTAGGCAAACCTGTAATTAGCCATAGTTTACTATATAGCATTTACTTTATTTCGTCACCACTGCTCTCAAAACGGTGAAGGAAAACATCGTGAGGAAACCGGCATGTCCTAGAACCAAAAATTCTTAGACATATGACATCTACCCAACCCTTACTGGGCCCGAGTGGTGGATTGCGGCCCATTCCTTCTCCTAGAGAAGAGTCTGAGTCCCAGCAGTGGGAACATTATAAGGCTGATGCAGCTGTGGCTGCGGAAGCACTTACTCTGTAACATAACCTGAATAAAAAAAAAATATAAAAAGAAACATTACAAACTATTCATGAAACGTCGATTATTTTTATTGAGAACACCAGAAAACGTCAAATGCCGATCCACGCAAACCCTTGTTACAACTTGCTGACGGTAATTTACTAAAAGGTTTACGACCTTTTCAGCACACCCAAGACTTTGTAGGTATATATTTGATATCCCTTTCCTGCCTACTCGTTTAGGTATACAGCTATTTCACTTTATGAATGGCCGATTTCTTAGGATCCTATTTTATTCATCTTATTCTGAATATAGGCAGCTTTAATTTTGTAGGGTTTGAAGTAAGATTATGATACTTTTTTTTTCGCTGAAAAATAAATTTACTTATCAATTTTTTTTATACCACTTTTTTCCTTTTCAGTACAGTTATGCGTTGGCTAGACGTTAGAGATTATTTTTACCCGACTGCGCCAGAAGGAGGGTTATGTTTTTCGAGAGTATGTATGTATGTATCTATATATATATATTACATCATAGATCTACTGACTAGACGGCTGACTTTCTAGAATGGGTCCCGACTGCTACAACGACTTTCTTGTTTTAGGGCTTTTTCATGAATACTCAGAAAAGCAGTCGGGTTTTTTAGTTTTTTAAATTACAATTTTTTTTATGAAGGTTTTATTATGTCAGTTTTTCTTCGGATTATGATAATTTAAGTCTTAGCTGGCAATCCTGTAAGTAAAGTTCAAATTTATTAGTTTTCTCAGTAGTCTGGTTGGTAAGACATATAACCTTGTAAAAAAATGAAATTTGTGTGTGTGTGAGTGAAATTTGTAAATTGTAATTTATAACGCTGAATAGAATTTCTAATTGTTATTAATGTTATATCAAAATTATTTAAGTGTAAAAACACTCGTCAATTTTGTTTTAAATAATATACAAAATATCTTATTACCAGTAATACCAAATACGGCGAGTGTACCTTTACGTGTAGTCTTTATGTGTAGTCGACCATTACGTTGTTTACACATCTACGGTCCGGACTAAGCGTTTCGCCTAGTCGTTTATACCTCGTACATCGAAGAATTGGAATGATTTGCCTTCTACTGTCTTCCGGCTCGATATTAATTTATATTTTATGTCTTCAAGGCTAGAGTGAATAGGCTGTTTTTTTTATGGTAGTTAAAATCATCCATTGACAAGTCCCGCTCTTGGGTGGAGCGGGAAGTAGTGTCATACTCTTACTGACTAAAAACCTACCCCGTTCCTTCGTTGCCTATCATGCCGGGGCTGAGCCTTCCTCTCAGAAAACGGCGCTTAACCCCAGCATGCTTGGACCCTGCCTGCCTGCAGCTAGCAGGCTGGGCCTCTACGGTTTGCGGACAGCTCCTTGAGGCGCGCGGGAACAGAACGCGCCGTCGACGACTTGGACTCGGTCCGGTATGTTACCGGACGATGTGAATAGGCTGTTCATAAACTAGTGCGCCTCACCATCAACGATTACATCACTGCTTACCATCAGGTGATTGATATGATTAAAAAAATACCTTATTCACAAAATACATTGTAAACAAATTATGTATTAAAGTTGTATACATTCAATGTGATTCTATAATTAACTTATACGCATATATTTTCTATTTATTTCTTCAAGCTTCTCGTCTAGGTTTCGTTAACACAAATGAGTAATTATCCTAGTTCCATTATAACTAACGAACGTTGTCTTACAAAATGTTATTTTTAGTTTTGTTAAAATAACATATCGTTTAAATTATAATAGCTAACGAAAAGTAAACTAAAGCGTAACAATGCTACTAAGATCTGTCTGTGAGAGAGAAAGAGACGGAGCTATATGAGACAATAGCATTAACTCTTTTTACAACGGATTCGTGATGGTAATAGGACGTCATGATAGTATAGGGCGTTTCGTAGCAAACTCGTAGCTATGCTACGGTTGCTACGGCGTAGCAACAGAGTAATTTATTCTTATCCAATACTAGCTAACCCCGTGACCCGGCAAATGTTTTGCTATATAAATTATCAAAAATAGAGATGGGGTTTCCTACTCCGGTAAATAGCCTCCGACCTATTCTCAGACCTACCAAATATATATTTAAAAAAAAATCATAAAAGTCTTTTGACCAGCACCGCCATTCCGTGAGACAACCACGGTACGTCGAACTTGTCCACACACAGATATCCAACAACCACCAATATCAGTACCAACTTCTACCATCCGACCAATACAATCTACCAATACTTTTTTTTTTAATCCCGGTGTTTCTTTGAGATAATTATCTAATTCTTCCGAAGGAACATCACACGGGCGAAGACGCTAACAAAAGCTATAAGTAGAATGGTAAATGCTACAAGCTTTCCTTTTATTCTTAATTTGTATATTAAAAAAGAAAAAATTGTACAGCTAGGCTAACGAGTGGAATTCCCTGCCGGAGTCTGTTTCTTGATAGCTACAATCTAGGGATCAAGGTTAAGTCAAGAGTGAATAGATTACTTCTAAGCAAGCGTGCTCCATCGTCGACCACATCATCGTTTACCATCAAGTGAGATAGCGGAGATAGCCAAACGCGAGCTCATCCATAATAATAAAAATACGTAATGGTCATATCACTTTGTACTGGGATCGGTCCATCATCACTGACAGGACTATTGTAGCCAATAAGCCTGATATAGTGGTGGTGGACCGAAACGAGAAGCGTGCAATGATTGTGGACATATCTGTTCCACATGACGAGAACCTCGTGAAAGCCGAGAAAGATAAACAAATTAAGTACATTGACTTGGCTCGCGAGGTTGTCGACATGTGGGAAGTGGATTCGGCGATCATTGTACCGATAGTCGTGTCGGGTAATGGCTTAATAGCCAAGAGCCTCGACCAACACCTTAGGAGGCTCTCGTTAGGCGGCTGGATCAAGCGCTTGATTCAGAAAGCGGTACTCCTGGACACGGCTCTTATTGTTAGGAGGTTCCTTTCTCTGGAGCCCTGACCGCCGGTAGCTTGGACCCTGTTCCCGATACCGGCGGGACACTATTTTTTATATTTTTAAATGTTTTTTTTTGTATTTGTTTTAAAGAAATATTTCAAAATATAATTTATATGTATATTGAATTAATAAAGAAAATACATACATACTCTCGAAAAACATAACGCTCCTTCTGGCGCAGTCGGGTAAAAAGGAAGCCGGGCTTTGATTTCTTACGTTCTTAAATCAAATCTAAATCGCTTTTACACAAACTTATCCTTTGCAGCCAGTAAACGGACAGAGTTCACGATTGGATTACTACGGACATTGCACACGTCTTTTAGGATTAAATCCCGGCTAGGGAAAGGTCATGACCTCTACCACATTTACCTACCTATAAACCTTTTTCAACTACACAAAGAACGAAGCAAAGTAAATCAAAGAAAGTTAGACTTCAACTCATTCTTATTGCTGTAGTTAAGAGCGCCCAACCCGTGATATCATTCCCGAAACACAGATATCTTGTGGATATAAGATCTAGATTTCTATAGAAAACAAAACATTTTGGGTAAAATTAATCGAGTAAAGACCATCGAAAATCTGCTTCAACACTTCTTATAAATACAGATGATGACTGAATGATGCTTTTTGTGGTATACACATTAAATGTAGGGCCAGCCCAGTAGTGACGGTGGTCGGTGCCAGTCTTGATCCGACCCGGGGAACGACTAGACGTCATTCTTGGGTTGTCCTTGATTACTGTTAATTTGGTTGTTTCATTTACAAACCCGAATCCCTAACTTAGTTCTAGTGAACATCACACTTTTGTTCCTAAAATAATTATGGTTTTTAAAAATACACGTTTTCATGTTCCAGGAAGAAACAAGTTATGTGAACTATTCCGGTGAGTGACGGAATAACTGAATATGAACAGAGCCTTCAGGTGTTATCTCTCTTTTTTCGCGTTACCTCTTTATCAACCTTTGCTTTGGATTGCGTTGGATGAACCACAACAACTAACAAGCTTTTAAACTATGCTTTGCTTCATGATAAATGGGTCGAGAAGGGCCCTCTTAAGCATTTTGTAGTCTTAGCCTCTATAAAAGCCTCTGTTCTCGAAAATCTTTAGTTTTTCGAGAATATTGTTGTTGGTTTAGTATCTTATTTTTCTGTATTTGAAAATTTGGAAATAGAACAAAAAAAAAGTAGATTTAGTTTTCTGTAAACTATTTGAGAGACTTGTACGGCCATTACTTTTTAGGTACAAGCTCTAAATCGACTTTCTTTCTTTGATGGCCGACTAAGCCAGATGAATAAGTCGAAAGTTGTATGAAAGTTCATACTCCAACTCTCCTGTCGCAGGTCTGCTGGAAAAAAATTTCGCTAGAAATAAGCAGTAGGTACCTTGGTACTCTTCTATCTGAATTTATTCTTTTCGTTTTTAAGTGTTTGTGTGTACATGAATAAATAAATAAAGTTTCAGTTTCATCGATACGTCCTCGATCTTATATCACCCCGACAACAGTGAACAATTTCAATGTCACCCTCGTCAAAATATCACCAAACTGGAACGAGCGAACTGTGCCATTTGTTATCGTCGTTTGTCTAGGCTGTGACGTCATCAATTGTCTTTGGTTTTGGGCTATCAATCCAGACGATTTTGACGTTTACTTATAGTTCGATTCCGACTCGATGGAATAAGTTTGATTTAAGAACGATTTTGAATGATATTAATTATGTTTTGTGGCTGTTAGGCATTAGTGTCCCGCCTAAGTTTCACACGGGTGCTACCAGGCTTTGAAATTGTCGGTTTTTCTCTATCACTATATTATCATCATCATCATTTCAGCCGAAAGAGGTCCACTGTTGGACATGAAATTACATGATTTCAAACAAATAAATAAATAATAATAAATAAGCTTCTCCAAGTGACGCCATAACTACCGGTCCTGTGTGTTTCACACTACCAGATTCCCACGGCCCGGTCTACCTTGAGCATATTTGGGCATGTATTATACACCGTAAAATTTTGATCGTTTTAATCCCGCGAAGGGTCGATTAGGTACATGAAACACTATCGATTTGTAAAGTGAAAATTAAAAAATAAATTACTTACTTTTTTAAACTCGAATTAATTTACGCATGTACGAAATTAATTTCTTTAAGTAAACGTCAGCTGAGCGAGGCCAATGAACTGTAGGTAGTTAGTACGCAACGACTGACAACTACCTATAAGGTCATTGACTCGTTTACTAAAAAAAAATAATTTCGTACATGTGTATCACTATACCTCAACTTTTAGAAAAAAACGTACTTTATTTTTTAATTTTATCTTTACAAATCGATAGTGTTTCATGTACCGAATCGACCGTCCACGGGATTAAAACGACCAAAATTTAACGGTGTATACCTAAACTGTGCTCGTGAATTACTCTGTATATTGGTGCAAACCACATTAGTAGTTGTACAGTCGTGTTTGAGTTTATCGTGACCAGGCAGACAGACGCGGTGGAAAAATTTATTTTATAATATGTATTTAAGGATATGGAAATGATTTTTGATTACTCAGTTATTAGTACTTTACTTAAAGGGTCACGAGTTGAATGAGAAGGGAAGTTATAGTTTCTTTGTATGGCTCTTACAAATAGATTTTTTCCGTAATAGCTGAAATAAACTGAACTAAGTATCTGTTATGTCCTTGTACATTTTATTAAATGTTATAGTATTTTCTTTCCTCTACAAGATCTAAAATTTTGTGTTAGAATTAATCGATGCTGTAAAACCTTGTCTAATATGTATATAAAAATCTCGTTCACATTGTTCTACTGACTAAAACCACAAAGGCAACCTTCTTCTGTATTCAGTTGCCCTTTTGCGTTCTAGGATCGCGGGCTTTCTTTTCAGAAATTCTACTACATTAAAAAATATTTCTTAAAATTTACGAAGTGTATATAAAAATTTTGATAGTTTCCAGGCACAATTATGTAGATTATCTTTTGGAATGGATATCATTATACTTACTGAATGCTGGATCAACGATCAGAAGGCTATCCCTATTCTGGAAGATTATGAACTTTATTGCTCTAAAACACGCTTAAATCAAAATGGCGGAATTGTTATCTATATAAAAAAAAAACACATTTTATGTACGGTTGAGGAACCAGAGTCACTATGCGCTCAATTTCTGTTGATAAAAATTCATCCCGACATTAACATACTTGCTCTTTATATGTCTCCATCCATATACAGCACAAATGATTTTTTGGCTTCGCTCGACAGTATCATTCGACGATAAAAACGAAAAATATTGCTATTGCTGGCGACGTTAACATTGATATCAAAAAGCAATACAGACAGAAACAGTGCGACTTACAGGTCAAACATCGAGGTATTGTGGTAGATGACAAGCTTAGCTGGCGACAACATATCGATCTCACTTCCACACGTATTCGTAAATTAATATGGGCTTTAAAAAAGCTGAGGCATGTGGCAGATTTAGAATTATTGCGCACAGTCTACTTCACCCTAGCGGAATCAGTGCTGAGCTACTGTATTGCTGTTTGGGGTGGTGCTTGTAAAACTTTTATGATTCACTTTGAAAGAGCCCAGAGATCCCTGCTAAAGGTTATGATATAATATATTTCCACAACTATCACACGATATTTAAACCCTATTTATTCCCCATTGTGCCATTATATGAGATGTGTAATGTACTCACCGTAAGACAGGCTTATATTCTAGTAGTTACTAAACAACACAATATCACACCCTATAGCGATAAACACAACCATAGGCGAACCTCACCTGACATCTGTGTATCCTTGCGATGTCATACGGCGTCTGCCAGGCGACAGCGAGCACATCAGGCCATCTACTTGTATAATAAATTAAACAAAATGCTAAATATTTATCCCCTTACAACTCACTATTGTGAATACAATATGTAGACTGATATTCCTACTTTGTTCAACTACATAATTAGCACTAACAATATCCAAAACCAGTGTAAACTAAGTTTAATTAATTACATTATTATTATCCCTAACCTCTGAGCAATATGTTTATTACTATGTTTTGGCAAACTAGGAGAATAGTATTTTCCTCATACTAAAATTATGAACGTTTGTATGTTCCTTCATCAGTTACCTACTTCTCAATGGGTGAACGGATTGAGCCGTAGTTTGACGGACGTGTAGGCCAGAGGGCTTACTGTCGAGTTAAATTCCGATCGGTCGACATTGGAATTGTGACGTTAGGTACTCTTGAATTCGATGACCACACGCCAAGCCCAATCTCTATTTTACTTAGTTTCCCAAAAAGGTCACGCAATTTGGCCCTAGCATCGAATTCAAGAGTACCTACCTAACGTCACAATTCCAATGTAAACCGATCGGAATTAAACTCGAGAGTAAGTCCCCAGAAATGTGACGGAAACCACCTGGGGATCTTTTAAGTCAAGAGTGAGTTACTTCTAGACAAGCAAGCTCTATCGTCGACTACCTACATCATCGCTTTCCACTAGGTGAGATAGTGGTCAAACGCTAGCCTTATATCAACAATAAAAAAAAGTTATATTCTCATTCCAAGAGTTCGGAATTTCCGATTGATTTTGCACCTTCGATCCGTATTTAGAAACTTATAACGGAGGTTCAATAAAATTTACACTTGTCGCGCGGAGAATATCCCTTCCTGTTTCTTCCTTATATATATAATACTCTTTCACTTGTTGATTTATTTTGTATTTGGAATAAAGTGAATTTGCCCTTCATTTTATATTTGTCTAAATTATTTAATCACGCCAACAATATCTCATTTACATTTTGTGTATTTGATGAAAAAAAGGTTTTTTTAATGCATAGTTTGAATGGTATGAAATCATCTTCGCATTCTTGTCTTTTACAATGAAACCGGTTTGGGGCACATCGGTTCGATCGTTTTTAAATCTGTTAAGGATTATAAGTAAAAACAAATTTCGTAAGTCTTTAATTCTTTGTAGTACACAAAAAACTTAATATAAGTTTCAGTGATTTGACAATTCGTGTACAACAAACCTTTGAATAACAGAGAGAGATCTCATTCGAGGGTAGGATCCAATTTACAGTATAAACCTACATAATCATAAAAATATACGTAGATACTTAGAAATAAATACCAATATTTTCGGATATTAGGACATCCACCTACAGACGGCAGCAGACACTAACCAAATCTAGTTCATAATACACCATTACAGTAAACTTCTCTCTCTTAATAAATCATCATTCGAGTTTATAATTATAATTAATGAAGTTTGCTATTCGACTCAAATTATTTATTGATTGATGGTGTGAACCAGGCCTTGAATATCTCGTTCGCAAGGGACACTGAGGGGCAGCGAGAAGATTTAAGAAAGCTGCCCTGGCCCTGGAACTCAGGCTACTGAAAGAACACAAATAAGTTTTACTTGGTAAAAGTCTGACATGCCTCTGTCAAAGTGTGATAATTTATTTAGGTAAGAGCCCACTTACGTTAAACTTTTACTAATTAGGTATCCTTTTACTGAGATTAGGAATAGCAATTTCACGTCACAATATGATTCACTTAGTCTCAATTTGCGAATAATTTTATTAATAGAGCTACTTCACTCGGAAAAAGCCTGACAAAAACTTGGAAGTCAACGTCGTGTAGAAGTAAGCCATGTTTTCCAAATGGGAGATGACGTTTTATCCTAGCGGCAACTAGAGGCATGAAGTTTCCTCAAAACCGTCAATAACCACACGAACGGATACCTACAGACTTTGTCTATATAGATACAGTTTGAACAACATAAATCACTCAATCACATCACAATAATATTACTATATGTGTATGTTTGTTACTCTTTTACGCTCAAACGGCTGAACTAATTTGTGTATAATTTGGCCCGTAAGTAGACCATGTCCTGGAACAGCGCATAGGATACTTTTTATCTCGGCAGAAGGTTCCCTTCGGGTAATTTTCCACTTTTACGCGAGCGAACCCTCTGGCAGAAGCAAGTAGAATCACAAACAATGATATTTCAAAATAAGCGTACAAACATCATTATTTATTAGTTAAATATTATTGTTTATAGTTCATAAAGGGTTGAGAATGGTAATTAGGTTTTTGGAGAATACAATTTCAAACTAATTAGAAATAACTAGAGATGTTTCTAATACTCGCCGACTAGTCGGTAAACTCGATCATGTAGTTACTAGTGGATGATTATTCCGCAAAAAGCTTTAACCATCGGGCTTCTTTACTTTTTTAATATTTATCAGTAAAATGTTGTTAGGTATAAATATAATATAGAATTATAATAGCATAATCAGCCTCTTTTAATGTTTTCACAGCTAGGACAGAGGCTTCCTCTCTAAAAGAAGGAATGGGCCGTAATCCATCACGTAAGCCCGGTGCTAGTTGGTGGATGTCAATTGTATTAGATTTTTTGTTTTAGGACACGTCGGTTTCCATGCGATGTTTTGCTTCAGCGTTTTGATAGCAGTAGTGATGAAATAAATTACCTACACAAAGTAATGCAACTGGTTGAGTTTGAACTGACGACCTACAACTCGTAAGTTTGAGTCGTTACCACTGTGCCACTACTGCTCTCAGGGCATAGAGTAGAATATAAAAAACTGGATGGTATTCCAAATTAGTTACAAATCTTTGACACAAACTTAAATTTTTGAGTACAATGGCTGTCTTATCGCTGACAGCTATCTACTAGACAAACTTAGAATGGACTGTAGGAACTTAAAATAAAAAGGAGATAATCAATTTGCTAGCAGCGTACTGCTAGCAAATTGATTAAATATTACCTAAAAACTATACCATAAAAAAATATATATATATACTGTACTATTACAACGACATAAAATTATATTACACTTATATCTATGCATAGGAGAAATTCATAATCACAGAACTTACACCATAATTGAGTATACTGTATAAAACTGAAGTGTCATGGAAATTACCGAATACTCCCGAATTCGTAATCGGCGATTAGTCGGTCTCTTTACAACCTACTAACCGCGTTATCGGCTTGACGGCACATCTCTAGAAATTATTGTAAGTATTTACAGTTTACAAAGTAAAGTTGGCCGCGTTGTTCATTTAAAATCATGCCTTAGGCTTTTGCTCCTAGTGTTCTCCACGGTTTTATGTAAACATTATTTACTTTGGTTTATAGAGCTCGTAGGATAATAATAAACAAGTCATGAGTTACCTTCCATTATAAATTGGAACCACTGTTGGAAAGTAATTTGAATCGGTGCACCGTTAAACATTCAAAGCTTTTTTTCTTAAAAAAGATTTGTCCATAGTAGGGATACATAATAGGGATACTCCTGTATCATGGGTGCATTAACAAACCTGTAAACTCACCTACACAAGATACCCAGATCTGTAACAAGTACCTGTAGGCCAAGGAAATTTTGAAGTATTCCTGTTTCGGCACCTAAGCTATTCCTCTTGCGGCACCAATAGTAATTGTTGGTATGTTTTTTCCAGATTCGGCACCAATCTAACATACATATTGGTGCGGAAAGAGTAGTAGCTTTAGTCCCGACACAATGGGTGCGAGAAAAATTGGTGCCGAAACAGGAATACTTCAAATTTTTGATCCAAGCGGGAATCGAACCCGCGAAAAACCCGACGCCGGCCTTTCGGCTGTATCGACCGTCCATTCTACGAGCAATGTGCCCTGCCCACTACCACTTAAGTATATTGATTCTTCGCAATCAAAAATAAATAAGTACTTGTTTTTATACTACACCCACCCTATGTATCTATTTAGATGAGAAATTTATACAACATAAATTATAACTTTCTCAATTTCCTTGTCTATTTCCATACAGTTCATCGAACCTTTATACCCCAGAGCATAACTGTGATAAATAATATTGTATTGGGGACATTAGGGACCCTTTCTAAATGTAGGCGGAAATTAACGATCTCACATGGGACGATTCCGTACATAGAAATAACTGTAAATCATTCTGTATATAATTTAAACCAGTATAGGTTCAAAATTGGGTAATTATCACGGTAGTTATTTAGTTAACGGATAGAAGAACCGTATTTAGCTTTCTTCAAGGTGAATAGGCTCCTAATAAACTATTGCGGCTCACCATCAACGATTGCATCTATCAATTCAGTGGTGCTGTTCTCTAAGAAAACGCAGCGCTGCCTCAACGACAAACACCCAAATAGGACACATTGGATTGTCAACCTAATGAACTTATACATTGGATTGTTAATTCAATGTATCCTACTGTAAATTAGGGTCAGATTCGCGATTTTTTTATCGACCCAACTAATTTATTATGTTTCGATTTTTGCCCGGCGCTTGGTCATACAGTAAATTTTAATAAAATAATTAATTCTTCATGGTGTTCTCTTTTATATTTGTAGATCTCCAAGGTTTAAAAGGGTTCAAAATGAGTAGAAGCTGGTCTTAACCATCATTGGTATCTAAAGGCTTTTTTTTTTCTTTGGTGTCTAAAGGCTTTATTTTTTTCTGTAGTTTCACCATATTTAAAAAAAAAGCAGCCAAAAAATGCTTGTATCTAGATTTGTGTCTGGTAAATGGCAATGGATACCACCACAATTAATAAATTTATAATTGCAGAAAAGTTGTACTAATGCTAGACAGCGTAAAGTAGGCTCCCTTAAGGTCGCCCTTCCCCACTCGGCAACGTCAAAGTCGAGCATAGTTTAAAAGCTTGTTGCTGTATCTAACGGAATCCAACGAGGTGTTTGAAGACGAGGCACAGCTAAAAAAAGAGAGAAAACGCCTGAAATATTTCACAAAACTTGTTCCCGAAAAAACTTTATTTTTTGAAACCCCTTAAGAGTTTTTGACAAAAATTGTGGTCATTCAAAATCTACATTAAATTTACAAGGCTTCTACAGACGTACTTTTATATATTTTTTAACATATGAGTAAATTATGGAAAGCCAAAGTCCACATAAAATAGTTTATAGTCTTAGCTAGTTTTACAGATTTTTTTTTTAAGTTTCAATGATTTTTCCGTATCTTTTTTTTGCGAATAAAATGTTTTGATTTCTATAGAAGCCTAGACACACAATATATCTGTGTACCCAAAATATCTGGAGAAAGATGTGTAATAATATCATAATCACGTAAGAGCGGTTGTATGAAAATGTACCTTGGGTTGACCGTCCTTAAGAGGTATACAGGTGTGATAATTTTGCTACTGTATACCAGTAACAAAATACTATCCTAGTCACGTTCCCCCACATCGGTCTGAAGTAAGTTTGTTTCAATTAGGACATGTTGAGACGTACTACAAATATTTACAAGTAAATATTTGCGTAAATATTTGTTTGTTTGGTTGAGTCTGGAATGTATTCGTCTATAATAAAATATACAGAACATAAATTGAAGACAGATTTTGCTTTGCTGCCGGAATGTTCGAGAGAGTTACCATGACTCTGGAAAGCAAAGGGCAGCTGAAAAAACACAGCTAAATATTGGACGCTACTTTATAGAACAAGAACGTATCGCCATTACAATCCAGCTGAACGTGAGGTAGACGCATTACATTAGATAGCCGTTATTAATCCAGCGCGCCGACTTGTAATACGACGTGTTATACGAAATAGATATCGTTAACAATTAATGAGTTTTAAAGAGAAAACCTTCTTCAAAAAATACAGAAGTAAAGAAATATAGTTTTTTATGGTTTTAAAATTGTGTAATATAATATTCCTACCTTGCAAAAAACGACCTATTACGAAAAAAACTTACCGGAACCAGACCTATAATATCACCTTTTTTTACGTCAACCTTATTACATACAAATACTACTCACACACACAACTACACTACTACTTGCCACACTATTGTCTACATTTCTTTTAATTTCTCCTTTCGCAGGTCTACTGGAAAAAATTTCTTTGGATACAAGCAGTTCCTTTGTACCTATTATGTGTTTTCTTTTTCTGTTTTTTTGTTTCTGTACATAAATTATAAAATAAATAAATCATAAGAATTTACTAAGCTAACTCATCCGTTATCTTATTATAAATTAATTCTAGCTTCTTGAGCATCGAGATATAACGCCTTAAAAAAATACTTGAAAAGTCACGAAAAGCCCGTTAATTAGCCTTTAAGATCATTCGTGTTGATACATAAGAATTGAAGCGTGCTTGAGCAAATTTAATATATAAATCTTCGCCACGGTTCTATATACAACTATTCTCTCATGATACTTCGTTTGCTCATTAATACTCGTAAGTTTCCTTGGTAAATTTCGGCAGAATATTTAAGAGTTTTGAACAAACTTATAACGATATGTATGTTTTGTAAATAAACAAGGAAAGTTTGACGAATCAACTTCAAGAACAACAACCCATATAAATTTTATAAAAGATCTACATGACGGATCGTCAAGCGTGGTTTGAGCTATGATGCAGAACAAGGTGGGCCTATGTTTGACTGGCCTGTTGGTCTAGTGGTTAGTGGCCCTGACTGCTATGCCGGAAGTTGTGGGTTCGATTCCCACCCAGGACAAATGATTGTGTGATGAGCACGATCATTTCTTCTGTGTCTGGGTGTAATTTATCTATAATATGTATGTATTTAAAAATATATAAGTATGTTTATCTAGTACTCATAACAAAAGCTCTGCTTAGCTTGAGACTAGACGGCGTTGTGTAATAGTTGTGGAATATTATATTATTATTTTTATGCGTTAATATATTTGACCATGTTAAATCCTACTTAATGTCAATTTTTAATGTCAGATTTTCAAACTGAAGTAATCAACTTTAAATCCTGTCAGACTGGTTTGGGTTTTTCTTATGTTTACCTTTAAGAGCGGCCAACCTAAGGTACATGAGGTTTGAGATTGTTTATTCCCATAAGAATTACATAGAATTCACTTAAATGAGAATTATAAAACTAAACGTACACGTACATTACATACATTATTACATGTACATTTCCATACAATCACTCTTACTTGATTATGACGACGTTATAATATTATATATTTTGGAAACACAGATCCTATATCTTGTAGATATTATCTAGGTTTATACTGAAATCAAAACATAAAGTGTAAAATTAATTCTTATAAGACCTTTGAAAAATCTACTATTTTGCGTGAACTTTGGTAAGGACCATTATAAAACTATACATTTACACGTACTCATTACATTCTAGTACCCATAACACCAGTTCTGCTTAGCTTTGAACTTTGGTTCTTCATAATGCACTCACAAATTAAAAAAGTAAAGAAAATAAATCTGTCGAAATCATGCGCATATCATTTAGATTTATAACACGAAAGTATTTTCCAAATCTTTAAAGGTTAAAAATCTTTAAAGGTTGCCTCTCTCTTCGCGGAATCTTCGCGTCTAGATCCTGGTGACGCGCGGCCCCCTGCTTATCCTGATAGTTGCGAGACGAGTATGTCCGATATTCGCATCCATCAGAAGGAAGTCCGTAGGGTGCTACGTAATCTTGACGTGAACAAGGCTAGTGGTCCTGACGGGATACCGGCGGTTGTGTTGAAAACGTGTGCGCCTGAACTGACTCCAATCCTGACACGCCTATTTAGGCTCTCATTTGAGACCGGAAAAGTGCCGACTGCATGGAAGAAAGCTAATGTACAGCCCGTGCCCAAAAAGGGTAGTCGTGCTGACCCAGCTAACTATAGGCCAATCTCAGTAACGTCCATTCTCTGCAAGACAATGGAACGTGTACTCAACAGTAAGCTCCTGGCATACCTAGAAGCCAATGATATCCTAAGTGACCGACAATACGGATTTCGCCGAAATCGGTCAACTGGTGATCTTCTAGCGTATGCCATCCACACCTGGAGTGAGGCCATCGAGAGGCACGGGGAAGCGCTTGCCGTCTCCCTCGACATCTCGAAGGCTTTCGATAGGGTCTGGCACGAAAGCCTGATTAGTAAGCTTCCTTCTTTCGGTATACCTGCTGGATTGTGTGCTTGGATCGCAGACTTCCTGAGGGACCGGTCCATCCGAGTGGTCATCGATGGTTGCTCGTCTGGTCAAATGACCATTAATGCCGGGGTCCCTCAGGGGTCAGTGCTCTCGGCAACTTTGTTCTTGCTGCATATAAACGATCTGCTTAAACCCGGTACTTTTGGGTATGCAGACGATAGCACTGTTGCTGAGAGTTACATATCCAGTGCACGAGCTAGTGGGTCCCAGATCCGGTCTCTTCGAGAGGCTATGGTTGAGCGGTTGAGCTTGTCCTTGGAGGCTGTCTCGGAATGGGGCGATGCCAATTTGGTCAGGTTCAACGCTGCTAAAACCCAGGCGTGTCTATTTTCCGCTAAAAGGAGTCAATTCAGCCCTGCTCCAACTTTCCGGGGTGTAACCGTGCCGATATCCGACCATCTTGATCTTCTTGGTGTAACGTTGACATCTACTCTCAACTTTGGGCCATACATCGAAGCAAAGGCTCAACTGGCTGCAAAAAAGCTTGGAATCCTCGCAAAGGTCAGACGGTACTTCACGCCGGATCAGCTGCTTAAACTTTATCAAGCGCAAGTGCGATCGTGTATGGAGTACTGCTCTCATCTTTGGGACGGATCTGCCCGATACCAGCTTGATGCGCTTGAGACTATTGAGAGGCGAGCCAAGAGGATCATTGGCAATGATGCACTCGTCGAGTCGAGGCTTCAAAGTCTTGAGCATCGACGCCGAGTTGCTAGCCTGTCGGTTTTCTACCGGTTACATTTCGGGGAGTGTGCGTCGGAATTGCATAGCCTAATTCCGCCTAGCCCGTTCCATCATCGGACTACCAGACGTACGGCGTTGCGCCACCGGTACATGGTGGACATCCCACCTATACGCACAAAGCGTTTTGGGAACACTTTTATTATGCGTACAGCTAAGGAGTGGAATTCCCTGCCGGAGTCTGTGTTTCCTGATGGCTACAACCCGGGAATCTTTAAGTCAAGAGTGAATAGGTTTCTTCTAGGTAAGCGCGATCCATCGTCGACCGTATCGTCACTTTCCATCAGGTGAGATAGCGGTCAAGCGCGAACCTATCAATAATAAAAAAAAAAAAAAAAAAAAAAAAGAAACACATATATCCTGGAACAAGTTTTGTGAAATATTCAAAACTAACCTTTTGAATACCGTAATTAGAGACACAATAGAAAGACAATAGGTGTGCGGACGCCGGCGTCCTCTTGGGGCGTCACAGAAAGATTTATGGAATTACCGAATGCCAACAGAGTGTTCTGGCGGTATCTTTCTTTTTTCCCGTTGACGATAGATGGACCGGGAAGGTTCGTTTTGAATAAAAAGATTCAGAATACCTTTTGATTTTCCTCATAAAGAGCTACTTTTTGATTCTTATCTTTTTAATAACACAAGTCGATGTACAAGCAAGCGGCTCCATTATCTACTCGCTTCAATGGGATTATTTTTTTTGTTCTGTCTTACCTTTATTTTGCCCTCGTTAATAGTCCACACACATTAAACAGTAAAATGTGAAAGCTTTTCATTTTATTAAAATAGTGGCTGACTGTTCACATTATTTTCTTTAGGTCCTAATAAAGAGGTCTTATTACTAAAAATAGACACAAGTTTGTTTTTGCCTTTAAAGTCTTAAAATCATAGACATACACTGTTAAATTTTGATCGTTTTAATCCCGTGGAGGGTCGATTCGGTACATGAAACACTATCGATTTGTAAAAAAAAATTAAAAAAAAGTACTTTTTTTAAACTTGAATTAATTTACACATAATTTTAAAAAGAATGTATCAATGAGTAAATTCGATTTTTAGAAAAAAAGTAGGTACTCTATTTTTTTAATTTTATCTTTACAAATCGATAGTGTTTCATGTACCAGATAGATCCTCCATGGGATTAAAACGATTAAAATTGAACCGTGTATATCATAATCATATTTTTTTTCTGTTAGTCTGTAAGCCTTCTATAAAATCAAATATTACACCAACGATTGCATCACCGCTTACCATCAGGTGGGATCGAAGTAACATAAGAGACTTGATATGACGTTTTGTGTGGGAAACCATCTAATTATTCTCTCGCTCTGGGTAGAGTGAAAGAGAGTATCAGACTTTTACTACACACCTAGACTCAAATGCCTTTCTTTAAGGTGGGAAATCATCCAATCACACCTCCCGCTCTTGGGTGGAGTGGGAGGGCGTGTCAGACTTTTACTGGCTAAAACTAAAATCAGACCTGTATCCTCCAATTGCTTTTTCCGTTCTAGAACAACGAGTTTCCTTTTCAGAAGATCCAGACTCTTACTGACTAAAAATCCACCCCGTTCCTTCGTTACCCTTCATACCAGGGCCGAGCCTTCCTTTCAGAAGCAGACCCTTGGCCCCAGTAGGCTTCTACCCTGCCTGCCTGATAGTAGGCTAGGCCTCTACGGTTTGCTGACAGCTTGGGAACAGTACGCGCCGTCGACGACCTGGGCTTGGTCCGAATGGGTACCGCACGGTCGGACAGCGAACTACCCATTGCCCACCGTCCGCAAGCCCGCGCGTACGTTGGCTGGAAACCGATAAGAATATTTGAGGTGGTCACTAACCTAATTAAGACCACATTTTACAACAATAGACAGTACTAGACCGGATTCATTGGGAATTGAAGCTATTCAGGCAATTTATTGCCCCACAAATAATCACGTATAGCTCTTGAATTAATTAAAGTGTACAAAACAATAGCTAGAATCGTATTCACTTGAGATTTGAGTACTGTACTCGATAATGGATCTAATTAGTGTTGAAATAACTAATTTGTTGATGGGATTGCTTGATAGACGATTTTATTTTATTTGACTCTTAAAAAAACACTCAAATTAAAAGGTTTTCTTATATAAAGAAAGAAAAGAAACCTCCTAGGTTGACGGGTAGTGAATGCTTTGTAAGGCATGTCGATTACATATATAAATAAATAAAAAGTATTCTTGTAACTGGCACAAGACCAAAAATAACATAAAATAAATGATTAACTAACCATAAATAATAAACATAAACTAATTAAAATAAAAGTACAATATAAAAAATACGAACCAAGGGTGCCGACATAGCACGAAGAATCACCAAACTTAAGTAGCAGTGGGCAGGGCACATTGCTCGCAGAACAGACGGCCGTTGGGGCCGAAAGGTTCTGGAGTAGCGACCGTGTGCGTGTGCGTGTGTGTGTGTGGATGACCTGGCAAGGGTTGCGGGAATCCGATGGATGCGAGATGCACAGGACCGTTCTTATGCGATACTTGGGGGAGGCCTATGTGCAACAGTGGACGTCTTTCGGTTGAAATGAATGAATGAATAAATGATAAAAAATACGACCCATGCGATGCCAAAAGATACCTACTTAGTACACGCTGCGATATTTAAAAAAGTAAAAGGAACGCCGCGCTGGCTTATTGCGTTTAAACATACGTACATAGATATAAGTTGCATTGCTAACTGTCAGTGCGTAATACCTACCTCTCCTTATAGACAATTAACTCCAAACCTAACTACAAATCGGTAACACGCCCGTTTCACCTAACTACCATGCATGGCTGCAGCTAGATAAGCCGTCTAATGACCGCTGCTACGTTCTGGCTTGGTCGAATGGCTTGACAAACATGCACTCGAGCCAATTTGTCAATTATCCGACTGATGCAGTCCGAGGTTGGTCGGTGGCTTATGTTAAAGTGTGTATATTTGCGGTGTTTCGAGGTTGTGACTTTGGAATTTGACTTTTCTTTGTATTTTTTTCCCACTTTCTGATTTACTCTTAATGTGGATAATACACAAACTTATTAACCTCCTAGACATAGACGTCCTTTACAAGTGTCACCATATCACCTGGTCCTGTTAGTATCGCATCCAGCCGACTTCCGTGACCTTTACCAGGTCACCGGTCCCAACTGTAGGAGGCCTTTTTACAATGCGGCTTCCGATATGCGGTCGCCACTCACAAACCAGATAAACCTTAATACTTTCACAAGGCACCCAGACGAAGAACATTATATTATCCATTCAAATATTTGTTCTGTGCAGGAATGGAACCAGCGATATGCAGCGCAGTAGAAAATTGCTTTTCCACTACGCTAACAGTGCTGTCAGAATTTAGGTTGGCTGCTAGACTACTATCAAATGGTTAGCAAGAGGTGGTAAAATCACCCTTCGGTGAATATTATTCGTATAATATATCTATTGGTGCGCCCTTGCAGTAAAACCGATTGGAATGCCGTGACGGTAAACGGCATGATGTTCCCACTATCGATATCCTTGTGAGTGCACGCGCGTATACTGTGACAGATATCTCACATCTGCCATTACATTCTGCTATCCCGTGTTGGCCGACATTTTTTTATTTTAATTCTCTCTCAAGGGTAAAGTCATATTTCCACTTTTCAATACCTAATACTTGCCAATCCGTCGGTTAGTTTTACTTATTTTAAATCTAAATGAATGCAGGTCTGTTTTTATTGTTTTTTCGAACTCATCACGCCAACTTTAATGTAATAATAATAATTTTCAATACACTTGCTCAGAAAATGGCTCTTATTGCACTACAATTAGGTATATAATGGAACCTGTTACCAAACTGTGTCATTTTGATTACCATTGCGCACTAGTGTTGTACTGTAGCTTCTAACCTTTTTGTTCAACCTCTTTGTTTAGGAAACAAATTTTGAAAACTAAAAAATAAAATTCTTTGTGGTCTATGGCCATCATTTTAAGATGTGCGCGGTTTTTGGCGTGATTTTTTCGAGTGAAGTTCATAGGCTGTATTAATTAAATTAAATCAAATACTACAAAAACATTATAAAATGTTACATCCATTTCTATTGTCACTACGAATGACCTTAACGTAATAACTTTTCACACAAGAAAACAAACGACAACTAGGCAATATCATCAAAAGACCATGTAGCCATAGCGTGTGCCTATGAAAAAAGATTTAATTTTTTACCGCCATGTTATAAAAAAAATTACTATTTAATTTTTTTTTCACAATTTTATTGAAAAACGTCGTATGATACACGTGAGTAATGAATGGTTACCGTTCTTGGCTCTCTTAAGACCCTCGCTAAGGCTCGGGTCTTAATACCGCCTCGACGGAAACCTCCTACGTTACACACTTATATCATAATGTACTATTATTGTTCTAGTGCTACAGAATGTATAAAACTTATGTTATATTTTAAATTGAACAATGTTCCCTAAACTGGGCAGCGCCTGTATCTTGGTGGCCGGAGTTACGTTAACTTATGCTGTGTTCAAGACACGTTAACATATTGTAACAAGATTTTTTAATCATGTATACGAGTACAAATGAAATACCGGTAGCAATCTGCCCACCAAGATAAAAGTACCTAAATGTGATTTACATTCGTCTAGGATTTTTTACTAATTTTTCTGTTACTAATTTACTATCGCGGTCATTTCTGCCTGGATCACTTAAAAAAAAATTCGCTTGAGTCTTGCGGCGGCGCCAAACCAAACCCTTTGAAGTTTTCGTTTCGAGTGCAAGCAAAAATGAACTTAGCAGTGATCAGGCGGAAGTGTCTTTGATAGTACCTACATAACCTTGTCTTTTGATATTGTTAATATAGCTTGACTTTTTTATGAACTGACTGACATTTTGACAATTCAAAAGTGCCAGTAATTGGAAATTATTTCTCATCTGAATATTATTTACCATCCTGTGTACACGAGACACCATACACGCACACCTACAGAAATAAACTATTCTGATTCTGATTCTGATAGTTCTCATGTTCACACTTAACCTAAAATTTAACCAAAAAAAAACGACTATAATTCTACCCAGAAGGAAACAGAGTGTGATAAAAATGTCCCTGATTTTTAGCAAATTAACGTAGCTTTTAAAAATAAACTTGCAAATATAAATTATGAATTGACACGACCGTTCGCAGTCCGGCGACACCCTTATCAACTCTACAACAGTTAATTACGGACACGAACCGCGACCGAAAATAAATCTGCATTGTATAACGAAATACCACAAAACACAGAACACCACGTTGATCGCTGGAAGCGACAATGAGAAAATTCTTTTGCAAACGAAGCTTGGTAGTAATCTCACCGTTTCATCATCAGATATTAGACCTCCCTCACCACTATCGCCACATCAGCCGGTCCTATCACATCCAGCAGGCTCCTGCGATCTTCACCAGGTCACGCGTCTTGTCTTGCGGTACGTGGTGGCAACTCCAGAACCTTTCATCTCCATAGACCACCGTCTGCAACCAATGTGCCTATTCCATTGTCGCTTAAGTTAATACGCAAGGAAACTCCGAGCATAGCCCTCTACATTGCCTATTGGGTGAGTGAAAACCTTGTGATGCGGCCTATGGTAAGTGACAAAGTTTCAGTAGGTACATATTATGTGATCACTGGCAAAACGTACTTTGGTAAGTAATTTCTTATTAAGTCATTACTTCAGCTTAGAAATCTTCAATAAAAAATTTAATGTTTCTTAGCTATAAAATAGAAATTGTTACTCAGGTAATTAGTTTTACTTCTATACGGATGGGATGTAAGTAATAAGGTCCCGTTTTTACCCTTTCGTACGGAACTTTGAAAAAAGATGTCGTTTCTAGTAGCTGCCGGCGATTTCGCGTTGTATGAGAAATATGAACAAAACCACATCCAAGTTGACAGCATTTTGCACTTACGTTACATCAAGTACGGACAGAAAAATGAGCTAGTCTTAATAATATTAAGTTCATGCAGAACAGGGAATGACTCTTCACGAACACAAAACTTTTAGTTTAAAACTTTTTTTTTTTTGTTTTTTTAAAGGTGTGTTTTTTCAAATATTTTGTATGCAAAATTATAAAAAGACCTAACTCAAAAAGTGAGTATTTGAATCTAAAAACATATTTTTCAGAAATAAGGTTCAATTATCAAATACCCTCTTTTTGACTTAAGTCTTTTTTTGATTAAGCATGTTTGGTGATGTGAAAACGGCATGAAAAGTTAGACAGAAGAACTCTGTGGTTGAAAGTTCAAACAAACGCAGAAGTGGTGAATTTCATTTCACTAAGTTTTGTACTTGAAATTTCTTGATACTTTTTGAGGAGTTGATTTCTTATAAAATTACCTTTGCTATTTGTTCATGAAAGATACTTAAATTTTCTTTAAGAACATGAAAAGTTACAGTTAATTCATCTGACTCCGCTTCGCTTCACATATATTTTTTCCATACAACATAATCAACATATTAAGTCAAAGTCCAACTGATTATACAACATTATTTTTAGTTTATGCGAAACCTGAATATAGTTTGTTCAGAATCAGTAACTGAATATCTGAATCAATTCCAATACTTTTTTTATACCATGTTACATTTTTTCCCAAAAAGATTTAACACACAAGTTGGACACCACCGACACTAAGTACAACACAGCTCACGTTAGGTCACGGCGGGGATTAGGAACCAGTCACCCGTATGGCCCAGTGACCATGTATTTTTGCGGAAAACCAGGCATCATAACAAGCTTATAACTTTGTGATTTTTCATGATACAGTTATGAAATTTTGTTCATAGATTATTTGCATAAAAATACTAGAAGCGTATTTCGGGTTTCGCATAATACTAAAACTGATGTTGGATATACACCGTTAAATTTTAGTCGTTTTCATCCCGCGGAGAGTCAATTCGGTACATGGCTAGCTATCAAGGTTCATGAGATAAGCCTGGTAACAGACCTACGGATAATAATACTAATTTGTTTTCACCATAAGCTTTCCATTACAAAATTCCAAGGCATTCATTTTTATAAATCTTATAAAAATCAAGGTCATTTTTAAACGCATAGACTCCCAAACTATGCGGAGCAAATCCGCATGCGTGATGAAATCCGCACGATTTTAAAATTACCCTTACCCTGGCCCTGGTACGCAAAAAGCAACTGAAGGAACATAGGTGGTTATTGTGCTCAAATGGAGCGAAAGGAGTTATTTGATGATTTTCCAAATTGCATACCAAGGCCCTGGAACCAAGGCAAAGAAGGACCAGAGTAGGTTTTTAGTCAGTAACAGTCTGACACTATCTCCCGCCCCACCCATGGGCGGGATTTGTCATTGGATGATTTTACCTACCATACATAAAAAAAAAAACACAATATTCATCAAACGTTTTAGCCAACCTACACACAATATATTACTGTATGCTTCACCGCTTCAGAACTAATTGCTTTTTCAAATAGTTCTAGTTCTAGAACTAAATTGTGCAAAGTCCTTTCGGTAATTAAGGGACAAAATCTATTACGTAATTAAGTGAAGTAAGAATAAAGCTCTCAGCGGAGTAATAGATTTTATTATTTTATAGGTTACCTGAGTTGGTAAGAGCAAAGGCAGCCTAATCTAAATAAATATATTGTTCCCTTGAGATACAGAATATATCCTGAAAGAACCTAAAAATATTTAAGTACAGTAAGCATCAAACTTAATGGCTACTGTGAGTCCACTATTAATTACTGCATAGATTATTCCATTTTTTTTATTAACTTTGCCCTACACTAGGAATTACTTTGTCTGTATCGTGGGTACTTTTACAAACATGTAAATTCACTAATAGAAAATATTAGAGCCGAAACAACTATTTGAATCGAACCTGCGACAGTCAGCGTAGCATCCAATGACTCAACCGTGCCGTGAAATTATAGCCTCTAAATATGTAGTTTATTTTTTTCAATACGCTTACTCGAAAACCCGCTCCTATCCCACCGCTTTTAGGCATGCAATAGACTGTTTTCCGCACTAGTACAAAAAAATGCGCGTGTTTCCCCCGCCACAATTTTATTGTCATAAAATTATTTATTACAATAAAATTGTGGCTGGGTGCACGTCGACCCTAAAGTAAGTAAATGTATCGAAAAACGTCGTTTGACACACGTGCAAATTTATCACTGCAGTCATCGGCTCCATAACACACTTCAACCATGAGGAGCCAAAGAATGCGGTCGCTGTGGCCGAAATCGGCTAGATGGCATCATCATCATCATCATCATCAACACACTTCGCCTACGGCTCGTGCAAATTCCACTTCGATCACAATGACAAACTTTCTGCACTTGTATCAAAATGTACTATTACCATTGCCTTTAGTACCAATCAGTTAAATAGTAAAGTTCTTATTTTTTTAGTACTTTAAACTAAAACTACATAATTATACTGATTGTGGTACGTACATAAAGGGTTTTTTTTATCATACTTAACCTAATACGTGTGTTCAGCCGTATATCTATAGCCAGGTGACAACTGTTGAAAAGGACACCGTAATTAAATGCAATAAAGTTTATTTTACGATACCACGTTATATCTGTCCGGTTACAACTTTACAGACTGATATTAGCTGAATCTGTTGAACGGAACATACGTATATACAATATATATACTCACGGTTTTCTCCTATGGGAGTAAATTAATCTTCAGAACGCCACGATCCTTTGGTACATAATATTTTTTAGGGATCCGTACCTCAAAAGGAAAAACTCGAAACCTTTATAGGATCACTTTTTTGTCCGTCTGTCTGTCTGTCAGTTAAGACTCTTTATCTCGAGAACGCTTGGAGATATCGAGTTCAAATTAAAACCATGTACTCAAATCTACGGTCCCTTCTTCTTCTTTTCGAATCGATGGTAAACTCGTTAAATTATTTGGGCCCAGTAAGTTGCCACGTTAACTGCAGTTACGGTCCCTTGAAGCTGTGAAAAATCAAACTTTTTAGTTAACAACAATAAAGATACGGCCATTTCTGTCGAAAAACCGTACATTTTGATACTCTCAAGGGAATCAAAATTCATAGGGTACTTTCTGCTGACCTAGAACCCTGAAATTTGGCATGACTTGTGCTAAGAAACCTCTCTTAGCACAAGTTTAGGAACAAATCTGAGAACTGTAAATATTTAGTAACGCCACAAAAAAAAAAAACTTTTATCGATTCAGAAAAAAATTCTAGACTCGATTTGGGAATTGAACTATGTATATAAATAAATTAGTTTGTACGGAACCTTTAGTGTGCGAGTCCGACTCGCATTAGCCCAGTTTTTTATTTATACCATTGATAGGGTCGCGCTTGACACTTGATAGTAAGCAGAGATGCAATCCTTGATGATGAGGCGCGCTTGTTTATTGAGAGCCTATTCCACTCTAGCCTTGAACATACTTAAATTACAATCGGACGGGAAGCACGCAGCAGGCAAGTTGTTCCAGTCCTTCGATGTACGGTATAAACGGCGAGGTGAAACGCTTAGTCTGGTCAACAATGTAAGGGTGGACACTCTCTGTTGCTGCAAGACTGTTGCATGAGGTTTAAATATACAGTACTCCTTTCATTCAATATCGAATTATGTAAGCGTCGTCTAGCCTGCACATAAATGAACTGTTTACCATAATATTACAATGTCAATACGTAATCTGTCAAGAACATTATGGCCTTGACGAAAATAGACCAGCTATCGATCAAAGATTCTTACACGCGTCGCAGATTAATATTAATTGCCTTGTTTCATATGTACGACTTATTTTTTGATAACCCGCTCAAAGGAAACCCTTCATTGGTTTGAGAGCTTTGTCTGTGGCTTGTCTGTGGTTTTCGAAAATGGAACAACGGATTGAAATGTGTTTTTTTTTTTGTTTTGTGATCCGATGAACTCCATTTCTATTCGGACAGTGTTGTACTTTTTATACGGATTTTTCGAGAGTTTTTTTTAAATATAGAATAGCAAATCGTGCTAGACATCTTATATACTCGTACTTAAAAAATTACTTACTAAAAGAAATTTATTTCGTACATGCGTGAGTTAATTCGAGCTTGAAAAAAAAGTACCTTTTTTATCATTACAAATCGATAATGTTTCATGTACTGAATCAACCTTCCGTGGAATTAAAACGACCAATATTTAACGGTGTATATAACCAAAATGCTTTAAACCTCCCCTTTTTGCAACCCAATAAAATTAAAAATAACCCCAAACAAAGCTATGTTGACTGAAAAGCCTCTTTTTTGTGTAAAAAGCGATGTTTATCAGTTCCAAATAGTGACGAGGGTTCAAAGGGTATAACCCCTAATCATAGATAGATCTATCTGTATCTATATATTTGGTTTACAAACGTGGTACATACACTGCCACCGAACACTGATTGATGGCTTTTGAAGAAAACTCTTTTTTTTTACTGTTTTGCTGATTGTATTAGGTATTAGGAGTTTACATTGGTTTTTAAGCCAGTGTTCTATTTACGAATGTGTACATTTCTAAAACATAAACAGAGATGTATAATATTATGAGTTTGTTTATTTTCTATTTTATAATTTAATTTTTAAGGAACAATTTAATTTAATGTATAATTTTAAAATTTTAATTTATAATTTTGATTAAATTTAATGCATGTTTTTTCTTTTTATTGTAATAATTTATAATAATAATAATTAACAATATGTATTTTCTAACAAGCATAGTAATGGTAAAGATTTGATATATAGTGTATATTATAATATACACCGTTAAATTTTGGTCGTTTTAATCCCGCGGAGGGTCGATTCGGTACATAAAATACTATCGATTTGTAAAGAAAAAATTAAAAAATAAAGTACTCTTTTTGAACTCGAATGAATTTACGCATGTACGAAATTAATTTCTTTAAGTAAAATTTAAGTAAAAGTGGGTTCACTTCCGAAAGGGAAACCCGTAGTCTTGGGAAAATAATAAACACGCTTCACCCTAGAGCAGGAGAAGTAATTAGATGAATTCCTGGTCTATCTTTAAAAAAAGGAGAAGTCATTCCATGATTTAAGGCTGATTTACATTGATACAGGAGCTGGCGCCAGCATCATTGGATACTGGCACTTGCACACAGCATTGTATTAATGTAAAAATGTTTCAATCCCTTCCAGCAATTATCTACATAAATACAGTGCTGATCCAGCGCCGCAATTCAGTGATGCTGGCGCCACCTCCTGTATCAATGTAAATTAGCCTTTAACCATCACAAAAAACTGTAGGTAAATATGCGGTAAGTGAATAAAACAGAGAATAAATTTAATAAATCCGATCATTTTCTAACATCTTTAGTCGTATAAATAGTTACCTTAGTTTACTTCCAAGAAAAAAGTTTCCCTCACAGAGAAAGAACATACATTTAATTACCGCGCCTGACCACCGCATGTCACCATTAAGTTGGACAATTAAGGTCAGGTTTCTTTACTATATATTCCTCCTAAATACTCCGCTGTGTATTATTAATGTGTTTCATTCATTTATGTACCGTGTAAAGAGTTCACTGGATAAATGTATTCTTTGGTATTCAAAGGTTTGCTGGGAGAAAACTCATTATTGAGTTAAGCTCGCCTTTGTAATAAAAAAATGTGTGCTATGTTAAGTATTTTTGTGTGCATTAAGAATTAAAAATACCAGGGATGCATCTAAAAAGAAAGAAAAACCGTTTATTTTTTACACTGAATGATGCAACTAAAAACTAGGCAATAAACATAATCATTATAAAGGAAAGATAACGCAGTCACATCCGTGCGAAACGGCCGAACGCTCAGCATAAAGCTGTGCCCTCATGCACAATGCGATGAGCACACAGCGTCGGTTTTTGGCGTTGGCCGGTATAGACATAGAGACGGAACTGTACCGTTCGGTCTCTATGTCAATACCGGGCAACGCCGTGTGTAAAAAGATAAAATAAAAAATTATAGATGAATTTTAAATAAATATTAAATATAATAAAAATAAGGAGACTTATATGTAAAAAAAATATATATATATCTAATATATATATCTACCTACATGATAAATATGCCATCTAGCCTATTACGATCATATTGATCGCATTTCTTGGATTAGTCCTTCATGCCCTCCTCTTCTATGCTACACTTTTACGAACAATCCGCAGCGATGTAAAAATATTAGAACTATTAAGTTAGAGAACTGAGTACTCATCCAGTGTTTCGGAACAACGCCAAGTGGCGAGTAGCGACGGCAACCTCGCGTGCCGCGCTTTGGTTCAAGACATGAGTCTGAGCTAATGGAAATGGGGTGTAGGCGCCTCCTTCTGAGAAGCAGTAATGGTAGCGAAAGAGATGGCAGAAAACCTGAGGTAACAGACATCCTCACTGCTTGGTCGCCGCCACAGAAGACACCCCGGGCGACGGGATTCGTAGGGCGATCCCAGAGCACCACAGCAAAGGCTTGTGGACGAGGAGTAGTGGTAAATACTAAGCCCGGGTCGTCGATGGCGCATACTGTTCCACGCGCGCCTCAAGGAGATGTCAGCAAAATTGTAGGGCCCAGCATGGTCGAAGCCTACTGGAGCCATGGGTTCGCTCCTGAAAGGAAAACCTGGAGCCCTGGAACGCAAGGCAACGAAGGAACATAGGAGGTGTCAGCAAAACTATAGGAGCCCAGCAACTGCAGGTAATATTATTATTAGCTTCTTCTTCTTCTTCTTCTCTGCTTACCATCAGGCGGGATTGTAGTCAAGCACTAGTTTGTATTATTAAAAAATATATATAAAACCGGTTAGCATTAGTTTTCATAAGAGTATTTGCCCTGCAGTGACACATTTACTTGCTGTAATAACCTATATCGACTGCTATAGAACATCTCACACTAATTACTTAGCTTTGTATCAAGACGTGACGGTTCAATGTTCTACAAAGCAAAATGTCACCGCCCTGTAGATAACACGATGTCTCGTAGTTACTTAATGATACGACATAATAAAGCATCTACGTTACTCTGTATAGAAAGATAAGATTGCCAGCCTCCCTAGGTTACGATCGTTTCGTCAAGCGTGAACGCTTGGAGTTGGCCATGCCCCCAATTCCTTTGTTCTGACGTCATCTCAGCGCTCAGTCACGTGGTCAGAAAAAAAACGTGGGCAGTAACTTTAATGTATGTGATATCGGAAATTTACATAATCCGGTATTCTATATATTGCCTATAAGGCAATTTACGAAATATTGTCCAAAAATAAGATAAAATAATTACAGTATGTTAACTGTAGCTGGGGATTGAACTCATGGCAAATGTCCTACAATATCGACAAAATGCAATATTTTTCACCCCTATAGCAAATACTTAGCGTTATAATTTATAGACTTTCTTAAACTTTAGTCTATTTTCATATCAAATTTTATCAAAATCGGTTCAGTGGTTTAAACGTGAAAGCGTAACAGACAGAGGGACAGACAGAGTTACTTTTGCATTTATAATATTAGTATGAATTGTGCTTTCTATACAATGCCTAAGGGCTTGTTTACCTCCGTAAACAACGCAGCGCGTTGGGCGGTCTTCGTACATTGCCATATGTTTGTGTTCGCGCGTGCGATAACGCGGCCCGCTGCTGTAATGTACGACGAAAGCCAAAGCGCCGCGCGACGTGCCGTGTCTCCGTAAACACGGCCTATTACAGCCGGAAAACTAACGACGGTTGTAATTTACTTAAGCCTATTTCTATGAGTAGGGTTTAAAGGAACCTAATGATTGGTGCCCTTAGTTTCCCATTTATCTCATTCTATACTAATTAGTTAAGGAATTATTGGGGTCGAGTGGCCACCCCACATTACCCTACCCACTTCCTAATCTATATAAAAAAAAAATGTTTTGTTGTGTGTCTTTTTATACTTTGTCTGATTACCTTGTAGCATTCTATGTTTTGACAAGGTACTTACATATCACTACATACTCGTAGTATAAAACAAAGTCACTACCCGCTGCTGTCTGTCCCTATGTATGCTTAGATCTTTAAAACTAGACAACGGATTTTGATGCGGTATTTTTAATAGATAGAATGATTCAAGAGGAAGGTTTGTATATGTAATACAAGCATAATATATTTAATATAACCATTGCACCTGTGTGAAGCTGTGGCGGGTCGTATAAGCATAAATAACAGACAAAATATTTTATATAATGTCTTAATGAGCTCGGCACTGTATAGAATGACTAGCCATTCTATAAAATGTCGGAATTTAGCTTTGCTTACTTTGGTCATTAATTACCCATTCATTTGAAAATGTTTGAGAACATGTCAAGCTGCAATAAGCGAGTTTTACACTGTGTGACTGTAATAGTGTAAAAGGTAAATTATTATTTAGTAATATTTTAATATACTTAGCAGTCGCTGTTAAAAGCTTCGTTAGCGCAAACGTAAAAAATAATTAGTGAACGATACTTAAACACGTGATTGTAGTCATGATAACAAACTACTTTTACTATGGGTACAAATCTGAAATTGCAAAAAAAATGCTGGTCAATACATTTGTGTTCGCTTAGCTGGTCAAAACTGTACTGAACTTGGCTGATATTTTTCGCGATTTCAGGTTTGGCGCCATAGTAAAAGTTGATTGTTATTATGACTACAATCACGTGTTTAAGTATCGTTCACTTATAACCAGTCACTCTATATGCTACTCTAGGACATCCCCGGGGCCCTGGAATGAAAGGAAGGAGTGGCTTTTAGCTAGTAAAAGTCTGACACTATATTCCGCTCCACCCAAGGGCAGGTCATGTCATTGAATAATTTTCTCACCTAAATAAAAGGACACAGCCTACATGTATTCCAAGTTTCTTAGAAATGCGTTCAACCGTTTGAGCTTGAAAAGCATGAGCATTTATAGATAATATAAAGACTATTTTGTCATTAAAAAAATGGCCCTAAATTCGAAATATTGCTGTATCGTGGATGCGTTCACAAACGTAAACTCACAGATACAAGACAGTTAGACCCGGAACTATATGTAAGCCATGTAAATATTTGATCCGTCCGAGAATCGAACCCACGACCTGCAGCGTAGCAGTCAATCGCTCAACTCAATTAGATTTATCAAATTTGGTCTGACATGATAATAATATTTGACTGGCCTGTTGGTCTAGTGGTTAGTGACCCTGACTGCTATGCTAGAGGTCGTGGGTTTTTTTTTTTTTTATATTGTATAAACTAGCACTTGACTGCAATCCTACCTGATGGTAAGCAGTGATGCAATCGTCGATGAAAAATGTTCGATTCTCACCCAGGACAAATGTTTGTGTGATGAGCACAATCATTTGTTCTGTGTCTGGGTGTAATTTATCTATAATATGTATGTATTTAGAAATATACAAGTATGTTTATCAGGTGTCTAGTACTCATAACACAAGCTCTGCTTAGCTTGGGACTAGATGACGTTGTGCGATAGTTAAAAAAAAAAAAAACATAAAGTAAACTAAAACAAAATATTAGATGCTCTCAGAACTCTTAACATAACTAAACATACATAATTACATAACTAAGAAATACCAGAGTTGAAAGGATTTTAAATATTAACCAAACCATTGACCTATATAAAATCAGCAAATATTTAATTAAGTACAAAAGTCAATATAATTTCAATTAATTTTATTACTCCATTTCATTACATAAAATCCAAAGTCAATTGTAATTAAATAATTTAATTATTCTAAAAGTTAATTTTACGATACAATTGCTTCATTAACCAACACAGCAATAATTTCACCCTACTAATTCATTAACAAAATTCCGAGACAACTTCGTAGCATCGTGCTATGCCGCTCGCTACGAACTCAGGCTACGAACCCCGCTACGAGCCCCGCTACGCTCACGTAGCATTCCGCCTGGGTGCTGCTACGAATCTCGTATGCTACGAACATCCAATCGTAGAATGGAATGTGATTCTATCGTTTGTTTACATCTAAACGTCGAAGTTAAGTTCACGTTTATAGTGGAGCCGTGTTCTTGCATACTGTTTTGTAGGGATGGGCGATGCGTAAATACTTATTAGGTAAAATAACTGTTATTTAGTAAAAGTAAAAGGAAAAAATAATGATGATTGATTACTAATATTAGGACAGATTAATATTGTTCTTTCTTTAAGTAAATATCCGAATGTTAGGTATTTTTGTGAGTTTTTTACCTGGTGACTAGTGGGAATGGAATGTATTTTTTATGATGTTCAGCAATAACGAAAATAAAAAAAAAAAACATTGGCAATGGTAGTTATTTTTCTGTTCACCCATTTCGCCATTTTTTTACGCCCAGACCTACATGGTAAAGTTTTGTTAATATCTTAATTCGGGAAAATTATATTAATATTATATTATCTAATACTGCTGCAAATTAGCTGATAGAAAAATTCAATAATATTTACCTGGTAATTGAAACCAATGTTCTGAGTCTCAAATTTTTCAAAGGTCTCATTGCAATTTAATTATATTACTTGATAAAATTAAATTGCAATGAGTATTTACGCAGATATCAATGGGTATTTTGCTCCCAAGGTCAGTTATTGAACTCGAAAGAAAAGTTTAACTACATCAGAGATGGTTAAAGAGGTGGAAAAGTTTCTTTATTGTAGCCTGCGTTATTAGTCGACTTCTTTTGTAAAGCGCGAAGCGATAAAAGTATATACAAGTCTTTGGAAGCACTTAGCCTACTTTTCAGCTGAACGGACTAAGAAGGAAGGTAGGTACTTTACTTTCATGTTGAGTGTTATGCTAGTTTTAATAATCCAAGGTGTTATAATAGTTTTCTTACAATCATTTTAAATAGTGTAACTACTTTGTGACAATACAAAACTAACAAATCAGAAACGTTTAGTTCAAATTAACCATTTACAGGCACTTTTGAACGTTCAATATGTCGGTCTGTCAAAATCCCAAAGCGTAGATCTCTATGGAGAAGAACGTGCACGAAACCCCATGGACATTCTTTTAAATCGTTTTATGAATTACATGAATGGAAATAAAAAAAATGTTAAAGTTTCATAAAAATACACAGAATAGTTTTTGCCTGATCTTTACTTTCTTGTCTGTGTTAGACATATCTCTGAAAATAAATTACACCAAATTCTATGAAAAAAAAAAAGAAAATATTCTTATATTAAATTAAACATACCGACTAGCCGTTTAGACGTAATGTTGGATTTAAAATCTTCATATTTCTGACTTTTGAGTCATGTCAACGATCTGCGTTTTGGAGTGCAATATAGTGTTTCGAACGTGATCTGACAGTTTATCACAAAGCATAAGTTACATACAACACCCGGCATATAAGTTGAACCAAAATGGCGATCGACCTTCGACGCTCAGTAACAGATTTCTAGGTCTCAAAGGTCTAGCACACAGCTATGGCGGCTTATAACAGATTTTGACAAAAAATAAAATTGATACTAAAACATTTAAATAATTTTTCGAGAGATATCGATTTATATAAACGTAATGAAACGTTAACTCGTAAAGATCTCGATACTTTTGTTGCCAACATACAAACTCATCAAACGTGAATGTATCACTTTTACGAGTTTTCATTTCTTTTGTTAGGTTGGTATTAGTGCTATTGTTCATTCATGACACGTATATTTTTCAACATTTTCTTTTATGTGCTGTTTGTAATTTTATGTTTGTATCTTTATACTCTAAAAAAAGTAGGTAGAAAGGGGTTAGATATATTTTCTGTCTCCAATAGGTGCAATATGATGAACCATAACTGCTTTTCTGCCAGTGGGAAGTCACTAAACAAAATGAGAGGAAATGAAGAAGGGAAGGGAATGAGAGAAGTTTTTTGTCGATGGGTAAAAATCATCCAATGACATCCCCCGCCCTTGGGTGAAGCGGGAGATAGTGTCAAACTTTTACTGACTAAATAACCCACCCCGTTTCTTCTCAGCCCTTTATACTAGGGCCGGAGATTCCTTTCAGAAATCAGTATCATCCAATGTTTCGACCGCTGTAGGTTATATATTCATAGGATACTCATGGTCCTGGAACGCAAATGGAATACATACCGACGTCCCCGAGCAACAAGTCTGTAACTGCAATTTTTTTTTTTCGATTTGCCGATGTTTGATGTAGGTACATCGGCAAATCGAAAAAAAAATTTTCGGTAATAAATTCGGTAACAGAAAAACTTTTTTTTTGCGATTACCGACTTATTGCCTGGGTACGTAGATGTATGGTTTTAGCCAGTAAAAGTTGGGCACGGTCTTCCGCTCCAGCCTAGAGTGGGAGAGCCCATTAGATGATTTCCTACCTCAAAAAAACTGGTACCTTGTATATTGGTAGAATGGGATTAGATATCTCTAAGTGTTCGATTACGAAGACGCGGCGCGTTGCGCGGTGCGTCGGGCGTTCCGTCGTACATTGCCATATGTTTGTGTTTGTGCGAGCGCTGACGTGGCCCGCTGCTGCAATGTACGAAGAAACACCAAACGCGCCGCGCAACGCGCCGCCTCTCCGTAAACACGGCCTAATAGGTTTGTGTTAGTGGTGGCCCCGACTTTTGAATTGTATTTGTAAATCACAGGTTCAAATCAAGCCGCCTGGCTGCATTACTTTGTGTAATTACATTGCCCTCATCACTGCTCTCAAAACGGTATACTGTATACCTTTCCAAAACTTATGTGCATCAATTACAACAGAAAGCCTGGCTTTGACACCTCTAACAGTAATTGCTTCACACCGGTCCCCTTCAAAGGGATAGCTACAAAGGCTTTCCATGCGAGTGCTTCCTGAACTTCTGAGAGAGTTTACAGTTGCGAAGCCTAAGGTGATATTAAGTGAATACAACACTATTTATAGTAGGTATAGTATATGCGAATTTTTTCCCAAAAATATTTAAAAAAGTTCAGAAGTTGGACACCACCGACACTAAGTACAACCCAGGTCACGGTGGGTCACAGCGGGCACTAGATGCCAGCGCACAGCTGGGTGCTGGAGGAAAACAACCCGTCAGTGGCTCAGATGGCCCGGTGACCATGTTTTTGTGTGGACAACCTGGTAATAACTTTGTAATTTTTCAGTTTAAGTTGGAACCACCGTGACTAAATACAATATAGGTCACGGCAGGTCATAGCGGGCATGAGAAACCAGTGCACAGCTGGGTGTGAGTGTAAAACAACTCTTTAGTCACCTGGATGACCCAGTAACCATGTATTTGTGCGACCAACTAAGTAAAATCCACCAAAAAATACAAGACAAGTGTATCAGGTTTCGCACATACTACAACTAATGTTGTATATAACCTTTAATGTGCTGCTTTTGAGATTTTCTTAGAACATCACACTTAAAAAACTGGTCAAGTGCAAGTCTAACTCGTACACGGACAGTTCCGTACAAACTTACCTATGTAAATAAAATTAATTCCAGAATAGTCGTCCGAAACATTGCCTTTTTTGGGACGTAACTCTGTAGTGACGTCAGTAGCTTGAAATAAATACAATTTTGTAGGTAATATAAAAATATAACTTTCCAACGAACTGTATTGTATTACCATTGTGTAAAAAATATTTTTTATTTATTCTAAAGAGGTACGAGTACATAATAAAATTGTTTACAATGTTACATGTTGAATATTTTCTACTTTCACCCGTGTGAAGCTGCTAGCAAAAGCTAGTCCGTATTATTTCATGACCTTTCCACAGTTTTACGACACAGAAATAAATTAAGCCCGCTTTTCCAGAAGTTATTTTAAACTATTTGCATAGTTCTCTCACTAGCAATGAACGTGAACGATAAAACGAAACGAGTCGGTTATAAACGAGAGTCATTCCCTTCAATGTAACATGCCTTATACATAAAACTGCAAAGTTGTACCATCAGGCTAAGATTATCATTACCCTCTTACTAGGGATGATAATTCATCCTAGAAAAGATCAATTTTGAAATGAATTCGAATTGAAGCCCAAAGAATCGATTCAGTAATAAATTGGCTCTTAAAATAACGATTTCCTAAAAATCGATCCGTTGATTACCCTGCAGGTACCGAGTCCTAAAAAACATGGTGTAGATCATCTTAAAATGCTAGGTTTAATGACGGCTGAGTAATCGAATGGGCAACATACATATAAAAATTATGCTTTGAACATTTTCAAAAAGTCCTCGTCTTCTTCTTCTCGAATCGATGGTTTCCATTTCCCTTAGAGTTTTTGGGCTCAGTAGGTTGCCACGTTTATAGAAGCGTCAGCGGCGTCTTTTAGATCCTCCAGGGTGCAAAAAGTAATATGGAAACACAAAAAATCGAATCTTCTTCGTTTCTGAGATCGATTCACAGAATCGATTTTCTTGAGCTAAAGTTAATAGTAGTGGGCAGCTAAGGGCACATTGCCCGCAGAAGAGATCGTCAATGGGGTCGAATAGTTCTGGAGTGGCGAAGTCATACTGAAAGATGTTATGTGGGAAGACTTCCAACAAGGTGTTCCGATGAACTGGTGAGAGACGCGGAAATTTAATGCATGTTGTAGCAACACTAAATTTTATGAAGTTAGCCGCGAAATCATCGTGTGAAGTGAGCCGCATAAGCAAAATCATACGTGTGACATTTGGTGGTTGTCACGCTACAGTTGACTTTCCTCTGTCGTAAATTTAGGAACCATTGTAAACGTATATAGGGTGACTGGTAACTGACGGGTGACTGGTGGGGTCTGGCCGACTTCACTAAAAAAAATAACTAAAAGGATAAAAATAACTTTAATTTCTGAAGTCGTTAAATAAGAAACAAACAATACCATAAGGTAAGCCCCCAGGACCGGCGTTTGTGCTTCGACCTACAGATTATTGTTTAGGTTCCGAGTGTTTAGTGTGAGTATACTCGTACATGTTTGTGAACGCATCTATGATTGATACGTCGGCCGTTTTGCACACATCCGTGCAAAACGGCCGACGTGTGTGTGTGTGGATCTTTCCTTTAAAATGTTATGTTTGTCTAGTTTTTAGTTGCGTCATTCCGTGTAAATAAACTGTTTTTTCTTTCTTTCTTTTCTTTCATACAGAAGTACTAGTTACTAGTGTGCGGTCACTTTTTTAATGTTAAGATTTATCTTTTTTTATAGTTCCATACGTCAAAAGGAAAAA
The DNA here is from genome assembly GCA_958295575.1 of Leucania comma. NCBI lineage: Eukaryota > Metazoa > Arthropoda > Insecta > Lepidoptera > Noctuidae > Leucania > Leucania comma. The sequence goes on from OY282483.1 coordinate 8,148,828, forward strand.
AACCGGAACCCTTATAGGATCACTTTGTTGTCCGTCTGTCTGTCTGTCTGTAAAGTCACGTTTATCTCGGGAACGCGTGGATGTATCCAGTTGAAATTAGTACTACATACTCAGTTTTACCCTTGCAACTGTGAAAAATTAAAACTTTTTGGTTAACTTAAAAAAGAGACGGCCGTTTATGTTGAAAAAAAAAACGTATATTTCGACGCTCTTAAGGGAATCAAAATTTATTTAATAGACTTAGAACCCAGAAATGGCAAGAAGCAAGGTCTTATAGCATAACTAAAGGAATAAATCTGAAAACCGTAAATTTATAGTTACGTCACCAAAAATAAACTTTTTTCGAGTTTGTACGGAGCCCTCAGTGTGTGAGTCTTATTCGCACTTGCCCAGTTTTTTTACCTCCTCCCTCACCAACAATTTCAAAACTAATAAACAATTAATTTCTGCTATTCTGCTTCTTTTCAAATTCAGTTCTTTCATCACTAACCCAATTTTTTTTTTTTAATTTTAGTACTTTTCTTATTTTCTGTTTCTGTCTATGTAATACATATAATATATATATATATTATTCATGAGTTTATGTATTGTTTTTATTGTATATAATAATATCATATTCTTACAGTCCACCCTAGGGTTGTCTGGTAGATATCGCTGTTAACGATAAGACCGCCATCGTACTCATAGATTTAAGATTGTTTAATTTTTTTTTTTTACTATTTTGGTGTACAATAAAGTTTATTCTATTCTATTCTAATTTCTCTAACAACATAATGTGTAGTAAATGTAGGTACAAGGTGTAACAAATACAATACCAGGCTATATACTCATTGTGAACACAGAGATTAATCCTATGAATGGTACAGCTACGAATATATTACATCATCCCTAGTTATGTTCTTATAGCTATATCAAAGGGAGCACCGCCGCTGCGTCGGATGCTAACAATGGGATAAATTGATACCGTACATGTCTTTGTGCGTTAGGTTACTGGGTATTCTAAATATAAATTTAACCAACCTTATATTGTTCCCACTTCATGCTCCACCACCCAAGCCAAGTGCGGGTTGATTGATGTCTCATGACTTCGAATTTTTGGTTCTAAGGGCCGAAACACATAAAAGCGGCAATGCCGTTCGCCGCAACGCAGAATTTTCGCGGCGCAAATACGAAAAATTGAATTTAAAAAAAAATCAAAAACCCCCTCCTCCTCCTCCTCTGCTCCTTTATTAGATTGATATAACCAGTATCCTTATTGACGTTTATTTAAAATAGTGTAATGTCTTCTTAATAACAAATTAGCATACATTTATTACGATCCATTGCAGAGAAACGCCATGTGTTTCGGCCCTAAGACATGATAGTTTCTTCACGATGATTTCTTTTGCCGATTTAGGAGTAATGTTGTTGAAATACATTAGATAAATTAAAGCGCCTGCCTCGGATTGAACCCGTGTAATATAGAGTATGTCATGTGTTCAAACCCAAAAACTGATGAGTCCGTTAACACTGATGCTTGATGCTAGACGGTAACTATCATCAAGCTGTGGTGACCTAGTTAAGTTAATCACAAACCATTCACCATGCAGCTAGTTTAGAGTATACAGAATATGGTGTAATGTCAGGGAGGGTTTTTGTGTCTAGTCTGGGCAATTCCTTGATAGTCCTGTTGCCTCCTTTCTGGGAGAGGGAATGGGCCATAATCCACCACGCGGGCTCAGTGCGCATTGGTTGATTTCTTCGAATTTTTGATTCTAGGAAATGTCGATTTCCTCACAATGATTTTCTTCACCGTTTTTAGAGCAGTGGTGATGATTGAAATTACAGAAAGTAATGCGCCTGACTGTGTTTGAACCCGCGACCAACAACTCCTAAGTCGGGGCCGTTACCACAGAGCACCCACTGCTAGAAATACATCCGATATGTTATGTATACGTCTAAAAATAATTTCAGAGAGATTTTTCCTGAACTACAAAAAATATATCCTTCAATTCTTTGTTTCTGACAATGCACAAGGTGAGCTAGCCTTGAAACTAACGCATCGGGCCTCGTGTGGGATGTTTGACACCGTATCGATCGTCAGATACATGCCGCACATAGGTGTCCTATCGCATCTTGGATATATCGCAATCATAGAACACAGAATGGCTTAGAATCGCCATCGAAACAATATTATAAATACAACTAGGTACTGCAAGCGGCTTCGCCCGCGTGTTAGCATAGCATAGCATCAGCCTTATAATGTTCCCACTGCTGGGACTCAGGCCTTCTCTCTAGGAGAGGGAATGGGCCGTAATCCACCACGCGGGCCCAGTGCGGATTGGTGGATGTCACATGTCTTCGATTTTTTGGTTCTAGGTTTATATATGTTTATTTCTCACCACAAAAAAGTTAACTATATAAAGGAATTGACGTCATCCCAATGCTCAGTTATGTGGTTAGAACAAAGGAATTGGAGGCGTTGCCGACTCGAGGCGTTCGACGTAAGAGAATCGAAAAGAAACGGTCGTAACTTGGCAAGGGGAACAGTAAATTATTGTGATTTCTACTGTGAGCTCTCTTAACTTCAGTGTGACTTGAATTGCTCCACTAACACCGAGGCGTCTCCAGTATCTTTGTGTCTACGTCCTGGCACCTACGTCGCGATGTAACCTTCTACTAGTTAAGTTTAGTTCACGTACAGTATTGTGTCCTTAGGACATGAGAAAAGAGTTTCGTGAACGAGACAAATACATAGCTTGCGACACTGTAAGCTAATAAAATTGGAAACTTAGCAAGATTTGCCATTAGGTATTTGGCAGCACTGCATTGCAATTTCCCACAGAACAGAAGACTAAATTCTTCTGTTCTGTGCAATTTCCTATGCTTCTATCCTTTTCTGTCACTTAGAATCGTAGCTTGTTGCTTCATCAAAAGCAATCCAACACCACGTTTGATGGAGAGACAACGCGAAAAAAGATAGATAACGCCTGAAAACTCTATTGACATTAGGTAATTTCGTGATTTACTCGAATATTTCACAAAACTTGTTCCAGGAAATACGTGTTTTTTTTTTAAACCCTTAAAAGTTTTTGTAATAAAATTGTCATTTAGAATCTCGATCAACTGTGCAAAGCTTCTATAGACGTACTATTTATATTTTTAACATATGGGTACATTATGGAAGGCCAAAGTTCACATAAAATAGCTGATTTTAAGAGGTCTTTACTTTATTTGTTTTACATAAATGTATATTTTAATTTCTATATATGCCTAGATAATATCCACAAGATATCTGTGTAACCAAAATATTTGGATAAAGATGTGTAATAACATCATAATTGATTTCACATTCCATTTGAAATATTTGTTATTTATTTATTGTGCAAACCTACCACAGTGTTTTCTTTTTTAACTCAAAGGTTGACTGGCAGAGAATGCCTTGTTACATTAAGTCCGCCTATGTACCACTACTGTATATGAAGTTTAAATAAATAAATAAATAATCACGTAAGAGCGGTTGTATGAAAATGTACCTCGGGTTGGCCGCTCTTAAGTCCGCTTGTTTAGAGAGGAAAACCTGGGGTCCGGAACCCAAGACAAAAATGGAACATAGGAGTGGGTTTTAGTCAGTAAATGTTTGACCCGCCCTACCGCTCCACCCAATAGCGGAAGAAATCATTGGATTATTTCCCACCTAAAATAAATATAAATTACATCAGCCTTTACAGCCCCCTGCCCAAGTTACAATCGTTTCGTTTAGCGTGAACGCTTGGAGTTGCCACGCCCTCGAAATTTCTTTGAAAGGTCATGTGACCGAGTGTCGAGATTACGTCAGAAACTACTACTACACGAAACGATTGTAACTTGGCTAGGGGCAGAACTCGCTACGTGATATTTACGAGCGAAAAACGGTGCCTCTCATTAATACACTTGTTTTAGAGGGAACATTTTGACAGCTCTATTATAGTATCGTATGTCCTAGATGTAGCCTTCAACTTATTACAGTCGAATGCAACCTAGTGGCCTTGGACGTGATTAGTTGATACGTGACACGGTCCTAATACTCATTAGGACCGTGTCACGTATCAACTACATAGCTCGAGGCATGTAAGCAGATTATAATTTGAAGCGAGTTTAAAATTGTATTCAATTTATGTTCTCTCAGCTATATTAGCTCATAGCTTAGTAAAAGCATACTTTAACTTTTTAGAGTTTCCTGCTCAAAGGGCAAAGGCAACACTATTACTAAGACTCCAGTGTCCGTCTGTCTGTCTGTCACCAGGCTGTATCTTATGAACCGTGATAGTTAAATTTTTCATAGATGATGTAAAAACTGGACTTAGTTGGGAAAATGATCCGCGACGTTGGGCGGAGTGGGAGATAGTGTCAGACTTTTACTGACTAAAAATCCACTCCAGTTCCTTCGTTGCTTTTCACACGGGGGCAGAATCTTCCTTTTAGAAACCGACTCTGGCCCCAGTAGGCTTCAACCCTGCTGGGGCGCGCGTGGAACAATTCACGCCGTTGACGACTTAGGCTCGGTCCTGACGGCTACCGGACGGTCGGAAGGCAAGCTACCTCGTTGCTCGCCGTCAACAAGCCCGCGCCTGCAGTGGTCGGAAATCGGACAGAAATCCCGGCGGCGGCTGGGGCATGAAGGCCGTTGCCTGACGTGTGCAGCCTCCTCCTTTGCTAGCATATTACTGCTTTGCAGAAGGAGGCGACCGCCTGCCACTCCTCCTCGGTTCGGACTATGACCTCTACCAAGTCCCGGCGCGATAGATGGCTGCCGTCAATCGCCCCCACGAGCCACAAACGGGGCAGACCTCTACCGTGTGCTCCACCGCGTCCTCTGGGCGGTCGGAATCCGTTGCCAAAACTTCCCGAAGTGGCCGTGTTCGGTGAGAACCTGCGTCATGCGGAAGGTGAGGACGCCGTGGGGTCTTTCCAGCCACTCCTCAGAGGGGACTTACTGCCCATAATTATGGCGTGGCCAAGGCACTGGACTATATATTTATTAGTAACCAAATCGAGATGAATGATTGCGCCGACCCCAAGTAGTATGGGACAAGGGCAGGAAGAAGAAGTAGAAATCGAGATGAATGGTAGCAATCTTGATTGCGAAGGTTATTAGTTCATTAATGTATATACTTCTAATAAGAATTGTGGTAGGAATGATAATAGGTTTCTGAAATATATAGATCTTTATTAAGGCTATATTCGATAGCGATCCTAATGACTTCGGGCAGTCCTTTGCGAGTTCAATCGAAATATTAGATACTTATTTATTCTTTATATATAGTACACAGTATTCGTAGGCGCGTGTTTGAGGACGGCAAGTAAGGGGTAGCTTGCTGTCCAGTAAGAACCAGAGTAAATCGAAGGTGCATTGTGTTTCACGAGTGCGCGAACGCCTCAAAGAGAGGTCAGCAAAACCGTAGAAGCCCAGCAGGGCCGATCCCCACGAGGTATTTCTGAAAAGGAAAACCGTGGACCTAGAACGCAAAGGAAAACTGAAGGACATAGGTGTGGTTTTCGTCAGTAAAGTCTGACAGTCCCGCTCCCTCCTAGAGCGGAAGGGTTGTAGTCATGAGATGATTTCCTACCTCAAAAGAATATCCAGCATCGGGACCACAATTGGGGCGATAAGGCCCATCCTTGAGGCGTGGCTGGAAAGACCTCACGGCGTTCTCAACTTCCGCACGACGCAGGTGCTTACCGAACACGGAAAGTTCGCTAAGTACCTGTTCCGGATTCGTGCGGAGGATTCGCCCGGGTGTCGCCACTGTGCGGAACATCCGGAGGACACGGTGGAGCACACTGTAGAGGTGTGCCCCGCCTGGGCGGAGCATCGCCGTGTCCTCGTGGGGGCGATCGGCGGCAGCGATCTCTCTCGCCGGGCCTTGGTTCAGGCCATGGTCCGTAGTGAGGAGGGATGGCAGGCGGTCGCCTCCTTCTGCGAAGCAGTAATGCTAGCAAAGGAGGAGGCCGACCGCATCAGGCAGAGGCAACGGGGCGCTCGCCCCAGCCGCCGCCGGGATTCCGATCCCGATTTCCGGCCACCGTAGGCGCGGGCTTGCGGACGGCGTGCAATGGGTAGCACGCTGTCCGATCGTCCGGTAACCGACCGGACCGAGCCCAAGTCGTCGACGGCGCGTTCTGTTCCCGCGCGCCTCAAGGAGCTGTCAGCACACCGAAGAGGCCCAGCCTGCTAACTGCAGGCAGGCAGGGTCGAAGCCTACTGGGGTCATGGGTTAGTTCCGAAAGGAATGCTCGGCCCCGGCACGATAGGCTACGTAGGAACGGGGTAGGTTTTTAGTCAGTAAGAGTCTGACACTACTTCCCGCTCCGCCCAAGGGCGGGATTTGTCATTGGATGATTTTACCTACCATAAAAAAAAAAAAAAAAAAAATCCAGCATCGGGAACAGAGTCCAAGCCACCGGTGGTCAGGGCCTCTGAGAGAGGAATCTCCAAAGAGTTGCTTTCTGAATCAAGCCTTTGATCCAATTACCCAACGATCTTTGATATAAAACGATTGACCGTCACGACTATTGACACAATGACTGCTGTATCCACTTATCCACATCCTTCATATCGACAACCTTATGAGCTAAGACAAGATACTTAGTACTCATACTTATTTTTCTCTACTTTCACAAGGTTCTTGTCATGAGAGACCGATATATGTTGTTAGAGCAGTCTAATAATAATAATTATTTTTTTTAATTTTGCATTTCATCATTTATTAAACAAGTTTTTTTTTGTAATTGATTTAAACAGCTTGACTGCGATCCCACCTGATGGTAAGCAGTGATGCAACAGTTGATGGTGAGGCGCACAAGTCTTTATAGTTTAGTTTAGTTTCAAGTTCACAAAAGGCCATCATTCTCAAAATTCCCAACTACTAATCAAAGTGTAAACAAGCTAACAAAAACACAGTGAAACAAACAAACAAACAAACAGTCTGTCAACACCACTACCTAGAGTTGACACTACGGTGTACATAGCAAGCAGGCGTGATGAATTACTATAGTTTGCGCCCGCAGCTCTGCTCGCTTTAACTTTATCGTTTAGTTTTAGTTTTGTGACGCTAACTCACGGCACAGAAGCGTTAGTTTATAAGCAAAGCAGGGTGTAGTTTGTGATGAGAGACAGAAGCTTGGTTTTTGTGTGTTAGAATACTGTCATCATTTATTCTGTGTCAGTACTGTTACAGACGAATTTGACAGCTGGAATCTTCTATACAACATTTTTAGTAAATACGAAACCTGAACATAGTTGGACATCACCGAGACTAAGTACAATATAGGTCACGGCAGGTCATAGGAGGCATTAGACACCAGCGCTGGGTACCAGAGGAAAACAACCCGTCAGTGGCCCGGATGGCTCGGTGACCATGTTTTTGTGTGGACAACCACTTTGTAATTTTTCATGATACAGTTATAAAATTTTGTACATATAGATTCTTTGCATAAAAATACTAGACCCGTATTTCGGGTTTCGTATAAACTAAAAAAAAACTTAAAAAAAAAAATACAACCGAATTCAATGACAAAAACACAAAAAAGAGCAAAATAACTTTAATTTCGGAAGTCGGTGTTTCTATAATAGTTTAGTCTTTTCGTTATTGACGGCAAGCAATAGATAGCTCGCCGTCCGTCTGGTTATCATCTGGACCGAGCCCAAAACGTCGACGGCGCGTATTGTTCCACGCACGCCTCAATGAGCTGTCAGCAAACCGTAGGGGCCCAGAAGGGTCTGCTTCTGAAAGGAAGATTCGGCTCCTACATCAGGAGTGAGTTTATAGTCAGCAAAAGTCTGACACTATCTCCCGCTCCGCCCAAGGGCGCGAAGATGTCATTGGATGATTTTCCCGGTTCCCGTTTTATTCTTTGTGCACGGAACTCTAGAAAGTAGCTAGATTAGCTAACTCAATCGATAATGTCAACTTTACCCGTTTCAGGATTATGCCGTTCCGCAAATGGCTTACAGGCCCGCAATGGCTTATAGATAGGTACACTATTTTTCGATATTCAGCCAGCCATTGCTGATATTAAGCCCCCTTTTGTTGCGTTTTACGACAACTGTTAGGAGAAATGGTGCGAGCAGGGCTGTTTTTTATATCTACTACATAGTAAACTCGGCAATATTTTGTTGCATTTAGAGTGGGTTGCACGAACTAAAAGCCATCAAATGTAAGAAATTTTATATACATAGGTTTAACTCACACTATTTCCATTGCCTTTTGCGTAAAACCATTGAATTATGAAGCTATGTCTATGTATTCTATGTATTTTATTACAAATTAATCAACAAATTGAAATCTTCGCAGAAATACAGACATTTTACCAATAATTAATTTAAACCGTCCGTAATTAAAGAGGAAAAATATAAATTAAAGACTAAAAAACATATAAATGTGTTTTTTTATGGTAGGTAAAATCATCAAATGACAAATCCCGCCCTTGGGTGGGGCTGGGAGATAGTGTCAGACTCTTACTGACTAAATGCTTAACCTGTTCCATCCATTGCCTTCGATCCAGGGCCCCGGGGTTCATTTTCATCCAACCCTTGGCCCCAGTAGGCTTCGGCCCTGCTGGGCCCTTACAGTTTGCTGACAACTCCTTGAGGCGCGCTGATGGCTTTCAGGGGTCGCACACACAAAGAGTTAGTACCGCTAACGCTCCATCTAGAGGGGGAGCATTTATTTGATGGTTTTTCACTTCAAAATAAGGGCTCACAAACAGTCATTCAAGTCTCATACAGAAAAATACGAACTCAGCATAATTTTTAGTTAGTATTTTATTCACCAGTGATAAAGAAATGATTAAAAAGTTTCCGTCAAGCGGTCCCATTTATAGCTAGTTTTAAACGCCAGCCACGTTCTAGAACTTTGTTGTAAATTAGTTTTTTCTATCACCACCAACTTATACGAGTGCTTTATGAAAATACTAGCTACCTAAATATGTAACTCGGGTTAAGCTTCCTAATAAAATCTTCCTTAATTAAAATTTTTACCCGACTACGGCAAAGCCAAAGGAGGGCTGTAATTTCGCCAGGCTATGTATGGATGTGAATATGTTCATCTATTCTCTCAAATCTTCTAACCTACTTATCGAAATTCGACATTTGAGGTATCGTTAGAACCGTCTTAATTGTCCGCTGAACATAACAAGAGCAAAACTAAAATAAAAGCCGTAGTCACACGTTATTAAAGTGTTACGGTTGGTACCTACATATACACCCCTATTTTTTAATTAGTGCACAAAAAATGGGGCTCAATCAGTACCCGTTACTGACCATATTTGTGTAGTCAAAAGTAAAAAAAAAAAAAAACCAAAATTGTCCACGAAAATTAATCATTATTGGTGGTAAATTCATAATTGAATAATTTTTCATAACAATTACTACTAGAAAATACTGAGCGCAGTGTTTTTCCATTTTTATTGACATTCTTTCATTCATAAACAATAACCTGTACAATGATTCCATAAATTGAGTGAGATTTTGAGATATAAACAAACACTCATAACTTTGCTGTTTATGAATATTATGCATTGAGACTTTTCTTAAATAATAAGAAGACCTTTTCTAATAAGCCCTTTAAGTATTTGCCATAATTAAAAAATAGTGGTGTATAACGTGTGACTACAGCTTTTTTTTATTTGTTCTTGTTTCTCCAGTAACCTTGTTTCTTTCAGCATCCTGAAAATCTTGTTTCATACCTTAAAACAAACTTGTGAATATGTTCGAAAGAGTTACCGCATCCCATTCTATAAAGCCCGCCAGTTTAGAACTTAATATTTCAGATTGTTTTTAGCTATATTTAGACGTTCAATTCTGATACTCCTTCTCACTCCACCCCGAACGTAAGAAGTTATTTTTTGATTAACCATAACCTCCCAAATATACTGGGCAAGTGAGAGTCGGACTCGCGCACTGTGGGATGCGTATAAACTAACTTATATAGTCCAATTCCCAAATCGACTCTCAAAGATTTTTATGAATCGAAAAACTTTTATTTTTGTGAAGTTACTACAAATTTTCGGTTTTCACATTTATTCCTATATTTTTCTATTTGATCTTACTTCATACCAAATTTCAGGATCAGGTCAACGGGAAGTACCCTATAAATTTTGATTCCCTTGAGGGTCGAAATATAGATTTTTAGCGATATAAACGACCGTATCTTTTTTCTGCTAACTAAGAAGTTTGATTTATTTCACAGCTTCAAGGGACTGCAGACTTGAATGTGTGGTTTTAATTTCATCTCAATACTGTCGAGACCTGGGTACAGCAGTGGCTCGACTTCCGGGATCGCTGAATGAAGAAAAACTATTTTTGAGCTTTGAATCACTAATATAATAAAATTGCTTCATTACACTTCGATGGACATCATAGCACTGCCCTGAAACAATATACTACTCTTTTACTATAAATATTCAAATGTATTCTAGAAAAGTCAACTTCCTTCGAAACAACTAACAAGCCAGTTCGATAACTCACAAGCACGAGGTTGCATGAGCATACGACCTAGTTGCCGACATCACAATTTATACCTCTATGCGTTCCCGAGTTAAAGGTTCTTGACAGACCTATAAGGGTTCCATTTTTTCCGCACGGAACCCTAAGACCACTAAACCCGATATTATTCTTTCAATACTCTTAGAAGAATCAACAATACATCCAATAGAAACTTCCTATCCACATTGAACCAAAAGTTATCTTAAGAGTAAGTTGTTAACACGTCCGCAGCCAAAAGTGACCTTTCTATACCAAAATAAAACGGAGCAATGACCTTGAAATGCTTCCGGACAAACAAGGGTCAAACTACCCTGACAATATTGCATTACTTTCCCAAACTTTTCTACGAAAGTCTTGGCGGCTTACGTTAAATGAGTTTTACTGTTTTAGCAAGACTTATTGTGCTTGGAGAATCAGCTGGGGTGACTAATGAAGGCGTGCACGGTTAGGCTAAGTGATTCAGGATACCGGCCAGAACATTGCTGAGTTCGTCTTCATATTATTTATGGTCAGCACAACACATTATTCTCTTCCGTTCCTTTCAAAGATTCAAAGCATTTTAATTCAAATAAACCATTTACAGGCACTTTTGAAAAGTCAAGAACTCGGTCTGTCAGAAAAAATGATGCTAATTGCACATTCCAAAGCGTATATCTCTATGGAGAAGAATGTGCAAGAAACTCCATGGACACTCTTTTCAAACTTGTTTTGTATTACAAATATCTCGGTTACATGTTTCTTGTTGCTGCTATTATGTGAAAACAATGTAAATAAGATAAAGAGAAAAAAAAATCTAATTATAATATTAACACGTCGATCCACAACTACCCAACTTGTTCATACAAAAGTAGACTCTAAACATCGGAATTAAGGCCTATAGTGGCGTGGATGTGAGAGGACACCGGTGTCCTCTGAGCTAGGACAGATTAAAATAAACCCAGTGGTTTATTTTCCTCTCTTGATGACCAGTCTCAACTGACAGCGCCCGTTCACGAACATGACGCATATATCAGCACCACTCAGCCCAACCATTTTGAAGGGAACCGAATGATCCAACAAACGCGCCACCATCAGTGAGACATTTGAAAGAGCATGACAAACTCTTAACTGCCATGCTTATTTACGTCAAATAAGTCCAATAATAACCTTAAACCATAAATTGCCCCATGGTACTCACATTTACAAAATTTTCTTTCACTTCCTTTTCTTTCATATCACTCCTTACACAATCCATTCATATTTTCTTTACCCTTCTACCTCTCCATTTACTTGTATACTCATAACTCTTTTAGTAGTATGCGTTCAATCCCTCCTCCTCACATGCCTATACCGAGGTAAACGAATGCCTTTCAACTTTTAAGTCTGTGGCGTCACTACTAGGCCTTCCCCAAGGTGGGCTGATCACCTTTTGGGGTCGTGAGAATTCAATCGATGCGAGACACAAAGGACCGGTCGTTATGGCGACACCTGAAGAAGGCTTATGTCCAACAGTAAGGCTGCACGCGTGAGGCAATGCTTCCCACATCCCGCCACAGAGATCCCGATACCGATTTCCGGCCACCGTAGGCGCGGGCTTGCGAACGTCGAGCAATGGGTAGCTCGCCATCCGACCGTCCGGTAACCATTTGGACCAGGCCCAAGTCGTCGATGGCGCGTATTTTTCCACGCGCACTTCAAGGAGATATCTGCAAACCGTAGGGGCCCAGCAGGATCGAAGCCTACTGGGGCCATGGGTTATGTCAAAGCTAACCCCGGGGCCCTGGAACGAAGACAAAGAAGGAACACGACTTTATTTTATGGTCGGTGAAAATCATCCAATGACATCCCCCGCCCTTCAGCGGAGCGGGAGATAGTGTCAGAGCTCTCTAACTGCCAAAAAGAAAACTAATTTACTCACCAGAATACTTGAATATTATACCAGTATTGCCATTAAACTGTAATAGTATTCTCGCTCCGAAGCGACTGCCACTATAAAATGAATTTATACACCTTGAACACTGCCTGAACAGATTGTAGGATGTACGTGTATTACATGAACGCAAATTGAATGTCATTATGTGAAACAAATGATAGTTATTATTGTTACAAGTAACAGCTATAAATGTTGCGTTACAGCTTGGAAATAACGCCCATTGAATCATTAGCATTTATTTATTATAGTCTTTATTGTACACCATTATTCATACAATAAGGAAAGTTAAACTAAAACACATACTAAAGATTAGGCTTATCCACTAAAGCGGAGAGGAGAGGAGACGAGATGGGATGTGTTTGAATACACGCCGCTTGCTTGTTCGTCGCTCAAAATTTTATAGAAAAATGAGACATCTCCAGCCTCTCTCTCTCTCCGCTTGATCCATTTCCACAAAAGCTAAGCGGAAAAAAGATGTGGAAATAACGAAATCGGGTTGGTTTATTCAAACACATTCTCCTCTCCGCTTTGGTGGATATCGGACCATACTGCAGCCTTATCGCGTTCCATGATCTCTTCCAGGCAACCTGGACTGGACAGTAATTGCCTGGACACGAAATAAAGCTGTCATTGGTGTGACCAATATATTATAATAGATAAATAGATATGCTATACATCCCTATTTTTTAATTAGTGCAAAAAAAAATGGGGCTCAATCAGTACCCGTTACTGATCATATTTGTGTAGTCATAAGTACAAAAAACGATATCAAAAATTGACCACGAAAATTTGTCATTATTATTAAATTCATAATTTAATCATCATTCATAACAAATACTACTAGAAAATACTAAGCGCAGTGTTTTTCCATTTTTATTGACATTCTTTCATTCATAAACAATAACTTGTACAATGTTTCCATAAATTGAGTGAGATTTTGGAATATAAACAAACACTCATAACTTTACTGTTTATGAATATTATTCATTGAGACTTTACTTAAATAATAATAAGACCTTTTCTAATAAGCCCTTTCAGTATTTGCCATGATTAAAAAATAGTGGTGTATAAATTTTGGAAACTATTGACAGAAATGTAAATCACTATCGATATTCGACACAGGTAATGTTCCCTAACGAGTTTTTTAAAAACCGGCAACGATTGAGCGCGTTTAATTGTGTTTAGCTATTCATCCCAGACGAGTAGCTTGGACAGTAAATGATCTAACAAAGATAGTTGTGGAATGCATTGGCATTTATTAGTTTTTTTTTTGTAAATAAAGTCATGAAGGTCTTTTTGAAGAAAATTCCTTTTACTCATATGGACACAACACACATGACATTAACTTATAAGCTGTCAATATAACTGTCATTTTAAGTCAAAAACGAGATAAAAGAACAAAAGTAGACTCTCTGTTACTGTGATTCTCAACATTATTTACTGAAAAACCGTTTAATGTTTTATTGCTTGAAGACACAGAGATTTTGGGGATAGGGCAATAACTGTCATTGCCGTGCTAAAACAAAAAGACTATCCCCCGATTTCTGATTCAACCTCTACTTTAGCCTGTAAACCTGTCGAAATTTGGCATTTAATTATTTATGGTTTGAGACGTTCTTAACTCAAAATACTCAATTCAAAACATATACCTAATAAAAAATATGGAAGAAATAATTCAGTTTGAGTTATGATGAGAAATAAATTAAACACATCTCATTTCGTAGCTCGTAGCGATGTAGGCCGTAGCATGATCGTAGCGTGTAGCAATGGCGTCGCGTACAAGTTTTTATTTAATATTAACGTACTGCCCGAATTGTTTTGAAAAAGTTTTCCCAATTGCAGCGCCACCTACCGGGTCCGACTGTGAGTAGCCATACATTTTTTTAATAGCCTATATAATGGCCCTTTCACATCTCTCTGCCTTGGGCGATCTCTGGCCAAGTTTACTCCGCATACATGATCAGTTCGTCAGACGACCTTCGCTGTGCTCACCCTCAACAACGTCGTCCTCTCTCAGGAGTCTAGTGAGTGGCGATCCTCGTCCATCCATTCTCGCTTCAAGCTGGCTATTTTTCCAGGACATCTGCTATTTGATTTATGGAGCACAGCATGGTAAACACCATGCTGTGCTCCGTACGCAATTGAGAAAGACACCTAAATAATACGGTGAATAGCCACCCTTACGTTGTTGAAACTTCTACGCTCCGGACTACGCGTTTTGCCTCATCGTTTATACCGCGTACATCGAAGGACTGGAACAGTTTGCCTGCTGCGGTCTTCTCGTGCGATTATAATTTAGGTGTCTTCAGGCTAGAGTAAATAAGGTCTTAATAAACTATTGCGGCTCGCCATCAACCAATGCATCACTGCTTACCATCAGGTGGAATCGCAGTCAAGCGCTTATTTGTGGCTATTTTTTTATTTATATCAATAAATAAAAAAATAGCCACAAGGTTTGTGTTTCCAAAATATCTAGAGAAAATTGTGTGTTAATGTCATAATCAGGTATGGTACGTTCTCGGGTTGGCCGCTCTTAAATAAAATGCATTGTCAACACTTTGGACAGTTTTGAATCTACTTGCAGCGTCTGCCTGCATACTAGATAATTTCCTGCGCAGAGTGAAGGACGGAAATTCGGAGCTCTACACCTCTCACAGCCGTTTGAACTTGACCTACTTCTGGCTGATTCGACGCCAGCATGTTGCAGTCTTGTAAATGGAACGAAAAGATCAATTTTAAATAAAATATATATATAACAGATGGTTTAAATGAAGTGAATGATGAAGGTAGCCGTCTTTTTTTTGTAAATTAAAAAAATATCTGAATATAGATGGGTCATCTTATATACCTACAACAAGTAACTAGAATGTACCCTGGGGTCCTGGGACAAAGGCAATGAAAGAAGCGGGGTAGGTTTTTAGTCAGTGAGAGTCTGACACTATCTGCCGCCCCACCCAAGGGTGGGATTTGTCATCTGATGATTTTACCTACCATAAAAAAAATAGTAACTAAAAAACGGATCCCTTATAGGATCACTTTGTTGTCCACCTGTCTGTCTGACTGATAAGACCTTTTATCTTGAGAGAGCGTGAAGGTATCGAGTTGAAATTAAAACCATATATTAAGATCTGCGCTCCCTTGAAGCTGTGAAAAAATCAAACTTCTGAGTTATCCAAAAAAAGAAACGGCATTTTATGTCGCAAAAAACGTACATTTTGACACTCTCAATTCATAAGGTACTTCTCATTGACCTAGTACCTTTAAATGTGCCATGAAGTAAGGTCTCATAGCATAAGTAAGTATAGTAAATCTGTAAATTTACATCTGAAAACTGTAAATTTATAGTTACGTAAAAAAATACTTTTTTCAATTCGGAAAAATCTTCGAGACTCGATTCGGGAATTTAACTATTTACGTAACTTACGGCGCCTTCCAATTAGCCGCAACGTGCTACGCGACGGCAGTGAGGTTGCAGCGCTGCCGCCGCGTTGCAGCCGCGCATCATTTATTTATATGAAACAACAAAGCAGCGTTGCTTTGTACGGAAAACTCTGGTCGCAAGAGTTGCAAGCCGACTCGCACTTGTTTATAAAAAAAAAAAACTTTTTACACAAAAAATAAACGACTTCATTAAAAAAAAAAAACACTAAAAGGATTAAAATAACTTTAATTTCGGAAGTCGGTGTTTCTCGGTATTGTTTGTTTCTTATTTAACACCGACTCCCGAAATTAAAGTTATTTTTTAGCCAAATTTATAGCCAAAGTGCACCTCATGACAATTCTAACAAGGCCAAACACGGCTAGGATACATGGATTCATTATGGAGTTCCGGTGCCTAACTTTCGGTTCCATCAGCATCATCAAGTCACTTTGTATCATCAAAGTGTATTTTCAACATAACTATCGAGAACCATTTATTTATTTGTATTGTCACAGTCGCATAACTATCTTCAAGTTCCGTTGGCCATTTCTGATCTTCTTCATCAGTTCCAATTCATCAAATGTTACTTTTTGATTGTAAATGCGGTTCTCGATAAAAATACCAAAATTACTATATGGTGCCTATAATATTTGAGGAGTTCCCTCGATTCCTCATGGATCCCATCATCAGAACTGGATTTTGAAAAAAATGGGACCGATCTGGAAGTATACCCTTTACGAAGAAAAAAAAATTGCAAATCGATCCATAAATGACGGAGATATGCGCGAACAAACATAAAAAACATATATATGGTCGAATTGAGAAACCTCCATAAGTCAGTTAAACAAAATCCTATTTTAAAAACAGCTAAAATCGATTCAGTTACCGATTCTAATCATATTAGTTTCAGAATCTGCGTTTACTATGTTACATGTTATTTATGGCAAAATCGTTTAACTTTGTGTGGTAAACCAACAAGATTTACTGCTTAGTGCTTATCACGAATAGATCACGTCAATACTACAGTTTGGGAGATTAAGGAGACGTTTACCAGTAAAACGCTTATCGGGACCCGTTCCGTCCTAAATAACTTATTAGGAACAGGGGCATAGTTGTTCTCATCATGTATAATACATGTAGATTTAGATACTATCCCGTTACGTTATATAGAAAGTTCGTGAGATGGAAAAGATCTAAAATTACCGCTATTCCAATTGCCACCATTGAAGACCACCTGGAGGACGACACAGTGGAGCATACGGCGTGAGAAAGTCCTCTCCCTTTCGCGTGCGGCCGTCTTCTTCACTAGCATTGCTGTTTCGCAGCCGGAGGCAATTTCCTCTCCCTCTGGACCATGGTTTTAACAAGGGTCCGACGCGAGAAGACACCACCGCCAATCTCCTCCACGAGAATACGGTGGTATTCTGCCCTAGCGGGCTACCATCTCCACCATATTATTATGCTCCACAGTGTACTCCGGATGGTTCACATAACGGCGACACCGGGACGTTTCTTCAGCCTGAATCCGGTGTAAAAACCTCAAAAACATAGATTCGGTAACAGGCAAATACACATTAGATAATATTGGTTCGAAACATCTGTCTTATCTCTTGATTATTTGATCTGGTCGAATTCATTTGGTGTACTGTCAATCAAAGAATGATAATCATGATAAAAACCAAATAAACCCACCTGGAGCACAACAAACAGCAATGATAAAGTGCACAAGGAGATAACGTAGACGCAACAGATAGATCTATATGTAGATTCATTATCCCAATCTTGACCTCGTTGATGCAGAGAGGTATCAAAAATACGCCAATTGTTATAGAAACTGTTGGTCTCGCCGTACGTATAAGCATTGGTCTAGTCATCCGGATGGTGCAGGGATACCACACTGTCTCCCGCGAACCATCGTGCATCTCCTTGAGGCGCGCGTGGAATACTACGCGCTGTCGACGACTTGGGCTCGGTCCGGACGGTTACCGGACAACTGGACGTCGAACTACCAATTGGTCACCATTCGCAAGTCCGAACCTACGGTGGCTGGAAATCGGGATCGGGATCCCGGTGGCTGGGACATGCGGGCCGTTCCCTCGCACGTGCGGGCGCTTCGTTTGCTAACATTACTGCTTCGCAGAAGGAGGTGTCAGCCTGCCACTCCTCCTCGCTCCAGACCATGTCCTCCTGTACTAAAGCCCGATGCGAAAGATCGCTGCCGCCGATCGCCTCTACTAGGACACGGCGGTGCTCTGCCCAGAAGGGGCACACCTCTACCGTATGCTCCACCGTGTTCTCCTGGTGGTCCTCACAATTGTGACACATGGGCGTTTCTTCCGCACGATTCCGGTGCAGGAAATCCCCAAACTTACTATGTTCTGTGAGAACTTACAGCATGCGTAAGGTGAGGAAGCCGTGAGGTCTTTCCAACCATTCCTCAAAGAAGGAACTAACCGCCATAAATTATGGCGTGCGACCAACATGTGTATAGCAACCGGCATATGCGTAGTGACTCTTATATTATCTACATCCAACGTCCAAATTATATCTCCCGCTGAGATAAAGATAAGATCTTCAATAAAATATAAAATACCTACTCGACCGCTTTTCTTTTGTCAGTCCGTAGCCTATACGAAAGCAAGATGTTGCTAAAATCTGCAGGCTTTATGTAAGTAATATCTAACTTGTTATTATTTTGTCTAGTTTTATAAGTTAATACTTTTTTTATGTTGGTGAAAAATCGTCAAATAAGGTCCCTCTACAAGCCTTTTACTGCAAACCAAATTAGCCAGAGTCTCGGGAATGCGTGAAGGTATTGAGTTGAAATTAATTAAACTAATTACGGGGGGGGTTCGGTTGCGGGCTGTGAAAAAATCAATCTTCTAAGTTAAACGAAAAAAAAAGATACGGCCGTTTATGTCGTAAAACACGTATATTTCACACTCTCGAGGAAATCAAAATTCATAGGGTACTTCCTGTTGTCCCAGAATCCTACAATTTGGGATAAAGCAAGGTCTAGTTTAGTAAAACAGTTATAAAGTCAGAAAAAAAAATGCGATTAGGAAAAATTACATAGGCAAGGCCATTTTAGTTCAACTTATTTGCTGCGTACAATCACTCTTTAGAGTACTAAAGTTTCATAATTCTTTTCAGATTACTGATATTCACGTTGTTTGAATGCAAGGCAGCACAAGTTGAGCGACATGATGTAAGAAAGTTTCCTGAGGGTTTCCTGTTTGGAACATCCACTGCATCATATCAAATCGAGGGAAGTTGGGATGTAGACGGTAAGCAGACCTAAGAATAAATTGTGATAGGCCAATCCAAAATCGAGGAGACCTAAAGTTAGCTCAATCGCCAGAACCGATGACCCAGGAAAGAATATCCTGACTTCGATGATAAGGACACCAAATCCCCCATAATAAGAAAGAAGAAAAAAAGAAGAAGAATTATTTTAGAAGGATATTTATGTATCTAATAAAGATAATAAATAATTTAATTTAAGAACATTTAAAACATAAAATTGGCGGCCTTGCGCATTCCCAGATCTCTTCGAACTTATATGTTTCTAAATATTATATATTATTTCATATTATAAATAAATTACACCCAGACACAGAACAAATGATTGTGCTCATCACACAAACATTTGTCCTGGGTGGAAATATAACCCACGACCTCCGGCTTAGCAGTCAGGGCCACTAACTATTAGACCAACAGGCCAGTCGAAAATAGTTTTTTTTTTTTCTTTCAATTGGGCTGTCAACAGTTTTTAGACACTCAAAGCACTTTTGGGTGTAAACATAATTGACCTTACATACATCACTACTAACCTGGATCCTACCTATATCCTACATTTTAGACTAACCTGGCGGGATCTTTCTTCCTTCTAGGACATTGGACCTCAATCAACGATTACATATGCATACGCAACCAATTAACATAAACATTTATTCCAGGTAAAGCCGAAAACATCTGGGATCATATGACTCACACAAACCCTTGTGTGATAGCCGACTGCTCAAATGGAGATGTCGCTTGTGACTCGTATAATCAATACAAAAGAGATGTTGAAATGATGAGAGAATTAGGGATTGATTTCTACAGATTTTCTTTATCATGGCCTCGTATTATGCCTACCAGTTTTCCCGATCACATTAGTGAACCTGGATCGCAATATTACAGTAACTTAATTGACGAATTGCTTAAGTACAACATTGAGCCAGTGGTGACGCTGTATCACTGGGACTTGCCGCAAAAGCTTCAGGAAATGGGAGGATGGACCAACCCACACATTGTTGACTGGTTCGCGGACTATGCACGTATCGCCTTTAGTTTATACGGTGATAGAGTAAAGTATTGGATTACGATTAACGAACCTAGAGAGGTCTGCTATCAAGGTTATGGAGCAAATACTAAAGCACCTGCACTGAATATCAAAGGCATGGCTGATTACATTTGTGCCAAAAACCTTTTAATGGCACACGCCAAGGCTTACCATATTTATGACCAAGAATTCAGATCTAAACAAAATGGGTCTATCTTCATAGCTTTAAGTGCGCAATTTTATGAACCAGAAACTGAAAAAGAAATCGTGGCTGCCAAAGAAGCTAATCATTTTGAGGTAAGTAGTTCTAACACACGTTTACATACCGTCAGTGCCGGATCAGCCACGTGGCAAAAACTACAGGCCCCGCACATTAGAGTATACCCCACTTGGATGATACTGTGCCATATAAATTCTAATCACAGACTTTCCATAAAGACAATGTAGACCAATGGATCCATGGTTAGCTAAGAGTTCCAAGCCTTGTTTAAAAAATAAGTTTAAAGAGTATAAGTTCTTTGTCATTTATAAAACTGGAGATGTTTGGGTAGAATTTCCAACAGGCTCCACGCTAGCTTAGTCCAACACTGCACACTGCCGGGGTATAATATAAATCAGATGAGGCTGTGAGATTTTTCGATATCTGCAGGATTGTTCGAAAGAGTTACCGAATCCTGAGAATGCAAAAGGTAACTGAAAGAACACAAGTTGGTTTTAAACCAGTAAAAGTCTGAGACGCTCAATCCAGATTGGGTAATAAAAATCGCCTTAATTAATAATTTACTTCCTCAAAATAAAAATAAATGTAATAATAGAAGAATTGACGTGGTACAGACGGCACAGTTTAAGTAGAACTGGACTGGACATGTCTGCCACATGTCGATTAAGTGGTGAGCTTATCAAATACTAAATTGGTGCCAATAATACTAAAAATAATGACTATATTATTGTGAATTTCAGTGGGGCATTTACGCACATCCGATATTTTCTGACATAGGTGACTTCCCACCAATCGTAAAAGAAAAAGTAGCCGCTAAAAGTGCAGAACAAGGTTTCTTCAGATCAAGATTACCAGAATTTACACCGGAAGAAGTGGAGTATGTCAAGGGGACCTCCGATTACTTTGGTCTAAATCACTATACGACTTTCTTAGTATACAGAAATGAATCAGTAGCTGGCCAGTATGATGTACCGTCAATGTACGACGATTTGGGAAATGTGCACTACCAACCTAATGATTGGGAGTATGGCGCCATGTCGGTGAATTTGAGGGTATTTTATTTAACTATTCATTAGAATTAAACACACATTACAATAAAAAAAACTGCAAGAGTTAAGCTAGAACTACATTAGACGAACGCACCCGTTTAAAACGCCTAATTTGTACGTAGAATGACGTCACATGGCGTCGCGTGGCGTGGATCAAGTGTAGCTCTACAAATCTAGTTTCCATATAAAATGTTTGGAGACCGACGCGCCCACATCGGCTTGTGTGGCATAATGTGCGTAGTGTAGTTCTAGCTTTATTGTTTATTGAGCTTTTAAGCAAAGAAATATTCCAGATACATCTTCAGGTACTAAACTGTTGTATTTTACTTCAGGTCGTACCATGGGGCTTTTACAAACTGCTGACGCAAATCAGGGAGGATTTCAACAACCCTGCCGTTTTTATTACCGAGAACGGCTACTCAACCTTCCCAGGTTTGGATGACAGCAGCACCCGGATCTCTTACCTGCGACAGTACCTGAGCGCACTCCTGGACGTCATTGATGAGGGCTCCGATGTCAAAGCTTACTCTGCCTGGAGTCTTATGGATAACTTCGAGTGGATGTTTGGTTATACGTGAGTGTGAAATTTACCTCTCTATATCCAATAGTTTGTTCGAAAAACTACTACAATAAAACTACTTATCTACCGTAGTCCTAGATCGCAAAGGGTGACTGATAAGTACGATTGTTTTTATCTTATCATCATCCTTTCAGCCGAAGGACGTCCGCTGTTGGGCATAGGTCTCCCCCGAGTGTCGCCACAACGATCGGTCCTGTGCATCTCGCATTCATCGCAATCCCATGATGCTCAACAGATCATCGTCTATCGTCCACCTTGTAACTAACCTTTCATAGCTACGTTTTCCGTATAATTTATTTCAAAAATAATAATTAGAGAGCAATGGTGGCCGAGTGACAGCAGTGCATGGTGGCCGACTGGTAACGGCCCTGGCTTACGAGTTGTAGGTCGTGGGTTCAAACCCAGGCAGGTGCATTACTTTGTATAATTTATTTCATCACCACTGCTCTCAAAACGGTGAAGGAAAACCTCGAGAGGAAACCAACATGTCTTAGAACCAAAAATTTGAAGACATGTCACATCCACCACCCTCACTGAGCCCGCGTGGTTGATTACGGCCCATTACCTCTCCTAGAAAGGAGGCCTGAGTCCCAACAGTGGGAACATTATAAGGCTGACGCTTTGCTAAATTAAATTTGTTAATGTTTTGTTAATTTCAGTTCGCGGTTCGGTCTGTACGAGGTGGACTTCAGTGACCCCGCGCGGCCGCGCACTCCGCGCAAGTCTGCCTTCATGTACAAGCACATGCTGCGCACGCGCGCGCTCGACTGGCACTATGAGCCCGACACTACCGTCATGACAATTGACGAAGGACACTAAAATGCAACAGATTATGAGAGTCATTCTTTTTTAATATACTCGTAAATGCACTTTTTTTTGTTTTTTTTTTTTTTTAATTTACGTAAACTAGTGCTTGACTGCGATCCCACCTGATGGTAAGCAGTGATGCAATCTATGATGGCGAGGCGCAATGGTTTATTAAGAGCCTATTCACTCTAGCCTTGAAGACACCCAAATTATAATCATTTATGAGGACCTTTTATATTTTTTCACTTTTAGATATCTTTTTCTAGTTTTTTTTTTTTATTAATTCAAGCGGCAGCAACACCCATTTTCAACCTTTCAAGGTTTGATTTAAGATACTTAAATCTAAACAATAAAATGTTTTTTTTTTTTATAAATTTATTTGTGCTGGGTGATATAAAAGAAAAGGGTGAAATGAAAGAAAAGTGATAGTGTAACGGGTGACAGAATAGAATGAAAGGAAAAAAGTGCTGCGCCGACCCCAAGTAATATTGGACAAGTGCAAGAAAAAGAAGAAAGAGAGTTGTGCCTTTTTTTATAAACTTAATACTTTATTGGACCAAACATTAAACTTCCATACAAAGTTACCCTTAAATTTTTCCAACATAAAGGTTGATTTAAAAAAAAAAAAACCTTTTTTAGAGTCATAAATAAAATCTACTATCTTTTACTTGGAAAGTTCTGTCGTTACCAAAATGTTGTTCTTCTATGTATACATTATTGTGTTGTTGTATTGTTGGTTGTTTTGTTGTTGTATTGTTTTGTTTTTGTGTTGTAGTGCAGTTTTTATTATTTTGTTTGTTTGCTGGCATGAAATGAGAAGATCAGGCAACAGCTCTACTACTTTTCTGCATACCTGTGCATTAATGCAACAAGTCTACATAATCTACAAAGACAGTAGTCAGACAATATCTAGCTGCTAAAATTACCCGACAAATCTCCACCTTAGCACTAAACTTAAAGGAATCTGCCCACTACACCGTATCATATCCCATTACAACGTATCTACAGCGTATCAGATCCGTGCATGACGGTAGTATTCGGGTATTATCAATGTATCATCTACTTTTGATCCCCGTTCCCATTCTATCGGTTAAACAGAAACGACAGGAAAACCGGGGCAACTTTTAAATGAAAAAAAAATATACCCTAAAATTTTATATGTACTTTAATAAGACGTAATCATACGCGGCTTTAACCAGTATAGTCACCGGTAACGACGTGTGCCATACATGGAGGGTATCAGCGCCGTATCTACTGTCGAAATAGAATAAAAAAACTTTTATTCAACACAAACTGCACAACGGTTCCAAACTCAAAATTAGAAAAACCGGGCAAGTGTGAGTCAGACTCGCGCACTAAGGGTTCCGTACAAAATTCCCGAAATCGAGTCTCAAAGATTTTTCCGTATCGCAAAACAGTTGTTTTAACTTATCACTACATATTACTCTTTACTTACTCAGGGACCACAGACCAGAGTTTATGGTTTTAATTTCAACTCGAAAACTCCACGTGTTCCCGTTATAAGGGATCTTAACAGACAGACAGACAGATAGACGGACAGCAAAATTATCCTTTAAGGGTTCGACTTTTTCCTACGGAATCCCAAAAAGAACAAAAGTACAAAATGCGCCGAGCGTGCCCACACCTCAGCGTTTGCTGGGCGTCAGACACCCAGCGCTGGTTTACAGTCCCCACAGTGATCCACGGATGAGGATAAACAAATTATATAAGTAATTAAACTAAATATTAATATTACTGAGCGTAGTCTCATCACACGTTACAATACAAAAATTAGACATTTTTTTTACCCTGAAACGTTCCTAGCTCGGTCATGTTATGATACGGTATCATAGAGCAGACCCCTATGAGTTCACACTCGTTTTGTGTTTACGAGCGATATTCTGCTATGTTTCAGTAATGTTCCGAAGAATTACGCTTTTACTACCTGTTTAGTATTTGTTGTGCGGGTTTCTTCCATGTCAGAAAATGTGCGTTTTATTATTTGTTTATGACCGTTAGAAATTCAGAATTACTTATACAAACAAATATCCTTGCTGCGTGGTACTTTGCGTGCACTCTGATTTTTCATAGCACTTTTACAAGTTTATTGAGATATTTACTTTTATACATTTTTCTTTTGGTGAAAAATCATGTGTCAAATGAATGATATCTCCCGCCCTTGGGTGGAGCGGGAGATAGTGTCAGGCTTTTATTTTACTGACTAAAAAACCCAACCCATTCATTCGTTGCCTTTTATACCAGGGCGGAGCCATCCTTCCAGAAACAGACCCTTCCGAAACAGGCCTCAGTAGGCTTTGACCCTGCTAGGCCCCTATGGTTTGCTGACCTCGAGGCGCGCGTTCTGCTCCTTGAGGCGTACGTGGAACAGCATGCGCCGTCGACAACTTGGGCTCGGTCCGTACGGTTACCTGTCAACTGTCGGACAGCGAGCTACCCATTATTCGCCGTACGTTGACCCCTAAGAATTATTCATGTATCTTTTGATGCTTTCACAAACTATAACTCAAATACATGACACCCGAAACACCGAATAAGCTATATAAATAGCTCAGCGAGGGAATCGAGCCCGCGATATGCGCAGTATGTCATTCAACCAGATCTTCAACTAAATAGATGATAAAAAACTGGCCAATTACGAGTCGGACTCGCGCGCGGAGGGTTCCGCACAATCGTACCTATAAAAACAGTTCGATTCCCGAATTGAATTAAGATTAAAAAAAAGCGAAGATTTTTTCGAATCGCAAAAAAGTTTTTTTTTGGGATGTACTTAACTACAAATTTTCAGTATTCAGATTTTTTTCTATATTTGTGCAATACGACCTTGCTCCATTCCATATGATACTAGGTCAACGGAAGGAACGCTATGGATTTTGATCCCTTGAGAGTGTCAAATTATACGTATTTTGCGACATAAACGGCCGTATCTTTTTTCTTGCGCTTAATTTTTTCACAGCTTTAAGGCAACGCAGACTTGAGTATATGATTGTAATTTCAACTTGATACCTACACGTGTTCCTGAGATAAAGGGTCTTAACAGACAGACGGACAACAAAGTGATCTTATAAGGATTCCGGTTTTTCCTTTTGAGCTACGGAACCCCAAAAATTTTATCGTTGAAGAATCTCTGTACCTTTCGTGCCAACATTGCGAATCGCGATCAAAAATTACTCTTAATAGGGGACTAAGTTCCAAAGTTTCTCGAGAACTTTTAGATGTTATAAAAGAATATATTTTTAGAAATAAGTGAACGATCACCTAAACTTTTAACTAACAAGATTATATTTTAGATACTTATCACAATTACGACTAACTTTGAGCCGTGTTTCCCTCAGCTGGCAGCCCGAAATAGCTGAATAAATTAGTTACAACGACAAACTCTCTAAGGCGTAAAATATTAGCCTTAAAATGGTTTCATATTACGGAGCTAAAAATAGTCAAGTTTTAAAAGGAATTGGAAGCTCCCGGTGCCATCGCATCATCTCGGCACAAAATTATATTTTAGAAGGCACCTCAACGACTTACTAAAACATACACAAACAAAAAATCACATATAGTTTTAGGCATAGTGATTTCGTTACTCGACGACTCGACTCGCCGTCCGGTATCTGTCCGATAGCCGTCCAGACCAAGCCCGAGTCATCGACGGCGCGTAGTGAGCACGTGCGCATCAAGGAGATATCAGCAGACCCATAGGTGCCCAGTAGGGTCGAAGCCTAATGGGACCTTGGATTATGCGACAGAGGTCCTGGAACGAAAGCAAAGAAGAAACATAGGAGTGGGTTTTAATCAGTAAAAGTCTGACACGCACTCCCGCTGCGCTCTAGAGCTTATTTTTTTTGTTAATAGTCGTTACCAACTATCAAAAAAAAAGATTTTTCGATAGTAGGCCAGTGGCTGTTTTAATTATTAGCAAATTGATCACTAGTGGACATTGTAATGTAAAATTGGTGTAGTTTTCTATCTCAGAAAAGGCGCAATCTCGATAAAATGGTGCTGAAACTTTTATTTAGCCAATATACCCCACGAAAGCTTGCTGAGAAGGCTGACTCACGACATTAGCTGCCAAATACTGCAAATAACATTAGAATGTCCATCGTAATGAAAACCGAAGTGACTATATTATTCTATAAAAAATCAAGGCTGAGAGACCAAAAGAATGAAAAGGAAAAAAGAGAGTCTTCTAGACTCTTTTTTCTTTTTCTTTTTTTTGGTCGCTCTCTTTTTCTCTTTTAAGGGATCTCTTTTAGTCTGTCTGTCTGTTGGTTCCGGTTAATTTCCGAAACAGCTGGATCGATTTTGATGGGACTTTCACTGGTAATAGCTGATATTATAAAGAGTAACTTCAGAGTTACTTACTTTGATTTTAGAAAAAGTGAGTTTTACGCAAAAAACTAAATCTTGTAGTTGCAATCAAATGACATTGTGTTGTTAATTATAATTGTTACTCAATTATTATTTATATTGTTATTAATTAAATTTATCTATAATAATAATAATAATAATAATAAAACATTTATTTCGGACGAAGTCCATAATCTGTTAGTAACAATTATCTTAAAACTAATGTTAGTAGAAATTAACAACACAAAACACAACTACATTTTGACATGAAGTCGCACCCATCTTTGCAACATGGGGGACTCCCACCTATCTGCAAAAACACTCAGTATAGTGTTGGTGCTGCCACGAACGCGAGTGAGCAGGGAGGCGCATCTCTTCCTGATTATGGCGGCAAAGCTATCAACCCGAGCCTCAGCAAACATCCCTGACGCACTGCAACGCCACGGCAGCCCCAACAGTACCCTGAGTGCATTGTTATATTGGACACGCAGGTCGCTGTATGTCCGCTGCGAATATCCAACCCACAGGCTGCACGTGTAAAAAGATTGACAAAATGCTTTAAAAAGCGTGATCTTAACTGCTCTTGTACACCGTGCAAACCTGCGGGCCAGCATGTTACAACGGACAGCCAGCGACCTACGCTCCCTATCAATGTCAAAATTATCACTCAAATCCTCAGTGACCCAGTGACCCAAATATTTAAATTTAGAGACTCTGCGCAGTGGTGTGCCACAGAGTGACACATCTGGAAATTCTAGGTAGGAGAAACCATTTGCTTTGAAGAGCATTAGTTCACTCTTTGAAACATTGTACTTGAGCCCATGGGCCACCGCATAAGTTTCACACATTGAAACCAGTTTCCTCATGGCACTGACTGATGGGCTCAACAAAACCATATCATCTGCGTAACTAAAATTATTGGTACACACTCCGTCAATATGACACCCGACCATGGTGCTGCTAAGCCCAACAATCAGCTGGTTCATGTACAGATTGAACAGCCGAGGAGAACTTAATCCCCCCTGCCTCACTCCGCATTCCAACCGGTACATGCCCGATAAGGAACCGTTCCACCTCACACAATTAAGTTGATTGCTATACCAATATTTAAATATTGATATAACTTCAACTGGTAAAGATGTTTCAGTTAACAACTTATTCCACAGCACACCATAATTAACAAGATCGAATGCCTTCGATAGGTCCAAAAAACAGGCAAATACAGGAGTTTTTCTATTCTTGTAATACTGCACCGTCTGCTTTAAGCACAATATAGCGCTTTCAGTGGACAGCCCAGTCCTAAAGCCAAACTGAGCGTCATGCAAATCAAGATACTTGGCTAATTGTACGTCAAGCAAACGGTCCAGCACCTTGGCTGAAACAGTTGCCAGGGATATAGGCCTATAATTGGAGATATCAGAGGCATCCCCAGTCTTATTTTTAATAATAGGCACCACAACAGTAAACATGAGGCTGTTTGGTAAATAACAGTGACTGACACACAAATTAAACAGCATGGCAAGTACGCGTGGCAAGTGCACCCCGGCGTATTTCAGATGCTCGATGCTGAGCCCATCGTGACCTGGTGACTTCCCTCCTTTCATTGTTTTTACCACCGACGCAACTTCTTTAGGGGTAAACCGAACGTTAATGTCACCAGAAATGGCCTCAGCATCGATAACCCGCGCCGAGCATGCCAGCGGTGACTGAATTCTAAAGTGCTGCTTAAATAAGTTTGCTATTTCAGTTGGCTCTTGCACACCCGCCACGCTCACAGGAAAGCTTGACCGCGGCTTTAATTTATTAGTTGCCTTCCAGAATGCACCAAATTGCTTATCTGCTTGGTTTTTAGCTATAATATCCATTTTAATTTGTTGTTCATTATCTTGGCAATATTTTAGCTTTTCTTTGAAAACCTTCCTGGATTTACACATATTTATGTAAAAATACCCTGAAGTGGGTTTATTATGCAGCAACCACGTCTGATAATGCATGCGAGCCTCCCTGTGAGCATCCCGCACATGCACATTCCAACCAACCACATGTTTTCTTTTACAACGTAAGTTATCAGTACCTACATACGCTATAGATGCACCTTCCTTCAAAATACCTATAACTGTATCGTACATCTCATCTAACAGTCTGTGGTGGCTAGCATTAGAGCACATTCCATGCGAGCAAGTACAAAATTCCGTAGGAAAATCTACAAGCCTTAATCTTGAATGACAAAATTTTGAATATTCCTCAATTTGTTTAACAGTTCTTTCACCCCAAATGACCTTATTACAATATTGGGTTTTGTTTACTACCTTAGGTATTATTAAATTTATATTACACTCTATAATCAACGGAATGTGGTCCGACGAGTAAACATCATATAAAACAGTTGCATTCAGTACTAATTGTCTCGCTGCACTACTCACCACGCAGTGATCAAGCCAGCGCAGCGCACCGTTCGCTGTGCTCTTAAAAGTAAAAGTATCATCGGGTAGCAATTCCCTGTCCACACATGACCACGACTGCTCCGCACACACTGTAGACAGTTCACTAGCGAATCGTTCACCCGGGTGAGCGTTAAAGTCTCCTAATATGCACACCGTTTCCGTGTCACTGTTTTCAATAATCGCAATAATCTCACTCAAACAAGAAGTAAATTCTATTATATTGTCACTCGAGTCAGTAGGCATATAAACCGAGAAAACTAACAAAGAACGATCAGTGTGATCAATTTTAATAGCCGCTAAACGATTACTGCTACATGTCACTACCGACACCTTTGAGAAAGCCGACTTCCTCCACAATAGGGCAACTCCTCCATAGGGCCTCCCCACGAGTACTCCGGCAGACGTATCGACAGCAGATTTTCCCGTATACGCGAAGTCATCATGTATTGCTCCTAAGTAGGCCAAGTCATGAGGTAACAACCAGGTTTCCTGAAGCGCGATGACGTCAGCCACTCGACATAATTTTCTCACACAATCAGCTGATCGAGTGATATTTTTACAATTAAACGTTGCTAGGTATGTGTTCTTTGTTTTCGTACCCATTATTTTGAGATAATATATTTCCGTTCAAAGTTCTAACGTCTGCTCTATTTTTAAAATGAATGAATCGTCTGAAGGTAATACCCTCCGGCCACAGGTTATCGTCTAAAAACGTATTTATTTTGTGCTTAGGAACAAATAACTTAACACAATATGTGTGTATTTAGAATTATATAAGTATGTTTATCAATTGTCTATTATTCATAACACCAGCTCTGTTTAGCTTGGGACTAGAGGGCGTTGTGTGATAGTTGTGGATTATTATTATTTGTATAATAAATTATTAAATATACATATTATTAAATACTCAGTTACAAGCCGCTTTACGCATTGTATTAATTTTAGAGAGCGTTTTCACACTTTGTTTGGTGCCAACCTTCTGCAAAGTAGGTTCTTATTTGTTTTCGTCGTTCACGTCCTTCGATCATAACAAAACAAACCAGAGTTATTATCTTAAAGTTTGGTCCCCAACCTCACTGACGGAGGGACGTGGGGACATCGAAATTAACATAACTCGATGGCAATTAGGGTCGCCAACAGTACTCTAAAATACTGTTATGTACTCTATTTTGCGGAGGGGTACTTTATAATCTTAATATTGAAATTTGCCTTTTCAGTATTTTACTGAAATATTTTTTTTCTTCTTGGTTATAAATTGCAGAATGTTGATAAAAGAAAACCATGGCTTGATTTTAAATATACGAAATATTTGTTTTGCAAAAAGTAAAACAATGAAGGGTACTTTTTTTAACTATGTTCTTTATGTCCTTTTCCCCGTTTTATAATCGGATATTTTAGAAGAAATAAGTAGAGTTATTTCTTCTAAACAAAAAGACGTCAACCCTAGTGGCAACCCGACATAATGAGCGTTTCATTGATGGAATTACCATTTTTATATCTGCTTTTACTAAAGCAGGGATGCATTAGGGACCTTACTTTTTGTCAAATAGATACCTCTTTTTGTTAGAAATCAACAAATAATCTCTCCCGCTCTAGGTGGAGCGAAAAAGAGGTCCAGACTTTTACTGAATAAAGCCCACCTGTTTCTTTATGGTAACTCTTTCGAACAAAATACTCACTGTCCAGAAATTCTTCTTCATTCTTCACCTTATCTAAACTAATGACGAATGAATGGCGAACAAAGGCGAAAGTGTGTATGTATGCATGTGTGTATGTTTTAACTTCTTCACGCTCAAATAGCTGGACGGATTTTCATAAAATTAGTACCACAATAAAAGTGGGATTTACTCTTAAATTAAATCAAAACAGCGGAAGATAGATGACTCGCCTCTAGCGCGTGGACCGCTGAAATTGTGCCTATATAGCATGATTTCACATCGGTCGCGACGAAAACACATTCGGTGGCGAACGCTATTTCGCTCGTACGACAGCGCCGGTTCTTATCTCTATTCTTGTCCATCAGTGACTACAGGTAGTGTAGATGTGTGAGTTTCGAGTCCAGGTTTTCTGATTGTGATGTTAGCGCGTAACGTTTCTCCCTTATAATATAATGCATGTGAAGCTATGGGCAGCAATTAGAACCTGTTTGTATAAAAGGCAATACGTAGAAATACTGATATTTGATCGAGAATATCACTTCTACGTATTTACAGACCGAAATAAATGTTACAAAGGTGACACAAAGGTGACATTTTATTCCAGTCGTAGAAAAAAATGCGTGGGTCTTATGGAGCAGTTCCCAGTCATAGGAATAAGGGTAGTCCTTATAAAAAATAGAGAAGAGAAGGTTTGTTAAGTGCAAAGCTTCATTTAGATTATATTGTTTACAAAGAGTTTTTAAGCGTCTGTACCAAATTGATAAAATTTTATTAAACGCTGACCTCGCAAACGTTGCTCTGACATATAGATTATCAAAAAAAATATCGTGATTAAAAAAAGTGGGGGGTGGGGGTGGGAACACGAAAAATACAATCTACATATTCTCAAACCTACCAAATATACACAAAAAAAAATCATAAAAATTGGTCAATCCGGTTTAGAAGAGTTCGATAACAAACTGTGACACGAGATTTTTATTATTAGATAGTAGGTCCAGCTGACTCCACTCTCAAAACTAAAAGCTCAAAATTTATTCAGTGAGTTTTTTCTTTGCATCTGTTACGACACAACCTCAGCCTCCCTAGCCAAGTTACAATCGTTTCGTTTAGTGTAAACGCTAAGAGTTGGCCACGCCCCCAATTCCTTTCTTGAGATGACGTCAGAACAAAGCAATTGGGGGTGTGGCCAACTCCAAGTGTTCACGCTAAACGAAACGATTGTAACTTGGCTAGGGGGGCTGGTCTAGTTAAAAACCAGCGTTAGGCACTAGTTATCTGACTTTGACCTATTTTGAAACATATGCTCGCTGATATCTATAGACGTATCTGTGAGGACCACTATTACTGGGGCCAAGGGTTTGCTCCTGAAAGGAAAGCTCGGCTCTGGTATCTAAGGCAACAAAGGAACGGGGTGGGTTTTTAGTCAGTAAGAGTCTGACACTATCTCCCGCTCCGGCCAAGGGCGGGAGATGTCATTGGATGATTTTAACCACCACAAAAAAGGATCACTATTTTTATTTCTTTGCTTCGTGCTTTGTGTTGGACCAAATAAACTGTTTTCTTTCTTTATTCAGACTGGCCTGTTGGTCTAGTGGTTAGTGGCCCTGACTGATATGCCGGAGGTTGTGGATTCGATTTCCATCCAGGACAAATTTTTGTGTGATGAACATGATCATTTGTTCTGTGTCTGGGTGTAATTTATTTATTATTATTATTTATTTATTTTAGTTTTTAGAAATATATAAAGATGTTTATCAGTTGTTTAGTACTCATAACACAAGCTCTGCCTAGCTTCGGACTAGACGGCGTTGTGTGATAGAAAAGAATAGAATAAACTTTATTGTACACCAAAATAGTAACAATACCAACAATAAAAATTCAACAATCAATCAAAAACAATATTCAATATTATTATTATTATTCGCAAAACCAAACTATAAGGAACAACTATGAATGTCCATGGTTATGGAATGTGGGATTGTTTGATTTCGTACCTATGTGTTCCATTATTTTATTTTGTTAGCTTAGCGTAAGTTTATTGAATACGTCTTAACAAAATTTGTTTAAATGTGAAACGAGAACAACTGCCGACAAACTGTTTTACAGTTTGGCAGAATTTTATAATGTAACAATGTAAGCAAATTTTTAATAAACCAAATAAAATAAAAGGCTTAATATCAATAAAACTATTCACCTGTAAAAGTATCATCCCAATTTTATAGCAAAGAAAATTGATACTATTTTCCCGAATATCTAACTTTATGAACCCATCCAGTTCGTCCCTGTTTTAAGTGGAATTTTATTACTGAGCCATCAGACGTCTTGTTAGTCAAAGTATGCCACGAAAATATTTGTGATGAAGAGCATTCTTGACGTATCCAACGTAAGAGTTTGGCGAAAAATGGTAGATACCTAGGTAGGTATTATATTAAAAGATAGACATTTCAGAATACGCTAAAATTAGACAATTGATTACTTCAGAGAGGAACTTACTGTTGATTCCATTTATTAAAAGTTGGTGTAGGTGTCTTTAATATGGCGCAGATTTCATTACGCATGCGGGATTGCCCCGTAAGCGGAAAATTTCACGCAGCGTGAGACACTTACTACCACTAGTTTTCTGCGGACTGCTTTGCATTGTGGTTGTGTACAATGGACGTCGGCTGCTGCCCGGGATCACGCCCCGCGTCCCGCTTGCGTATTCCACGCATTACTATAAATACTTGTACGAAAAGGACATTTGCGGGGGTTACGCGTGCGGGGCAATCCCGCATGCGTGCTCAAAACCGCACTATGTCCTTACCACACTATGTTCTAATCTATCTGTCGCCAGGTTTGCTTCGGGTGACCACGTTTTTGCTTTCCTTGAGGATTCCGGTCTGGGGTTTGCCTTGATATATGTTCAGGTTCCCTTCGGAGCATGTGGCCGATTCAGTTCCATTTGCGGCTTTTGATAGGTTTCACCGCAATGTCTCCACAGATCTAAATTGGAGATTTTCTCAGGCCAGTACATACCGAGAACACGGACATGATAGCTGTAATTGATTTGTTTATTTTGACTTCAATCTCTCTATAATTATATTCATATTATTCCAATTCTATTAATACATAAAACTTCACCCTGTATTGCTGTCTCTGTGGATGATGACAGTGACAGAAAAACATTTATGCTGTCAAATATGAATAGGTTTAGGGGCCTCGGAGTTTCCGAGTAATTTAATATAAGCCAGATAATTGGTTTATACTCTGAAGTGGTTGTTTGTGGACTGTTGGGGGAATTTCCGTGCTTGTGACGATTAATATTGGTACAATCGGGAAGCAAGATCGATAATCACATGACTTGATTTATAGCAGAATTGTCTTACAAAGAACTACTTTAATACTGAACAGCGGAACACAAAGTGCAACTAAAGACACACAAGTGGATTTTTGTCAGTAAAAGTTTGACAATCCCTCTCGTTGCACCCTAGAGCGAGAAAAGTCATTTGATGGCTTCCCAGCTCAAAAAAAAATTGCGGATTTTGAAGTCGTCAACAAATAAAAGGCCCGTTTTGACATTTGATGTATTTAATAATTATGTTATGTAACCATTTAAAGACTATGTAATATTCATTATTATTATTATTTTATAATTTTATAACAGCAAAAAAAAATATTATATACATTAACATATACACTAAAGGCTACTCCTAACCAAAATATGGCGTCAAAAAACTCCTTCGCATCGCTGTCGACCAGAAGTGTGCCCAAAAGTTAATAATTAATTTTTTCTTTTTGTTTCTTTTAATTTCGTCCTAGGGAGTTTCTTCTGTTAAAGTCTGCTCAACCTAGAGTGTAGATGTTCTGGCTACTGAGAAAGTTCGGTGTGTCCTGTGTGATTAGTAAAATGTAAACATACTTTTACTTTCACAATCCACTTACGATCTCAATATCTAGCAGTTTTTCCACATCTTCAGTATTAGTTCCTACCTCTATAAAAGACGAAGGTGAGGGTAATAGTCTGAGTGTAAGTAAAACTGACATAAATTGACCCTACAACTACTTTAATAGTATACACTACATGTCTAAATTTTTATTGTTTTAATTCCGTGGAGGATCGATCCGGTTCATGAAACAACTATCGATTTGTAACAATATAAATAAAATAAAAAAAGTTCTAAAAATCGAATTAATATCTGCACGTACGAAATTAATTTCTTTAAGTAAACATTAGTCCAATTAATTCGAGTTTTAGAAAAAAAGACCTTACTTTTAATTATATCTTTACAAATCGATAGTGTTTCATGTACCGGATCGACTCTCCATGGGAATAAAACGATTAAGATTTAGCCGTGTATACATGTATAGGTCAACTACTCTAACAGTATTACATCTGGCGAGCACTTTTCCCGCGACTTCGTTCGCGTGAATTTCGTACTTTCTCCTACAAAAGTTAGGGCAATTACTCGTAAAAACCACAGCCAACTTAATTAACTCATTAGTCCTGTTGAGGGTAGATTTTTGGACAATCCAAACAATTATGTTAATCACGCTTTTCAGTTAAATTTAATTATATCCACCGCGTTTAACTTAGCCAACCGGTGCATTTTTTTAAGGAGGGAAGAAATCATCTAATGACTTCTCCCGCACCAGGGCGGAACGGAAGGGTTTTTCAGACTTTTACTGACTAAAACCACAGCTATTACTCCTTTAGTTGCCTTTTGCTTTCTAGGACCACGGGTATCATTTTTGTACCCCCATGGCCCCAGCAGGCTTCGGCCATACTGGGCCCCTAGAGTTCGCTGACATCTCTTTAAGGCACCCGTGGAACGTTACGCGCCGTCGATAACTCAGGATAGGTCCTTACAGGACGAGCGGAAAGCAAGCTACCCCTTGCTCGTAGTCCGCGAGCCCGCACCTATGGTGGCCGGAGATCGCTCTGCGATTCCCGACGCCCTGGGTGTCTTCTGACGCGTCGCAGGTGAATAGGGTGTGGGGTTTGAAGTTCCCACACTCTTGCGGCCTCCTCCTTTGCTATCGTTACTGCTTCGCAGAAGGACGCCGGAACCGACCGGTGCGTTAAGGTTAATTCTAACAAACTTACAAGATATTACCTAAACCCCTCTTATGAGATAGTTTTAAAACAACTAATTTATTGCTTACATTTTTTTTAATTATTAACTCACACTTTAGATTACTTCCTATCATGACTCACTTTTTTATGATTATTTTTGTTGTGCTCTTGGGTACAATGTCTTACACTGTCCTTACATAATTTATCTATTAATACCGTATTATGGAAATATTGTAAGATAAACCATTTTTTTAAAGAGTAGATAACCATGAAGTTTCTTGCCGGTTCTTCTACATAGGAAAAGAGCAATGAAACCGTGTTTCTGACATTTTATAAGTGCCCATGTAGGCCTATGTATGCCATTCTGTACGTCCGTATGGTGTTCGGACGTAAAGAATGGCACCATCCCATCTCTTCCCGTGGGTGTCGTAAGAGGCGACTAAGGGACATTTCTGTGACCGTGCGTACTATGAAGCACCGAAGGTCTCCGCATGGTGGTGCGTAAACCACCAACAAAAGCATTCCCAAGGAGGGTTGGTGTCAGGCTGGCGGCCGACTATAAAACAGTTGCCAAATCAACTGCAACATGTTTAGAATTAATAGAGTGCGCGATAGGGTTAGGGCGTACCCCACAGGCGACGCGCAGGGGCAGCACCCGGCTCCTGTGGGAAATGGATCAGGGTTGTTGCACCATCCCGGGCGGGGGCAACGTAAGAAGTTAGCTCGGGAAATAAGATTGAGGTATGCAAGTTGGAATGTTGGGACAATGACTGGAAGGGCGAGAGAGTTAGCGGATGTACTGAAAAGAAGACGGATAAACATAGCATGCTTGCAGGAAACGAAATGGAGAGGAACAAAAGCGAGGGAAATTGGTGAGGGATATAAGTTTTATTATTGTGGAAGTGATGGAAAAAGAAATGGTGTAGGAATCGTGCTTGATAGTAAATTGAAAGAAAGTGTGATGGAGGTACAAAGGATGAATGATAGATTTATAATTGTGAAAGTGATGTTAGAGAATGTCATGTTGAATGTAATTAGTGTGTATGCACCTCAAGTAGGATGTGATGATACGATGAAAGAGAAGTTTTGGGAGGATTTCGATATGGTATTAATGAACATCCCTGTGCATGAGGAATTGATAGTGGGAGGTGATTTTAATGGACATGTGGGAAGAAGGAGAGGTGTTTATGAAAGAGTACATGGGGGATGGGGTTATGGAAATCCGAACAATGAAGGAGAGATGCTCCTGCAATCCGCTACTGCATTTGACCTAGCAGTAGCCAATACGTGGTTTCAGAAAAAAGATGAACACCTGGCCACGTACAAAAGTGGTAACCATAAGACGCAAATTGATTATTTTCTAGTTAGGCGCAACCACTTAAAACACGTCAAGGATTGCAAAGTGCTGCCAGGAGAAGACCTAGTCTCGCAACACAGACTCCTGGTTATGACATCAGTGGTCCAAATACTGTGTAGAAAAAGCAAAGAGCGCCCGCCCCCTAAAATAAAATGGCACATGCTAGAGAGGAATGACTGTGCGAAAAAGTTCAAAGAGCGAGTGGTGGACAGAATGATAGAGATGGGAGACATGAATGATCGAAGTATAAATGAAAGCTGGAATGAGATGGCAGAGTGTATCAGGCATGCAGCGAAAGATATTTTGGGAGAGACGAGAGGAAAAGGCACAATAGATAAGGATACATGGTGGTGGTCGATAGAAATTCAGAATGTGTTGAAAGAAAAGAAAAGAAAATTCAAGGAATGGCAGCGTGTAGAAGCGGAAAATGATAGTTTGAAAGCTGAAAAAAAGAGGGAGTATGATAATTTGAAGAAAAAAGCTAAGAAAGCCGTAGCTTTAGCGAAAGCAAAGGCTCAAGACAAATTATACGATACACTGGACAGTCCTGCAGGCCAAAAAGAGCTGTACCGGCTTGCTAGAATAAGAGAGAGAAGGACGAGGGATGTTTGTCAGATAAGATGTGTAAGGAATGAAGCTGGAATGGTCCTATCGGATGATGAAGAAATCAAGGACAGGTGGAAGGACTATTTTGAAAGACTGATGAATGAGGAAAATAATTGGAGTGGGTCTTTAGAGGGTAAACCAGTGAATGTAGGGTTAGTGAGAATGGTTAGTATGGATGAAGTCAGAATAGCAGTAAATGGTATGAAAAATGGTAAGGCCATTGGTCCCGATGGAATTCCAGTTGAAGTGTGGAAGTTATTGCGAGTGGATGGATGGATGTGGTTAGCTTTGTTCTTCAATAAGTTGTTGCGAGAAGAAGCCATACCTGATGATTGGTGCAACAGTTCTTTGGTGCCCATCTTTAAAAACAAAGGTGATGTTCTTGAGTGCAACAATTATAGAGGAATAAAGCTAATGTCACATACCATGAAAGCCTGGGAGAAAGTTATTGAAAGGAGGTTGAGAGAAGAGAGTGAAATTTCACAGAACCAATTCGGTTTTATGCCTGGTCGAGGTTCAACGGATGCCATTTTCGCTATACGTCAGCTGTGCGAGAAATACAGAGGTGCGCATAAAAACTTGCACATGGTATTCGTTGACCTCGAAAAGGCATACGACCGGGTACCTCGTGAGGTTCTGTGGTGGGCCCTTAAAGAGAAAGGTGTGCCTGGGAAGTATGTTCAGTTGATCCGAGCGATGTACAGTCAATGCCGTACCCAAGTCCGGTCTACAGTGGGCACCACTAGCAGCTTCAATGTGGCTGCCGGCTTACACCAAGGGTCGGCACTCAGCCCTTACCTCTTCCTGATGATAATGGACGCTCTGACGTCGGACATTCAGGAAGAGGCTCCCTGGTGTATGCTTTTCGCCGATGACATTGTGCTGGTTGCCGAGAGTGGCCTAGAGGTCCAGAATAGATTGGAGGTGTGGTGGCACAGACTGGAGAGTGTTGGCCTGAAAATAAGTAGAACCAAAACGGAGTACTTGTTCTGCGATTTCGGCGGTCTTTCCAGTCCTGTGCCCTTAGCTCTCGCCGGAACGCCCATACCAATCTGCTCCGACTTTCGGTACCTCGGGTCGCTCGTTCAAGGAGATGGTGAGGTAGACCGAGACGTAACACATCGGATCAACGCCGGATGGATGAAATGGCGACAGGTCACGGGAACAACTTGCGACCCACGGATGCCACTCAAGTTGAAGGGTAAAATTTACAAGTCCGTGATAAGACCTGTCATACTGTATGGATCAGAATGTTGGGCTGTGAAAAAGATGGATGAAAAAAGACTGCATGTAGCGGAGATGAGAATGTTGAGATGGATGTGTGGTGTGACGAAAATGGATAAAGTGAGAAATGAGTATATTAGAGGAAGTTTGAAAGTGGCGCCAGTGACTGAAAAGTTGAAAGGAAATCGTTTGTCTTGGTATGGTCATGTGAAGAGGAGGGATGAAACACATGTTACTAAAAGAGTTCTGAGTTTACAAGTAGATGGATGGAGAGGAAGAGGGAGGCCGAAGAAGAGATGGATGGATTGTGTGAGGAGTGATATGAAAGAAAAGGAAGTTAGTGATAGTGTGACGGCTGACAGGATAGAGTGGAAGAAAAAAACGTGTTGCGCCGACCCCAAGTAATATGGGACAAGGGCAGGAAGAAGAAGAAGAAGTAGGCCTATGTGTAATAAAAATATTATTATTTGATTTGATTTATATTTCATCTTTTGGAATAAGATTCTTTCAACATAATTAATCTAAGGGCCTTTACACACCACATTATTTAAACGCGGTGTCAAGGCGCGTTTGTAGCGATACAGACGCGATACGCACGCAAATCAGACGCAGCCTGTAGACCTTTAATGTGATAAAAGCGCGCTGTCGACGCGTTTAAAAAACGTGATGTGCACAGTCCCTAAGGATTCTTTCTAGAAACTTTGACTGTCTCTCTATCAAATAACACAAAGTCCGGATTCTAAATGAGAATAAACATAAGGTTTAAATAAAAGCAAAAAATAACTTGTTGGCATTCTAAGACTTTTAATATTAACCTCCATTATTAGATTAACGTGAAGAACATTTCTCGCTAAGGAAATTCTTTCTTGAAAGGAGAACATTGCTACTGCGATAATCAGTGCTGAGTGGGACAGTTACTGGGAAACTCATTTTAAATGAAAAATATCTTACAACTATTATATGAAATTGCGGGATCTTGATAGTTAGATTTTTCCAGTGAATCTGAAAGATGAATTATACTTTTTTGTGAAGCAAAACCATAACATAACATTTTCATTTATTTTTTTCCACAAAAGTGCCTTAGGCTAAGTACTCATGAAGCGGTTTTCAACCGCGCCCGCCGGTAGATGAAACCGCTGCTTTATTCCTAAACTCACGAGACCGCAGTTTTGTGCGGCTGTGCAGCCATCGCTTTTGCGATTTTCGCTCGCAAACCTGGCGGGTGATTATTGCTCGACAAGCGGTTGCAAGACGGCCCGCCGACGCAACGGGAGCCGCAAACAACCGTTCTCACCTTGAAACGCGGATAAAAACCGCTTCGTGAGGTCTTAGCCTTACAAAGTAACATTACATAACAAAATAAACTCATCCTTTGTGTGACACTGGCATCTATACTAGGAAATCCTGTCATACACGTTTCTATTTTTAAATATTATGGTCCTTTGAAAAAAAAACCAAATAAATAAAAAAAATCACTAAAAATAGAAAATTAAAAACTAAAATATGGTTCTATAGTGTGGAGATGGTTTTAGTGTAGTTTGGAGGAGTGAAGCTAAAGCTTAAGGTATTATTATATTAGTGTTATTATATTTTAGGTAACATTTTATTTTATTTATTGGGGAAAACAAACAAGAGTTTTAAGATTTTTGTTTTTGACAGCCTTTTAAAAAACAAGCTTTATTTTTTGTAACTTTCAAATATTTGCGTGACGTAATCTCGTAGTTATACACGTTTGAGATCGTAAGTTAGACTCAGATTCGTGATTTTTATCCAGCCAACTACTTTATATCATGTTTTTATTTTTTCATTGTATTCTCTTTTATATTTGTGAAATTCCAGGTTCAAAAAGTTCAAAATGAGCAGAGCCTGGCCTTAAAGTACGCGTGGAAGATGACACGCCATCGTCTCAAGTCTGGTACCCAGTATACGATCTAAACAGTGGTGCTATTTTCTAAGAAAACGCAGCGCGGCCTCAACGACGAACACCCAAATAGGATACATTGAATTAACAATCCAATATATAGGCACATTAGGTTGACAATCCGATGTATCCTATTTGGGTGTTCGTCGTTGAGGCAGCGCTGAGTTTTCTTAGAGAATAGCACCATAGAACTGTAAAGGAGATGGAGCTATATAGGGTGTATAACTCTATCCCTCTTTCTCGCTCGCATGTCTGACATCATAAAACGTCATGGTAAGGTCCCATATCGGAAGGCGAGTGACCTATTGCTCGCTGGATTCGCAAGCAACCTATAGTACCAAATTAGGAAGAAGTTGTGAATATGCAATTTACAAATAAATACTACTCGTTCATAATGTGATTTGAACTTGATCTTCATCACGTTGCGATCAAGTTTCCTCAGTAACGAGCCTGAGGCGAATTTCCTCAATAAAATCGATTAACATTTCCCAGCCCTTGAAAATAAATACTTTCAATTCAACCGCATCTGTTTTTTTTTTTAAGATAGGTAATCATCAAATATTTTTTCCTGCACTAGGGTTGGAGTGCGAAAAAACATTGGATCAGGTAACTTTCCTTTTTATTTATTCGATATAAACTAGTCCTTGACTGATGGATGCGAGACGTACAGAACCGGTCATTGTGGCGACGTTTGGGGGAGGCCTACAGTGAACATCTTTGGGCTGAAATGATGATGATCATGAGTGCTTGACTGCGATCCCTAATGAGAGTTGATGGTAAGCATGGTTTTTTGTTGGCCTATTCAACCTCACTTCTGGGCAAAGACTACCATTTCTACCATTTTTCACGGGCCCGTAGTTGCTCCTTCCAGTTCTGTTCTTTTTTCTTACTTTGAATAAAATAAATACTTTTTCGAGTATTTACTTTAATGTAAATGATACTGTGATTCCCTCTCTTAGAGAGGAGACCTGTGTCCCAGCAGTGGGAACATTAAAAGGCTGATAATGATGAAATGATACTGATCTTACCACACATAGTAATCATCAGTTGATCTGTACCTCTACCATGAGTTTTAAGCAATAGTATTCGTCGCTACTCGATATCGACGCCGTAAATATTTTGTATGGCAAATTTTGGTTCTGCAAGTGACCGCTAGAGGCGCTGCAAAATTTGCCATACAAAATATTTACGGCGTCGATATCGAGTAGCGACGAACACTATTGCTTAAAACTCATGGTAGAGGTACTGAATTGGTATAGGAGGTTCAATTTATATTTCGTACTAGCTTTTGTCCGCAGCTTCGCTCCCGCTATACCCAAGTCTACCTTACTCTACTCTACCCTACTCTACCCTACCTTACTCTACCCTACCCTACTCTACCATACTCAACCCAACTCTAC
Organism: Leucania comma; assembly: GCA_958295575.1. NCBI lineage: Eukaryota > Metazoa > Arthropoda > Insecta > Lepidoptera > Noctuidae > Leucania > Leucania comma. The sequence continues at coordinate 8,191,676 of OY282483.1, forward strand.
TCTGTACCAGTATATGAGCAGGTTTTGGATAATATATTTTTTTTTTAATTTAACGGGATAAAAATATATCCTATGTCCTTTTCCTGGTTCTAAGCTACCTTCTCTCAAATTTTCAGCCAAATCGGTTCAGGCGTTCTTGAGTTTGTAAATAGTGTAACTAACACGACTTTCTTTTATATATATAGATTAACTATAGACTTTAGGTATTCAGGTAGTTTTACATTACTATGGGCAGGAGTATCTAAACAATTGCAAATTATCGTAACATTCTGTATCCACGACAGCCGAACGAACGAAACCTGTAAACGACGAAACTGTTTCAAACAAATTAAATTCCCCATTTTATCAAGGCCATGTCTTTAAAAACACTTTCATCATCTCAAGACAAAGTCAAAGATACATTTCACTCAGAAACAAAGTTGTTACAAACGAAACATCAAAAAAAAAATACCCTGAGTAAATACCCTTACCCGAGACCCGTAAAAAATAACGAGATAGGTACCTACAACACTAAAGTGAAATATATTCTATTTTTTATCTAAATAACATGAAAGTCAAATAATACTCGCTTACACCCGATTGGATCTACTAACAAAATTGTATGTTCAGAAAAACATCATTTTTAGGGGTCGTGAGGCTCTTTTGTCCGGTACTGCGGTCCCAAATTCCACCTATAATAATAATTCGTTTCTTGAGTAGAAACAACAAAACAGTTAACAAAACCCTGTTTTTATTTTATTTAAGGTCCCATAATACTACTTTTTTTTTTTATATGTAACATTGGTACCGCGGTTCCGGTCCAAAGAGCCTCACAACCCATTCGTAACACGACGGACTCTAACTTAAGAGTTTACGCATGTTTGACATCTGGAAGGGTCCTTACTGAAGGGATTTTAGGTGCCTGATTGTTCTAGCTAGAATAGAATAAAAATAGAAAATATTTCAGAGCACCCAATCCGTGATACTTACTGTTTCTAAAGTTTCGAGTTCAGGGACTAAAAAAGCGAGTCTCAAACCAGTTTCTAGTTTCCCGTGATTAACGAGACTTTCGAGCCTGGTCAAAAAAAAAAAATTTTCGAATGCTAGGCATTTAGGTAATCAATACAAGATTATAATAAAGAACTTTTTTAAAAACAGTATTTCAATCACGTTTTTCTGCTGCCGTCGTTACAAAAATCATGAAGCTACTAATAAATCATTGAGCTCTAATTTGATTTCAGAACCAGTGGGATCTGCTCTAATTTTGCTACGAACTTAATTCTCTTTGCCTCCACGGCTTAAGGCCAGGTTCTACTAATTTTGAATTTTTTTAAACCTCTGGAAATCCACAAATATACAAAAAAACACTATGAAAATGTATTTTATTAAAATTGACTATATAACCACGCGCTTGGCAAAAATGAAAACATGATATGAATTAGTTGAATCGTTAAATAAAAATTGCGAAACTGATCCTAATTTACGATTTATTTGAAAGTTACAAAAAAAATAAAGCTTGTTATTTAAAAGCGCTTCGCAAAAACCAAAATGTTGAAGTCATTGTTTTTTTTTTTATATAAAAATAAAACCGCTGTTTTGTACGTAACATATAAGTGGTCAAATGCGAGCCTATCAGTGATAAAAAAAACCAGTGAGCTTCGCCATTGTCCCGTTAAGTTTTGGATTACTTGGATTTGCTGGAAAGCTGTCAGATGACTTTTCAATCAGTGATTGATTTAATGTTTCCTATTATATTTTCAAGATAATGGTTATTATTGAGAGTTTGAAAGAACCCAACTTCTTATCAATAAAATTGAGTAGGATTGTACATATATGGCAAAATTATTGACTTAGTGAGCCTATTTTCTTAAAAATATATATAATATGTTCGAAATATAATTTTTGAAGATAAAAATTTAAAATTGTATCTGTTGATAAGTGTTGACTGGCCTGTTGGTCTAGTGGTTAGTGACCCTGACTGCTATGCCGGAGGTCGTGGGTTCGATACCCACCCAGGACAAATGTTTGTGTGATGAGCACGATCATTTGTTCTGTGTCTGGGTTTAATTTATCTATAATATGTATGTATTTAAAAATATATAAGTATGTTTATCAGTTGTCTAGTACCCATAACACAAGCTCTGCTTAGCTTGGGACTAGACGGCGTTGTGTAATAGTTGTGGAATATTATTATTATTTTATTATTAGTGTTGGTACAATACCGTGCAGTATCTGGCATAGTATTTTTTTTTAATCTACGCAAGTCTCAAAAGTGTCGTTAGTCCCAAGACTGGAACTATCAGTCTCAAGTCACGAAAATACAAAAACATCGTCGAGACTCTCGATATTTTCGAGACAGAAATTGTCGAGTTGAGAACCCTAGTTTCCAAACAACCGCTCATACGTGATTATGATATCTTACACATCGTTTTCTAGATATTTTGGAATCTCTAGAATATCTAGATTTGAGTCCCGCTCTAAGTGTGTCAGACGATTAATAACTAAAACCCACCTGTGTCCTTCGGGCACGCCACGATCGAGGCGGTAAGGCCCCTCTTTGAGGCGTGGCTGGAAAGGCCCCACGGCGTCGTCACCTTCCGTTTGGCGCAGGTGCTGACCGAACACGGCAAGTTCGGTCCGTACCTGTACAAGATTCGTGCGGAGACGACGCCCGGGTGTCGCCACTGTGCGGACCGCCCGGTGGACACGGTGGAGCACACAGTCGAGGTGTGCCCCGCTTGGGAAGAGCAGCGCCGTGTCCTCGTGGGGGCGATCGGCGGCGATCTCTCGCGCCGGGGCTTGGTTCAAGCCATGCTCCGGAGCGAGGAGGAGTGGCAGGCGGTCGCCTCCTTCTGCGAAGCAGTAATGCTAGTAAAGGAGGAGGCCGACCGCCTTAGGCAAAGGCGGACACGCCGCCGCCGCCGCCGGGTTTCCGATCCCAATTTCCGGCCACCGTAGGCGCGGGCTCGCGGACGGTGGGCAATGGGTAGCTCGCTGTCCGTCCGTCCGGTAACAGACCGGTCCGAGCTCAGGTCGTCTACGGCGCGCACCGTTCCCGCGCGCCTCAAGGAGTTGTCAGCAAACTGTAGGGGTCCAGCAGGGCCGAAGCCTACTGGGGCCAAAGGTTATGTGAGACTGTCACCAAAGGCCCCAGGATAAAGGCAAGGAATGGAAAGGTAGGTTTTTAGTCAGTAAAAGTCTGACACTGTTTCCCGCCCCACCCAAGGGCGGGATTCGTCATTGGATGATTTTACCTACCCAAAAAAAAAAAAAAAAAAAAAAAACCTGTGTCCTTCAGTTGCCCTTTGAGTACCAAGGCCACACGTAACTCTTATGAACAATGACGCAACCCTAACAGGCATCGGCCCTAACAGGCCTCATCAATCTGGCTGACATCTCTTTTAGGCGCTTCAACGACAACGTTCAAATTACATACTAACACTACACATTCAGTTAATCAGAATATAAATAACTAGCTTTTACCCGCGGCATCGCCCTTGGCAAGTCGGTTTCTCCATACAAACTTCCAACCCCCGTTTTACCCCTTTAGGGATGGACTTTCGTAAAATCCGTTCTTAGCGGATGTCTACACTATATAAGGAAACAACATGCCAAATTTTAAGTTTGTAGGTGTTATAGTTTTTGAGTTTTCATGATTAATCAGTGAGTAGTATTTAGCTTTTATATAAATAGAAGACTAGGTTCTGCGAAATCCCGTTTTACCCCCTTAAGGGTGGAGTTTCGTAAAATCCGTTCTTAGCGGGCGTCCACATCCTACAAGGAACCTACCTGCCAAAATTAAGTATGTAAGTCATATAGTTTCTGAGATTTCCTTTTCCCATTAATCAGTGAGTGGTATTTGGCTTTTATACATATAGATTTCTAGGGACTCTAGGAACTTGGACTACAAATAATTGAATATTCTATTTATCTGACCCTCCATTAACACAAACAAGAAGATTAGATCTCAGTTCAAAGATCTGAAAACACTTACGTAATGCCTCAAAGCTGTACGAAGGTAGGTAATCCGTCTCCTGACAGTGGAATCGCCCATTTGCAAAATCAACGCTTTTCATATCCTTCGAAGCAAAACCTGATTTATCTCGCTTTGATTAAAGGCTTTTACATAATAAATGTCAAAGTGACAAGTACAAATTCGTCAGAATTCTTCATCTTTGTACAACTCACTCCAAGAATATACATACTTAGCGGAAAAACTAGAAAATCAAAAACAGATTTAATGAGAATTATGATAAAAGTCATTTCTTTAACAAAAATCTACACAAATACATTCTTTAATTTAGTTTTTAAGTTTTTACAAACACTATTGTATGGATTTGTTGTGGTCTAAAATAAATGTTATTATTATAAATATGTACAGAAAAATATTATAGCAAATGAGGAAAAATATATAAAATCCGATGCCTGTTAAGGGTGCAGGATTGTTCGAAAGAGTTACCCTGGAACGCAAAGGGCAGTTGAAGGAACACAGATGGTTTTTTGGCAGTAAAAGTCTGACTCTCCCTTTCGCCACACCCATAACGACAAAAGTTATTTGATGAGCCAGCCCAACCTTAAAAAAATAAAAAAGATGGATGAACTAGTAATTTCTTCAGCAATCACGCAAGCGACGACACCAAATAGGAAGTCATAGACAAGAATATTGCCGTACCATAGATTAAATGAGCTAATAAGTTTATTAAATCTGTAGTACCGGCAATATATGAAACGTTTACTTGTTTATGGTATACCATAAACAAGTAAACGTTTCAAATTAAATTGATTACTGACGTTTACGTTACTCAAGTTTAATTATAAAACCAGTGAGTTTAACCGGAGTTATGGGCCAGAAGATTTTTCAATTAGACTACAGTGGTACAATTTATTTACCGGTAAGGACTTGCTAGGAAAGGTGGGAATTGTATTAGATAGCTGTGTTTCAGACTTGGCGGTCAGTAACCGTTGCCTGAAGAACATAGACTATTTACTTTGTGGACTTTTTAAGACATAGACAACGATGTAAGTAATATCCCATAGTGTGTAGTAAGAGCGGGCAACCCGAGGTACCTTTTTATACAAACGCTCTTACGTAATTAGTTATTATGTTAATACACATCTTTTTTCAGATATTTGTGGAACAAATTGAAATAACATCATAATCACGTAAGAGCGGTTGTATGAAAATGTACCTCGGGTTGGCCACTCTTATGGCGCTAGGTAACGTCTCGAGTAAATCTCAAACATCCTGAGTGGAATTTCAAAGATCCTCGAATAGAATTGCGTCTCGTACCAATGTTATTTACCGTTAAATTTTGAACGTTTTAATCCCGTGGAGGGTCGATGCGGTACATGAAACACTAACGATTTGTAAAGACAAAATTAAAGAGTAAAGTACTTTTTTTTAACTCGTATTAATCTACGCATGTACGAAATTAATGTCTTTAAGTAAACTTCAGCTGGGCGAGTTCAATGACCTGTAGGTAGTTAGTACGCAACGACCGACAACTACCTACAAGGTCATTGGCTCATTAACTTAAAGAAAGTAATTTCGTACATGCATATATACATATATATTAATTCGAGTTTTAGAAAAAATGTACATTTTTTTTTTTTTAATTTTAACTTTACAATTCGACAGTGTTTCTCGTAGCTAATCGCGAGGCCCTTGCAAGGGGGCATGGCGAGCGGCTTCGGGGCTTCAACCCCTGGCCGCGGAGTCCTGCCGGGGCCCGTCATAACGGACCCGTCATTGGGTTGCCTATGGTAGGCACAGCAATGTAGAGCGACAGGGAGCGCCGACTCTTCACGACACACCGGCGGTCAGTCGCCGCCAGGTGAGACCCCTAGGTACCTAGAGGAAGCCCGGCGGGGGACGACCTGTGACAGGTGTGTCGTGCGACAGGTGTACGTACCTACAGTAGGCAGTGAGACTCTCGTCTAACCCGCTTCCAGAGCGAGCCGGTCACGCGTTAGACCGCAGAGTCGACTTATGTGTGACAGTGTCAGTGTTTCATGTACTGGATCAACCCTCCACGGGATTAAAACGATCAACATTAGAGGTGTATATTTTATGGCTCTGTAAAAAATACACAGCACTGTATGCATTAACTGTTTAATAAAATGAAAAAAAAAACATCGCAAAAAAGAATTAGGTTTACATCACGACCTAAAATAATATTTCATATTCACCGCTGCAATAATTAATTAAAAAACTGGGTAAGTGTGATTCGGACTCGCGCACTGAGGGTTCCGTACAAAATTACCTACGTAAATGTAAATAATTCAATTCCCGAACGAAGTCTCGAAGATTTTCTGAATCGCAAAAAGGTTTTTTTTGAGACATATTAACAAATTTACTGTTTTCAGGTTTATTCCTATACCTGTGCTATAAGACCGTTGCTTGCTTTGTGCCAAATTTCAGGACTCTGGGTTAACGGTAAGTACCCCCATATGAATTTTGATTCCCGTGAGTATCAAAATATACGTGTTTTGCGACATAAACGGCCGTATCTTTTTTTTGTTAACTCAGAAGCTTGATTTTTTCACAGTTTCAAGGAACAGCTGACCTCAGTATTGGGTTTTAATTTCAACTTGATACCTCCAGGCATTCCCGAGATTAAGAGTCTTAACAGATAGACAGACAGACGGACAACAAAGGATTAATAGATAAGTGTTCCGTTTTCTTTCTTTTGGTGTACAGAACCCTAAAAATATAATCACAATTTAAGGTAACTCAGAACTAAAGTTTGAAATTCATATTAAAGCCAGAATTTACCCTTGCTGATGAAAAGTTTGCAACTCGAGTATATTCCACTAACAAATAGCGAGTAAAATAATACATGGGAGTAGTTTTAATACCTATAGGAAGGAGGATGCCATTTTTGGGCTCACCTTCCAATAGCTATATAGGGTGACTGGTTATTAGTGACCGATACTTAAACACGTGATTGTAGTCATGATAACAAAAAACTTTTACTATGGCACCAAATCTGAAATCGCGAAAATTCTGTCAAGTTCAGTACATTATTGCCAGTTAACGCGATTAACTATCGGTCACTAATTACCAGTGACCCCATATATGCTATATCGTTGGATAGGTATTTTTAAGTTCAACAAAAGTTACTATCTCATCAAGTTCTGTTGGTCTAGTGGTTAGTGGCCCTGACTGCTGCTGCCGGAGGTCGTGGGTTCGATTCCCATCCAGGACAAATGATTGTGTGATGAGCACGATCATTTGTTCTGTGTCTGGGTGTAATTTATTTATAATAAGTATGTATTTAGAAATATATAAGTAAGTTTATCGGTTGTCTAGTACCCATAATACAAGCTCTGCTTATCTTGGAACTAGACGGCATTGTGTGATAGTTGTGGAATATTATTATTATTCAGTTCCAAATCTTAGTCCGTTTAGAGTTATTTTTGGTTCAACATGTTAGTTTTGCCAATAACCAAGTATTTATAGTAGGTACGCGGCAAATAAGTTGAACCAAAATGGCCGTTGTTGCTATTGAGACCCGAAAATCAACGTATAGCGCATTGAAGGGCTACCGGCCCAAGATTGTAGATAATAAACTGATGAGCCCGAAATTATTAATTTCAAAGGGATTCTCTTTAATACTGAAATAGGCCTTTACCCAAGACAACTCGAGATTATACCTCTGCAATAAATTATTCGTAGATTTTTTAATGATAATTTTATAATCGTAACTTTGTATTTATGTCATAATGTCATAATAAATTTTCCTCGTAAAACGAGGCCTTTTTTAGATTAATTTGTGAAAACTATTTACATCGGTGGAGCCCGACATGCGCTAGACTGGTTTTCATTACTTTTAAATTCTTTGAAAAATTAAGCTTAGGTATAATCCATACTTAATTACTTCGGCTTCGATACACGCGGACGAAGCCGGTGGTAAACACTCATCATCATCATCATCTTCCTGCCCTTATCCCGTTTTATTTGGGGTCGGCGCAACACGTTTTTTTCTTCCATTCTCTCCTGTCACTCGTCACGCTATCACTAACTCCCTTTTCTTTCATATCACTCCTCACACAATCCATCCATCTCTTCTTTGGCCTCCCTCTCCCTCTCCATCCATCCACATGTAAACTCATAACTCTTTTAGTAACATGCGTTTCATCCCTCCTCTTCACATGACCATACCAAGACAAACGATTTCCTTTCAACTTTTCAGTCACTGGCGCCACTTTCAAACTTCCCCTAATATACTAATTTCTCACTTTATCCATTCTCGTCACACCACACATCCATCTCAACATTGTGGTAGACACTAGTCTAACAAATAAAATCTCGTGTCACAGTGTTTGTTATCGAACTCCTCCGAAACAGCTGGACCGATTTTTGTAATTTTTTTTTGTGTATATTTGGTAGGTCTAAGAATAAATCGTAGACTATTTTTACCCTCCAGCCTCCACTCTCTCCTCTCTTTCTCTCTCTTTTTTCCTTTTGAGGTACGGAACCCTTATAGAATCACTTTGTTGTCCGTCTGTCAGTCTGTTAAAACCATTTATCTCGGGAACGCGTGGATGTATCGAGTTGAAATTTAAACCATATACTTAGGTCTGTGGTCCCTTAAAGCTGAAAAATATGTACGTTTATGTCGCAAAAAAACGTATATTTAGACACTCAAGGGAATCAAACTTCATAGGGTACATCCCGTTGACCTAGAATCTTGAAATTTGGCATGAAGCAAGGTCTCATTGCAGAAATATGGGAATAAATCTGAGAATTGTAAATTTGTACCTAGTTACGTCACAAAAAAAACTTGATTCGAAGAAATCTTAGAGACTCGATACGAGAGTTGAACTTTTGAAATAAGTTAGTTTGTTTGTACTGAACCCTCAGTGTGCGAGTCCAACTCGTACTTCCCTGCTTTAGGCTGTTTTGTTTTTCTTTGATATGGCAGAACAACGTTTGTCGAATCAGTTAGTATTATATAAATGTGATTACTTAAATAATCAACTTATAAAAGAAAAAGATAAATTAAATCACTATCGATAGTTCCCGTAAGAATGCCGCAAGATAATAGTAAGAACTCGATTAAGTAATAAAATGAAATGAGTCTTAATTCTAGAGCCGAAGGTATCTTTTGTGGGACAAACAACGCCATTTCGTTTTCTATTACTAAAAGTGATGTTACGTAGTTTCCTGCCGTTTTATCGTTCTAGCTTTTCATATTGAACCTAGATGCGGTAGCCAAAAGAACTTAACACGTTCAGTACGAGGTCTAATAGACCCCGTATGTGTTTTCCTTGCATAGTCTTCCCTGCAATACGTTGGCCGTAACTTCAATTTGGTTTAGTTTAGGAAAGAGATGAATTTTATCTAAGATGCCTTAAGCAACCTACTTTTATATGGGGTCGGTTTTCGTAGTGCCGTATTGAATAAATACATTTTTATCTTAAGCAATGCAATTACGATGCTTTTTCTTCTTTATTATTTTTTATTAAAAAATCAGACTTAGTTTCTTAAACGCTTTGGGTCTAATAAGCCCTTAACTACCACAATGATGATGAAACGAAGTCTTAAATACCCCGTACCTACCGCAGGGATGGAAATAATACAAAAGTGAGTGCTGATATCAACGTATTCAGTAAATGTTTGGTAAAAATCTGATATAAGGTGGGTGGACCATGGAAGGCCATGCTCCTTCGAAGGCCAATTATTAAAATGCCTTAGTTATTGCCATGTGATGACAAATTCCTTCTACTTACTCAAACAGCCATCGAACTCAAAATCACAGACGCGGCGGCGAATCGCTCGCGCTACTATTTTGGCAGTACGGTCCCTCGCTTCATTGATTTCGGGAATGGACGACGTTAAAATAAGGTGGGTGTACCATGGAAGGCCACTGTAACAAATAAACAGTTATTATTCGTTTATTTACCTATTGGGTAAATGAAACTAACAAATATTTAAGTGATACTTTGTTTCATTATGTAACATATATACCACTTCTTTTTATTGTAGATTTAATCGCTATTTATTAATCTTTGGTGTTCAATGACTGATTTATTATGATGGACTTCTAAGGAGCCTTGTTCCTAGCAAAGCCATTTGGAAGAGTTCAATGAAAATTAAGTTCAATTATATTGATTAAATCTGCAATTTTAAAAAATTGGTTTAAATGTTACATAATGAAACAAAGTATTACTTAAATATTTGTTAGTTTCATTTATCCAATAAATAAACGAATAATAACTGTTTATTTGATAGATTGGCCTTCCATGGTACACCCACCTTAGTCACATAGTCACAGTAGTTGTGATTTTGTATGATATAGTTACCGACTAATCTTCTTCTTCCTGCTTTTATCCCATATTACCTACTTGTGGTCGGTGCAACACGTTTTTTTCTTCCACTCTGTCCTGAAGTACCGACTTATACTTGGATGTTTATTTAGGCTTCATGAAGCCTACACTAGTACTACTAGTAGTAGGTACAAAGGTGAGCTTAAATGCGTATAGGTTATTTTATGTTGGAATATAAAAAAAAAAAGTTTTTTTTATATGTGGCAGTCCTCATGGATGTCCTCCTATCTTGGAGCAGGAGAAGGGGCCTATCAGACTCACTAAAACTACACGGTTTTTTTCCTCGTCGCTCCATGCTAAGGTGCAGGGACATGGTCGCATTCTCCAAAATCACGCAGCAATGACAGTTTGCGCCAACAAACTCCATCCCTAATATAAGGGAGGAGTGAGCTCATCCTCACTTTAAGGAAAGGCGCGCAGAAATAAGGTGCACGTCTAGATATTCCACAAAAAAAAGTAAAACAAAACCTAAGAAATATTAAGAGTAAAATTTAAATGAAATCACGTCAATTTCCAAATTTAAAATTCAGATACAAATCATCACGTTCTATATAATCTGTATATCTATGAAACTTGACCTTGGATCCGCCGGAAGTGACAGACAAGCGGCCATTATCCTTTACGACGTGACGTCGTGCCATAAATAGTGCTTGCCACCTTTTTATTAGCGCGATTGATTGCCATTAGATAATTATTATTTTGGATTGAAGCGTACGTGAAAATTTGTGGGCGATTATTTGATATGTAAGTGGGTACTTGTAGGTTTATGGTAAGTAGGTACATAAGACTATTGTGATACGATATCATCCTTTTAATTGAAGGCCTATCTGATTTCAATTAAGTGTAATGAATAGGTATAAAGAAATTAACTCTGTTGTAAACCACAATATACTTTTTTTTTACTACACTACTTTCAGAAGCTTAACTATATATATTCAAGCTCCTGAAAGACTTTCAAATTAAATTAACACCTTAATCTATTTTTTATAGGTAAGTTTTGTGAATATCTATAATTATTGATTGATGGCACGAAAAATTGGTATAGAGTGTTGTTGTTGTTCTTATATTTATATAGATTTATAATATAGTTATGAGAATGAGCCAACAAAATGCTACCTGCTATATTCTAATAAAATTTGTCAAAAAAGAATTTCCAAGTTTTCCGCACTTATTAAATACCTATAAATTAAATTATGCTCATTGATAAAAAGCAACAACTTACCGTGTGTTTTTCTCCCTTCAGAACAGCAACTTTTTCAACTTCGTAACAGTTTTACCAACGAAAACCAACTCACTTTCACAACACTATAAATAAAAACAATGAAACTCTTTGCTACAAAAAAAAACAAAACAAGTTTTTTTTTTAAACAGAACACTAGAACCACAACCAACTCATTCTTTATTCGAAATTCGCGCGCGCGATGAAAATTTGAACTGTCTGTCGAATAGCGAAATAAGGGCGGGAGTAGACTGCCGCGTTTCGCGGCTACTGTTCGACTGCCATAGCGATCCTTGCAAAGTTCGCGCGGAATTCAGACTCGGATACCACACAGCTCGCAGGCGCGATGCAGCGAGATGAAAATGAAATGGGCCGTGCGCGTAATTAGCGCGCTTAATCGTAATTGTCGCGCCAATACAAACTGACTTTATGTGACGTCATTGTTTACGTGATTGTCGATTTTGAATATGAAATGTTTTCGGATGAAGTTTCGTTTCATAAAGACTTTAAATCTTTAGTTTTGTAACTAAATTCAATTAATTAAATCCTGACTGAAGTGATGGAGTTAGAGACAAAAAGCTAAAGTACGTAAGAAGGGAAGATTTACGTTGTACTTATTATTTTAGAAGTCAACCTTGTTTTGAAAGCCAAAACTGTGGCAAAGTAAAGTATTTGAGATCTATCAATAGTTTTTTATTTAAAACCCAATCGTTCAACTGAGCAACATTTCAGGTTATTCCTTAAGAACTTTCTTCTGCCAGTGTCATCACCCTCATAAAAGACGAAAATCCTAAGGAAAGGAACATAATATCCTTGGACTAAAAAGTAACTTTTGTTTTATTTCCAGCCGATAAGACGTGAAGAGGATGAGACAGACAGGGTTACTTTCGTATTTATATTACGTATGAGTTAAATGTCTTATACCTGTATTAATGTAATATATATTCAGTCATATGGCCATTTTCTTAGGCTCATTATAATTTTTAACCATGCATTTCTTTACTCATGCTTTCATAATTCCGGGTAGCGAAACTAGCGGTTTGACGAAGGTATATCGAATTCATAAAGTACTTACAGTTTTGGTATTTCGAGTATGCTACACAAAACCCATTACATCAAACCTAATTGTAAATCGAATCGCTTGTAGGAGGTAATGTTAGGGCCGCGGGGAATTTCTGAAAAGATAGCCCGGTGTCTTAGAACGCAAAGGGCAGAGGTGTAGTTTTAGTCAGTTAATAACTGACAAACCCTCCTGCTCGACCCTAGAGTGGGAGAAGTCACTGGATGATTTCCCATCTCAAAAAAAACAGTTTCACTAAAAGCGAAGAACAGTTACACTAACGAACACGGTTTTTGAAAATAAAGCATCGGCTTGATCGGCTAAACATAAGTCATGGAATCGACTGTTGAAAATTCATTATCCAACCACAGCAGGTACAAAAGGCGGTAAATAACTTGACTCGAGATTGTGTAGTGGGGGAAGCTCCCACCACCCATAATTCCATACATTTTGACATGCTCAAGCTACCCTTCACCTCGAAAATCTCTAGTCAAGTTATTTGCTACCTACAGTAACGCGTGTTTGACAAACATATTCGTTTTTCGGTAAATTTCACTCCAAAATTTTGAGGAAAGGCTACTTTACTTTTAGAAAAAATACGGGGCTCCAACAAAACAGTACACAGGAACGAAGCCGCGGTAAAAAGCTGTTATCAAAAAAACTATATACAAGCTGACGCATAGCATCGGCTAACTTAGACGGACCAATACTTATCCACCAATATAACTTAAACTAAACACTATCTAGTGGTTAGACTTGTTCTTTCTAAGAGCTTAGGACAATAAGTTATACTTATGTAAGTTTTATTTGGAAAACTACGTAGGGAGAAACTTTTTTAGTTTTACCTAACAAAGTTTTTGTATTTATTTTGTACACAGATGTGTGATACGTGTGTACCAGCCCTTAAATCGTTTCTAAAAATATTAAATAATTATCAAAGATTATAACTGAGATTTTTTGGCAGATATTCTCGAGTGAAGATCAGTGGCCGTTCAAATCATTCAAAAATTGATTCCTAATGGATATTATGATGTGAAATTGCTATAGTTTTGTATCACAAGTGAAAATAAGTGGAATCATTGAAATAAGCGCGATATTAGTCAAATGGAGTCGAGTATTTTATTGTGTTATTGACGACCTTAGCGAAACTTCCCGGAGGGTAGTTTTGATTGATTTGCTGATAAATACTTAGGTACTTCAAAAAGCATTGGAATGTGACAAATTCGAATCGGCCCTCCGTGGAAATAAAACGACTAAAATTTAACGGTGTATAAAAGAAGTTTTTTTTATATAATAAATAGAAATAAGTCACTAAAATCACGTCAATATAGTTTGAACCATCATGGCCATCGACCTTGAAGTGGACCTGCACGTAACCATAGCAATTGGGTCAACTTTTTGCCGCGTATTATACAATATTATTAGAGTCTGTTACTACCTGAATTGATCTAATACTTTCGTGGGCGATGACAAACAGATGGTGCTCATGACACAAGCGCTTTACATTACTAAGGCATAGTTTTTGTTCCGTTTTTTTACCGATAGTTTTTCTTCGTCATAACAATCACTCAATTTTTTTATCGAGCCAACTAATTTATACTCGAATCGTGTTTTGATTTTTGCCCTGCGTTTGGTCATACGGTCAATTTTAAGAAAATAATTTTTCATTGTGTCCGATTGTCTAGTAACCATTGACAGAGTCCAAGTCGCTGACGCCACGTTCCACGCACGCCTCACAGAGATGTACCTAGCGAATATGGACTCGGTGGAAAGACGTGTGAAGAGGCTAATAGGTAATCCAGATTTGGATCCAATCTTCAAAGCGTTGAGCTCAGGCGTAGAGTAGCCAGCCTTTCAGTTTTTTATAGAATGCATTTTGGAGAGTGTGCGCGGGAATTGTAAGTATGATTTAATTCCGTCGTCACCATTCTACCATCGGACAACCCGACTTACGGCGAATATGCAACGAGTCAATGACCTTGTAGTGCAGGTAGTTGTCAGTCGTTGCGTAGTAACTACCTACTTCGCTCAGCTGACGTTTACTTACAGAAATTAATTTCTCACATGCGTAAATTAATTCGAGCTAAAAAAAAAGTAATTAATTTTTTAATTTTCTTTTTACAAATCGATATTATTGTATGTAATGTATCGACCCTCCGCGGGATTAAAACTATCCAAAATTAAACGGTGTATATTGAGTTCAGCTTTTTCTAGTGAGAAAGTATTTATGTTCTCAATCACACATTTGTATCACGAATGTCGACTTAGTTTCTGTAATAGATGATTGATGATCTTAAACAGTAATTTGATTCCTCACTGGGCCCTCGTGGTGGATTACTGCTCATTCCCTCTCTTAGAGAGGAGGCCTGAGTCCCAGCAGTGGGAACATTAAAAGGCTGATGATGATCTTATTTATTTCATACGGAAGGAAGATGTGCGATGAATATAAATGTGGATGGATGGAAACTGAACCGTAGAGAAAATGCACGGATTTTGTGAGGAATTCTATCAAAGAATACGGTTTTAGGGGGTCCGTACCTCAAAAGTAAAAAACAGAACTCTTACCCTTAGGTCTCTTTGTTGTCCGTCTATCTGTCAAGACACTTTACCTCGGGAACGCGTAGAGGTATCGAGTTGAAATTCAAACCATATACTGAAGTCAGTGGCGGATTAAGCCAATGCGGGGCCTGTAGCAATTCGATAAGGGGGCCCCGTAGGTAGACCTTTTTTATTAAGATAGATTAAATAAAATATTTCATGTGTAGCTGTATTTAGATTTCATGTAGTGTAGATACATTAACAAATTTTTGTAACGTTCAGGTGGCGCGGAGCCCCGAAGGCGCGGCGCCCCCGAATGTGCGGCGCCCGTAGCATTTGCTACTTTTGCTATATAGCTAATCGGCCACTGACTGAAATCTGCGGTCCCATAGAGCTGTGAAAAAAATCAAACTTATAAGTTAACGAAAAAAAGTTGCTGCCGTTTATGTCGTAGTTCAATTCCCGAATCGAGTCTCAAAGATTTTTGCGAACCGAAAAAAGATAAAACAAAACACTGAATACGCCGGCCGGCGGCCGCTGTATTATACGCCTTTTGATTACCGTAATTAGAGACACAATAGAAAGACAATAGGTGTGCGGACGCCGGCGTCCTCTTGGGGATTCTCAGTTTAAATAAACAGTAAGCAATAATGTCATTTTGACTTTGACAGCTAAAAAACCACAGACCGACCAATGATCGGATTTGCAGATTACGAACTTTTAGCAAAATGACAATGGAATCGTGTTGGAATGACGAATTTATAAAAATAGCGGACTTGGGCCCCAGAGTATGTTTTTAATTTTAACTCGATACCTCCACGTGTCTCCGAGATAAGGGGTCTTGACAGACCGACAAACGGACAACAAAGCGATCAATAAGGGTTCCACTGTTTCCTTTTGAGTTATGGTGGAACCCTAAAAACATTTGAACGTGTACGTCCTTATTCTAATGGTAAGCCAATTAACATTGTTATGAAAATATGGCTTAAACTGTCAAGCACCAAGAGGACACTGGTGTCCGCACACCTATTGTCTTTCTTTTGTGTCTCTAATTACGGTACTCAAAAGGGTCCAAAAAAATAAAATAAAAAAAAACAAAAAAAAGCAAATCTTTTATTTCACTTAGTAAGTGCCCGGTTCCAATTGGTTGCTACCTGTGAAAGGAACTGGCAAGAAACTGCTCACTTATTGTTTAATTATTTATTTTTTTAGTTTTACGATACGTCTAAGTAGATTTTGATATGTTAATAGCTATATGATAACCGTGTAAACTAGTAAATTATGGACCAAATAAATATTCTAATAATAAAAAGTGAATCGAAATAAAAAAAAATATTAAAAAGATATGAGTATGCAAAGTATAGTGTTGTCATATTGACGTTATAAAAAGAAGCTAAAAAAACCATAAATGCATGGTGAATAAATTACCGAAAAATATAGCACTCAATATACGTAAATGCCGTAAAAACATGCAAAGACAATGTCATGAATATAAAATTTATATACAAAAATAAATCGTGTTAGTTACACTATTTATAACTCAAGAACGGCTGAACCGATTTGGCTGAAAAATGGTGGGAAGGTATCATATAATCAGGAGAATTTTTATCACGTTAAATAAATAAAGAAATCTAAAACCTGCTCATTTATTGATATAGGTTAGAGTAGGGTAGAGTAGGGTAGAGCGGGAGCAAACCCGCGGGCAAAAGCTAGTTAAATATAAAACAAAGATGGGACAGTTAGGTATTAAACGGTAATACGATAATACTAAAACATACTACAATATAAAACTCGGTGAACCACAACGAATGTGTACCTATTTCTTTTTCATCACAATTTTCTCACAGACTTACCAAATACTTCATATTGCCACAAAATAAATCAAACCATCATACGTTTTAAAATCGATTGCCAATAATAACAGAATTACAGAAATAATCAGAACCATGACGTCTGGCGGTGTCGCTCCCGAACGCTATTTTCATATGAAATGAATCAAACTATACGAAATACGCATCGATTGTGTGACAGAATTGTGTTTAATGAAGAGATATACGTACAAAGCGTTTTGGGAACACATTTATTATGCGTACAGCTAAGCAGTGGATTTCCCTGCCCTGTGTTTCCTGATAGCTACAACCTAATTACTCATTTTTTATGTCTAGGCAAGCGTGCTTTATCGTCGGCCACATCATCGCTTACCATCAGGTGAGATAGTGGTCAAATGCGAGCCTATCAATACAAAAATAAATAAAAAATATTATATAAACTGTATATATATCTAGAAAATACCAAATCACGCCTATATTTACCAGATTTTTAAGGTTCCGTGCCCAAACGGCAAAAAAAGGGACCCAATTACTAAGATTTCACTGTCCGTCTGTCTGTCATCAGGCTGTATCTCATGAACTGTGATAGCTAGGCAGTTGGAATTTTCATGGATGATGTATTTCTGTTGCCGCTTTAACAACAAATACTAAAACAGAATAAAATAAATATTTGAGCGGCATTTCCATACAATAAACTTTTTTTTTATATAAGCTAGTGCTTAACTGCGATCCCACCTGATGATAAGCAGTGATGATGCAATCATTGATGATGAGGCGCACTAGTTTATTAAGAACCTATTCACTCTAGCAAAACACCTAAATTATAATCGGACGGGAAGACCGCAGCTGGCAAATTGTTCCAGTACTTCGATGTACGCGGCATAAACGACGAAGCAAAACTGTTAGTCCGGACCGTAGAAATTTCAACAACGTAAAGATGGATACTGGCCGTACGCCGGGTTGTCCGAGTAGAAATAAGATGGCGGAATCAAGTCATGTAATTCCCGTACACTCCGAAATGCATTCTGTAGAATACCGAAAAGCTTTTCTACAAACGGCTTCTTTTCGACAGAGGTTTTCGAGAGTACACTCTCTCAATTTATAAATAATAGAATGAAATGAGATAAGATAATATACATAATAAAAAACCGAATTGCTTTAAAAACAAACAACTTTTTACCAAAATGCTGGGCTTTTAGCGTTGACCTTCTCAAAGTATCTGGACTCTAAATCTGATTATTTTTTACAAGTAAGTAACGTTTTTGACTCTTGGCCACGATATACATGAAATATTTTGGGTGATAAAGCTTTTTGCGGGAAAGAACCAAAGAAGATTCTTTAAATTATATTTACCGAATAATACTTGAAACTAAAACCACATTGTATGTATTTATTAAAAACGTTTTCCTTATCCAACATTATATGGTTTAAACAACTAATTTTAACTTACCTATTAATCACATAATACATTCGGTTTTCTTCTTTGAAATATGTGTACGCTGCAAAAGGCAGAATATTATATGCAACAACGCCATCTTCTTCGCTAGCATTCAGTGACCACCGCCCATTTCACCTCGCTCCGGACCATGGCCTGACTGAGAGCCCAGTTCAGAAGATCATGCCACCGATCGACTCCACGAGGACATGGCCAAGCGGGGCACAACTCTACAGTATGCTCAACCTTGTCTTCCGGGCAGTCCGCACAATGGTGACGCCCAGACGTTTCTTCCAACTGATGCAGAAACCGCCCGAACTTACCATATCCGATGAGCGACCTTCGTCGCGCGAGAGGTAAAGATGCCTACCGTAGCGGGAAAGTTTTTTTCGAGATTACCAAGAGAAAATATTATTTACGCTGGGGTAAACAAGGAAATGAGCAAACAATAACTTACTTATTAATCCACTTAAATGCAGCTGTGATGTGGCTTATGGATTGATATAATTAAATAAGTAATCTAGTAAACAAACTGACAAATTCTGAAAAAAATCCCATTCCAATGTAACTATAGCTGCATTTTGAAATTTATCAGATCCCACTGGCTTCACCCGCATGAAGATAGAAAATTACCACACAGGTAAACGGGATAAGAAGTATCCTATGACCTATTTCAGGACAGGACTGATCTACTACTAGCTAGACCGTAAATTTTTTCCGGATGAAAAAGTAGTGATACTCAACTACATAAATGAAGAGTAATAGTGTAGCTTTTTATTACTAAAATAATTATTATAATCGGTTTAGTTAAAATAAAAAAAAAATAAAAAAATTATGGCTCTGTATTATATTTATTTATTACAATGCTTCAGCTTCGATTTTCGCCTCTTTTCTATTAATATGTATATATATTATATTCAACTTTTTTTTTATAAATCACACTGTTTATTGGTGAAAACCGCATGAAGATCCGTTCAGTTGTTTTTGATTTTATCGCGAACAGACAGACGCGGTGGAGGCTTTCTTTTATTATAATTATGTGTTTCTACTAATAAAGATAAACGTAGTTTTAACTCATAAATTATTTAATTATAACTCCAAGCTATTCAAAAGTATCACTCTGAGAAAAAGGCGCGTAATTCTCTGTTCGACT
Source organism: Leucania comma (assembly GCA_958295575.1). Taxonomy (NCBI): domain Eukaryota; kingdom Metazoa; phylum Arthropoda; class Insecta; order Lepidoptera; family Noctuidae; genus Leucania; species Leucania comma. The sequence continues at coordinate 8,211,221 of OY282483.1, forward strand.
GTCAAATATGCTAGTGCGGGGCGATGGGACGCGGTGACGTAGGGATGCGCCCACTAATCGACTTTTAGATAAACACTACTTACGTACTAAGTTTTAAAATATGTTCATGAATAGATAAAGCTTTATAAATGTGCAAAAATTATCATACTTGATTCATTTAAACAAACAGACAAGGATCAATTATGACTACTTTAGTATGCATAATATTTATTAAATCAATTCATTTAAACTGAATTAATAAAACGTATCATGTCCATTTAAAAATTTTGTACTCAGTCCCTTTAATATAGGTCAGTAAGTCAAATAAGGGAAAAGGACCCAAAAGATAGAAATCGGCCGTCTTCAAGAATCCAAAAGATTTGATCAGTATTCAATTTGTTACGAAATTAATTCTTCAAAATTTTCCTTTTAGCCTACAATATTTCAATTTGGCATATCTTAGGACTTTTCTGAACCCTTTTGAGTTCTATTTAAAAAGGTATTTAGAGTAGTGGTGGCCAAGTGGTAACGGCCTCAACTTACGAGTTTATAGGTCGCGGGTTTAAACCCAGCCTGGCGCATTAAGGGTATTACATCGCTCAATGACCTTCAAGAATTTACCTCTACATTAGGAGAGAAGAATTGACCTCTAAACAGGCATTGCAGGGGGTGCTGCGCGCGGGGTGTTATTACTGATTCGAGTTTTTTCTTGATTACTTATAGATATTCAATGAAATTCGAAAAAAAAACAATACAAGTTATTCAATTTATCGTAACATATATTTTGGTATAAATTCAATGTATAAATATAGAGCCGTTTTCGAGAAAATATGGAATTAATGTTCAAAAAAGGCCTATTTACCAGATTTTTTTTTCTAGAGTTAGGGTATTTTTTTGAGAAACGTAATCAATACAATTTATTAGTAATGCCCTTAAGTATCCCCTTCATTTTTTATATGGTAATCGTACATAAGGAAACTTCAAACAATCTAGGTGTTTTTTTGGATTTGGGCGATGTAATCCCTTTAAGCACTTTGTGTAATTTAATTTATCACCATTGCTCTCAAGACGGTAATGGAAAACATCGTGAGGAAACCGATATGTATTAGAACCAAAAATTCAAAGACATGTGACATTCACCAACCTGCACTGGGCCCGCGTAGTGGATTACGGCCCATTCCCTCTCCTAGACAGGAGGCTTGAGTTTCAGCTTAATTTATTTAAGTTAATAAAACATAAAATAGCAAAGTATTTAACATATAGTTTGAGACACCCAAGTGGTACGAGTATTATGGTTTCTCAACAAGCAACCATTTCTAGTTGTAAAATATACTTTCTGAAACAAAGATATTAATGTTATTACAAAGATATTCTAATAATACCAAACACCCTTATATATTTCTAAATACATACATAATATAGATAAATTACACCCAGACATAGAACAAATGATCGTGTTCATCACACAAACATTTGTCCTGGATGGGAATCGAACCCACGACCTGCTGCATAGCTTTCAGGGTCACTAACCACTAGACCAACAGGCCAGTCAATTCCCGTACAGACTCTCTAAAATACATCCTGTAAAAAACTGAAAGGCTGGCTACTCTACGCCTGTGCTCAAGGCTAATGATATGGATAGCTAATGGCACCGTCATGAATAAAAGGTTTGCCATCACTAGTCTAGTGTTTAGCCCTTTAACCGCTTACGTCGGATAAATCCGACCAATATTTTCGTGTCCATTTCGATAGGGTCGTATATTTACGACCAAATACCATCTCATCAGCAGGTCTATAAAGGCTACTTTTGTAGAATCATAATATGAATCATAGTTTTTTTTTATACGGCAATATTTACAAGGAATGTGATTCTGATATGCAGTGAATTGAGTATGATTCGACTTATTTGTGCAACCATTTTACGAACATTAGAAGAATTGCTTATGATCTGCTAGGAATTCGGAATATGATTTGCTCATGTGACCTTCTTAGGCCCACAGTTCTTCTGTCACCTACAAGAAACATTAGGAAAACTGGTGAAACAAGATGGAGTTTTTGGTTGAAGGGTTCAAACCCATTAAATGGGTGATAGATATAGCAAGATAGCAGCACAGTGAGTCGTTACAGTCAGGTGTATATGGCCGACAATCAATTGTGTCGCTTTTGGTGCGAAATTAATCGATAATGGCTCGCACGCAGCTACACATTAAGTAGGGCGCACACGTGCGTTTGCGACTGATTGTCCAATAATTTAAGTTCCACTTTGGTGTAGGTTAAAGTGTTTCAGACGGAAAAAAAAACAGACTTATAACACGGTATTTAGTTTTATGTATTTTTTCCTATATTAAGTAGGTACCTATACATATTATATGTTGTTCACTGTTTAGCAGGCGATATGTGACTCGGAAGACGTTGACATCTACCCTCGATTTCGGCTCATACATTGCGGTAAAAGCTCAACATATTAACGCAGCCGTGATTCACACTATATTTTATTATTTCGAAACCGTATTATTATTATTTTTTGTTCATAATTTATTCCATTTTTCTTTAATTTATTTTCATTTCACTTTTTATTTTTGTTCCTTGTGGTATTTACTTTCAAACCAATTGTGCTTGTGTGCCTTTATGTTTATGCCAAGTATTTTTACTTATTTCTATTCTTTTCTTTTCAATTGCCTTGCCTGTAATTCACTGACGTCTTCTCTATATCTGTAAAATAGTTTTAAGTAATATTGAATGCTTCCAATAATAATGTAGTTTTTTTTAAGTTTAATAAACCTATTTTAGTCCTAAAAGACCCATTTCCTAGTATCTCTACATTTCTCTTAGTATTTAAAAAATCCTGCTCCATAACCACATGTAATTTACGTCGACATACGACATCATAAATTTGTTTGGTTTTTATAATGTTTGTGAAACATCACGTATACTTATAGACACGAATCGAATACGACTAACTGCACAAACGCTTTCGAATTACTTATTCTCGGTTTAAAGATATTTATTCTCATAAAGAACACAAATAGTTCACTTAAATATGAGACTATTACAAATAGATCATGCAGTTATACTAATACATCGTGACTCCGTGAGTCGATTATATAGAAAAATAAAAACAAATGTAGGTACATATAGTGTTTTAAAGAATTTAGATAGGCAAGATGTTTAGTTATACAATTTTAGACATATAAGCTTTTAACATTTTCTTAAAGATTTTTGTACTTTTTACATTAATCATATCATCTGGTAATTTATTATATAACACTGCTCCCTCATATAAAATATTTTTCTTCCCGTAGTTGGTTCTGGGTGGTCTGAGTTCTAGCTTGTTACGGTTTCGGGTGTGGTATCCGTGATTTCTTATTTTGAAAGTAAGTTGAGAGTGTGTTTCCTTTGATATTATTTTCCGTATTAAAATGCATGTTTTGAATGTGTATAGTTGTTCTATGTTGTATATCTTAGTGTCGTTGTATATTTGTTTAGTTGATGTTAGGTAGTGATAGTTGTAAAGAGTTTTAATAAGTTTGTTTTGTATTACTTGAATGTCATTTATATAGGTTATAGCAGCACATCCCCAGATTTCGACCAGATACTCCAGGTGAGGTTTCACGAGTGCATTATATATCATCTGTCTGATTTTATGTGGGATACAACCGGAAAGTCTACGTAATGCACCAGTGAGTGAAGAGATTTTGTCACGCATATTTTTAATGTGGTTACACCATGATAGTCTTGGGTCCAGAGTTAACCCTAAGTACTTTTCATTTGTTGACTTTTGTAGGGGTTCATTGTCTATGGATAGATTAATATAGCAAGGTATTTTTTTATTTTTTGCTGCGAAGACCATATACGACGTTTTTTTTGGGTTTATAGTTAACAGGTTGTACTTGAACCATTCATTTAGTGTTGATAGGTCAGTTTGCGCTTTCCTGACAATCTCTTGAACATCGCTTCCAAAATAAAAGAGACAAGTGTCATCAGCATACAGAGTGATGTCGCCAGTGACCTTAACGTTTTTTATGTTATTTACATAAATGAGGAAGAGCAAAGGTCCTAAAATTGATCCCTGCGGTATTCCACAACTTAACTTAGCTGGCGAACTTTCGCAATTGTTTATTTTGACTATTTGAAACCTATTTGTAAGATAAGATTCCATCACTCTGAAAGCCGATCCCGTTATTCCTACGTTACTGAGTTCCTACGTTATTCTATAATCTCTTTCCAAATATTTATCTACGAGTACAAATTTATTCACCCGCTCTTACTAAATATTGATGATTAACCACCAATACCAGTCTTGATTAAATCAAAACAGCGGAAGATAGTAGGTGACTCGCCTCTAGCGCTGGAACGCTGAAATTGTGGCTATGTAGCACAATTTCACATCGGTTGCGACGATCACACACATTTGGTGGCTAACGCTATTTTGCTCGCACTACAGCACCGGCTCGATCTCTGTCCTTGACTACAGGTAGTGTAAATTTATGAGTTTCGAGTCCAGGTTTTCAGAATGCGATGTTAGCGCTTAACATATCTTCTCAGATACAAATACTTTTTTACCCGACTGCGCCAGAAGGAGGGTTATGTTTTTCGAGAGTATGTATGTATGTATGTATGTTTGTATGTATGTATAATTGTTTGGCACGCTCTGCAGCCTGAACGGCTCGATGGATTTTAGCTTGAGAGGTGTCGTTAGATTCGTATTTACTGTGAGAGTGACACTGGGTATATCAAAATAAAAAAAACAAAATGTCGGATTTTTGGCGCCAAATTCAAATATTTGGCACGCTCTGTGGCCTGAACGGCTAGATGGATTTTAGTTTGCGAGGTGTCGTTAGATTTGTAATTACTGTGAAAGTGATATCGTAAAAAAATAAAACTAAAAAAGTAAAAAATAAAAAATGGTAATTTAAAAAACTAAAAAACCCGACTGCTTTTCTGAGTATTCATGAAAAAGCCCTAAAACAAGAAAGTCGTTGTAGCAGTCGGGACCCATTCTAGAAAGTCAGCCGTCTAGTCAGTAGATCTATGATGTAATGGGTCCCGACTGCTACAACGACTTTCTTGTTTTAGGGCTTTTTCATGAATACTCAGAAAAGCAGTCGGGTTTTTTAGTTTTTTAAATTACCATTTTTTATTTTTTTAACCGTCGTAAACAGTCGCAAATGTGCGCCCCTCCACTACCTACGTAGTGTCGTTGATTAAGGAAGTCATTAAAGGCTCGCACAGACACACAAACAATACTAACAATGGCGACCGCGAATAAATGACGGCCAGTCTGTTTACTTCTCTATAATGTTGGAGAATTTAAGTCTAGAGTAACTGCAGACCTGGACTTGAGGGTTGTGGTTCTCAAAAGAGATTGGGCCTGATGTACCTACTTTTAATATACTAGAAGAGCTGATTGATGGCGAATAAATGACGACCCATCTATTTATCTAATATGCACATAAAAACTTTTGCCAAACCTATCTGCCAAAGTTTGTAGGTGTTATAGTTTCTGAGATTTCGTGATTAATCAGTGAGTGGTATTTCGCTTTTATATATATAGATATAGTATACAGGAAACCTTGAAAGAAACTTTGAGTATCGTCGCCATAGTCGGCTTAACAATAGTAGGTAAATAAACCAGGATATTCAGTCAAGTTATTACAACTAAACAAAGGCACAACAAACAGCTCGTTTCCTTTGTAACTATTAAATGGCAGAGTATTTCAACCTAAGGGGGTAGAAACAATATTGGTTTTGGCCAAAATGTTGAAGAGCTATTAAGAGTAATTACGTAATTTAATAAGTTTGCACCAATTAAAAGGATATCAATTGCCTAATCCTAATGGCTTTTGGTCGTATCGAAATTAGGGCGAAAACAAAATAATTAATTATTTAATACTAGCCTATACCTATGCTGCCGGGGCGAAACTCGGCTGCCACGACAAGTCGCGGCATGGCGGACAGAGTTCCGGCGGGATCTCATGGTGAAATGGCGATAGCGACTGTCGCAACCTCGTGCTGGGCACGCCATGATTGAGGCCGTGAGGCCCCTCTTTGAGGCGTGGCTGGAAAGGCCTCACGGCGTCATCACCTTCCGTTTGGCGCAGGAATAAACCGAACACGGCAAGTTTGGGACGTATCTGTACAAGATTCGCGCGGAGACGACGCCTGGGTGTCGCCACTGTGCGGACCACCCGGAGGACACGGTGGAGCACACAGTCGAGGTGTGCCCCACTTGGGAAGAGCATCGGCGTGTCCTCGTAGGGGCGATCGGCGGCGGCGATCTCTCGCGCCGGGGCTTGGTTCAAGCCATGCTCCGAAGCGAGGAGGAGTGGCAGGCTGTCGCCTCCTTCTGCGAAGCAGTAATGCTAGCAAAGGAGGAGGCCGACCGCATCAGGCAACAGCGCACACGCCGCCGCCGCCGCCGGGATTCCGATCCCGATTTCCAGCCAGCGTAGGCGCAGGCTCGCGGACGACGGGTAATGGGTAGCTCGCTGTCCGTCTGTCTGTTAACAGACCGGTCCGAGCTCAAGTCGTCTACGGCGCGCACTGTTCCCGCGCGCCTCAAGGAGTTGTCAGCAAACTGTAGGGGCCCAGCAGGACCGAAGCCTACTTGGGCCAAAGGTTATGTGAAAATGTCACCCGGGGCCCTGGGACAAAGGCAATGAATGGAACAGGGTAGGTTTTAAGTCAGTAAGAGTCTGACACTATTTCCCACCCCACCCAAAACCGGGACGCGTGCGGGCTGGGCAATCCCGCTAGCCGTCATTAAATAAAAACACCCTTAGTATTGTACTTATAGCTCATTTATCGAGGAAGGTTAAATAACACGCTACGACGCATGGGAGCAGAGCAGCTTTGTCCACGTGACAATAGAATAAATACTATGTCATTCCGTGATAAAGTAGGTTTCTAGGTGGTGAAACAATTTGTCTAGTAAAATAACCAGTTATATTTTTATTTTGAAGTATGTAAATTACGCAATATCCTATTTTTTAGGTGAGAAATCATCCAATGACTTCTCCCGCTCTTGTATAGAGCGGAAGTGCGTGTCAAACTTTCACCCACACCTATGTTACTTTTTTGCCATCGTGTCGGGGTGCCGGGGTTTGGGAGTTCCGGGTTGCGTGTGTGCAAGGACTGTTGCCTCCAGATCCTATGGCGTCAGGCCAGCCGCTTCGCGGGAAACCGTACGGCATCCCCGCACTATCCACGACCCCAACCACTTTTACAGCGACACGGCCCCCATATCGGCGCCCCATAAAGGGCCATCATGGATCGAACGATACTCGCGTAGCAAAATATGTCTGGAATTACTTACCTAGGTACCAAATATCGTTCGAGACAGATTTCTCTAGAACACTCCTGTACCTCTACCATGAGTTTTAAGCAATAGTATTCGTCGCTACTCGATATCGACGCCGTAAATATTTTGTATGGCAAATTTTGCAGCGCCTCTAGCGGTCACTTGCAGAACCAAAATTTGCCATACAAAATTTTTACGGCGTCGATATCGAGTAGCGACGAATACTATTGCTTAAAACTCATGGTAGAGGTACTGAATCCGGATTCAATAGCAGTGAAAGTCATATTTATTGTAATAAAAATATCCTAAGCGTACAACCGGCTATACAAAGAAATTCTGGCCACAAAAAACCCTCTTTTAATAATAAAGGGTCTAAGGACGGGCAGGCAATTTCCTTCTCCGACGGTTAAGAAAAGGGATCACGAAAACACAATCTTATGAATTTTAAAAGCTTTAAGGGTCTCTTAAGCAGTTAACACGTTTTTAAGTGAAAATGAGCGAAAAACAGCTTTTAACATAATTTATGCGTCTCACTTAGCAGTGAACTTCGGCTACTGAAGTGCGACGACGAAAACCAGTGAGCTGTCCAATAAAATTTAACACGTCTATGGAGAATAAAAAATCATCTTTTGTTATACTGCAGCGACATCTATGACGGCACACAGGAACTACAATTGAAAATCCTGTATCGCGATATTTGAGTTTTCAATGCGATTAGAACATATATATATGACATCAACTATTGGACAGTTTCCCAGATCAGAGACCACAGCCATCTAGTCAGAAGATCCTCCCTTTTCGATGGCGGTTTGCAGAACTTTACACCCTATTCAACATACCTTTGTACTGATAAGCATATCCCCGACGTGACTTGTCTTGTTATTACCGTATCTCAACCTCACTCCTCCTCGAGCCAAATTCAATCACGCTGCTTTTATGAACGCAGCAGTAAGGCCGCCGCCGGGATTCCGATCCCAATTTCCGGCCACCGTAGGCGCGGGCTTGTGGACGGCGTAAAATGGGTAGCACGCTGTCCGATCGTCCGGTAACCGACCGGCCGAGCCCAAGTCGTCAACGGTGCGTACTGTTCCCGCGCGCCTCAAGGAGCTGTCAGCAAACCGTAGAGGCCCAGCCTGCTAGCTGCAGGCAAGCAGGGTCGAAGCCTGCTGGGGTCATGGGTCAGTTTCTGAAAGGTAGGCCCCGGCACGATAGGCAACGATGGAACGGGATAGGTTTTTACGTTTTTAGTCAGTAAGAGTCTGACACTATTTCCTGCTCCGCCCAAGGGCGGGATCTTTCATTGGATGATTTTACCTACCAAAAAAAAAAAATGCATGCAGTCAGGAAAATTTCCTTCTAAGTGACGCGGTCTTACATGATCTCTGGTCAAGCTTGACCCGCAAACGTGATCAGATCGTCGCAGTACGTTCACTGCGGGGTATTGTGGATGAGACATGACCAGCCCACTATTCAGCCTAACTTTTTTTTCTCCAATTTGCTATTAGCGTAGGCTAAAGCGCGTAGCGTATATAAATAATATTAGGCTGAATTGTAGAATTCAGCTTAATATTATTTATTTATTTAATATCTTATGCACAAAAAAATCCAGAGGCGGTCTTAATGCCTTAGGCATAATTGCTAGACTTAATTGATAATTATGTAAGAAGACCTCCTCCAAGGAACCCCACCTTGTGATCCCTAGCTTATGCTATCTATATCTGTTTGCATCCAGTCAAAACCAGCCTTTTATAGAGAAAGTATGTATTAAATAAATTACTATAAGACTATAGAACTAAAAGTAGTATTTGGAGGTCCTTTAAATACCTCCCAGTGATGCAGCTGCAGACTAATTTCGCAGTTCGGACACCCAAAACAATAAATTGGATTGTCCGATGGCCATAGATTACCTAACTGTAAGCACGTGAATAGCCTGTCTGGGTCCAAATATGGACGGTCTGTAGACATGCAATGTCATTGATATTGTAATAGCAGCTCTGACTTACAGAATACTAATGTGTGCTATAAGTTAAACACGTGCTGAAGCCAAACCTGTCAAACGCCTTAATACATCGTTTTTTGGTGGGTAAATCATCCAATGATTTCTTTCGCTCTGGGTGGAAAGAAAGAGAATAGAATAAACTTTATTGTACACCAAAATAGTAACAATACTTTTTACACTAACCTAAATCTATGGGTACAATGGCGGTCTTATTTCTGACAGCGATATCTCTACCAGACACCTTTAGGATGGATTGCAAGAACTTAAAATAAAAAAGGGTAGTCTTGTTGTACTGCATCAGGAGTTATTTCTCTTTTTTCGCGTTACCTATTCATCAAACACTGCTTTGGATGAAACAACGAGCTTTTAAACTATGTTTACGTTGACGATTGACGGGTCGGGCAGGGCCGTCTTAAGATTATTAATTCGAACGTAGATTTTTTGTACGCAACTCCTAACAGTACGGAGTTGCACGATCGCCTAGAGATGCAAATCTACCGGCTACAAGAGAAATCCATCTGATGGCGAGTGACGTCTGACGTGACCACGTTCCCAATGACCGCTTCTTCGTGACCAGGGTCGAGGGTCGAGGGGATGGAAATACCATACTAATATTATAAAGGAGACTAGTGCGTGTGTATGTTTGTTACTTCATCACGCTTGGACGGCAGAACGGATTTCGATGAAACTTGACGCATGGGTAGACTGTATCCCAGAATAGCACATAGTATATTTTGGTTGTTCTCTTGGGATAGTTTTCTACCACTACGCGGGTGAAATCGCTGGCAGTAGCTATTAAAATTTATTAAATATAAAATTATACATGTATGTATAACAATATAAATTTCTATACCGAATTACCTATTTTTTCATGCCTATCAAATATTCCAAAAAACTTTGAGCCATTTCGAAGCATTGCGACAACAAACGCGTGACACGAGATGTTAAATATACATCGTTAAATTTTGATCGTTTTAATCCCGTGGAGGGTCGATCCGGTACATGAAACACTATCGATTTGTAAAGATAAAATAAAAAAATAAAGAACTTTTTTTCTAAAACTCGAATTAATATAAGTACGCATGCACGAAATTAATTTCTTTAAGAAATGAGTCAATGACCTTGTAGGTAGTTATCGGTCGTTGCGTACTAACTACTTACAGGTCATTGAACTCGCCCAGTTGACGTTTACTTAAAGAAATTCATTTCGTACATGCGTAAATTAATTCGAGTTTGAAAAAACGTACTTTATTTTTCAATTTTATCTTTATAAATCGATAGTGTTTCATGTACCAAATCGACACTCCACGGGATTAATACGATCAAAATTTTACCGTGTATTATTATTTTATATAAAAAAAATGTTATATTATGTGATATATCAGTCTATCTGTTCCTTTTATAATGTTCCACGCACAACTTACAGAGATGCCAGCTAGGACAACGGATTTTTTTTTATAGAGATACGTAATCCTAGAATGCAAAGGGTAAAAGTCTGACTCCTGAGCTTATGTATTATTTTTTGTATTTTTTTATCTGTGTATCGTATTTTTTTTTTTAATCTAGTTTGAACTACATTTGCTAGCAGTACACCGCGGGACACCCCCTTTTCTAGTTTAATTTCATATAGTCCATCCGTAGTCATGTAGATATCGCTGTCAGCGATAAGACCGCCATTGTACCCATAGATTTAATTTTTTGTGAAATTGTTACTACTTTAGTGTACAATAAAGTTTATCCTATATTATTCTCGCTCCTTTCTACAGCGGGAAAAGACATTTGATGAAATTCCGCCTTAAAAAAAGAAACTAAATAAAGAACAGAAAAATCCCGAAAACAAACCTTGTAAAGACACATACAAGTAGATACCCAAAATCTATCAGGCGTAAATCTTTTCAATAAGAACTGCACCTAACCGTGAGGGACGGCCGACGTGACACGTTGGCAATGAGCGCCTGTCTTTGATCAGGGTTTAAGGATAAAGATATTCAGGAAGGGGTATTTTTATAACGATATAAACTAGTGCTTCACTGCGATTCCGATGGTAAGCAGTGATCCAATCGCTGATGGTGGATCGCACTAGTTTATTAGCCTATTCACTCTTGACAGGAATGTCCGATTATAATTTTGGTATCTTGTTCCAGTCCTTCAATGTACGCGGTATAAACGCCGAGGCGAAACGCTTAGTTCGGACCGTAGACTGTGGCGTAAAGGTAGGCAACAAATTAAGGGTGAAAACTCGCTGTGTTTTTGGTTGTCCGTTTGTAGAAAGGCGATGGCGTAATCAAGTCATGTAGGTACCTAATTCCAGTCCATTACTCTCCAAAATGCATCCTGTAAAATTTTGGTATAAGGTTTAATTCGAACACAAACATACTTCTGGATTTTCATGTCGGTTTTTGTTCGTAACAAATTTTTTCATCCGTATTCTTTTTCTGGATAAATCTACACCGAAAACCAAATTCATATTGTAAAATGCGAACTTGAATTTGAGGTGCCTACACGAAGATAGATTTGTTTTTAGTTATGGGTGTGGAATACCTTAAGTTCTGCTAATGTTTTAAAGATTTACCTACTTTAATGTACATAGTCTATAATATATTAAAGTGTGAATTTTGTATTATTCATTCCAATTTCATCATCTTTTCATATCAAATTATTATGCAATCAATTTTCAATATTACATATATTATCCTAATAAAGATAAACAACAAATTTTTTAAATTATATTTGTGCACCTCCAAGGAATACACCTCCCAGATACTTGAACTACCAATATTAAGACAAATACTGTGTAGGTACCTATAGCCTTTGATGGAGAATTGGAGATCCTAAATAAATAATTCCTTGGAGTTCGTTTCTTTTGGAAACTGGCAGACAATGTCGGACTTTCTCACAGGCGAGGAGATGTGTAAAATGTAAATGGCTGATCTACCTTCATATCTTCCTAAGTATGCACATAAAAACACCATAATACTCAGCTACTAAAAAACGCGTCAATATTTTCAATATCAAACTATTCAAACTAAACTTCTTTTTATTCACAACACATTTGTTCCAAAACTTTAATCCTAAAAGAACTTGAAAAACCTAACTGTTGTCCCAAACTTCAACAAACAATATAAAAATTTGATAACCCCTGTGTTTTATTTCTCACGGCTTGTGAATAAAAACTGTCTTCCTTGGAACAAATCAAAGAACTTAGTTACCGAAAAATCGTGAGACAAGATGACGAGTTTTCTGAAGCACTGGTTTTCTAGAAAAAGTAAATCTGGTGTAGAACAAGTTTCTTCTAAGGTCAGTTTAGTTGAGGAGTTTTTGCGAAAGTTAGATATACCTAGGTAGTGACGGCCTTAAGGGGTCCCAAGCCGCCGTCCGGCTGTCCGATAACCGTCCGGATGGAGCCGGATTCGTTGACGGTACATGCTCCAAGCGCACCTCAAAAAAATGTCAGCAAAACTGTGAAGGGCCAGCGGGGCTGAAGCCTACTGGGGCCATGGGTTGACTTCTGAAAGGAAAACCTACCTTGCTTGCTGCAGTCTTCCCGTTAGTTTATAATTTAGGTGTTTTCAAGGTTAGAGTGAATAGGCTCTTAATAAACTAGTGCGTCTCACCAACAATGATTGCATAACTGCTTGCCATCAGGTGGGATCGCAGTCAAGCACTAGTTTATATCAATTAAAAACCCGTGGTCTCATTACGCCAAAGGCCAACTGATTGAACTTAGGTGTGGCTTTAGTCATTAAAAGTCTCGCTCTAGCGTGGAGTGCAAGGGCGTTTCGGACATCTGCTAACCTAAACCAACCTATGTTCCTTCATTTTCCCTTTGCATTCTACAACCAAGTTTATTCTTTCAAACGTTTCCGCAGATCTGTGTCATGGCTATAACAAAGAATTTTAATAACATGACCAAGATGCAAGCTTAAAATCGAGTGTATATGGTGTTAACAGGTGGAATTGAGCACTTTTACCACTCTTCCAGGTGTACGACGTAGATACTTACGATGCAACATTTGCCGTTCCACGAGCTATCCTCAGGCTGGTCGGGCTGCGCATTACCAGAGATGATTCCACTTATGTCAGGTAGTCGGCTCTTTTTATTGTAGCTAGTTGCTGACAGCGACTTAATCGGGGATAAAAAGCACAAAAATATAATACATATATGCTATTTCCAGGACATGATCTACCCGTATGCCGAATTTCAATCAAATCCCTTCAACCGTTCGAACGTGAAGAATTAACAAACATACAAACACACATACACTCACAAACTTTCGCTTTTATAATATGTATATTATTCCACAACTTTCATACAACACGCTAAGCAGAGTTTGTGATGGAGACAAGTGATAAACTTACGTATATATTTATAAATGCATACATATTATAGATAAATTTCACATAGACACAGAACAAATGATCGTGCTCATCACACAACTATTTGTCTTGGTTTACTCGACCAACAAATTATGTGTTCCACTGCAGGACATTCCTCCACCTTTCTTTAGGTTCTTTTGAAAAATAATGCGTTAGTGTCCTTGAAATACAGGGTGGAAAGGTCTGCTTACTTTCCAAAGAAGGATAAAAACAATTGATAAATTAGATAAAAACTGTTTATTTATTATGTCTATGATTATTTATTATGACTTATTAGTAACAGGGATTTGGTTTTTTATAAATTACATTATCAATATGTGACCCATGGTTATTTAGACACGCTGTAAAGCCGTGATGTGAAATGTTCTGTATTTCCTCTAATAAATAAATAGATAAATGATGCCTGGCCGCAGCGCGGTTGTAGCGCGGCAGTCGCACGTTTTTATTGATATGGAATAACAAAGCAGCGCGATAGCAGCGCTGAAACCGCGCTGCCGTCGCGCGGCAATATGCAGCTAAGTTTAAAGACTCCCTTAAAAGAGTTTTGGTCCAACCTCTTTAAAGAATACAACAAAGCTATAGTACAGACCCTGGTATAATAAATATATTAAATGACATCATTAATCTTCTTTGCTACGGATTTCTATAAAAACTTTCAGGATCCATTTTATCAGTAGAATTGATTTTAAGCTCGTTAGCAGACTTTAACTCAAAAAGAACTTTAAAATCGTGATATTCGTAGTAGGTAGGTCATCTATAATCCATTAACTTTCAATTTACGTATTTTCTCGTTTCGTTAAAACTGATAAGTATGAACCACACGGTATTTCTCCTTAACACATTAAAAATAAAAACCAAGTTAGTTAGCCCATTATGTCCCACAGTATGCGCGATGTCGCCTTACTTTTAATGGGACTCAATAAGTGTGCCTCTTTTAGTCCACAACATACCTGAAAAAAAAAACTGGTGACATGGCCGAAAATCGTCACTCACTGGAAGCCAGGAGTGCTACCACGAGCCCATAACGCAATCCATTTTACGACCTGGACTGAACTGGGATGGAGCTTTATTGGGTGTATAACTCCACCCCTCTTTCTCACTCGAACGACTGAGGTTCTAAGAACGATGTGACACCAAAACAGGAACATTTCAGTTGCCTAACACAACCATACTTGCACACTGAAAAACGACCCTTATTCCAGGTTACTATGGAACATATTCTACTGGTTCGAGTTCGGCAACCTGTTCGTGGTGACATGGCTGGAGTTGATAAATATGGCGCAGACGGCACGGGGAGGTTCGTTCCAAGACGCTGTTGAAATCTTCCGCATGATGCCTTGCGTTGGATACTTGCTGCTGGGTTTGTTTAGCTGATTATTGTAAAATATTTCAACATCTTTCATCACCCGACGTCACCTACTGCTGATCACATTGCTTTCAACTTCTTTGTCACCAATTGCTTTTTAAATTGACCCTCGACCATTTGTAAGGTTCCGTACTCAGAGGGTAAAATGGGACCCTATTCCTAAGACTCCGCTGTCCGTCCGTCTGTCTGTCTATCACCAGACTGTATCTCATGAACCGTGGTAGTCAGACAGTTGAAATTTTCACATATGATATATTTCTGTTGCCGATATAATAATGAATTAATACTTAAAAAACAATAAAATAAATATTTATCTATGGGGGACTCCCATACATTTGCTGTTTTTTATTATGGACGGTATGGACCCCTTCGTGCGCAAGTACGACTCGCACTTGGGCGGTTTTATTTCTACTAAGAGCTTCCATACAAAACTGCAATGCTATACGACGCCACATCGCAGGTACCTACGATGTAATTTCGTGCGGCAAAGTATCGGTTCAGGTGACCATACAATGTCAAGTTCTTGCGATGCGTCTTTCAAGCTCGTAGATTTATACAACGCGACATCGCACCGCAATTTTGTGTTTGGGCCCTAATAGCATGCGAATATCCTCAAAAGATAGATACTAATGGATTACTTATGAGTTCCCATTTCATTGGTAATGAGGCACTTGTCGAATCGAAGCTCCAAAGTCATGAGCTCCGGCGCCGAGTTGCAAGCCTGTCGGTTTTCTATCGATTGCATTTCGAGGTGTGTAAATCGGAATTGCATAACTAAATTCCGCCAATCCTGTTCCATCAACGGATTACCAGACGTACCTACAGCAATGCACCACCGGTACATGGTGGACATCCAACCCCGCACGCACAAAATGTTTTGCGAACACATTCATTGTGCGTACAGCTGAGAGGAATTGTCTCGTGTTTGCTGATAGCTACAACCAAGAGATCTTTAAGTCAAGAGTGAATAGGTTATGGGATGTGGCGTGCTTGCTTAGAGCAGGCAGGCCACATTTTCACTTACAATCAAGTGAGAGAGAGGTCACGCGCAAGCCTATCAATATATTTTTTTCCGTTGCTAGCAATGGCGAAATCCTACAAGATGGTATACCACCGCTCCGTGTATGAGAACCTAGTGAGTGAACTACGAAGCATGTGGCCTCGAGGAGAAGTGTCTGACGAAGAGCATCAGATCCTCAGCACCGCGCTCAAGCACCTCAACTATGTCATACAAGGTATGTACTCGTAACTACCACCACATTGATATTTATAGAACCTGTTGTTTTTGTGTGAACTGTGAAGCATGTAGCTTCGAGGAGATTATAAGTCTAATGAAGACCATCAAAGTCGATCGGTGGTACCACCGAGGTCGTTACCTAATGACCTCTCGCGCCAAGCCCTGGTTCAGGCCATGGTTTGGAGTGAATGGGATGCGGTCGCTTCCTGAAAAGTATTAATGCTAGCAAAGGAGATGGCCGGAACCGTGCAGGAACGGACTTCTTCATGCCCCAGCCGCCGGCACAAGAGACGCGCAGTGCATCGGGAGTCACAGGGTGATCCCCGACCCCCGTAGGCGCGGGCTTGGGAATGACGACGCTGGATTGCTGGCCAGCCTTGCTGGTAGCGGTTTTTGGTCAGCCATTAAAAACCTTTATTTACAAAATAATGTTCAATGATAATATAGGTTTGTTATTTTACTTGCTTAACAATAAACTCCAGTTTTCAACTCCACCAAGCTAATAACAGAGCAGTCATTACATTCGTATTAATTAGTCTTTACCACTAACTCCAATTAACGACAGACTATCTAGGGGAGCACCTGTCTAGAGTACCTGCGTGGAAAAACCTAATAATAATAACTTCTATTCTCATCAGAAGTCTTGGAATACTCGAAGTTATTAAGTACATTAACTGCTATCTTATTAGGTATTATTCGATCCTTTTTAGGAACAACATCGTAAGCGACAATTTCCATTTTTGCTAGAATGGGTTTTCTGTTCCAGAGATAATTAAGGGCCGAAAAACATAACCGCGTTGCGGCGCCGCGCTGCTAAAATCGGCTGTGCCGCCCGCCGCTCTTTTTCGCGTCGCCGCAACGGAACTTTCAGCGTTTATTGTCGTATCCTACAGGGATAACCAATTTCTCGAGATTTGTGTGTGGATAGACGTATCTCTGCCATGGATCGTAATATACTTATGCTTAGGTACTCGTATTTATAATTAAAAAAACATGACTCTATTTTAAGTAAACGACAAAGAAGATATGGGTTTATCCATTTAATAAAGCCATGGTATTCGCGCCGCAATTCAGCGTTGCGGCGGGCGGTACTGCCGATTTAAGCGGCGCGGCGCCGCAGCGCGTTTATGTGTTTCGGCCATATTGGTTAACAGAGAAGTGGATGAGTTTTTCGACGCCATATTTTAGTTTGTTTATAGTTGGTTACAATTAGTTTTGGTAAGGTTTTATTATTATTTTTTGGTTTTATTGTAACTAGTAACTATATAATTAGTCAAATTGGTTTTTATAGGTACATGAACAAGTGCTTATACTTAAATAAATTATGTTAATATATTACAACTATACTATGAGATCAGTACGTAGTAGTTATATTTAAAACAAATTATGTTTATTAGAATGATATTACCAAACTGTGGCATAAACTGTTCTTACTAAAAAGTGTCGATATATTGTAAAAAAACTCAAAAGAGAAATAACTGACCCAGTTATTTCTCTATATGTACAAAAGGTACATCCAATTCCGTGATTTGGTATAGAAAACAATAAAGGCAGGGGAGAAATTTGCGTGGTATGCAGAACGAAGGTTGCCACATTTTTATCATGCCCCATTCTGCCCCATTCGTCTTCCGGGGCAAAATATTTTTATGAAATTTCCATTTTTTTTTTCATTGTTTTGCGTTCCACAACTGTGTTGGCCACGAATTTTCTCCGGTTTTCAGTATAAATAGAATTTAATATATATATATATATATATTTATTTCACTTATGCCTACATGGGCACTTATAAAACGTCAAAAGCTAGTGCAAGGTTCCAAATGGTCGTTTCATATGGAGAAGAACCAGCAAGAATCTCCATGCTTACTCTTTAAAAAAAAAAGGAGATGACTTCCATATTTCTCTAATATAATGCAAGAGTACTTGCCTTCCTATTTACGAACATGCGTACGCATCCTTGGACGCTTTGCAGGTATATAATCAAAGCTTGGACGGTAGGCCACTTAAGCCTAGTCCACGGATACTTAGCGTCATAAACAGGCATTCGTCATTACCAGAGGTCGGAGTAGGTAGATTGATTTAAGGTCGTTGACGTCAAACGTAGAGGATAATATAGATATGCCTCCAAAATACAGGAACTTCATATATATTGCGATATTTGTTCCGGAATTTTGAAATTAGCACGAATTTGTGTTTAAGGTGAAAAACGTATTAATAATATTAATCTACGCTGCCAGTGTTAGCTAATGGTGAAAGAAATCAGTATTTTATTTTATACAAAAATACCTTGGAATAGTAACACCGTATTTTGTCCCTTACTGTTGAATTAGAAATGACACTTGACAGTGTGACGCTTTATTTTATTTTAGTCCATAATTCCAATCCCGGAATTTTTCCGGTACTTCCCGCACATTATGAATAAAATGGCATGTCCATATTATAATATCTTGACGCAAGTATATAAAATCAATCTACCTACTCCGACCTCTGGTCATTACACGCTTGGTGTACGCCTACGTGAAACTTGCATATAAAACTATGAACCTGTGTCGACAAGCAGCAAAGACACGACGGCATGACCTGAGGCGTACACAAACCGTATAATGACGAATGTTCATCTATAGGCTTTACTTTGGCTATTCATCGATTCGACTTTATTTATTTATTTAATAATTTATGTACACACATATACAGCAGAAGATACATTAAACAAAAAAAAATGTACAAAGGTACTGCTTATTTCAAAAAGAAATTTCTACCAGCAGACCTGCGAAAGGAGACATTGGAAGAAATTTAGACAATAGTGTGTTGAAATAAGAGAAGAAGAGATTTTGAAAACTTAAATTAAATTAATAAATACTTATATAACTATACATACCTAATACTCATAACAAAATACATAAAATAATATAAATATAATGTTACCCTTTCTTATATTATATTAACTTTGTTAACCTTTCCCCCATTTCCAGGCTACTACTGGTGCAACAACGCTCTTCTGGTGATCTTCCTCTCGCCGCCTTTCATGGAGATCATCAAGATAGTCATGGGGTATGAGGTGCCTCTCATCCTGCCGTTCTTCTACTGGTTCCCCTTTGATCCCTTCCAGAGAGGCTATTATGAGGTTATATTAGGGGCTCAGACTTGGCATGGTAAGTGAAAGCTAATTTTAATACCATAGTAGAGAGCCTGGGAATTTGTATGATCTGCCGTTGGTAAAGCTAGTGTAGGTATATATGTAAGTATAGACAACATTTTTTACCAATCAATAACACGATTTGCTGCGCATTGCGACAGTGTGCTGAAGATCCGACAGACTCGATTGTCCTTGTATTAGGCCCTGCAGTGACTTACATGTTACCTGCAATCGTGAGTTGTGATTGTAAATGTGTGTGTGAAATATTTATATGTTGTTTGTCTGTTGGTATTACGTTTTGTGTTTTGTTCTGTGTTATGTGTAATAATGAGTCCTAGTTACATGAATAAATAAATGATTTATAAATAATAACAAGATTTAAACATCAACTCTAAAAATCCATTTATCCTAACATTTGGTCGTGGTAGCCAAATCAAAATGAACAGCGAGTATTTTTTTTAGGAACATCCATAAAGCCGGGTACAGACTGCAGTAACATATCATGCAATGTAACACACACTGAAACAATTTGCCATCCATACAATGTATCATGCAATGTAACAGATTTCCCATTAGTTTCGGACCCCTCGCGCGCCAACTGTGCATACTAAGCGAGCGAACAGAACATTTCAACTATATGAGTAAGCAGTTGAGATGCTCCTTTCACGTTACAATACACGGCATAGAAGTTGAACCAAAATGGCGATCGACCTTCAATACGCAGCAACAGATTTTCGGGTCTCAATGGAAGCAGGGGAAATCAGAAATCGAATCGTTTATTAATCGTCAAAATGTCAGTCGGTATAAAAAAGTGAAGCTAAATTGCACGTTTCAAAGCGTAGATCTCTATGGAGAAGACCGTGAAAGAAACTCTATGGACACTCTTTTTAAATCATATTTTCAGTTACATAAATCAAGTTCGATCAGTCAAGGTTGACTGGTAGAAAATGCCTAAGGCATTAAGTCCGCCTCTGTACCTTTATGTGCATGAAGTGTAAAATAAATAAATAAATCTTGGTTAAATATTTCTTGGCGCTTCTATTATGTGAGCACAATGTACTCGTAGATAAGATAAATAAACTAATTAAAAAAAAATACATTGAATTAAGCTAGTGGCAGCTAAGACAGGACCAGTCTCAACTGACGGCGTCCGTTCACGAGCATGACGCGTACCTGAGCCCCGCACAGGTCAGTCATTTTGAACTGAATGACCTTGGTGACCCAATAACATTTGAATGAGCATGATAATGGGGGCTACGCGTAACTACGAGTATATCAACGGGTTCAACGTATTGTATTGTATTGTATTCCGGGCTTGCCACGTACTATGATTGCAGTCTGTACCCGACTTTACAGCGTCTATTTTCACTGATAAATTATTATTATTATTATTATTATGAGCCCGTTGTGTCCCACTGCAGGGCAAAGGCCTCCCTTCCGTTGTTCCACTCTTTTCTGTCCTTAGCCACTTCTGGCCAATCCCTAAGGTAGGAGTCCAATTCGTCACGCCATCTCCTTCTGGGCCTGCCGCGTCGCCGGTTCCTGCTGTTCGGAATCCAATCTGTTACCTACCCAATCTCAATCTGTTATCCAATCTGTTGTTGTTTGTGTGTTCTGTGTGTTGGTAACTGATAAATTACCCTTCACATTTTTCATCATCGTCTGCATTTTTTCGATTAGAAACGGTTTCTAAACGAGAAAGTAATTAATTACTTGGTCGTCATCTTGAAAGACCATCGCGACTAAGCCTCGCTGTTTCTTTTCGTATACGGTTGAGACAACGCCTTTGTTTTGAACGGTGATTAATCTAGTTAGCTTAGTTTGAAGCTTAGGTAACCAGTGAAATTGTTTAAAAGGATTACCACCATAGATATAAAAAAGGAGTTTCTATGGTTATCGCGGCCTTTTTTCGGTAGGATACCATCCAATGACTGAGTGAGGGCTTATATTTTACTAGCTTCTGACAGCGGCTTCGCCCACTCGAATGTAGGTTTCTCCTTACAAACGAATTACGAATAGCCGTTTCACCCCCTTATGGGTGGACTTTCATAAAATCCGTTCTTAGTGGATGTCTACACCCTATAGGGAACCTACCTGCCAAATTTTAAGTTTTTAGGTAGGTGTTATAGTTTCTGAGATTTCGTGATGAATTTTATTAGTGAGTTGATTTCGTTTTTATACATTTAAATGGCATTTCTTAGTGCTATATTGAATTCGGGAACAAAAATATCGATAGATTAGAGTGAAAGCCTCGTTTGCAATTTTAGGTACCTAATTTTATTTTATTAATTGGAAAGAAAAACTTGTAACGTACCCACACACATTTTGATTCGATCATTCTAGTAGCGCCATCTATGATGTTGAATGCATACCTCGTAACTTTTTGCTTGAGGGCTGATTTCATCATTCAATATAAAACTTAGTTCAACTAAACTGAGCTCAGCGTAATCTAGTTTAAAGACCCGTGCCGTAAACATGGGCGACAACAAAAGAATTGAAACTGAGTTTAGCGTAAACTAGGTTCAAGTCATCGCGGTGAAATGCAAAATGAAGCTATAATCTCGATTAGGCGCTCAAACTGCGTTTTGTTTGAACGAATCGCGATTATTTTATTGGTGAATTTGGGTCTTAATCAGTTTGATGAGATAATTATTATAACCGCGCGACGGACGGCGCGTCAAACTCTGAAAAAACAAAAGAAAATAATAAGTGTTGTGGCTGTATTTTGTTTTTCGTTCTCTTAGGGCTGATTTCGTCATTCAATATAAAAACTTAGTTCAACTAAACTGAGCTCAGGGTAATCTAGTTTAAAGACCCGTGTCGTAAACATAGGCGACAACAAAAGAATTTAAACTGAGTTTAGCGTAAACTAGGTTCAATTCATCGCGGTGAAATGCAAAATGAAGCTATAATCGCGATTAGGCGCTCAAACTGCGTTTTGTTTTATATAATCGTGATTAGTTTATTGGTGAATTTGGCCCTTAGAAGTTTGAATTATTCAGAGATGAATATATGGTTTTAATTTCAACTCGATACCTTCATGCGTTCCCTAGATAAAGGGTCTTGACAGACAGACGGACTACAAGGTGATCCTATAACGATTCTGTTTCTTGTCTTTGAGATATGGAACCCTAAAAATGCATTACAAGTATACTTTAAAAATGTGTAATTATTTTTGATGGCTGTCAAAGAAAATTTTCCCGTAATGGGTAATCTCTTTTTTAATGTGTCACAAATTAACAGTAAGCGATGCGATTTATTGCTGAAAATAAATGCAACCAACTGCTCTCGTATAAGGTTTTTAAGGTTTCGTACTCAAAGGGTAAAAAAAACCCTATTGCTAACATTCCGAGTCCGTCTGTTTGTTACCAGGCTGTATCGCATAAACCGTGAGAGCTAGATAGTTAAATATTTCACAGAAGATTGATTTCTGTTGCCTATATAACAACAAATACTAAAAACAGAATAAAATTTAAATGGGGCACCCATACATAACAACAAACGTGATATTTTGGCAAAAAATATCAATGCCAATGCCAGTGCGAGTTGGACTCGCACTTGGCCGGTTTTTTATTTACATATTTATTGTGCTCACGAAATGACGACTGAGGCAACAACTAAAAGGTGGATCATACGGTTGTACTTAATCTAGCGTTCCAACCAAGGTCACCTTGGTTGGAGTGTTAGGTTTTGTTGCGGCTAGATGGATGTTAGCCACGCGCCAAAACGTTCGAATTTCAATTACTGTGGTTGGGAAAACGTGCCTCCAAACAAGGGCGTTGAAGGTCATGGTTTACAACTGCTGTCTACACAGATTGAAACTAGCAAAGTCACCTTGGTTGGGACGTTAGTTTGCACCCATATGGCCAACCCTTAAAGCACCTTCCAGAAAAGGGGCGTCATGTCACAGATATAAAACAATTTAATAGCATCAATAATCATTTTAAATTTCGCGGGAAACTGAATTGTACTATATAGTTAATACACGTCTGTCATCTGTGTGACAGTTTCCGGAAAGTAATAATAGCCTTCGCCCTTTTTCAACGGAAAGTAGGTCAGTTCATTATCCGGTGGAGGTATGTTAGAAACAATAGGTACCGAATAGGCGTGGGCGAAAATTCATCGAACAATTTCTATATTATTTGTGATTGTTATTAAATATAATGTCACTAGAGAGGTATATACACAGCAAAATTTTGATCGTTTTAATTCCGTGGAGGGTCGATCCAGTACATGAAACACTATCGATTTGTAAGTCCAAAATAGATCAAGTTTTGATTACGAATTGTCTATATCACCATCGTTCAAATATATCACAGTATCCATGTTAAGTTGGTCCATTTTCGCGTAAAACATGACTTCTCCTATTAATTTTTCGGCTAAACATCGTTGTAATTTCGGCAGCTCCTTGAGCTGAGAGCTGATAGATTTTCCAAATGCGTCTGCCGAAGATTCCCCTTCTGGAGTAGTTAGATTGACATTGTACGACGGAACTGTGTCGACCAAGACCGTGTCCATTTCCTTTTTGATCAGCTGATTTGTGTTGAATTTTGATGAAATCTTAGGCTTTTTGCGTTCGGGTTCCTGAAATCAGAATAATTACGTTCTACAGTTGAATTGAAACTTATACTCCGGATAATACGCGCACGAACAAACAGTGTTTTTATTGAGGCTAGTTTATAAACCGGTAACTAACTTTATTTATGTATTTAACCCAATCAGAACCAAACATTATTATTGTAGTATATACAACATTAGTTTTAGTAGGTATATGTGAAACCTGAAACACGTGTCGTGTCTACTATTTTTATATAAGGAATCTTTACGAAACATAACTGTATCATGAAAAATCACAAAGTTGTAAGCTGTTATGTTTCCCGGTTGTCCGCACAAACACTTAGTTACCGGGTCATCCAGGCGACTGAGAAGTTATTTTAATCCCGCACTCAGTTGTGCACTGGTTCCTAATACCCGCTATGACCTGCAGTGACCTATGTTGTCCGTGACCTTTTTAAAATTATTTTTGGGAAAAGTATAACATGGTGTAAAAATGATTGGAATCGATTCAATTACTAACTCTGAACAAACTACATTCAGGTTTCGCATAAAAATAATGTTGTTTAGGGTTCCATAACACCTTTATTTTTGGTAGGAAATCGTCAAATAACTTGTCCCAGTCTGGGTGGAATAAGATGTCTCATACTTCTACTGACAAAATCCACCTGTGTTCCTTCAGTTGCCCTTTGCGTTCCAGTGCCACGGTAACTCTATCCAACATTCCTTGCAATGTTAATGTACCATAATACTTATATACTAATTTTATGTTGGTCTACTTATAAAAA
This sequence comes from Leucania comma, assembly GCA_958295575.1. Taxonomy (NCBI): domain Eukaryota; kingdom Metazoa; phylum Arthropoda; class Insecta; order Lepidoptera; family Noctuidae; genus Leucania; species Leucania comma. The sequence goes on from OY282483.1 coordinate 8,235,954, forward strand.
AAGTACCTACGTCACTCTTGTTATCGCTGTCACTACAATGTTCCGATTTCATTATAAGCGGGTCAGAGTCGTTTTCCAAAAAACTAAATAAGTGGTAGTACCATAGCATCGGTACATGTATTGTAGACCGACTGTCATCGGCTATACTTTTCTCCACCTGAAATTATAAAAATAACGCACATCACTAAGCATTACAAACGCACAACAAATTACTAAGCTTATTAGATCAACATGGATTTTTATACGAAAGCACTAAAAAAAACTGGCAACACTTTGCGCACTAGTCATTCATTCATTCAACAACAAGTCATTGACAATTTGTCAATGTCACTTTGACGTTTTCCATTTGACGTTTACATTTTGATAACGAAATAAAGTTCGCCAAGGCATATTAATTTTTGTTTTACTTTTTATTCACCTCGTATTATTTACCAACCTTTTTCTTTTCCCGCCTGTATGCTGCACGCATATTCTCTAGTCTCTTTTTTAGGTCAGCAACACTAGCTTCTTTATCAAATTTGCGATAGCACTCCAATAAACTTTCGTATGCAACTTGTCTTGCTTCTCGATTGCTATAAAGCTCATGGTTCGGGTCCCATAGGCCTGGTAAATCTCGATAGAGTTCTAAAAGTCGAATTATAACATCGCGTTCAGAAATTACTGGCCGATTATCGTCCATTTTGTAAACACGCGCGAATTCGGCGCGTCGTCTCCCAACCGACCCTGACCACGTTTCGGTCCGTACTGAATGTCAGAGCGACCGAATGCGACCAACCTTTTACACAAGCCGATTTGGTTCGGTCCGCCATGATGGTGAGCATTAGAATGAGATAGAGATAATAATTATAACATTTACATCTAAAAAAAATGTTATTTATGTTAGTTCTTTTATATCCTTACAAAATACCTATAACAAAAAAAATGAATCACTGAATGTGTTGCTAAGCGCAAATCTCGAGAACGGCTGGACCGATTTCGCTAATTCTTTTTGTGTTGTGTTTTTTATTGACAGGAGAAGGTTCTTAGGTAGGGTAGAGTAGGGTAAAGTAGGGCGGAGTAGGGTAGAGCGGGAGCGTAGCCGCGGACAAAAGCTAGTCTAGGATATTTTTAACTGTGCTTCAAAAATCTTATTCTTCGATCGAGTACAATTTATTTGCCGCGTACTATACCTACACTCTTCCAGGACTCATAACAATCTGGTTCATGCTGTGTGGAGACCTGCTTTTCTGCATCTTCCTGAGCCACATCACGACTCAGTTCGACCTGCTGGCGGTCAGGGTACGAAGACTGGTGTATGTGCCCGTCGATAAGCAGCTGGTTGATGTTTATCCGTTAGGTAAGTTAGCATACCAAAGTATAAAAAAAATTGCCTTAGATTTAATAAAAAAAAAAATGTGTATAAAAAATTAACATTCAATGTTTTTTTTTTTCTTTTGCAATGGTTTTTGCATTTAGCCAGTTTCAAGTTTAGAAAGTGGTTTTAGCATTCACCTTTACCATGCATGTGTTATTTATAAAACCCGTTCTTATCCCTACCACTTATAGGCACGCAATGTAATGTTTTTCGCACTAGTGCGGTTATAGTACGTGAGTTCGTTTCCGCCACAATTTATTGTATTTATCGTATTAGGCTCGACGCTAAATGACCCCTATGAGTCGCGCGTCGATCCACGTATACTTATTTATTTCTTCGTAAGTATTGAAAAACTTCGTTTGATACACGTGAAAATTTCTCGGCTCCATAACACCCTTGCCTGCGTCTCGGGCTAATTCTGTCAATGTCACAATGACAAACTTTTTCCATTTGTACCAAAATGTAGTATTGTTTGTCTCCATCATCGATATCTGTTGGCACTACCTATCTAGCGATAGTCCTATACACCACTATTTTTAATTATGGCAAATACTTAAAGGGCTTATTAGAAAAGGTCTTGTTACCTATTGTTTAAGTAAAGTCTCAATGCATAATATTCATAAACAGCAAAGTTATGAGCGTTTGTTTAAATCCCAAAATCCCACTCAATTTATGGAAACATTGTACAGGTAGCATTGTTTATGAATGAAAGAATGTCAATTAAAATGGAAAAACACTGCGCTTAGTATTTTCTAGCAGTATTTGTTATGAATTATGATTCAATTATGAATTTACCAATTATGACAAATTTTCGTGGACAATTTTGGGATTTCGTTTTTTGTACTTTTGACTATACAAATATGGTCAGTAACGGGTACTGATTGAGCCCCATTTTTTTGTGCTCTAATTAAAAAATAGGGGTGTATTGTCTTACATCATTTCATGGTGAGGTCATGGGCCTTCTTTTGAGGTGGGTAATCATCAAATAGGTAACTTCTCCCCATCTAGCTGGAACGAGAACACAATGTCAGTGTTTTACTGACAAAAAATATCTGTATCCCATAATTTGCCCTTTACGTTTCAATTTCACGGCTGGTCTTCTTTTCCCATCCTTGAACAGTTTAAGAACGCTAAGTTTTAAACTCGTTAAAAAATAAAAGCCCCGTTTTGACATTTGAGAAAGACCCTAGAATGTAACTTGGAACGAAACTGAAAGAAACAATAAAATAATATAATTAAGGGTACGGAGTAGTAGTAGCTATTTTAGTTGTAGCTACTAGTGTAGCTAGTATAGTAGCTTGTCCGGTGTAGTCACCGGACAAGCTGCTATAGGTTGTCAGAATACGAATTGAATGTCAAAACGGGCCTTTTATTTTTTAACGAGTTTAAAACTTAGTATTCTTAAAGGGTTCAAGGATGGGAAAAGTTACAAGGTACTTCGATTTAAACTTCCTTCAGTAAAAATGCAAACAAAAAACCGCCAAGAGCGAGTCGAACTAAGAAGAGTTGCGTACCATCCGTAGCTAAAAGTGGTAAAACGTCACGTTTGTTGTAGCACTTAAATATTTATTTTCCTCTATTTTTATTTAGTCAAAATCATCTATCGGGCAGTTGCCTAGATCAGAAATAACATCTGTCTGGTCGGAGCATCCTCCTTTATCAACGCAGGTTTCAGAGGACTACACCCTATTCCGAATACTTCCACATTCTCTCCTGTCACCCGTCACGCTATCACTAGCTCCCTTTTCTTTCATATCACTCCTCACTCAATCCATCCATCTTTTCTTTGCCCTCCCTCTCCGTTCATCCAATGTAAACTCATAACCCGATAGATGATAGCAGCTATAGAAATACATCACCTGTGAAAGTTTAACTGTTTAACTATCACGGTTCATGAGATACAGCCTGGTGTGACAGACGGACAGCCAGCGGAGTCTTAGTAATAGGGTCCGGTTTTACCCTTTAGCTGAGGATTCCTAAAAAACAAGTATCTCGAAAACAAAACTTAATTTCGTTAACGACTCTCAAAAGTTCACCTTTCGACAAAAGGAAAGTTAACTCGAAGTAAATGATAAAGGTAACAATTTACAAAAGATTCTAATTAAACCGGTCTTTATTAGAAATGCTTAAGCAGGGGTTCACGTTTGAAGCGAGTATAGTACACTGCAAGTACAGTCAGGGGTCAAAAGTGCAGTTGCGCTCTAACAATGCCAAACTGTCTAAAATTTCTTTGTAGTAGAAGTCCAGTGTTCTACAACTAGTTTATTCAATATTTTAGATTCTATGCTAAACTACGTAAATCGATCATGATCCATTGACCCTCTTTTAAAAAGAAAATTTACATACTTTAGTATCGGTAGAGGGCAACTGCACTTTTGAGCCCTGACTGTAAGTACATACACTGTACTTAAATTAAATGAAAAAAAAAGTGAGTGAGTGAGTGTGATTAAATTGCAAGTTGCCATGTCGACTCATACGGGAACGGTAAAAGGAGTTGTTAAGTAGTACCATCCATATGGGTACACAGCTAAATTTTGATAGTTTTAGCGTAATTTAGACGGTAAGAGTTTCTCGTATGTTTTGTACGAATTTCTCGAACGTTTTGTTCGAAAAAAATCGTACGCAAAAATCGTAAGCAATAATCGCCATGACATCATCGTATCAAAGTGTTTACACACAGGTAAGAAATAAATTCTCGCCTACGATTATGTCATACGAACTCATACGAGACTCGTAAGCATATAAAAATAAAATAAAAACAGTTCGTAAGCAATAATCGCTAGGCGATAATGTCCTGCGTCTGTTTAGGTTTAGACGGTAACATTATAGTGAGAAGATTCTTGCTTATGAGAATCTCGACTTGTCTATACACGATCTCGTATGACATTCTTTGTTGCTTATACGAGTATCGTACACTCTGGCAAGAATCGTATGTTCGAAACGAGAAACTCGTACCGTCTAGGTTCATACTGTATGTTTATACGAAAAAACTTTTTTTTATGTTCTTACGCTTATCGTACGTTCGAGATGAGAACTCGCACCGTCAAGGCATCGGGATCGGAATCCCGGCGGCAGCAGTTAAGTTACCCTTAGTGTTTTTTTTAAGGTAAGTCTTTAAAAACTCGAACAAGCCCGCAGACCTCAGGCAGAATTCCGCTTAACAAATTCTGCGCGAAATGTAACTCAGAAAATGACCATGGCAATATAAAACAAAACATGTAAATCAAGGTAAACAAAAGCACACTGTATAGTACGCAGAAAATAAGTTGAACCCGTTGATATGGTGTACCGAACGATATCCCGCGAAGCGGCGTCCCTCCTTGCTGGCCTACCGCCTGGATCTGGAGCCAACAGTCCTTGCACAGATACACGATAAGCGCATGGAGATGCAACATCGGGGCGAAATTCCGCTGCCGCGACAAGTCGAGGCATGGCGGACAGAGCTCCGGGATCTCATGGTAAAATGGCTTCAGAAACTATCGCAACCACATTCTGGGCGCGCCACTTTTGAGGCTATAAGGCCCATCCTTGAGGCGTGACTGGAAAGATCTCACGGCGTTCTCAACTACCGCATGACGCAGGTCCTTACCGAACACGACAAGTTGGGTAAGTTTCTGTTCCGGATTCGTGCGGAGGAGTCGCCCGGGTGTCGCCACTGTGCGGAACACCCGGAGGACACGGTGGAGTACACTGTAGAGGTGTGCCCCGTTGGGGCGATCGGCGGCAGCGATCTCTCTCACCGGGCCTTGGTTCAGGCCATGGTCCAGATTGAGGAGGGATGGCAGGCGGTCGCCTCCTTTTGCGAAGCAGTAATGCTAGCAAAGGAGGGCCTCCTCCTTCGCTAGCATTACTGCTTCCCAGCATTCGACCGCATCAGGCAAAGGCAACGGGGCACTCGCCCCAACCGCCGCCGGGATTCCGATCCCGATTTCCGGCCACCGTAGGCGTGGGCTTGCGGGCAATGGGTAGCACGCTGTCCGATCGTCCGGTAACAGACCGGACCGAGCCACTTGGGCTCGGTCCGGTCTCGGACTCGTCGACGGCGCGTACTGTTCCCGCGCGCCTCAAAGAGCTGTCAGCAAACCTAGCTAGCAGGCAGGGTCGAAGCCTGCTGGGGTCAAGGGCCATTTTCTGAGACGAAGGCTCAGCCCCAGTATGATAGGCAACGAAGGAACGGAGTAGGTTTTTAGCCAGTAAGAGTCTGATACTATTTCCCGCTCCGCCCAAGGGCGGGGGATCTATCATTGGATGATTTTACCTACCATAAAAAAAACCCGTTGATATGGTTACGCGCAGCACCTCGATAGAGATCCGAAAATCAGTTACTGCGCATTCAAGGTCGACAATGATGATTCAACTTGTGTTCCGAGGATTATAAACGGTTTGAACGAACAAACCAGTAAGTAATCTGATTTACGGCCAGTTTCTCGTCTGGACAGAACTTCCAATCAATCAAACGCCGACTTTTTCCATTTCCATTAGAAGTAGCTTCTATCTGGTATCCGCCAGTTTGCTTGTTAGCATCTACGTTTTTCGGCGTAGGTAACACGCCAGGTCGATCATAGTTTCACCTTTTCTTTTTAAGGGTATTACATCGCTCAATGACCTTCAAGAATTTACCTCTACACTAGTAGAGAAGAATTGACCTCTAAACAGGCATTGCAGGGGGTGCTGCGCGCGGGGTGTTAGTACTGATTCGAGTTTTTTCTTGATTACTTATCGATATTCAATGAAATTCGAAAAAAAATCAATACAAGTTATTCAATTTATCGTAACATATATTTTGGTAAAAATTCAATGTATAAATATAGAGCCGTTTTCGAGAAAATATGGAATTAATGTTCAAAAAATTTACCAGATTTTTTTTCTAGAGCTAGGGTATTTTTTTGAGAAACGTAATCAATACAATTTATTAGTAATGTCCTTAAGTATCCCCTTCATTTTTTATATGGTAATCGTACATAAGGAAACTTCAATCAACCTAGGTGTTTTTTTTTATTTGGGCGATGTAATCCCCTTAAGGTCTAGATACATTCGTTTCGTTTTTGTTTTACGCGACATACTTGGGCCATTCTACTTACGCTTTGGACCGTAGATATACTCCTACTGTTCTAGCAGGACTTACATATTTATAAACAAGTAAAACTAAATATTTGAGTAAAAGTAACTACTTAAGTAATAATTTATATTCTATAGTTAAGAAAAAATTAAATTTTGAATAAAGATTTCAAACGTCATGTAATGACTTAATTAGATTTTACTTAGTGTCAAGTATTTACTTTTTTATAAATACGGGTGTCAGACATGACGATCTGAGATCGATTATTTGTAGAATCGATTATATAAATATCCAAACTATAACTAAAAACCTATCTATTATTTATCATTTATTACACACTAATTTATACATAATATATTATATTGACCTTACACATACCATACTGAGTGACATCCGTAGACTCATAGTAAGGTTCAGTTGAAAACCAGCGTCAGGCAACCACGTAGTGGCCTGGCATTATGCTGAACTGGACCTATTTGGCGCAACCATCATACACACGATGATGTATTCAAGTTAAGTTTGTATATTGTAATTTCATTGTGTGTACTTTTTGTGTTAAAAAAGTTCAAAGCACCGGTTTTAATCAAGCTAATCACTATCACTACATAGTATAAAACAAAATCGCTTCCCGCTGTCTGTCCCCATGTATGCTTAGATCTTTAAAACCACACAGCGGACTTTGATCTGGTTTATTTTTAATAGATAGAGCACAGACTTATAGATTGAGTGATTCAAGAGGAAATTTTATACGTATAATACATACATAATATATTTGCACCCGTGCGAAGCTGGGGCGGGTCGCTAGTTTACCTATATGGGAATATTCGCTTTAGAGACAATTATTTCTCAAAAACCAAGAACATTACGGTTTAAGTACTTACATATTGAATGTATAGAAATTTCATAGTAAATGTGTAAACTGTCTCTGTGATTATATGCAGGTATACAAAACAACAGAATTATTAGGCATTCGGTGTTAGTATTTCGTTTTAAAGTTTTCTTCTAGAGCTTTATTATATGTTAACGTTGTCTATCCGATTACTCACCAGTACCTCTGCCATGAGTTTTAAGCAATAGTATTCGTCGCTACTCGATATCGACGTCGTAAATATTTCGTATGGCAAATTTTGCAGCGCCTCTAGCGGTCACTTGCAGAACCAAAATTTGCCATACAAAATATTTACGGCGTCGATATCGAGTAGCGACGAATACTATTGCTTAAAACTCATGGTAGAGGTACTGTAATAAAATACATGTGCATTGTAGGATACCGAGTCCAAAACCGGAATTTTGGATCCATCGAAACGTAGAATGACCCACCTACCTATCCTAGATCAATCTTGAGTCCCTGAATCTTGATTTATAGGTAAGTACGTTTGTGTGGAGTGCGGTTCCTCGTTACTAACAATGATACGTGGGTGGCATAAAAAGAGGTCTAGACGAGCTCTTTGAAAAGTCGAGCAATCCAGACTTAAATAAATAAAAGCTAGTAGCATAAAGTCTAGGTTTTTGGGTCAATACTGGTACCTAAGCTTCGACAGGTTACTCATTTTCTAGTAAACTACTTATTCGCAAAATAAGTTAGTCAGTAGGTACTGGTCTATGGAAATCGATGGCAATATCTGTAATGGTGTAAATAAAAATATAAATATAATCCTCCCGGCTGAATTTCCATCATGTGGTGGCCAATATCAACAGAGAATAACCAAGCACGCAAGAGATACTATCGTGCTCAAGTGCGTGCGCAAACACAAGTGCACTCTCTGTTCCTTTACTCCCATAGCCCGATGGGACGGCAATACGACACAACTGGAGAAAGATCAGTGCTGTCCAAGCCACGAGCATAACACATCAACTTGAAAACTCTGAGTTCCTACAGTTTAATTTCTGTTAGAAAACTCCAACAGCACATTTTTCTGACCCGCAAATTGAACTAGGTCCAACAGCCAAACTTGTGGCCTTGAAAGAAAGAAAAACAGTTTATTTAGGAATAACGCAACTAAAAACTAGACAATACCCATAATCATTTTGAAGGAAAGATATGCCTCATATCCGTGCAAAACGGCCGAACGCTTGCAGCTTTGCGATGAGCACACAGCGCTGATTTCAAATTTACACAATCGTTTATTAGTAACTAGATATATATATTCGTTCCACCATCCCGTTTGCTAACAAGGTACTATCACGGTCATTTATGTCTGATCACTTAGAAAAAAATTCGCTTGAATCCTGCGGGCACGGCGCCAAACCAAACCCTTTGTAGTTTTCGCTTCGAGTGCAAGCAAAAATGAACTTAGCTGTGGCAGACGGTGTATTTGATGGTGCTTAAGTATTTCCTGCGATCTCCTTCAATATCACGGCATATCTAACTGAATATTCGTTATTTTAAGGTGAATACTGTCAAAGCTATGCACAGAAAAATAAAAACCTAATTGACGCTTTCGATGACAAGGATTGGGAAGAGAAACACCAAAAAGATCTCTACGAGATTATCGTGAGACACAGGGCTCTAGTCAGGTAAGTGCATCCCAGATTAGTTGATCTAAGTTATAGAATAAAAATAAAATAAAATAATTTTAAAAAATATATCTATGAATACGAGTCTGAGGATGAGAGAATAGCCAGAGAAAATACTCGTAGAAAGGACTTTAAAAATAAAATTGCACCTAATCTTAACATTGCCAGCATAGTCCTCATTACCAAGCTGTACAAATATTTAATAGGTAAACTGCCAGCGGATTTAAAAGATTTGTTATACACTAGCTTTTTTTAGGCAAAGCTCAAAGAATCTCTGTTAGAGAGAAACTTGTATTAAATAGACGAATTATGATTGTATTATTTCCAATTTTATTTTTTGTAAATGCAATTCCATCCAATTTTCTGTATTATATTTTGTATTATGTGTCAATATATCAAAGTACCCTAAAGTCCTGGTCCTTTGGATGGCGTACGAGGAGCCGAAACCAACTCACAGAGGCCCTTTAGATACTTTTAATGGAACGTGAGGCAACGTAGTGCTTATATTCTCTTTGCGTGAGGCCAACCGACGATTGTCCCTGTACACGCAATGCTAGTGCATCCAAGGACAATCTCGGTTGGTGAAAACCACAGATAAAAGAATATTTCTGTGGTGAAAAGTATTGTGACATATGGAAAATAAAGACAATAGGGCTATGGTTTTTGAACTGGTTACTAGGAACTATGTGAAAACTGTGGCCCCTGCCTAAACAATGTATTATTATTATTATCAAATTCATATTTTAAGTTATACTATTTTTTTTTATTTAACTTTTTAATAATTGTTACATTGCATTTTAATTTTTATGCTAATATCAAATCCAATGTAAATTGTTCCTGTTAAATAATTTAAAAAAACGAGACAACGAGGAACGAGGATAGACTCGAGTTTTTTTTTTAATTCAGTCGTACTGGCGAGCCTCAGTTACGAGTATGGCCGCGACCTGCAGCTAGAAAGGGGGAGGTTATCCATTCGGCTGTATGATTTTTTTTTATGTTTAATGTTTGTTACTTCAGAACTTTGTAAATTAGCAAAATTGTTTTGCAAAATAAAACCAGAAACATCGACGTTTGAAATTAAAGTTATTTTGAACGATTTAGTGTTTTTTTTTTATTTGTACTGAAGCCGGTTGTTTTTTTTTAGTACCTATTTTATTTTTAGAATCATTTAAGGCGAATACGTATTGTAATTTTTTTTTGAGTATACGCAATAGTTCGGAACGCCTATTTCAGAGTAGCCAACATATTTTGACCGTTCCTTAGCTCTTGGTCTGCAGCCGTTTTAACTGATGCCTCAGTAAGGATTAAATCCAGGTCTTATTTCCAGGCTCTCCGGTGATGTTGAGGACATGTTCAGCTTTGCTTTACTCGTCAACTTCTTCAACAGTTCCATTATCATCTGCTTCTGCGGCTTCTGTTGTGTTGTAAGTACTTATTAGTTCAGCCCGTACGTCAGTGGGTAAGAACCAGTATAAATTGACCTGCTACAATAAGCGGTATATAAGTTGAACCAAAATGGCGATTGACCTTGAATGCGTAGTAACAGATTTTTGGGTCTCAATCGAAGGCTGCGCGTAACCATAGCAGCGACGGCCATTTTGGATCAGTTTATTTGCCGCATACTATACGTTCCTTTTTGAGTGCGAAATTATCAAGAAATTTCTCCCGCACTGAACGTAGTGAAAGGGTATGTCAGACTTTCACATAATTAAATTCACATGTGTTCCTTCAGTTGCCCTTTGTATGTCAGAGTCGCTCTGACTCTTTTGAAAAATCTGACAGCCCTAGTGGACATTTATTCTCTTGAAGGTCTTCAAGAGAATATGTCCACCAGGGCTGTTGTGGGAGAATGTTTTCGAAATTCGATTTCGAAAACATTCTTCCATCTTCTTTTCACCATTCTTCAATCCCAAATGCTTGGATTGAAATTATAAAACACCATTGTTTTTATACGGTACCCCTGTGGGACTAGCTACGCTACTGACAAAACCTTCAAAGTGTAGGTACGAAGGAAATTATTTCCGATTTCCCCAACATTGCGTTGTTTGCGATATAATTTATACGTACCTACTTATCTAGCTACGATTATTTTATTCCCGCAGTTGGCCTTCAGGAAAATGTGAGGAAATCCAGCCAATACAATTAGATATAGGTGATTATAGTTTATTTGTTTGTTATTTGTACAGAATATGTATTAATTTAGGAGATTATTCCAATATCGGTCGTATTATAAACATAAGCATATATCTTGACGTAAACAACGTCGTACATATTAGTTGGTATACTTTCTTTTCATAGCCAGTGGTCCTAGAACGAAAAGAGCAACCGAAGAACAAAGGTGTGGTTTTAGTCAGTAATAGTCTGATAGTCTCGCTCCACCCTAGAGTCGGAGAAGTTATTGAATGATTTCCTTCTTCTACCTTCAAAAAAAGCCAGCTAAGTATTATTGATGAGTTGTGCATTTCCGTTCGTCCTACTAAACTTGGTGTCCCTCCATAATAAGACGAATAAGCATTTAGGTACAAAAAAAAAAAATTAAAAAAAATAGGTTTTTCCCGATCGTCCCACTCAGGATTTCAGAGATGTTCAAAGATCACTAAACCACAATACCGAGTTACTTAATGGGGCCATTGGAAATAAAAATAAAATAATTCCCGTTTGTCCCAGCGACAATATCAATGGGACCGTCAGAAATATAATAACTTTTTCCCGTTCGTCCCAAAAGGAGGCCGAAGTCAATGGGATGAATAGGAATACACGGGTTAGTTAGGATTCTATAGCAGTTATTATCATCATTATTCTCTTGCCCTCATCGTAATTAATTTGGAGTCGGCGTGAACATGATTGTCTTGATCTTGATATGATACGCATTGGCGCATCTAGGGTTATTTTTCAGGGAAGGCCTGGCCCTGACAAGCCATTTTAGTGTGAAGTTTATCTGTTATCAATATTTTGACGTCCATCACAGAATTTCGAATCGGTAGTCCAATATCTAGGGGTGGGCCTGTAGGGACCCAACAGGGCCGAAGCCTACTCTGGGGCCTTGGGATAGTGTGAAAATGTATACCAGGGCCCTGGAACTATGGCAAAGAAGGAACAGGGTAGGTCTTTAGTCAGTAAGAGTCTGACACAATCTCCCGCTCCGCCCAATGGCGGGGGATGTCATTGGATGATTTTACCTACCATAAAAAAGGTGGGCGTTAAACTATACTCAATATTGGGGTATGCACCGCCCAACTAGAGTTGTCAACTGCGAATCATAACTTCATCATAGGAAAACAATAATAAAAATAAAAATAAAGTATTGTTCAAAATTTTATTTATTTATTAGTTTCTTCTCTTGAAGGCGATTTTTTATAATATACCTGCTAGCACACAGTGGTACTTACACACTAATAGTTTTTCAGCCTATCCTTCTATCAATAGAAGCATCGATTTATAATAGTTCAGTAATTAATCATATTAGTGTTCCCAGTAAAGTGAAAATAGAGTCAGAATAGAGTCAAAAAAGTGAAAATAGAGTCATTTCATATACTTACTTAATTATGGCGCGCGCTTGCGGACGGCGTGCAATGGGTAGCTCACCGTCCGACTGTCGCCGCCGTCGACGGCGCGTATTGTTCCACGCACGTCTAAAAGAGTTGTCAGCCAACCATAGGGGTCCAGCTGAGTCAAAGCCTACTGGCGCCAAGGATCGGTTTCTGAAAGGAAGTTTCGGCCCCGGTATGAAAGCCAAAGAGGGAACAGGAGTGTGTTTTTAGTCAGTAAAACTCGAATCTGACACTATCTCCCGCCCCACCCTAGGGCGCGGAGATGTCATTGGATGCTTTCTCGCTGACAAAAAAAATATATACCTATATACTTTCGCGGGCTAACCTGGATCGAATTTGAACTGTTTCAGATCGTGGAGAAATGGAATGAGATGGTTTACAAGTCGTTCCTGACGACTGCACTGTCACAGACTTGGCTACTGTGCTGGTATGGGCAGCGGTTGCTAGAGTCGGTAAGATCTAAACAATTTATATGTGTTTGTTTGTGATATTATCGAATAACTTCACAAGCTTTAACATGGAACGAGAGGGCGTATCGAACATTACTGACTATATGTTTCTTTGTTCCAAGGCTATGGTTTAAAAAAAAAGTTTCTGTGAAGATATACCTTACATAAAAAATAAGCCACTAGGCTAGCTGTAGTTATCTAAAATTATCTATTAACTAGATACCTAAATAAACCACCGTAGGCGCGGGCTTGCGGACGGCGTGCAATGGGTAGCACGCTGTCCGATCGTCCGGTAACCGACCGGACCAAGCCCAAGTCGTCGATGGCGCGTACTGTTCCTGCGTGCCTCAAGGAGCTGTCGGCGAACCGTAGAGGCCCAGCCTGCTAGCTGCAGACAAAAAAGCCTGCTGAGTCCAGGGCCGTTTTCTGAGAAGAAGGCTCAGCTCCGCATGATAGGCAACGAAGGAACAGGGTAGGTTTTTAGTCAGTAAGAGTCTGACACTATTTCCCGCTCCGCCCAAGGGCGGGATTTCTCATTGGATGATTTTACCTACCATAAAAAAAACCTAAATAAAATTGTTAATTTTTCTCATTTTTTGAAGTATCACCATATCAGTGCAAAACTGCAAACATTATTAATAAATCTTAGCGTATTTTTTTTAATAAATCTTGCGAGTTTATAATATTTCGATATAGCATAGCATAGCATCAGCCTTATAATGTCCCCACTCTTGGGACTCAGGCCTCCTCTCTAGGAGAGGAAATGGGCCGTAATCCACCACGCAGGCCCAGAGCGGCTTGGTGGATGCCACATGTCTTTAAATTTTTGATTCTAAGACATACCGGTTTTCTCACGACGTTTTCCTTCGCCGTTTTGAGAGCAGTGGTGATGAAATAAATTACCTACATAAAGTAATGCGCTTGGCTGGGTTTGACCCCGCGACTTAATTCGTAAATTCGTAAGTCGGGGCCGTTACCACTCGGCCACCACTGCTCTCCATATTTCGATATACTGGAAACAATTTGTTTCCATTCCATGATCCATGATTCGGAGCGAGAGGGAATGGGAAGCGGTCGCTTCCTTCTCCGTCGCTGGCATTACTGCCATTACTGGCAAACAGCCAAGTTCAGTACATGTTGACCAGTTAGGCGAACACAAATATACCAGCAGATTTTTTTTCGCGATTTCAGGTTTGGTTCCATGGTAAAAGTTGCTTGTTATCATGACTACAATCACGTGTTTAAGTATCGTTCACTGATTACCAGTCACCCTATATAATCCTAACAATTTCTATGTTGCAGAGCGAAGGATTCTCAGATGCTCTCTACGAAAGCGGTTGGTACAGAGCCTCCAAGAAGATTAAAAGCTCCGTGCTGATTATGTTGCACAGGTAAGCAATGATTGCGCTAGTTTCATAGTCATAGGACCAATAGGACTATGACTATGACGAGTGCACCGTTAGGTATTCGGTGCGGTAAAGACCAAGCCCAAGTCTTCGAGGGCGTGTAGGGTTTCACGCATGCTTCAAAGAGATGTCAGCAAAACCGTAGGTGCTCAGCAAGGTCGATGCCTGCTAGGGCAGCAGGGATTTTCCAAATAAGAAACCTGCGGTCCAAGAACGTAACGGAACTAACAGGTGGGTTTTAGTCAATAAATGACTGACACGCCTTTTTGCTCCACCCTAGAGCGGGATGGGCACGCCACGATTGAGGTGGTAAGGCCCCCTCTTTGAGGCGTGGCTGGGAAGATCTCACGGTACTAACCGAACATGGCAACTTCAGGACGTACCTGTACAAGATCCGTGCGGAGGTGACGCCAAGGTGTCGCCACTGTGCGGACCGCCCGGAAGGCGCGGTGGAGCACACTGTAAAGGTGTGCCCCGCTTGAGAAGAGCATCGCGGTGTCATCGTGGAGGCGATCAGCGGCAGCGATCTCACGCGCCGGGCCTTGATACAGGCCATGGTCCGGAGCGAGGAGGAGTGGCAGGCGGTCGCCTTCTTCTGCGTAGCAGTAATGCTAGCAAAGGAGGAGGCCGACCGCATCAGGCAACGGCGCTCACGCTACAGCCACCGCCATTCCGATCCCAATTTCCGGCCACCGTAGGTGCGGGCTTGCGGACGGTGGGCGAAAATCTTTTATGAAAAAAAAACCCTCGTTCTCGGCTCGGCTTGCGCGAGGCCCCTTTGGGTGCGTGGCCGTGGGCGGGGGCTCACGTCGCCCATGTCTAGCTACGCTACTGGCTTTAACTACCTTTCTCGGAATAAATAATAGTACAAGTCTACTTTCTAGGAATGTGAGAAGATTCTCATTTATAGGGTTACAGTACAACATTTTTTTTTTTATTTATTTGAAAAATTATCCATGACTTATCCCGCTCTAAGATGGAGTGGGAGGACGTGGACTTTTGACGAAACAGAGAATTACTATTGTATTATTAACCCACGCGACCACTGCAATGATCGTATGGGCAATCCTTAATTGGCTATACTGATTGAACTACTTATTGTATGCGGCACATAGTTTGAACTAAAATGACGATCTTTGCTATAGTTACACGCAGCTTCCCGTGGTCCCACACATTGAAAATCTGTTACTGCGCATAGTATGCATTGAAGGTCATAATTCAACTTACGTGCCGCGAATAATACCCGCTTGTTACTTCTGTTTTCGCGGAACTGTATAATTAGATACCGTTTAACCTTTTCAGAGCTCAAAAGGACGTGCATGTGACTACGTATGGGTTTTCTATAATTTCATTGGCGAGTTATACTACGGTAAGTAGGTACTCGTATTACCAAATTGGCAACATGACGTGTCCAGTCTTTCTATGGTTTGAATGAATTTCTATTTATTTTCAGATAATCAAAACGTCTTGGTCGTACTTCACCTTGCTGCTAAATATTTATAAAAAATGAAAGGACTTCAGCTTTTTTTTCTTTATTGGATTAAAGAGGGTTTAATCCATACAGATTATGCCACCCATGTTATTTGGGGTCGGCGCAACACGTTTTCTTCTTCCATTCTGCCCTGTCACCTGTCATGCTATTACTAACTTCCTTTTCTTTCGTATCACTCTTCACACAATCCATCCATCTTTTCTTTGACCTCCCTATCCCTCTCCATCCATCCACATGTACACTGTTAAAATTTTGATCGTTTTAATCCCGTGGAGGATCGATCCAGTACATAAAAAAGTATCGATTTGTAAAGATAAAATAAAAAATTGAAGTACTTTTTTTTCTGAAACACGAATTAATGTATACATGTAAGAAATTTATTTATTTAAGTAAACGAATCAAGGTGCAGGTAATTGTCGGTCGTTGCGTACTAACTACCTACAAAGTACTTTATTTCTTAATTTTATCTTTACAATTTGATAGTGTTTCATGTACCGAATCGACCCTCCACGAGATTAAGACGATCAAAATTTAATGGTGTAGGTATACTCATAAACCTTTTACTGACATGTGTTTCATCCGTCCTCTTTACATGACCATACCAAGACAAACGATTCCCCTTCAACTTTTTTGTCACTGGCGCAACTTTCAAACTTCCTAATTCCTATAATATAGGTAGGTACTTATTCCTGACTTTATCCATTCTCGTCACACCACACATCCATCTCAACATTCTCATCTCCGCGACATCTTTTTTCATCCGTCTTTTTACCTATCTACTATGAAAAATTATGCTACCCTCATCGTTACAAATCACCTCAGGAACTTAGCATGTAAATCATGCTAAGTTCCTTAACTATTGACTGCACAGTTGCTTTGCTTCATACTTATAATTATGTATGTTTACCAGTTGTCTAGTACGTAGTCATAACACAAGCTCTGCTTAGCTTGGGACTAGATAGTTGTAGAATTATGCAGTAGCCATAGACCATGGGATAGTGTTGTAGTATTAAAAATAGAAAAGAACTTTGTGTTTTATTTGAAAAACAGTATAATTGAAGGTTCTAGAGTGGCAACCGCGCACTGGAAGACGCAGCGTCGAAAGGCCTCCCACAAGGTGGACCGATGACCGGTGTGAGTCGCAGAAATGCGAGGCGCATAGGACGGTTCCTTGTGGCGACACTTGGGGAAGCCTATGTCCAACAGTGGACATCCTTCAGCTGAAATGATGATAATGATGTTGATTGAACAGCCTAAGCACTGGGACCGAAAACTGTACAGCATGTATAAAGTGTATTTGAATTTATAATTCCAAGTCGATCCATACGATTATAAAAATTTCAAGCAACCCGTTTTAAAAACGGCAATTTCATAGGTACCTATTATACAGGGTGTATCTGACATCGTACCATACCATGGATCCAATATATTATGATTCTGGATCTGTACCTCTACCATGAGTTTTAAGCAATAGTATTCGTCGCTACTCGATATCGACGCCGTAAATATTTTGTATGACAAATTTTGGTTCTGCAAGTGACCGCTAGAGGCGCTGCAAAATTTGCCATACAAAATATTTACGGCGTCGATATCGAGTAGCGACGAATACTATTGCTTAAAACTCATGGTAGAGGTTCTGGACCCCACAGTGGTGGAATTTTTCATCGGTTTTTACTTTTTTTTTATATTTACCTTTTTTTTTAATTAAACGCTATAAAATCGTTATTTTAATATTTTTAGTGAAAAAAGGAATGAATTACTTCTAAAATTAAAAATGCTGTCGGGGTTGATTAGAATAACGATTTTATCAACCCCTCTAAATTATTTATTCCTTAATTTTTAATTAAAATATCATCGAGGTTGATTAGAATAAATAACGGTTTTATACAATTTAAATTAAAAAAGCACTGATTTTTTAAAATTAAGAAATAAACGATGAAGAATTCGACCACTGGAGGGTCCAGAATCATGTACTGGATCTATGGTATTCGTTTGTGGTACAATATCAGATACATCCTGCATTGATTGAATGGATATAGAATAACAAAACAACTGATATGAATTTACAATTTTATATTTACTTTGATATCTTTCTGTAACACTACTTGCATGCCATGTGCCTAATATTAACGTTTTAGACATCACTGTACCTTTTTGTTATCAGTTGATCAGAATCTAGTCAATTTATAATTTATAAGCCATGGCCCCCAAACTAGCCACAGCCTGTATCTTGGTGGCCCAAGACTAATTAGCAGTAGGTATAGGTTGATTAAAAGTCCGTGTGATACGGTACAAAATACAGAGAAGGTGTAGGAAGCAATTCAAAAGTATCAGTGTACTGAAATAAAAAACATATTAAAAAACAATTTATAGATATAAACAAAATTACAATTGCAAGAGAAAGAAAAAAAAACTGAATAAAATTAAAACAATCCATCAATAGAAACTTAAAAAAAAAGAAATACATTGTCATACTCACACAAAACAAAAAAACTAAATCACATTAAATCAAAATCAATCTACAATAAATAAACGAAATTATAAGTCAATTCAAATGCCATTGGTGACTTAAAATAAAATAAAAATAAAAACAAATTTAAAAAAGGTAAGGCAAGGTATGTCAATAAGTAAACAGCTTTTTGAAATAGACCGAATGAAACAGATTTTGGTACATACATCTGAGTTTCTTAATAAATTAGATCGATTAGATTTAAGTTGGTTACTTACTAAAAATTAATGAGCCACAACATAAATAGTAGGTATTAATTCTGCTGAAGGAACTAACAACTTGGTAGTTACTAAACTTGAACATGAACTGGTGGCATTTAAGCTAATGTTCTGATAAACAAAGAATATCAATATTATTACAATTAAGGAATAGTTCTACTTTAAATCTTTGTTCATAAATCCTTCAATATTTTGATGCACCAAGTTGTTACTTTTTATTGGTATCAAAACTTGATTATTATGATTTTTTTTTCATCAATATATTCATGCTAGAAATTGATTCAGTTGATATTAAGGTCATTATTTGATGCAAAGTTATTGGCAAAATCAATTATCATATCATTGCGTTGCTCAAGAGCATTATGTTTAGCCATGTTCTTGGCAGTAATAAAAAAAAAATATATGATAGCGACACCGTCCGTCAGATACAAAAGTTTGGAAGATAGTAATTATCTACAAGATATCTATCTTTTGCCAACTAGACATTTGTACCAAAATGAATGTTGATAACAATTAAATCATTAAATTTGAGTTTCACATTGTACAATATCATATTACTCCTAAGTCTAGTGAGATTTTCTTCCTGTAGTAACATGACCGTGTGGGAATATGAACATCACAATTTTTCCAACACTCAGTATTCCTATAATATTGGAGTAAATGTCCATTATATACCATTCAACATAAACAAAGTGTACCTACAGACAAAGAGTTAAATAGTAAAACTTATAAATGTATACGTTCGTACATTTATGATACATATTGTGAAAAAACAAGATAGGTACCTATTCTTTATTGTAACAGTTACTAAGTATACTGAGATAATGTCCTGTATCGTGGGTTTTATTTACAAATATATATAGGGTGACTGGTTATTAAAAAAAATCTGCCTTGATCAGTTAGGCGAACATAAATGTATTGAACTTGGCAGATTTTATTCGCGATTTCAGGTTTGGTCCCATATTAAAAGTTGTTTGTTATCATGACTACAATCACGTGTTTAAGTATCGTTCACTAATTACCAGTCACCCTGTATTTTCACAATGCACAAACCCGGACTGATATCTGTCCCGTAAGATATCTATGAAGATGACACAAAAGACGCTACTACGCTACCGTGTCGTCCCCGATAGCGGTAACGTTCCCATTAGCAGCAACGGAAGCAGTAATAAACGAGGTATGATCAACGGTTAGGCGTCTCGTCGAAACGTTTCCCTTATGCGAAGGCCCCGGATCACCACCACATTCAAACACAGTCATAATCTACATCCACACCCCAAAAAGGTTCACACTCAACGCTCCCGTATACACCCTCGTATATCTACGCCTGGAAGCACCGTTGCAGAATGCCAAATTTTCCAGCAGCCCACAAAACAAAGGTATACGTCACACTGGACGCATTTAGTGCGAACTAATTTGGTAATCTTCTTTCGCTTACAGATCATACATCTACTTCTATTCGACCTTCCCATCAAGTACTCTGGCTCGTGCACGATATCTCGCCTCAGCCTCATGTGAACACTTGTTGCTGCCTTCACCTCTGTTATGTTGTTGTCTCTAGGGCGATGCCGTCTAAGCAGAGATTCAGCAAGCGCCAAGCGAAAGTCACGATGCGTCATAGGCAATTTATTGCGCCGTTTCAGCGAACTTTGGTACATCACAAGCGTATTAAGTATACTTACATTCAGTAACCTTTTAAAAATTTTCCTATACCATTTGATGCCTCTCTTTCGCTCTAACAGATACATGGAGAGTTTTTGATCTTTGAGATCAACACCCCCCATGGCCATGTTGTAATCTTTTATACACACCGGTTTTACTAGCGGTTTACCAGCCCTAGTTCCAAGGTAGGTATTAGGTCTGTGATAGGTGGATATAATATTCACCATCTTGGAGTCCATCCATGCAATGATGGATACGTCTCCCGAATGGCGAGATATAATTGTCCCCTTACTCACATTCTTGGATACCTTTGCAATGTCACTAGGGACGTTTCGACGGTTTGCTTGAAGGGTCCCAAAGCAATCAAAGCCCAAACTTTTGAGGTATCGTGCTAATGATGGACAATTGTAAAAATTATCCATCACCACACAATGCCCCCGGCGTTCAAGACCTTCCAATAGCTCAAGAACCACTTTCGTACTCTTCTTCCCCAAATCGACGCCAAGTGACAGATTATCTTCCGGACTGTCCTCCTTGCCCGTGTAGATTTGGAATCTAGCCATATAACCAGTGCGGGACTCACATAGCTCATATGACTTGATTCCAAATCGCGCAGCCTTTGATCTTATTGTTTGGGCCCAGGACAAACGGCCCTTGTATAAGGTCAAAGACTCGTCGATGCTAAGGTCAGGCCCTAGGTTATACAAGGAATTAAATTTTTTTCCGAGGTGTTCAATAATAGGTGCCACCTTACACAGCCTAGCCGATAGCCCTGCCGAAGAAGCTACTCCAGATTGTGACAATTGCTGACTCTCGACAGGGTCATTGTCTACAAAATGAAGAAACTTATTCAACAAAATGTAACGATTATAAGACATCATACGCTTGAACCCCGGTAATCGGAGAACTTCATTTGATGTCCAATATTCATTTACCGACGTCCGCGGGTCGATAGCCATATACATCAACACCGCGAAAAAAGTCATTATCTCGTCTGTATTAGTGTCAGTCCACGAATAAAGCCGAGACGATGGTTTTAAAGTCCCTTTGTTACGCATAGTCTCGATTGTCTGATGGGCATATCGGTTAGTTTCCGTAACGATCAACCCTATGATTTCTTCATCCCATATATCGGTAAAGGCATCATAAGGGGTATCGTAGTCTTTGATTGGTCCAGGGGTAGGACCTGAGAACTTCTCACGAACAGCCTTGAACGAATCAAAATCCGCTACCCACGTGAAACTAGCCGAAGTACCCAACAGGGAATCAGCGGCGTCATCCATTCCCGTTTTAATCTCGTTTAATAAAGCTCGTACCGGTTCTTCCAACTCCTCGGTGTCAGGAATATTTATACTGGCATCTTGCACATCGTCATCGGATTCGCTGTCAAGGTCACTGCCATCACGCTTAGGCACCGTCTGTGAAGGTACAGTCTTCATCGAAGTTGACGGACGAACATCGGTTTCGGCGGCGACGGTCCCCTTACACATAGAGCGCAGTGCGTCCTCCGCTTCGACCTCTAACATGTCTAATTCCTGCACACGCTCCACCACATCGGAACTGTGAGCAAATATAATATCGTAAAAATATAACCTTATTCACGTACTAGTTTAGACGTAGGCAAAGGCGCAGCAGCGAGACCTTTTTCTTTCATAAATTCGAAAACGAGACAGTCACTGTCGCAAACCCCCAGCATTCAACCACATCGTCGCTTACTAACATGTAAAAAGTGGTCGAAAGAGAGGCTATCTATTAATAAAAAAACTCTCGTTCTTAAAGAAGCGAGGACTTGCGCGAAGCCCCTTGGGTTGCGATGCCGTGGACGAGGGCCCACATCGCCCACGCCTATTTTTACACTGGTAGGATGTCTATTAAGGAGAGTTAACTTACCAAATAGGGAAGTCCAGACCGGTATGCCTGGCTTGTCCGATATGCAAGTGTCCACCTGAGGTCTGCTTAACAGGCACGGCTTCAGGTTTCACTTGAACGGGGAGCGCGTGAAAGCTAAAAAGGTAAGAAATATAAATTACTCTACTGCAACGACTGCAACTAAATAAATATAGTTAGTAATATAATTATTATAATACGCTAAGAAGAAGGCACTCACCGTGGTGGTGGAGATATAGGTCCTTCTAGATCATGCGCCTGAGCGTTGTGAGCCCTATCCCACTGAGCCGCGCTCTGCCGGTCGGAACCACGTTCACCATACATCACGGGAGTAACGCTCCTCGACCTCGCCTCCAGAGCGCATTTCAACAATCTAAAAATATTGTGAAACTATTACTACTTCGGAATCAAAATCAGAATTAGAATCAGAATAGTTTATTTCAAATAGACCAATTTACAGGCACTTTTGAATTGGCAAAATGTCGGTCAGTCCAAAAAAGTGAAGCTAAATTGCACGTTCCAAAGAGTAGCGTCTTTATGGAGAAAAACGTGCAAGAAACTCCATGGCCACTCTTTTTAAATCATATTATGAGTTACATGAATCTAATCGCTTCTATTATGTAAGCACAATGAAGAAAAAAAAATTAGATAGCAAATAATGAAAAAATAAAATAAACTAATAACAAAATAGAAATTCAATTAAGCCACTGACAGCTAAGAGATGACCAGTCCCAACTAACGGCGCCCGTTCACGAACATGACGCGTGCCTCAGCCCCACTCAGCTCAACCATTTTGAAGGGAACCGAATGACCCAATAACATGTCACCATCAACGAAACATTTTAGTGAGCATGACAAACTCTCAACTGCCATGCTCGTAACGTCAAACAAGTTGTAACCTAATAAAATAAAAATACTCGGCAGTTCATATTGTTATACGTAAATAATATTCATATTAGGTATGATTCTGCAATGCAATTCATCTATATTTGTCTAAATGACAGCACATTCGTAAAATTTTACGAATATTAGCAGAATTGCTAAAAGATCGTAAGTATGACAGGAATTCAGGAAATGAATTGCTAAATGTGACCTTTTTAGACCCGCAGGCGTTCAAAAAGTTAATGTGTATACCACAACCCAAAAGGCTATTCAACCACTCGACTGCTCATACGAGCGACTCAGGCTGACTACATTTATGTGCAGTGCACTTCCAAAAACTATAGCGGATTTGATTAGCCTGCCATTTCTGTAAATTTTGTGTGCTCTACAATGTTAATTTTGAATATTTATAGAACATTATGATACAAGGTGTGTAATGTAAGTGGTTAACGTCGAGGCGGTATTAAGACTCGAGCCTTGGCGAGGGTCTTAAGAGAGCCAAGAACGGTAACCATTTATTACTCACGTGTATCATACGACGTTTTTCAATACACTTGTGAAGAAAAATAATTTAGCTAACTATTATTACTACGTGTAAAACTAATAAAAATTTCATAACATGGCGGTAAAAAAATAAATCCGTTTTCATAGGCGCGCGCATCTTATTTTTTAATTTAAACATGTTGTGACGGCTATGGCTATTTAGTCTTTTGATCATATTGTCTAGTCGCCGTTTTTTTTCTTGCGTGAAAAGCTTTTATGATAATGTCATTCGTAGTGACAATAGAATGCGGATGTAAAATTTTCTAATGTCTTTGTAACAGTCGATTTTTATTTAGTTAATAGAACATAGAATCAATAGAATTATACAACCAATGAACATCACTCGAAAAAATCACGCCAAAATCAGTGGTGCCAACTTAGCACTTTTAGTGCTAGATTTGGCACTATTTTCACAAGGCTAGCACTGAAATCTAACATACAGCACCAAGCACTGAATCTAGCACTATTTAATAGTCAAGCGACATTTTCTAATTCCAGATAATAAAACGAAGACACGCCATGTGCATTCGTATTTCACATAGATTTATTACCTATGGAATTACACATAATAATTAATAAGTTTATGAGTTTTATGTTATGGCGGGATAACTTCGAGTGATGTTCAGTGGGTGTTTTAATTCTTTGCAAATTGATTCCTAGCGGATATTGTGATGTAAAATTAATGTAGTTTCACATAGCAATAAATCGGAATAAATAAATATAAATATAAGTATATGAATTAATTACGTATATCAATTATTTATATTCAAACAGGACTTAAAAATGTTAACAAAACTTGCCACTCGTATGAAATTCCCCAGGAACATTATTAAAAACATAGTCAAGAAGGATATGTTGAAAAACGGCGACGGTAGTAGGTACAAGGAGAAAACGATAAAAACAACTGCAGAAATAGATATTGACATTGACAGTAAATATGAGTGGTTATAGTATTAAAATAATAGTTGTAACCGTTTTTAAGTATTACAAAGAAAAGTTAAACAATTTTACTTATGTAATTTTATTATTTTATTTCATATAGCACTATTTTTGGAAATCCATAGCAATCTGGCACTTTTTGGGAAGTTTTTTAGCACTCACTGGTGGTATAGAGTTGGCAACACTGGCCAAAATACCGCGAGCAAAAAATGGCGGCATAGGCCATAGACCACAAAGAAAAAACTATTTTTATTTGAACGAACGATTTATATAGATGTTTTGTTTATTAAATAAATCGTTTTAACTAGTTAACAAGGCCGAAATTGCATGAAATAAATAAGTAAGATACTAATTTATACTCTTGAACACAATAACCCAATGTGTAATTTTTTCTTATCTCAAAACTTGATTTGCGAACAAAGAGGTTGAAGAAAAAGGTTATAGCTACATTACAGCACTAGTGCGTAATGGTAAACAAAATGTCACAGTTTGGTAATAGGGGCCATTATATATCTAAGTGTAGTGCAATAAAAGCCACTTTCTGAGCAAGTGTATTGAAAAGTGTTTTATTACTTTTTTATTGTGAAAGTTAGACCTAAGAAAAGGAAAATTTTTAGTTTGTAAAAAAAATACTGTTTTATTCGTGTATTGTAAAAGAATTAGTGGAGTGCCGCAAGGCGTAAAAATAGTAAAACCTCGGAATCCCGGGTCAGTCAATGGATCTTCATAGAAACTAATAGACTGCATTGTTAAAAGCTCAAATAAAAAAGTTAAAAAAGAAAAATTTTGCGATAATGATTTTATTTTTGGTGGGTTAAAATCATCCAATGGCATCTCCACGCCTTAGGAGCGGGAGATAGCAACAGACGTTAATTGATTAAAAACCCACCAACGGGGTGCGTATTTTTTCCTTCTTAGGCCTACATACCAGGGCCGGACCTTCCTTTCAGAAATCGGTTCATAGCCCCAGTAGGGTTCGACCCTGCTGGGCTCCTACAGCACGCGGGAACAGTACGTGCCATCGACGACTTGGGGTCGGTCCGGACGGTTACCGGACGGTTAGCGAGCAACCCATTGCTCGCCGTCCGCATCGGCCTCATGCAGTCGGCCTCCTCCTTCGCTAGCATTACTGCTTTGCAGGAGGTGATCGCCTGCCACTCCTCCTCGCTCCAGACCATGGCCTGTACCAAGGCCCGGCGCGAGAAGATTGCCGCTGCCGATTGCCCCTACAAGGACAAGGCGATGCTCTCCCCAAGCGGGGCACACCTCTACCGTGTCCTACGGCGGTCCACACAGTGGCGACACCCGGGCGTCACCTCTGCACGAATCTTGTACAAGTACTTCCCGAACTTGCCATGTTCGGTTAGTTCCTGCGTCATGCGGAAGGTGAGGACGCCTTGAGGTCTTTCCAGCCACGCCTCAAAGAGGGGACTAACCGCCATAATTAAGGCATACCCACCACTGGGTTGCGACAGTCACTCTCGCCATTTCACCATGAGATCCCGCCGGAACTCTGTTCGCCATGCCGCGACTTGTCGCGGCAGCGGAGTTTGGGCTCGGCGGTGCATCTCCACGCGCAGATCGTGCATGTGTGCAAGGAATGTTGCCTCCAGATCCCATGGTGGCAAAACAGCACGGAGGCTCACCTCAATCGGGGAACACCTTGCGGTATCCCAGCGCCATCCGTATGGCCATGACCCTCTGGCATGAGTTCAGCTGAACCCTCGGTTACTTCCGCAGCGGTGCTCCATAAAGGGCCATGGACCGAACGATGCCTGCGTAAAGCCTCTCGCAAGAAGCGTCTGGACGGGGGTTTCCGCTTTTTTAGATTCGGCACGAGCAGCTTGAGGGCAGTCCCGGTCCGATTGGGAGCCAGACGTCGGAAGTGTTCCTCGAAATTCCATCGGCTGTCGAGGACGAGTTCCAGGTACTTCATCGTCGACCCGACGCCGATGTGAATTCTTTCTCCTCCGCCAAATTGAAGCTGTCAGTGG
This sequence comes from Leucania comma, assembly GCA_958295575.1. Lineage (NCBI taxonomy): Eukaryota > Metazoa > Arthropoda > Insecta > Lepidoptera > Noctuidae > Leucania > Leucania comma. Next base: position 8,262,416 of record OY282483.1, read on the forward strand.
TGCCCACTGTAGACCGAACTTGGGTACTGCATCGACTGTACATCGCTCGGATCAACTGCACATACTTTTTCCAGGCACACCTCCTTAAGGGCCCACCACAGAACCTCACGAGGTTTAAACTAATAAAAATAAAAGAAAGCACTGAAAAAAATATGTTTTCAGAGCTAACTGCTCTGAAAACATAGTTTTTTTATATTTTCTTATTTAGCAAGTTTATTTAAATAATTAAAAACAGCCAAGTGCGAGTCGGACTCGCGCACGAAGGGTAACGTTCCATCAACGACCTTACAGCCACTAGCACTAACAGGCGATGCATGTCTGTCAACACATCTGACTAATAGATCTGATGTGTGTAGTGATGTAAGTATCAATTCTTATGACCGCCTCTGTTATCGATAAAGCAAAATACCTATTTACTATTTATACCGATCATTTTATACTTAATACAATAAAATTGAAATTATGTAACCAAATCACAATATGCGTACAGTTCGCTATACAGAAGTTTATAAGATATTTATGAAAAAAAAATACTCAATACACATTACGTTTTATACAACAAAATCAATTAAATGGATCAAAACTATAAGCTTGACTATAGTTAGAGAAACCGCGCAACTCTACAGCACACAGACGCGCTTGCCTCTGTGTGCGTCATTTTTGCGCTGTAATACCTAATCTTGACTTGCTGCGCGAGAAGTTAACGATCTTAATCTTCGTAGTTCTCCTCACAAATAAAAACCTTTAAATAAATAGAGTTAAATCTGAAGTGTTACGTCGCTGTTTGATTTGCATCCAAGTTAAAAACAGAATTAATCGACGTCGATTTTATCAATATCGATATTATTGTTGCAAAATTGACTTGTACATCACTATGTTTGCTTACAATGTTGCATCAGCCAATCACAACCGCTATATTTTCCTCCGTCCACCGACCCGCAATGGTGAATCGTGATGCTAAACGAAATCGATCTATCAACTCTCAGATCAAGTGGTTTAATTCTCTTTGCCACAACTACTATCTTACCAAATGCTAAAGTAGGTACATGTAAGTAGGTATCTGGTAAGTCTAGTGTAATAGCTAACACTCAAATCTGTGTGGTTCTTTACTCAATAGATATCTCAGCAGATACTAATCTGAACGGTTGTCAACTCATGACTTGACCATTAAATGTTTACTGTGGATTTTAAAAGGGACCTCTCGAGTTTGTTTCTGTTTCTTCTCAGAGTAGTCAGCTTTGAAACACCGGCCTCGTCTTGTTTAATTAACCAAACAATTACGTACAGTACAGAGTACATTTTTGTTTTTTTAACGTTTGAAAAATAAATATATCAATAAATATTGTCATAATTCTTTTAATGCTTCTTAGAAATGTTTTAATTAACCGAGTTCGAAAAGGAGGAGGTTATATGTTCGGCTGTATGTATTTTTTTTTTAAGTATGTTCACCAATATCTCGGTCAATTGTGGACCGATTTCGAAACATTTTTGTTTTATTGAAAGATTATACTTCCGAATTAGTCCCATAAAAATATCTTTTTGATCTGATGATGAACTTTGAAGATATAGAACGAAACTCCTCAAAAAATCATAGCATAACTTTCGTTTTTTTATTGGTATATTCACTGATTTCGCGGTCAATTGTGGACCGAATTCGAATTTTTTTATTTCGATTGAAAGATTTTACTTCCGAATTGGTCCCATAAAAATATCTTTTTGATCTGATGATGAACTTCGAAGATATAGAACGTAACTCTTTAAAAAATCATAGCCGAGCTGACGTAATATGTAAAATTACTTTGTTTATACGTGCAGTCGGTGACTGACTGAAAGAAAAAGGGGAGGGGATACCTACATATGTATATAAGAATAAGAAATCAGTGTATCCTAGCCATGTTTGCTATTATCAGAATTGTCATGATGATTTGATGATGGAACCGAATGGCGGAAGGTATCTATCTATTTAAGATTGGCTGAGGGGTGTACAACTGAAAAGTGTGAAATAAAAAACTTTTTACAAAAAAAAGTACAAGCGACTACAAAGTAAAAAAAAACACAAAAAGTGCAAAATATTCGGAAGTTGGTGTTTAATAACGAAGAGACTAAACTATTATAGAAACACCGACTTCCGAAATTAAAGTTATTTTGCATTTTTTATTTTTGTACATTGAAGTCGGTTGTATTTTTTTTTGTACAAAGTTTTTTTTATATTTATAAATCCAAAATAAGAGTATTGTACTTTTAAAACTTTAGTGTTTAAATGCAATACATAGTAAAATGCATGTCAAACGCAATTAATTTCAAAAATTTAAATGCTGTAATTGCATTTCAAACCCGAATAAGTGTCTAATTGCTAAATATTGTAATTTTATTGTACCTACAAACTAAAATAAAAAGGCCGCCATGTGGGATACACATTATCATCTCTTATTTATTTATCAATTATCTTGTCCATGTCTGTGTTCCTTGAGTGTGTCCATGGCATCACCAGGCCCTATCAAAATACCAGCGCTGCGTTATTTTTTTGTTAAAATATCGCAGCATATGCTGAGATAGGAGCCTTATTGGCCTCACACTAGTCTTCTTAATCTTTAAATATTCTTTTATTTTTTGTGCGAGTTTCAAATAAATGTTTTTCCTTCTTCTTTCTTTCATCTCTCCATGATATTGTATCAAAAATAAAATGGCCCAAATTGACATTTTTTATGGTAGGTAAAATCATCCAATGACAAATCCCGCCCTTGGACGGGGCGGGAAATAGACATCGATATTTCAGCGCTTCTAGGGTTAAAATAGATAACAGATCATACATATAAGAACAAAGCCGTTCACGGCAAAGATCATGTCGTAGTTCTATTTCTTACTAGCAGCTTTTGAAGCTTTAAAACTTCATTGTTGATTAAAATTTAAAAAAAAATTGTTTACCAGACCTAAAAAATAGTTCATTATATGAAGCGTTAGTATACACAGTTCAATTTTAGTCGTTTTAATCCCGCGAAGGGTCGATTCGGTACATGAAATACTATCGATTTGTGTTTTTTTTTAATTAATTTCTTTAAGTAAACGAGTCAATGATCTTGTAGGGAGTTGTAGGTCATTGCGTACTAACTACCTACAGTTCATTGGCCTCGATCAGCTGACGTTTACTTAAAGAAATTAATTTCGTATATGCGTAAAATAATTCGAGTTTAAAAAAAGTACTTTATTTTTTCATTTTTATCTTTACAAATCGATAGGGTTTCATGTGCCGAATCGACCCTCCACGGGATTAAAACGACCAAAATTTAACGGTGTATATTTAACGTCTTTTTATAATGATTCGTTTTGCCTTGTAATTATCGTATTAGCAATTGTAATGTATGTTCAGTGTGAGGGAATTTTTACCAGTTTCTTGTGTGACGGTCAATATAATCAAGAAAATAAACTATTATTTCAAAAAGTAAAGGTTTTATTTCCACAAATACACATTATTTCACTTATATCAATCAACCGTCACCTTACATTTTTGTCATCTCACAAGTTTAACAATAGTCAATTAAATAATCATTAATAACCATTTTAAATTAGTTAAAATTCAAAGTTTGGCTGTGATGGAGCGTCATAGTCATTATAGTGACCAAGCTCAAAATTTAGATTAAAAAAAAAATTAACAATAGTATGACGTCATTTACTTGTCCGAAAATGGGTTTGATTAGACCGGGCGCTAGAAGGTGTTGAGTGTGCTAAACATGAGGACCGCATTCTTTCAGTTTACCATACAAGGAAACTCCAAGCATAGCCCTTTCCTTTGCCATTTGGGTGACTCTAAGTCTTCTGCTAAGGCCCATGCCCATGGCCATGAGGTGTTCCACCATCAATCCCGAAAAATGCTATCATTAATTAAAGTGGTTCATGACCTATCATCATATATCAGGGGGCCGACCATAAGCTCTTAGAGCAGTATTGTTTTAATCTTACTTATGCTTTTCGTACCATGAGGCCTTCAAAACAATCTTATTATAATATTAAAACAAGAATGTTTTCTTAGCGATTTTGTGACGTCACAGCTAGATAGTTCATTCAATTCAGACTATGAAGGGTTTTTTGACAGCTAGCAGTATTGTTTTTACGTCAAATTAGCAGGCTTGTAGCAGGCTTAAAAAAGTTGCTAGGACGCAGCGGATTTATTATTGTTTTCCAAATAAATACTATCTAAAGTGTTTTTCGTGACTTAAAAAGTAAGTAAAACTTATTTCGATGCCTAAACGTGTCCAGTTAATTGTTTAATCTGGTACTTTTAGTACATTTGCTGGTTATTAATATATTATTGTAATCTAGATGGCGAATTTATATGAAATTTTTGAGTTTCTGGAATCAGATAACACTGAATCGAATAGTGCACGAACAACAAGAAAGCGGCGTCGTTTGGAACAACGTGAACAAACTGACCCTTTCAATTTGGACGATAGAGAGTTTGTAAAGCGATATAGACTCACGAAGGAGCAAGTTCACGAACTGTGTGATGAATTGAGGCCACATATGTCCAACCCTAAAAAATTTACAGATTTGTCTGTAGAGACGAAGGTAATATATTTTTCTATATTGAAATGAATATGAATAAAAGTGTGTTATAGTGCTAGGCATAGCATAGGCTATGCATAATAAACTATGTTACGTTTTTGAAGGTGTTGATTGCATTGTCCTTCTATGCAACTGGATCATACCAATAGTACGAGATCCAATAGAAGAAGCACCTTCCCTCATCGGTTATTTGATTAGGATAAATATTATATGCTAGATGATGCTTTTATTGATACATTGCGAGTAGGTTGCCTATCTAAATCTGGTGCCAAAGATGTGAAACAATTAAATTAGTTAATAATTTTTTTTCATCAACTACCCTGATTGGTTATTTAAGAAAGACGAGCATCAGCTGAAAGAATGCGCTCTGAGGAACTCAAAAAGTATAAGTTGCCTAATTTTCCTTGGGGCAAACATAGGAGTTGCCTCGTTTGAAGAGGTAGATAAATGGTGGTAATATACTCTCATCTGTTATTTAATCGAATTATATATCAAATGAAAGGTAATTTTATTCCTAATCCAACCGTATTAGGTTGCCTTCCCAAAAATGGTGTGAATGAATAGTTGCCTACATTTAAGATTTAAAATTTTCTGGGCTAGTTCTGGTATTAAAAATATATTTCCTCATCTGTAATTAAATGATAATAAGATTATACGCCAGATAAAGCATATATCGATATATCGCGAGTAGAAGCAATCTACTCTAAATCACATACCACTGATGTTAAACAATAAAATTTGTTATTAATTATTTTTTATCTACTTCCCTGACTTGTCGTTTAAGAAAGTGGTGTATCAGCTGAAAGTATGTGCTCTAAAGAACTGGAAAAATATAAGTTGCCTACTTTTCCTCGGTCCAACTATGAGGGTTGTCTCGTATAAACAGGTAAATAAAGGTTAACATGATACTCTCATCTGTTATTTTATTGAATCGAGTATCAAATGAAAGGCTATTTTATTCCAGATCACGAGTAGATTACTTAGCTAAATAAATTGCCAATGATGTTAAACAGTCTATGTACCACTACTGTACATGAAGTTTAAATAAATAAATAAATAAATAAACAGTCAAATCTGTTATTATTATTTTTTTATCAATTTCCCTGAGTTAGTATTTAAAAAAGTAGATCATCAGCTGAAAGAATGTGCTCTAAAGAACTGGAAAAATATAAGTTGCCTACTTTTCCTCGGTGCAACTATGGGGGTTGCCTCGTATAAACAGGTAAATAAAGGTTCACATAATACTCTCATCTGTTATTTCATTGAAAAGAGTATCAAATGAAAGGCTATTTTAATCCTAACCCAGCCCTATTAAGTTGCCTCACCAAAAATGGTGTAAACTTATAGTTACATAGATTTAATATATAAAATTTTCTGGGCTACTTCTGGTCATAGAAATATATTCCCTCATCTGTAGTTAAATGACAGTAAAGATTATATGCTAAATAATATATATAGGTATATACATCGCGATTAGATTACTTAGCTAAATAAAATGCCAATGATGTTAAACAGTAAAATCTGTTATTATTATTTTTTTATCAATTTCCCTGAGTTGGTATTTAAAAAAGTAGAGCATCAGCTGAAAGAATGTGCCCTAAAGAACTGGAAAAATATAAGTTGCCTACTTTTCCTCGGTGCAACTATGGGGGTTGCCTTGTATAAACAGGTAAATAAAGGTTCACATGATACTCTCATCTGTTATTTCATTGAATCGTGTCTCAAATGAAAGGCTATTTTAATTCTTAATCCAGCCCTATTAAGTTGCCTCACCAAAAATGGTGTGCATCCAGTAAATGTTCAAAGTGTACCCTTATCTGTCATTTAATCAAATTTTATATCAAGTCAAAGGTTATTTTATTCTTAATCAAACCGTATTAGGTTGCCTTACCAAAACCGGTGCGAATGCATGATTGCCTAGATTTTCAATGTAAAATTTTCTGCGCGTGCATTGACTGTGACAGAGGAGTGATGTATCTTTCATTTGATAGACAAACATGCATCGAGTTCATTTTAAATGTGTATGTAATAATATCGATTTTTACCTTAGAATTAATTTGTCAGCCACTCTACATAATTATGAAATGTTTTTTCGTTCGAAATGTACGTTTTTTAAAAGGATTTTTTTTAGTTGATCATGCAAACGTGGATTAAATACTGGTAATAGAAAAAAAAAGCAACATTATAGTATTTTTTTAATAAAATATCATTATGAATCTCTATAAATAAAAAGCAATGTATGTATGTTTGTCCTTTATGCGCTTCTAAAGCATTGATCTGGGCAAGATGTTCTGAGGACACCTGAGATGGCCCTGGTCCAAAAATATTCATTCACTGTTGGAATACAGATAATTATAAACATAATCTACCTTTAATAGTAAATCATTACTTTTAAACTAGAATCCTAGTTTAAAAGTAATGATTTTTTGAGTTTTAGAAATTAGAATTTTGGCCAGTTAAATTAATCAAATACCACTGTGGTGGTGATTATTTATTTTTTACAGCAAAGAGGTCCATGTTTTAAAGGTCGTAAAACTTAATAAAAACTTAAATTCTATTTGTGAACAGCTTATTAAAAATTGACATAATTATTAATACAATAAATTGACTTTACCAACAAATTAATATATAAATAATTTTTCATAATTTAATATTTTAATGATAAAAATACTTCTCGTTCTTTTAATTTATTTCGTTAAATACACGTAGAAATTTGTCACTGCAGCACTCGGCTTCATGATATCCTTGCCTCCAGTTTGGTACGTCAATTAATTCATCATTAATTTTTGGGTAAAAAAAATATAATCATTAATATAATTTACACATTAAAAATAAACTAGATGCATCTTTTTCTATCAAATGAAAGATGCATCACACTTGTCACAGTTAATGCATGCGCAGAAAATTTTACATATTAAATCTATGTAACCATGATTTTACACCATTTTTTGTGAGGCAACTTAATAGGGCTGGATTAGGAATAAAATAGCCTATCATTTGATACACGATTCAATGAAATAACAGATGAGAGTATTATGTGAACCTTTATTTACCTGTTTATACGAGGCAACCCCCATAGTTGCACCGAGGAAAAGTAGGCAACTTATATTTTTCCAGTTCTTTAGGGCACATTCTTTCAGCTGATGCTCTACTTTTTTAAATACCAACTCAGGGAAATTGATAAAAAAATAATAATAACAGATTTTACTGTTTAACATCATTGGCAATTTATTTAGCTAAGTAATCTACTCGTGATCTGTATATATATTATCTAGCAAATAATCTTTACTGTCATTTAATTACAGATGAGGGAATATATTATTTCTATGACCAGAAGTAGCCCAGAAAATTTTATTTATTAAATCTATGTAACCATAAGTTTACACCATTTTTGGTGAGGCAACTTAATGGGGCTGGGTTAGGAATAAAATAGCCTTTCATTTGATACTCGATTCAATGAAATAACAGATGAGAGTATTATGTGAACCTTTATTTACCTATTTATACGAGGCAACCCCCATAGTTGCACCGAGGAAAAGTAGGCAACTTATATTTTTCCAGTTCTTTAGAGCACATTCTTTCAGCTGATGCTCTACTTTTTTAAATACCAACTCAAGGAAATTGATAAAAAAATAATAATAACAGATTTTACTGTTTAACATCATTGGCATTTTATTTAGCTAAGTAATCTACTCGTGATCTGTATATATATTATCTAGCAAATAATCTTTACTGTCATTTAATTACAGATGAGGGAATATATTTCTATGACCAGAAGTAGCCCAGAAAATTTTATTTATTAAATCTATGTAACCATAAGTTTACACCATTTTTGGTGAGGCAACTTAATGGGGCTGGGTTAGGAATAAAATAGCCTTTCATTTGATACTCGATTCAATGAAATAACAGATGAGAGTATCATGTGAACCTTTATTTACTTGTTTATACGAGGCAACCCCCATAGTTGCACCGAGGAAAAGTAGGCAACTTATATTTTTCCAGTTCTTTAGAGCACATTCTTTTAGCTGATGCACGACTTTCTTAAACCACAAGTCAGGGAAGTTGATAAAAAATAATTAATAACAAATTTTATTGTTTAACATCATTGGCATCTGATTTAGCTAAGCAATCTATTCGCGATGTATATATATATTATCTAGCATATAATTTTACTGTCATTTAATTACAAATGAGGGAATATATTTCTATGACCAGAACTAGCCCAGAAAATTTTACATATTAAATCTAGGCAACCATGAATTCACACCATTTTTGGTGAGGCAACTTAATAGGGCTGGGTTAGAAATAAAATAGCCTTTCATGTGATACTCGATTTAATGAAATAACAGATGAGAGTATCATATTAACCTTTATTTACCTGTTTATACGAGACAACCCTCATAGTTGCACCGAGGAAAAGTAGGCAACTTATATTTTTCCAGTTCTTTAGAGCACATACTTTCAGCTGATACACCACTTTCTTAAACGACAAGTCAGGGAAGTAGATAAAAATTATTAATAATAAATTTTAGTGTTTAACATCATTGGTATGTGATTTAGCTAAGCAATCTACTCGCGATATATCGATATATGCTTTATCTGGCGTATAATCTTATTATCATTTAATTACAGATGAGGAAATATATTTTTAATACCAGAACTAGCCCAGAAAATTTTAAATCTTAAATGTAGGCAACTATTCATTCACACCATTTTTGGGAAGGCAACCTAATACGGTTGGATTAGGAATAAAATTACCTTTCATTTGATATATAATTCGATTAAATAACAGATGAGAGTATATTACCACCATTTATCTACCTCTTCAAACGAGGCAACTCCTATGTTTGCCCCAAGGAAAATTAGGCAACTTATACTTTTTGAGTTCCTCAGAGCGCATTCTTTCAGCTGATGCTCGTCTTTCTTAAATAACCAATCAGGGTAGTTGATCAAAAAAAAAAATTAACTAATTTAATTGTTTCACATCTTTGGCACTAGATTTAGATAGGCAACCTACTCGCAATGTATCAATAAAAGCATCATCTAGCATATAATATTTATCCTAATCAAATAACCGATGAGGGAAGGTACTTCTTCTATCGGATCTTAGATCACAACGTCCTACAGGCTGTATTGAAGGGCATTATGTGGCTCAGCAGACTGTGTCTGCAGTCATCGCACAGGTTACAGCCTGTCTAAATTTACCGGAGCTGAGGGAAAAATATATTAAATTTCCAGTAACTGCCCAAGAACGCAACAGAATTAAAATGGAGTAAGTACCTATGCATACTTTGCAACATAACTTAATCTATCTATATGTATGTATATATAAAAAAAGTTATGTTAGTTACACCACTTATATCTCAAGGACTGAACCAATTTGGCTGAAAATTGATGGCAAGGTAGCTTAGATCAAAACCTGCTCATTTATTGCTAAAGGGTAGAGTAGAGTGGGAGTGAAGCCGCGGTCAAAAGCTAGTTATATTATAATGATGAATTATAATAAAAAAATTAAAACCAGGTATCAACTACTAAATACTGATTATTACTGTGAATTTTGTTGATGGATTTTACAAACTCACTTTTGTTATTTGTTACAAATTCTATTTATTGCTAGTTCGAAACTGTTAATTTTTTTATTTCAGATTTAACAATAAATTTCATATTCCTAGGGTTCTTGGATGTATAGATTGCACTCATGTGGCTATAGTACGGCCAGCACAACATGCAGATCGATATTTTTGTCGCAAACAATACCATTCATTGAATGTTCAATTGGTAAGTCATCAAGTATGGAGTGTTACCTAAGTTAAGCAGTGCTGACTGGTGTTGCAGTCGGCAGTGTGTAAAAAAAATAAAGCTAAAATATAAAATTGAAAAATATACATAAAACAACTATTTATTTACTTGTTTGCTCAATAATTGTAAAGAGCATAGGTACACATTTTTCTTTTAATAACTTTTTTATGTTGTTACCATTTCTTTCAGATTTGTGATGCAAATATGCAAATTATGAGTGTAGATGCAAGTAACCCTGGTGCAACCCATGACTCTTAAGCCCGGTTTCCACTGCGAAAGGGTAATGTGCGGAAAATGGTTAGGCGGAACGGACTCCTTTTTAATGAAAGAGGTTTGCGTTTCCACCAACGAAGAGTTGGTCATTTGATTTCCACTGCAAAATGAAACTGGGATAGAGAAATGAGCGGACTGAGCTGAACGGAAAATGAGAAATGAAAAACGAATAGATAATTTCCATGCCATAACAAACAACAATGCGGTAGGAAGCGCGGGGGGCAGACAGCGAGCGAGTCCGTTCTGAACTAGTCGGTGCAGGCCTTGCGCAGCGGACTCTTTTCAATTTCTTTTTACTCGCTCAATCCGCCCCGCTCACCACTTTCTGTGTGGAAACGCTACTATATAAATTGTAATTGCGAGTTGAGCGGAGTCCGTAAGTAATCCGCTCCGCTCCCTAGAACTGAGCGAGCTCATTTCTACTCTTTCTACACGCTCGGCTCTTTCCGTCCGACTATTTGTTGGTTTTTTTTTTTTTTTTTAACGTAGGTAAAATCATCCAATGACAAATCCCGCCCTTGGGTGGGGCGGGAAATAGTGTCAGACTTTTACTGACTAAAAACCTACCTTTCCATTCCTTGCCTTTATCCTGGGGCCTTTGGTGACAGTCTCACATAACCTTTGGCCCCAGTAGGCTTCGGCCCTGCTGGACCCCTACAGTTTGCTGACAACTCCTTGAGGCGCGCGGGAACGGTGCGCGCCGTAGACGACCTGAGCTCGGACCGGTCTGTTACCGGACGGACGGACAGCGAGCTACCCATTGCCCACCGTCCGCGAGCCCGCGCCTACGGTGGCCGGAAATTGGGATCGGAAACCCAGCGGCGGCGGCGGCGTGTGCGCCTTTGCCTAATGCGGTCGGCCTCCTCCTTTACTAGCATTACTGCTTCGCAAAAGGAGGCGACCGCCTGCCACTCCTCCTCGCTCCGGAGCATGGCTTGAACCAAGCCTCGGCGCGAGAGATCGCCGCCGATCGCCCCCACGAGGACACGGCGATGCTCTTCCCAAGCGGGGCACACCTCGACTGTGTGCTCCACCGTGTCCACCGGGCGGTCCGCACAGTGGCGACACCCGGGCGTCGTCTCCGCACGAATCTTGTACAGGTACGGACCGAACTTGCCTTGTTCGGTCAGCACCTGCGCCAAACGGAAGGTGACGACGCCGTGGGGCCTTTCCAGCCACGCCTCAAAGAGGGGCCTTACCGCCTCGATCGTGGCGTGCCCAGCACGAGGTTGCGACAGTCGCTCTCGCCATTTCACCATGAGATCCCGCCGGAGCTCTGTCCGCCATGCCGCGACTTGTCGCGGCAGCGGAGTTTCGCCCCGACGTTGCATCTCCACGCGTAAGTCATGCATGTGTGCAAGGACTGTTGCCTCCAAATCCCACGGTGGTAGGCCAGCAAGGAGGCTCGCCGCTTCGCAGGACACCGTACGGTATCCGCGGATCATCCGGATGACTATTTGTTGGTGGAAATACAAGTATGCAGTTTGCGTTTGCGAGTTTAACGAAGTCATTAATGGGTCCGTTCCGCTCGCGGTGGAAACCGGGCTTTACATATGGTCTACACATCCATTGAGTGCACGCTTGCAAAATCTCAGTAACACTGAAGAAACTTGGTTTCTTGGTATGTATTATAAATGTTATTTATTTTTTTACTCTTTTATCTACAATATTGTACTTATGGTATGTAAGGCAAGCTTAATAAAAGACAAAATAAAATAAATTTATTTAATCCCCTTTAATCCAATGTCACATAAATTGTTTTTTATTTTATTTTAAGGAGATTCTGGATACCCTTTAAGAAAAAGCATGATGACTCCGATACTGGATGCAGCTCCTGAGTCACCAGAAGCACACTACACAAATTTACATGTTGGTGCCAGGAACATCATAGAGCGCACTATAGGGCTACTCAAAGCACGTTTTCGTTGCTTACTTGTGCACAGAGTTTTGCATTATGCACCACAAGCGGCTGGCCTTATTGTAAATGCTTGTGTTATATTACATAACATTTGCAATAGGGCTATGATACCTGTACAACAATTAAGCAACGATGATTTGGTTCGAGAAGCCCAATTACAGCCACAAGACAATTTAAGTGAGCAGCCAAGCACACGCAGAAGCAATATTGCTCTTCAGCAGGGTGTTGCTACTCGCAATGCTCTTGTTCAGCTTGTGGGAAAGGCGCCGCGTCTGAAACGCAAAAAAAAAAATTTTAGACATGTGGCATGGTGTATTGGTGTTCAATTAATTCATAGGTATTCTATAATGATAATTTTCAGTGTTGATCTATATTTTATTCTTATTAGATATTTGCTTGTGTTAGTGTTTGTTGTTTTGTGTTTTAAATTATCATTATATTCTTGCTTTTATTTTATAAACTGTAATGTCTATTTATGATTTGTTAGTACTTAACATAGTTTTTAAGTATACCTACTAACACTAAACAGACCCAATTGAAATGTTTTCTAAATCAAATAAATATACTTAGAACTCCACTTTTTTAAATCAAGATGTCTTCTCAATTTTTTTATCCATTCAATTAGTAGAGAGTGTTTAAATAAGTAAATATTTAAATGACACCATTACATTGATAATAATTGTAATAAACTTTACTGATTTTATATATGTATTTTTTTAAACAAAGTACCTAAAGAGTGCTAAGGGACTTAGATTTTGCTATCTGTCTGTCTATCATTGGGAAGTCATGGAAAAAACAAGTGGCACATACTATTTTGTATGCAAGTCTGCTCTCACTTGCCCACTCAAACTTAGACCCAATAAAAGGAATACTGGTATTGATTACCTACCAATATATTTAAGTAAAAATAAAATTGGAAATTAATGAGTATCACATAGCATTTTTCTGGATTTAATGAATGGTATAAGTAATTGTTGATTTCGGGCTTACCTTTCAATCCTCATTAATATATTTTTGATTTCGGCCAATATGTCCACACCCCTCTCCACCGCATCAGCTGTCCTCACGGCAGCCTCAGCATGCATCTGCGTTGTATGGACAAGGGCACGTCTTGCCGCTTCTTGAGACATCGGCGGCTCGCGCCTCCTGCGCCGATGACGCGGGGAGCGGCCTACAGATGTTCTTGCAGGACGTCGAGGTGTTGTGGGTGGCTCTCGGATGGTGGGTGGTGTAATAGGAGGCTCTTGGATGGTGGGTGGTGTAAGTGAAGGCTCTACTATGGGTGGGTGATCAAAGATGGGGGATGCAATATAAGATGGTTGGGGTTGTGAGTCAGTGGTCAGGTAATTTTGCAGAATTGACAGAGATGCAGGGGAATCTGTTCCTATCTCTGGTGCACTTATTTCAGGAGTCTGTAAAGAAATAATATAAAAGTGTATTCATAATACTATAAATAATTATTAATTAATTATGTGTTTATATTTGTCTGTTTCTTACCGGTTCCACCCGAACACCCGGTATACCTTGGCCATAATCTCCACCCAGAATTTCAAGAAATCTTGTTTCTCGGTCGCTAAGGGGGTTGACTGTGGAACGCCCTCCTCCTGTCTGCATATGAGACGCTCGTAATACACCAACTCTCTTTTTAATTTTAGCTTTAAAATCAACCCAATACTGAAACAAACTGTTTAGTTTAATATTATTCTAACATGACAAAATATAAAAAAAAAGTTTTATAGGTACCTTGCACCAGCCCGCCCAATCCTTATGAGCACCATCGCCTTGAGCATTCAAAATATCAGCGATTTCTCGCCATTTCCTTTTGGAATAATCCTTGGCTTGCAAGGAACGATTAAATGCGCAAGCGATGTCTCTATTGCTGTTTAAAAATTCCCACAGCAAGTCCAACTGGTGAGAAGAAACCCGGTGAGTTCTTCGGCTACAAAATTAATCACACACAATTGTTTCACGATATCATCGTCCAAACTACATAATATTTCTTTGCGTTATTTCAATGGATTACACTGTTTAACTTTACCTTGATTCCATGACGTCCATATACAATAAGTTTCAAGCTTAAAATAAACATTTTACTTCGTGGGTTCAATTATCCAATTCGAACATTAACCACTTGAAGACAGATCTCCAAACTCTTCAAAGCACTTGAAAACTATTTTAATATTTCAAAATCGTTTCGAACTCAACAAGTAAACACTGATAAGAATTTTGGTTAACGTAAACAAACGTTCCGAATTCCGAATGTTTCTAAAATTCACACTAACATGCATCTAAATGTCGTAATAGCTCGCAACTGTTTTTCTACTTTATTAATGTAAAATCTTAAAAGATATTACAGTCTTTTTATGAAAGTTACTTAGATCCTTTTAAAAATATATTTTAGCAAGGCATCTTTTGAGTTAAATGTATTTTACTGTTTCACGATGAACTTCAATACAGCGATTCGAACGACAAACATGTGAAAGAGACGACGCTATACAGATTATAGCGCGCCATCTCTTTTCTGTTTTAGCAGGAAATAGACAAAATCTCTAAAATCGTTCACTCTTTCCCAGCCCTTAGCAGGAATACAATAGTACTGAGCAATTAAGCTTATGGTACAAAATGAAGTAATATTACTTTAAGATTGAAACAAAACTCTCCTGAAATAAGATTGTTATCTCAAAGTTTATGGTCGGCCCCCAGATCTTTACCACCGGGCTGACAAACTCTTCCAAACAAAAAAAAAAATCGTCACTATCGGTGTATATTTTTCGAATATATCGTTGAACAAAACTCCTGGCAACATCCAATATCACGATTTGCGTGCTTTTCCGAGTTCAAAGCTATTCACAAAATGTGATTCTCATATTTTGAACACCCAACTTCCTTTGGCGCAGTGCAGTTTAGTGCAGTCGCCAAAGATAGTCAAAGACTTCGAAAACTTTTTCAATTCAAAATCATACCACCTCCAAGGCTGGTCCGTCGCCGTTGAAGGGACACTTTCAGCGCCTTTGCCAGCAGGCGCTCCGGACTCGGCGGAAGGCGCGTCGTCATCACCATCATCTGCAAAGTCCTCGTCCAAGGGTGTTTCCAACACGCTTTGCACCGTCCTGGCCCAAACACTTGGAAGCGCCCCCTCCTCCTCGTCATCGCCACTCTCGTCGGAACCTAGGTCACCTCCTGTAACAAATAATTTTGAACCAATCTTTAAAATCGGGTGGAAAGCAGAAGCCACAGCCGCAAACCAAACTAAACTCAGCAGGTACTTACCATAATTGAAGACTTCATCATCCGTAGCCTCCCGGTTTGGACGAGGTGGTGGAAGAAGTGGAGACGGTGATGGGGCATCCTCCTGGGACGAACATTCCGCAAACCTGAAACAAATGCAATGTTGTAATCTATACTAATATTATAAAGAGGTAAAATTTGTAAGTTTGTATATAGGGGGTAATCTCTGGAACTCATGATCCAATTCTAAAAAAATGTACACCGGTAGAAAGCTACATTATTCCTGAGTGCTATAGGCTATAAATTATTTTTATAACATGTACATTAACTGAGCTATCACAATTTTTGCCTTGCAAGTCGGAAAAAAATACCTCATAAAACAGAATTATTTGCGTGCGCTGCCTATAGAGTTACTTTAAATTAAAAACAATGTATGGCAACCTGATTCGTCTTAATTATATCTGCAAAAAAGTCCGCGATACCATATTTCTATCTTTTATACTTCTTTATTTGCATTAAAAAAGTATTTTTTCGGCATACTTACGTTTGGTTGATTTTATTTGAGCAACGAAATATTAATTCTTGTCACAATAAATTATTTCAGTATCACAAGGACATCATACAGATAAGATTTGCCATTTACAGTATGTCAATTGGTCATAAGTTTCGGAGATAATATAAAATTACTAAAACGCAAAATGCCACTAGCACAACTTTCATTCGTAGAGCTCTAGATCTATCATGCTTTGTGCGGACGTTTTATCCATTTGCCCATAGATGGCGTTCTGCAAATACGTAATTTTTCTGAATCTAGGTTTTTTTTTTCGGTATCGCGCTGTTAAGATTTTCCGTGAATTGATGACCCTGTCGAATTATTGTGCCCACGTTGTCGTTAGTTGGTGTTCAAATTGTTGCATGTCAGTCTGTTGCTTATTGGTTTCGGTTGTTTCGTTCGCTTCGTAAAAGTTCGTGCCGTAAAAGGCGACTAAGGGATAATTTACCTTGAGCAGACAAGAGAACTTCGGTAATCTTCGAACTTACTGATCCGATTCCAAAATTTATTTTACTAATGGGAAGGTACAGTAAAGTCGAGTGTAAACTTATGTTAAAACAAGAAATTTTCCGCGGACGAAGTCGCGGGCGGTGGGGGACCGTGTGGCTGTCGGTGCGGAGGCGGATCTCGCCAGGTTTGAACTAAATGAACATTTCAAAACAAAAGTTACAACTTGTTTGCGAGTAAGTATTACAACTAACATACACAATAGAACTACTTACGATGGCCGCCTGCGCTTCCTTCTTGGGTGCAGGGGCGTCTCCGAATCCCGGCCTCGCAGCTTCTCGATAGGAATCACTTTTAGGCTTAAAATCAAAATGATTAAATTGTAAGTGTGTGGTAAAAGAAAGAGTTAATTTTACATAAAAACTAACTCTTCAATATCTCTTACATTTTTTTTAATAAAGCTGACATATCGCTAATCGATAATCAAAGTTCTGAAATAATGTATTACTTGGGAAGATGTTTTCATAAACATAATACTATTCCTTTTACAAACAAATACAATATTCATTCTAAGTATTTAATTTTGTATACAATTATCCTTGATTTCATTTCATTGATAAATATCTTAGAAGATGTTTTTTAAATTCATATAGATTAGTGCTTGACTACAATCCCTCCTGATGGTAAGCAGTGATGCAATCGTTATCATGAGATTTGGCATCAAGAACGTTCGAGCGCGGATTGAATGGAAATAGCGCTGTTACTTTACTCTTTATTTACAAGTGAAGTACATACACTTACGTCGTCTAACCAATAATATAAGTCTGTGATTACAACTAACATACACAAACTACTTACGTCGACGCCGTTGACGGTGCTGCTGTCGGTGCGGGGGCCGATTGCGCCAGGTCTGACCTAGATGAACATTTTAAAACAAAAGTTAAAACTTGCTTGCGAGTAAATATTACAACTAACATATACACAAGTAGAACTACTTACGATTGCCCCTTGCGCTGCCGTCTCGATGGCCACCTGCGCTCCCTTTTGTGGTGTAAAGGCGTTTCCAGACGCTGGCCACGCGGCAAGTTCTCCATAGGGACCACTTTTAAGCTAAAATTCAAAACGATTTATTGTCAAAGTATATATGTGGAAAAAGAGAGTTAATTTTATACAGGGTGTATCTGACATCCTACCACAAACGAATACCATGGGTCCTGTACATAATTTTGGACCCCCCAGTGGTGGATTTTTTCATCGGTTTTTTCTTAATTAAAAGAAAAACTTCTTTACGTTTTGTAATTTTAACGGTATAAAATCTTTAATGTAATGACTTTAGGGGGGTAAGGGGATAACGGTACTAACATCTCAACCGGCCCAATTGTCAACCTCTCCTGCACGCACCGGATGGTGGCGGCAATCAAACGATTGCCGTGGTGCTCCCTGCTAGACAACAAACGAGGCAATGGCGACCGAGCAATGGCGGTATAACCACACTCCCAGCTAGGTAACTGGTTGGAAGAGGCTAGAGCGAGCCTAGGGGTCTAAATAACCTCTAAAATGTCTGTATTTATATGATACATCTAATAGTAAACATGGAAGCGAGGTTAAAAACTTTATTACCCCAGGAGGGTACCACTTTAACTGGAGAATCCCTCCCCGAGTCTAACTCGGGCAGCCCCACCGTATCTGGGGGGGGCATAATTTCGCTAACATCAGAGTCCAGAAAGTCTATGACTCAACAAGATTCCGCAGGGGCAATCGACCACGCTCCTGCAACAGTTACTACTACTGGAAGTGGCGGTAGTAATAAAAAATACGTACAACAGGCATTCCACCCCAGCCTATTCACCCAAAGACCCAGATCTTCTTCATTGGGAGGTGTCACAAGGGACGGAAGAACCCTGTCTTCTTCACAATCTGACATAAACTTCAATGAAGGTAAAGAATGTCATCCTAAATGGCAAAGAATACCATATCAACGTAATCCCAAAAGAAAGAGACTGGCCAACACCTCACCAAAACTGAAAAAGCGTCTCAGCTTGTCACAAGAGGGAGCTAGCACTTCAAACAGATACAGTGGGCTTCCTATAGATCTAACTGAAGATTCCACAGAAGAATACAGCCAGACTAGCCAGACAAAAAAGGTACACAAACCGCCACCAATCATCCTCTATGGCATAGAAGATATGTCAAAGTTAACTGAACTGATAAATAAGTGCGTGCCTATTGGTTCCTACTCTTACAAAATTATCAATAGAAATCAACTGAGAATTGTTACACAATCAAGTGAAGTCTATAAAGATTTAATAGAACACATTCGCAGCAATGGGCTCATTGGCCACACTTTTACACAGAAAGAGAAAAAATGTTACAGAATTGTAGTAAAAAACTTACACCACACAACTCCTAAAACAGCAATTATAGAAGAAATTGAAAAAACAGGCAACAAAGTTAGAGGTGAAATTATATGTGCCATATCAAAAAAGAACAAAAAGCCACTTAATATGTTCTTTGTAAACATAGAGCCAAGCCCAAATAATCCAGAGATAAAAAACATTGAGTTTATCTATCATACAAGAGTTAAGATTGAAGACCCTAGGAAATCAAACGAAATTGTTCAGTGCACCAGATGCCAACAATATGGGCACACAAAAAATAACTGTATGCGCCCGTATAGATGTGTTAAATGTGCGGAGGGACATAAAACCTCAGATTGTCCTAAGAAAGATAGGAATACACCGGCTACTTGCACTCTTTGCTTTGGTGACCACCCAGCCAACTACAAAGGTTGCCAGGTTTACAAAGAGATAAGAGCACGAAAAATAACGCAGATAGTAAACAATAAAAGTAAACCAGTTTATAAAATTACACCATCTGTACCACCACGGATTGAAGAATTTCCGTCTCTCAAAACTCGTAGTTTTATTAATACTAATAACACATATGACCCTCCCAACACCATGACGTATTCGAATGCTGTCCAACAAAAGAATAGAATAACAGAGGAGATTCAGCCTCAGCCAACAAATTTGCTTGAACAAATTATAATCAAACAATCGGAAAAGATAGATATACTTATAAAGCAAATGGGCACCCTAATGGGATTGCTCACGACACTCATAGCCCAACAGCAGAAATGAAATTCCTACGGATCGCAACATGGAACATCAATGGCATTGCTCCTAATTTACCAGAAGTGGTACTTTTCCTTCACCACAATAACATTGATATTTTACTGGTCTCGGAAACTCATCTGACTGATGAAAGAGTGATTAAAATTAATGGGTATAATGCATATTACTCTAATCACCCTGATGGAACGTCCCATGGCGGGGCTGCAATTATAATCAAAGAAAACATAAAACAGCACTCTCTCTTTGAACTCAAACATCCATTCATCCAATCTGTAGCAGTAGCAATTGATGATTGGCTAGGAACACTTACAGTTGCCGCCGTCTACTGCCCTCCGCGCCATAGAGTAGATGAACAAGCGTTTACAGACTATTTCCATAAGCTCGGATTTCGATTTATCACTGGAGGAGATTGGAACGCTAAAAATACATACTGGGGGTCCAGGCTTACTACGACAAGAGGGCGAGAATTAAAAAAAGCAATTGACGAAAACTCCTTAGGTGTTCTATCAACGGGGGAACCCACGTACTGGCCTACGGATTCTAACAAAACTCCTGACCTTATTGACTTCTTTATAATAAAGGGAATGTCCGGAATGTACACAAAAATAGAATCATGTCTGGACGGTACTTCCGACCACACACCTGTAATCTGTACGCTGAGCACCACTGTCATATGGAAAGAGCCATTTGAGACCCTATATAACTACAAAACCGATTGGGAATCTTTCCGGGACTATATGGACAAAAACACGAATCTGTCAATCTCGCTCAAAACGGAAGATGATGTAGAGACTGCCGCTATGTATGCTACTAATTTGATCCAAAAGGCTGCGTGGTTGTCTACGCCGTACTTGGAATGCAAAGAAAAGCTACAGGATATTACTTTGGAAATCAAAAAAATGATTGCTTTAAAGAGGAGGCTGCGACGACAATGGCATACAAGTAGAAATCGACGGGACAAAACTGCACTCAATCAGGCGCAGAAGGAACTTAAACAAATGATAAAAGAAAATGAGAATAACACCTTGCAAGACAAGTTAAAAACTCTCTCTACACATAAAGGCGACAACCACTCTCTCTGGAAGATGACCAAATCATTAAAAAGACCAAAGGAACATATTCCTCCACTGAGACAACCAAATGGCAATTGGTCAAGAAAATCAGCACAAAAAGCAGAGCTATTTGCTGAGTTTTTGAAGGATTCTTTCAAGCCCAATGAGCCCGATCCTACACATCCTGAAAAAGAGATTGATGATGTCCTAAATAGTGACCAACAAATGTCATTGCCTTTGAAGCTAATAACACCAACAGAAGTCAGACGAGCCATAGTCCGATTAAGTACAAAAAAGGCACCGGGGTTTGATCTGATAACCGCAGAAGTACTGAAACAACTACCGAGGAAAGGTATTGTTCTCTTGACAATCTTATTCAATGCAGTGTTAAGACTACAATATTTCCCACTCGTATGGAAAATATCTATTGTAAATATGATCGCTAAACCGGGAAAGCCACCAACAGAAGTCGCATCATACAGACCAATAAGTTTGCTTCCTGTTATATCCAAGCTCTTTGAGAAACTGCTCTTACTACGACTCCATCCGATATTTGAAGAACAAAAGGTGGTACCAAATCATCAGTTTGGATTTCGAGCACATCACGGCACTGTAGAACAGATCCATCGAGTGACTCACACCATCCGTCAAGCATTGGAAAGAAGGGAATACTGTTCTGCAGCATTCCTTGATGTTCAGCAAGCCTTTGACCGCGTGTGGCATAAAGGCCTCCTTTATAAATTAAAGCTGTGCTTACCAAACACTGCCTACATGATCCTGAAATCCTACCTCCGAGATCGTATTTTCCAAGTCAAGACTGGAGATTGCCTATCATCTATATACCAAATAGAAGCTGGAGTTCCCCAAGGGTCAGTGTTGGCCGCAACACTGTACACAGTGTATACAGCTGATTTACCATGTGCAGAGGAGGTGACGATCGCGACCTATGCAGATGATACAGCAGTGCTATCATGTCACAGATATCCCAACACAGCGTCTATAAAACTACAAACACATTTAGACAAAATAGGAAACTGGTTTAAAAAATGGAGGATAAAAGCAAGTGCTGCAAAATCTACTCATGTGACTTTCACGCTCAAGCGCGGGGACTGCCCACCAGTTAAATTTAATGGAATTGTGCTACCTCAACAAACAACAGTAAAATATCTAGGAATACATCTTGATAAGAAACTAACATGGCGAGAACACATTAAGGCAAAGAGAGATCAAGCAAATTTAAAACTGAGAGAGTTGTATTGGCTTATAGGTAGACAGTCCTCACTTAGCTTGGAAAACAAACTTCTGATCTATAAAAGCATAATTAAACCTGTGTGGACATACGGCATTGAACTCTGGGGATCGGCAAGCCACTCTAATATAGAAATTCTTCAACGCTTCCAAAATAAAGCCTTAAAAACTCTGGTTAATGCCCCATGGTTTATAAAGAATACAGAAGTCCACGAGTATGTAGAAATGCCTACTGTTAAAGAACAGATCGACAAGTCCTGTAAAGCCTACAAACAAAGACTAAAACGCCACAAAAACCAACTGGCAAAAGCACTCATGATCACAGATCATTGCGTATTCCGTTTGAGAAGGACAAGACTAGCTTCGATCTGAAGATAATTTGTAAATGAGATGACACATCATTGGTTGTGCTAAATCTCTAAAACCATAATATGACGTCAAACAAATTTAATTATAGCCAGATGGCTGATTGTAAATGGGAAAAAAAAAAAAAAAAAAAAAAAAAAAAAAAAAAAAAAAAAATGACTTTAGTGACAAAAAGGAATAAATTACTTTTAAAATTAAAAAAGCTGTCGGGGTTTATATATATATATATATCATTTATTTCTTAAAGATGAAATACATAATCGCTTGACGAGAAACAATGTTTTTGAATTATAATAATAGAAAGTGCCGATTGCATACGCTTAGAATCTATTACTATTTAATAAGTGGGTACATTGCAAAAAATAACTCAAGCACGCTGTCGTTGTACACATCAAGCTCGAAGTTCTTATCAGGGACTGTTATATCTGTTGTAACTAACCGTGCACACTATAAAGGGCACTACAGCTTTATTTATAAGCCACAAATAATTATATATTTTCTTTTTTAATTTAATAAAATTAAGTTTTTAAAAAGAAACTGGTTTCTATTAGGTGTTCTAATATTATTTGTAAGTTAAAATGGAACCTATATACAGCTAGGTAAAAATTAATTACGATTAAATGATAGCATCACTGGTCAGCTCGTTTTGCTTTGAAATGAAGCGAAGTTGCGCCATTCCGATAAACACCAAACCAAGGACACCATGGCGCGTATCGTGGCGTCGGTCGCATGGACTAATGTAGCAATGTAGCTTCAAGTTGCTATATAAAATATATGAGATCGACGCGTCCGGCGTACATGGCCCACGTGCAATTCTACTTCTAAAAATCCAAACAATGTGAAAAAGTTTGCATTGTATTTTTTTTTTTTAACAATTGTTTATTGATAGGTATATGGCATTTAAAGTAGCCAAACTACGAGCATAGATATTTAAACTACGTAGCTACTTACTTACAGTGTATTTCAAACTATCTATCATAGAAAAATGTTTTCATTTTTTTGTTTGTTTACATTTAATCATTACTTTTCGAAAACCAATTACTCAATACGGAATCTAGATTTAATTCTCAGTAATTCTAAATTATCAGATTACTCACATTTTCTTTGTACTCATGTTTAAATGAAAGAGACACAAATTCAGTTCACGGCGTTCGCTGCTGCAGGCTGCTTGGATATTTAAAAAGTTCTCTGCGCTTTTTTGCCACTGCTCGCCAGACCACACTCCACAGTTCCACACTTTCAGTCAAAGAGTATGTAAGCACCAAAGAGAATAATATAAGCACTACGTTTACTTTCAGTACACAGAGTTGACAGAGTACTTTGTAATATACTGAAACAGTATGTTATTATTATATTATTATATTACAAATACAAAGTAGGTAGTACCAGTCTGGCGCAACTCCCTAAGAAAAAAATGATCTTCGTCAAATGTATGAAACGCGTACTAATTTTAATGGCGGCCAAAATGGCGGCTATCGCTGTCTCGCTTTAACATCTATTCGACTCTGTCGCAGCTATCCATCCGCCATATTTATCTTCTACTTCTCAAGAGGTGAATTGTAAACAAAGTTTAATTTTTGTTTTTAATATGTGTTTCGTGAATTTTAAGCGAAAATTCCTATTAATAGGACGTTTACGTGTACCCATGTGAAGCAATCTGTTGATATGCACTATAAAATCTGTGAAATATGTGGTTTACGAGCCAGCCGGTCGGACGGTCAAAAGCCAATGTTCATGGCTAAATATCCATTACATTAAGAGAGGTAAGCGTAAATAAACGTTCATTTTCAGTTACAGAAAAGGATTTGGTGATTTACAAATCAATTTTAATAAAAATCAGTCGAAAATCTATAAAATAACCTATTAACAGTGCTGTGTAGTGGAATTTTTATCGACTATATCGATAGTTTTATATATTCATTATTAAAATTTACAAGTTCGTGATAAAAAATGAAATTCTTCAATTTTAAAAATGATCTATCACTACTGCTGGGCATGTTTAATCGACTATCGATACTCTTATAATTTAAACTTTATTTAGTATAATTCAAATAGAACAATCATGCTATTCGAACAATAAATATTTCAGGTATCTCAATATGAAATGCTAATAAGTAATGTAATACATTTTTTTCTTCTAGATGTAAACATTGGATTGGACGTTCGTACGTATTGGTGGAGCTTTTTAGCTCCACCAATTAAACACGTTTGTAGCAAACATTTTCTGCCAAGGATTTTACGAAGACACATCTCAAAAAATCTGCAATTCCTTCTGTGGGACTTACTGCAGAACCTTAGGGAGATGATTGGATTTCTTCTACACATTGGCAAAACTGATACTGATTCGACTCTTAAATGCAAAGGTAAGATTCTTAATTAGAACATCATTCATGTAAACTTTTATATATTTACAATTACAGATCTAATAAAGATCAGAATCAGAAATAATAAAGTAAGATAATGATACTTTTAAGGTTTATGCATTATAGAGAATAAGCAAATAGGTTATAGTTTCTGTATTTGTTTAACCATAAAGAAAAATAAAATAAACTGTTATTATTAAAATCCGTAAAATAGTGTTTCCTTTAGTGTTAACCACACCCCCACCCCACCTTTGAAACCCAACCTCATTTGCGTCAACGTAAATTCGCTGGTAAGTGGAATATTCCATATCAATTAATGAAACCTTGGGTTTTATTTTTTGATATGGAATATTCCACTTATTCTTAGTTAAACTGATGGATATAGTTGGCGTAAATAGACCTTAATTCAGATCCAATAAATGGACCTATAATTTTTTTTTTAAATACTATCGATAAAAAATTACCATGAGCACCTAGGTACACCACTATATCGGCCGTTATGTTGGCAGCCCCTTACGTCATGTATATGGTCATCTATGTCAAAGTTGGTATTGAATCTTAGTACACGTTTTGACGTTTCGTGTTGAACCATTTTTTTCTATGGGAGTCCCGTCTCTTAAACGTAGTGCTTATATTCTCTTTGGGTAGTACACAAACGAAACGCTTTGACCAATGTTTTTTTTTGCTAATATTTTTGACTTGGATACTAAATCCTTTAAGCCATGTCTTCGTGTAAAAACTTTGGTTTACCATTAAAATATGGATATGCACATTCTAACGTTTTCTTGTTTTGTAGTGATTGGCAGCAAATGTATCAAGTCAACCTTCTCGGCAAACTTCGCTGAGGTAGGTAATCAACACTACAATAAAATTCTCAGCTCCATTTTACCGAGACCGCACCTGTTTCAATGATTCCACATATTGTCCAGTTGCGCAGACACTTGAGATACAAAACTACACCAATTTTACAACACATTATCCACTAGGAATCAATTCGCGAATAATTAAAACAGCCACTGAACTTCACTTAAAGAAATCCCGCCAAAAACTCCCGCTTGGCGCTTTGAACAAACGCGCAAACAGTGTTGTTGAGATCAAGCTTTGATCCGAAATGTCACTAGATTCAGGGATATTTTTTACTGAAAAAATCCCTTGAATTAAAAAAAATATAAAATCACAACACAAGTAAAAAAAAAATTGTAATGGTGTTGTCAATAAACAGACATGCGATTGCAGCAATTCCGGAAGATTTGCTGTTATCATCTCAGCTGAAATCATCTTTATCATCCACTGCTAAACATAAGTATATTAAGGTATAATTCAAACGTCTAACTCTTTAGCTAGATTTATTTAAAATTACATCACGATTATCTTCCGACAATTTTTGTTTTATTAACTTTATTAATTTAATAATTATCTGTATTATATTACGTACATATATATTTACTAATTTTTTAAATACTTTTAGTACATGCCGATTAGTTTTATCAATAAAGTCAAGCACTATTTGGATAAAGGGGCTATTATACCTTTCTAAATTCAGGTTCCGATATTTAGGCACACCTAAATTCAGGGAAGTATAATTATTGCATTTAAGTAGGAAGGATCCTACTTAGGCTCTGATTTAGGAAATAAGTGGATTCCGGCGTCCTGAATCATATTTAAGAAGGGTGTAATCGCATTTAGGACGCTCAGACGCCGCTCGCCTATAACTAACGCGCACGGATGGTTTTTGGCAGGTTTTCTTTAAGTGAAGTTCAGTGGCTGTTTTAAATATTCGCGAATTGATTCCTAGTGGACATTGTGGTGTAAAATTGGTGTAGTTTTGTATCTCAAGTGTCTGCGCAACTGGACAATATGTGGAATCATTGAAACAGGGTGCGATCTCGGTAAAATGGAGCTGATAATTTTATTGTAGTGTTGATTACCTACCTCAGCGAAGTTTGCCGAGAAGGTTGTGTTAGAATAAAAGAGTCTGTAGTTTTTTAGTAGGATCTTTTTTCTAAGTAAGTTTATTTTTCTACTTGTTTTTTTTATTTTGCCTGTCACTGCGTTCTTGTGTTTTCTATGTGTCATGATGAGGAATTAAACCAAATTAAGTTTTACCAATACTTATTTTATTTCCACTAAGTATATGTATTTCCTGTAAGTTCCACCGACTGCGCTCTGCACTGTTAGTGGGTTTGAGTTGACCCACTAACAGGTTGACTTGATACATTTGCTGCCAAACACTACAAAACAAAAAAACGTTAAAATGTGTACATCCATATTTTAATGGTAAACCAAAGTTTTTACACGAAGACATGGCTTAAAGAACTTAGTATCCAAGCCAAAAATATTAGCAAAAAAAAAACAGTCTACTCGGTCTCGGAACAAGAATCGGCGAGTACTCGGTCTACTAGACATGGGCGTTTTTGGTTTTGAACGCAAACGGATATATATCCGATTTCTGATTTTGAAATCGATTTCAACATCCGATTTATATATCCGATTCCTGTAGCACTTAATTTCACTAATTCGTTCTTTATAATACACGGCATATAAGTTGAAACAAAATGGCGACCGACCTTGAATACGCTCTAAGTAACTGATTTTGGAAGTGGACGGTTACGCGTAGCCATAGCAACGGTGGCCATTTTTGGTTCAACTTACTTGCCGCGTAGTCGGTATACTTTTTGATTTACATTACAAATCAATTAAAATAAAGCCTGAACCAAAAAAATCAAAATTATTTAACTATTTACATTTGTTAAGTATTTTTAATTAATTCACTCTAAAATAACACATACAAAAAGTCGGGAAATTCTTTTCACTGATATGGTGATACGACGACGCGCGCACATGTCACCAAGTTCAAGTTTGCAACTCTGAACGAAAAAATTAGATATTATACACTAGATTAAAACCAAAATAAATCAACGCATAATCACTCAAAACTAGTTTTTACGACCCCTCAAAATAAGGGTGACATTGATCGCATAATGTGCAATGGTTGAATTTCGATAGTCAAACAAAAGAATCCAAATTGACCAAAAATCTGGATATCATAAAACGATTTGTGTGGAAATCCAAACGCAAACTTCAAAAAACGAAAACTGCAAAAATCTAAATCGTACAAAAATGCAAATCGTATCTAAATATTAGAAAACTACAAAAATCCAAATCGTAACAATCCAAACGCAAACTGACCGATGCGATATGAAATTCACCTTCATTCTTTCTAACTAAGCGAAACGATGTGGGAATAAAAAGGACAGGGCGAATATATCGCGATTTCAGCTAGATTTCAGATTTTAGTTTGGTGTTTATTTTGGATATCTTGAAATCGGATTTTCAAGTTTGTTTGTGATATAGATATGTATCGATTTGTGACTGGTATCAGATTTTGAATACGAGTTGATAAATCGGACGCATGTCTACGGTCTACTCTGTCTTTGTCTGTGGTAGTTGTTTGTGTTTTACGACGTGTTTGTGTCGGCGGAAAAAATAAAAAAATGTCGAATAAAAAAAATAAAGAAATAGAAGTTCACGACAGTGAAAGTGAAGAAGAACAAGATTCTGGCAGTGAAAAAGATTCTGACTTCGATTCGGATGGGAACTTTGTTGGGGACAAGGTAAGATTTTAATTATAACCTATAAATCACATGGCATGCTCCGTATCCTTAAACCTTAAAAAAAATGTAAGAGATATTGAAGAGTTAGTTTTTATGTAAAATTAACTCTTTCTTTTACCACACACTTACAATTTAATCATTTTGATTTTAAGCCTAAAAGTGATTCCTATCGAGAAGCTGCGAGGCCGGGATTCGGAGACGCCCCTGCACCCAAGAAGGAAGCGCAGGCGGCCATCGTAAGTAGTTCTATTGTGTATGTTAGTTGTAATACTTACTCGCAAACAAGTTGTAACTTTTGTTTTGAAATGTTCATTTAGTTCAGACCTGGCGAGATCCGCCTCCGCACCGACAGCCACACGGTCCCCCACCGCCCGCGACTTCGTCCGCGGAAAAGGAGATGTCCGCTTTTTGTATGGACGTTGGTTTTTTATTCCGAGAAAAATCTAACCAGCATCAAAGTCTACTCAACTAAATAAGCCAAAAATAGGGAACTTGAATGTACTGAAATAATATTTTTAAACCCCTCCATTTAAGCGAAAAATCATAAAATAATAATTGATGTTATTGCTATTTTATTATTTGTTGGCAATCCTTAAAAAAGCTCCGCCACTCTGTGACAATGTCATATTTGACAGACGATTATTCATCTAGCTTGCTACATATCAGTAATCTGTGTCTGTCACTGGAGTTAGAGATGTGCCAACTTAGCATAAGACACGCGTCAAGTTAACTCGAATTAAAATTCAATTGATTCGGGATTTCAATACTTATTTTATTGCCATATGAAAGCATTTATTTTCTAAATGTATTTTAAATTAGAAAATATATAATACAGCATAAAGTTCCAACAGAAAAAATCTATTGTTGATTTTCTAGGATCAATCGATTTTACTGGTTCTAAAAATCAATTGTTCGATTAATTGATTTCAGATCGCGACCCTATACAGTGTGCACGTGGGTTGTAGGAGTTGTAAATGGTCGGTTTAAACGAGATTTTAAAATCTTTCGAAATAAATATTTTAATATAGGGTCTCAAAACCTAATGGATGATTTCAAAATTGCAGGAGCCATTTTAAATAATTTTCATCCCATTTTGACTGACCATCCTGATGCTCAAAGTATACTGGAAAGAGCTAATCAGAGAACGAATATGCAAAACTATTTAGCCGACCATGTGATTAGGCATCAGCTTAATAGACGCCGAGCCAGTTTCGTCCATTTAAATGCTCAAATGCCACAGCTGAATGTGTTCCCCATCATGGAGATGTCCGATTTAGTTTTATTTAGCTTGGGTATTTATCAAATTAAACAGGCACACTCTTATTATGGGGAACATATTCGGCTAAACGTTCAAATAATAATAATAATATATTCCACAACTATCACACAACACCGTCTAGTCCCAAGCTAAGCAGAGCTTGTGTTATGGGTACCAGACAGCTGATAAACATACTTATATATTTCTAAATACATACATATTATAGATAAATAAATGTTTTTTCTTTCTTTCTTTCCAAACGGTACTTTTACCGTAGAAGTAAGTGTAGATGTACCTACAATCTATAAATATTCCGGGTATTTCGTCAACACATGAGACAGTAGGACGACTAAAGTCACGCCACATTAGTAGTCGAATGTATTACACATATATTTTATTGAAAGTGGCAGAGACTAGTTGGCAAAACTGTATTTCTGATTATTATTGTAGTTGTAGTTGCATAATTGGGAAGAGGACTGTTGGAAGCTGTGCTCATATAATGACAATTGTCTGGTATCTTGGATGGGCTCGGCATCAAAATAATATAACTCCACCTGCTCAGTTTCTCGACAATATTTTAATAAGAGAAGACGTTGAAAATGAAGAAAAACAATAAATAAATACTATTTAAAAACTTAAGTTTTATTCATTACAAAACCGTACATTGTGTCCATTATAGTTTGGTATTAATCAGTTTTTAAATAGCATAATTTTCGAAAGGCTTTTCATCCACTTCCGATCTCGATTCCCAGTCAAATAAAAGGAATTCTCCTATTTATTTGAACAATGGTTTCGATCACTAGTTATCATTATTACTCTGCTGATTATTATCTTCTGCTGATTATAAGCTCTTGTGTAATATGCTGAAACATGCACTTCTTGTTATGATGGATAATGCTACACATTTTAGACGATGAATAATGTAATAGCGATTGTATTATTATGTTTACATTGACAAACAAAAAAAAAAGTGTGTTTGTATTGACATATATTGATTGACACTGACAGTACTGACAGTTCTCCTGTGTCAATTTTACTTTTTTTGGGTGTGTGTCACTTTATTAACCTAGATAATTAGAAAGGTTTGTTCGTTTTAGAAGTAAATTCTCACTAAAATAAAAAATGATTTTTCTCAAAATTGGAGGGCTTTAAAAATGTATGATATAGGTAGAAGCACTAGGTTTTGAGATGTCTATCCAAATATATTTAAATTGCCGTGGTTAAAATTATTAAATAATAAAAAACCATTTCTGGACATGTCCTTTCTTGTTTTAACATAAGTTTACACTCGACTTTACTGTACCTTCCCATTAGTAAAATAAATTTTGGAATCGGATCAGTAAGTTCGAAGATTACCGAAGTTCTCTTGTCTGCTCAAGGTAAATTATCCCTTAGTCGCCTTTTACGGCACGAACTTTTACGAAGCGAACGAAACAACCGAAACCAATAAGCAACAGACTGACATGCAACAATTTGAACACCAACTAACGACAACGTGGGCACAATAATTCGACAGGGTCATCAATTCACGGAAAATCTTAACAGCGAGATATCGAAAAAAAAAAACGCGATTCAGAAAAATTACGTATTTGCAGAACGCCATCTATGGGCAAATGGATAAAACGTCCGCACAAAGCATGATAGATCTAGAGCTCTACGAATGAAAGTTGTGCTAGTGGCATTTTGCGTTTTAGTAATTTTATATTATCTCCGAAACTTATGACCAATTGACATACTGTAAATGGCAAATCTTATCTGTATGATGTCCTTGTGATACTGAAATAATTTATTGTGACAAGAATTAATATTTCGTTGCTCAAATAAAATCAACCAAACGTAAGTATGCCGAAAAAATACTTTTTTAATGCAAATAAAGAAGTATAAAAGATAGAAATATGGTATCGCGGACTTTTTTGCAGATATAATTAAATACCTATAATAAATTGTTTGTTTTTTTTTTACGAAAGCGTTCTTTTCAATACCATTGTTTGTTATTTTTTATTATTTAAAATACACATTTCAGCAAGTTTTGAAAGTAAATAACGTTTGTTCATGTTTTGCAAGTAACTATTCTACACAATCCCATTGTTTTCTTTTTTTTTCCATAACGCAACGTTGTGAAACGTGTGTGGCACTGCAGAGAGTTATACCTTCTGCTTATTGTTTTCTTTTTTTACAATTCTGTTTTAGGAATTACAAGCGGACTTTGAAGGTCGTAACCCTGAGGATTGTGACTTCCATGGCATCAGGCAGCTGCTGAGGCAACTGTTTCTTAAGTCCAATGTTGAATTAGGTGGACTAGCACAAATAATTATTTGTAAGTTTATAAAAAGTACCTACCTATACTTTGTTTGAAATAAACTCTTTCAGAAATGTTTTGGGGACACATTTATTGCGCATACAGCTAAGGAGTGTAGTTCCCTGAAAAAGCCTCTATTTCTGGGTGGTTGCAACTATAAGCTAGGGGTCTTTAATGCTTGAGTGAATCGGTTATTTCTAGGCAAGTGAGCTTCATTCATTCAACCACATCAACACTTAACATCAAGTGAGAGAGTGCAAATGCAAGCATATCAATAATAAAACATATAAAATAAAGCAGGAAATATCTTCTGTGTAGTTTTTGAATTTCATAATATTGCCTCATGGTTGCAGGAACAACAGCTGACTGTCCTCCTAGGCTTGATTCTGAGGTCAAGTGATGTGGTGTTATGTTTTTCCATTCTAAAATTGGTGGTGGGACTACAATTTAGGTAAATCTGCTGAGATTAGCCACCATGTCCGATTTCATTTAAGAGGATTAATTATTTATGTAATCAAGAAGTACTTGTTTAAATAAATATATTATCTTTATTTTTTAACATTCTTATATTATAGTGCCAATGGCTTGACCAACTTTTGTGAAATTTTGATGTAGGGATATTTTTTAGGTATGAGAATAGGCTGTAGGCAATTTTTTTCCTTTTCTCCACATGCCCCCCCCCCATCATTTTCTTTCTTAATTTAGATGGCAGAACAATGTTTGCCAGGTCAGCTGGATTCTCAATATAATTTATTAAATAGACAAGTGTTATGCTTATCGAACAGACTTCTTTTTAACCATTTGAATAAAAATAAAATTTGAATACTGTAATTAGAGACACAATAGAAAGACAATAGGTGTGCGGACATCGGTTTCCACTTAGGGCTTGAGTAATTAATATCATAATGTGCCTCTAAAAATCTAAACTGCCTTTGAAATTACCAAGTCAGCCACATTCACAAATGTCTGAATACTGCTTTCTTGGCTTCTAGTTATCTTCTAAATAAGCCATTTCTGGGTGATTATAAGTAACCACGAAGGCTTCGCTTCACTCCCGCCTTAATAATAGTTAGCTGCCTTAGCTTTCTAACCTACGACGAGCAATGGGTAACTCGCCGTCCGACCGTCCGGTAACCGTCCGGATCGAGCCCAAGTCGTCGGCGGCACGCACTATCCCCGCGCGCTTCTAGTTGTCAGCAAACTGTAGAGGCCCAGCAGGGTCGAAGCCTCTGGGGCCATGGACTGATTTCTGGAAAGAATGTCCGGCCCCGGTATAAAGGGCTAAGAAGGAACGGGGTAGGGTTTCTGTCAGTAAGAGACTGACACTATTTCCTGCTGGCGGGATATGTCATCGGATGATTTTACCTACCATAAAAAAAGCCTTCTAACCTAACCTGTCCGTATGAGGCCGTGTTTACGTAGACGCGGTGCGCCGCGCGGCGCGTTGGGCGTTTCGTCGTATATTGCAGCAGCGGGCTGCGACATCGCTCGCGCAAACACACACCTATTTCAATGTACGACGGACCGCCCGACGCGCCGCGCAACGCGACGCGTGTCTGTAAACGGGCACTCAGAGTACACTACAATTCTGAGGTTGCTATGCTCTCTCTTGGACTAAGAATGTTGAGATAGAATTGTAATAAACATGATTTTTTAAATATATATTATTTTTCCATTGTCATTTTGTTTACTTATAATATGTTAGGTAAAAAATATATATACCACACATTTTTAATGGCCATTTTTCTCATATATTTGTTTTATATTTCAGCACAAAACTATGTGGGCAGTGTTGTGAAGCAATGCTTAGATGATGGTGTGGATGAAGAGGATGATGATGATGATGATGGCAGTGATGGAGTGTTTGGCATAACAACTATTATCAATATTACCAAGAGGAAAGTAAGTTAAATATACACATTTTATAATATTAGTTAAGTTAGGTACTTAACTAATATTATAAAGCGTTAAAATTGTTTGTAATAAATAGTCTCTATTTTTATAAAATAGCTTCTGCCAGCGGCCATGTGGTAGTATAAAATAAATGCCTATGTCATGCAGTGATAAAACAGGTAGTATTCCACTGATGAGTGTATTTTAAAAATATTCATTACCTATTAAAAAAAAACCTACAAAACTTAAAAATACATATCTTTATATTATTAGTACCTACCCACTTACCTACCTATAGATAAAAGGTCAAATCAATGTTACAATTTTAAAGGTAGAACTACATTGCGCACATGTGGGCTACGCCTGTCCGGGCGCGTCAGTCTCCATACATTTTATTTGGAAACAAGACTTGTAGAGCTACATTAGATCCACGCCACGCGACGTCGTTTTACGGACAAATCAGGCCTGGTCCACATGTACTAATCTGCCTTGCCTTTTCCCTTCTCTGTAGGGAGTAGATGGTTACATGGACAATCTAATATCCATTCTTTCTAAAGACCACTTTAGTAAGAATGGATATAACTTTGTAGCTGGGGGAAGAGTTATAAGAGATAATTGTAGAAAAATTAACGCAAAACATTTCTTTCACTTTCAGGAAGAACAATGCATACAACAGATCCGGACGCTGCTTACGACATTAGCTGAAGATAACGCAGACGACAGAACTAAAGCACTTATCAAGAAAATATTGACGAATGAGTCTGAGCATGTTGGCCTAGTCATCAATGAGAGGTAATATTTCTTTAGATGTGGTCAAATCTGCAGGCCCAGCCAAGTTACGACAGTTTCGCCGCGTCGAACGCCTCGAGTTGGCCACGCCTTAAGAATAAGAATAAGAATAAGAAGATTTTATTTGTAAACATAGGTCAAGTTACAATAAAGTGTGCGGTGTTAAAGACAGGTAGATCCTCTATGTTTTGCCCAGAGGCGTACAAATATGTAGATAACTAAAAATAATAAATTTTGAACACATATATAACTTCTATGATTATTACAATTTCACATCATTAATAAATTCAATATTAATTGGCACATGCTTAACTTATCCTTTATATTAATAACTTTCAATATTTTATTTATTTATTAATGCTTTATGCTTTTATTTTTATATTTAATCTTTAAGGCAGACTTAAATCCAATCATCTATTTAGACTAAATTAATTGTAATGTTAATAGGCGAGTCCACACATAGTGATTAGCCTCGCGAGGCATTTTCCGCAGGGCAGAATCATTCAGTGTCGGCTTTGTTTAAAGCCACAGCTGCCACCACATGTACCTACGTGTGGTGCCATGATGTCTTAATTCTTAACTGAATAAACGAACATAATAGCTCGGGTTTGCGGCGCACAACCTCGCGATGATACCGAGGCCGCCGGGGTAGGTTTCCTCGCCCTGTGTGGACCCGCCTAATAGAGAATGGATATTTGGGGGTAGTGGAACAGAGAGTAAAGTCCCACATACCTCCGTTGAAAAGGGAGGATCCTCCGACCAGACAGTTGTTATATCTGGTGGGCTACTGCCCGATAGATGATTTCGGGTTTGTTCTATATGTTCCAATCGCGCCGCGAATCTTACTTGCGCGATGCAGGATTAGTTCATTTGTGACGACATAGATGTCGCTACAGATACATCACTAATAGTTTATTTCACACTCTGAATTCTAAGTTTTTGGAGATATGAGGAACAGAGAGTAAAGTCCCACATACCTCCGTTGAAAAGGGAGGATCCTCCGACCAGACGGATGTATGTCGGGTGGGCTATTGCCCGATAGATGATTTCAGGTTGATCTATATGTTCAAATCGCGCGGAGAATTTTGTTTGCGCGATGCAGGATTAGTTCATTTGTGACGGTATAGATGTCGCTTCATGTTCTAATCCATTGTAAATTCACAAGTTTCACTAGTAAAAAAAATCAAGACAACAACAAGACTTTCATTAAAATAAAACCATTTTTAAACAATAGTATTTTACAGAATCCTAAACATTCCCGCAGCCATCAGTGTACCTCTGTTCTCGTCCCTGCAAAACGAACTGGAAAAAGCAATAAAGAAGAACATGCCATACACATTCCGGTACCTCATATGGATCTGCAAGACTTATAACACTGGAGGTACGTAAATAAGTATCAGATCTCGATTTGATGTAATTTGGGTCGAGTGTCTGATCGAAACTGCTTTTTGCAACCGAAACCGGATATCGTCAACAGTCTCAGTTTCGGCCGAAACCGAAACCGAAACTTCCTTACAAGGATCATGTTTTGAGGGGAAAAATGTTAATAGAATCAGTCAGTCTTCGACATTTTCACTTATTGGTATGCCGGCGGTGTTACGGATATTCGCATCCGCAAAATTCGCATCAATTCTGATCCGTTTTCGCGTCCGTAAAAAATCAATACAAATTTTAACGGAAGCGGACTCATACTGCGACAGGTAATGTAAAGAAAGTGGGCAATTTTCTTCTACATGTCAAACGAAGAGTTCAATTTCGATTGAGCTTCGACGTTTTGTGATAAGTGATGCACTGTCCAACATATTACATAATTCTGTAATTCGCAACCGCTGATGTCGATGTTTTTGCATCCGTAACAACCCTATTGCCGACATTGATCCGTGGTTGCTCTCATCCATTACATACGATACCGAGACCCCTTTATGCATCAGTCCCCCTAGCCAAGTTTCAATCGTTTTGTTTAGCGTGAATGTTTGGAGTTGGCCACGCCCGCAATGCCTTTGATCTGACGTCATCTCACGTAGACAGAACAAAGGAATTGGGGGTATGGCCAACTCGAAGCATTCACGCTAAACGAAACGATGGTAACTTGGCTAGGGGGCAGGAGATATGTTAAGGGTCTCGAAGGTCATTAGTAAGTTTTCAAATGTCGTTATGGGTAGACAGAAGCCCAAAACCCTGGTACAGTACGGCCGACGGATCTTGGCGCGTCTGAAGTTAGGTTAGGTTAGGCTCTGCGAAATTTAGCGCTTGTATACTCGTAAAAAACAAATGGTTTGAAAAAATAAATGCCAATAGCAGGTTTTATTGCTGTTAACTACTGTTATTGGCATTAATTTTTATAAATCATTCATTTGGCGCGGTTATTTTTAGCGCTAAAGTTCGCAGAGGCTAACTTCAGCCGCGCCAAGATCCGTCGGCCGTACTGAAAGTAGTCTTACTGAAGTACCCTTCAGTTAGACTACTTATAGTACGCGGCAAATAAGTTATGTTATGCCGCACTTCGATTGAGACCCGAAAATCTGTTACTGCGCATTGAAGGTCGATTACCATCTTGGTTCAACTTGTGTGCCGCGTATTGTACCAGGTTTTTACGATACCTCGTACGTGGTAATGTTTTTTCTACATGGGTAGAACTCTTTCGAACAATCCTGCAGACAAGCATAAAGAATGTCATGAATGTAAACATGTCAATTTGTAAACAATAATGTTTGCTATGAATTAACAATAGTGTTTGTGTGTGCATGTCTGTGCGCAGTCAAAGCGGTTTTGTTCTATTTATGATACTGTGATAATCTTACAGAATGACAATCTCCCAGAACTAAAGAAATCGGCAGAAATGTATCGTTACGCGGTAAATAAGTTGAACCAAAATGACTGTAGTTGATATGCTACTTCGATTGAGACCCGAATTAACCATGTGCGCCAACTACAATTTTGTCGGCGGCGGCGCGCCGGCTAAAACAACCCGGCGGTGTGACCATTTTTTATTTCATTTAATAGAAGACATTAAATGTAAAGAAAACGGTCTCTCTCGGGTGGAGCGCGAGGGCGTGTTAGACTTTTACTGACTGAAATCCACTCCTATGATCCTTTGTTGCCTAGCAAACCCATAACCCTAGTAAGCCTCGATCCTGCTGGGCCACTGCTGGAACACTACGCGCCGTCGACGACTTGGGCTCAGTCCGGACGGTTACTTGTCGGCTTGACGGCGAGATACCTACTGCTCGCTGTCCGCATGACCGCACCTACGGTGGCTGGAAATCGGGATCGGGATCCCAGTGACTGGGGCGTGAGGGCCGTTTCCTCGAACGTGCGGCCGCCTCCTTCGCTACCATTACTGCTCCAGAAGAAGGCGATCGCCTGCCATTCTTTTTCGCT
Source organism: Leucania comma (assembly GCA_958295575.1). Taxonomy (NCBI): domain Eukaryota; kingdom Metazoa; phylum Arthropoda; class Insecta; order Lepidoptera; family Noctuidae; genus Leucania; species Leucania comma. The sequence continues at coordinate 8,300,591 of OY282483.1, forward strand.
CCGGACTATGGCATGTACCGGCGCGAGAGGTAGTGGCCGTCGATTGCCTCCACGAGGACACGGCGGTAGTCTGCCCGTGTCCTCCGAGCGGTCCACACAATGGTGACGCCCGCCCAGGGGACTTACCGTCATAATTATGGCGTGCTCAGCATTGGGTTGCAACAGTCGCTGTCGCAACATTTCACCATTAGTTCCCGCCGCAATCTGTCCACCATGCGGCGACTTGTCATGGCAGCGGAGTTTCGCCCCTGCTTACAAATCGTGCATGCGTGCAAGAACTGTTGCCTCCAGATCTCAAGGTGGCAAGCCAGCAAGGAGTCTCGCCGTTTCTCGAGAAACCGTGTGATAGCCCCGCACCGTCCGGATGGCCATGAATCTCTGGCATGCGTTCAGCTTGGCCGCCATTCGCTTTGGCAGCGTAAAGGGCAATGGACCGAACTATATCGTAGAGCCTCCAGTAGGAGGCGTCTGGACCACCTAGGTTGGGCAGGAGCCGCTTCATGACAGCCCCATGCAGTCTGATCCAGTTTTCAGTAAGGAGCCTTCTTGGGAAATTTCTTATGTCTATTGTATCTCTTTAAATCTCTTTAGTTACACGTTAACTTATAGTTCTCTTACCGTTTATTACAGAGGGATCTTCAGAAGTATTGTTCGCGAATCAAGAAGAGAAGCCGATAGCTGACGAGGCTCTGGCGAGTTTCGACGTCGATGTCACCGAGCAGGCTGACCTCTCGCAGTGGGACTACGAGGGAGGCGCGCTTACACCTTGCAGAAAGGTAAAGAATTGATCTAAACATAACATGATATCACACCTACATTACCCGAAGACGTAGAACCAGTACCTCAAAAAACGAACATTCCAAAAAGTTGACATTATTTTGCCCTGACTTATGAATTTCTACCCCTCCTTCCCATTAATACCCTCCTTCTGGCGCAGTCGGGTAATTACGATTTGAAGTAGGCAAGTTTGTTAGAATACATTGTGTTGCTTGTACAGTAAACAGTTACATTGAACACTTGTGTATTACTTATTGTCCGGTATTTAACTCTTCAAGTGGGGACTCTTATTGTGACGGACGGGAAACTACGGAACCCTACACTGAGCGTAGCACGACACGCTCTTGGCTGGTTTTTATAAACTTAAGAAACATCCTTTTTATATAAAGAAAATAAAGTGAATGAAAACTCAAAACTTTCAAAGTTGACACTGACTAAATGCAGTGTGAAGCAGAAAAAAAGTTACGATCTTTATATTTCTTCTTCTCTATCTTCTAATTGTTTCCTTATTTGTTACAGGTCCTGATATTCGATGGCAGTAAATTCAATCATCTAGTGAGACTTATAAAAGAAGAGGTGGAGGCCGTCTGAAGTAGCTTTTATCATATTATGTGTGACTATTATATTTATGCCATACAATGTGCTGTATTCATATTTATATTTTTATTATTACATACATATTAAACGTAAGCTTTACCTATTTATGTCTTTAATTTATTCTGACCTTTAGTTCACAAAGCATAATCAGATAGTAAAAAATAATAATATTCCACAACTGTCACTCAAAGCTGATAAACATTTCTAAATATGTGATCCGCTCAATGAAACACTATCGATTTGTAAAGATAAAGTGAAAAAATAAAGTACTTTTTTTCTAAAACTCGAATTAGTATACGCATGTATGAAATTAATTTCTTTAATCGAGTCAAAGCAATTTTACTTGTTACGACATTTCTGCTATGATTTTTTGAAGAGTTCCGTTATATATCTTCGAAGTTCATCATTAGACAAAACAATATCTATGGAACCAATTCGGAAGTATATCTTTCAATCAAAACAAACATTTTCGAAATTGATCTACAATTGCCCGAGATATAGGTGAACATATATGTATACAGCTGAACATAGAACCTCCTCATTTTCGAAGTCGGTTAAAAAGCAGGTAACCATTAGCAGTGACAACTTAATTTGGTAGATACGCAGACATTTAAAATGGAAAAGTAATGAAAGCTAATTTCTCTTAAAATACAACACTTAAAATTCTGAATTATTGATATATGTTCTATGTCCACTTACAGCTATTGGGCTTTCGGACAGGCTCGTTAAGCGATGCGCGCACCGGTGACTTTAGTCACGGTGACTTTTATGTGTTTGTCACTGTCACGTCACGTATCCAAGGTGGAGTGCGCGCACGACGAGCAACAGCGACGAAACTTTTTTGAAATCGAAGTAAAGATGGGACCGATATTTGTCAGTATTAGCTAATATGAATATATTCGTCTAGTAATATCGTAATATTTAAACTAATATTTGAGTATTAGTGATATCTGAATATGATGGAATACATAGATATTACTGCTGTATTTGTATTCAATAAACAGATATTATTTTTGAGATAGTATCTAGGTACTATTTGATATTGCTACGTAGATATTAATGTTTAATGCCTATGAGTGATGCATTTATTTTCATTCATACATTTGTTGCCATATTAGTGAGTGAATATGATCCGCGGTAATCGAATGAATCCCGAGTGATATTATATTCACAAAATATTTTTTCATATTTAATATTATTCGACCTGTGTTGAATGGTCCTGACATTATTATGTGAATATTAAATATTAGCATATCAGATTTAGTCGGATTACTAATACATGAATCCATTGAATATCACTAATATCTCAGCGAATACTAATATCGAGCCTGTTATGGAAAAACATCGTAAACGACAAAATATAGGTATTTCACTTTTTTATCGTAACGTCAAGTTAAAATTATTTAGACTGTAACGCAAAGACCCCTAAACTTATATTTGCATAAATGTCAAAATTATAACAGGAAATAAATAGTATCGCAAACGACAAAAGTTAAAGTTTCAAATTGTAGAACAATCAGAATTATCGTAACCAACTTATCGTAAGTAACGCTTGTCACTTACGATAAAACATATTTAAATGATCTGCCCAAAATCTGTATTTTTGGATGATCAGGCTCGCAGCAAAAACTCAAGTGATTTTTGTGTGCGAGTTTTGATCTTGAAAAAGTCCTAACTGCCCCGCATGGAGACAGTATAAATTTATATTACTCAAGAAAATTGGCCTATTTTAATGAAACTATTTACGAGAATGGAACCAAGAATGGATATTGTTACTTATGGCATGAGTCTGAAGCCAAAAGAGGCTGTAATGAAGTTTGTACGGTTTTTTTTTATGGTAGTTCAAATCATCCAATGACAAATCCAGCCCTTGGGTGGAGCGTGAAGTAGTGTCAGACTCTTACTGACTAAAAACCTACCCCGTTCCTTCGTTGCCTATACTGCCGGGGCTGAGCCTTCCTCTCAGAAAACGGCCCTTGACCCCAGCAGGCTTCGACCCTGCCTGCCTGCAGTTAGCAGGCTGGGTCTCTTCGGTGTGCTGACAGCTCCTTGAGGCGCGCGGGAACAGAACGCGCCGTCGAGGACTTGGGCTCGGTCCGGTCGGTTACCGGACGATCGGACAGCGTGCTACCCATTGCACGCCGTCCGCAAGCCCGCGCCTACGTTGGCCGGAAATCGGGATCAGAATCCCGGCGGCGGCTGGGGCGAGCGCCCCGTTGCCTCTGCCAGATGCGGTCGGCCTCCTCCTTTGCTAGCAATACTGCTTCGCAGAAGGAGGCGACCGCCTGCCATCCCTCCTCACTACGGACCAAGGCCCGGCGAGAGAGATCGCTGCCGCCGATCGCCCCCACGAGGACACGGCGATGCTCCGCCCAGGCGGGGCACACCTCTACAGTGTGCTCCACCGTGTCCTGCGGGTTTTCCGCACAATGGCGACACCCGGGCGAATCCTCCGCACGAATCCGGAACAGGTACTTAGCGAAATTTCCGTGCTCGGTAAGCACCTGCGTCGTGCGGAAGTTGAGAACGCCGTGAGGTCTTTCCAACCACGCCTCAAGGATGGGCCTTATCGCCCCAATTGTGGCGCGCCCCGAAAGAGGTTGCGATAGTCGCTGACGCCATTTCGCCATGAGATCTCGCCGGAGCTCTGTCCGCCATGCCTCGACTTTTCGTGGCAGCGGAATTTCGCCCCCGCGTTGCATCTCCATGCGCTTGTCGTGCATGTGTGCAAGGACTGTTGCCTCCAGATCCCATGGCGGTTGGCCAGCAAGGAGGGTCGCCGCCTCGCGGGAAATCGTTCGGTACCCTCGCACCATGCGTATTGCCATGACCCTCTGGCACGCATTCAGCTGGGCCCTCGGTTGCTATGTCAACGTCGGTGCCCACACCGGGGCCCCGTAGAGGGCCATGGACCGAATGATTCCCGCGTAGAGCTTCCGGCAGGAGGCGTCTGGTCCCCTGAGGTTGGGCAGGAGCCGCCCGAGAGCAGCCCCAGTCCGATTCAGTTTGGGAGCCAGACGTCGGAAGTGCTCCTTGAAGTTCCACCAGCTGTCGAGGACGAGTCCCAGGTACTTCATCGTCGACCCGACGCTGATGTGAACCCCTCCTACCGTTAGCTGGGAACCCGGTGGTGGCGCACCCCGAGGGCCGTGAAAACACTAGGCCTCGGACTTGTGCAGTGCCACCTTGAGTCCCAACTGCTGGATCCTGTTAACGACCATTGCAACCCTGCGTGAAGTTTGTACGGTGGTTTTTAGTAGTACCTCAAAATGATTGATGAGAAGGGCGAGCATTCATCTTTAGCTTTGTACTGTGATAGTTGTTGCGGACAAAATAAAAATAGAGCGATGTTTTCGATGTTGTCGTACTTCATAAGTAATGTTGCAATATTCATTGAGAACATAACTATAAACTTTTTGATTCCTGGGCATACAATGATGCCGGTAGATTCGGTACATTCAACTATCGAAACCTTCATAAAAGGAAGGACTATTATACTGATATGGTGATACGACGACGCGCGCACATGTCACCAAGTTCAAGTTTGCAACTCTGAACGAAAAAATTAGATATTATACACTAGATTAAAACCAAAATAAATCAACGCATAATCACTCAAAACTAGTTTTTACGACCCCTCAAAATAAGGGTGACATTGGTCGCATAATGTGCAATGGTTGAATTTCGATAGTCAAACAAAAGAATCCAAATTGACCAAAAATCTGGATATCATAAAACGATTTGTGTGGAAATCCAAACGCAAACTTCAAAAAACGAAAACTGCAAAAATCTAAATCGTACAAAATGCAAATCGTATCTAAATATTAGAAAACTACAAACAAGCCAAATCGTAACAATCCAAACGCAAACTGACCGATGCGATATGAAATTCACCTTCATTCTTTCGCACATCGTTTCATGTGGGAATAAAAAGGACAGGGCGAATATATCGCGATTTCAGCTAGATTTCAGATTTTAGTTTGGTGTTTATTTTGGATATCTTGAAATCGGATTTTCAAGTTTGTTTGTGATATAGATATGTATCGATTTGTGATTGGTATCAGATTTTGAATACGAGTTGATAAATCGGACGCATGTCTACGGTCTACTCTGTCTTGTCTGTGGTAGTTGTTTGTGTTTTACGACGTGTTTGTGTCGGCGGAAAAAATAAAAAAATGTCGAATAAAAAAAATAAAGAAATAGAAGTTCACGACAGTGAAAGTGAAGAAGAACAAGATTCTGGCAGTGAAAAAGATTCTGACTTCGATTCGGATGGGAACTTTGTTGGGGACAAGGTAAGATTTTAATTATAACCTATAAATCACATGGCATGCTCCGTATCCTTAAACCTTAAATACCTATAATAAATTGTTTGTTTTTTTTTTGACGAAAGCTTTCTTTTCAATACCATTGTTTGTTATTTTTTATTATTTAAAATACACATTTCAGCAAGTTTTGAAAGTAAATAACGTTTGTTCATGTTTTGCAAGTAACTATTCTACACAATCCCATTGTTTTCTTTTTTTTCCATAACGCAATGTTGTGAAACGTGTGTGGCATTGCAGAGAGTTATACCTTCTGCTTATTGTTTTCTTTTTTTACAATTCTGTTTTAGGAATTACAAGCGGACTTTGAAGGTCGTAACCCTGAGGATTGTGACTTCCATGGCATCAGGCAGCTGCTGAGGCAACTGTTTCTTAAGTCCAATGTTGAATTAGGTGGACTAGCACAAATAATTATTTGTAAGTTTATAAAAAGTACCTACCTATACTTTGTTTGAAATAAACTCTTTCAGAAATGTTTTGGGGACACATTTATTGCGCATACAGCTAAGGAATGTAGTTCCCTGAAAAAGCCTCTATTTCTGGGTGGTTGCAACTATAAGCTAGGGGTCTTTAATGCTTGAGTGAATCGGTTATTTCTAGGCAAGGTAGCTTCATTCATTCAACCACATCAACACTTAACATCAAGTGAGAGAGTGCAAGTGCAAGCATATCAATAATAAAACATATAAAATAAAGCAGGAAATAGGTCTTCTGGGTAGTTTTTGAATTTCATAATATTGCCTCATGGTTGCAGGAACAACAGCTGACTGTCCTCCTAGGCTTGATTCTGAGGTCAAGTGATGTGGTGTTATGTTTTTCCATTCTAAAATTGGTGGTGGGACTACAATTTAGGTAAATCTGCTGAGATTAGCCACCATGTCCGATTTCATTTAAGAGGATTAATTATTTATGTAATCAAGAAGTACTTGTTTAAATAAATACATATATTATCTTTATTTTTTAACATTCTTATAATTATAGTGCCAATGGCTTGACCAACTTTTGTGAAATTTTGATGTAGGTATATTTTTTAGGTATGAGAATAGGCTGTAGGCAATTTTTTTCCTTTTCTCCACATGCCCCCCCCCCATCATTTTCTTTCTTAATTTAGATGGCAGAACAATGTTTGCCAGGTCAGCTGGATTCTCAATATAATTTATTAAATAGACAAGTGTTATGCTTATCGAACAGACTTCTTTTTAACCATTTGAATAAAAATAAAATTTGAATACTGTAATTAGAGACACAATAGAAAGACAATAGGTGTGCGGACACTGGTTTCCACTTAGGGCTTGAGTAATTAATATCATAATGTGCCTCTAAAAATCTAAACTGCCTTTGAAATTACCAAGTCAGCCACATTCACAAATGTCTGAATACTGCTTTCTTGGCTTCTAGTTATCTTCTAAATAAGCCATTTCTGGGTGATTATAAGTAACCACGAAGGCTTCGCTTCACTCCCGCCTTAATAATAGTTAGCTGCCTTAGCTTTCTAACCTACGACGAGCAAAGGGTAACTCGCCGTCCGACCGTCCGGTAACCGTCCGGATCGAGCCCAAGTCGTCGGCGGCGCGCACTTTCCCCGCGCGCTTCTAGTTGTCAGCAAACTGTAGAGGCCCAGTAGGGCCGAAGCCTCTGGGGCCATGGACTGATTTCTGGAAAGAATGTCCGGCCCCGGTATAAAGGGCTAAGAAGGAACGGGGTAGGGTTTCTGTCAGTAAGAGACTGACACTATTTCCCGCTTGCGGGAGATGTCATCGGATGATTTTACCTACCATAAAAAAAGCCTTCTAACCTAACCTGTCCGTATGAGGCCGTGTTTACGTAGACGCGGCGCGTTGGGCGTTTCGTCGTACATTGCAGCAGCGGGCCGCGACATCGCTCGCGCAAACACACACCTATTTCAATGTACGACGGACCGCCCGACGCGCCGCGCAACGCGACGCGTGTCTGTAAACGGGCACTCAGAGTACACTACAATTCTGAGCTTGCTATGCTCGCTCTTGGACTAAGAATGTTGAGATAGAATTGTAAAAAACATGATTTTTAAAAAATATATTATTTTTCCATTGTCATTTTGTTTACTTATAATATGTTAGGTAAAAAATAAACCACATATTTTTAATGGCCATTTTTCTCATATATTTTTTATATTTCAGCACAAAACTATGTGGGCAGTGTTGTGAAGCAATGCTTAGACGATGGTGTGGATGAAGAGGATGATGATGATGATGATGGCAGTGATGGAGTGTTTGGCATAACAACTATTATCAATATTACCAAGAGGAAAGTAAGTTAAATATACACGTTTTATAATTTTTAGTTAAGTTAGGTACTTAACTAATATTATAAAGCGTTAAAATTGTTTATAATATATAGTCTCTATTTTTATAAAATAGCTTCTGCCAGCGGCCATGTGGTAGTATAAAATAAATGCCTATGTCATGCAGTGATAAAACAGGTAGTATTCCACTGATGAATGTATTTTAAAAATATTCATTACCTACCAACAAAAATTAAAAAATACATGTCTTTATATTATTAGTACCTACCCACTTACCTACCTATAGATAAAAGGTCAAATCAATGTTACAATTTTAAAGGTAGAACTACATTGCGCACATGTGGGCTACGCCTATCCGGGCGCGTCGGTCTCCAAGACTTGTAGAGCTACATTAAATCCACGCCACGCGACGTCGTTTTACGGACAAATCAGGCCTGGTCCACATGTACTAATCTGCCTTGCCTTTTCCCTTCTCTGTAGGGAGTAGATGGTTACATGGACAATCTAATATCCATTCTTTCTATAGACCACTTTAGTAAGAATGGATATAACTTTGTAGCTGGGGGAAGAGTTATAAGAGATAATTGTAGAAAAATTAATGCAAAACATTTCTTTCACTTTCAGGAAGAACAATGCATGCAACAGATCCGGACGCTGCTTACGACATTAGCTGAAGATAACGCAGACGACAGAACTAAAGCACTTATCAAGAAAATATTGACGAATGAGTCTGAGCATGTTGGCCTAGTCATCAATGAGAGGTAATATTTCTTTAGATGTGGTCAAATCTGCAGGCCCAGCCAAGTTACGACAGTTTCGCCGCGTCTTGAGTCTTGACGCCTCGAGTTGGCCACGCCTTTATATTAATAACTTTCAATATTTTATTTGTTTATTAATGCTTTATGCTTTTATTTTTATATTTAATCTTTAAGGCAGACTTAAATCCAATCATCTATTTAGACTAAATTAATTGTAATGTCAATAGGCGAGTCCACACATAGTGATTAGCCTCGCGAGGCATTTGCCGCGCAAAGCAGCTCGGTTATTGCCTCGGCCGAGGCAAGCGTGCGCGCTGCCGCGGGCGAGCGACCGAGGGCAGAGTCATCCAGTTTTGGCTTTGTTTAAAGCCACAGCTGCCACCACATGTACTTATGTGTGGTGCCATGATGTCTTAATTCTCAACTGAACAAACGAACATAATAGCTCGGGTTTGCCGCGCACAAAAACCTCACGATGATACCGAGGCTGCCGGGGTGTGTGGACCCGCCTAATGGAGAATGGATACATCACTAATAGTCTATTTCACACTCTGAATTCTAAGTTTTTGAAGGTATGAGGAACAGACAGTAAAGTCCCACATACCTCCGTTGAAAAGGGAGGATCCTCCGACCAGACGGGTGTTATGTCTGGTGGGCTATTGCCCGATAGATGATTTCAGGCTGATCTATATGTTCAAATCGCGCGGAGAATTTTACTTGCGCGATGCAGGATTAGTTCATTTGTGACGGCATAGATGTCGCTTCAAGTTCTAATCCATTGTAAATTCACAAGTTTCACTAGTAAAACAAATCAAGACAACAACAAGACTTTCATTAAAATAAAACCGCTTTTAAACAATAGTATTCAATTTTACAGAATCCTAAACATTCCCGCAGCCATCAGTGTACCTCTGTTCTCGTCCCTGCAAAACGAACTGGAAAAAGCAATAAAGAAAAACATGCCATACACATTCCGGTACCTCATATGGATCTGCAAGACTTATAACACTGGAGGTACGTAAATAAGTATCAGATCTCGATTTGATGTAATTTGGGTCGAGTGTCTGATCGAAACTGCTTTTTGCAACCGAAACCGGATATCGTCAACAGTCTCAGTTTCGGCCGAAACCGAAACCGAAACTTCCTTACAAGGATCATTTTTTGAGGGAAAAATAAAGAAAATGTTAAAATAATCAGTCAGTCTTCGACATTTTCACTTATTGGTATGCCGACTAGAGGTGTTACGGATATTCGCATCCGCAAAATTCGCATCAATTCTGATCCGTTTTCGCGTCCGTAAAAAATCAATACAAATCTTAACGGAAGCGGACTCATAATGCGACAGGTAATGTAAAGAAAGTGGGTAATTTTCTTCTACATGTCAAACAAAGAGTTCAATTTCGATTGAGCTTCGACGTTTTGTGATAAGTGATGCACTGTCCAACATATTATATAATTCTGTAATTCGCATCCGCGGATGTCGAAGTTTTTGCATCCGTAACAACCCTATTGCCGACATTGATCCGGGGTTGCTCTCATCCATTACATACGATATCGAGACCCCTTTATGCATCAGTCCCCCTAGCCAAGTTACAATCGTTTTGTTTAGCGTGAACGTTTGGAGTTGGCCACGCCCCCAATGCCTTTGTTCTGACGTCATCTCACGTAGACAGAACAAAGGAATTGGGGGTATGGCCAACTCGAAGCATTCGCGCTAAACGAAACGATGCTAACTTGGCTAGGGGGCAGGAGATATGTTAAGCAGTTTGTCTCGAAGGTCATTGGTAAGTTTTCAAATGTCGTTATGGGTAGACAGAAGCCCAAAACCCTGGTACAGTACGGCCGACGGATCTTGGCGCGGCTGAAGTTAGGCTCTGCGAAATTTAGCGCTTGTATACTCGTAAAAAACAAATGGTTTGAAAAATAAATGCCAATAGCAGGTGTTATTGCTGTTAACGACTGTTATTGGCATTATTTTTTATAAATCATTCATTTGGCGCGGTTATTTTTAGCGCTAAAGTTCGCAGAGGCTAACTTCAGACGCGCCAAGATCCGCCGGCCGTACTGAAAGTAGTCTTACTGAAGTACCCTTCAGTTAGACTACTTATAGTACGCGGCAAATAAGTTATGTTATGCCGCACTTCGATTGAGACCCGAAAATCTGTTACTGCGCATTGAAGGTCGATTACCATCTTGGTTCAACTTGTGTGCCGCGTATTGTACCAGGTTTTTACGATACCTCGTACGTGGTAATGTTTTTTTCTACATGGGTAGAACTCTTTCGAACAATCCTGCAGACAGGCATAAAGAATGTCATGAATGTAAACATGTCAATTTGTAAACAATAATGTTTGCTATGAATTAACAATGGTGTTTGTGTGTGCATGTCTGTGCGCAGTCAAAGCGGTTTTGTTCTATTTATGATACTGTGATAATCTTACAGAATTGCAATCTCCCAGAACTAAAGAAATCGGCAGAAATGTATCGTTACGCGGTAAATATGTCGAACCAAAATGACTGTAGTTGCTATGCTACTTCGATTGACACCCGAATTAACCATGTGCGCCAACTACAATTTTGTCGGCGGCGGCGCGCCGGCTAAAACAACCCGGCGGCGGTGTGACCATTTTTTATTTCATTTAATAGAAGACATTAAATGTAAAGAAAACGGTCTCTCTCGGGTGGAGCGCGAGGGCGTGTTAGACTTTTACTGACTGAAATTCACTCCTATGATCCTTTGTTGCCTAGCAAACCCATAACCCTAGTAAGCCTCGATCCTGCTGGGCCACTGCTGGAACACTACGCGCCCTCGACGACTTGGGCTCAGTCCGGACGGTTACCTGTCGGCTAGACGGCGAGATACCTACTGCTCGCTGTCCGCATGCCCGCACCTACGGTGGCTGGAAATCGGGATCGGGATAGTTGCCGTCGATTGCCTCCACGAGGACACGGCGGTAGTCTGCCCGTGTCCTCCGAGCGGTCCACACAATGGTGACGCCCACCCAGGGGACTTACCGTCATAATTATGGCGTGCTCAGCACTGGGTTGCAACAGTCGCTGTCGCCATTTCACCATCAGTTCCCGCCGCAACTCTGTCCACCATGCGGCGACTTGTCATGGCAGCGGAGTTTCGCCCCTGCTTACAAATCGTGCATGCGTGCAAGAACTGTTGCCTCCAGATCTCAAGGTGGCAAGCCAGCAAGGAGTCTCGCCGTTTCTCGAGAAACCGTGTGATAGCCCCGCACCGTCCGGATGGCCATGAATCTCTGGCATGCGTTCAGCTTGGCCGCCATTCGCTTTGGCAGCGTAAAGGGCAATGGACCGAACTATATCGTAGAGCCTCCAGTAGGAGGCGTCTGGACCACCTAGGTTGGGCAGGAGCCGCTTCATGACAGCCCCATGCAGTCTGATCCAGTTTTCAGTAAGGAGCCTTCTTGGGAAATTTCTTATGTCTATTGTATCTCTTTAAATCTCTTTAGTTACACGTTAACTTATAGTTCTCTTACCGTTTATTACAGAGGGATCTTCAGAAGTATTGTTCGCGAATCAAGAAGAGAAGCCGATAGCTGACGAGGCTCTGGCGAGTTTCGACGTCGATGTCACCGAGCAGGCTGACCTCTCGCAGTGGGACTACGAGGGAGGCGCGCTTACACCTTGCAGAAAGGTAAAGAATTGATCTAAACATAACATGATATCACACCTACATTACCCGAAGACGTAGAACCAGTACCTCAAAAAACGAACATTCCAAAAAGTTGACATTATTTTGCCCTGACTTATGAATTTCTACCCCTCCTTCCCATTAATACCCTCCTTCTGGCGCAGTCGGGTAATTACGATTTGAAGTAGGCAAGTTTGTTAGAATACATTGTGTTGCTTGTACAGTAAACAGTTACATTGAACACTTGTGTATTACTTATTGTCCGGTATTTAACTCTTCAAGTGGGGACTCTTATTGTGACGGACGGGAAACTACGGAACCCTACACTGAGCGTAGCACGACACGCTCTTGGCTGGTTTTTATAAACTTAAGAAACATCCTTTTTATATAAAGAAAATAAAGTGAATGAAAACTCAAAACTTTCAAAGTTGACACTGACTAAATGCAGTGTGAAGCAGAAAAAAAGTTACGATCTTTATATTTCTTCTTCTCTATCTTCTAATTGTTTCCTTATTTGTTACAGGTCCTGATATTCGATGGCAGTAAATTCAATCATCTAGTGAGACTTATAAAAGAAGAGGTGGAGGCCGTCTGAAGTAGCTTTTATCATATTATGTGTGACTATTATATTTATGCCATACAATGTGCTGTATTCATATTTATATTTTTATTATTACATACATATTAAACGTAAGCTTTACCTATTTATGTCTTTAATTTATTCTGACCTTTAGTTCACAAAGCATAATCAGATAGTAAAAAATAATAATATTCCACAACTGTCACTCAAAGCTGATAAACATTTCTAAATATGTGATCCGCTCAATGAAACACTATCGATTTGTAAAGATAAAGTGAAAAAATAAAGTACTTTTTTTCTAAAACTCGAATTAGTATACGCATGTATGAAATTAATTTCTTTAATCGAGTCAAAGCAATTTTACTTGTTACGACATTTCTGCTATGATTTTTTGAAGAGTTCCGTTATATATCTTCGAAGTTCATCATTAGACAAAACAATATCTATGGAACCAATTCGGAAGTATATCTTTCAATCAAAACAAACATTTTCGAAATTGATCTACAATTGCCCGAGATATAGGTGAACATATATGTATACAGCTGAACATAGAACCTCCTCATTTTCGAAGTCGGTTAAAAAGCAGGTAACCATTAGCAGTGACAACTTAATTTGGTAGATACGCAGACATTTAAAATGGAAAAGTAATGAAAGCTAATTTCTCTTAAAATACAACACTTAAAATTCTGAATTATTGATATATGTTCTATGTCCACTTACAGCTATTGGGCTTTCGGACAGGCTCGTTAAGCGATGCGCGCACCGGTGACTTTAGTCACGGTGACTTTTATGTGTTTGTCACTGTCACGTCACGTATCCAAGGTGGAGTGCGCGCACGACGAGCAACAGCGACGAAACTTTTTTGAAATCGAAGTAAAGATGGGACCGATATTTGTCAGTATTAGCTAATATGAATATATTCGTCTAGTAATATCGTAATATTTAAACTAATATTTGAGTATTAGTGATATCTGAATATGATGGAATACATAGATATTACTGCTGTATTTGTATTCAATAAACAGATATTATTTTTGAGATAGTATCTAGGTACTATTTGATATTGCTACGTAGATATTAATGTTTAATGCCTATGAGTGATGCATTTATTTTCATTCATACATTTGTTGCCATATTAGTGAGTGAATATGATCCGCGGTAATCGAATGAATCCCGAGTGATATTATATTCACAAAATATTTTTTCATATTTAATATTATTCGACCTGTGTTGAATGGTCCTGACATTATTATGTGAATATTAAATATTAGCATATCAGATTTAGTCGGATTACTAATACATGAATCCATTGAATATCACTAATATCTCAGCGAATACTAATATATCAGTCACAACTCTAAATCGAAGCGTCACTTGTCGCAGTGGCGTAGCGTGGGTTTTCGTTGTATGGGGCCGCCCTTTGTTTTTTATTATTAATCGACTAAACATTTGGTTTAATAGAAGTAATCAGTAATTCGTACCACTTATTGAAAGTCAAGATATACCACTGCTTCTCAAAATCGGCTCAAAGTGCCGATGCATTCCACTACGTTTTTAGATAAATCCTTTACTGTCCAAGCTTCTCGTCTGTAGAATGCATTGTCTGTCTCAATTAAACGCGCGCAATCACTTCATATTTTCTAAACGCTTGTGAAGGAATATTACTTGTCCTTGTAGTTATGTTTTGTTTATATCTGTATCAATTGTAGTCGTCACTTGTTTCTTGCCTATATTTTCTTGTATGTATTTATGTATCTATTCAGTTTTAGGTATGTACTTTGTTTTTTCACCTATTTGTTTAACTTGTTTTGTTACGCACCAAGTGCAACCCCACTTTATGTCCATACAATCTCTTTCCATCCCAGGTTGCCTGGAAGAGTTCGCAGATAGCGATAAGGCCGCCCATTGTATTTTTATTAAAGTCTCAAAATTGTATAATCTTTTTATCTTAGTGAACAATAAAATATATATTAATAAATAAATAAATACTCATACTCATATTTTAACATTTTCCAAATTATTAAATTGGCGCTTCCTGCCGCCCCCTTTCGTATGGCGCCTGGGGCCATGCCCCCCACCGCCCCCCATGCTACGCCACTGATTGCAGCGCGGCGACAAAAATGTCACGGGCTTGTCCGCTCCATGGTCAGCGAACAAAAATGTCACCCAGTTGTCACGTCGTAACGTGCGCGCACCTCCATACATATCCATGAACTTGATAAGGGTGACAAAAAAGTCACGGTGACAAAAGTCACGGTGACAAAAGTCACCAGTGCGCGCATCGCTTTATATGTCAATCTTCCTTTATAAACTTTTGGAAACCAATTTGGTGTGTGTTAAGCGATGCGCGCACTGGTGACTTTTGTCACCGTGACTTTTTTGTCACCCTTATCAAGTCCATGGATATGTATGGAGGTGCGCGCACGTAGCGACGTGACAACTGGGTGACTTTTTTGTACGCTGACCATGGAGCGGACAAGCCCGTGACATTTTTGTCACCGCGCCGCAATCAGTGGCGTAGCATGGGTGGGGGCGGTGGGGGAAATGGCCCCAGGAGCCATACGAAAGGGGGCGGTAGGAAGCGACAATTTAATAATTTGGAAAATGTAAAAATATGATTATGAGTAATTATTTATTTATTTATATGTACTTTACTGTACACCAAGATAAAAAGATTATAAAGTTTTGAGACTTAGTGCCCGTTTACGGATACGCGTCGCGTTGCGCGGCGCGTCGGGCGGCCCGTCGTACATTGAAATAGGTGTGTGTTTGCGCTAGCGATGTCGCGGGCCGCTGCTGCAATGTACGACGAAACGCACAACGCGCCGCCCGATGCGCCGCGTCTACGTAAACACGGCCTTAAATAAAAACATACAATGGGCGGCCTTATTGCTATCTGCGAACTCTTCCAGGCAACCTGGGATGGAAAGAGATTGCATGGACATAAAGTGGGGTTGTACTTGGAGCATAACAAAACATGTTAAACAAATAGGCGAAAAAACAAAGTACATACTAAAAACTTAAGGGCGGCCCCATGCTGCGAAAACGCACGCTACGCCACTGCGACAAATGATGCTTCGATTTAAAAAAGTTTCGTCCAAAGATATTAGAAAGGAGAAGATATGTTACGCAGTGAAAAATTTACCGGAACACCATGTCTCCAGTTATCCCTACTATCACTGACTCTACTACATATGCAGCTATTATTACACAGTCCTGCACACACTCGCAAATTATAAATCAGACCATACTACACAGTATATTATAAACCTTATCTTCCTATACACAGCGTATATTTTTCATGCACCATATAACTTACGCACACATAAATGTCGATGTGCTGTGCAAAAGCAATTTATTTTAAATTTACGCTAGTGATTTACTAAATAGAAAAGTTATCGATTTTTTCATTTTTATAATGATATTTTTTTAGGTTCCAAAAACTAACTAAATAAAAATAAATATGTCTAGAAAATAATTAATTTTTTTAGAACAGTAAATTTTTTATAATAAAATTAAAAACTGTAATTATTATTTATTTCCATTTGTCCACCGACTTTTGACCTACTCTTTACCAACTTAGTTTACGAAAGTTGCTTACGTATTTCTCTACTACTCCAAAATAAATAAAAATACATTATTTCACTTCGGATATCCAACCAATCGATATTGTGGTCGATAGTCTATATTGGCGGATGTGTACAGGCGCATCCCTAGCTCGGCTCAACTGACTGCGGCCGTAATAAGAAATACACCGCACTGATAAAGTATCGTTATGTTATTTTTACATTACTTGTTCAGTTACTGAGCGTCAAAGTTAGGTAGTGGTTAAAGAGCAATATATTTACTGTATGAGTAATAAAGTCGCTTTGATATTTGAAAACAAAAATAACGTAGTAAAAGCAAGGGATATTATAAGATTTGTTCTTTTTCCTGATTTTAAAGATAAATATACTATTAACATTATACTTATTTATGGTGAGAGATTCTTTGATGACCCAGGCTTGTCTTTTCGCTTTAGTTTTTGCATGAAACCACTGAACAACACGGTATTTTAAATTTATTTACGATCACGTTCGCGATGTAACTGACGGCCGTCAAACGGCTTTTTGCCGGTATGTGCCCTTGTTGAGCAAGTACCGCGGACGCAAACACGCCCCCTTGCCACTTCTCCTATTTTTTACATTTCTGTGATTTTGTCACTGTCACTGTCGCTCGTCGTGCGCGCACTCCACATTGGATACGTGACGTGACAGTGACAAACACTTAAAAGTCACCGTGACAAAAGTCACCGGTGCGCGCAGGGCCTTATTCGTATGGCTGTCATGTGCTAGTCTTGATGTAGGTTTACCTAGTCGGTTTTCCCCGTATTATAGTGTTGCGGATTTATTATTATTGGAAAGACATTGTTGTGTGACATTTACACATCGCATTTACATTATTTATTGTGATGAATAGAATAGCTAAGACATGAGATTATTTGACTGTTGAACTAAATTTATTTTAGTTTATTGAATTGGCATGAATTGAAAGTGGTCGAAAGCGAGCCTATAAATAATTAAAAAAAAAAATGAATTGTTTCTTTGTAATTAATAGTAGAAAAAAAAGTTTATACTAGTATAATTGTGTAGGGATACACCTTACTTTTGCATGCCTTGTTATTGGCAAAATATGGCTGTTATCCTGATTTTTTATTTTGTGTGACCATGCACCACCCTTATTTGCAAAATAAATTATCTTATCTCCTCCTAAACCACACAATAGGTTTAGATGTGGCTTTTACTAATAGAGAGAGAGCAATTCAAGAAAAAAGTTTGTGTGTATGTTCAAAAATACACAAGAATCTTTTTCAATTCCGTGCGAAACCTAATCGGTTCATTACTTGAAAATAAAACGACAAACATTTATTAATACTTTTATTATGACACAAGGGTCACAGATCTCTTAAACTATACTATGTCTTAATACCTCTTAATTCAGAAAATAATCTTCCCTTACACAATAGAACTACAAAAGAAAAACAAAACAATATTTGATAGAAAACTTAAAAAAACGAATGTTTATTAGTCCAAGAGAATTTTACGTCACAAAATTACTTTTCCGTCAATTCTTGTTTATACGTTATTACCATGGACAACTTTAGACAAATATAAAGCATCTTTCATCATAAAATCTCTCAAGGAACAAAGTCCTTTTAGAATCTTGGAGTTTTGATCCATTTTTTGAATGTCAGTTTCTGAGAGGCTCTTGTCCTGAGCCAGATAGCCGTTGATAGCTTCCTCGGTCATCCAGTGTGCTGGGATCTTATGCATGTTGAACTGTGCTGGATCTGGGTTGATTGGCATGGGGGTTAAAGATTTCTCCCATGGTGTTATATATTTCTGTTCCGAGTGTAGGCCTTCGATGTATCTGAGGAAGAGAGATGGGTTTTAGATTTAATGTCTTTATTCACGTGTGTGTTTTATGGTACCGTACTATTTTTACGTTAAATTTTTGATTGTTTTAATCCCGTGGAGGGTCGATTCGGTACATGAAACACTGTCGATTTGTAAAAAATAAAGTACTTTTTTAAACGCGAATTAATTTAAGCATGTATGAAATTAATTTCTTTAAGTAAACGAGTCAATGACCTTGTCGGTAGCTGGGCCGCGAAATCGCTGCTTCATCTAAAATTTGCTTATACACTGCAAGAGTTCCCAATAAATGTCAAACATCTTGATCGTGTCTGTTTTGCTTTGCTAGTTTTCGCTTGGCACCCACGTGCCGTTGGTCACATAGGCCACCATAACAGAATATCAATGGTTTATTCAACTTTGCACCACTTCGCTTCGCGACCACGTTCGCGTAGCATCGCCTACGTGGGACACTGCGTAATGATGGATTTAACATGACATAGTGAGGGCCCATAATTGCTTTTATATTTGTGTGTAATTGTGAAGTCAGCGCTATAGATGTATTACCTGATGTAAGCCTCAGAGTGAGTGAGCCTCTGCGCGCGGGGCGGCGCGGCCACGAACAGCGGGTCAAGCGGCGGGCGCGCGGCCGGCGGCGCCACGCTCAGCGTGGCCGCGCCCTCGCCCGCTCCTGGGGACGGAGTGTTGCGGGCTAGCGGCGACATACCCGATAGAGACGCTGGAATGAGAACCATTTTCAAATAGCCTCACAACGGCATGCAGATCTACCCCCTTAGCCAAGTTACGATCGATTCTTTTGTTCTGTTTCTGTCTGACCACGTAACTGTGCGTTGAGATGACATCAGAACAGCTTGGAGGCTAGAGGGGCTGAACGTAATAGAGATGGGTTACAGATGCTGATGTACAAACTATTCATTTTTTTACCTACACCTGAACTAAGGAGTTTTGTTTTTCATAATTTTGACGCTCAACCTCGACAAAATGATTTTAAAAGAAATGGAAATACCTAATCTAGAAGTATACCTTTTCAAATGCTAAAATAATTTTCTAAATCAATACATAACTGTTAAGTCCGTTAATAATCAAATAATACGAGTAGTAATTTGTACCTCCTGGTGACATTACACCACTGCGTACGTTAGAGCTGAATTGCTTCGGCGGTTTTTTCGACGATGGCACGAAATTCCTGGAAAGTAAAAAAAATAAAATAACAAACCGGGCAAGTGTGATTTGTACTCGCGAACTGAGGGTTCCGTAGAAACTTACAAAAGAAAACAGTTCCAATTCCCGAATTCTAGACTTAAGTATATGGTTTAATTTTCAACTCGACACCTCCACGCGTTCCCGAAATAGAAGGTCTTAACAGACGGACAACTTCCCTTCAAAATAGTTTTTTTTGTAACGCGGCGACGAGTCGGGTTGGGTCCAGACGATTACCGGACGGCCGGGCGGCGAGCTACCCATTTAATAGCTCGTCATCCGCAAGCCCACGCCTACGGTGGCTGGAAGTCAGGGTTGGGATACTGGCAGCTAGGATGTAGGATACTAATGGCCAACATAGCTATGAAAAAGTTGATATGAATATAATATATTAGTGACCTGGAGCGCTCATGCACGGCCATGAGGCGGCCGTTGCCCTTGTTGACGTGCAGGTCGCGCACGTGGCGCAGCAGGCGCGGCAGGTTGGGGAAGGGCGCCTGGCCCTTGCGCACGCGCGCGCAGTTGCGCCACACGCACGGGTACTCGCTCAGCGTGCCGCGGTAGTGCTGCTGCACGTGCCCGGCTGCCGACACGCATGTAGGCGCAACACAAGGTTAGACAAATTGTTGTCGGTTGGTAACATCGGCACCACGAATTTTGTAAAGATACAAACAGTGCTTAGTTTGTGGCTCACTGATATTATGTATATATCTATATCTATGTATATATCTCACGGAATCAAAAACTGGACTGGTCCACTCAAATCTGTATAGTTCTTTCTTCAAAAGACCATCTCAGACAAATCTGCATAGTTCTCATGAGATTTGTCCATTACAAATTTACTGTAAAAACAGCGAAACAAACTCATGGGTCACAGTCTCTTTTAATGTCCATAAAAGAGACTGTGACCCATGAGTTTGTTTTTTCTCAGGGTAGTCAGCTAGGAAACACCGGCTTCATCTAGTTTAAACAGACGAAAAAAATATTGACGCTTAAAAGTGTTTTTTAAAATCTATTTGCAAAATAAATATCATTTATCATTGTGTCACTGAAACAAAATTGTAAATACCATGATGAAAATAAAAATATATATACCATTATGAAGTTATTCGTCCTTAAATATTAGCTTGTACTACCATAACAGTACTAGTATCACTCTGGTGTAAAAAAAAAACAATCGTATGGTGCCGTATATGAACAAGATGATAATCAATATGGCCAAAGATAAATAGTTTATTAGGGCGCCTTCAAATTAGCCATAAAGTGCCGCGCCACGGCAGCGCGGCCGCAGCGTTCCTTTTTTATTTCATATATAAATGAAGCGCGGCTGTCGTACAAAGCAGCGCGGCGACAGCGCTGCGGCCGCTCTACCGTCTTGTGAAAACGGCCTTATACAGGCGAAAGAATAATAATATTCCACAACTATCACATAACGTCGTCTAGTCCCAAGCTAAGCAGAGCTTGTGTTATGGGTACTAGACAACTGATAAACTTACTTATATATTTCTAAATACATACATATTATAGATAAATTACACCCAGACACAGAACAAATGATCGTGCTCATCACACAAAAATTTGTCCTGGGTGGGAATCGAACCCACGACCTCCGGCATAGCAGTCAGGGCCACTAACTACTAGACCAACAGGCCAGGCAATATCATCTCGTGAAGATCCACATATTAGTTTTTGTTTATTATACGTTACTTACGTTCTAGCTTGGGTTTCTTGGTCTCGACATATGTACCGATCACTAGCAGCATTAAAACATTACAACACATTTAGGTATGGAAATTAATTTGATTGAAAACTAATGAATAAGCAAACGAAGCAATAATTAATTTAACTAGGAGATATGATTGAGTAACATTTTTAAGTTATCTTTAAAAAAACTTTTTGATACTGAACGATCAATGTGTCGTTGTTTGAGTGGCAGATTACCGTTTCGTTTATTGAAAACATTTAAAACGCTTATACGGAATTTTAAGTATTATAGGATAAAATCAAGAAGATGAAAGACATGCTTTTGCCAACTCAAAAGAGTCTATTTATCAAATTGACTGCATGTACATATATTATTGATAGGCTCACGTTTGACCACTATCAGATGGTAAGCGACAATGTGATCGACGATGGAATATGCTTGCCTAGAAGTAAGCTCCCACGGGCGCGTAGCTTCATAGACGCGTATAGTAAATTAAACGTTAAGTTTAGGGTTATCAAGCACGCTCGTCGCGCTAGAAAAAAACGCTGCTTTATTTCTAAACTCACGAGACCGCAGTTTTGTGTGGTTATGCAGCCGTCGCGGGTGCGATTTTCAAACGCAAACCTGGCGGATGATTATCGCAATACATGCGGTTGCAAGACGGCCCGCCGGTGCAATGGGAGCCGGAGCCGTGAACAACCGCGGACACAAAACGCATCGAGATGTTTTAATTTTTAACATAATATATCTGCATTCTACAGAAGCGGCATGGCTGCCGCAGGTGAAAACTGCTTCGTGCGTTCTTAGCCTTACGCATAGCCCCTCGCTTCGATTGAGACCCGAAAATATGTTACTGCGTATTGGCGGTCAGTCGCGATTTTGGTTTAACTAAATGCCACGTATTGTATTTGTCTTTAAACGCTTGGTGTACGCCTGCATGAAGCTTACATACAAAACTATGAAATTCTGTCGACGAAGCGGACTCGGTGTCGGTCGGTCTCTGTCGGTAAAAGCTACCCGTCCATGGAGAGTTGGCCTAACATGTCCGCATTGAGATACCGGTGGGGAATTCCACTTCTTAGCTGTATGCACAATGAATGCGTTTCCGAAACGTATTGTGCATAAGGATGGAAAGTCTACCTTATACTGTATGTATTTTTAAGTTACTCAAAATCTCCGTCTATCATTATTTTACTTTTTGCGAGCTAGTCACACAGGTACATATACCGGAGACACTTACTGTTACCTCCATCGCCGATGCAGTGCTCCATACAATCTGCCAGGTCTTCGAACTGATAGTCGCAGGTGTCCCATGCGCATTCGTATGTCGTCTCCATTGGGGTCTGAAGAAATATAAAACGGTTTATGAAGAGATTTAGTTCCAAGTGCTAACAAAGAATTTAATGCAAGATTTGAAATGGTACACACAGACTTTATTTAAAATCATAAACCTTCATCTGGTGCGGCAGCGGGTCGAAATGCGCCCCCAAAGATATTCCCTCAGTGCGTGACAGGTCTTTTTCGACCCAGCAGCACTAGAGGGACATAGTTTTCTTCGTACGCACTAGCTGAAAGTACTGCGGCGGGACGAAAAAGGCGTGTTTTGCAGTGAAGGTGTTCAAATGGAATAGAATTATATTCAGTATTAATCTAAATGTCTTGAACTCTAGGTAGAATCTCTTAAGATTACTAACTACTATATTCAAGGTGGAGGCGCAAGGATAGCCCGTGAAATACAAATTTTTGCAAGTCAGAGTTCATTTTTTCCAATCGTACTTAAATCTTGACACGCTTGCAAAATGCAAAAGAAACTTAAGAAATTTTAAATTATGCGGGCTACCTTTGAGCATTAATAATAGTGATACTCAACTTTTGTTCATAAATATAAAAGTATAAATACATAGTACGTGAAGGCTATGTTATGTATTTAACTTAAACGTATAATTCAATGTACTATTTATTTAGAGAAGAAACTGTGCAAAACTAAGGATACTAGCCAAGTTTCCCTAGTTTTGCACCCGTTCATTTCTCACAAATTGCAATTGTTAAGTTAGGTGCCTTCCATTCTAAGGATGTGGTTTGAGTATCACTACATCACCTCACAACGCCCCGTACTTACGGTGAACAAAAGTTGCACAACATTGTTTCAGCAGCTTGTTTCTGATAACATTTCACAAAGTTTGAGAGCCATACATAATGCCAAAAATTATCCTATGTTTCAAAACTTTTGTTCACCACAACCACGATAATCAAAATGAGAGCTAGTTTACTATTATGTTGCTGCAACTCCCGCATCTCCTCGGCAAGCCGGGCCGAGGTCTCCTCATTGCAGCGGGCGGCTCTTTCCTCCCAGCTCTGTTTAGTGGACGCCGGCAGGGAGCGCCACTCGTTTCCCACGATCCTCGAGATTTCCCCTACACAGACATACTACGCTAGACACGTACCTTAGAGCTATTACACCGGGATAACTTCCGCGGTGAGTCTCTCTCTGGTCCATTGTGTGCGTGAATTTAAAATAGATTATGTTGGTACTGTTTTTTTTGGCTAGCAGTGGGGCGGTTATGGTTGTGTACTGTTCTTATTAATTTATTTTATCTGAATAATTTACAAAATACCTAAAAGTGGCACAGATAAAAGATTAAAACTAATTACTTTGCTGTAATCCAAATATAATCTTTAAAGGATTTTATGGATTTGCCTTCGTACCCTTCGCTAAGGGTCGTCGAATGTATGTCTGCTTTAAAGCAAGTGGCTTTATATTCCATTTCAAAAATAACGTCTAAACAACGCCAACCAGCTTAGTAAATCTAGTTTTCGCATTAATTTTATCTAAGAGCGAAAACAGAAGTAGCCAAAGAGGACATGCGCACAGCTTTCACATGCAAAACATTTCATTGCAATTGTATTAAACTTACATATCTTCGGACGCGTAGCTTCATAGACGCGTATCCGTCATTATAAGCTTGGTGTACGCTTTGTAGCTTACGTACAAAACTATGAAACTCTGTCAACGAAGCTGCAGCGATACGAAGGCAAAACGCTGCCGCGTTTTATAGTTTTGTATACTTCACGCAGGCGTACACCAAGTGTACAATGACGAATACGCGTCTATGAAGCTACGCATCCGTGGACAGTACACCTAAGATTGAACATAGGGTTACTTTGGCTATTGCGAATAGCTTCGGAACACCAGATTGCCATCGAGTCTGATCGAGTCTATTAGATGGGTAGAACGGTACGCTTTAGCTCATAGACCAAACAGTTCATCACACATTGCTTTACAGATTTCCGTCGCATCTATGGTTTTATCATACGAATTTCAGCCAAAATTCATTAACGTCAACAGCGTTACCGTTCGCCACAAAAGTCATAGTGTAGGTGCTATTGCATTGAAGCACATAAGGACTTCGAATCAAATCATCAGACCCGGGTCTTTCTAGACCCGGATCGAAAGGGAATTCAGCAAAGTAGATAGGAAATAGTTTTGATTTTAATTTGTATTAAAAATTTCTCGTACACAAGAATAACAGCCAATGAAACAATATAGAATACACAACATAAATACATTTAGCGTGCATTTAATGAGTCAAGCGATCTAATTGAGTAGAGGAAACATTACCTACCCGATTTCAAAGATTTGTCCTTGTTAGCTAGATTTACATATAGGTGGCGTTAGGATCATTTACAACAGGATGACATAAAGCTGTGTACACACACGAAATGGAAATACAGTTAGATGGTTTACCACTGTTCAATTCTTCTTTACATGTATCACTTTCTGTGTCTGTCTATTTATTCGCTAACTCCTCCCAACCTACGCAACGGATTTTGATGCGGTTTTCACTAATATAAAGTGCTATAAACGAGATAGGTTTATGTATATAGTTTTAGCACCCTTGTGGTCATATAAAAACAAAATATGTTAAAATGGTGGAATATTGACCAAAACTGCAAAATTGGCAATCTCTGGCCCCCTGGGGAGAAAAATATTACTTGAATAATACAAATGTTCTAAAATAATAAAATTTCATACGCGCGATCAACCCTATCTTTATTGCCAGAAAACTCCCTTATGGTCCTCTATACTTTGAATTTTGCGGGCTACCCTGGCGCTTCCCCCTTATGATAGAGGCTCCGATCGTGCGTAGTTTGTGCGGAAGTTGGTATCAGAATATCAGACTATTTACCCACTGCTGGAACACAGGCCTCCTCTTCGTGACATAGAGTAAGCCGAAATTTAAGTACCAGTTTCTAGTAGGCATTTTATGATGTCAAATTTTAACGTGTTATAAGTTTTTATTTTTTTGGAGTGAAATTATCAAATACTCCCTTATGCTCTGGGTAGAGCATAAGGGAGTGAGAGACTGTTACAGAGTATAACACACCTGTGTTCCTTCAGTTATCTTTTACGTTCCAGAGTCGTGGTAACACTTTCGCAACACTCTCTAGCTCTTCATGTACCTTTTACATATATTGCATGTTAATTTTTGTTAAATACAGCTGTTTAGACAAGACCATTCTTTACTGTTATTTTCCAACAGTCAAAAGTATCAGAAGAGATCTATGGTATGGTTAAGTAATTCGTCCAACATTGGTCCCCAAATAAAATCGAAAAAGAATTGAACAATGGCAAATATGTGCTTTAATAAAAAAGCAAGATAGTTTTTTTTTTATACACATAATGAGAGAACACAGATACAAAATGGAATAGCAGCAAATATGAGTATTCGTTGTTTTTGTCGTTGAGTGATTTTTTTTTACAAAATACGCAGAAATATTTGTCATAAAATTACAACTCCTATAGCATGGTAACCTCTCTTACTCTCAAATTATGGAAAATCAATGAGTCATTGCACTCATTATTTTGAAAACATTTTTACTCAAGGTGAAAGCGAGATGATGCTGATTTTAATATTAGTTTATGATGTGCTTCGTTAAGCGGGCGTACGCGCGGCACCGCGCCAGTTTTGTTACATAATAATGCATTAAAGTTCTCCTTCGATCGACTATATGCACACCGTTAACGGCATCGTTACGCGCGACGTCCGCGCGGGCTCCTGCTTAACGCAGCGTTGGCCCTTAAAAAATGGTATTTGCTAAAATAGTATATTCTACTTTATTGAACTCAGTCAAATTATTGCTCTTAATCCTCTTAATTCTGGTAGTTCAAGTCTGCAACTAAAATGCTTGGTCATGGCGCTACATTTATTCAATATAATAGCATTTCACATGTATGTATTCTTACGTGGTAAACTTATAGTGATAGAGTAGATCATGTGGACCCAGTCAGGCACGTCAAAAAAGTAAGTTAGGAGAGAGGAAGCATTTTTTATTTAAAATAAAGCCTACTATATAAATAATGCTGATGTTGGTATTTTTTTTCGGAACAAGAATCGGCGAGTACTCGGTCTACTAGACATGGGCGTTTTTGGTTTTGAACGCAAACGGATATATATCCGATTTCTGATTTTGAAATCGATTTCAACATCCGATTTATATATCCGATTCCTGTAGCACTTAATTTCACTAATTCGTTCTTTATAATACACGGCATATAAGTTGAAACAAAATGGCGACCGACCTTGAATACGCTCTAAGTAACTGATTTTGGAAGTGGACGGTTACGCGTAGCCATAGCAACGGTGGCCATTTTTGGTTCAACTTACTTGCCGCGTAGTCGGTATACTTTTTGATTTACATTACAAATCAATTAAAATAAAGCCTGAACCAAAAAAATCAAAATTATTTAACTATTTACATTTGTTAAGTATTTTTAATTAATTCACTCTAAAATAACACATACAAAAAGTCGGGAAATTCTTTTCACTGATATGGTGATACGACGACGCGCGCACATGTCACCAAGTTCAAGTTTGCAACTCTGAACGAAAAAATTAGATATTATACACTAGATTAAAACCAAAATAAATCAACGCATAATCACTCAAAACTAGTTTTTACGACCCCTCAAAATAAGGGTGACATTGATCGCATAATGTGCAATGGTTGAATTTCGATAGTCAAACAAAAGAATCCAAATTGACCAAAAATCTGGATATCATAAAACGATTTGTGTGGAAATCCAAACGCAAACTTCAAAAAACGAAAACTGCAAAAATCTAAATCGTACAAAAATGCAAATCGTATCTAAATATTAGAAAACTACAAAAATCCAAATCGTAACAATCCAAACGCAAACTGACCGATGCGATATGAAATTCACCTTCATTCTTTCTAACTAAGCGAAACGATGTGGGAATAAAAAGGACAGGGCGAATATATCGCGATTTCAGCTAGATTTCAGATTTTAGTTTGGTGTTTATTTTGGATATCTTGAAATCGGATTTTCAAGTTTGTTTGTGATATAGATATGTATCGATTTGTGACTGGTATCAGATTTTGAATACGAGTTGATAAATCGGACGCATGTCTACGGTCTACTCTGTCTTTGTCTGTGGTAGTTGTTTGTGTTTTACGACGTGTTTGTGTCGGCGGAAAAAATAAAAAAATGTCGAATAAAAAAAATAAAGAAATAGAAGTTCACGACAGTGAAAGTGAAGAAGAACAAGATTCTGGCAGTGAAAAAGATTCTGACTTCGATTCGGATGGGAACTTTGTTGGGGACAAGGTAAGATTTTAATTATAACCTATAAATCACATGGCATGCTCCGTACCCTTAAACCTTAAAAAAAATGTAAGAGATATTGAAGAGTTAGTTTTTATGTAAAATTAACTCTTTCTTTTACCACACACTTACAATTTAATCATTTTGATTTTAAGCCTAAAAGTGATTCCTATCGAGAAGCTGCGAGGCCGGGATTCGGAGACGCCCCTGCACCCAAGAAGGAAGCGCAGGCGGCCATCGTAAGTAGTTCTATTGTGTATGTTAGTTGTAATACTTACTCGCAAACAAGTTGTAACTTTTGTTTTGAAATGTTCATTTAGTTCAGACCTGGCGAGATCCGCCTCCGCACCGACAGCCACACGGTCCCCCACCGCCCGCGACTTCGTCCGCGGATGTTTTAACATAAGTTTACACTCGACTTTACTGTACCTTCCCATTAGTAAAATAAATTTTGGAATCGGATCAGTAAGTTCGAAGATTACCGAAGTTCTCTTGTCTGCTCAAGGTAAATTATCCCTTAGTCGCCTTTTACGGCACGAACTTTTACGAAGCGAACGAAACAACCGAAACCAATAAGCAACAGACTGACATGCAACAATTTGAACACCAACTAACGACAACGTGGGCACAATAATTCGACAGGGTCATCAATTCACGGAAAGTCATAACAGCGAGATACCGAAAAAAAAAACCGCGATTCAGAAAAATTACGTATTTGCAGAACGCCATCTATGGGCAAATGGATAAAACGTCCGCACAAAGCATGATAGATCTAGAGCTCTACGAATGAAAGTTGTGCTAGTGGCATTTTGCGTTTTAGTAATTTTATATTAACTCCGAAACTTATGACCAATTGACATACTGTAAATGGCAAATCTTATCTGTATGATGTCCTTGTGATACTGAAATAATTTATTGTGACAAGAATTAATATTTCGTTGCTCAAATAAAATCAACCAAACGTAAGTATGCCGAAAAAATACTTTTTTAATGCAAATAAAGAAGTATAAAAGATAGAAATATGGTATCGCGGACTTTTTTGCAGATATAATTAAATACCTATAATAAATTGTTTGTTTTTTTTTTTACGAAAGCGTTCTTTTCATTACCATTGTTTGTTATTTTTTATTATTTAAAATACACATTTCAGCAAGTTTTGAAAGTAAATAACGTTTGTTCATGTTTTGCAAGTAACTATTCTACACAATCCCATTGTTTTCTTTTTTTTTCCATAACGCAACGTTGTGAAACGTGTGTGGCACTGCAGAGAGTTATACCTTCTGCTTATTGTTTTCTTTTTTTACAATTCTGTTTTAGGAATTACAAGCGGACTTTGAAGGTCGTAACCCTGAGGATTGTGACTTCCATGGCATCAGGCAGCTGCTGAGGCAACTGTTTCTTAAGTCCAATGTTGAATTAGGTGGACTAGCACAAATAATTATTTGTAAGTTTATAAAAAGTACCTACCTATACTTTGTTTGAAATAAACTCTTTCAGAAATGTTTTGGGGACACATTTATTGCGCATACAGCTAAGGAGTGTAGTTCCCTGAAAAAGCCTCTATTTCTGGGTGGTTGCAACTATAAGCTAGGGGTCTTTAATGCTTGAGTGAATCGGTTATTTCTAGGCAAGTGAGCTTCATTCATTCAACCACATCAACACTTAACATCAAGTGAGAGAGTGCAAATGCAAGCATATCAATAATAAAACATATAAAATAAAGCAGGAAATATCTTCTGTGTAGTTTTTGAATTTCATAATATTGCCTCATGGTTGCAGGAACAACAGCTGACTGTCCTCCTAGGCTTGATTCTGAGGTCAAGTGATGTGGTGTTATGTTTTTCCATTCTAAAATTGGTGGTGGGACTACAATTTAGGTAAATCTGCTGAGATTAGCCACCATGTCCGATTTCATTTAAGAGGATTAATTATTTATGTAATCAAGAAGTACTTGTTTAAATAAATATATTATCTTTATTTTTTAACATTCTTATATTATAGTGCCAATGGCTTGACCAACTTTTGTGAAATTTTGATGTAGGGATATTTTTTAGGTATGAGAATAGGCTGTAGGCAATTTTTTTCCTTTTCTCCACATGCCCCCCCCCCATCATTTTCTTTCTTAATTTAGATGGCAGAACAATGTTTGCCAGGTCAGCTGGATTCTCAATATAATTTATTAAATAGACAAGTGTTATGCTTATCGAACAGACTTCTTTTTAACCATTTGAATAAAAATAAAATTTGAATACTGTAATTAGAGACACAATAGAAAGACAATAGGTGTGCGGACATCGGTTTCCACTTAGGGCTTGAGTAATTAATATCATAATGTGCCTCTAAAAATCTAAACTGCCTTTGAAATTACCAAGTCAGCCACATTCACAAATGTCTGAATACTGCTTTCTTGGCTT
Source organism: Leucania comma (assembly GCA_958295575.1). Classification (NCBI taxonomy): domain Eukaryota; kingdom Metazoa; phylum Arthropoda; class Insecta; order Lepidoptera; family Noctuidae; genus Leucania; species Leucania comma. The sequence goes on from OY282483.1 coordinate 8,330,931, forward strand.
CTAGTTATCTTCTAAATAAGCCATTTCTGGGTGATTATAAGTAACCACGAAGGCTTCGCTTCACTCCCGCCTTAATAATAGTTAGCTGCCTTAGCTTTCTAACCTACGACGAGCAATGGGTAACTCGCCGTCCGACCGTCCGGTAACCGTCCGGATCGAGCCCAAGTCGTCGGCGGCACGCACTATCCCCGCGCGCTTCTAGTTGTCAGCAAACTGTAGAGGCCCAGCAGGGTCGAAGCCTCTGGGGCCATGGACTGATTTCTGGAAAGAATGTCCGGCCCCGGTATAAAGGGCTAAGAAGGAACGGGGTAGGGTTTCTGTCAGTAAGAGACTGACACTATTTCCTGCTGGCGGGATATGTCATCGGATGATTTTACCTACCATAAAAAAAGCCTTCTAACCTAACCTGTCCGTATGAGGCCGTGTTTACGTAGACGCGGTGCGCCGCGCGGCGCGTTGGGCGTTTCGTCGTATATTGCAGCAGCGGGCTGCGACATCGCTCGCGCAAACACACACCTATTTCAATGTACGACGGACCGCCCGACGCGCCGCGCAACGCGACGCGTGTCTGTAAACGGGCACTCAGAGTACACTACAATTCTGAGGTTGCTATGCTCTCTCTTGGACTAAGAATGTTGAGATAGAATTGTAATAAACATGATTTTTTAAATATATATTATTTTTCCATTGTCATTTTGTTTACTTATAATATGTTAGGTAAAAAATATACCACACATTTTTAATGGCCATTTTTCTCATATATTTGTTTTATATTTCAGCACAAAACTATGTGGGCAGTGTTGTGAAGCAATGCTTAGATGATGGTGTGGATGAAGAGGATGATGATGATGATGATGGCAGTGATGGAGTGTTTGGCATAACAACTATTATCAATATTACCAAGAGGAAAGTAAGTTAAATATACACATTTTATAATATTAGTTAAGTTAGGTACTTAACTAATATTATAAAGCGTTAAAATTGTTTGTAATAAATAGTCTCTATTTTTATAAAATAGCTTCTGCCAGCGGCCATGTGGTAGTATAAAATAAATGCCTATGTCATGCAGTGATAAAACAGGTAGTATTCCACTGATGAGTGTATTTTAAAAATATTCATTACCTATTAAAAAAAAACCTACAAAACTTAAAAATACATATCTTTATATTATTAGTACCTACCCACTTACCTACCTATAGATAAAAGGTCAAATCAATGTTACAATTTTAAAGGTAGAACTACATTGCGCACATGTGGGCTACGCCTGTCCGGGCGCGTCAGTCTCCATACATTTTATTTGGAAACAAGACTTGTAGAGCTACATTAGATCCACGCCACGCGACGTCGTTTTACGGACAAATCAGGCCTGGTCCACATGTACTAATCTGCCTTGCCTTTTCCCTTCTCTGTAGGGATGGTTACATGGACAATCTAATATCCATTCTTTCTAAAGACCACTTTAGTAAGAATGGATATAACTTTGTAGCTGGGGGAAGAGTTATAAGAGATAATTGTAGAAAAATTAACGCAAAACATTTCTTTCACTTTCAGGAAGAACAATGCATACAACAGATCCGGACGCTGCTTACGACATTAGCTGAAGATAACGCAGACGACAGAACTAAAGCACTTATCAAGAAAATATTGACGAATGAGTCTGAGCATGTTGGCCTAGTCATCAATGAGAGGTAATATTTCTTTAGATGTGGTCAAATCTGCAGGCCCAGCCAAGTTACGACAGTTTCGCCGCGTCGAACGCCTCGAGTTGGCCACGCCTTAAGAATAAGAATAAGAATAAGAAGATTTTATTTGTAAACATAGGTCAAGTTACAATAAAGTGTGCGGTGTTAAAGACAGGTAGATCCTCTATGTTTTGCCCAGAGGCGTACAAATATGTAGATAACTAAAAATAATAAATTTTGAACACATATATAACTTCTATGATTATTACAATTTCACATCATTAATAAATTCAATATTAATTGGCACATGCTTAACTTATCCTTTATATTAATAACTTTCAATATTTTATTTATTTATTAATGCTTTATGCTTTTATTTTTATATTTAATCTTTAAGGCAGACTTAAATCCAATCATCTATTTAGACTAAATTAATTGTAATGTTAATAGGCGAGTCCACACATAGTGATTAGCCTCGCGAGGCATTTTCCGCAGGGCAGAATCATTCAGTGTCGGCTTTGTTTAAAGCCACAGCTGCCACCACATGTACCTACGTGTGGTGCCATGATGTCTTAATTCTTAACTGAATAAACGAACATAATAGCTCGGGTTTGCGGCGCACAACCTCGCGATGATACCGAGGCCGCCGGGGTAGGTTTCCTCGCCCTGTGTGGACCCGCCTAATAGAGAATGGATATTTGGGGGTAGTGGAACAGAGAGTAAAGTCCCACATACCTCCGTTGAAAAGGGAGGATCCTCCGACCAGACAGTTGTTATATCTGGTGGGCTACTGCCCGATAGATGATTTCGGGTTTGTTCTATATGTTCCAATCGCGCCGCGAATCTTACTTGCGCGATGCAGGATTAGTTCATTTGTGACGACATAGATGTCGCTACAGATACATCACTAATAGTTTATTTCACACTCTGAATTCTAAGTTTTTGGAGATATGAGGAACAGAGAGTAAAGTCCCACATACCTCCGTTGAAAAGGGAGGATCCTCCGACCAGACGGATGTATGTCGGGTGGGCTATTGCCCGATAGATGATTTCAGGTTGATCTATATGTTCAAATCGCGCGGAGAATTTTGTTTGCGCGATGCAGGATTAGTTCATTTGTGACGGTATAGATGTCGCTTCATGTTCTAATCCATTGTAAATTCACAAGTTTCACTAGTAAAAAAAATCAAGACAACAACAAGACTTTCATTAAAATAAAACCATTTTTAAACAATAGTATTCCATTTTACAGAATCCTAAACATTCCCGCAGCCATCAATGTACCTCTGTTCTCGTCCCTGCAAAACGAACTGGAAAAAGCAATAAAGAAGAACATGCCATACACATTCCGGTACCTCATATGGATCTGCAAGACTTATAACACTGGAGGTACGTAAATAAGTATCAGATCTCGATTTGATGTAATTTGGGTCGAGTGTCTGATCGAAACTGCTTTTTGCAACCGAAACCGGATATCGTCAACAGTCTCAGTTTCGGCCGAAACCGAAACCGAAACTTCCTTACAAGGATCATGTTTTGAGGGGAAAAATGTTAATAGAATCAGTCAGTCTTCGACATTTTCACTTATTGGTATGCCGGCGGTGTTACGGATATTCGCATCCGCAAAATTCGCATCAATTCTGATCCGTTTTCGCGTCCGTAAAAAATCAATACAAATTTTAACGGAAGCGGACTCATACTGCGACAGGTAATGTAAAGAAAGTGGGCAATTTTCTTCTACATGTCAAACGAAGAGTTCAATTTCGATTGAGCTTCGACGTTTTGTGATAAGTGATGCACTGTCCAACATATTACATAATTCTGTAATTCGCAACCGCTGATGTCGATGTTTTTGCATCCGTAACAACCCTATTGCCGACATTGATCCGTGGTTGCTCTCATCCATTACATACGATACCGAGACCCCTTTATGCATCAGTCCCCCTAGCCAAGTTTCAATCGTTTTGTTTAGCATGAATGTTTGGAGTTGGCCACGCCCGCAATGCCTTTGATCTGACGTCATCTCACGTAGACAGAACAAAGGAATTGGGGGTATGGCCAACTCGAAGCATTCACGCTAAACGAAACGATGGTAACTTGGCTAGGGGGCAGGAGATATGTTAAGGGTCTCGAAGGTCATTAGTAAGTTTTCAAATGTCGTTATGGGTAGACAGAAGCCCAAAACCCTGGTACAGTACGGCCGACGGATCTTGGCGCGTCTGAAGTTAGGTTAGGTTAGGCTCTGCGAAATTTAGCGCTTGTATACTCGTAAAAAACAAATGGTTTGAAAAAATAAATGCCAATAGCAGGTTTTATTGCTGTTAACTACTGTTATTGGCATTAATTTTTATAAATCATTCATTTGGCGCGGTTATTTTTAGCGCTAAAGTTCGCAGAGGCTAACTTCAGCCGCGCCAAGATCCGTCGGCCGTACTGAAAGTAGTCTTACTGAAGTACCCTTCAGTTAGACTACTTATAGTACGCGGCAAATAAGTTATGTTATGCCGCACTTCGATTGAGACCCGAAAATCTGTTACTGCGCATTGAAGGTCGATTACCATCTTGGTTCAACTTGTGTGCCGCGTATTGTACCAGGTTTTTACGATACCTCGTACGTGGTAATGTTTTTTCTACATGGGTAGAACTCTTTCGAACAATCCTGCAGACAAGCATAAAGAATGTCATGAATGTAAACATGTCAATTTGTAAACAATAATGTTTGCTATGAATTAACAATAGTGTTTGTGTGTGCATGTCTGTGCGCAGTCAAAGCGGTTTTGTTCTATTTATGATACTGTGATAATCTTACAGAATGACAATCTCCCAGAACTAAAGAAATCGGCAGAAATGTATCGTTACGCGGTAAATAAGTTGAACCAAAATGACTGTAGTTGATATGCTACTTCGATTGAGACCCGAATTAACCATGTGCGCCAACTACAATTTTGTCGGCGGCGGCGCGCCGGCTAAAACAACCCGGCGGTGTGACCATTTTTTATTTCATTTAATAGAAGACATTAAATGTAAAGAAAACGGTCTCTCTCGGGTGGAGCGCGAGGTCGTGTTAGACTTTTACTGACTGAAATCCACTCCTATGATCCTTTGTTGCCTAGCAAACCCATAACCCTAGTAAGCCTCGATCCTGCTGGGCCACTGCTGGAACACTACGCGCCGTCGACGACTTGGGCTCAGTCCGGACGGTTACTTGTCGGCTTGACGGCGAGATACCTACTGCTCGCTGTCCGCATGACCGCACCTACGGTGGCTGGAAATCGGGATCGGGATCCCAGTGGCTGGGGCGTGAGGGCCGTTTCCTCGAACGTGCGGCCGCCTCCTTCGCTACCATTACTGCTCCAGAAGAAGGCGATCGCCTGCCATTCTTTTTCGCTCCGGACTATGGCATGTACCGGCGCGAGAGGTAGTGGCCGTCGATTGCCTCCACGAGGACACGGCGGTAGTCTGCCCGTGTCCTCCGAGCGGTCCACACAATGGTGACGCCCGCCCAGGGGACTTACCGTCATAATTATGGCGTGCTCAGCATTGGGTTGCAACAGTCGCTGTCGCAACATTTCACCATTAGTTCCCGCCGCAATCTGTCCACCATGCGGCGACTTGTCATGGCAGCGGAGTTTCGCCCCTGCTTACAAATCGTGCATGCGTGCAAGAACTGTTGCCTCCAGATCTCAAGGTGGCAAGCCAGCAAGGAGTCTCGCCGTTTCTCGAGAAACCGTGTGATAGCCCCGCACCGTCCGGATGGCCATGAATCTCTGGCATGCGTTCAGCTTGGCCGCCATTCGCTTTGGCAGCGTAAAGGGCAATGGACCTAACTATATCGTAGAGCCTCCAGTAGGAGGCTTCTGGACCACCTAGGTTGGGCAGGAGCCGCTTCATGACAGCCCCATGCAGTCTGATGCAGTTTTCAGTCAGGAGCCTTCTTGGGAAATTTCTTATGTCCGCTCTATTGTATCTCTTTAGTTACACGTTAACTTATAGTTCTCTTACCGTTTATTACAGAGGGATCTTCAGAAGTATTGTTTGCGAATCAAGAAGAGAAGCCGATAGCTGACGAGGCTCTGGCGAGTTTCGACGTCGATGTCACCGAGCAGGCTGACCTCTCGCAGTGGGACTACGAGGGAGGCGCGCTTACACCTTGCAGAAAGGTAAAGAATTGATCTAAACATAACATGATATCACACCTACATTACCCGAAGACGTAGAACCAGTACCTCAAAAAACGAACATTCCAAAAAGTTGACATTATTTTGCCCTGACTTATGAATTTCTACCCCTCCTTCCCATTAATACCCTCCTTCTGGCGCAGTCGGGTAATTACGATTTGAAGTAGGCAAGTTTGTTAGAATACATTGTGTTGCTTGTACAGTAAACAGTTACATTGAACACTTGTGTATTACTTATTGTCCGGTATTTAACTCTTCAAGTGGGGACTCTTATTGTGACGGACAAGAAACTACGGAACCCTACACTGAGCGTAGCACGACACGCTCTTGGCTGGTTTTTATAAACTTAAGAAATATCCTTTTTATATAAAGAAAATAAAGTGAATGAAAACTCAATACTTTCAAAGTTGACACTGACTAAATGCAGTGTGAAGCAGAAAAAAAGTTACGATCTTTATATTTCTTCTTCTCTATCTTCTAATTGTTTCCTTATTTGTTACAGGTCCTGATATTCGATGGCAGTAAATTCAATCATCTAGTGAGACTTATAAAAGAAGAGGTGGAGGCCGTCTGAAGTAGCTTTTATCATATTATGTGTGACTATTATATTTATGCCATACAATGTGCTGTATTCATATTTATATTTTTATTATTACATACATATTAAACGTAAGCTTTACCTATTTATGTCTTTAATTTATTCTGACCTTTAGTTCACAAAGCATAATCAGATAATAAAAAATAATAATATTCCACAACTGTCACTCAAAGCTGATAAACATTTCTAAATATGTGATCCGCTCAATGAAACACTATCGATTTGTAAAGATAAAGTGAAAAAATAAAGTACTTTTTTTTAACTCGAATTAGTATACGCACGTATGAAATTAATTTCTTTAATCGAGTCAAAGCAATTTTACTTGTTACGACATTTCTGCTATGATTTTTTGAAGAGTTCCGTTATATATCTTCGAAGTTCATCATTAGACAAAACAATATCTATGGAACCAATTCGGAAGTATATCTTTCAATCAAAACAAACATTTTCGAAATTGATCTACAATTGCCCGAGAAATAGGTGAACATATATACAGCTGAACATAGAACCTCCTCATTTTCGAAGTCGGTTAAAAAGTAGGTAACCATTAGCAGTGACAACTTAATTTGGTCGAGTCATATGCAGACATTTAAAATGGAAAAGTAATAAAAGCTAATTTCTCTTAAAATACAACACTTAAAATTCTGAATTATTGATATATGTTCTATGTCCACTTACAGCTATTGGGCTTTCGGACAGGTTCGTTATATGTCAATCTTCCTTTATAAACTTTTGGAAACCAATTTGGTGTGTGTTATTCGTATGGCTGTGCTAGTCTTGATGTAGGTTTACCTAAATAGTGTTGCGGATTTATTATTATTGGAAAGACATTGCTGTGTGACATTTACAGATCGCATTTACATTATTTATTGTGATGAATAGAATAGCTAGATTATTTGACTGTTGAACTAAATTTATTTTAGTTAATTGAATTGGCATGAATTGAAAGTGGTCGAAAGCGAGCCTATGAATAATTAAAAAAAAAAAAAAAATGAATTGTTTCTTTGTAATTAATAGAAAAAAAAGTTTATACTTGTATAATTGTGTAGGGATACACCTTACTTTTGCATGCCTTGTTATTGGCAAAATATGGCTGTTATCCTGATTTTTTATTTTGTGTGACCATGCATCACCCTTATTTGCAAAATAAATTATCTTATCTCCTCCTAAACCACAAAATAGGTTTGGATGTGGCTTTTACTAATAGAGAGAGAGCAATTCAAGAAAAAACTTTGTGTGTATGTTCAAAAATACACAAGAATCTTTTTCAATTCCGTGCGAAACCTAATCGGTTCATTACTTGAAAATAAAACGACAAACATTTATTAATACTTTTATTATGACACAAGGGTCACAGATCTCTTAAACTATACTATGTCTTAATACCTCTTAATTCAGAAAATAATCTTCCCTTACACAATAGAACTACAAAAGAAAAACAAAACAATATTTGATAGAAAACTTAAAAAATCGAATGTTTATTAGTCCAAGAGAATTTTACGTCACAAAATTACTTTTCCGTCAATTCTTGTTTATACGTTATTACCATGGACAACTTTAGACAAATATAAAGCATCTTTCATCATAAAATCTCTCAAGGAACAAAGTCCTTTTAGAATCTTGGAGTTTTGATCCATTTTTTGAATGTCAGTTTCTGAGAGGCTCTTGTCCTGAGCCAGATAGCCGTTGATAGCTTCCTCGGTCATCCAGTGTGCTGGGATCTTATGCATGTTGAACTGTGCTGGATCTGGGTTGATTGGCATGGGGGTTAAAGATTTCTCCCATGGTGTTATATACTTCTGTTCCGAGTGTAGGCCTTCGATGTATCTGAGGAAGAGAGATGTGTGTTAGATGTCTTTATTCACGTGTGTGTTTTATGGTACTGTACTATCTTTACGTTAAATTTTTGATCGTTTTAATCCCGTGGAGGGTAGATTCGGTACATGAAACACTGTCGATTTGTAAAAAATAAAGTACCTTTTTAAACGCAAATTAATTTACTCATGTATGAAATTAATTTCATTAAGTAAACGAGTCAATGACCTTGTCGGTAGCTAGGCCGCGAAATCGCTGCTTCTGCGGAAATTTATCTAAAACTTGCTTATACACCGCAAGAGTTCCCAATAAATGACAAACGTCTTGATCGTGTCTGTTTTTCTTTGCTAATGTTCGCTTGGCACCCACGTGCCGTTGGTCACATAGGCCACCATAATAGAATATCAATGGTTTATTCAAGTTTGCACCACTGCGCTTCGCGACCACATTCGCGTAGCATCGCCTACGTGGGACACCGCGTAATGGTGGATTTAACATGACATAGGTCCATAATTGCTTTTATATTTGTGTGTAATTGTGAAGTCAGCGCTATAGATGTATTACCTGATGTAAGCCTCAGAGTGAGTGAGTCTCTGCGCGCGGGGCGGCGCGGCCACGAACAGCGGGTCGAGTGGCGGGCGCGCGGCCGGCGGCGCCACGCTCAGCGTGGCCGCGCCCTCGCCCGCTCCTGGGGACGGAGTGTTGCGGGCTAGCGGCGACATACCCGATAGAGACGCTGGAATGAGAACCATTTTCAAATAGCCTCACAACGGCATGCAAATCTGCCCCCTTAGCCAAGTTACGATCGATTCTTTTGTTCTGTTTCTGTCTGACCACGTGACTGAGCGTTGAGATGACATCAGAACAGCTTGGAGGCGTGGCCAACTCCAAGCATTCACGCTTAACGAAACGATCGTAAATAGGCTAGAGGGGCTGAACGTAATAGAGATGGGTTACAGATGCTGATGTACAAACTATTCATTTTTTTACCTACACCCGAACTAAGGAGTTTTGTTTTTCATAATTTTGACGCTCAACCTCGACAAAATGATTTTAAAAGAAATGGAATTACCTAATCTAGAAGTATACCTTTTCAAATGCAAAAATAAATTTCTAAATCAATACATAAATGTTAAGTCCGTTAATAATCAAATAATACGAGTAGTAATTTGTACCTCCTGGTGACATTACACCACTGCGTACGTTAGAGCTGAATTGCTTCGGCGGTTTTTTCGACGACGGCACGAAATTCCTGGAAAGTAAAAAAAATAAAATAACAAACCGGGCAAGTGTGATTCGTACTCGCGCACTGAGGGTTCCGTACAAACTTACAAAAGAAAACAGTTCCAATTCCCGAATTCTAGACTTAAGTATATGGTTTAATTTTCAACTCGACACCTCCACGCGTTCCCGAGATAGAAGGTCTTAACAGACGGACAACTTCCCTTCAAAATAGTTTTTTTTTTGTAACGCGGCGACGAGTCGGGTTGGGTCCAGACGATTACCGGACGGCCGGGCGGCGAGCTACACATTTAATAGCTCGTCATCCGCAAGCCCACGCCTACGGTGGCTGGAAGTCAGGGTTGGGATACTGGCAGCTAGGATGTAGGATACTAATGGCCAACATAGCTATGAAAAAAGTTGATATGAATAGAATATATTAGTGACCTGGAGCGCTCATGCACGGCCATGAGGCGGCCGTTGCCCTTGTTGACGTGCAGGTCGCGCACGTGGCGCAGCAGGCGCGGCAGGTTGGGGAAGGGCGCCTGGCCCTTGCGCACGCGCGCGCAGTTGCGCCACACGCACGGGTACTCGCTCAGCGTGCCGCGGTAGTGCTGCTGCACGTGCCCGGCTGCCGACACGCATGTAGGCGCAACACAAGGTTAGACAAATTGTTGTCGGTTGGTAACATCGGTACCACGAATTTTGTAAAGATACAAACAGTGCTTAGTTTGTGGCTCACTGATATCATGTATATATCTATATCTATGTATATATCTCACGGAATCAAAAACTGGACAGGTCTACTCAAATCTGTATAGTTCTTTCTTCAAAAGACCATCTCAGACAAATCTGCATAGTTCTCATGAGATTTGTCCATTACAAATTTACTGTAAAAACACCGAAACAAACTCATACCCATGAGTTCAGTCACAGTCTCTTTTAATGTCCATAAAAGAGACTGTGACTCATGAGTTTGTTTCGGTGTTTTTTCTCAGGGTAGTCAGCTAGGAAACACCGGCCTCATCTAGTTTAAACAGACGAAAAAAATATTGACGCTTAAAAGTGTTTTTTAAAACCTATTTGCAAAATAAATATCATTTATCATTGTGTCACTGAAACAAAATTGTAAATACCATTATGAAAATAAAAATATATATACCATTATGAAGTTATTCGTCCTTAAATATTAGCTTGTACTATTGTCACAGTACTAGTATCACTCTGGTGTAAAAAAAAAAAACAATCGTATGGTGCCGTATATGAACAAGATGATAATCAATATGGCCAAAGATAAATAGTTTATTAGGGCGCCTTCAAATTAGCCATAAAGTGCCGCGTCACGGCAGCGCGGCCGCAGCGTTCCTTTTTTATTTCATATATAAATGAAGCGCGGCTGTCGTACAAAGCAGCGCGGCGACAGCGCTGCGGCCGCTCTACCGTCTTGTGAAAACGGCCTTATACAGGCGAAAGAATAATAATATTCCACAACTATCACATAACGTCGTCTAGTCCCAAGCTAAGCAGAGCTTGTGTTATGAGTACTAGACAACTGATAAACTTACTTATATATTTCTAAATACATACATATTATAGATAAATTACAACCATACACAACAAATGATCGTGCTCATCACACAAACATTTGTCCTGGGTGGGAATAGAACCCACGACCTCCGGCATAGCAGTCAGGGCCACTAACTACTAGACCAACAGGCCAGTCAATATGATCTTGTGAAGATCCACATATTAGTTTTTGTTTATTATACGTTACTTACGTTCTAGCTTGGGTTTCTTGGTCTCGACATATGTACCGATCACTAGCAGCATTAAAACATTACAACACGTTTAGGTATGGAAATTAATTTGATTGAAAAATAATGAATAAGCAAGCGAAGCAAAATTAATTTAATTAGGAGATATGATTGAGTAACGTTTCTAAGTTGGTTTTCTTAAAAAAAACTTTTTGATACTGAACGGTCAATGTGCCGTTGTTTGATTTACGGGATTTTAAGTATTATACGATAAAATCAGGAAGATGAAAGACATGCTTTTGCAAACTCAAAAGAGTCTATTTATCAAATTGACTGCATGTACATATATTATATTGATGTATAGTATATTGCATGTATTATATTGATAGACTCATGTTTGACCACTATCAGATGGTAGGCGATAATGTGGTCGACGATGGAATATGCTTGCCTAGAAGTAAGCCCCCACGGACGCGTAGCTTCATAGACGCGTATAATAAATTAAACGTTAAGTTTAGGGTTATCAAGCACGCTCGCCGCGCTAGAAAAACGCTGCTTTATTTCTAAACTCACGAGACCGCAGTTTTGTGCAGTTATGCAGCTGTCGCGGTTGCGATTTTCAAACGCAAACCTGGCGGATGATTATCGCAATACATGCGGTTGCAAGACGGCCCGCCGGTGCAATGGGAGCCGGAGCCGTGAACAACCGCGGACACAAAACACATAGAGATGTTTTAATTTTTAACATAATATATCTGCATTCTACAGAAGTGGCATGGCTGCCGCAGGTGAAAACTGCTTCGTGCGTTCTTAGCCTTACGCATAGCCCCTCGCTTCGATTGAGACCCGAAAATATGTTACTGCGTATTGGCGGTCAGTCGCGATTTTGGTTTAACTAAATACCACGTATTGTATTTGTCTTTAAACGCTTGGTGTACGCCTGCATGAAGCTTACATACAAAACTATGAAATTCTGTCGACGAAGCGGACTCGGTGTCGGTCGGTCTCTGTCGGTAAAAGCTACCCGTCCATGGAGAGTTGGCCTAACATGTCCGCATTGAGATACCGGTGGGGAATTCCACTTCTTAGCTGTATGCACAATGAATGCGTTTCCGAAACGTATTGTGCATAAGGATGGAAAGTCTACCTTATACTGTATGTATTTTTAAGTTACTCAAAATCTCCGTCTATCATTATTTTACTTTTTGCGAGCTAGTCACACAGGTACATATACCGGAGACACTTACTGTTACCTCCATCGCCGATGCAGTGCTCCATACAATCTGCCAGGTCTTCGAACTGATAGTCGCAGGTGTCCCATGCGCATTCGTATGTCGTCTCCATTGGGGTCTGAAGAAATATAAAACGGTTTATGAAGAGATTTAGTTCCAAGTGCTAACAAAGAATTTAATGCAAGATTTGAAATGGTACACACAGACTTTATTTAAAATCATAAACCTTCATCTGGTGCGGCAGCGGGTCGAAATGCGCCCCCAAAGATATTCCCTCAGTGCGTGACAGGTCTTTTTCGACCCAGCAGCACTAGAGGGACATAGTTTTCTTCGTACGCACTAGCTGAAAGTACTGCGGCGGGACGAAAAAGGCTTGTTTTGCAGTGAAGGTGTTCAAATGGAATAGAATTATATTCAGTATTAATCTAAATGTCTTGAACTCTAGGTAGAATCTCTTAAGATTACTAACTACTATATTCAAGGTGGAGGCGCAAGGATAGCCCGTGAAATACAAATTTTTGCAAGTCAGAGTTCAGTTTTTCCAATCATACTTAAATCTTGACACGCTTGCAAAATGCAAAAGAAACTTAAGAAATTTTAAATTATGCGGGCTACCTTTGAGCATTAATAATAGTGATACTCAACTTTTGTTCATAAATATAAAAGTATAAATACATAGTACGTGAAGGCTATGTTATGTATTTAACTTAAACGTATAATTCAATGTACTATTTATTTAGAGAAGAAACTGTGCAAAACTAAGGATACTAGCCAAGTTTCCCTAGTTTTGCACCCGTTCATTTCTCACAAATTGCAATTTTTAAGTTAGGTGCCTTCCATTCTAAGGATGTGGTTTGAGTATCACTACATAACCTCACAACGCCCCGTACTTATGGTGAACAAAAGTTGCACAACATTGTTTCAGCAGCTTGTTTCTGATAACATTTCACAAAGTTTGAGAGCCATACATAATGCCAAAAATTATCGTATGTTTCAAAACTTTTGTTCACCACAACCACGATAATCAAAATGAGAGCTAGTTTACTAACATGTTGCTGCAACTCCCGCATCTCCTCGGCAAGCCGGGCCGAGGTCTCTTCATTGCAGCGGGCGGCTCTTTCCTCCCAGCTCTGTTTAGTGGACGCCGGCAGGGAGCGCCACTCGTTTCCCACGATCCTCGAGATTTCCCCTACACAGACATACTACGCTAGACACGTACCTTAGAGCTATTACACCGGGATAACTTCCGCGGTGAGTCTCTCTCTGGTCCATTGTGTGCGTGAATTTAAAATAGATTATGTTGGTACTGTTTTTTTTGGCTAGCAGTGGGGCGGTTATGGTTGTGTACTGTTCTTATTAATTTATTTTATCTGAATAATTTACAAAATACCTAAAAGTGGCACAAATAAAAGATTAAAACTAATTACTTTGCTGTAATCCAAATATAATCTTTAAAGGATTTTATGGATTTGCCTTCGTACCCTTCGCTAAGGGTCGTCGAATGTATGTCTGCTTTAAAGCAAGTGACTTTATATTCCATTTCAAAAATAACGTCTAAACAACGCCAACCAGCTTAGTAAATCTAGTTTTCGCATTAAGTTTATCTAAGAGCGAAAACAGAAGTAGCCAAAGAGGACATGCGCACAGCGTTCACATGCAAAACATTTCATTGCAATTGTATTAAACTTACATATCTTCGGACGCGTAGCTTCATAGACGCGTATCCGTCATTATAAGCTTGGTGTACGCTTGTTTGTAGCTTACGTACAAAACTATGAAACTCTGTCAACGAAGCTGCAGCGATACGAAGGCAAAACGCTGCCGCGTTTTATAGTTTTGTATACTTCACGCAGGCGTACACCAAGCGTACAATGACGAATACGCGTCTATGAAGCTACGCATCCGTGGACAGTACACCTAAGATTGAACATAGGGTTACTTTGGCTATTGCGAATAGCTTCAGAACACCAGATTGCCATCCAGTCTGATCGAGTCTATTAGATGGGTAGAACGGTATGCTTCAGCTCAAAGACCAAACAGTTCATCACACATTGCTTTACAGATTTCCGTCGCATCTATGGTTTTAATCATATGAATTTCAGCCAAAATTCATTAACGTCAACAGCGTTACCGTTCGCCACAAAAGTCATAGTGTAGGTGCTATTGCATTGAAGCACATAAGGACTTCGAATCAAATCATCAGACCCGGGTCTTTCTAGACCCGGATCGAAAGGGACTTCAGCAAAGTAGATAGGAAATAGTTTTGATTTTAATTTGTATTGAAAATTTCTCGTACACAAGAATAACAGCCAATGAAACAATATAGAATACACAACATAAATACATTTAGCGTGCATTTAATGAGTCAAGCGATCTAATTGAGTAGAGGAAACATTACCTACCCGATTTCAAAGATTTGTCCTTGTTAGCTAGATTTACATATAGGTGGCGTTAGGATCATTTACAACAGGATGACATAAAGCTGTGTACACACACGAAATGGAAATACAGTAAGATGGTTTACCACTGTTCAATTCTTCTTTACATAGTATCGCTTTCTGCGTCTGTCTATTTATTCGCTAACTCCTCCCAACCCACGCAACGGATTTTGATGCGATTTTCACTAATAGAAAGTGCTATAAATGAGAAAGGTTTATGTATATAGTTTTAGCACCCTTGTGCTCATGAAAAACAAAAAATAAAATCTGTTAAAATGGTGGAATATTGACCAAAACTGCAAAATTGGCAATTTCTGGCCCCCTGGGGAGAAAAATATTACTTGAATAATACAAATGATCTAAAATAATAAAATTTAATACGCGCGCCAGAAAACTCCCTTATGGTCCTCCATACTTTGAATTTTGGGGCTACCCTGGCGCTTCCCTCTTATAATAGAGGCTCTGTTCTGATTCCGTCTAAGATTCATGAAGTAGTTTGTGCGGAAGTTGGTATCAGAATATCAGACTATTTACCCACTGCTGGAACACAGGCCTCCTCTTCGTGACATAGAGTAAGCCGAAATTTAAGTACCAGTTTCTAGTAGGCATTTTATGATGTCAAATTTTAACGTGTTATAAGTTTTTATTTTTTTGGAGTGAAATTATCAAATAACTTCTTTCACTCTGGGTACTTTCATAAGGGAGTGAGAGACTGTTACAGAGTATAACACACGTGTGTTCCTTCAGTTATCTTTAACGTTCCAGAGTCGCGGTAACACTTTCGCAACACTCTCTAGCTCTTCATGTACCTTTTACATATATTGCATGTTAATTTTTGTTAAAAACAGCTGTTTAGACAAGACCATTCTTTACTGTTATTTTCCAACAGTTAAAAGTATCAGAAGAGATCTATGGTATGGTTAAGTAATTCGTCCAACATTGGTCCCCAAATAAAATCGAAAAAGAATTGAACAATGGCAAATATTGCTTTAATAAAAAAGCAAGATAGTTTTTTTATACACATAATGAGAGAACACAGATACAAAATGGAATAACAGCAAATATGAGTATTCGTTGTTTTCGTCGTTGAGTGATTTTTTTTTACAAAGTACGCAGAAATATTTGTCATAAAATTACAGCTCCTATAGCATGGTAACCTCTCCCACTCTCAAATTATGGAAAATCAATGAGTCATTGCACTCATTATTTTGAAAACATTTTTACTCATGGTGAAAGCGAGATGATGCTGATTTTAATAATATTAGTTTATGATGTTTTTCGTTAAGCGGGCGTACGCGCGGCCCCGCGCCAGTTTTGTTACATAATAATGCATTAAAGTTCTCCTTCGACCGACTATATGCACACCGTTAGAGTCGAACGCGCAAACGACATACGCGCGACGTCCACGCGGGCTCCTGCTTAACGCAGCGTTGGCCCTTAAAGAAATGGTATTTGCTAAAATAGTATATTCTACTTTATTGAACTCAGTCAAATTATTGCTTTAGAATCCTCTTAACTCTGATAGTTCAAGTCTCCAACTAAAATGCTTGAGCATGGCGTTACATTCACTCAATATATACCATTTCACAAGTATGTATTCTTATGTGGTAAACTTATAATTAGATCATGTGGACCCAGTCGGGTACAGCAAAATAAATGAGTTAGGTTAGGTTAGGAAGGAAGCCTGCTATTAAATAATATTAATGTTGGTATTTTTTTTATTATAACATTCTCTTCTTTTTTATATTCACGACCTAAAACATGAACAAAATAAACTGAAATTGTTAATTTTAGCAATATCTGCCAGAATATGGTCATGGTCACACTCAAACTAATAGCTTTCACCTCGAGTAAAATTATTTTTTCGTGATTTAACTTCAAAAAAAAGTCACCAATCATACATCAACAAAATGTGGGGGTCACCTGTTTTTTTTGAGATACTGAGTTAGTCTCGCGTAAAAGTCATATTACTGAGTAAAATTATCCCTTTTCAGATATTTTTTTCCCCTTTTCCTAACCCAAAACTAAAGGAAGTTTGACTCGTACAACAAAAGCACACTCACCGAATGTAGACTCGGGGTTGTTAGCCACGATGGCCCTCCGAACCTCGCTGGAGTACAGAATGTAGCCAGTGACGATCTTCTGTTTATTGTCCTTCTTCTTCTTGCTACTGGCCGGGGTCGCAGTGCTGATGCGCTCTTGTGTCGGTGTGGCCGTTAGAGAGGGGTTGTAAGGGTTGCTGTTACCACCTGAGAGAAAGATTTCCTTACAGTAAGCTCGTAATATCTAGACTGCTTCGAACTTTTTTACATTGATATAAACCAGTGTTTGACTGCAATTCCACTTGATGGTATGCAGTGATGCAATCGTTGATGGTTGCGCACTAGTTTATTGGGAGCCTATTAGACTTGAAGATGTCTAAATTTTAATCGGACGGGAAGACCGCTGCAGACAAATTGTTCCAGTCCTTCGATGTACTCGGTATCAACAACGAAGCGAAATGCTTAGTCAGCACCGTAGAAGTTTCAATCACGTAAAGGTGGATACTCGCCGTACGTCAAACAATTGACTGAGCAGTAATTCTTTTTAAGAACATATTATTATGGCTTATGCGTATTGCGTATTTTTTCGAGTATACGCATAGTTCGGAACGCCTAAGTTAAAAATGGCTAAAATACTTTGAACGTACTTTAAATGAGGATAATTATGCCATCCAGCAGATTTTAGCCACAGAGCGCATTCCTTGGCTTCTCATGGTGGTTGTGAGATCAGATATGCTGCTCTGTTATGGGCCCTCATGTGACTGACATATTCAATTTAGGGCTTTTCACCCTAAATTGAATATGTGCTCTGAGCACAGAGTGGACGTGTCAGAACTACAGGATAAATCTAAAAAGGTGGTCTAGCTTTGAGGTTGTCACGTTTTTGGTTTAATTCTAACCTCCTTTCATTTCCAAAGGCTTGTACTATAAATAAGTGGAGTACAAACCATAAGAAAATTGGCTATGTTGTTCTAATTTTGAATTATTGGACAAGATAGCAATTATTGTAGAGTAAGAGCCTGTGGCTGCCAGACTTTCGTTATTTCATAAAAGCTCAGTTTGGCCATCCTTAAGAACTTATTAGAAATGGTATCGTTCTTACATGTGTTAGGGACATGTGCTGACTAAATCACAGCTTTTATAAAATGACGCAAGTCTAGCAGCCATGGATTCTTAAGCTATTTCTACGATAGAAAACCAAAGTTATGGTTATCAAGTAAGAAACAATAATATTCTGTCACATCATAAAATGTCATATTTTCAATGTTACATCGTGAGCTGCACCTCACCTCAGTCTCAAATTACTCTTCAGGTTGACACTACAAAACAGTTTGACTCGCTATTTAAAAAAACGGTCAATACAAACCTATAGAAAGTGGTGTAGCTGGCGAGGCGAGCGACGAATCGTCCAACGAATTTTCGAGTATCATCTCCACATCCTGACTGCCTATAGTTGTGTTGATCAGGTTTGTGAACTGAGGCTTACTGTCCTGTTAAGCGAAATTGATCGGTATTAATCGGTTTTTATAGTTATTTTGTCTCCAGTTTTCAATCAGTGATCTTTATTCTCATAGTTATATGTAGTATAGTAGTAGTATAATCACACTAATAAATGAATTTTGAATTTTTGAATTTTAGAGACCGACTAAAGTTAAAAAAAAATGGTTTCGGCAGCAGTTCCGGTTTCGACAAAAAGAGGCCGAATATTGGGCGCTATCGATACGGCGTATTTGAGCTGACGGTTGTGATAGATACCTAAAAACCGACTGACTCGTTCGTCTATGACTTTGATTTTATTATTTGTGTGTACACAGAAGAAGACACGAGGAAGAAAAAAGAAGAAACGCGCGGAGATACACGTGAATGTTATATTTTTTTATGATCGTCTACTTATTCGATAATATTGTATTTTATAAAAATTAGTTATGGATATAATTAAGCATAATTAAATCGAAATATAGTTAGGAACAGCTGTATCGAAAATTATTTTTAATTTTTGTCAGTTTTTCCTTTATTATCAAGTTTTTTACTTATCTTACCTTTGTATTTAATACTTGCGACATCATTCATTCATTCTCATGAATTTTATTCTTATGAAACATACCATGGAATCCATGGAGTTGCCATGAGGGTTGAACTGCTTCTGTGTGAACGCACTGGACGTCGACTGCACCTCCTGAGCCGTGGCCAATGCTGGAGGGCCGAGCGGTTTCGGGAAGAAGTAGATCTGGAAACAAGAAGTTTTTTATAAAAATAACCGAGACACCTGCAGCACTAAGGCTGGCTTTCTAACCAAGCAAGCAGCCCGCGGGTGACTATAGAAACGGGTTCAACTCAATTGCCGCGTTCTAAACGCACCTCATCGATAGTGACATCTTTGGTGTGCTCAAACTTGCGCAGCCCCGCTTTTAGTTTGCGCGCGACGCGATTGGACTCGTCATACACAGACTCGCACACGTAAATGTCGTTTTCTGCTATCTCTGTCGGCCGACCTGGGAAAGAAAAAGTTAAACATGAATTTCTGTGAATTTTAGAAAACAGGAAAAAAATTGGTGTATTATCACTTATTTTCAACTTATGTGTAATCCATACCCATACGTAATATTATAAAGGCAAAAGTTTATATCCATGTTAGTTTGTTTGTCACTGTCTCATGTTCAAACGGCTTAACGGTTTTAGATGAAACTTTATAGTTTATACAACATTATTTTTAGTATATGCGAAACCTGAATACAATCACTAACTGAATCGATTCCGATAATTTTTACAACATGTTATATTTTTTCCCAAAAATATTCAAAAAAGGTCACAAGTTGTCACCACCGACAATAAGTACAATACAGGTCACGGCAGTTCATAGCGGGCATTAGGTACCAGGGTACAACTGGGAACGGGAGTAAAACCACCCCTCAGTGGCTTCATGGCCCGGTGACCATGTGTATGTGTGGAAAACCAGGTAACATAACAAGCTTATAACTTTGTGATTCTTCGTGATAGTTTTTAAATGTACATAGTATCTCTCTCATGTCTAATCTATGTACAAAATTTCTGTGTTTCGGGTTTCGCATATACTAAAAATAAGATCGTATATTTGGACGATATATGGGTTATTATTTATAATGGGGGGAAATTATCAAAGCCACGCGAGTTAAGTCGCTGACAGAGACTAGTAACCGGGTCACTAAACAAATATACTATTTCAGTCACTATTACGTTTAAGTAGTCAACTGTTATTTTTAAAAATATGATGCGTTTTCGAATAATATATTCCCACTTTCGATACAAGTTATGCATTAAATATTGATAGAACATGCAGACCAATACTCACATTTGAGATAATCATCGTAGTCCAACACAGAGCACTTCCCAACAATGCCCACAAGTGGACTAGTGTCGTGCATAGTCGTCAAAAGCACCTCTTGCTTGTAAAATGGCTGAAAGTCAAACATACTCTTCAGTTAATGATAAAATTAAATGAAAACGTCTATCAAAGAGTAGGGGTACAGTCCGTTCACAGATATTTTACAACTGAAAGAGATTTGAAAAATTCAGTCTATTTGTGATTTTGGATAAATTAAAAATAAATAATTTTAAAAATGGAGTTATGTGCCCAATTTTAAACTTTGCAATACGGTTCTTTATTGGTATTACAATAAGATTGCAAATGGATTGCTGGCTGCTGCTTGGGCTGTTCTTAGAGGTAAAATAGCTGTGTACGGACTGTAGGCACACATTTGTTGAATCTAACCTTGTTTATTATGTTGGCAACTTCGGACGGGAAGATAAGGAACGGGCCCCGGAAGTAACATTTGTTGCTGTAACAAAGAAAAAGATATTATATAGTTGTATGAATCAAGGATTTGGTGTAGTGTGGGGGTAAGTTAGCGCCTGTTACACTTATTGAAAAAAAATAATTGACACTTTTATGGCTTGTGGCTAGAGACAACGGTCGACTGACAACCAATAGCGTGCTCGGAATTATTGTACCCCGTTCCCCGCATCCCGCTTTATAACCAAAGAGACCTAAAAAACGACTTCTGCGCATCTAACGACTCTTAACTCTGGTTTAGAAAATCTCTAAATGGTGCCAATGAATGCTGCTAATAACCAGGCTTGTCAAGCCGTATCGGGATTTTGGCATGATTTTTAGAGTAGAGTTCAGTGGCTGTTTTATTTATACGAGAACTGATTCCAAAGGCATTTTGTGATCCTGTTAAAGATGTGAGAATGTCTCAAACAGTTACCATGAACCTGGAACGCAAGGAGAAGGAACACAGGTATGTTTTAGTCCGTGAAAGTCTGACACGATCCGCTCAGAGCGGGAGAATTTATATAATGGGATAATCTAAAAAAAGGGAATATTTTAAAGTAAAATTGATGTAGTGTATCTTAGTGTCTACACAACCAAAAAAAAAATGTTTTCAGTTTCATTTATTACTCTTTTTATTGGTGAAAGCCACATAAAATCCCCCTTCTAATAGTAGCTGGAACAAACAGGTAAACAGACAAAAAAAAAATGCATTACTGATATAGTTATACTTTCATACGTGTCTTTTTATAATTACGAACAAACAAATCAATTTTATGTGTAGATAGTATATACTGAGATGTATACTCACTCTCCAGTCTCCCAAATAGTGTCGACCTGTGCGATCATCTGCTTGCCTCCGTCCGTCACCACGTACACGTAATCTCCTGTCTTGATGACTCCGGAACACACGGTATTATACTGTTCGTAATACGTGTTCTCATCGTCCGTGCCGAGGGGATTGTACATCACCACGTCCTGGGGATACAAAGATTTTATTTATTTATAACTAGCGACCCGCCCTAGCTTCGCACGGGTGCAATGGTTATATTAAATATATTATGCATGTATATACATATCAACCTTGC
Organism: Leucania comma; assembly: GCA_958295575.1. Lineage (NCBI taxonomy): Eukaryota > Metazoa > Arthropoda > Insecta > Lepidoptera > Noctuidae > Leucania > Leucania comma. The sequence continues at coordinate 8,352,787 of OY282483.1, forward strand.
TCTTGAATCACTCTATCTATTAAAAAACCGCATCAAAATCCGTTGCGTAGTTTTAAAAATCTAAGCATACATAGGGATAGATAGTGGGAAGCGACTTTGTTTTATACTATGTAGTGGTTCTGTTGCATTATTTTTTATTTTTTATTTATGTATTCTGCGACATGGCGATCTATCAGGTAACATTAGGCCACTCACTCTTTTGGCTGAAATTCTATTTCTGTGTTTAATATGTCAGAAGCTTGGATGTACACTTTGCAATTAAGTGCCTCATTCCACATTGATGTATCTGTTACATTAATTAACAGTAAAATCTCTTGGATAAACGAGAAACCGCAACTATTGAGAATTATAATCTGATTCCGACCTTTTTGCATTGAGACACCTTTGTTTTTGAGAATAAATACTCCTTCGCCAAATGAGGTAGATTTTTTTTATCTATGTTTATTCATTTAATAAAACATCGTTGCCCCACATTAGGAAAACTCTTCTTTCACAAATATGTTAACTCACATACTCGGAACTACTAGTTATTCGTTATCTGTAGGTCATACAAATATTTGTACCGTGCGGGTATCGAACCCGCGCCATGCAGCGCAACAGTCAGTCGTTCAACCACTGCGGCAACCGTGCGGTCGTACTTTATTTACCACAAAGATACATAGACGGATTACTGTCTTAGTACCTGTTTACGGAGACGCGGCGCGTTGGGCGTTCATCATACATTGCAGCAGTGGGCCGCATCATCGCACGCACGAACATAAACATATGGCAATGTACGACGACCGCCCAACGCGCCGCGTCTCCATAAATAAGCCCTTACGCATTCTGTATCAGTCAACCAAGAATGGCAGAGATATTTATAGTAAATGCTCACAAAAATAGATAACATCACGTCTGTTTGGAAGTTTCTAGCAAGCCAAAAACTTTAGGTCCGTTAAGATCCCTGTTATCCAGGTACAACAAACTTTGGTCAACTACGATAAAGTCAATATGAAGGGTAATTAATATCTTTAGCAGTCTATGTTTGTATTGTTCTCTAAATATTAATACTCACACTAGACTTCTGGCCAATTCCGGAAGATAAAGAAAAAAAAAAACGATATGAAAAAATTAATTTCAACATAACAAAGTAAATAAAACTTCTATTTATTTATAACTGATACTGCTGCCAAAGCTTAGCCTGAGTGAAAAAGGAATATTATCTCTAGGGAACCCACTTCCAAGATACTAATTTATCCTATGTGCTATACTGCCGCACAATTTATAAATGCAGTAAAGAACATGTCAAATTCTCCGGTCAAAAAAAAAAACAGATTTTCGATAATCGACTTTATTACGAGCAATAAGTCGGTAAATCAAAAAAACGTTTTTTGCGATTGCCGATTGCCGGCAGTATTATAGGACCTAGGAAAGACTGTCCTGGAGCAGAATTGTGAGGAGACTCAACCCCAGTTAATGAGAGCAGGGACAGAAAAAGAAGAAGCTATTAAGAAGAAGAAGTAAAAGTCGCCGGTTTCTCCATACAAAATTCCAACCCCCGTTTTACCCCCTTAAGGGTGGAGTTTCGTAAAATTCATTCTTAGCGGATGTCTACACCCTATAAGGAACCCAGCTGCCAAATTTTAAGATGTTATAGTTTCTGAGATTTCGTGATTAATCAGTGAGTGATATTTCGCCTTTATATATATTAGATATTCTTCCCGTGAGCCAAGTTTTATCCAAATTAGTTCAGCTGTTTAAGCGGGAAGCAGTAAAAAATATACACACACGTACATAAGATTAAACTTTGCTGTTTTAAAACTTACAGGTCTTTCCTTCTCGTGTACGTTTTCCAACACTTCCAATTCAGCAAGTTCATCCTTGTGCTTTTCAACGCGTTCACGGAATACTGAAACGGTTCTGTTGGGCTCTAGTGGCACCTGTTGAAAAAAAAAACATAAGAAACAAGTATAATGGCGTATCATCATCATAAGCTAAAAGCCACGGTCTCTAACTATAGTGTTTAAATACTTAAGCACTATAATTAGATTCGTTAATAATCAGAATTAAGTGGATATTGAGGCAATAATTTGACTAACTTCAATAGAGTACAATTTCCGATTTTCGAGGGCACTATTTCCTCGATAAAAGAGTATCGTAGAGTAAGTGGGCGGAGCCTCATACAGGCTGTCGCACCTCGCACTCACGCACTCAGTGAAATGATGCCCGATAAATTACAATGGGTGTGAGATTTTTTTTTTTGAAGAGGCTTATTAAGAGAGTTATTATGTATAACACTAAAAATTAAAAAAAAAATCTAAAGTATCAGAGATTATTGATCAGGTATCGTGTTTTTATATAATTTTACAACATGTTTTTGAAATTTTATGCAGAAAACTACACCTAGTATAGTTACCTCTCTAGGTATGAGCGTAGCTTCCTTTTCAGCTCCTTCCCACACCTTGATCTTCTTGAACCAGCGCTGTTTAGTATTGTATCGACTTTCACACACGTAAACGTCTTTGTCCGCAAAACCTGTTGAACAAAACACAACCTTATGAGCGTTCAATATGGGTTATTGTACATTAGCATAGACATAGTACTATTAGCGTAGACTTAGGTTAGCTAGAGAGCGATCTAGAGTAGAGAGTTTTTGAATCTTTAAGTAACTTCGCTCGTTCTATGTGGAGCGACAAGAAATGTCAGACTTTTACCGATTGTTATGGTAGGGTAGTCCACTATGTTAGTTTTTTAATTAATATAATCTAGTGCTCGAGTGCAATCTTACCTGATGGTAAGCAGTGATGCACTCGTTGATGGTGAGGCGCACTAGTCTGTTAAGAGTTTTGAAGACACCTAAATTATAATCGGACGGGAAGATCGCAGCAGGCAAACTGTTCCGGTTCTTTTATGTACACGGTATAAACGTCAAAATGCTTAGTTCGCACCATAGAGGTTTCAACAACGTAAGGGTTGATAAAGTTAGAGTGTACCGCTGCTGTGTCAGCAGAATTTACGATCTTGAACATACTAGCTGTATTTTCTGCTACAAACCATATTTCAAATATAACAACTGGCTTAAACCCATCTGTGTGTCTTCAATTGACCTTTGCGATCAAGAGCGCGGTAACTCTTCCAAACATACCACAGATTTCTGGGTATGGGGATATTGGGGGGACATGTCCAGTAGTGGACGGCTATAGGCTAAGGATGATCATGCTCATACCTTCGGGTCTAAACTTGAAGTACTCCTTGACGTTCATAACGTAGCATTGTCCGATGACCTGGTCGAGAGGCACGACGCGGTGCGACTCTGTCTTGAAGACTTCTTGGTGAAGGAACTTGCGGGTGCGCACGTGGTACGTCTCTTGTGGTCTGTCAGAGAAAAACATTTTGTTAGTAAACTATGTTGAGTGTTCTTGTGTGGTGCTGAAAAAAGACTCTGTGATGTCCACGTCTAAGTCCACGAGATGTTTCTCAGGCTTTGTTTAAACTTTATAGAACATCAAGATATTAAATAATACAATTTGAGCCTTAAATTTAAAACATACAATTGGCGGCCTTATCGTGTTCCGCGATATCTTGCAGGCAACCTGGAATGGACAGAGATTGTCTGGACATAAAATGGGCCTACAGGTGTGACATGGCAAGTGTGGGGTATACAGTTAAAAACCAAACGTGAGCTGTAGAAACCAAACGTGATTATCGAAAGCTGCTATTTCTTTTTATTGTCTTGTCTTTGACTGGCCTGTTGGTCTAGTTGTTAGTGGCCCTGACTGCTATGCCGGAGGTCGTGGGTTCGATTCCCACCCAGGACAAATGTTTGTGTGATGAGCTCGATCATTTGTCCTGTGTCTGGGTGTTATTTATCTATAATATGTATGTATTTAGAAATATATAAGTATGTTTATCAGCTGTCTGGTACCCATAACACAAGCTCTGCTTAGCTTGGGACTAGACGGTGTTGTGTGATAGTTGTGGAAATATTATTATATTATTATATTATTATTATTGTCTATATTTTTGTGTGTATGTATTTATGTATCTATTCTATAGCATAATTATGTATGTATCTGTGTTTCTAATATTATAAATTTTGTAATAAATCTTGGTGCTTACTGTGATAGCCCCGTATCGACAATTACTGTCCATTGCAGGTTGCCTGTAAGAGATCGCGGAATACGATAAGGCCGCCCATTGTATGTGCATTATTAGACATAAGTTTTCCTGTTTGTTAACATGTTTCTGAAATCTACAATAAAGCATATAATAAACATCATGGATTTTCGTCTGTAAGAGTATGACATTCCCCCAGCTACTGAAGGGAAAAGAAACTTTAGTATATTTATATTAGCCTATTCTGTCCTACCCCTGGGCAAAGGCCTCCCTCCACTTTTTCCATTATTCGCGGCCCCCGCTTCCTCTTTCTGTTCGGTTTGGCAAAGTCTGACTGATCGTCGTGCCATTTCTTTTGAGGTTTGCCAAGACTCCGTCGTACTGGATGTACTGGATGGACCAGCATCAAAGAACATACAAAAGATTAAAAAAAAATAGTTCATAGGATTACTTGCCTGTAATAGGACGTGCAGTACATGCATGGTACACCCTCATTGTTTGTCCATACTCGCTCCACCTGCACTATGGCGGGCTCCTTATTGCCTTTATCCGGATGAAGATAAACAAAGTCCCCTTTGCTGTATGCTGTCTGGATTGGGGCTCCGCCTGAGGGCATTGAGTCGTCTGTACTCGATCTGGGGACAAATAATAACGATAAACAAAGGATTTTTACAGTTGAGAGGTATAATTTTATTTATTACTGCCTAATAGTCTATGAATATCCATATTTTCTTACCGATTAAACCTTCTATATACTCCAGGTGCTACGAATATTTCAAGACCAAAATTGGTCAAATCGATCCAGCCATTCTCGAGTTTTAGCGAGACTAACGAACAGCTATTCATTTTTATATAAAAGATTGTTATTTATATGAAACTTATTTGTAATTAAATTGATTTGATGACAACACAAATAATAAAATCAATACTTTCTTATGAGATTTATTACAGACTTGTTGGTCTAGTGGTTTGTGGACCCACGACCTCCGGCAATCGGAGGTCGTGGGTCAATTCCCACAGGACAAATGTTTGTGTGATGAGCACGATCATTTGTTCTGCCTGGGTGTAATGTATCATGTATGTATTTGGAAATATTTATGTATGTTTATCAGTTGTTTAGTACTCATAACACAAGCTTTGTTAGCTTGGGACTAGACGGCTTTTGTGTGATGGTTGTGAAATATTATTATTATCTCTTTATTTATTTATATATATATACAATTTTAAATATTTCAAAAAAGAAAATATTGAAAAAAAACATTTAAAAATGTCGACAGGTGCCGGGAGCACGATCCAACCGGTGTTTAGGGCTCCAGAGACAGGAACCTCCTCATAATACGAACCGTATCGACGAGTACTGCCTTCTGTATCAGGCCCTTGATCAACAACAACAACAGCTTTGACAGATAGTCGTCGAAGCTTTTGGGTATAACGTCATTGGCGGTCACAACAATCGGCACAATGACTGCCGAGCCGTATTATTATTATTAGCGTTTAAGTCTGTCATGTAGTCGTGACCGTGGAGTGCTAGACACATTTTGCTTTGCCTTGTATACATAACCGAGTGTTGTGGTTAAGATGTTAAAACAAATTTAAGAATGTAATTATTTGCAATGAAACCGATTTTATCTTTTTGGATTTCTATTTTTTAATAGTTTTATAAGTACTGGAATTTCTTGCTGTTCATTTGGGTAAACTAACCTGGTCTCATCTTCGTCCTCATTCTCCTGCAGCAGCTTGCACTGCTTGACGAGCTCCACACTGGTGGCCATCGTGTCCCTGGTGAAGGATAACGCAGGCGACTGCAGAGTGCCCCTGCACAGCTGGTCACGTTGTTCAATGTAGTACGACTGGAGTTCTACTGAGTCTTCGAAGATTTGGCTGTCGGTACGCGAGAGGCGACGGGCTCTGAGAACAATAAAGGAGTTGTGTTACTCAATGATATATAGCCTTTTCAGGAAGAACCAAATTAATAATTAATTGATTAAATAACTTATAAAATTAAGAATAGTTCTTAAAAACCATTTGTTTTTTTTTTATGTACTTAATTAAATTAATCCGTGGACTATAGTGTAGGTTATATGCTTACTTATTTATCTAATGATTATTTTGTATCACCTTAACATGTCACTGTTTTTTGTCCCTAATAATAATATAGCCTTTATTCAGATCCATTTTACATGCAAATAATACATAGAAAAACTTAATATCTAGTCTTTTATTTGATTTTTTCTTATTTTTTGTAGATCTGTTTGCCAGTCGGCAAAGGCCTCATCCAAACTTTTCCAATCATGTCTTTATTGAGCCACTCTGTTCCATGTGACGCCTGCTACTTGTCTTATATCGTCATTCCATCTTTTTTGTGGTCTACCTCTTTTCCTTTTGCCTTCTTTAAGATACCATCGTTTTTTGTCCCTAATAAATAAATATTCTTATGATGTATTTTAATTATAATTTGTGATTTGATTTCTATTGTTTGTTTTCTTGTACTTTCTTTTAATATTTGACTTTGTAATTTAACTTATTTGTTATCATTTGCAGATTATAATGTAAAATTCTATATATGATTTATAAGAATCTATATATTATATATTTTATTATAGAATATGATTAATAATCTATACTAATATTATAAAGAGGTAAAATTTGTAAGTTTGTATGTAGGGGGTAATCTCTGGAACTCATGATCCAATTCTAAAAAAATTACACTGGTAGAAAGCTACATTATTCCTGAGTGCTATAGGCTATAAATTATTTTTATAACATGTACATTAACCGAGCTATCACAATTTTTGTCTTGCAAGTCGGAAAAAAAATACCTCATAAAACAGAATTATTTGCGTGCGCTGCCTAGAGAGTTGCTTAAAATTAAAAACAATGTATGGCAACCTGATTCGTCTTAATTATATCTACAAAAAAGTCCGCGATACCATATTTCTATCTTTTATATGTTATCTTTTATACTTCTTTATTTGCATTAAAAAAGTATTTTTTCGGCATACTTACGTTTGGTTGATTATTTGAGCAACGAAATATTAATTCTTGTCACAATCAATTATTTCAGTATCACAAGGACATCATACAGATAAAATTTGCCATTTACAGTATGTCAATTGGTCATATAGTTTCGGAGATAATATAAAATTACTAAAACGCAAAATGCCACTAGCACAACTTTCATTCGTAGAGCTCTAGATCTATCATACTTTCTGCGGACGTTTTATCCATTTGCCCATAGATGGCGTTCTGTAAATACCTACGTCATTTTTCTGAATCGCGGTGTTAAGATTTTCCGTGGATTGATGACCCTCTCGAATTATTGTGCCCACGTTGTCTTTAATTGGTGTTCAAATTGGTGCATGTCAGTCTGTTGCTTATTGGTTTCGGTTAGGCGTGGGTCGTTACACGATTTTCACGAAACGTAACGTAACAGGTGACGCCTCCTGCGTCACCTGTTTTGAAAACACGTTATTTATGTAACTAGTTATTTTTCAAATACTGTCCAGGGATTCAACATGGTGATTTTGACGAAGTATGACAGTTATTTACGAAACGATAGAACGGATTACTAGTATTACTACACAACACAAACTAAGTTTTTGGAACGAATAAGTTTTTAATAATAATAATAATAATTGTTGTTTATTTGAACTCTTATAGCTATAAATATCACCACATTTGTTGCACTTAGCTTTTTTGTCACTGCCCGTCATTATTTCGAAAAACTCCCAAAGTACGCTAGAATTATATCGAGACATGGCGAGTTTAAAGTTATTTATTTACAGTTTTAATTTATACCTATACGAAAAACACTATTTAAACTATATCAACACAAACTATACTATTACTTACACGAGTTATACCTACTATATACCTTAATATGTTAGTAACTTTTAATATTACAAAAATCTTCACGGAAGTTAGTACTATTTATCAATGAAACAAACAAATAGTACAATTTGCATTCGTTCGCGCTCTCGATCCCAGCCGTTACCATCATTCAAAATGAGTATCAAACTATATTAATCTCTATGGGAGAATTAATAAGGTCGACTTTCTTCTTTTCATTGTCGGTACTTGATAAGAGTGTCAGGTTCGGATTTACTCGAGTTTCCACTCGGGTACTTTCGGCCGGGCGCTGGCCAGCGCGCCAACGGCTAGTAGGTACTACCTACGTTAAGTTACGAATTCGGTAGATTGCTATCTCTCACATGCACACATCTGAATCAAATAGGTGCAAGTGAGAGGTCACGAATTCACAATGTAATGAGTTATCGCGCACGTATAGTACAGATACACTCGTAACGTTTCGTTTCTTCCTTTTCAGTTTCATTCGATACTCAGTCACCGCATTGGCTTTGTAACTTAGAAAATCAAGTGTTACGAAAATCACTACGTTTCGTTTATGCTCGAAACTAGTTACTCGGTTACATGTCTCGTAGCCAGTTATTGTAACCGGTGACGTGAAATAACGCCCACACCTAGTTTCGGTTGTTTCGTTCGTTTGGTTGTCCGTTGATTCGTACTCCTAATCGTAATAATCGGATGTATCGTAATTTCGATTTATTTCGTTGTATGTTCGTACTTCGTACTTCGTTCTATCGTAATATTCGTAATTTCGTTGTACGAATTATAACGATAATACGATATTACGATTGTTTTGTTATAAAGGTGGACGGGTGTCGAGTCCCTGATCGCTCTCCCTTTGTTCATAATTGTTTTTGTCTGTATAGTTTGTTCATCTGTTAACTAAGAGCATGCCTAAAAGGAAATCGCAACTGTCCCGGCAGACATCACAGACAAGAGCAGCTCGAGTACGCCGTACGGAAGAATCTGCCCTTGAAAATGAGCAGCACCCCTCGAGAAATAGAGAATATATTTCGCAAGCACGCGCTAGAGAATCTAGCTCCGAGCGCTTACAGCGGCTCGCTAGCCAAAATGTGAGAACGTCGCGGGCCCGTGCTCGAGAAACTAGCGCTGAACGTGCGCAGCGTCTATCTGACTTAAGGCAGCATGTTTCTGAAACAAGGGATAGGGAGACTAGCGCTGAGAGCTCGCAGCGGCTCGCTAACCAAAATGTCATAACATCGCAGGCCCGTGCTCGGGAATCTAGCGCTGAACGTGCGCAGCGTCTATCTGACTTAAGGCAGCATGTTTCTGAAACAAGGGATAGGGAGACTAGCGCTGAGAGCTCGCAGCGGCTCGCTAACCAAAATGTCATAACATCGCAGGCCCGTGCTCGGGAATCTAGCGCTGAACGTGCGCAGCGTCTATCTGACTTAAGGCAGCATGTTTCTGAAACAAGGGATAGGGAGACTAGCGCTGAGAGCTCGCAGCGGCTCGCTAACCAAAATGTCATAACATCGCAGGCCCGTGCTCGGGAATCTAGCGCTGAACGTGCGCAGCGTCTATCTGACTTAAGGCAGCATATCTCTGAAACAAGGGATAGGGAGACTAGCGCTGAGAGCTCGCAGCGGCTCGCTAACCAAAATGTCATAACATCGCAGGCCCGTGCTCGGGAATCTAGCGCTGAACGTGCGCAGCGTCTATCTGACTTAAGGCAGCATGTTTCTGAAACAAGGGATAGGGAGACTAGCGCTGAGAGCTCGCAGCGGCTCGCTAACCAAAATGTCATAACATCGCAGGCCCGTGCTCGGGAATCTAGCGCTGAACGTGCGCAGCGTCTATCTGACTTAAGGCAGCATGTTTCTGAAACAAGGGATAGGGAGACTAGCGCTGAGAGCTCGCAGCGGCTCGCTAACCAAAATGTCATAACATCGCAGGCCCGTGCTCGGGAATCTAGCGCTGAACGTGCGCAGCGTCTATCTGACTTAAGGCAGCATGTTTCTGAAACAAGGGATAGGGAGACTAGCGCTGAGCGCTCGCAGCGCCTAGCAACAGAAAGACAGCGAGCAGTACTAATGGGAAGGTACAGTAATGTCGAGTGTAAACTTATGTTAAAACAAGAAATTTTCCGCGGACGAAGTCGCGGGCAGAAGCTAGTAATTAATAAACATCGTAAGAGTCACATTGCGCTTTTTGCAAAAATGAGTGTGCGGGATTGCCCCGCACGCGTAACCTCCGCAAATGTCCTTTTCATGCAAGTATTTATTGTAATGCGTGCAATACGCATGCGGGACGCGGGGCGTGACACCGGGTGGCAGTCCTGCGTGCGTGATGAAATCCAAACGATATTAAAAATACGCTCAAAGTCTGAGCTTATTATTTTTTAATCTTGAAAACATACCTTTCAAACACCGCGAACATATCCTGCTGGAAGTGGTCGAGCCGCTTATACAGGCCCTTGTCGAGCCTTCTCTTCACCAAGTCAAGTGAGATGGCGCGCACTTTCTCGCCATTCGCTGCCTCGTCGTGTTCGGCCAGCTCAGCCATACTGTCGGAGTAGCATCTGGAAAGAAATTTAAGAAATATATGTATGTACCGCGTATATCAAAGGACTGGAGCAATTTATAATAAAAACATTTTTTTTTTATTTTTTTATTTATATATAAATATAATTTAGGTGTCTTCAAAGCTAGAGTGAATATAGGCTCTTAATTAACTAGTGCACCTCACCATCAACGATTACATCATTGCTAACCATCAGGTGGGATCGCAATCAAGCACTACTTTATAAAAATAAAAAGATATTGTGAATATTTGTTAATCGAAAAACAGATTAACGCTACCACAAAACTACTTATAAAATCAAGCTTTACGTCAGAAATTAAAAAAAAAAACCATATCACTGCAAAGTCGAAACTACTGAAACCAGGAACATAAATTTTTTGCATAAGGCTTGTAGGCGAACACTTAGAGAGCATTTCCCAACACTCACCCCTTAAGGAAATGAAACGGGTGTCCAAAATTTGTATGGATATAAGTACTTTCATGCGGATGAAGTCGCTTGCAGCAGCTAGTTACTAATAATAAGCTTGCTAGCTCACCTGCCCTCTTCATCTTGGTGATTATAGACGCTGGTGAAGAGATTGAGCAACAGCTCCTGGACCGCTGCCGGGACATCTGGCACCGCGTCATCATCCTCCCTGCATACACAACACTGTTTTTAGTTCACGATAATAATAACATTTTTGCGATGCCAAACAACAACCAGATAAAATTTCTACTCAAAACGAAACCGCAAGCCATAAAGCCATTTCGCATAACACCAATTTGCAACCATTTTTAAATTTTCAGAATCATTACTTCGCGAATGTGTTGAGAAATATCGTTTAATTTGTACGAAATTTTGTCATTGCACAATCGGCTTTATAAGACCTGTGCTCTGGTATCAATACCACCTCGGCTGCAATATCATACTTCGCCCACAAACGAACTATATATTATGCAAACCTTTAGCTAAAATTGAACAACATAAAGCACATTTAAAATAAAAGTGGCACTATCCTGAACTATGTTTTTAATTGCTAATTTTAGGACTTTGTTTTTAATTCCCATTTGTAATCTGATTGCCAAAGTCTTTGTTCTAAAATAATGGTTGATGTTCCTCAGTAATTGTTTCGCAACTTCTTATCGAGTAAATAAGTAATGACTGTTAAAAAATCACCTTTTTGGTATAGTGCCACTTTTGTTTTAAGGGTGCGATAATATCGACATAAAAGAGAGTTAATTGCATTTGACAAATCGGCCGTTATCCCCGTAATTTAAAAGTACTTTTTTATGATAAACTCACTGGAAATGTCGACTTATTAAAAAAGAATGATCATCGGGTAACTCTACTAGTGCCCAGTTGAGCATTCTCTTTTATTGGGTAATAAAATAATGCTACGCTTTCATGCTTTCCGACTACTTCACAAAGAAACAAAGAACCTTCAGGTGACGTAAGCGACATTCAAAATCAGGCAAAACAACATAAAAATACAGGATGTATATTCAAAACACAAATCTTTCCATTTGTTTCGATATACTCCATATTTTTCTACAAATTTAATAAATAATAAAATCCAATTTTTATTTTTTTAGAAATAAAGAAAACAAATAAACAACAATCATTCTTTTCATTTTGAGTTACTATAATTTTGAGTCTATGTTTCGCACAAATCAAATAGAGTCGCAACTAAGATATATATTTATTTTTAAATAAATATTATTGCGTCATACGGTCATACCACAAGAAAAGCATTGCAACATTCGAGTCAATCGTACCCGTCACACTATTACTTGCACCAATACAGACCGAATTTTCAATAGTCAGAGAACCTGTTTTTTTTTTATATAAAATTATAAAGGCAAAAGTTTGTATGTGTATGTCTTTGTATAATATACACACACTCACATATTACGTGTGTATATTTGATACTCCTTCATACACAAACGACTGAATGGATTGGGATGAAAACTGATAAAGCGGTAATCCATGTCCATGAATGGGACACTTACTATCACGGTAGTATGTACCCTTGGGTCAATTTTCAACTTTCACGCGAGCGGAACCGCTAGCTGAAGCTAGTTAAAAAATATGTCAAACAGCCATATTACGTAAAACAGCCATATAAATATGTCAAACAGTCATATAAATATGTCAACCAGCCATATAAATATGTCAAACAGCCATATACAGTAGAACCTCTATAAGTCGAACATCAAGGGAGACGCTAAAACATTCGAGTTATAGAGTTTTCAACTTACGGAGGATTTCGACTTAGGGGAATTTTGATTCGACTTGTAGAGGTAAAGATTCATTTTTACAAATTTGGAGTTAGAGAGGTTAAATAACAATTCAAGTTACGGAGGTAAGAATATAAAGATGTATATTTATGTTTTATTCAAATTAAATTTTGATCGTTTCATTTTGTTAATGATGTCTGATTCGTTTTTTATTATTGTTGACAGAGTACTCATTGCTAGACCAAATCGTTTAGTCTAGCAATGAGTATGAGTAATATCTGTCTTCTTTTGACAGCTCTTCACAGTTTCGAGCACTTATTACTTTTCACAGCACTCATGTTGATGACTGTGAATGACTTATTTTTGCTAAAGTAATAATAATAAAAACAAACTCCAAGGAACACATGCACGTGTTAACGAGTCATAAATGCCTTTAGTGGTAATCCTATTGTATACTCCGAAATTGTTTTCTTAGAAACAATGGTCTACTTGTATTGTCGGCAAATTGTTAAACTCGACAACTTATTTTTTTCAATTATAGAGGGGTCGTAAAATAAAACATCGCTACATTCGACATAGAGATGTCCAATTTTAATATTTCGAGTTTAGAGGGAAAATATGTACCAAAATGACTTGCCGCTACTCACTGATTAATTGGACTAAGAGACGTTTGCGATTTCGAATACTGCAGGTTTCGGGGCTTGAAGGGAAGGGAATAATATTTTTTCGAGTTATGGAGGTTTTCGACTTATCGAGGTTCGACTTAAAGAGGTTCTACTGTAAATATGTATGTCAAACAGCCATATAAATTCTTCAGCTAAAAATGCTCTGGGGTCTTACCATTTGCTGTTAAAATGTCATGAGAAAGAGGAATAGAGCTATACACCATGTTCAACGTGTTCTTTTATATCCCCCATAACTCTAGGATATGAATGAGACCATATCAAAGATTCAACTGGCATATGAATTATTTTTAAATAATCTATCATATTTTGTTTTCGTTTTCCATACAAAATAATTTTGGTAAATTCACGATTATTAATGTAAAACACCCTCACATGAAATATTACAGCAAATTAATACCTAAGTAATGTTTTTAAAACTTTACTACACAACTGCGAAGTTTGGCAGCGTCGCAAAAGCTGACATTTGGCAAATGGGTGACAATTTTTGACTTATTAATTATAAGTAATTGATGTTATCTTCGAAACCATGCATATTTGAACTACATATTCTAGGGCTTTTAGTATTATTTTTCCTTATTGTGCATAAACCTTGAATTAAGGGACATCGAAAAACAACATATTGTATATCTCTCTCCCTTTAACAGTTCAATTTAAGTCCTCAAATGAATCGCGTTGAGAGGTCGCGGTAGGGCCTCTGATTATTGAAAAAACTAGTCTTTAATCAACCGGCTGTTTGTTCATGCAATTTTAATTGCGTCTCTATAGTTTAAACGTGCGATGTTATTCCGAATGTAGCAGACGCACCTGATGTTGACACGGCCTGATCCTCTGCTCACCCCGCAAGTACGTTGCGTGGAAATATACACACATTACATTCAATAAGCACACATTACATAACGACAGGCACATAAAAAAAAAGTTTTGAAAAGAATAAAATATAAATACTTTTATTCGTGTAAAAAAAGTTTATAGTTAAAAAAAAAATACCAAATGCGACTAACATACCGAAAGGCCAAGGGTTAATCTAGAATTTTGTGATTATTTGACAGGTAAGGGCGCCGTCAAATTGGCCGCAAAGTGCCGCGCGACACAATATTACAATAATCTTGCAATATTTTATTTTTTTGACACATGTAATAAATTAATAATAATAACAAAGTATCGCGACAGCAGCGCTGCTGTCGCGCGGAACTTTGCAACTATTTGAATGCGCCCTAACTGTAGTGACTTATTAAAAATATCAATTAAATAAAATGGCAAATCTTATTTCACATGCAATTGTAAGAAATAAGGCAATACCTGTTATTTTTTTTTACCATAGTGTGGAATACACCGTTAAATTGTGGTCGTTTTAATCCAGTGGAGAGTCGATTCGGTACATGAAATAAAATCGATTAGTAAGGATAAAATTAAAAAATAATGTACTTTTTTTTCAAAAACTCCAATAAATATACGCATGTACGAAATTAATTTCTTTAAACGAGTCAATGACCTTGTAGGTAACTTTCGGTTGTTTCGTACTAACTACGTACAGTTTACTGGCTCAGCTGACGTTTACTTAAAGAATTTCGTAAATGCGTGAATTAATTCGAGTTTGAAAAAAAAGTACACCATTTCCTATTTTTATCTTTACAAATCGATAGTGTTTCATGTACCGAATTGACCCTCCGCGGGATTAAAACGACCAAAATTTAACGGTGTATAATTACTATGATACTTCATTCTATTTAAAATATCTATTATTATTTATTTATTGTGCACACACACGTACATAGGTGTGTAGTAGTAGTACACTGTAGTAGTACAATGCAGTCTTTTTTAACCCAAAGGTTGACTGGTAGAAAATGCCTTGTCGCATTAAATACGCCTATGTAGTACTTATGTACGAAAAGTTTAAATAAATAAACATATTTTTAGTACCTATTTTACTGTAATTACCCGAAAAATGCAAAATTGCAAACTACTTTTTTTTTTGCTGTGCACCCGTCATTAATATCCAAGTTACAATACAATACAATAAACTTTATTGTACACCAAAGTATGTAGTAACAATTTACAGGAACTTAAATCTATGGGTACAAAGGCGGTCTTATCGCTGGCAAGTTACCTATTAGCTAATGATATGTTCTGAGAAGAGAACTGAATTAACTAACGGAAATATTCTGTTAAGTTAATGCTCTTATCTCTAAACACACTAAATTTAAAAATAGCTCTTATTGTTACGTGGAATTTATTTTAAATAGAAACAATTGAAAATCACTATCTTAAAAATCGTTTGATATTCCAGGAACTAAGTAATATTTTTTTAATTCAATTTTGTTGTTGTTTCTCAATACTCAATACTTTAATGCATTCCATATTATGTACATAGATGGTATGAAATATTGCAAGAATAATATGGACCCTGTCGGGCACAGCAAAGTTTTGTTTTTGTATTTCAAAGGTAATGGTTTACCTATATATATAAAAGGAGGAACTGACTAACAGACATGTCAACGCACAGCCGAAACTCAGTAGTTTTGCAAAATTTCACTCATGCACCAGTGTACATGAGTACCAGTGTACATGAGTGACATTTTGCACGATGTTTCCTTTATGAAATGGGGGTCCAATATTTGTATGGAGAAACCTATTTTCACTCGGGCGAAGCAACTGACAGAAGCTAGTTCATATTTTATACAGGCACACCAACGGCTTCGTTTTTGTGTAGTATAAAATCTGTTAAATTCAGTAGGGAATATCGAAAAGGGATAATGATTGTATACTCAATGCTTTTGTTGGCTAGTACATAATGCAGGTAGAGTCTGTCTAAAAAGTCAAATGACTTGGGAATTTTTAACCAAAATAAAAAATCTGTTGCTGGCAACACGAATTTTTATTGTCACTCAAATGGCTATGGCCAGTACGAAACTGTTTGATACTTTTACGTTATTTATCCCACTTTTGTAATAAAGAATATCATTAAGGAGACCGAAATATATTCTAAATGAAAATCTTTTGCATTTTTTTATTGTTAATAAGTTCCCTAATAATTCTACATCATTTAAAAAAATATTTATATACGATACGTTTTATATCACTAAACAATGATCAAGACCTTTTAATCAACCTTGATTATTTAACCAGTGTTGACTACATCATATTTCATTGTACCCTAATAATTACCCAAATCATTTGACTTTTGAGACAGACTCTAGATATAAATCAAATTTCAAAAACATTACAATTAAAACAAAAATATGACTAAATCTCACCTCAACATCTGCTTAGTCTGCAAACAAACCCGATGTAGAATCAAGGCATCTTTATAAATTTGCGAATCTGGCTCATTGTACTTGCAAGCGTTATCGAACATCAGAATAAAGTCCGAAGCTAGCTCGTTGACTGAGCTATAGACGTTATTCTTTAGTTTATGGGCGATTTTCTCCATGTCAATAGGATTTTTGATTAGTTCGTAATAGTCTGGATACTCGATTTTGCTTGGTAGTTTCATGAAGATTAGGGCCAGTTGGCGGTTTGCTGTGGAAGGAATTATCATTATATTATAATAGTCCTAGTTAGCGGATACATAATATTACATCTGTCTCATTAAACAGAGTAAGAGTAATTAATAAACTAGAGCGCTTCACCATCAATGATTGCATCATTGTTTACTATCAGGTTGGATCGCAGTCAAGCACTAGTTATATCAATTAAAAAAAAAGTTCAACGGTCTATGTTGTGTTCAAAAGAATTTTGTTAACACAGCCGTTACCGCAACAATTGGCGAGCGTAAATGGTAAGTTCTGTTAAGTTAGAATAAAAAAAAAACATCTTTTGTAATAGAGTTTTTTTTGTCTTTAAGTAAGAATAGCCTTTTGGAGTCACAGGGTTCTTTTTTTAAATAATATTGACAAATTACTGTTCATAATCTAGTATCTTACGAAACATCCAAATTATTTTCCTCAGTTGAATACTCCTCTGGCCCACTGGGCAACGCGAGAAATTCAAATTTTCGAAAGTTTTTTTCAATTTACAGCTCAGTATCGGATAGTATGGTAACAAAACCTATATTTGCGATAGCTAAATGTACGTTTTTACACTATTATACTAGTTAAAACCATCATCATAACTCTGTAACTTAGAGGCTAAAACACCAAGCTCTTTTGAAAATAATACATTTTAGCTCTTTTCTAAGAGAGTTATATAATAAATATAAATATGTCAATACATACATGTCATTACTGCAAATATATATTTTTTTACCTTACTATCCGGTACTGTATTGCAAATTGCTCAAAACGTAGAACGTTACAAAGCTTCTGTATAAAAGTAAAATTTCGCTCTAGGGAGAGGCGGGAGATCGTGTCAAATGTTTACTGATTATAACCCACTCCTATGTTCTTTCTTTCCCTTGCGTCCGACCCATGGGTGGGTTACCTTGGAGCATTTACCTTAAGCAAACAAACAAAAACAACTTTCGACGTTTATCTTGATACCTTTAGGGTCCCGATAATCCCTGATAGCATCATACAAGGTCCTCAGCTTCTGTTCAAATGGCGACAACTGCCTCGCTTTCGGCGCCGCCTTAAACGTTTTTAAAGGAGCCTTCTTCTCAAAACTGCTGCTGTTATTTACTTCTTTGAGCTTCTCGTTCATCACTCGCTCTAGAAGATTCGCGTCTTCGTATATCATGGAGCCTTCTTCGTTGAATTGGCGGCAGTTCGAAAACATTAAACGGAAATCGGACACCATTTCTTCTATTGAGTTGTAGCGGTCATTCTGAAATATATTTTTTTTTTTTTGTGAAAGATTGTACCTACTTCGACGTTTACAAAATGATTTTCGATTACCGACTTATCGTCCAGGTAATAAAGTCGGTAATCGAAAACTAGTTTTTGGCTATTACCGAGTTATTGTCAGGTGATGTCGACATGTTTTTTAATTCTTTGGAACCAAAAGACTTTTGGTCTTTTTAATTTTCAAACAAGGATTAAAACAGAATTGCTCGGACATTAAGTCGACATAATAACTGCCTATGTAAAAATTAACACATGGTTCCAAAGAATAAAAAAAAACATGTCGACATCTCCTGACAATAACTCTGTATTATTATTTCCTAAACCTCTCATAGCCTATACTATAATAGAGTGCGCAAGGTACAAAAAAAAAATTATGTATATATTGTTATTTTCAAAACTCAGTGAATGCGTGTCTTCTTTTTTTTTAAGTTTGCTAGACAAAAGGCCACATCAATACATTTTTGCTAGCTATTGCTTCTTTTATTTACAATCGATAATGCAGCCCAGGGGTTCTACCAGATTAATACTTTTCTAGGCATAACTAAATTATGAGAATAAGAAACAAATGAACGTTAGTTTTTATTGTAATTCCAAACGATCCAAATAAATTGCCAACATACCTTAATATTAGCCTCAATAGTGATCATGTCAATAGGCTTATCAATGACATTATAATACTCCGGATAGAGCTTCTTGCTGGGTTTCTCCATGAACAGCAACATTGGTTGTCTTCCATCTGAACAGGTGAACTCTACCATTTGTTTGGATATGTAATGTAACTTCTTCTTCAATGGTAGATTTGTTTTGTTAGGTGTGCTTACGGGAGAAGGAGCTACAGCTGGCACTGGGTTGAGTCGTGGACGACCTGCAAAGAAATTGAATTTAATTCAGATATTCCTGAACTAACACTATAGTCTACCAACACTAATATTGATAAATTATATTTATTTTGCAAATCACTTTTATTTATTTATTTAAACTTCATGTACAGTAGTGGTACATAGGCGGACTTAATGCAACAAGGCATTCTCTACCAGTCAACCTTTGGATTTACGCGTCAATTTCATGATCAGTTTAAACTAGATAAGGACCGGTGGTCGGTGACCTAATCTAACCCTGAGAAGAAACACCGAAATAAACTCAGGGGTCAGTCTCTTTTAAATTCCATACGGCAAACTTGTAACGGTCAACATATATGAGAATCATGCAGATTAGTGTCGGAGATAGTTTTTTGAGGAAAGAACCACACAGATTTTAGTGGACCTGTCCAGTCCATGCAAGCATTTGTTAGTATTCTTATAGCTCAATTCAGCAATACTAAGGAGCTCAACGACTTGACGAACAATACCAAGGAAAGGACATTTGGGTGGTCGGCAGAAAATACTACTACAAAGATGAAAGATTTGTATTATATTCTTGTTTGTTACATAGATATAGTCGCAATTTTGTATGTATATGTGTATGTTTGTTATTCATTTACGGTGAAACGTCTCTATGGATTTGGATGAAATGTGACACTTGGGTAGACCATCTATTGAATTAGCACATAGGATAATGATATAAGTATAATATACGGAAAAAAGGAGGAAGAAAAAAAACACTTTATTTGCGGGAAATGACGCGATACATACATTTTTTCAACTATGTATTAATATTTAGTGAGAAAAGGAAATGTGGAAAGAGAAAAGAAAGGGTGAAAAAGAGTTAGAGTAAATAGTAAAAAGCTGCGTACCCCTAACTTTACCTCTTGGTCTCGGTGTTTGTACTTGCGCCTGATTCTTCACCGACGATAGACTTTCGTCATCGCTTGACGAACTCTGAACGATGTCCAGCAACTCCTGTACGCGTTGCTGCATTATCCTGTCAACAATACAGTTATACCATGAAACATCATTCAACCTACTACCCTTGTCCCAGAGTCGATGTAACATGTCTTTTTCCATGCATTTCTGATCACCCCTGGAACGCAAAGGGCAACTGAAGGAACCAAGATGGGTTTAAGGCTCTCGCTTCACCTTAAGGGGGAGAAGTGATTTGAGTATTACCCCGCCAAAAAGAACATGGCCGCCAATTTGTTAATATACTCTATTTGTTTAAATACTAAACTAAATGTAAACAATCTTGACATGTCTTTAATCTAAAAATTGCCTAAAAATTTTATTTAAAATTGTTTACAATTAGTTATTTACCTAAACCGATGTTAGGTATTAAGTAAATTTAAATAATCTTTGTGTCTTTTATAAGATAAAAAAAGACATAATTATCGAGATTTTTACGTTTGGTTAAGTACCTAAACAGATGGAGTATAGCTAAATAAACGCTCTCACGATCTTTTAATTTTACATAATCCATACATCGTGTAATTTCCTACTCTTAAAGCAATCCACATTCATACACAAAACAGATACCTCATGAAATATACATAAACTAGTTTATAATGTTCCCAATGTTAGGCCTCTTCTCTGAGAGAAATAACGGGTCGCAAAAGAAATTACGTGGTATTAAACAATGACTGTAATAAAACGTTACACTCCTTTTGGGCTTCGCCGCAGTCGGGTAAATATTCCAGAAAAACTAAAACGCTATTCTAATCTTTCTTCAAATTCCATTGTTTTAATAATAGGGTTATTTTGTATTAGCACATTCCTTCATTAAAAAAAAAAATTACTCTGAAATTACTAATCACCCGATTGATAAGCTAACTACCTACCTTTTATGTTAATTAGGTGTTGGGTACGGTTTATAATTAGGAGGATCCTCAGTAATGTATGAAAGGCAAAGTTCTTGGAAGGAACAATAGAGTCCCTACCTGACGCGCCGAGTTTCACATTTTAAGACATTTATATCTAAAAATATTATTATCAATGAGCGTTAACTCGCAATAACGCGCTTTTTGGCTCAAAAACCATGATTTTAAAACCCGTTTATGTACAGACGCCAGCACGTCTATCTACCCCAAACTGTCAAATTTTACCAATCGAACATTAACCTTCCTTTATTGTGATAAGGTTGAAAATCTATTAAAGGAATTTGACAGATTTGGTAGGTTGATGTGCTGGCGTCTGTACATTAATGCATTGGATGAGTTTAACAACTTACGTACTGACGAACCCTTGTTATCATTAGTTAAGTAAAAAATGTTCTCAAGTGACTTTGTGTCTTTTGAGTGAAATATCTTTAAACCTATTAATGATTTATTGTATTAACATATCATTTACTAATAACATTAGTTAATATTCTTACCTAAATAGTTAGACTTTATTTATTTATTTAGTACATGGAGGACTTACAGCTAATAAAAACAGACAAAAAGAAACAATAAACATTAGGAAGCCAATTACAAGTCCTCACGTATAGGTATTATAATATATGTATTATTATATTATATTATATTATATTAGAGGATTTCTTTAAGTTAATAGCACGCTTGTGAACTATATTCACCTACGTAATAGTTTTAAAACGAAACGTCTAGAGTTCTAATATAATTATTATAAAAAAAAAAAATTACAAGTCAATATCAAATTATTAAGAAATTATAGGTTAATATAATAACCATTTGTACCAATTTAATTTCCTTTTATCACATGAACATTCCCTTTAAAATGTAAAATTTAATTCGAATTAAAATAGCTATATGTTAAACTAGATTATTTGCCTAATAATTTATTAATACGAATATTATTATTTTTTTCATGGAGCTTGGTGTAATTTATGTATTTTTTTAAAAGTTATGTCTAACACAGACAAAAAAGCGAAGATCAGGCAAAAACCATTGAATGTTTTTTTTATGAAACTTTCACAAACTAAAAGATAATTTAATTACCAATCTTTTGATATACGGCTTTTATTCATTTTGTGTTTAATAAATGAAGGATATTATTGAGATGCGCGGAGAGTGACGCTATACTCTTTTGTTCGCTCAAGGTAGCTAGCGTTTAATGTCGCCCTAACTTCACATAATCCATATTTATACACAAAACATACCTTATGAAATATGCATACATAACATTATAATCAGTTTAAAACGATCCCACTGCTAGGACTCAGGCTTATTCTATGTGAAAGAGGACGACTCGTATAAATACCACACGATATTAAATGGTTGCTATGCGAGTAAAAACGTTGCATTTGTTTTGGGCTTCTATTCTACCTTTTCTTGAAATTCCATTGTGTTAATAACAGGGTTAGTTACCTGAATCTGCACATTCCTTTAAAAAGGTATTGTGCACCGAAACTAATAATCCCCTAATTGATAAGCTTAATGACCTACCTATTGTGTAAATTAGGGGTTGGGTACCTGTACGTCATTAGGAAGGTTCGTTCTCAGTACGTTATGAAAGGGAAGGAGCAACAAGCTCCCTACCTAACCCCACTCATCGGCCGCTTATAAAAAGGCGGAATTTCCAGTTTTGAAATCAGTCTCGAGTTTGTGCGCCACAGAGCAAGCAAGTTCTAAGTTCGTGAATTTTGTATTTTTTTATTATTAAAATATTGAGTGCGTAATATTCGTGTGCAGTAGCGATCGGAGAGCTGTTCAACTATGATTCTAGCTGTGAATCATCATCATCATCACGCTGTGAATCATCATCATCATCATGCTGTGAATCATCATCATCATCATGCTGTGAATCACTTAGTGAAAATATTAGTGAACAGTGCAACGTTTAATCTATCCATGAAAGTGACAGCAATAACCTTTTTATTAACTAGAAACCGAAGAACAGTTTTAGTAAAAATGTTTAAGACACTATATAAAATAGGACACTATGAATATATCGGTGCTTTAACCTACTGAGCTAACGAGTAATGTGGGAAGCTGGCAGTTCTTCGCTCCGGTTTGGAAACCGAAGAACTGCTAATGTGGTTTAGAAACCGAAATGCTACTGTACTTAAGAAAGTTAAGTATACTTGGTCATATGGGATACCACAACGAGTAATGTGCGAAGATGTTTATTTGGAAGGAAGAAAGTCAAGAATACACATTGGTCACAGGGGATACCACAACGAGTAATGTGCGAATGTGCGAAGATGTTTATTTGGAAGGAAGAAAGTCAAGAATACACATTGGTCATAGGGGATACCATAACGAGTAATGTGCGAAGATGTTTATTTGGAAGGAAGAAAGTCAAGAATACACATTGGTCATAGGGGATACCACAACGAGTAATGTGCGAAGATGTTTATTTGGAAAGAAGAAAGTCAAGAATACACATTGGTCATAGGGGATACCATAACGAGTAATGTGCGAAGATGTTTATTTGGAAGGAAGAAAGTCAAGAATACACATTGGTCATAGGGGATACCACAACGAGTAATGTGCGAAGATGTTTATTTGGAAGGAAGAAAGTCAAGAATACACATTGGTCATAGGGGATACCACAACGAGTAATGTGCGAAGATGTTTATTTGGAAAGAAGAAAATCAAGAATACACATTGGTCATAGGGGATACCACAACGAGTAATGTGCGAAGATGTTTATTTGGAAGGAAGAAAGTCAAGAATACACATTGGTCACAGGGGATACCACAACGAGTAATGTGCGAAGATGTTTATTTGGAAGGAAGAAAGTCAAGAATACACATTGGTCATAGGGGATACCACAACGAGTAATGTGCGAAGATGTTTATTTGGAAGGAAGAAAGTCAAGAATACACATTGGTCATAGGGGATACCACAACGAGTAATGTGCGAAGATGTTTATTTGAAAGGAAGAAAGTCAAGAATACACATTGGTCATATGGAATACCACAACGAGTAATATGAGCACATGTTTATTTAGAAGGAAGAAAGTCATACGTATCGGTCTTATGGGATATCTACCAGAAAAAGATAGCGTTTCTATTTGAGAAGCTTTCCACAACACAACTTTTTAGACAACGCTTACACTTTTACATTCAGCGGAGTCCATTTTGGAAAGAGAAGAGAAAAAGCATCGACAAAGACCAGTAACCATAGACGAGTGTCAGTGATGTGTCACATTGTACTCCAACACCCTTCCTCAATGTAACATCGTTACAAAATTATGTTTGTAACTCTGCAATACAAATTATAACTATGTGTAAGACACTATATGTAATAGGATACTCTGTAAATATATTAGGGCTTTAACCTACCGAGCTAACGAGTATTGTGCAATGCTAGCAGTTCTTCGGTTTCTAAACCAGAGAATTTCTTCTGTGGTTTAGAAACCGAAGAACTGCTAGTTTTTATTTGTAATGAAGCTGAAAAAATTGTTAAAACTCATCCGAGTCAGTCTAATATGAAACTCGTGTCTCATTCTCTGTTGAAAAGTCATCTGAGTTAGTCTAATTTAAAACACAGTTGTCTCATGCTCTGTTGAAAAGTCATCTGAGTTAGTCTAATTTAAAACACAGTTGTCTCATGCTCTGTTGAAAAGTCATCTGAGTTGGTCTGTTTTTAAAATGTTTGAATAAACATTAGAGAAGAAATTTGCAATCTTTCATTACCCCTTATCCACCAATCCCAACAGAAATGTACCGGTACAGTAACAGTAGTTTGTCTTAATAGTTTTTAATCTGAGAGAAGACTTTAAAATCTATACATATAATAAAACTGTAGAAAGGTGGTTTTGGACATGAAAAAAAAAAATCCAAAAAAAATCAGCATCACGTAAAATGTGCGAAAGCAATGTAGATAACTTTTATACACAAGAATTGATTGTAACTAGAAGTAACATTTAGTTTTTGTTTCATTGCAATCGGTTCAGTCTATCAAAAGATAATTTAATTTAAAGTTTTCTAGAAGTAAAATTAGGGTAATGTGCACTTGGTCTCATTACTTCTCGTAACTTTTATACATAACAATAAACTGTGCGTAAATTGTAGTAATATTAAGTTTTTGGTTTCATCGTAATATTCGTAATCAGTTCATACCATATAATAAAAAAAAGTAAATTAATAAAATTATAATTATTACAGTATTTCCGAAGTAAAATATTGAAATAGCGCCATCTATCAAACTTAGACTGGACTATACCTAGAGGCGTTGGCGTATGACGTCAATTTTCTGAATCGCGGTGTTTTCTTTTTTTATTGGTAGATAAAATCATCCAGTGACAAATTCCGCCCTTGGGCGGAGCGGGAAGTATTGTCAGACTCTTACTGACTAAAAACCTACCCCGTTCCTTCGTTGCCTATCGTGCCGGGGCCAGGTATTCCTTTCGGAAGCTGACCTATGACCCAAGCAGGCTTCGGCCCTGCCTGCCTGCAGCTAGCAGGCTGGGCTTCTACAGTTTGCTGACAACTCCTTGAGGGCGTAGGAACAGTACGCGCCGTCGACTACTTGGGCTTGGTCCGGACGGTTACTGGACAAACGGACAGCGTGCTACCCATTGCACGCCGTCCGTAAGCCCGCGCCTACGGTGGGTGAAAATCGGGATCGGAATCCCGGCGGCGGCTGGGGCGAGCGCCCCGTTGCCTCTGCCTGATGCGGTCGGCCTCCTCCTTTGCTAGCATTACTGCTTCGCAGAAGGAGGCGACCGCCTGCCATCCGTCCACGATTATGGCGTGCCCCGAACGAGGTTGCGATAGTCGTTGACGCCATTTCGCGATGAGATCCTGCCGGAGCTCTGTCCGCCATGCCTCGACTTGTCACGGCAGCGGAATTTTGCCCCGGCGTTGCATCTCCATGCGTGAATCGCGGTGTTAAGATTTTCCTTGAAAGAATGACCTTCGCCCATGTCTAGTAGCATCTTCGAGATTTGTAGGTGTCTTTGCAGTTCTATCTTTGAAAGGTTTGGTCTTGATTTGAAAACATTGCCGTAAATCGTTCGCTTATTCGGTTACTAGGTTAAGAAGATGTCGCCACGCACTACCCGGTAGAATTTTTGGATTCCCTCAACACAGCCGGACTTCCAGCCCACAAAATAGTATTAAAAATCTGTGTACTAATAATTCTCCTCAGAAATTTATGTCCTCCCAAACTTTGTAACGGCACTCGGCTCAAAATCATGAATCTTATTCCAAGAATACCTGTAATTCCAAATAACTTTCTTTTCTCTTTCAAACGAGTGCAATTCCCAGTCAGTCTTTGTTATGCCATGACGATTAATAAAGCTCAGGGCCAGACATTATCCGCGGGGGTGGACTTAAGTATTGGATGCTTTTCCCATGGTCAACTATACGTAGCTCTTTCACGCGTATACAACCCCAATAATCTGGGCTTGCGGACGGCGTGTAACGGGTAACACGCTGTCCGATCGTCCGGTAACCGACCGGACCGAGCCCAAGTCGTCGACGGCGCGTTCTGTTCCCGCGCGCCTCAAGGAGCTGTCAGCAAACCGTACAGGCCCAGCCTGCTAGCTGCAGGCAGGCAGGGTCCAAGCCTGCTGGGGTCATGGTTCAGCTTCCGAAAGGAATACCCGGCCCCGGCACTATAGGCAACGAAGGAAAGGGGTAGGTTTTTAGTCAGTAAGAGTCTGACACTACTTCCCGCTTCGCCCGAGGGCGGGATTTGTCATTGGATGATTTTACCTACCATAAAAAAACCCCAATAATCTTTTTGTGTACGCTCCAAATGGTTCCACAGCTAATGTTGTTTTTTATAGAAGCACTAGAATAAATAAATTATATTTTTATCGGTATCCTCTAATAGCGCGTCGCACTAAAAAATACATTGTTAAGTTCCGACATCCACGCGAACGAAGTCGCAGCCACAGCTAGTATTGAAATAAAAATAGTACTTTATCTACTCTCTTACAGTGAAGTTCAAATTAAGAATAAGAAAAACACACAATTAACATTTAGATCCATGGTTCCTAACCTGGGGGTAATTAGCCCTGCGGGGGTAAAACTGGTAGTCTTCGGGGGTAATAAGCTGGTAAAAAACAATACAACATTGTTTTTAGTATAAAATATGCAAAACCTGAATGTATTTTGTTCGGAATCAGTAACTGAATCGATTCCATTCCCTGTCCTCTCGCTTCACCTTAAGCGGAAGAAGTGATTTGAGTATTACCGGTCCAAAAAGAACATGGTCGCCATTTTCTAACTAAACTCTATTTGTTTAGGTACTTAACTAAATGTAAACAATCTTGATATGTCTTTAATCTAAAAATTATATCTAAAATTGTTTACAATTAGTTATTTACCGATAGGTAATTAATTAAATTTAAATAATCTTTGTATGTCTATTATACGATTTTTTTTAAATAAAAAGACATAATTATCAAGATTTTTACGTTTAGTTAAGTTCCTAAACAGATGGACTATAGCTAAATAAACGCTCTCACAATCTTTTAATTTTACATAATCCATACATCGTGTAATTTCCTACTCTTAAAGCAATCCACATTCATACACAAAACAGGTACCTCATGAAATATACATAGACTAGTTTATAATGTTCCTAATGCTAGGCCTATTCTCTGAGAGAAAGAACGGGTCGCAAAATACAATAAAATGTTACACTCCTTTTAGGCTTCGTCGCAGTCGGGTAAATATTCCAGAAAATCTAAAACGCTATTCTAACTTTCTTCAAATTACATTGTCTTAATAATAGGGTTATTTTGTATTAGAACATTCCTTTATAAATAAAGTATTTTACTTCGAAACTACTTATCACCCAATTGATAAGTTAACTTCCTACCTTTTGTGTTAATTAGGTGTTGGGTACTGTGTCTTATTACGAGGATCCTCAGTAATGTATGAAAGGGAAAGTTCTTGGAAGGAACAATAGAGTCCCTACCTGACGCGCCGAGTTTCACATTTAAAGATTTTTTTTTCAAAAGAAATACTCGTTTAATTATGATTATAAGCCTTAACTCGCAATTACGCACTTTTTGGCTCAAAAACCATGATTTTCTAACCTGTTTATATCCATTAATGATTTATTGTATAAACATGTCATTTACTAATAACACTAGTTAATATTTTTATCTAAATAGTTAGACAGGATTTTATTAAGTTAATAGCACGCTTGTGAACTATGTTTACTTATGTTAATAGTCTTTTTTAAATTTAACTTCCAGAGTGAAATTCGAAACAAATATTAAAGAAAAATTACAAGCCAGTAGCTAGGATCCTTAAGGGGATTACATCGCCCAAATCCAAAAAATCACCTAGGTTGATTGAAGTTTATAGGTTAGTCCTTATGTACGATTACCATATAAAAAATGAAGGGGATACTTAAGGACATTACCAATAAATTGTATTGATTAGGTTTCTCAATAAAATACCCTAACTCTAGAAAAAAAACTGGTAAATAGGCCTTTTCTGAACATTAAATCCTTTATTCTTTATTGTACATACATACAGTTTCTACAAACAATAAAAGGTCAGTGGATGTACATAGGCGAGCTTAACCCATAATTGGGTTTTCTACCAGCAAACCGAATACATAAAAGAAAAAATGAGAAAGAACCTTACATTTGAGGATATACAATAATGCACAACAAAACTTAATAATATAAATAATTACATGTAACTTAAAACTAAAAGTATACTAAATAGATATGTGTACAGGATACTATACATAAACATAATATATACAACATATATATAAGTATATAAATAATAATAAAACATATACATACATATTTACGGGTCATGTTGATAGGAAATGTTCCTTAATTCTTCGCCTGAAAACCTCTAACGATTTTCTCGAAAACGGCTCTATATTTATACATTGAATTTATACCAAAATATATGTTACGATAAATTGAATAGCCTGTATTGATTTTTTTTCTAATTTCATTGAATATCGATAAGTAATCAAGAAAAAACTCGAATCAGTACTAACACCACGCGCGCAGCACCCCCTGCAATGCCTATGTAGAGGTCAATTCTTCTCTACTAGTGTAGAGGTAAATTCTTCAAGGTCATTGAGCAATGTAATACCCTTAACCTTTTGTAACCTTTTTAAGTAAATCTTTTTCAGTAATAGTTTATTTTAAGGTAACTCGTAACCACAAACATGTATTTTATTTTAACGTTAGCGCAACTCTGGTCTCCAAGATACAGGCACCGCCTAGTTTGGGGGCCATTGTAATAATCCTGGTAAATTACAACTTCTGTTACCGATAAGCACCTATGTTATAACTATGTTTAAGAAAATACTTGTAACAATGGTTAAATAAACTTATTATTATTATTTCCTTTATTTATTTGCTTAAACATATTTTTTACATTTTTAAATATTTCCTAAAAAAAAAGTATAAAAAACATTTAAAAATATAAAAAACAGTAGTCCGCCGGTGTCGGGAGCAGGGTCCAAGCTACCGGTGGTTAGGGCTCCAGAGAAAGGAACCTCCTCACAATGCGAGCCGTATCGAGGAGTACTGCCTTCTGTATCAGGCCCTTGATCCAACCGCGCAACGAAAGCTTCGACAGGTGGTCGTCGAAGCTTTTGGCTATAAGGCCGTTGGCAGTCACGACAATCGGCACAATGATAGCCGAGTCTACATTCCACATGTCGACAACCTCGTGTGCTAAGTCGAGATATTTGATTTGTTTCTCTTTCTCAGCTTTCACGAGATTATTATTATTATTATTATTATTAGTTACTGAAAAAGATTTACTGATTTAGATTAAAATATATTTAAAATTAATAAGACATTATTGGTAAATATAATGACTATTTGTACCTATTTAACTTCCTTTTATCACCAAAATTTAAAACATTCCCTTTAAAAGGTAAAATTTAATTTGAATTAAAATAGCTATATGTTAAACTAGATTATTTCCCTTATAATTTGATATACGAATATTTACATTTTTTTTTCCCATAGGTGTAATTTATCTATTTTGAAAGTTATGTCTAACACAGACAAAAAAAAGCAAAGATCAGGCAAAACCATGGGATGTATTTTCATGAAACTTTCACAAACTAAAAGATAATTTAATTACCAATATACGGCTTTTATTCATTTTGTGTTTAATAAATGAAGGACATTATTATTATTCGAAAAATCTTGATGCGCGGAGAGCGACGCTATCCTCTTTTGTTAGCTCAAGGTCGGTGGCGTTTAAAGTCACCTTAAATTCACATAATCCATATTTATCACAAAACATACCTTAAGAAATATGCATGCATAACATTATAATCAGTTTAAAACGATCCCACTGCTAGGACTCTATGGTTGCTATGCGAGTAAAACGCTGCTTTTGTTTTGTTTGGGCTTCCCTACAATCAGGTACATATATACATACCAGAAAAAGCACTTATAATACTATTTTAACTTTTCTTGAAATTCCATTGTGTTAATAATAGGGTTAGTTACCTGAATCTGCACATTCCTTTATAAAAGGTATTGTGCACCGAAACTAATAATCCCCTAACTGATAAGCTTAATGACCTACCTATTGTGTAAATTAGGGGTTGGGTACCTGTACGTCATTAGGAAGGTTCGTTCTCAGTACGTTAAGAAAGGGAAGGAGCCACAAGCTCCCTACCTAACCCCACGCATCGGCCGCTTATAAAAAGGCGGAATTTCCAGTTTTGAAATCAGTCTCGAGTTTGTGTGCCACAGAGCAAGCAAGTTCTAAGTTCGTGAATTTTGTATTTTTTTAAAATTAAAATATTGAGTGCGTAATATTCGTGGTGTCTACTACGATAATTCCCAAGCAAGGTAATATATTTAAATTTTATATAGTAATTTTTACTAGAATTTCTACTGTATAATTTAACTACGATTTACTTTTTGATTTATTAATATATATTCCTTGATTATTTTTTCCTTTATTTTTTTTTCAACTTTCTTTTTTATTTATTTCCTTGTTTTATTAAAATTTATTATTATTACACACTAATATTCCAACTAATTTTGTCAAAACATCAAAATACGTTTGGAAGAATATTAACTCAATTGTTCAATATCATTAACTTAATTGTTTTGTTCTTTCAGATTTCAACATCGCCTATGATCGAGTAGCGATCGGAGAGCTGTTCAACTATGATTCTAGCTGTGAATCATCATCATCATCATGCTGTGAATCATCATCATCATCATGCTGTGAATCACTTAGTGAAAATATTAGTGAACAGTGCAACGTTTAATCTATCCATGAAAGTGACCGCAATAACCTTTTTATCAACTAGAAACCGAAGAACAGTTTTAGTGAAAATGTTTAAGACACTATATAAAATAGGACACTATGAATATATCAGTGCTTTAACCTACTGAGCTAACGAGTAATGTGGGAAGCTGGCAGTTCTTCGCTCCGATTTGGAAACCGAAGAACTGCTAATGTGGTTTAGAAACCAAAGAACTGCTACTTTTTATTTGTAATGAAGCTGAAAAAATTGTTAAAACTGATCCGAGTCAGTCTTATATGAAACTCGTGTCTCATTCTCTGTTGAAAAGTCATCTGAGTTAGTCTAATTTAAAACACAGGTGTCTCATGCTCTGTTGAAAAGTCATCTGAGTTAGTCTAATTTAAAACACAGTTGTCTCATGCTCTGTTGAAAAGTCATCTGAGTTAGTCTAATTTAAAACACAGTTGTCTCATGCTCTGTTGAAAAGTCATTAGAGTTGGTCTGTTTTTAAAATGTTTGAATAAACATTAGAAAAGAAATTTGCAATCTTTCATTACCCCTTATCCACCAATCCCAACAGAAATGTACCGGTACAGTAACAGTAGTTTGTCTTAATAGTTTTTAATCTGTCCTAGCTCAGAGGACACCGGTGTCCTCTCACATCCACGCCACTATAGGCCTTAATTCCGATGTTTAGAGTCTACTTTTGTATGAACAAGTTGGGTAGTTGTGGACTTTAAAATCTATACATATAATAAAACTGTAGAAAAGTGGTTTTTGTACATGAAAAAAAAATCCAAAAAGAAAAAAATAGCTAGGTTGTTAAAGAACAACCAATAGAACCCATTTCCAGCATTTTTAGAATTTTTGTCTGTTTGTCCGTTTATTTGTTCGAGCATCACGTAAAATGTGCGAAAGCAATGTAGATAACTTTAATACACAAGAATTGATTGTAACTAGAAGTAACATTTAGTTTTTGTTTCATTGCAATCGGTTCAGTCTATCAAAAGATAATTGAATTTAAAGTTTTCTAGAAAAAAAATTAGGGTAATGTGCACTTGGTCTCATTACTTCTCGTAACTTTTATACATAACAATAAACTGTGCGTAAATTGTAGTAATATTAAATTTTTGGTTTCATCGTAATCAGTTCATACCATATAATAAAAAAATGTAAATTAATAAAAATTATAATATTATAGTATTTCCGAAGTAAACTATTGAAATAGAGGCGTTGGCGTATGACGTCAATTTTCTGAATCGCGGTGTTTTCTTTTTTTATTGGTAGATAAAATCATCCAGTGACAAATTCCGCCCTTGGGCGGAGCGGGAAGTATTGTCAGACTCTTACTGACTAAAAACCTACCCCGTTCCTTCGTTGCCTATCATGCCGGGGCCGGGTATTCATTTCGGAAGCTGACCCAAGCAGGCTTCGGCCCTGCCTGCCTGCAGCTAGCAGGCTGGGCCTCCACAGTTTGCTGACAACTCCTTGAGGCGCGCGGGAACAGAACGCGCTGTCGACGACTATATAAATATATTCAGGTTTTACCCCCAGGTTAGGAACCATGGATCTAAATGTTAATTGTGTGTTTTTCTTATTCTTAATTTGAACTTCACTGTAAGAGAGTAGATAAAGTACTATTTTTATTTCAATACTAGCTGTGGCCGCGACTTCGTTCGCGTGGATGTCGGAACTTAACAATGTATTTTTTAGTGCGACGCGCTATTAGAGGATACCGATAAAAATATAATTTATTTATTCTAGTGCTTTTATAAAAAACAACATTAGCTGTGGAACCATTTGGAGCGTACACAAAAAGATTATTGGGGTTTTTTTTATGGTAGGTAACATCATCCAATGATAAATCCCGGCCTTGGGCGGAGCGAGAAGTAGTGTCAGACTCTTACTGACTAAAAACCTACCCCGTTCCTTCGTTGCCTATAGTGCCGGGGCCGGGTATTCCTTTGGGAAGCTGAACCATGACCTCAGCAGGCTTGGACCCTGCCTGCCTGCAGCTAGCAGGCTGGGCCTTTACGGTTTACTGACAGCTCCTTGAGGCGCGCGGGAACAGAACGCGCCGTCGACGACTTGGGCTCGGTCCGGTCTGTCTGACGAATATTTATATATTTTTTTTTTTTAACATAGAGCTAGGTGTAATTTATGTATTTTGAACGTTATGTCTAACACAGACAAAAAAGCGAGGATCAGGCAAAAACCATTGGATGTATTTTTATGAAACTTTCACAAACTAAAAGATAATTTAATTACCAATCTTTTGCTATACGGCTTTTATTCATTTTGTGTTTAATAAATAAAGGACATTATTATTATTCCACAAATCTTGACGCGCAGAGAGCGACGCTATCATCTTTTGTTCGCTCAAGGTCGTCTGGCGTTTAATGTCTCCTTAAATCCATATAGTCCATATTTATACACAAAACATATCTTATGAAATATGCATACATAACATTATAATCAGTTTAAAACGATCCCACTGCTAGGACTCAGGCCTCTTCTATGTGAAAGAGGACGGCTCGTATAAATACCACACGGTATTAAATGGTTGCTATGCGAGTAAAAACGCTGCTTTTGTTTTGGGCTTCCCTACAATCAGGTAAATATACCAGAAAAAGCACTTATAATACTATTTTATCTTTTCTTGAAATTCCATTGTGTTAATAACAGGGTTAGTTACCTGAATCTGCACATTCCTTTACAAAAGGTATTGTGCACCGAAACTAATAATCCCCTAACTGATAAGCTTAATGACCTACCTATTGTGTAAATTAGGGGTTGGGTACCTGTACGTCATTAGGAAGGTTCGTTCTCAGTACGTTATGAAAGGGAAGGAGCAACAAGCTCCCTACCTAACCCCACTCATCGGCCGCTTATAAAAAGGCGGAATTTCCAGTTTTGAAATCAGTCTCGAGTTTGTGTGCCACAGAGCAAGCAAGTTCTAAGTTCGTGAATTTTGTATTTTTTTTAAATTAAAATATTGAGTGCGTAATATTCGTGGTGCCTACTACGATAATTCCCAAGCAAGGTAATATATTTTAATTTTTTTTTATATTGTAATTGCTTTACTAGAATTTCTACTGTATAATTTAACTAAGGTTTACTTCTTGATTTATTAATATATTTTATTCCTTGATTATTTGTTCCCTTTATTTTTTTTTCTTCTTTCTTTTTTATTTTTTTTCCTTGATTTATTAATATTGTTTATTATTTGTATATACATACATATATCTTAGGACCTTGATTATTAATTATTAATATACTGATTTTGTCAAAACTTCAAAATACGTTTGGAAGAATAATAACAGTTAATTGTTCAATATTATTAACTTAATTGTTTTGATGTTTCAGATTTCAACATCGTCTAAGATCGAGTAACGATCGGAGAGCTGTTCAACTATGATTCTAGCTGTGAATCATCATCAAGCTGTGAATCACTTAGTGAAAATATTAGTGAACAGTGCAACGTTTAATCTATCCATGAAAGTGACCGCAATAACCTTTTTATCAACTAGAAACCGAAATACAGTTTTAGTGAAAATGTTTAAAACACTATATAAAATAGGACACTGTGTGAATGTATCGGTGCTTTAACCTACTGAGCTAACGAGTAATGTGGGAAGCTGGCAGTTCTTCGCTCCGGTTTGGAAACCGAAGAACTGCTAATGTGGTTTAGAAACCGAAGTGCCACTAGTACTTAATCTACCATAACGAGTAATGTGCGAAGATGTTTATTTGGAAGGAAGAAAGTCAAGAATACACATTGGTCATATGGGATACTATAACGATTGATGTGCGAAGATGTTTATTTGGAAGGAAGAAAGTCAAGAATACACATTGGTCATAGGGGATACCACAACGAGTAATGTGCGAAGATGTTTATTTGGAAGGAAGAAAGTCAAGAATACACATTGGTCATAGGGGATACCGCAACGAGTAATGTGCGAAGATGTTTATTTGGAAGGGAGAAAGTCAAGAATACATATCGGTCTTATGGGATATCTACCAGAAAAAGACAGCGTTTCTATTTGAGAAGCTTTTCACAACACAACTTTTTAGACAACGCTTACACATTCAGCGGAGTCCATTTTGGAAAGAGAAGAGAAAACGCATCGACAAAGACCAGTAACCATAGACGAGTGTCAGTGATGTGTCACATTGTACTCCAACACCCTTCCTCAATGTAACATCATTAAAAAAATATGTTTGTAACTCTGCAATACACATTATAACTATGTGTAAGACACTATATGTAATAGGATACTCTGTAAATATATTAGTGCTTTAACCTACCGAGCTAACGAGTATTGTGCAATGCTAGCAGTTCTTCGGTTTCTAAACCAGAGAACTGCTGCTGTGGTTTAGAAACCGAAGAACTGCTAGTTTTTATTTGTAATGAAGCTGAAAAAAATGTTAAAACTCATCCGAGTCAGTCTAATATGAAACTCATGTCTCATTCTCTGTTGAAAACTCATCAGAGTTAGTCTAATTTGAAACTCATACGTCTGGTTCTCTGTTCAAAAGTCATCCGAGTCAGTCTAATATGAAACTTGTGTCTCATTCTCTGTTGAAAAGTCATTTGAGTTAGTCTGTTTTTAAAATGTTTGAATAAACATTGGTGAAGAAATTTGCTATCTTTCATTACCCCTTATCCACTAATCCCAACCGAAGTGTGCCAGCCGGTACAGTAACAGAAGTTTATCTTAATAGTTTTTATTTTGAGAGAAGACTTTAAAATATTGAAATAAAAATAGCATCTACTCTCTTCTATTAAAGTTCAAATTAAGAATAAGAACAACACACAACTAACATTTAGATAAATACACAATTGTGAAATCAAAAATAATACCTTATCGAGACAGCTCAATTTTTTTTTATTTTACTCATTTTCCCTAACATAGTAAAGGCGACTTCAAAATAGCGGCAGAGCGGTTGCAGAGCTTCTACTGCGCTGCTTTGTTATTCCTTATATGTAATAAAAACGTGCGAGTGCCGCGCTACAACCACGCGTCATTTATTTATATGGAATAACAAAGCAGCGACACATAGCGATTAATTTGATGGCGCCCTGAGGTTATAAGATAGTTCTTTTTCTACACAAATAATGTAGAAATGGACCTAGTGTAACATTTTGTATTTGACCTCATATTAAAAAAACATGTTTATGTTTTATGTAAATATGTCGTGACCAGATCTTAGTATGATAACTTCACGATATGATTATGTATATCATGAAATGGTGGCATTTCAAGATATAGAAACTTTCCTGCTGGTTACTACATAATATGCTCTAGCTAAATCAATGAACACTCTGTGTGTAACAATATACAAAGCTAAGCACGATAATTTCATGATAATTATGATCAAACACAGCTGATCATACTTTGAAGGAAACTTAAAACTCCCAACTTTAAACTCTCTCTTATCTTTAAACATTTACTTTGGAGATATGCCGAACTGAGAGTGAAGTCCCACATACCTCCGTTGAAAAGGGAGGATCCTCCGACCAAACGGGTGTTTTTTATGGTAGGCTACTACCCGATAGATGATTTCGGGCGGTTGTATCTATTCAAATCGCGCGGAGAACTTTAATTGCGCGATGCAGGATAGTTCCTTCGTGACGACGTAGATGGCGCTACAGGAACTTTATGATATAAGAGCAAAAAAACGTAGTAAAACTTACCTCTGCAACTTAACAGCATCCTTATACAATCTAGATGATGGTGCATTATATTGCTTAGCGTTTTCGAAAACAATGTTCATGTCTCCGGCCACTTCTGACAATGTCCCATAGCTGCCTCTGATTATTTTGTTTTTTATTTGAGTTAGGGACACAGGGTTCTTGATTTCCTTGTAGTAATCTGGGTAGGCTCGGCGGGAGGGAAGCTTCCAAAATGATTCTGCTACGCGACCTGTAAATAAAAGATAATTCTATGACTGAACTGATGAGCAGAGTTATCTTAGGTCTACGAAAAGATTATGGAAGCATAATATTTTAGAACAAACTGCACCTATGACGATCACAAGTTGAAACATCATGGTGGTCGACTTGAATTTTCAGTAACCGATTTTCGGGTCTTAATCGAAGGGGGAGGGGCTGCACGTAACCATAGCAAAGGGTTCAATTTATTTGCCGCGTACTATGGCTGCTTAGATCAATTGGTTTTTTTTTTGTAAGGTAGGATATCATCAGGTTGTTACTGAGTAAAATCCTGTGTTTCAGGGCCGACCAGCTCAATATATTAGCCCCTTATTACATAGGCCTCAAAAATAAAGGACTGAAACAATTTGCCTGCTGTGATTCTCCCGTCCGATTATAATTTAGGTGTCTTCAAGGCTACAGTGAATAGGCTCTATATAAACAAGTACGCCTCACCATCAACGATCGCATCACTGCTTACCATCAGGTAAGATCATCAACCACTAATTTAAATCTATTAAAAAAAACTTTAATGACCTAAGTCGCAAACGGTTTAACAGGCAAAACAAGGGTATGCACACGTGATGGTATATATGTTTTTGTTTAGATTTGGGACTTGGTTAATAGGCTCTGAAGTACTTTACTTACCATTTGGGCCAAAGTGGTTCCTGATGGTTTCCAGTAGTTTCCATTGCGGTGAACCTTCATTTTCATGCTTCTCCTCGTCACTTTCGCCGGCACTATCTTCTGAATGCTGTTTAAATAATAAAAAAAAAAACTATTAGCACAAACTAAAAAGAAGAAAAGGAGAAGAAAATTAGGTGATGTATTTAATATAATTCAATTCAAAATTATTTATCTTTTTTTCCTTTCATTTCGTTGTTACATAACACTGTTTATTTATTTTTTCTAGCCAGTAGTCCTTTCAGACATTTTTTACTCGCGCCGTCTCGAACCAGTCCTCTTATTAACTAAGAAAGGAAAAAGTTCTTACTACAAAAAACGCAAAACGACGCTGATACTTGTTTTTCCTGAAAAGGAATTTCTAAAAACTTCAGTTTAAAGGCCTATCTAGATGGAGAGTTTCTTGCCTCGAACCAGGAGCGTAGCTATTACCTACATTAATCATGGCCGATAGCCATGATTAATGATATCCATGATACGGGGCCCCCGCGCTACAAGGGCCCCGACGTAGACAAAATTTCGCAACATGTTATCCACAACCGTCTCGTAGGGCAAACCATACATTTGTAATAAAAGCATCATTATTTTTTATACTGGGCCGCTGTGGGACTTTTAATACGGGGTCCCTGTGGGATTAGCTACTCCACTGTCTCGTTATTATCCAATATCCAATAATCGTATTTTGAATCTCGCACTCAAAACGGTTCAAACCGATTTGTATTTACGATACTCGTATGAACTTGCAAAATGTCATATGAGATCGTGTTTGCAAAAGTCGAGATTCGAGTAAGCAAGAATCTTTTTACTATAATTTTGCTGCATAAACAGACGCAGGATATTATCGCTAGCGATAATTGACTTGCGATTCTCGTATGGCATAATCGTAGGCGAGAATTCAGTTCTTTGCTGTATATAAACATTTTAATACGATAATGTTATGGCGATTATTGCGTACGATTTCTGGACCAAAACGTGCATGAATCTCTCTCTCTGTCTAAATGGGCCTTTAAGGTCACAGCTTATTAGAGCCACCCGGAACCCACACCGCAACGGCCTCGCCTCCTGCTGCTAGTATTCTTTATATGGAATTGTGTGGGTATACGCTCACTACATCAACTACGACAGAGGCGGTCCGGTGAAGCTACGGAGTGGATGTAGTGAGCGCATGCCCATACAAGTTCATATAAAGAATACTAGCCCAGGTGAGCTTTAGTCTCGTGTCTTCTCATCCCTACGTTTAAAGACCAGATCTACCACGATTGTTGGTCTATTTTTTCATGCAACTTTAGGATATCAGCTTTACCTTAACTTCAGGCTCGGTATCCGATCCAGGGGGCTCCATGATCGCCAGAGCCTTGCTATTAGGCACAGGCCCAACCCTTGAAGTCCTCTTACTTCGGATACGTTCGGAAGTCTTCGCCGGTCCACTTCGACCATGCTGGTCGATCTCCTGCTTGCGCATTTGTATGACCTGTAGTATGAACTTTAACATCAATGGTCGTCTACGCCAAATGCTGGTTACGTACAATGCGATAGTAGGTATTAGTTGTGTGTTTGTAGTGTAAGAAAACTGGTGTAAAAAAAATTAATTTACTGTGCAGATTTTTGCAAAATTTCATGCTTTCAAACCCAGCTTAGTTACTGAATGAATTTAATTATTCAATTAGGTGGATTGGTGCAAAAATCATTCACTAATTGCAACAAAATGTTGGTCTTGCCAACAAATCAACTGTGTCACTTACAAAATAAAAAAAAAAGATTATAATTATTGTGCAAAAAGTTTGAACCTAGAAATAAAAGCACACCAACCTTCTTCAAAGTTTTTGCATCTTTGTAAATCTGACTGCCGGGCTCATTGAAATGGCATGCGTTTCTGACCATCAGCAACAAATCCTTCTCCAGTTCTGACAAGCTGGTGTACTCTTCACCCTGGATTTTCTGAGCTATCGTCTTCAAGTCTATCGGGGAATCAATGACGTTGAAATACTCTGGGTAACGACGCTTGGATGGCAAGAACTGGAAGGCCGGGTATAGAGGTCGACCGTCACTGTTTGCTGACATTACCTGAGGAGAAAGTAAACATTTAAATAAGAATATTGTATTAATATACCTAAGAAAGAATCATGTTTAGTTAGCATACACCATGGATATTCAATAGGGTTGCAAAGGAACTTCGCCTCCGCTTCCGTTACTGCGAAAGTTCCGCAAGAAATCGTATCTTCATCTTCAAAACTCCATCATAAGAATTTTATATACGTCATAATCATAGAACAATTTCGCGCGAGCAACGACGCTCGACGATGACTCAGCCATCCGGCCTGTGTTGAGGCGAAACTAGTCGCCTCCGCATCCGCCTCCGCCAAGATGGCCTTCGCTACAATCCTAATATTCACTAGGGCTAAGAACTAACTAGCACACTTTTAAATAGGAATTTCTTGTAGTTTCAATATTATTACATAGTTTTTCTGTTTCCCCGCCTTTACACCACCACCGCCAGGGGCGTCGGCTGTTAGAAAACCCCATCGGTGCTCATGTTCATTTGATGACTCGAAAAAGTGGCGAAGTATGAGAAGAGAAATGCACACTGACCTTACACTACTTACATACTGCGTACTTAATTACTAATTATGTTTGATAAAAATATAAAATTAAACCATTAGATATATAAACCACTGCGATAAACGGCGATTACTGATCTGTTCTTTGATGTCAATTCTCAGGCACTGTTTATTTCTCATGGGTGCTCGTGCCCCCGAGTACCCACGGACTCGGCGCCCCTGAGTACCACCACCACTACTTCGTTAGTCTCGTGGTAGATATTAAGCCTCTGAGCGTAAAGTCCTAGCTTCAATCGCTGCGATAAACACAGGAAAGTACCAAATTTCTTCTTTAACTTTCTAACATATAGCAAACCATCATTTAAAAAATCTATCGATTTAAAATTGTCCCAAGGGAACATACTAACGGGATGAAAGTATCTTATGTTCTAATCCACGACATGGTCTACCCGTGTGCCAAGATTCATCCAAATCTGTTCAGCTATTCGAGCGAAAAGTAAAAATCATACACACAAACATTTGCCTTTAATAATGTTAGTATGATTTTTCAAACTTCAAGACAAACACTTGATGCTCAAAAGTTCTCAAAAATTCCGACTTCAAATACAAGCTTTTTTTTAACCTCATAAACACTCGCATTTATTCCGCCAAGGTTGGACATCCAGGCTAAATATATCTCGTCAGGTCTTCTGTCACATAAGGGGGTGTCGCAAACACACGACCCTAGTAAATAGGACACGAATACACTCGTCGGAGTAATCTGCAAGCGACTTGAAGGTTAAACTTTGTCATGTTTAAAGTTAAACTTACAGCATTAAACAACTCCTCAAACACATTATCTTCTTCGTTGTTGGTTGATGTTTCCGACAGGTCTTCGGCCACATCCGATCTACGGCTTGAGGAGCCGGTTCGAGACAGCTTTGGCATCTTGATATCTTCACCTTAGAGACAAAGAATTTGTTTAGTTAGAGAATTGCAACAGCGATGTGAAGTGAAAAATTAAATCTAATGAGTCAAATTGCGAGAATGTTCAATAAAGTTAGAATGTTCCTTTCACAGTCTAAAATCCCTTCAAAGGTTCTTGCCATTTAAAACTAAAATTTATCTAGCTCAAACTTTAATTCAGCCGATCATAGATTATGCTGATGCCTGCTACTTGGATGCCACTGAGGAGCTATTTAACAAACTTGAGCGCTTGCAAAACTTGTGCATCCGTTTTATTTTTGGTCTTAGGAAATACGACCATGTTTCTCAATTTCGCAAGGATCTCAAGTGGCTCCCTATCCGTCTTCGCAGGAACACCCGGGTATTATGTGTCTTGTACAACATTCTTTTCAACCCTGCTTACCCTGGCTACTTGCGTGATCGTTTTTCTTTTACACGCTCTGCCGATGCCCCATATAGAACCCACCTTAAATACCATCTCAATTTCCCACCCCATAAAACTCATTTTTATTCCAACTCCTCTTTTCATGCAGTACGACTGTGGAACTCACTTCCAGCAAAAATCCGTGACGCAAAAAACATATCTGCTTTCAAAAAGTTAGTCAAAGAACATTTCCTCTCTACTGTCTCGTAAATTTATATATTATAGATTATGTATTAATATAATTTAATGTATGTATTGTATTATTATATATATACATATATATGTGTACATTTATTTACTGTTATTGATATAGGTATTTATTTGTATTATCTGATTTTAATTTTAGTCCATTTTAATTTGTATGAATTATTTATACACACTGTGTCTACATTTCTCATCCAACTCTCCTGTTGCAGGTCTGCTGGAAGAAATTTCGTTAGAAATAAGCAGCACCTTTGTACTCTTCTGTCTATATTTGTTCTTTTCTTTTTTATTATTATTGTGTGTACATAAATAAATAAAATAAAGTTTACCATGGCTCTCGAAAGGCCACTGAAGAACACTGCAGGTTGTCTAATGCTAGACTACATTAAACAGACACACACATTCTAGCTTAAGGGTTCCGTTTTTACTGTCTGAGGTACAGAACCCTAAAAACTATAGAATTCTCTTACCATTTTCCAAAGCCTGTTTTGTCTGCATATAGAGTTTCCAAAGGTCAACGGCATCCCTGTACTCCACAGTGTCGGGCTTGTAGAATGCCTTAGCATTGTTCACGAGGAGCTCGATGTCCGCAGATAACTCCTCTATATCTTCATATGTATCTGTTTTTAGTTTCTGTTGAACCTGCGGGAAATTTATATACATACATATATGTGTTAGATCAGCGAGCAATTTCCTTTAGAGCTGTGGGGTTGTTTGAGTTACGTTAAGTTGTATACTTACTCTCAACAAATCAATAGGTTGTGACACAACTTCATAGTACTGTGGCTCCTGCCGTCTTTTTGGAGCTCTGATGAATGAGTCACAAAGTAATGTACCATCTTCTTTTTTGTAAGACCTGATTGTGTCATACAGCTGCTGGCAGATTTCACCCTGAGAGGACAAATGAATAAGTTTTAATTTGTAGTTGTTGTTGTGTTCTAAAAAAAAGCATATATACGGTTGAATTGAGAAACCTCCTTTTTTTAAGTTGGTTAAAAATTAAATAATTTTATAGTTCATGGCAAATCAATTGAACCCAATGCTATAGTTATGTGCAGTCCATCACTTTGATTGAG
The DNA here is from genome assembly GCA_958295575.1 of Leucania comma. NCBI lineage: Eukaryota > Metazoa > Arthropoda > Insecta > Lepidoptera > Noctuidae > Leucania > Leucania comma. The sequence continues at coordinate 8,395,800 of OY282483.1, forward strand.
ACCCGAAAATAGGTTACTGCACATACAAGTTCGACTGCCATGATGATTCAACTTGTATGGTGAGGATTATATCTATCATGGGATTCAAAATTCGAATTTTAAATGTTGATCAGTTAATAAAGTAAAGTTCATGATTGGAAGTTTTTGTTATGGAATATTTTTTTTTAGACATTTTTGGGGGCCCATTCTCTCTTACTTGTAGATAATTTATGTATTACTAAAAATATGAAAAAGTTTCTAATTGAGAAACATGCCTAAAAGTATAAATGATAGCTTTGCTTTAATCAGATTTTTTTTTTAAATATATCATAATCCCTCCATACATTTCAATATTTTATCTGATAAGATGACTCAATTCAATTAAGAATTAATTAACAGAGGCAGGGTCGAAGCCTACTGGGGTCATAGGTTAACTTCCGAAAGGAATGCTCGGCCCCGGCACGATAGGCTACGAAGGAACGGGGTAGGTTTTTAGTCAGTAAGAGTCTGACACTACTTCTCGCTCCGCCCAAGGGCGGGATTTGTCATTGGAGGATTTTACCTACCATAAAAAAAAAAACAGGTTAAATTAGAGTTATTTGAAATAGTATAATAACAACTATTTTTTTACAGCTTTTTTTATGTTGCGTACCTATTATCCAAAATATTACTGAATTATTTACATAATAATATTTATTTTAAGTTTCATTCATAAGAACAAGTAAACTGTAAAATTTGTTTTATATTTTTGAAGGTGTGTTTCACTAATATTATCATAAGATGTGTGCACCCAGGCCATGCTAATGGAATACAGTAATAGTAGATAGTCAAAGATGCGACGTTGCCGGCAATACATACAAACATAGTGCCGGTAACGTCGTTTTGCGTCTTTAGTCTTTGCGAATCTGTTTTAACTTACTGGATCTAACTTCTTCCTTTTACGGGTCGATGGCGGAGGCCCAGGGTTGCTCAGCTCGATACCATCGTCACTGTCATCTAAATCAGCCCCACGCGAAGCGCCAGAAGATGCACGGCGTCGCTTACTCATTTTCAATTAGATGGCTCGCAAAACGATGTCCAAAACAGAAAGTTGGAACTTGTTCTATTACATACTTGATAAGTTAAAATGTTTATTATTACTTTTTCTTCAAATCGCACCAAACTGCGTTCTTATTCTAAGGAGATGCTTTTTAAAGCTAGATTCATTGATTCTCACAGTAGAAAACAATGTGTCGCTCGAAAACACAAGCGCAAGAGAGCAGAAAATGCCATAAATGTTGTAAAGTTATCTAGGCTACAAGAAGGAGATAACCACATTGAAAGTTAGATGTTTACGAAAGAGACAGGTGAATATTTTATAGTTAAAATGCTGTGTTCTTGGGTAATGGAACGCGTTTTTAGGGTCATTGACAGACTAACTGTCAGAAAAATACAGATTAAAAACTCAAAACGTTTAGCACTACGCAAAATCAATAGGTTGGCTTTTATGAATACCTTTTGTTGACTTGGGAGAGATCGTCGTGAATTTTATTCTAAAGTTTTTTTGGACTGCACTGTACTGAAGTTTGTGTCAAGCTTTGGTGTCAAGCTACAAGTTGATTAAAATATTATTGGCAGTCGTGTCTAAACGTAGTGCTTATATTCTCTTTGGTCGTGTCGAGGATTTATTAACAGAATAGATCATTAAAATCATAAAAACAACCCCTTCAGTTCGTCTTATCCCATTGAATAGCTATTTCGGGTTAATCCCAGTTGTCCCCACTGTCAACGCCACCACTGGTGACAAATGGGATTTCTCTCCATAAAATGTCCCATTTGCCACCAGTGGTGTCTTCACCACTGGTGGCAATTGGGAATGGCCACTTTTTTTGTTCCCGGTTGCCACCAGTGGTGACAAATGGGAAAAATAAAATGATACGCCTCCATATTAGTACGGTAGGTACACAAAACGAGAGAACAAAAACATTGTACAGACTAATCAAGGTTTTATTCACAATAATTTACATATTCTCTACTAAGGATGTCACAGATTTACACTTATGTACCTATACAATTATACAATCATTTACTTCGAATTTTCTAATTTACATCAAATAAATCAGACAAGTCCAAATTTTTTTAATACGTGATCCTGTAATTCCTAGGGTTTTATCACAGAGTTACAAGCTTCAATAATCAACTTTCTTATTATTATTTATCACAGATCAGTATATTATTCACAATAATTGACGTTTTATAATATTCTAACTACTTTATGAAATTAAAAACTGATTCATTGTAGGTGGGTACCTATATCATATTTTTTTATGGCATATCAACTATACATTTTAGGTATATAAAAAGACGAGAATGTATAATGAGTAGCTGTATATTTCTTACAATTTAAATTAAAGTAAAGAAACAGAATAATATTTTAATCTTGTACAGTGTTGGCTTACTGCAACAACTCTACCTGACATGTACAAAACTTTGAATAAAACCGGCTGTCCGCGGTTGCGGGCCCGCAGCTTCTGTAGAATGCAAATGTAAAAAATTAAAACACATTTCTCGACGCGTTTTTCGCCCACGGTGCGGGCGGTTGACCGCGTCTCCCGTTGCTCCGGCGGGTAACTTGCAGTGACGGATTAACCCTTAATCAAATTAAGCAATTGCCTAGGGCACCACGTCTGGCCAACTTGTAAGGCCAACGTTGCGTTAAGCGGGCGTTCTGTTAAAGTTCAACTAGCGACACTGTGCAGGTAATAAAGCGTCTATTACACGACACACGCGCGACGTCAGGTAGGTGAAGTAGAATCGTGAAGGCTGCGGTCACTTGCGATCACAGAGTACTTTGTAATATACTGACTTGCGATAATCGCCTGCACGGTTTGCGGGGGAAATTGCAAACGCGACAGTTGCGTTACCGCATAAAACTACGGTCTCGTGAGTTTAGAAATAAAACAGCGGTTTGGTCTAAAGTGGCGGGCGCGGTTGAAAACCGCTTCGTGAGTTCTTAGCCTAAAAGAGGTAGTTTTGTCAAGTAAATAGTTCTTGCAGTAAGCTGACTATAGGTACTTGTTAATGTTGTTAGCAACTTCTGGAGCAAGTTGACCTAAGAATATTATTGTTGTTGAAAGTAAATATCAAACCATTGAGGAAAATGGGATAATAGCATTATAAAATCATTATACAGTTTTGTTTTTATCTCGGACAAATACATTATTGTGGATTCAATATAACTATTTTGTAATGACTGAGGGAGATCTACTACATCAATATCTAACAGAACTACAATGTGGTTAAGATCTGTTGGATATAAAACAGAAAATGCATTAGATAAACAGTTTTCTTTTACATGCTGCACAAATGTTTGAACAAATCTTTGTATATTTGTGTCAAAGTTTGTCATAACAAATAAATAATTGAGTATGCCACAGCATATTTGGAAGCAATTGGCTGAATTCGACGCCTTTTTGACTAACATTTGAAGAGCTGCATCAGAACTAAACATAACGTCTATATTTGGATCTGTCCCGTTCAATATATTGTGGCATATTTCTAAAATATTTTTTTCTAAATCCGGTTTCAATTTTATAGAAACATCCTCAACAGTTTGTGACACTGTATTAACACAATCGCTTGCCCATATATCATTTAGTATCCGAATATTCATGGTTTCTGTACTGTTCCAATGGATAATGTCTTTCAATAATTTGTCAAGGTAAATTCCATTTTGATTTAAATTTATTAAAGCTTGCACAACTTCTGGATTCAATGTTGATTTGTGACTGCTGCTGAGGTCCATATCCTTTAAATTTCGAATCAAAAATGCATCTAGACTTCTTTCCGTTAAATCATTATTTGTAGGTGTTGAATCTTTAATAATTTGTTCATAGAACTCCAATAATAAATTAGTATAGTTTTCATCAACTTTAATATGGTTTTCTGGTTCAACTTGACACATTCTTCTTATATTCTCTAGTATAGATAGTCGTAGATTGTTGTTGACTTTTGAGTTTGTTTGAGACAAGTTGAGAATTTTCACGAAACTTTTTGAAAGTGCCTTCGCTACATTTCTGTCGAGCACCGGATTTTCATATGTGAATTGAGGGCACGGTAAGTTATTCGCCGTTATAATTTTCTCTATTAATTGTTTATTCATGATCGAAATCCGTAATTATCCTTAGTTTGAAACGAATTGAAACGATAACAACATGCTAACAACCAAAGAGAATATAAGCACTACGTTTCTAACAACAAAACAACTCTCCAGTCGGCATACCAGCAGCTGCTGTCATCTGTCAAAGAATTTACAATGATTTGTAAATGTCAGGTAAGTTTTTAAGTGAGGTAACATTTTTCATACCTACGTAGTTGTTTGATCCATAGTCCATCCTTGTTTTGCATTTTCGATTTCTTAAACAAATTACGTGATTAAACATATTTTTATTACTTTAACCTAAAGCTAGTTAAAAGATAAAAAGTAAAAGTTAAGTCATTTAGTACTGCCATCTAGTATGCAATAGACAAACTAATTTGACTGGTATACTTTTAATAATGCTATTCGACGGTAGGTGGTGGTAGTAGTTCCTATGATCATTTTGTTTGCATTGAATTTTTGTAAACTGAAAACAAGAAGAGGGACACTTGTGTTGTGCAGTTGTAGTAACTATTGTTGTAAATATCATTAATCTGTATATAATTATGTTATCATTGATGCGGGAACGTTGCTCATTGTTTCCCATGAGTAGGTATTGGACGTGTAGTGGGTTGTCAACTTTATAGCTCTTTCTTTATACTTTAAAAAAAAAAAACTTTGAATTATTCCTGTATTGTAGGTTCATTCACAAACATGTAAACTCACATACACAACATCTCCAAATCCAGAACTGCCTACTACATAGCTGTCGATAAACTACGCCATAATGTTCCGTGCGTGAATCAAACCCGCGACACGCAGTGCAGTAGCTAACCGGTCAACCACTGCAGAAACCGGGCTATCATGACAAATTTTTTCATCATCACCATTTGAATTCGTTCGAAAGACAGGTATTTCCCCGCCCATCGCTTCGTGCGCGCACAGCCTTGTGTGAGTCGCGTCCAGTTTTTTCAGTTCCAACATTATTGTTTATCTTGTTTATAATGTGTAATTATAAAGAGATACTGATAAAAGATGATCTCTATGTCATTTATCTACCTACTCTTAAGTTATGAGTCAAGTCTTTATCTTTCTTCAGATACGTAGCGTAAAGCGAAGTCGCTTACCACGTATGTCACATTATACGGTTCATAACTCATTCTAAACGATGGTTTGAATTCAAATAAAAGCTGCACCATAGCTGCATTCGAACTGCTGATTGACTGCAGGCCCGTATTGATTATATCAAATAAGGCAGCTTTGTGTCGTAATTATATTTCACCGTATGTTAATCTTCATACTATTCCCTCGTCTGCCACTGTCTGGCAAGAAAACAAAGCGACCTCAGCACCTCTACCGGAGGAGAACATAACTATTTTACGATATGCACAGAATACCCATGTTTGACCATATCGAAAAAAAATCGTCTATAACTGTATGTATCGTTAAAGGCAGCATGTTCATTGATGTGGCTCGTCCATAATCATGATGTAGCCAACAGGCAAAGTTCTATATCATGAAATGCCACTATTTCATGAAATCGTTGATGATATCATGGGATTAATTCTAAGATCTCGTCACGAGCTATAAAATTAGTGCCCGTGTGAAGCAGGGGCAGGTCACCAGTGAGTAAATAGGTAACCTGCGAATGAGCCGAGGACAAACGGAGCACTTGAACATTTTTAGTACCACCTAGTTCTAAGGTTATGTGCTTAAATTCACGTTTTATTTTTCCATGGAGACTGGCAGAAATTACATTAGTTACCTACTCCACCTGTTGTGATCCCTATCTACGTTTTGTAGGGACAGGCCCAATTTGCAGGTATAGTCTTTCAGGATCTGGTGTGTATGAAGAGAAACTTCATATTATAATAAGCCTTATAATGTTCCCAATGCTGGGATTCAGGCCTCCTTTCTAAGAGAGTTATGTTACATGGTCTATCAAGAAAATTGATCGCGACTGACCATATTACCAAGGTACAGCATCGTTGCCGTAAAACAGAGCAGCGTCTTTACCGTGAAATAGCGCGGATCCTATCCTATCTACAGCACGTTGCGGTACCTTGTTAAGTATCTAGGAAGCAAAAGACATAATAGGTTTATACATACATCTGTTTATGTACGGCCTTTTCAAATAATATATAGATTACGTTAAATGTTCAGTACGTAGCCTAAGTTTTAAAATTAGTAATAAAAATCAAGTCGTTTACCTAACAGCTGTCCGCTGTGGGAAGGTTCGAAAGAGTCACCAGGCAGCTGAAGGAACACAGGTGGGGTTTTAGTCAGTAAAACTCTCTCGACCGGAAGAAATAAATTAACGATTTAAAAAAAAATATTGTTCCCAAAATAAGAAAAGTCGATTACCCGTTCTGTACATGTTACTAAAGATTTAAATTTAAAAAAATACGCTCATTTGCCATCACACTTATGTTCACGTGAGTTAAAGGTATAAGTTTTATTGAACGATGGTAGATACCTATCCGACATCAATTTCCGAACACACCGTGAACTGTAATCTGTTCGGCGAGTGCACTTTGACACGCCTCATACACATAAAACGCTTTCACATACAAACAACGTTACGTTAAAGACATTAAAATATCACGATAACGCAATAAAATTAGTAGCAGAAACGCAAACAAATTCTGAAAATGCCCCGTAATAACACCAGCATAATCGGTGAAAGTCGAATTTAAAACCAGAGTGTAAATTAAAAAAAGAAATGAGATCACTCATCAACATGAATAATAGGAGATTGGGATATCTTAATTAGCATGAATTTACACCGTTATAAAGCGTGTAAGATGAAAAAAAAGGTTAATAATAACTCATATCGCCATTTCTCCGGTATATTTCGAGACTGGAGTTTGTATTTGTGGGGCCCGGTTAATAAATTATGATCGAGACCTCACATAGAGTGGCTTAACTACGTGGGCCATACCGCTAAAGGCTCCGCCCGAGAGAGAGAACAGAATATCTTACATCTCCGTCCCCCATAAGGCTGCGTGGTAGTCCAACAATGCGCCTCGTCTTCGCGATATAAAACCCGGAATGTACGAGTGAGTATGTTTGCTTACTTAAAGGTCGTTTTTGGTGCAATTTCATTAAGTTTTCTAATTGGAAGCGTAAGCCGGGTATGTTATATTGCTTCCAGCGTAATTTGATTCTTGTCTAAGTACCGGAACGTAAGTTTGGGATTGTTTTCAACGAGAGTTAAATTTTAGTTTAAATTGCTACTGGAACTTAGACAATGCCAAGTAGATAAATAGTTTTTTTTTATTTGGCAATATACATTATTTTTTATAGAGTGCTGGTGGCCGAGTGGTAACGGCCCCGACTTACGAGTTGTATATCGCGGGTTCAAACCCAACCAGACGCATTACTTTGTATAATTTATTTCATCACCACTGTTCTCAAAACGGTGAAGAAAAACATCATCAGGAAACCGGCATGTCCTAGAACCAAAAATTCGAAGACATGTTACATCCACCAACCCGCACCGGGCGCGCGTAGTGGATTACGGCCCATTCCCTCTCCTAGATAGGAGGCCTGTGTCCCAGCAGTGGGAACATTAAAAAGCTGATGATGATAATATTTTTTTATGACCAATCTATTGAGTCATTTTCTATGTGTTTTTGGATGGGCTTCTAATCTATTAAGATGGTCCGGAATACCCAGAGCCATTGTCTATCCTCCATAACTCAGATACTGGGTAAACGACACCCATTGGTTGTCAGACATTCCGACTTCTCGTAACGCCTTTCAAAGATCCACACATGACAGCTGAGACCAACGGCTCGTGCTTTCCGACGCACAGAAGGGTCTGGATAGGGATGTGAGTGTGAGGATGGTCACCAGTAAACTGACTGATCTGGAAAAACATAACAGCCTAATCGCGTGATAATCTAATATTAAGTACGTATAAAGAGGCAAAATTTATAAATTAGTATGTAGGTAATGGTTAATCTCTGAAACTTCAGAACCAATTCTGAAAATTCTTTCATTAGTAGTTACCACTGATTGACAAAGATTATGTATATATTTTCTAATTTCGTGCGGGTGCAGTCACTTGCAGAAGCTAGTAGTCTTTTGTATTGAATAGGAAACCAATTTATTTATTTTATTTATACACCGTTAAATTTAGCTCGTTTTATTCCGTAGAAGGTCGATCAGGTACTTGAAATAGTATATATCGATTTAAATTAATTTTTAGGTAAACGAATCAATGACCTTGTAGGTAGTTGCAGGTTGGACTCGCTCAGCTGACGAAATTAATTTCGTACATGCGTAAATTAATTCGAGTTTAAAAAAAAAGTACTTTATTTTTTATTTTACAAATCGATAGTGCTTCGTGTACCGACCGAATCGATCCTCCACGGAATTAAAACGATCAAAATTTAGCCGTGTATATACATTTATTTAAAGGTACCAATCTATATAATCAAATTATGCCGTTACCACTTACAATTCACCTTGTAAGGACAATCCCTATTAAGACGGACATCGGTACAATAACATGTCACATTTCGCAAACTAAGCATCAATATTCTAGTAACTAAGTAATATATGTTAGCAGTAAGATTTGTACAATATAATTGATTTTATTAATAAAAGGGACTCAGCAACGAACAGTTGTTTCTGATAGAAACAAGGTTGAAATGTTGTTATGAGGATAAGTGGTTGATCACTTATCCTCATAACAACATTGCAACCTTGATTCATACTTCTTAATCTAATTCGGTTGTAATTTCTACGATTTTAGGGTATTATAGTTGAGACAACTAAATTAACCCAACATAAACCATATCTATCGTATGGACCCTGCGATACGTGAAACATAAGTTGAACCAAAAAGGCAATCGATCTTGAATGCGCAGTAACATGTTTTCGGGTCTTAGTAATCAAGGTTGGGGGGCTGTGCGTAACCATGACAACAGGTTTAATTTATTTACCGCGTACTATATCTCACAGGAACCAGTTCACATGGTCACACCTTAATATTGTAGGTACGTAACATTTTATTTATTGAAACATGTTAATAAGAATCTACTAACGGTATTAACTTAAAATAAACAACATAAAATCTTGATGAATTACAGATTATTCTACTCCAGTATCTATCGCTAGATGGCGTTGCAATGGAGTTAAGTTGAAATGCGTTTGTTTTATTATTTTAAAAAAATGTACGAAACCCTTAATCAAGAATTACTTACAATTTTTTAAATGGTCACAAAAAATCTACCATCGTAATAGATTGAGTAAATGTTACAAAAAAGAACTTTTAATTGGTCAAAAGTGCAATCAATCTTGGTAGTCAAATGTGGTTTGGACCCAATTGACAGTTAAAATTCCATTTAGTCCCAAACTAAGCCGAGCTTGTGCTATGAGTAGGTGCTAGACAATTGATAAACAAACATGCTTACCTTTATATATATCTCTAAATACATACATATTATAGATAAATTCCACCCATACATAGAAAAAATGATCGTGCTTATCACACAAACATTAATCTTGGGTGGGAATGGGAATCGAACCGACGACGTCCGGTAGGTCAGCATACTTAGCCAAGTTACAATCGTTTAATTTAGCGTGAACGCTTGGAGTTGGCCACGTCCCCAATACCTTTGTTTAGACGTCATCTCACACATCAACGCTCAGTCACGTGGTCTACTAAAGACTAGACCAACCGGCCCATCCATAGTTGAACTGCTAGAAGAACTGTTTTATACGAGCGATTGATCCGTGGGAACTATCGAGGCCGGCGCTAGTTAGGTTAGTAAAAAGGTTAATATATCAAGATGCTGAAAGCTGCTGAATGCATACGCATTGATGCCTTTGAGATGTTGTGCTGGAGAAAAATACTCTCTAATAAATCTCCTGGCGGCTGTCGTCTGAGTGTCTTTGCAAGGTTTTGCAATATTTCGGTAACATAATCACAGTGCAAGGTAAGACGGTGGCAATTAGTCCGACCAGATCCGCACCACTCTAGACTCCACGGAGGCCATTCATTCCGCCAGTGACAGGAATAGATGAAGGAACATAGGAGCGAAAGTGATGAAGCAGGGTGGTCACGAACCTCAGCAATTCAGCATTGAGGAATAAGACGCAAGGAGGAGGAGATATTAAATCCATTTACAGATATAGCTTATAGTTATTACTCGGATGTTGTAGAGCGGTAATGGAAACCGAAATTATCGGATATCCGAAATAAAGAAATATCTGTAACTGTACCTAACTGATATTAAGTAGTTTCAAATAAAGGCGGAGTCTAAATCACAGGATACGACAGGTTTTGTCTGTTTTGCTTTTGCAGCACGTCAGCGATGTTTGCCGATGCACATTTGTGCATCGGCAAACATCGTTGTGCATCGGTAGGAACGTGTGTCGTTAGGAGTTTAAAAAAATATCGGTGCATAAATTTTACATGAACTCGATCACACACATCAGACGCCGAGCCGTTATCAACGAGGCGTCACGCCTCCGACACCGCAACGTGCCCGACAATTCTACCTTACCTTACGATTCTACGCCGTGCCGTGCCCGTGTTGATAATTTTTCCTTGAAGTTTGTCGACTTTATTGATTGCAAAAATGAAAGACGAGTTGTTAATAGAGACTGTATGCTTGTATAGCGTATTGTAACACTTGTCTAACCCGAAATATATGGTTGCAAACTTGCAAGTATAAAAACCAAATATGGAATGAGATTGGGCAAAAATTAACCTGCGCAACACACCTTGCGTCAATTTTTTTTTGACACACCTTCGCTACTAAGACTCAGACAAGGAAACATAATGAAGTAAGTGAAGGCGTCGGCCCGTCCACGGCACTGTCACGACACTGACGTGTGTGAACCGAAAACCACTGGCGGGGACGGAAGCTCGGTGTCGGCATGAGCACGTTGCTGCCCCGTTACTAACCCGGCACGGATGTGTGGAGATAGGTAGACGTTAAAGGTCTATCCCCACAGGTTGTACGGCGCGAGTCCGACTCACACTTTACTGGATTTTTCTCCAACTTCCACCTCAAGTACCTAGCTTAAAAATAATGACGTAAGTTAACGCAACTTTCCACTTTTCGCCTCAAGGGGATTGAGAATTTATATTTAAATAAATTGTGACAACATCGCATACACTGTTCAGGTCCCATACTAAGATTTTCCCTTGTACTATGGAAACCAGGTGTTCCTGGTACAATAAACACCCAGACACAACACAGCTATCGGTTTCATCAACAAACATTTGGTATGTGTTAGTGCAATTAAACATTACATAGCAATCACTTCTTAGGTGATAATATGATGTTTAGTAATTTCTTTGAAAAATTTTCCGAAGATTCCTCATATACCGTTATGGCCTCAGTTGGAAAGCGTCCTCGCTGCTAGTAGGTGCCAACACATTATGTATTATGATGAGTCAGACAGTAAACGCCCATCAAACTAACTTGTGCGAAGACCATCATCTATTCTAATACATAATCATTAGGGTGACCATGATGTCTATAGAAGTATCTTGGTGATATCTGTACCTCTACCATGAGTTTTAAGCAATAGTATTCTTCGCTACTCGATATCGACGCCGTAAATATTTTGTATGGCAAATTTTGGTTCTGCAAGTGACCGCTAGAGGCGCTGCAAAATTTGCCATACAAAATATTTACGGCGTCGATATCGAGTAGCGACGAATACTATTGCTTAAAACTCATGGTAGAGGTACTGAACTGGTCACGACGACGTAGGTGACACGTGATCATTTACCTAAGCACTATTTTTAGAAGCAAGTTTTGATCTAAGCAGGTAAATTTTTTTTTTATTGATATAAAAAAAAACTAGTTTATTAAGAGCCTATTCGCTTTAGCTTCGAAGACACGTAAATTACCAGTTCTTCGAGGTAAGATATCCTCTGCCGTAGACTTGGATTTGCGGACGGCAAGTCACGGGGGTTTTTTTTTGGGAAACCATCAAGAGAACTGACATATCGGGAAGCTGTGAGATTGCTCGAAAGAGTAACCGAGGCCTTAAACCAAAAGGGCAATTGAAAGAACCCGGGTGGATTTCAGTCAGTTAAAGTATTACACTCCGTCTCGCTCCACCCAAAGCGAGAGAAGCTATTTGATGATTTCTCAACTCAAAAAATGGTGAGATATTCAGATGATTTTGGCTTTCTAGGATCCATTTATTTGACAAAGCCTTTCGTAATGTTATCGAAAGTTCAGTCAATATATATTGATTTATACAATCCATTCGGCGCGTAAACTCGTTTCACTTTGGCAGACGAATATATATATAACCATTTCAGTTAAGTCAAATTTTCTAAGAAATTCACGCAACAGAGATTGATATTATTTTTTACATTATAGTACCTACTAAAAAACGGATAGGTAACACTGAAAAGAAATCTTTCTCTGGTAACAGCATCATAATCAGCTATTAAAATGAAGCAAGCATTTCAAATATGTATTGGTATGAGAAAGATAAGGGGCGAGGTGGGTGGGGACATCTCGTTATTTGTTTTGAACTAATGTAATTAAGGGCGGTTAGGCTTAGATTAAATCAAAATAGCGGAAGATAGGTGACTCACCTCTAGCGCGTAGGTAGACCGCTGAAATCAGGCCCTTCGCCTAATTTCGATAACGCGATTCCGCACGACAGCGCCGGCTCTTATCTCTGTCCTTGCCTACCAGTGACTGTAGGTTTGCGACTGTGATGACACTGATCATAGATGTGCGAGTTTCGAGTCCAGGTTTTCTGATTGCGATGTTAGCGCGTAACGTATCTTCCCCTACAATATATCAGTGCGATGACGTCACATTTCAGTGTTTAGCTCCTTATTTTGTTACTTGACAGTCTTTCAGAAGATTTGAAAGGTTACATTTGCTTCCTTAATATTGAATGGATTTGAAAAATTATTTCTATTTGCATTTTTGGATGAAGTAAATTTTTTACGCAAAATTTGAGTCGTTACCCAATTAAGTTGGTCTGAAATATTCTCTTGTTTAATCTGGTAGGTATCTAGTGCATAAAAAAGTTCCTTTTCACTTTTCAGGAAATATCCCAGTAACAATCTAAATCTTAGCAACAACAAAGCCCATCGTTGCCATCGTCAACATGTCCAAATGATTGATAGCAGCCAACGTGACCGACCAACCATTATACACACTTATCAAACAAAAGAATTGGCCCCGATGATCGTGCGAAAGGTGACGTCGTGGCTCGATGATTGCCGATCATTACCGTACATTGCCGAAGTGACGCAATCAACGATACGTGACGATTGCATTAGATCGGTCTTTAGCGTAGGTGGTGAGTGATTTGATTGATCAATGACTGCTTTGAGCTGAAATGATTCAGGAAAACGCTTGTTGAAGATTTTGTTACCGAATCAGCTTTATGCCTACATTATTTGACTGGTATGTATGTGTGAGTAAGTCCTTTACGCAGAAACAACCAAAGTAAGAAATTAGACACAAGTACTGGAATAGATATATTTTATATGCAGGGAGTATGTTCTCTTGAAAAAAATTACTATATTAATGAGGGTAATGCCGAAATGGCGATAGGTCTCTGGTACAACTGGAGGGACCACGGATGTTCCTCAAGTTGAAGGGTATCTAAAATCTACAAGTCCGTGACCTTTCATACTGGGATCGGAATGTTGGGCTGTGAAAACAGGTGGATAAATTTTTTTCCTGTAGCGGAGACAAGAATGTTAAGACGGATGTGTGGTGTAACGAGAGTAGATAAGGTGAGAAATGAGTATATTAGAGGAAGTTTGGAAGTGGCACCAGTTACTTCGGTCAGCTGCGCCTGGATAGAGCTCCGCTGACCTTTAAATTCGTTTTATTGATTGATTTACATACACTATGTACATTCCGAAGAACACTTAACCAGCAAATTTTTACCCGACTGCGCCAGAAGGAGGGTTATGTTTTTCGAGAGTATGTATGTATGTATGTATGTATGTATGTATGTATAATTGTTTGGGACGCTCTGCAGCCTGAACGGCTCGGTGGATTTTAGCTTGAGAGGTGTCGTTAGATTCGTATTTACTGTGAGAGTGACACTGGGTATATCAAAATAAAAAAAAAACAAGATGGCGGATTTTTAGCGCCAAATTCAAATGTTTGGAACGCTCTGCGACCTGAACGGCTCGATGGATTTTAGTTTGAGAGGTGTCTTTAGATTCGTAATTACTTTGAAAGTGATATCGTAATAAAATAAAACTAAAAAAATAAAAAATAAAAAACGGTAATTTAAAAAACTAAAAAACCCGACTGCTTTTCTGAGCATTCATGAAAAAGCCTTAAAACAAGAAAATCTGGCAGTCGGGACCCATTCTAGAAAGTCAGCCGTCTAGTCAATAGATTGGAGTAATCTGCAATGTAATATAGGTATGTGCTCTCAATTCTAGAATGGGTCCCGACTGCCAGATTTTCTTGTTTTAGGGCTTTTTCATGAATGCTCAGAAAAGCAGTCGGGTTTTTTAGTTTTTTAAATTACCGTTTTTTATTTGTGTAAACTTAACCAGCATATTTCTAAAGATCCGTTTTAAAGGAGTAGGGAAAGCAAGCGAAAAATATCATGTTGTTAATGTTTTTTTGCCAAAGTCTTTCGATAAATTCATATGTTGGAAATGTAGTACATGAATCTGTAATAAACATTTTTTTTTCAAACCTATTGAGCTAGCCGTTACCAAGGAGTTCAGAAAGGCTTCAGAAAGTCATTGTTTTATAGCAGTGCTCGGGAGCTAGGGCCTTAAAAGTTGCCACGGGCTCGTTTGTCTCCATACATTTTGTTTTTTATGGCAACATTTAATCCACGCCACGCGACGTCGCTCTACGTACGAATCAGGCGTGGCACACGTGTGCGTCGATGTAATACAGTTCTCGCTTAGAGGTGCTAATAAAACGCATTATTGACGAATTACGACGTATGTATCTTTATAAGCGGCATTGTACTGTTTTAATGTCTTCATAGATTCGTCCTGTGATGGTAAGTGGGCCCCCTTGGCAATATGTGAAACCAGATAGAGTATTTCGTGATGCCCTGTAGCAGGGATGGCGAACCTTTATAGGAAAATGTGCTACAATATTTTTTTTTTAAATAAAGATCCTAACCGATACCGAACCTATTGAATACCGTAATTAGAGACACAATAGAAAGACAATAGGTGTGCGGACGCCGGCGTCCTTTCGGGGAATAATGAATTAAAGAGCTTTTTCGCTGGTACGAATATGACACTCTGTAGGTAAACATAATTATGAAATAAAATTAGAGTTAGATTAATTCAAAACAGCGGTAGATAGGTGACTCGCCTTTAGTGCGTGGACCGCTGTAATCCGGCCTTTATGGCCTGATTTCATTCAGTCGCAATCGGCGAGTGACATAAACGCCAAAAGAACTTTTCTAATACACTCGCACGTCAGCGCCGGTTCTTATCTCTGTCCTTGTCTATCAGTGACTGTACGTTTGCGACTGTGATCACACTGATCATAGATGTGTGAGTTCCAAGCCCATTTTTTCTGATTGCGATGTTAGCGCGTAACGTATTTTCCCTAATATGTAATATATCAATGGCCAATAAGTAGGTACCTATATAATAAGATGGTCATGACGTGCGGCCAAAGAATCTTGATAGAAGTTAAAACTCTTAATACAAACTAATAGCCGTATAACGTAATGTTTAGTTATTTGTTAATTTAATTTAATAAAAGAAGAAAATATTGTGATTATTGTTGTTTCAAATTTCCTACATGTTGTACAGACGCCAGCACGTCAATCTACCCCAATCTGTCAAATTTTACCAATCGAATATTAACCTTCCACTATTGTGATAAGGTTGAAAATCTATTAAAGAAATTTGACAGATTGAGTTAGGTTGATGTGCTGGCGTACATCTTAGGCTAAGAACTCACGAAGTGCTTTTCACCCGCGGCCGCGGCAAAAAACGCAACCGCGACAGCTGCGCAAATTGTGGTCTCGTGAGTGTAGAAACAAAGCAGTGGTTTACTTTACCGCGGTGGGCGCGGTTGAAAACCGCATCGTGTGATCTTAGCCTTACACTGACGTACCTGAATCAACATTCAATCGTTCTCAATCCGAATCATATTGCCACTGGCACGCATCCCAAAGGTTCGTTATTCCTGCCTGCATTATAGGTACATTATGCTCGTTAAACATTGATCAGGCGAATCAAAAAAGAGTATTAATGAGATGTTAGAAATTGAATATTAAATGAATTTGTGAATCAAAGATATAGTTATATATTGTTTATGGAATAAGCTGTGTGAACACCAAGGAAAGCTTTCTTCAGGAAATTATTGTGAGGACTTGGTGTATAGGTCTCATAAATAATTCACTATAGATATTAAGAATAATTGCGTGTGAAAGAAATGACCGATGCATCAGAAATTGATAGTCAATTGTTGCGATTGAATGTTGAATATTCATTTACCCAGTCATTGGGCGTTTGATATATAATTTTTCATATTTATTTTGCGATAATTTTGTTCTAGGAACTGAGGCCCTATGGAGAGCTCTCCTCTCAGGCACCAGTGTACCGATTTCTGTACACCTCGGTACCAGCTAACTTAAACCTTATTGTTACGTAATAAGGTTTAAGTTAGCTGGTATGAGGTACACTGGTGCCTGAGAGGTTATCGCGATCCATTTGACGATCTAAATTGAACTGTTATAGGGATGGAGCTATATAGAATGTATAGGTCCATTCCGCTTTCACAATTGCACGCCTGACATTTTAGCAAGCGTTTAATTGGTCTCTTAATTTTAAATCTAGAGACCAATTAAGCGTTTGTAATTTAAAACAGATTATTTGTTATGTAATTAAAGCTTAAAGCTCTGGCGTGATATTAGAACTTATTTTTTTATTATTTCTTTGTTACTGATAGGCTTACGCTTGACCACTATCTCACCTGATGGTAAATGATGATATGGCCGACGGTGGAGCACGCTTACTTAGAAGTAACCTATTGACTCTTTACTTAAACACCCTTGGGTTATTCAGTTCCTAGCGGCCACTGTTACTTTCAAATAAGGATAATCATACTTCATAAAGTCGTAGATAGAGAGACATGGGCATGCGCAGTCGACGTCGGCGCATGCGCGGTGCCATACATCATTGTTTGCCGTCATTATCGCGGGTGCGCCCACCCAGCGCGCACCGTGATCGTACGCTCGCTTTAGGTATAGCTTGTAAGTGGTCCTGGTAAGGGTTTCAGGTCTCCCTCTGTCTTCAGAACTGAATAGGTCCTGGAGATTGAGGAAATAGTAATTAAGGAAGGTTACATTTACCTTTTAAAGAAATTTCTCTAGGTATAACTTTTTTTTTCTGTGCTTCCGTGCTACTTCTCTATTTTACATCTAAAGCTCCAACCGTCGCGTCGTCCGCTTAATAGGTATTCATATTTAACTATCATCATTCTTCTTCTTCTTTCAGGGTGAGAGTTCACTCTTAACTGGTATGAACCAGGCCTGAAACGTGCGCCTTTAAGACATGGCCGCAAAACTGAAAGGGTCTGCCTAGGCAGACCGCTTGCAATCCTGGGCCTAACCCTAGGGCCCTAGCCCGGTTTTTAGTCTGTAAAAGTGTGACATTCGCTTTTACCCTACCCAGAGCGGGGGATAGGAGTTATTTGATGATTTTTCACCGCAAAAAAAATATTTATATATTTAAACTTCATTTACAGTTTGTACATAGGCGGACTTATTATTATGTTATTTTTTTTTATACTTGTTTACATTAAGTTGCACCTACCTACTGTTCGTGCAGAAACCCAACCATGGTCGGTAGAAAATGCCTAAGGTATTAAGTCCACCTGTGTACAATATTTATTTTGTTCAAATCTGAGTAATAAAGTAAAAGTAATACTAATACATAAGAAATGAAAATGAGCAACTGCACTTGAGATAGGCCGAGCCTGTAATTCAGGACTCAGTGACCCTGCCAGAAAAAAAAGCAATATATCTAACAGCAGTAGGGGGCCATTCAAGTATTACGTGAGTACTATAGGAGGGTGGGGGGGTCTATGTATTGCTTATTTTTGATGACATGGGGGACGGGGGTCTGGATGGCGATTACGTCAGCAGTATATTTTGTTATTTTTTTAAGAGAACGATATCGATATTCCAAAATCACAAAAAGCACAGACATCCAATGTCCTTGAAGACTTAGAGTCAGTCTCTATTTCAAGCCTATTCCTTATTACTAGACTTATAATCACTCCTCAATAACGAAACCAGAACAAATTGAAAAATGTATGTAGGTACCATTATTTATGTAAGCATGAGGGGGTGGGGTAGAGCTTTGTTTACTTTGGCTGACAAGGGGGAGGGGGGGATTAATATTTGCAAAAAATCTGCTTACGTAATACTCAAACGGCCCCTAGGTATAAGCACGTAGTGCTTTTAATATTATATCGAAAATCATTTTAATTGTTACAATAAATCACTCACAAAGCGATGATCGATGCAATTGACCGATTTGCAACTTTAATCAGTCAAAAAAATAACACTGCGATCTTTCATGGTGTATTTTTCGCTTCAAATTAACAGTCTGTACCTTGCATGTATTAACATAATGACAGTGTATTTTGAGTATGTGACATCAATTCACGACTTCCTATCTGATATTACGTACATAATTATTTTATGTTTTAAATTTATTTTATGTCTTCAATTATATTGAAGATACTGTGTCAGTATCTTCAATATAATTATTATTACCAACAAAAAAACCAAAAAAAAAAATGTACTATCCTGCAGATTTTATTTGCGATTTCATGTTTGGTCCTATAGTAAAAGTTGTTTGTTATCATGACCACAAATCACGTGTTTAAGTATCATTCACTAATTACCAGTCACCCTATATAATTGCGTGGAAAACTCTAATACCGCGTTTCAAGAAACTGTAGTTTAGTTTAGTATGTGCATCGCGAGTAGGCGACATAAATATCGCTACAAAGGGACCATCTGAGTGCGAGAATCACGGATACAGATCCCGATTTCCGGCCACCTTAGGCGCAGCCTTTTGGACGGCAAGCAATGGGTAGCTCGCCGTCCGACCGGCCGATAACCGTCCGGACCAAGCCCAAGTCGTGTATTGAATGCGTATTGTTCCACGCGCGCCTCAAGGAGTTGTCAGCAAACCGTAGGGGACCAGCAGGGTCGAAGCCTACTGGGCCATGGGTTCGGATGATTTTCTCACCTAAACAAAAAGGTGAGTTTTGGTCAGTAAAGTCTGACACTCCTTCCCTTTGTAACCAGAGCGGGAGAAGTTATCTGATTATTTCCCACTCAAAAACCAAAGGTAATGAAAGTAAGCAAGCTTCCATTAAACAAAGTAGAATGAAACAATACTTTGTATAAATTTAAGCTAATGATTCCTGTACTTAGGTTATCCTACAAAGATCATTACCGAGGTATGGTACCTTTTAAATAAATGTAAGAGGGAGAAAAGGGAACCTTTCCGTTCCGTCATTACCATGTTTTTACATGTGAAATATGTAAGGAACTGCTGAAAACAAAGCGCCGTTTGCTTCTACAAACTCATTACGGTTTCAGTGGAAGTACTAAAGTCCTAATGAGTTTGGACTTAGTTTTGTATTCATTGAAATGCTAATCTTTAATCCAATTCAGAATATTTACTACATCATCCACAAATGGCGTTACCCAGTTTTTTATTTAAAATCATTGGAAAAACAATGTTATGAATAAAAATAGAAAATAAAGTACTTAATTTAAAATAAAGTTAAAGTCACACGTACCGGAGCAGTCAGTTGCCAAAAGTATGTCTTCAACTTAGTCTTTAATTTTGTAATGCTTTTTTATAAGGACACGTTTCTATAATCGCCTGCTGTTCAGCTATACCAGGGCTGCGGGGTTATTCGAAAGAGCAACTGCAGCCCTGAAACGCAAAGGGCAACTAAAAGAATACAGGTGGGTTTTAGTCAGTAAAAGTCTGTCACTCTTGTTTCACACCAAAGCGGGAGAAGTAACAAAAATATGATGATTTCTCATCTCAAAAAAAGCCATTATCATTCATGACACAATCCAACCATCGTTTCTTGATAAATGATAAGTATTTATTTTGCAAATAGGTTTTTAAACTGTTTTAAACAACACTTTTATATGCGTTCCATATAAAAATAGGACCCATTGCCATGTTGTGACGTCACATCATATTGTCAAATCGCAAGAAATTGGGCAAAATTTAAGAACTCAGAGATGATCAAAATTGAAGAACTGGATTCTGATTAATCTTTTTTCGTTCACAGTTCGTAAATAAATTATCTATTTTTTTTTTTGTTTTGCTTACCTTATTAAATTAATTCTTCGATTTGACAGTATGATGTGACGTCACAACATGGCAATCGATCCTATTCTTATTTGAAACGCATTGTATTTTATACGTCTATTTTTTAAACTAAATGAGTCCATAGAGCAAGCATATAATGGTCAAATAATTGGGTAGCTTGGGTCATCCTCAATGTATCATCATAATCAAATAAGCCCTTTATTCAGTAAATAGAGCAATCATACAATGTTATTTATGTATTGAGATTGAGCAATACAACTTGAACGTGAAATGTCATTGTTTGCAACATCTATGAATGTTCTCAAGTGTCTGGTCGTGATAGATATAATGATAGCTTATGCAAATATCAGTAATGTCATTGGAGTACTACTGTTCGAGTTAAATATATTGCTCATAGCCTTTGCTAAGCAACAATCTGTTGATAGTTTTCTAGAGGGGTGTGGAAGAGAGTAAAGTCCCACATAGGTACCTTCCTTGAAAAGTAAGGATCCTCCGACCAGACGGGTGTTATGTCTGGTGGACTACTGCCCGATAGATGATTTCGGGCTGTTCTATATGTTCAAATCGCGCGGAGAACTTTACTTACGCGATGCAGGATTAGTTCTTATGTGACACCATAGATGTCGCTTCTGTTTTATAAATAAGAAATACTGTTGAAAACATCAACGTCTTAGTTTCAAAACAGAGCCATAACCGACTCTGTGATGGATTCAATCTGAAAGATAAAGTGCCTAAAAAACACGTAAGACGGAATTTTAAAGTAATTTCTATTACTGCAGAATCCAGGCTAAAATGGCACGGATACGTTATACGCAAATAAGAGCGTGAAGGAGTAACAGACATTTTTTTTAATTGTTTATAATGCAACAAAATTATTACAATCAAAATAAATAAATAAAATAAATAAACATACCAGCACAAACCATCAGCGGTATGCCAGAAGCGAACACTCGGCGCCAAAACGTAATTTATGCGAATAGTAGATACAAACATAGGTCCTCATTCAAAAGATACTTTCTAGATTGCATTGAAATCTAGAAATTAAACTACGCAACGACTGGAGCCTCACGTATTTACGAATATTTTTATGTTATGGTAGTTTTCACATAAAACACGCAAACATACTTTGTCAAAGACATTTACAATTTGACAGTTTAAATAAACCCGAGTCATTATCATGGAATTTATGTTTTATATTCTTGTGGGTACAATCTATTCTATTCTATTTTTAGAAAAATGGCAAATAGAGCCGATGTCGACTATTCTGCCAATGTCAAAAGTAAATTGGATAAGCAAGTGTGTGAATTATTAACACAGACAAATAATATGCTAGAAACGAAGTAACTATGGAGGTGTAATTGTGGGTACAATCGTTTTTAAAATGCGTAACTGTAACTTGTGAATGTCCTCGACGTTAGTCTTGTATGTACGCCCGTAGCTACTCAGGCCTTAATTGATTACGGAATCGGCTAGTGCCAAATACAATGTTTTAAGTGGTTTTATAAGTGTAGTTTATACTCAAGTATTGATAACGTTGCCTATAAAGATCTAAGCTTATTACATACGTGATTAATGTGCCGCCGCCAGTGGAAGTTACTCTCTATTATCACACCAAGATACATATGATGAGTCTCCAACTCCAGTGTCTGGCAACTATACGCTGTGACCTGCTCGTGAGCAACGACAACAGATACACACGACGCCATCAGGTACGGTGAGTGTATATGCAGTAGTTTGTTTTTTTATGCATTAATTAAAAGACTAACGTCGTGAGCCCATTTACATACGAGGTCGAAGTTGCACTGCATCACTCTCTGTGCCTCACGTATGTCTTTGTGTGCAGCTACCAAACATGTGTCGTCAGCAAACTGGTACACGGAGCCCTCCGTGAAGATGTTACACATGTCTTTCACGTACAGTAAATATTCGGTCGGCCCGAGAATTGAACCTTGTGATGTGCCTTTATCGGTTGCAATCATGCTACTCAATGAACTTGAGACATTCACCGTCGTGAAGCGATTTTTGTGGTTTTTAAACCATTCTAGCAAAGGTCCCCGTATACCATTTTGCTGTAATTTATTAAACAACGTTTAATAATTTAGACAATCAAACGCTTTGCGAAAATCAACATACATACATTCACAAGCGTTTGTCTTTATAATATTAGTGCGAATATACCTGCACCTTTAAATTTTGATCGTCTTATTCCAGTGGTGGATCGATTCAGTACATGAAACACTATCATAAAGATAAAATTAAAAAATAAAGTACTTTTTAGTACGAAATTATTTTTTTTATGTAATCGTCAGCTGGGCGAGTTAAAAGTAGGTAATTAGTACGCAACGACCGACAACTACCTACAAGGTCATTGACGCGTTTACAAAAAGAAATTAATTTCGTACATGCGTATATTCATTCGAGTTTCTCAAAAGACAAATCGATAGTGTTTCATGTACCGGATCGAACCTCCACGGGATTAAAATGATCAAAATTTAACGGTGTATTGTGAGTTGTAGTCCTTTCATAAAGTGCGTCATTTTCTTTCTTTTTCTTTCTTTCTATTACCTACCATTAATAACTCACTCAGCAGTATTGCTTGCATCCAGTACTTAGAACTGTAAAGCAGCATAGAGAATTCTCGATAAATCTAAAGAAAGAAGTCCAATAACACATCTCTGACGTCATCAGGAGCCATCCAATCAGTATTTACAGTCTAAATGACTCTCGAACAATGTAAACTTGTTATAGAACTCAAAATAATTACGTCTATTACGATAACTAATAAAATCGTCACTCAGTCTTGAGTCGAGAAGTTACTTCGAACTACTGGGTTTACTTGTGTTAGTTTTCAGTGGATTTTAGATCTTATATTTTGTCAATTAGGGTTGAAATTTAATCAGCGTTCATTGATTTGTGTCGCCACAATTGAAAGAGTGAAAGATGATGTTATGAGATTGAACGTCTGGATGGAAGTGTAGCTGCAATACATCGTTACGCATCCGTTCGCTGCTGCCGCCATCGGTGTACTGGCGCCTCGCTACGTTGAGCAATAGATGCGTCCCTCTAGAGGGGCGCGGCAGGCGAGATCGGGGCTTCGCCCCCTGCTCGCAATTTCGACAGGCACCCGCAACAACGGGTGCTTCACTGAGTTGCCTATTCTATTATGCTTCACTGGGAGCGCCGCGACGCTGCTGTGCTACAGCGACGCTACTTCGCGACACTCCGGCGGTCAGACCCCGCCAGGTGGGACCCCCGGTTGCCCAGGGGAGGCCTAGCGAGAGACGACCAGCGACGAGAGTGCTGACTTTGGTGGCGCACCCTACTGTAAGTGTATGACCCCGCCGGTCACGTTTCCAGGTCGAGCCGGTCACGCTCCCGGGTTGAGGGTCGTATAAGTGTGTGTGTGGGCGGTATTGTGTGTGTGACACCGCCCTTGTAACCCTTGTTAGCGACCGAGTGCGCGTCCGCGCCGCACAACTCGGTGCGTGAGTTTATATGCATGTAGAGTCGTGTGTGTCTGGGGTTCGGCGCGCGCTATGCCTATGTTAACCTAGCACACAGCGCGCACTGAGCGTGTGTAGTGTTGTAGAGTCGTTATGAATGATTTAATCGCGTGTAGGTGTATGCGATTAAATCATAGGTCAGTCCGGTAGGCCATGGGCGTCATCGTTCGGCAGTAGGTCGCGGGGGAGGCGTCGCGCGTCCGGTGGTCGCGCGTGCCATGGCGCGATGTCCTTGATGTGAGGCAAGGAGGAGGCGTCGGCACCCGCGAACATGTTCTTCGCTAGCCGTCCGCAGAACTCTTCTAGGCTCTCAATCTGTAGGTCCCGCTGTAGCACGTCGTTCTTCACGAAGCGAGGTGCGGCGGTGACGAGCCGGAGTGCTATGCTCTGTTGTGCACGGAGAGTTTTCTTGTTCGACTCGCTCGTGAGGGCGAGCCAGGCTGGGGCGGCGTAGGTGATGATGGTGCGTATGTAGGTTTTATATACGCCCAGCTTGGCGCGTAGCGGGAGGCGAGATGAAAGCACTGGGTAGAGCAGAGCGCGGGTTTTCTCCCCTTTGCGACTACCTGGCGAACGTGACTGCCCATGGAGAGTCGACGGTCAATCGTGACCTCTAGGTACTTGACCGTCTGGGACCACGCGACGTCGACTCCTTGCAGCTGTAGAGGTGGTGGGAGGCGCCCTCGCCCGATGACTATCGCCTGTATCATACTCACATTTACTGAAAGTCGCCATCTCGACAGCCACTCTGGGAGTAGATCGAGGGCGCGCTGCATTTTGACGGCCGCGTGCCTCGCGTCCAGCGAGGTGGTGACGTATGCGGCGTCATCGGCGTACAGCGCGAGTGTGGCGTCAGGAGTGGTGGGGATGTCGTCCGTGTACTGTGAGTAACACACAGGCGACACACAACTTCCCTGCGGTACGCCCGCGGCCACCGAGCGGGCACTGGAGAGCGTGCCTTCTACCACCACCTTAAAAGTCCTGTTTCGTAGGAACGAGGAAATCACTTTAACAATACGACGGGGCGTACCCGACTGCGACAGTTTGTAGATGAGACCGGGGTGCCAAACCCGGTCGAACGCCTTCTCCATGTCGAGGAATACTGCGACCGCCCGCTCCTTCTTGTTCAACGTCGCCGTCATGAGGTGCAGTATCCTCGACAATTGGAGCGTCGTGCTGTGTTCCGATCTGAACCCGAATTGCTCCGGTCTTGGAGTGATGTGGGGCGTAAGGTGTCGCAGCAGGAGTTGCTCAAACACCTTTGACACCGTGGGGAGAAGCGTGATGGGCCGATAGCTCTCCGGCTTCAGGGAATTCTTGCCCGGCTTGGGCAGCATGATGACACGCCCCTCCTTCCACGAAGCGGGAAAGGTCCCGGTGCGCAGTACCCCCGTAAACAGGCGCGCCAAGGCCGCTACCGTGCGAAACGGCAGGTGGCGCAGCACTGTATTGGTGATACCGTCGGCACCGGGGGCCTTCCTAGGCTTCGTTCGCAGGATGGCGCGTCTAACTACGCCGGGCGAGAAGTGGATGGCGTCCTCCCTTTCTTCCCTCCCCGCTTCCCCTTCCTCCGCCCTGAGGAGGGGTGGGGGGGGCGTCGGTCACTAGGGCTGTTTGCCACTGCCATCAGTGTGGCGCTTGGGGCCTCAGTGTCATCCGTGGTAGGGGCCTGGGTGGTGGTAATCCCAGGCCGAGAGCTCTTCCTGGTGTAGGCCAGTGTCCCCGCTCGTCTGTTCCGCGACTCTGCGAGGAACACCAGGCACTCTCTATTCGAGGCTGGGTGTGGGCCGCCACAGTTGGCGCACGTCGCCGGCTCGGTGCGTGAGCGCAAGCAGTCTCGCGCCCAGTGCCCCTCTCCACACCGCACGCATACAAGCGGGCGGTGGCACTGCTTCGAGCTGTGGCGGAACTTTTGGCAACGGTGACACTGGGCTAGTCCCCGTTTCCCCCTCCAAGCTTCGATCTTGACACCCCTCATGCACATAAACACGGAGGTGTCATAGATGCGCCGGATGTCCGCTTGCCTTTTCAGGACCGCATAGAAAATGCAGCCCGGGCGCCCTTGACGAGCCCGAATATTTCTCACATACTCGGGCGCCTCGCGCGCCGCCCGAAAATATTTATACGCGAGACACACTAGCCGCGCTTGGTGCGAGCGTTGAATCCAGCAGTGAGCCGTCTCGACAACAGCGATCCGTGCGCCCCCGCACGTATTTCCTAGGAACCATACCTCGGAAATTAGATAGTCAACCGGTCCACTACTTGAACCTATGTATTTATAGTTATAAGTTCTGTACATATTTTCTGTAAATTCATTCCCTTCTGAATTCATCAATATAAAGTTGTCATTACATCTGGAATATCATTACGAAACACCACCTCAGCGCTACAGAAGGATGATTTGTTCTAGTTTTCGCGATGCCTTTTTTTTTTTGAAGAAGCCAAATCTGTTTAGGCGGTTAAGCGTGAAGTGGTAACAAACATACACACACCCCCACTATTTTTTTTTAGGTGGGAAAATATCTCTCGCTCTTGGGCGTAGCGTGAGGGTGTGTCAGACTGTTACTGACTAAACCCCACTCCTGTTCCTTCGTTAGCCTTGTATACTAGGGCCGAATTTTACTTTCAGAAGCAGAGCCGCACCAGCATGCTTCGACCCTGCTGGGCCCTAATGGTTTGCTGACCTCTCCTTGAGGTGCACGTGGAACAATATGCGCCATCGACGACGTAGGCGCGGTTCGGACGGTTACCGGACGGTCAGACGGCGAGCTACTCGTTGCTCGTTGTCCGCAAGCCCGCGCCTACGGTGGCTGGAAATCGGGATCGGGATCCTGGCGGCGGCTGGTGCGTGAGGACCGTTGCCTCACGCACCCACACCATCACATCCATGTGTGATTTTAGGGTATCATGATTTTTATGAAAATCATCAAATAACTTGTATGCGAGTATCTAACATTAACTGACTAAAACTCACCCGTGCTCCTTCAGTTGCCTTTTGAGTTCCAGGACTGTCGGCCATGGTAAATCTTTTGAATAATCCCACAGCACAGCTTCACTGGTGTGTATGCGTATATCGATGTGTTCGTGCCTGTATCGCCATCGTGATAGATGTTTGGTCCAGCTAGTAATAAACTAGCATCCGATAGCAAAGGTGGTTTCATTTGGTAGTAAAAACATCACTTACATCACTCACATTTTTTAGTTGGTAATTGTGTCCCCACCACAAAATCTCGAGTCAAGTTCTGAACTATTGTACTCCATTGGTGTACCTAATTGCCGTTAGGCGTTCCGATAAACCAATAAATAAATAAATTTGTCGCCTTCTGTACCTGCCTGATAAAAAATAGGACAATTTTATCCTTCCAAATGTGCTGCAATGGCTATTTATTTAAGAGACTAGACGTCAAATTGTTTTATTCAAAAGAACGTCTACGAAGTCGCTGTCGAGTTGGAAACCCTAAAAGGCTAATGGCTTCGTAATTTATTCATTTTGAATAGGTAGGTAGGCATCTCAAAAACATTTATGAGCTATCCTAAATATATATTTACAGTCGAAGTCCTCGACTAAATAAAGTCAAATATTTCTCTACTAACTAGCTAGTAAAGACCTCTTTGTTTAACAAAAATGCTTTAAAATTATTCTTTTACACTTCATGTTGCTTGGTGGTCCCGTCGATAATGGCAATTTACATTTTAAAACCAATCCGTACGTTGTAATCCTTGCCTTATTTGCATGAGAAAAGAAAAATGGCGAATGATTGTTACTTCGAAACTACTAAAGATAAAAAGCACGAAGTTAAGTCGTCAAGATGTGTCGTTTCTTTTAAAAAATCCCGTTTAAGTAGGTATGTTAATAATTTCATCTTGGTAATTGAGTGGTGCAGGTTGGGCGTAGGGAGGGGAAGCAAGAGTTGCGGATATCGATAATATCCGCAACGCGGGATGTGGATGTAGATCAATATTTTTATTGAAATAGATTTGTCAACATCATCGTGCCTTTTACATTAAAAACAAAACCGATATCTTCATATTTAATTAAAGTTAGTTATCTTTCGTTTCTTTTCTGTTTAAAGTCAGTTTCCTCATTAGTTAACTAATGTTTTTTATAATTGTAGAGTAAAACATGAAATTCTACCAATGGACCTTTGTGGTTGATTTCAGCTCAATCCCTCTCCTGAGATGAGGCTTGA
The DNA here is from genome assembly GCA_958295575.1 of Leucania comma. Taxonomy (NCBI): domain Eukaryota; kingdom Metazoa; phylum Arthropoda; class Insecta; order Lepidoptera; family Noctuidae; genus Leucania; species Leucania comma. The sequence goes on from OY282483.1 coordinate 8,423,922, forward strand.
GTCTTAGCAGTAGGAACATTATAAAGCTGATAGAGTAAAATATTTTATAAGTAGTAAAAATAGGTTAGATACTTCCGTAATTCGTGTATAACTATGCCTACTTCAGAATCGAATTATAATGGTAACTGAGGTGTGTCGAAATGGGGCAGTAAAAAAACAAATTACCTTTCTAATTACTGCCAGATTGGCTACAGCGACGAATATTAAGTGTCGAAGCCGCTATAAAAACGGAAAAAGATATTAGATTGAGTTGTCATTGCTACTTGGGGTTTTTTCTGCTGTATACTACTTTTAATCTTTATGATTATATATTTATTTGGGAACTAATATGTTTATTTTTTCTTAGTAAGTAATATTCGGTTTTCCGTGTTATAATTGTTTTTTTTTTTCTAGAAGTAGCTGTGTTTTTCTGGTTATTGGAGATCCAAACGATAGTATATCAGCGATGGCTATTGTCAAAAATGACTATTGAAATGTCAAATGGACAAGGGAGAAACTGATCCTTAGCTTACTAAGTACTAAGCGTAGGATAGTTATAGTCTGCAGGATTGTTCAAAAGACTTACCGTGGACCTGAAACGCAAAGAATAACTGTAGGAACGCAGGAGGGTTGTGGTCAGTAAAAGTCTGATACCTGTATTTATAAGAGTAACTACTTGTTGCTAAGCAATATCTTAATTCGTTATTACTTGAGATTAGAAATCTTCATCGAAAATTTCAATTTTTTCTAAATATGTATAGAACAAAAATTTTTGCGTAACTTTTACTCAAGTAAACTCCCTTTTGCTTCACCTAGAGCGGAAGAAATGATTTGATTAAAAAAAACATTAGGTATTGTAGATTGATAAAAAACCTACTTAAGCTCTAGAATAATAATAATAGGATGACTTCTTAAATTACGAATATTATTAGCCTAGAACTTAAATAATAATTAAAGAACAGTCATATCTATTTAGTTTAGATTTTTGATTATTTTTACCGCTTGCCGAATATCTCTTTATCGATAGACCGAGGCCTCTGTTATTGCCAGAGTAAAAAAAAAAACTCGCCACATTAATTACAAAGCGACTAATCCGCCTAATTATCTGATGGTATTGTTACATTGTTGCGCATAAGCATTACTGTAGCTAATGAGCGTCGTGTGAGGCGTGTGTTGGTGGCGCGAACGAAGCTCAGACTTTTGTATGAAGCTTGCGATATTATTGTAATCCAAATTAATGGAATGGAGAAGGAGGCCAAAGAAAGGGGAGTCAATGATAACCTAATAGTTGACAGGATAGAATAGAAACTGAAAACGTGTTGCCCGGACGTTGTTCCCTTCTGACCATGTTCCGGTTAATTTTGATAAACTGGGACTTGTACTATTACTTATTCTGTGCCTGGGTCAAGGGTAAGAGAAGGATGATGATATTAATTCATCCTAATTAAAAGAAAAGATTCGTATCGCACAAACAAAAATCCAAAAGACATTTGTTTGTAATGTATAAGTTCAAAAACTAATACAAGATTCTTACTCAACTAAATTGATTTAACAAATTTCGCTAAAAATTAGCACGCGAGTAAACCATATCCTGTATACTTTTCATACGAGTATGTTCCTTTAGAATAATTTGCATACCTTTTAATCCCCTTTTTTGGATGCTATTTTTAAGATTCCGTCATTTCGCGTAAATAAACTGCTTTTCTTTCTTTCTTTTAGTGGTAGAAGCTAATGTTTGAATAAAAACAATCTTTAAGTAAATTATATGAAGGAGACATTGATTTAGGTAAAAAATAGAGTGCCGATGTACAGTGTAGTTGCGCAAGCGCATCTCTACAGGTAATGAGCGTCGTGTGAGGCGCGGAGGTGGCTCGATCGATGCTTGTACACGTAGCGTGCGATATTATTGTTACTTTGGTATAAAAACGATCTCGACTTTGAGTTATTTATATGAAGAAGCCACTGATATCTTTAGGTAAAAAAGCTGACTACCGATTAAAGAGCGGTTAATTATTTTGAATAAAAACGGAAATAATGAGTGAGTTCTATATAAATGCTTATAAAGTATCCATACATAGATATTTGTACATATATTATGCAGTAGATCTACATACTAGGTATGTTAAAACGTTAAGAGTAACAGTACCACTTGATGAATCGTTTCTAAAATTATTTACGTGAATAACTGCAAACAAGACAACCAGACCTGAAACAACAATCTGTAGAATGCTAATATTAGTTCCGTGCGGGAACCGAACCTAAAACCCGCAGCGTAGTAGCCAATCGCTCATTCACTGCGCCAGCCGTGCGGTCAAACTATTATTTTCAAGTAATTTTCGAACTTGAACTCAAGGATGCAAGTTCGGAAATTACTTGAAAATAATAGTTGTAACTGTAGGTATTATTAAAATTGCTATTTTTTCAATAAGTTTGTAGTATGACGAACACAATGTGGAAAATTACCTAAATACTACAAGTTCTCATAAAAATACTCCAATCAACTATTTCCAAAGCTCTACATCAAAATATTTAACAAGTACACTAAAAAACTAATTCCCTTTTTATCAAAGTCTAATCGCTCGTTAAGATTTCCGACATCAATCAGCCAATCAGAGGAGATTAACTGAGAGCTAACACGTTACCAACATTACGAATGACCTAATTCGGCTCAACCCGTGCGGTCCCCATTTACAAAGGCTATAAAACCTCTTTTTGACATATCCGTGGCAAAACCCCTAACTGATATGACCCTTTATAACGTTAAGGTGTTAAGAAAAGTCCTACCCTACAAACCAAAATAAACCTTACTCCAGAAAAATTAGGTTGAGTTTTCGGTGGATGGTGTATCCCGTTTATTAGACTACAAAGACGCCGCCATGGCCGGCGGTGCCTTTGATGTGGCGGCGTAATTACGTAAGAGCGGGCGCGATGAATGCCTCTGTATGAATGTACTTGGGCCACAAACAGGACACCTAGGATTTACATTCACAATGGACTGTAATTGAATTTTTTATCGCTTGCACGATTGGTTTTTTGAAATATTTTCGTAATAGAGTGGTCTGGAGAGATGAGTTTAAAATTAGGCTGCGTGGTTATTAGAAAGAGTTCCTGTGAGTATAGACCATAAAGGGCAACTGAAGGTTCACATGTGGGTTTTAGTCAGTTAGTCTGATGTACCCTCTTGCTCCAGCCAGGGCGCAATAAAATGAAGGAGGTTTAAAAAGTCATAGAGCCTTTTTGGTGGTTTTCACGATGATGGTTACTGTAATTCTATTATTTAGTTAAAGGGACATTATTAAGTGTTGGCTTAGTGATTTAATCAGAATGTGTTTATTTATAGAAGAAACGTCGTAGACTATAGTTACATGTCGTAAATCCAACATAAACTATAAAATTACTATTGAAAACGTTTCTCGCATTATACCACCCGGTGTTATTATGCGCTGCCGAATAAAATTAAAGAAGTTAAAAACATTATAAAGGAATTTAGCGTTATTTAGTGTAATAATTTTTGAATAATTTGATTTCCAAACATTTTTTTCCAAGCCAAGACATTATTCATACTCCACTTACTAACAAAAACAGTGCAAAGTCAACAAACAATGTCTACCCTTCAACAAATTCTAACCAGAAACTGCAACATTTAGTCGTATTTAGTTTCCGCTCATAATTAAAACCATTGTGATTAAACTGTGACGAATTAACTACAGTCAACCGGCGGGGCGACGGGGGGCGGGTCGCGGGGGCGTGGCCTCGCAACATCAAAGGAGCCGCCGCTGTGCCGCAAAAGGGAATGCTTATTGATGTGCGAGGGAGAGAGAGCATAAAACTCCATAGGTTAGAGGGGGACGGAAGATGAGTGTGTTTGTAGTAGTAATCCTTATGAACGGGTTGATTCAAGATTGTGAGAATGGCGGATAGTGGTGTGCTGAGATTGGTATCGATAAAGTGAATTGGTATTTATGGCGGATTTTGTTTTGATTTTATTCTTTGTTTGTTTGTTGATGTTTGTAAATCTATTTACAGTTAGTTCGTAACCTGATACGAGTGAATAAATTTGGTGTTTTTGTTTTACCTACTAATGTAACAGTCGAATAGTAGTTTTTGATAAAGTAAAACTACTAAATAAATAATTGAATTTATAGATACTGCTATTTAACAAACTGGTTACCTAAATTAGCGAATGTTCGGATCCGTTTAAGAAAATTAACAGTTACGGAGAGTGATGGTTAACTTCTAGGTAAGCGTGCACCATCATTGACTATAACATCGCTTACCAGGTGAGGTAGTGGTCAAACGCGAATAATAAAAAATCCAATCACTAATAATAAAAAATCTTAAAACGTTAGTAAAAGGTACAAAAGTGCTTAGGTTTTAATGTTCCAAGGAAATAGAACGAATGAGGCTGTACGGAATGCGAATTTTCGTATTTAAGTACTTAAACTTGTGGTTCATTTGGTAACTTGTCAGGTCTAAGTATGGCCAACCTGCCTTTAAAATGAAAATAACGTAGCATTCTAAATTTTCTAATTTATTGATGAGAAATTAAAAGAAAGATGTAGGTATCTATTGATATTAATATCATTATATAGGTCAAGAAAGTCTTTATCTCATAAACTTATTTATTAATAGGTATATTTTAGGTCAACCAAAGGAGAATGCCCATAGAAAGATAGATAGATAGATATATTCCTTATTGTACACCAAAGATAAAATTACAATAGGAACTACTCTCCACCACCATACCCCGTACCATACTGTGACACAAATTTCACAATGTATATTAATACCAAAAATAATATTTTATTTATTTGTATAGCGTACTGATTTTTAACCGCTTTTTGTTAACCACATTAAAAAATATAAAAATAATATTAAATGACTAACAATTCCTACTTCCGAAAAAAATAACAGTCATTTCCGTTTTATAACAAAACCACTTTAGATAGGAAAAAATTAAATAATAACTATACTCTCGAGAGTAAATTTTGTTTGACACAAGTTGATACGGATCCACATACAAACTTGAGCAATCTCTTTTGAAAAGTTTACAAGATTAAGACGGTCTTTATTTGGTAAACATAAAAATAGTTTTTCAAAGAGCTAGAAATTCAACATAATTTAATTACTTATGATGAATCTTACTTATTTTAGCGTTTTATCTCCAAGTATTAAGTGTTTTTTTTTTAAATTAAAATGCATCATTTCCCAACAGCAAACTTATCGAGTTATCGATATATCCGCAGCATCCGCGGTGTCCCAACCCTAGCGATAAATCTGTGCCGCTAAAGAAGCTTACGTCATTGACGTATTGTTTATAAATCAAACGCCGCCTTGGATGAAGTCTCCAACAGTATTACCCGTCTGAGTTGTATTGGACAGTACGACTGTTTCTTCAACTGTCGAAGAAATCGATGCTGAGTCGTTGAGTTGGGGCAGAATAATCTGCACCTAGCAATGAGAGATGCTCAATAATTTAAATTTATGTTTTTGCTCATCCTAGATTACATTCTAAGGATGGACCCCAATTTTATTACTATCTAGCCTTGTAGGTATATGTATAGACTAACTAGCTTTTGCCGGCGGCTTGTGAAAGTAGGTTCCCCCTTAGGGGGTGGATTAATATGACAAATCGTCTCTTAGGGCTCGCCAACGTTGGTAACCTTGCAAGCTCCTAGTCCTAGTAGGTCCTAGTATTAATTGTCAGTTGATATGTCAGTCAGCCGGTTTCTCTACCTATACTAGCTTTTACCAGCGACTTTTTCCGCGTATAAGTCAGTTTCTTCATACAACCCCCCCCCGTTTTACCCCTTTAGGGCTGCAGTTTCGTAAAATCCGTTGTTAGCGGATGTCTACACCCTATCCTTAAAAGGCGTAGACAACACCAAAAGGTAAAAAAAATAAATGAAATCGCCTTAAGTAATTCATTTTTTTTTTTTAATAATTCGTTTGAATGTAGTTGCTAATTTGGAAGTGCCTGTAAATCTTGAATGAATTACTTAGTGCTTTTAACATGTCATTGTGTATCAAAAGAAGATGAAAGAAGTGATGAGATATTCGAAAAGAAAGACGTAATGATATTAGTACGATAATGATTGATTGGCACATCAAGATAGCGTTTCATTTGATACAGTCGGAAAAAAATATAAGGATGGCTATCAAAATTCACTAGTGTCATGATTTAAATCCTAATTTCACGAATGCATTTAACGCTTAATGTGTTAACAACATATTAAAAAAACCGGTCAAGTTCGTATTTTACGCGTGCACCGAGGGTTCCGTACAATTTTTCGACTGGCCTGTTGGTCTAGTAGTTAGTGGCCTAGTCTGCTATACCGGAGGTTGTGGGTTCGATTCCCACCCAGGACAAATGTTTGTGTGATGAGCACGATCATTTGTTCTATGTCTGGGTGTAATTTATCTATAATATGTATGTATTTAGAAATATATAAGTATGTTTATCAGTTGTCTAGTACCCATAACACAAGCTCTGCTTAGCTTGGGACTAGACGACGTTGTGTGATAGTTGTGGGATATTATTATTTTGTGATTAATCTACAAATTAACAGTTTTTGGAATTTGATGATTCTGTAGGTTTTAATTCTCGTGCGCGCGTTTATATATGCGCCATAAACGGAGCATAAACATAAATAGACGATTGTGTTGTAATTGCGAAGTTTAATAATGTTTTCATTGTGCCAAGGGGTAGCAGGATTTGAGTAGGTACCTATTTTACATTAATTTTAGCTTGATACAACTTTCCAGAGAAAATGGGTCTTGAAAGACAGACAACAAAGTGATCCTAAGTGTTCTGATTTTGGTAACTGATGTACGGAACCCTAAAATGAAAGATAAAACGATTAGTTTTAAATCGTTTAGCGCTAAAATGCATTTAGGCATGAGCGTAGTGATTGACATACAAAGATGGAACCAAAACTTTTTTTTTGCCCACCAATTTGTGTCCCACTATTGAGCAAAGGTTACAGGGAAGTTTTTTCCACGAAAATGCCAGATCGTCGGGTCCTTCCGATCAACGGTCCTTCGACGCGATCGACCTCGACGGCGTTGTCCTCTCTCAGTGATAATCTTTGCTCACCTGTCCACCAGCCTACTCCCACTTCAGCCTGGCTATTTCTCCAATATCTGCTACATGAATTATGGGGAGCAGGGTCGTGATTTTGACGAAAAACCCAAAACTTAAAAAAAAGTGTCTGTCTAATGAAAAATTTAAGTTTTCGGAACAAGAATATTTTTTTACTATTGATAGGTTCGTGCTTGTCCACTATCTCATTTGATGGAAAGCGACGATGTGGTCGCCAAGATTTTTTTTTTTTTTTTTTATATTGTATAAACTAGCACTTGACTGCAATCCTACCTGATGGTAAGCAGTGATGCAATCGTCGATGGTAAAGCGCACTAGTTTATTAAGAGCCTATTCACTCTAGCCTTGAAGACGCCTAAATTATAATTGGCCGGGAAAACCGCAGCAGGCAAATTGTTCCAGTCCCTCGATGTACGCGGTATAAACGACGAGGCAAAACGCTTAGTCCGGACCGTGGAAGTTTCAACAACGTAAGGGTGGATATTCGCCGTACGCCGGGTTGTTCGATGGTAGAAAGGAGATGGCGGTATCAAGTCATGCAATTCCCGCGCACACTCTCCAAAATGCATCCTGTAAAACAACAAGAATAAATTGAATGAGTAACTACTTACCATTTTTTTTAATTATTCATAGGCTCGCGTTTGACCACTATCTCACCTAATGGTAAGCGATGATTTGGCTGACGTGGAGCGAGCACGCTTGCCTAGAAGTAACCAATTCACTCTTGACTTAAAGACCCCTAAGTTGTAGCTATCGGGGAACACTGACTCCGGCAGGGAATTCGACTCTTTAGCTGTACGCACAATAAAGAACATTTTTCTACCATTACTCAAAATAAAGTCATTAAACAGAAAACAAGACATCCCATTGAATGTCAAATTTTCCCATACACCTTGCACCATTTTATCAATATCATAATTGGTAACTGCTCACTTAAATATAATAAAACAAAAAAAAAAAATGGCTGCCAAATCACAAAGCAAGAGAGTTCCCTAATTCGATAATTACAAGTTCCGAGCTATTAAATCGAATTATCTATGACATGTTCACATTACGAGAGAAAAGCTAACTACTCATTATATCTAATATTACCAGGATAAGAAGAGCTGTAAAGATGTACCGTATTCCCCTCTGCTGCAAGGAACTGTTGGGTATAAGAGAAACAGGGAAGGTCTTCTTAAATGGTGCTCCGTTAATAGAAAGAATGCTGAGTCATGGGTAGTCGACTCGATGGTTTAAAGTGGTGAAGCTCCTAATAGATTCCCACGATCGCGAATCTGATAAAGATGGGATTCTCTTTTTTAATGTCGGTAGAAGATGCACTTTTGGGTTGATGGGTGTGACGTATGATTGAGCGGCATTTTGCAGGGATCTCCGAGGATCTTTATGTGATAGTACGAGACCAACAACCCAGCGTTGAGAAGTATTGATGTCGCTCAAAGCTAAATGAGGACTTCTTGTATTTATTTCTTTTTTTGGATGGGTAGTCATCAAAATAACTTCCCTCTCGTTCTCTAGAGGGAGTGGATGGAGTTTCAGAATACTGACTCAAACCCACCATATTTTTTCAGTTGCCGTTTGTGTTCTGAAACTGCGATAACTCTTTCGAATAATCCCGAAACCCCGGAAACAAAAGACTTCTAACGTTCCTCTTAGAAGTATCAATAGGTAAATAAGTACTTTAATTTAAACCCAGCAGTAACTTAGGTTTCAAACATAAAAGCAAGTTCAATTTTAATTGAAAGAAAATTTGTCCCTGAGGATAGGTTTAGGTTTAAAGAATCTTAGAACAATTACAGTTCACATAAAATGAAATATAAATAGCTTATAATAAAGAAAATTAAAAAATTAATGTAATAAACGGAATAATAATATCCCACAGGTATCTCACAATGCTGTCTAGTCCCAAGCTAAGCAGAGCTTGTGTTAGGAGTACTAGACAACTGATAAACATACTTACGACATTACACTTACACATATTGTAAATAAATTACATCCAGACATAGAACAAATGATTGTGCTCATTACATAAACTCTTGTCCTGGGTGGGAATCGAATCCACGACCTCCGGCATACCAGTCAGGGCCACGAACTAGTAGACCAACAGGTCAGTCGAGGATACATAAAGGTATCGTAATATTCATATCAGGTGTGTTGGCGACATCATAAGCATGTTTTTCAGTTAAGATTTATACAGGTTAATATTATCACACTTCTTCAATTCTTCCAGTAACACATTAAAACCAATTCTTCTTCACCACTTTGAGTTTACTGTTGTGAAGAATGGAAGGTAACATAACTAACGGCTTTACCTTAGATTAAATCAAAACACTGGTATATTCTAGTGTTTTGATTTAATTTTAGGTAAAGGTGGCTAAACTCTAGCGCGTGGACCACTGAAATTGTGCCAATTGGCACAATTTCACATCGGTCGACGGTCACACACATACGGCGACTAAAACTATTTCGCCCACACGACAGCGCCGCCTCTTATCTCTGTCCTTGTCTGTCAGTGACTACAGCTAGTATACATGTAAGAGTATCGAGTCCAAGTATTCGAATTGCGATGTTAGCGAGTAATGTATCTTTCCAATATTATCAATGTGTATATTACTTACTGATACTAGACATCTGTGATTTGAGACACTTGATTGATTGCGCACATCCAAAACTGCAGATTCGGGCATATTTTACCTCATAATTAAACCAGTTGACTTTGCCAACACGAAACATGGCGGTAAGGACATAAATATTCAAATATTGACACAGCACAGGTGTGGCGAGGACGCCATGCTTCCCATAAAGCAGGGATGGCGAACCTATGATACGAGTACTTGTTTCTTTTTTCTAAATATTATAAACTAGTGCTTGACGGTGATCCCCCGCGCGCCTCAAGGAGTTGTCAGCAAACTGTAGGGGCCCAACAGGGCCGAAGCCTACTGGGGTCAAAGGGTATGTGAAAATGGCACCCGGGGCCCTGGGATCAAGGCAAAGAATGGAACGGGGTAGGTTTTTAGTCAGTAAGAGTCTGACACTACTTCCCGCTCCACCCAAGGGCGGGATTTGTCATTGGATGATTTTACCTACCAATAAAAAAAAAACCTGATAGCAAACAGAAAAGCAGTTTCAAAACCACTTGTCTTATTTTAAGTTTTATTTGATCCAGGTATACAGTCCAGAGATGTAATGGAGCTCTGTAACCGCAGCTGTATCTATCGGATAAGCGAAATAAAAAATATCTGTAACCGTAACTCTTTTGAATAGTTTCGGAACAAAACTGAATCTAAATGACAAGTTACGAAAGGTTTTTGTTTATTTCAGTTGGCCAAACTTTTGTAATTTTACTTTTATAATTTTGAAATTCTAATAGATAGAGTATAACCGAAACTATCCGAAACTAGCGAATAATCCGAAATAATTTCATATCCGTAACCGTATCCGAACCTCGTATAATGTTATTTCTGTATCCGTATCCGTACGTGGTATGGACAGATCCGTAATAAAATCCTTGATATAATCGTGCCACGTTACGTGCTGGCATGATCCAGCAAGATAGTACCGCCACAAAGTCCAAGAAATACAATGCCAGCATAAAATGTTGTAAAAACTAAGCAATGACTACTAGCCTTTTGAGCCATTGCTAACAATGCCTAGAGGTGGCAGCAAACAAAAGTACATTTTCATGCAAGTGGGCAATCTTTGAAACTGTAGGTAACCTAGCCGAAGCGGAATACACTCTCGAGCCAACACCGAACCATAATGCAGCCAAGAAACTACAGTCACAAACGGCCATAAGTATCAACGACGTTTTCAATACACTTACCTACTCGAAAAACAATATTACATTTTGTAAATAACAAATTGTTGTTGTCACAATTGACTTTTTTTGGCTTCACATTGTCTGTACATTTAGCCAGTGTCAAGTTTCATCATCACCATTTCGGCCGAAAGACGTCTATAGACGGATATAGGCCTCCTTCAAGAGTCGCCACAATGAACGGTTCTGTGCATCTCGCATCCATCGGATTTCCTAACTCTTGCCAGGTCAACGGTCTACCTTGTAGAAGGCCTTCCAACAGTATGTCTTCTGGTACACGGTCACCACTCCAGAACCATTCAGCCCCAACAGCCATCTGTTCTGCGAGTAATGTGCCCTGCCAACTGCCACTTCAGTTTGGCGATTCTTCGTGGTATGTTGGCGACCTTGGTTCTCCTGCGGATATCTTCATTTCTGATTCGATCACGCGAGAATAATAGAATCATGAATCTCTGTGAACAAACGCGAGTAAAAAAAATAAAACGGCCACTGAACTTCACTCGAAGAAATTCCACCAAAAAAATCACCAATTTTTTTTTTGGCTGGGTTGGCTATCCCTGCCATAGAGTGTCACGCCTTCCACAGAAACAGTTAATTACATAATTGCTTTAAATAATTAATCATTGTGTACATTTAGTTATCTTTATTAAAATTATGTGAGAATTTTTGCATTTTTAGTAATGGGTTCGTTAATGGAGTCAATGTAGTTGATAACTCTATTAGATTTTGGCTTTTGGCCAAGGCTTTTAAGAATATTGATCATTTGCTTCTCTGGCTGTGGCTTCACCTGTATGAAAATAGAAAATAATCTCAAGGGAATATAATCGTACTTCCGGAATAAAAAAGTATCCTGTATATTATTCCAAGAGTTACTTGGTACACGGGCAGACCATAGTCTGCCCGTGTACCAAGTTTCATCCAAATCTATTCAGGCGGTTAAGCGTAAAGTAGTAACAAACATACACACACCTACACCATTACAAAGTTAGGATATCAAGCTTTTTTAAACCAAGAAACCAATAAATAACTACTCCCGCTCTAGGTGAAGCAAGAGTGGAGTCTCAGACTTTTAATGACTAAATCCCAGCTGTGCTCCTTCAGTTACTATTTGCGTTCCAGGTCCGCGGTGAATGTTTCGAACCTGCTAAGAAACACGCTGTTTTAAATGGAGTAGTAGAAAGCAAGTACGAGTATTTTTTTCGTGATGGCCAGGTGGCACGGCAGTTGTAATTCACGCGTTGTTCATTAGCGTAGTGATTGGGAGACTGGTTGCTGTTTTGCGTGTCGCGGGTTCGATTCTCACACGGAACAAATATTTGTATGGCCGCACTAGTCGTCCCGGGTCTGGGTGTCTTGTGTATGGGAGTTTACATGTTTGTGAACACATACGATACAGGAGTAAATCCTACTAGTTTGGGGCAGTGTTTAAAACAGACGAAAAAAGAGGCATATGAAAGACACTGCTAATCATATTTTTTTCCATAACTTTCACAAAACGCCATCAAGTTCCAAACTAAGGAGAGCTTGTGCTACGAGTACTAGACAACTGATAAACATACTTATATATTTCTAAATATTTCATCATCTTCCTGCCCTTGTCCCTTTTTATTTGGGGTCGGCAATCGGTTTCTTTCTTCCATTCTGTCCTGTCACTCGTCACGCTGTCACAATTTCTTTCATAACACTTCTCACACAATCCATCTATCTTGTCTTTGGCCTCCCTCTCCCTCTCCATCCATCCACATGTTTCTAAATATATATATACATAGTGCAATTATTATAGATTTTACAACCAGACACAGAACAAATGATCGTGCTCATCACACAAAACATTTATTATGAGTGGGAATCGAGCTAGTGCCACTTACCACAGGACCAACAGGCCAGTCAAAAACATTTATATCGTAGTGTAGCTGGTGAAATATCTACGCTCCCACCAGCAATTATACAGAAGCCATAATGGCAGAGTAATCCTCGATGATTTGAATATTATGATCACATTTTAGACCTCAGGAAACTTGCTCAGAGTTTTTATCATAATTATGAATAAGTTTTTATGAGGTCACAGCAAAATTGATTTTGAATATTGTGTTCGAGCATTTAATGTAGCTGTCATCAATATATCGCTTTGTATGTTTGTGAGACTTATCAGCTATTCTCTTTTTCGAATTCATTATAATTTAGGTGTCTTCAAGGCTAATTTGAATAGGCTCATAATAAACTAGTGCGCCTCACCATCAACGATTGCAACACTAAGCAGTGCAATGGTGAGCACCGTCAAGAGGGATTGCAGTCAAGCACTAGTGTTGATCAATTTAAAAGAAGATTTTTTGTATTAGGTATTCAGATACTGGAAGCTTCAGAAAAACACCAACATAGCGAACAGAATGTTTTTTTTGTAGTTGGAAAATCTTCAAATGACTTTTCTCGCTCTATGGTGTAACAAGAATGCGTGTCAGACTTTTACTGACTAAGACCTCCCTGTGTCCTACAGTTGCCCTTTGTTCTTGTAGGGCCACGGTCACTCTTTCTAATGTTCTTGCAGAATGCTGGCACTGTTTTGGTTAAATTTTTTTTTAAATCGAGTTACTTTATTCCTGGGTATATTTTTGACGCAAAAGTGTTAACCAAGTTGAAGACCCTCACGTTAGCTATAGGAAACATAGTGTACCGGTGTGTGTGTGCGCATCGCCCTATGTACTCTGATTATGGAACGAGCTTGGTGAAATTAAATTATGATATTACGACGCTCATTTATTTAATTTTTTAATATTGAATTGCTAGTAAATGCTCTGTAATTGCCGATAAGTAGCTGACGTATCAACAATTACAGAGGCTGGCTAGGTACACCTAAACATTCTGCAAACTAAAAAACAGGTTTCAGTAGATTTTAACATATCCGATACCCACAAAAATTCTTTGAAACTCAAGCAAACCCACTCGCGAAGCTAATGTCCGTAGCAGTTGCGAGCCAAACCATTAGATTCAGTGCGGATTCGAGGCACGCCCCCTAGCGAACGGTTCCGTAATTAGTGATCATTTATCTTTGCACCTCTGTCAAAACTGTGTCGCTGAACGAAAACATTTTAAAATATGCCATAATTAGGGACCCATTTGATTAATTTGACCACAGGATTCGGTGTTGCCAGTTTTTTGATGGTGATTTTGGGTACAGTTATTTGGGGTAAGGAATTAGGACTCTCCTATTAAAGCTGGGTGAAGAAGCTTGCCATGAGAAGGGAAAATGTTCTTCAAAGAATATACTTTCTGTACGTTACACATTACACATCACACTACAAAACTGATTACGTACAACCTCAGTTTCTGTTGAAAACCAACGACAGGTACCTGTTGTCTGACATTAATTAGTTCTAAGCTGAACCTATTTTGGCACTGCCATGACAATTTTTTTTTTTCGTATATACCTACCTAAAGTTCAGTGTTTGTGTGCCTGTGCCAAATAAATTTATTTTCTTCCTTTCACCAGAAAAATTGATTGAAATCTTCAGGAAGTGACAGATGTTTTCAGAAATTACTAACAGGAAAAAAAATTAAGCAGAGCGACAAGTAAATGAATAAATTATAATGTGGACTTCATCGAAGTTCTGCTTCACAAAAAATGTGATCATGGTTCCTAATAGCTGCAACCTAGGAGTCTTTAAGTCAAGAGTGAATAGGTTACTTCTAGGCAAGCGTGTTTCTCCGTCGTCCATATCATCGCTTACCGTAAGGTGAAATAGATGTCAAGTACAATAGATAATAATAAGATTTTTTTTTTTATACATTTCATTTTTTTTTTTTTTTTTTTTTAATTTTAAATAATGTAACTAATGTGTTCATGTAAGTGAACTAAAGGAAATAAAACATATATGTCAAAACATCCATACCTTTCAAAAAATCACCCACCATAAAAGGTAATTAAATCACCTGGCAACACTAATAAAAATATGTTCTTCATACGTCAAACGTCTGACCGTTTGAAGGTGTGAATTAGACGATTTTTCTTCGTGATAAAGGTTGACGGATGGACGGAAAACGCTACATTGTCTAATTATTCACGGTTCTCTGTTAAAATTTTATTTAATAATACACTTGATAGTTCCGGACATATTTTGTTTGTTTGATTGATGAAGTCCGAATCTTTTGTGCTTATTAAAAGTTCTTGTTAGCTGAAATATTATGATGTGAGCGGTCAACTAGAGCGGTTGGCGGTTTCTTTTTTGTTAAGATTCTAATTGAGTTTTATTTGGGATTGTTGGTCACGGTCGGCGGGATTTAGTTTGCGATAATTAGAGTAACGTCAAGATTGGAGCGAAATAATTTGTTTTTGATGTTATTTAGCCTTGTTTTTCTAGAGCCTGACTCAAGTATACCTACCTATTATGAGAAAAGATGTAGGTATACCGGTACGTCATACTTTTGTGGTTTTGGGTGCGTATAACTACAAATAAAGTAAAGTTTTAGACGGAAAATGACGGGATAAGCAAAGGGGCAACAAGCGCTACTTGTAAGGGTGTTTTTATTAACGTGCAGATTTTATTAAAGATGTGGAATTGCTGCCCGATCTCGCACCCCGCATCCCACGTGCGTATTCCACGCATTACAATAAATACTTGATAGGGCTACAAGTGCGGAGATATCCCGCATGCGTGAAGAATTCCGCACGATATTAAAAACACCCTAAGCCTGTACAGTCCTGTTTTAGGAGAGAGGGTGGAGGGAAGTCATCAAATAACTACCTGTGTTCATTCAGCTACTCTTAGCGATCCAGGACAGCGGAGGGTCTCTTCCCAACAATCTCGTAGCTCTGGAAGGCCCCCGCAGGGCCTTTGCAGGCCCCCGTAAGACCTATATGTCAGACGTTGACATCTCTTTATGGAGCGCGTGGAATACAACGTACAATCGCGGCATCGAGCAGCCTATATAGTCCTGCATTCCCGTTTGGAGCAAAGGGTTATTGGGATTTTAAATTTGGAATTTCTCAGTAGCACTTCGAAATCTATAACTGTGCCTGTGATGGCAATAGGCCCGCTATAGGACCCCTTTATATGGACCTCTTAACATAGCAAAAGTATAATCAGCCGTATAATGTACCCACTGTTGGGACTCAGGTATTCTGTCTAGGAGAAGAAATGGGCCCAAATCATCCACGCGGCCCCGGTGAGGGTTGGTCTTTGAAGTTTTGATTCTAGGAAGTCCAGGAGCTTTCTTGAGATAATTTTCTATTTGCTCGCAGGCTCTGATAGAAGTTTCTTTTTTGTTAACTATCACACAACGCCATGTAGTCCCAAGTTGATCAGAGCTTGTGTTATGGGTACTAGACAATTGATAAACATATACACATATTTTTAAATACATACATAATGTAGATAAATTACACCCAGACACAAAACAAATGACCGTGCTCTCACACAAACATTTATCCTGGGTGGGCATCGAATCCACGACCTCCTGTCTTTGGCATAGCAGTCAGGGCCACTAACCACTAGACTCGCAAGACTTTCAAAAAGTTAGTTTCAAACAAATGTTTTCAGTTTGAGATTGATTTCCTCCACGGAGGTAACAAAGGCTACAGTCAATGGACATCTGGCCTATCATTAATTAAAACATACATCCTGAAAGACCACCATGACTGAAATAATTAAACATATATAACCTACCATTATTTCCTTTCGCCCTTATCTTTACAGACATCTTTTGTAGTCGTGCATTAACAAAAAATATACAAGATTCACATCGAGAAACACATGTAAAAGGGTTGCCCAAATTATTGCTCACAATGCCCTCACGGAGTAACGTGTAATTTTCTTTTTGTGCCCTTTCACAAGCGCGACTATTGTTCTAAGTGTGGCGTGGAAATGGCTTAAGTGACAGGTCTGGCTCCGCGATATTCAGGGTATCAAATCTTAAAGTGGGTTGTTTGATTCTGAGAAGGCTGTATGAAACAGTTTGAGTGAGACGAAGAATGTCTTTATATTTATAAATCTTATGTACGTATGTTTATCACCTAACTCCTACTAAACGGCTTGACCGATTTGGATGTAACATTTTTTTAATGGTTCCTGGATGGTCTTAAAACACAATTACACTCGGTAGATGGTGTTGCAACCTTTTTTTTTGTTTGGGAAGTCATCCAATGACACCTCCGCGCCATTGGGCGGAACGGGAGATAGTGTCAGACTTTTACTGACTAAAAACCCACTCCTTTTTCTTCGTTGCCATACCAGGGCCCCGGGGTTCATTTTCACATAACCCATGGCCCCAGTAGGCCCCAGTATCCTATTTCCTGGGTCCTTACGATTTCCTGACATCTCCTTACGGCGCACGGGGAACACTACGAGCCGTCGACGACTTGGGCTTTTTTAGGGGATAAAAAATATCATCTATAATATAATTATCTTCCTGCCCTTGTTGTTTTTTTTCTTCCATTCTGTCTTGTCAACAGTCACGCTTACGCTTAGGTACTCGCCTACTTTCTTTAATATCATTCCTCACATAATTCATTCATACTTTCTTTAGCCGGGACACTCACGGTTGTTTCTGAAAGACTATAATAACATAATATACTAAGTGACCATTAAGTTTTCTGTGACAAGATACAAAATTATAAAATACAACACTGATTGGTTGATTGAAATAGCATCAACATTAATGAAATCACTTGACTGGAGACTTTTTTCAATAGATTTGAAAAGCGGTTTCAGAAATCATTGTAGTGATTCCCTGACACACACTGGTAAAGCCTTAAATATTCAACAAAATTAATTGCATTTCAGATGCTAGCCAGCTGACGAAGTCATTTATTTATTTATGTACACATAAACCACTAACAAACGAATTGTACAGAGTTACTACTTCAACACGTAGGTATCACTTATTCCCTAACCCTCTCTTATCCCACCGCTTCTAGGTACGCAATAGACTGTTTTCCGGACTAGTGCAGAAAAGTGTGCGTGCTCGGCCCCACCACGGCGGCGGAGGTTGTTTATCGTATCAGGCTTGACGCGCGTCGACCCCCACGAGTCATAAGTGTATTGAAAAACGTCGTTTGACACACGTGCAAATTTGTCACTTCAGTCCTGGGCTCGGAATTATGCCTCGGTCACAATAACAAACTTTCTGCGCTTATATCAAAATTTACTATTTCGAAATCCTTAAATGGCCAACTACATGTATATAATTTATAGTTCCAGACATAACATACGATTAACAAATGAGAAAGTAGAAGAACGTTAAAAAAGGACTCGTCAAAATAACCTCTACAATTGAAAGTGTCATGTAATTTAAAAACTTAATAGCTCTAAAAGAGTATTTATTGCACACATTAATTGAATGTCCATCAGCAACTCGTCAATAACAAACAAAACATTAACCAATTAAATTTTTTAATTGATTCTTCAAGTTAATCGAGAGATAGCTTTATAAAAACTTCAGCAGAGATATTACACAGTTAATGTAGACTATAAGATAAATGAGTGAAAACGGGGACAGTGAATGTTAATTGATATTTTGTTTTATCTTTGCCCCACACTAGGAATTATACGCCTCCTTCTGCTCAGTAATACTAGCGAAGAAGACGGCTTCACGTGTGAGGGAATTGACATCCTCACACCCCAGCCTCTGTGACCCCGACCCCGACTACAACGAGCAATGGGTAGCTCGCAGTTCAGCCGTACAGTAATTGTCCGGCCCGAGCCAAAGTCGTCGTCAGCGCGTAGTGTTCCAAGCGCTCCTCAAAGAGCCCAGGAGCCCAGCCGGGGTGATGCCCGTTAGGGCCACGGGCATTTTCTGACAAAGAACTCCATGAGATTAGAACGAAAAGTTTAGGTAACTGAAGACTGAGACACGTGTGGTTTTAGTCAGTAAAATCCTGCCACGTCTTCCCTAGCATCCGCCGTCTTCCTGCACGGGACGAGAAGTTGCTGAATGATTTCGTAAATAAAAAAGTCGCAGGCCCGGAACAACTACAAATCTCTAGGCCGAATCGAACCTCGGACTCGCAGTGCAGCACGCCTACTACTATTCGACTGGGCTGTTGGTCTAGCGGTTAGTGGCCCTGACTGCTATGCCGGGAGGTCGTGGGTTCGATTCCCACCAAGGACAAATTTTAATATTTGGGTGATGAGCACGATCATTTATTCTGTGTCTGGGTGTAATTTATCCATAATATTATGAATGTATTAAGAAATATATAAGTATATTTATCAGTTGTCTAGTAATCATAACACAAGCTCTACTTAGCTTGGGACTAGACGGCGACGAATTAAAAAAAACCGCGTTAATTTTAAATTAATATTGCGACCAATTAACATTTAATAATAAAGTTAAGATGTACCAATTAGTAAGTCTGACTTTCGATTTAACTTTCCCAAAAGTTTACTTTCAAACATCAGACACTAGATTTTTTCAGCAACTTCGTTCTCGTCGTCAATCTCACAGATCACAGGAACCGCGAATTCTTTCAATGTATTGTGTAGACAGCGCTCACTGACAGCGTGGCTTCCTACCAGTGCAAGATTGTTTTATTTTTGTAGACGAAAGCAAAATAAGATGTTCTAAAAATTATTAATTAAATATTAGTGCAGTTAATTTGATATCTTGAAAATTATATTGATAAGTCATTAATTAAATCTGCACCTTGATTGCAGTCTTAATATTCTTGACGTGAGGAGATTAATATGATATTTTTTATTAAATACTAGCTGATCCGGCAAACTTCGTATCGCGTAATAGTCTATGAATATTGTGATAACGGATTCTTTTATGTGAATTTTTCCATATTTTCTCACTGTTTAAACCTTCCCTTGAATATCACGAATATTTCAAGACTAAAATTAGCGAAATTAGTTCAGCCGATCTCGAGTTTTAGTGAGACTAATGAACAGCTATTCATTTTTATATACACCGTGTGTATACATACTATATGATATAGAGTAAAATACACTATTTTAGAGTATGGCTGGCAACGGTATTCCTACCCCTATTTAAATCATTTATATTTTTTAGACTAGGTTTTGCTAGCGCTATCGCTCACGTGAATGTAGAAATATAGCCTATGTCAAAAAATGCTAAATTATTGAGTAATAAGACAATGTATGAAAAAAAAAATCCATTAGATATAGTGCCATCACAGACGGCACTTGTTCAGTTAACTCGTTTGAGAACATTTAAAAGTTTCGTACAAAACCTTTTACATTTATTTTCCTAATTTTCTTTCATCATTCTTTCGATCCAATTCATTCACACGCCAATCAGAACTTTTTATAATGAACAAAAGCCTTATTTTCGAAACACTGTTAATATTAAAAAGTCTTAATTAAACTAAAACTACAAGGACTATTTACAAAAACAACTGTCACACCATCAAAAATGACAACTAAAAAATTCACCCAAGACCTGTCAATGTCATCCGTCAAAAAAATTACCGAAATCAATTCGACTAATTGACGGCTCGGATCACCTTGCCAATCGAACTTTCGAGTGACAGAGTGACATCACTAAAGCCAAGTAATCGGTTTTAACCGAGTTGTCAGTTTATATTGTCTCGTAAGTAATTTCACATTCCGTGGCGCGATTGTGAGGCGTTATAATGACAGGAGGATGACGTATGGATTTGGCGCTTACGGCGTTTGGCGGCGCGCGCCATCGGCCACATCAAAGAGGTGGCCTCCTTTGATGTTGCCGCCGCGCCGGCTTTAGAGATGTGCGTGTGAGTGAGCTGGTTTTGTTGTTGTCGATACTTTTTATGAGAGTTAAATCTTGGAATGAATGATTAATAAAACACTAGTGTCTTATTATTCAGTTTGATACCTACCGATATTGGACTGTGAGGATGTATTTTAAATTACGTTGGTCTCTACGTAGATTATTAGTTAATTTAGGTATTTTTAAGGCTTTGTTTTTTTGTGAGAGGTTTTTTGAGTATACACTTTTGTCTATGACTTGATTCTTCATAATTTGTACACTATATATTATTTATTCTTTAGCGGGATAAAAAAATATGAAATCCTATCTTGACTAACGCAAAACTTGGATGCGCGTTAATTTGGCCGAAATGTTTCGGGCTTTTATGAGCTTATACATAAGTTTTATCAAACTGTGGATTCTAAAAATCTTAATAACTCCGCAACACTCCTGGGTGTCCTCTCTGATTATGTTCGGCATAAACTTCATAACCCATTTTTATTGACAAACAAAATAATTCACAAAAAATATCGATATCGACACTCTCTCTTTGGCCACATCACCGCAAGGTAATAAAACGAACGGAGCACGTATTTTGACGTGGAGCGGCGCTTCTGGTCTTGCGTCCCTCTCTCTCAGACAGCTCCGTCCCCCTCTGGCACACGAAGGTGTCTGAGAAGCTATTATGGCGTATAGCTCGTCCGGACTTCGCTATAAATTATGGTGCAATAGTGCCTATTCTTTTGGTCATACCTTCGGTTAGAAGCAAAACGATAGCTGTATGACAGAAATTGTCTATGGTTTTTGAATATATGTGGAGCTAGCGCAGATGTGTGAAATTGTCTATGGCTTTTGGTTGGTCAAATTGCCAGCTAATCTGTATTTGTGTTAAACAATATAAAGCTAACCAGTTTTCCCCAGTTTCAACTGCGTCTTTAGTTTTTGCTCTGCTTTTGTGGGTCGTAGCGTGATGTTATATGTGTGAATAATAGAGTTTCTCAATAAATGGGCTATCCAAAACGATAAGAATTTTTCAATTTGA
This sequence comes from Leucania comma, assembly GCA_958295575.1. Classification (NCBI taxonomy): domain Eukaryota; kingdom Metazoa; phylum Arthropoda; class Insecta; order Lepidoptera; family Noctuidae; genus Leucania; species Leucania comma. Next base: position 8,445,546 of record OY282483.1, read on the forward strand.
ACCAGTTGTTCCTGATATTAGCGTGGTTAATCAAACCAACAAACAAACTTTTCAGCTAACAATATTAAGTATAACAATTAAAATATTCAATATTAAAAGCCATGACTGCAAAAAGTACAAGATACTTTCAATCACAATCCGAAGGAAATTTTTTAAGCCCGTGCTTTATATTTTTGAAAAATCATCAACTAGAAAACGTAAGACCGCACGTTTTCTAGCTGATGATTTTTCAAAAATAAAACCCGCTCGATTACAATTTAGGTGTCTTTATGGCTAGAGTGAATAGACTCTTTAATAAACTAGTGCGCTTCACCATCAACGATTGCATCACTGCTTACCATCAGGTGGGATCGCAGTCAAGCACTAGTTTATATCATTTAAAAAAAAGAAACACAATCAGTGTAGATGAATTGTCAAAATATAAGGCATTTATTGTATGTGATAATCAATTACCTCGTCCGCGTTTATTTTTGGCCTTTGAAAGGTCCACGAGATACAAATACATTAACATACTCCTATTGCCCTCAGAGAGATCCATTTCTAAAATAAAGAGAAGTTATCCTCCTAATTATTTATTTATTTATACACTTTATTGTTGGCACTTATAAGAAATATAACAAAGAAGATTTATGTCTAAAATACAAACAATTGGCGGCCTCATCGTATTCCGCGATCTCTTCTAGGCAACTATGAATGGACTGGATTCTCAGAACATGATATGGGGCTGTCATAATAAGTACCAAAAATTATATAGCTTGAAGACTAAGGAAACCTCAGCTCAACCACAGAATAAGCTTATACTATACACTTCTTCATAATCGTAACTCAACAGTTTTAAGCTACCATATAACTTTTTATCGATATTTTTTTCAACTTTAAATTTTATGTTCTGCCTTCATTCTTAATCTTCATAAAACTAGACGCTACTGCAGCTACAAAACTTATCTAAAACCCGGATTTCTTTACGATATTGACGAAACAAATCAATTTTTAAGTGACACTCAAAATGTACAAAGATTTTCGATTTACCGAACAAGGAAATATTTACCGAAATATTTAAAAAAACAGAGACGTTCCAAACGTTCAAATTGAACTATTGAATTTGAACTTCGAAGTCCCGAAGTGTTTACACAAAAACTTAGATCGGGACAGAAAAAAGAGGCCAATAAATAGTACGGGAGGCTTAAAAGGCCCGCTCGGTCATAAAACGACCCATTAGATGACCTATTAACGCCTATTTCGACATAATTAGGATCAATTCACTCCTAAAACGGCCTAGAGTTATATAATTGTTTATGTTTTATGTGTGTATTAATATTAATGGAATTTTAGGGTGGCCGACGTTCTCTATTGAAAGGTATCGATTAACTTAATTTAATTTAGTCGAAGCTACGGGCGTTTTTTTTTTGCTAATGTGTAGCGATATCTGATACGGTTTTGATGGATTTATTTTAAAACTGTTTTTTTTTTGTTCTCTGTCAGTTTAAACATCTGTTCTCTAAATGCTTTTTTATATTTAAAAAACCGAGAATGGAAATATGAAGTCCAATTCCGTAAAACTTCTAACGATTGCTACGTAAAAGTAACATTTGCGTTCATGTATAAATGAGAATTACTTTCATATTTTGTAAAATGAATCGCTAACGTATATTTTGTAGCTAGTTTTTGCCAGTGGCTTCGCCTGTGTGTTAGTAGAAAATTTTCCCCCTAGAACAAAAGAATAAAAGATATCCTTTGCGCTATTCCAGGTCATGGCCTAACCGTGTGACAAATTCCATACAAATTATTTCTGACAAACAACAAACATACACACACATACATAATGTATCTGCTAGTATATGTATGTACATACATACACTAGTTGCTGCCGGTGTTTCTCCCGCATGAAAGTAGAAAATTGTCCCAGGGGAACATATACCTAACCTAGATAAAAAGTATCCTATGTGCTATCCCGAGACATTTAAAAATATTTGCTCTTTATATTATTAGCTGCTGCCAGCGATTTTGCCTGTGCCACACACACGCACGCACATATTTACATACATACAAATATTCGCCTTTATAATATTTAATAAATAAAAAACGGTAATTTAAAAAACTAAAAAACCCGACTGCTTTTCTGAGCATTCATGAAAAAGCCCTAAAACAAGAAAATCTGGCAGTCGGGACCCATTCTAGAATTGAGAGCACATACCTATATTACATTGCAGATTACTCCAATCTATTGACTAGACGGCTGACTTTCTAAAATGGGTCCCGACTGCCAGATTTTCTTGTTTTAGGGCTTTTTCATGAATGCTCAGAAAAGCAGTCGGGTTTTTTAGTTTTTTAAATTACCGTTTTTTATTTTTTTAGTTTTATTTTATTAAGATATCACTTTCAAAGTAATTACGAATCTAAAGACACCTCTCAAACTAAAATCCATCGAGCCGTTCAGGTCGCAGAGCGTGCCAAACATTTGAATTTTGCGCTACAAATCCGCCATTTTGTTTTTTTTTTATTTTGATATACCCAGTGTCACTCTCACAGTAAATACGAATCTAACAACACCTCTCATGCTAAAATCCATCGAGCCGTTCAGGCTGCAGAGCGTGCCAAACAATTATACATACATACATACTTACATACATACATACATACATACATACTCTCGAAAAACATAACCCTCCTTCTGGCGCAGTCGGGTAAAAATGCCATATTAGTCTCCTCACGTCAAGAATATTAAGAATGCAATCAAGGTGCAGATTTAATTAATGAATTATTGATATAATTTACTTATCAAAATATCAAATTAACTGCACTAATACTTAATTAATAATTTCTAGAACATCTTATTCTGCTTTCTTTCTCGTTTGTTAATAGAAAGATGGACATTGAAGTTTGGTTAAACGGTTAAAAGTCTTTATTACCTAATGTAATATACAGGAAGTCGTTAACTTTCTATAAATTGTATAGATTCGATATGTACGCTCAAATAGTACCGTAATAAAACGACTTTGAAGCGCTTCTAAATCAACAACACTATCTCTGAAACTATTATTGAGAAATGAATAAGTATATTTCGATATAATAAATATGTATACACATATATGTACAACCTTAAATTTTGGTCGTTTTAATTCCTTGGAGGGTCGATTCGGTATATGAAATACTATCGATTTGTAAAGATAAAAATGAAAAATAAAGTACTTTTTTTTTAAAACTCGAATTAATATACGCATGTACGAAATAAATTTCTTTAAGTAAACGAGTCAATGACCTTGTAGGGAGTTGTCGGTCGTTACGTACTAACTACCTACAGTTCATTGGCCTCGATCAGCTGACGTTTACTTAAAGAAATCAATTTGTGTGTCATATTAACTCACTTCTAGTTTCTGACTACATCCTTACGAATTATAGCATTGTAGATATTGTTTTCAACACCAATATATAGCGGTTATAACACATTTCAGATTAACAACCGCAGTTAAAACCCGATAGGATGTTTAAATAACGCTCAAAGCTCACATTACTCATAAAACTATACCTGTGTAATATCACGGCTATTTTTGACACAATAATTCGTTTCTGTTTATTAAATGGTAACAAACAAATGTTAGCTTCAAACGCGAGATTATGATATTCCTTTGAGCGATGCTCCAGCCTTTGATTCGATAAATAAGATATAAATCTTATAGTTTTATGTGATCCTGGTACCTCGGCGCTCGTGCTAAGTAATTAATGTGCGTCTTCTGCGAAACATTTTTGTTGTAGAATTAAATGGAATATGACATCTTATTTCTAAATGGTTTTATGAATTTAGAATTCATTGGAATAAATATCTAACAGATAGGGTATAAATATCTTTTAATTTACAATTTCTAAGTTTCTTTGTACGAATGATAATTTGGCCACATCACAACACATGTTATGTAAATCCACAAACGTTGATGAAAGAGGGTTAGATTTTAGTGGTCAAGTCTTTAATTTGCTAAATAAGATATAAATCTTACAGTTTTATGCACTCCTGGTACCTTTGGTATGTTTTTGATTGAGTATAGGATCCTTTCGTCCCCATCGATTTCAATTATATGTTTATCCGCCTTTGGGCGGAGCGGGAGATAGTGTCAGACTTTTAGTGACTAAAAATCCACTCCTGTTCCTTCTTTGCCTTCGTTCCAGGGCCCCGAGAGTCACTTTCACATAACCCAAAGCCCCAGTAGGCTTTGACTCTGCTGGGCCCCTACAGTTTACTGACATCTTGCCCTACCTTGGGTACGTTACCTACGCCCATGATATGGAGATTAGTTAGTCAGCAGCTAGATAGTAAAAAAGGCGCCTAGACAGGTTCATAGCCAAATATCTTTGCGTTTCTTGAAGCGTAACCTATTTCCTTAGTACTCTCACTTTGACTCATTCACATTCGCAAATACTTTCATTTCGGCAATCGTATTCACAGTATCCCGTGCTTTGATCCCGAACATGAAAGCGATAAACATTATTGAACTGTCGCAATTAAATTTACTTTGGCATTTATTTATTGCTGAACAACATTGAGACGGAATGGACAACCCATTGCTCTTGAGTACAATGAATAGGCTTCCATTAATTCATTATGAGTTTAATGGTAATGGAGCCTTTATGGATGGATAAAGGAATTAGTTAAGTAGCTTGCAAGTGAAGAGGTGAGCCTGCAGTGGTGGCCCAGTGGTAATGACCTCGACTTACGATTTGTAGGACGCGGGTTCAAACCCAGCCAGGCGCATTAGCATCAGCCTTATAATGTTCCCACTGCTGGGATTCAGGCATTTTCTTTAGAAAAGTGAATAGGCCGTAATCAACCCCGCGAGCCCAGTGCAGGTTGGTGGATGTCTCATATCTTAAATTTTTGTTTCTGGGACATGCCGGTTAGCTCACGATGTTTTCCTTCATAAAGTAATGCACCAGGCTGGGTTTGAACCCGCGACCTTCTACTCGTAAGTCGAGGCCGTTACCATTCGACTACCACTGTTACTTACTTAGTGTGTAGGCGTATTACTTAGTGTATTTTATTTCTTCAACGCTGCTTTCAAAATAGTGAAGAAAAACATTCTGAATAAACTGGCATGTCTTGGAACCAGAAATTCGAAGATATGTGACATCCTCCAGTCCGCAATGGGCCCGCGTGGTGAATTATTCTCTCTACTAAAGAGGAGGCTTGAGTCTCAGCAGTGGGAACATTATAAGAGTGATTATAGTTTATGCTATCCTGAGGAGGCTTATATAGTAGGTAGTAGTATATTTTATATGAAGTGACTCCCTGTCTATCTGGTATAAGACTACCCGGAGTGAGAGGGAATGGGCAGCGGTTGTCTCCTTTTGCAAAACAGAGATGCGAGAGGAGATGGCCGCAGCCGTGAGGAAACGGACAAACTCACGCCTCAGCGGTCACCGGAAGAATCGCCCCGGGGCGATGGGAGTCGGAGGACAATTTCTGGCCACTGTAACCGCTGTAAGCACAATGAATGTGTTCCCAAAACGTTTTGTTATAAATTGCCATCAAACCTGCGTTAATAAGACGTGCGTCAATTTCCATCACAAATGACACATCCTTATTCCTCAAGAATATTGATGATCGACACGAAATTGCCACCCATTACGATATCAGATCAATAGGATTTTTTTAGCTGGCAATCTTCATTAAGAAGAATAGGGATGGCAAATTTTGATTCTCGTGCCAGTAAGTATCGGATTTTAATGACTATTTCATGAAATATTTATTCAACAGACTTGTATTGAGGATTTAAGTAATTAATATAATGTTCCCACTGCTAGGACTGAGGCCTCCTCTCTAGGAGATGGAATGTGGCGTAATCTACCACGCGGGCTCAGTACGGGTTGGTGGGTGTCACATGTCTTCGCATTTTTTGGTTTTAGGACATGCCGGCTTTTCGGGGCCTTTACCACTCGGCCACCACTGCTCTCGAAAGTTATAGCTCATAGTTTATTGTACATAGTTTGTTGTTATGGAAAAATAAAAATTATTATTATCATTTTATTTTGTCGTTTAACTCACTACTAACTCAAGAGTCTTTATTTAATAGCGTGTCATAGCCACATTTTTCGTCTTTTATTTATAAACAATGGCAACATAACCAATAATGGTTCGCCATCCCTGAATTAGACCTAATATGACGTCGAAAGTTAACCAGTAATAGCAATAATAAATTGTCCAATAAGCTAACTTAATATAGTTTTTCATTGAGCACTTTCTATGATGGTTTTTGCTGCCGTTGTCATAGGTAATTGATCATGGCGACTGTCTCTATCGGCAAGGGTGGATCCAGAATTTATTTCTGTGTGGGGCACAAGGACCAGGCAAGTTAGGAGAGTCTCTCTAGCTCTGGACCAATGGAATTAAGGTTTCAGAACCACTCTAAAAGAATATGAATACTAATATTCTTTTAGAGTGGTTCTGAACCTTTATTTTACCGAGGATCTCTGTAGTTTTCTTTGTTGATAGCAGGGAACAGAACTGTAGAAGCAAACTTATAAATTTTGATGATAAAAAAATGGCATCATGCCTATTCTTTCAAATCAAACGAAAGAAAATTGGTATAAAACATATATCTGAGAGAAGTTTAAAATCAGTTCGCTTAAATGTAACTTTTCTGTTGGAAAGTTTGGAATTGTTAGACTTTTTGTGATCCGCGGCCTTGCTCTAGAAGCAGCCGTCTCAGCCGTATCAGTCCTCTCAGCCTCTCTAATCGTCTCATTAATTGCCTTTTTATTATTATTTACCTCACCAGAAACATTAATCCTTTTCTTCCCTCACTCTCTCTCCTTTAAATTGACTCTTACTTTCACTTAATTTTGTACAGTTTTAAAGAAACTTCTTTTACTACCTACACCTGATATCGCCATTACAACGGAAAAAGACCTTCAATTAATGTCGATAAATAACTAACTATAACGATCGATTGGATTGATTAGGGTTTTTACCTTATTCTTATTATTGTATATGCCTTTGAATATAGTAGGGGTTAGGAAATATACTTTACACCTCCACATAAGTATAGGTACACCACGTATCGTATCACACACATTAAGTATGTTAGATCTCACTCTCAGCTCCTTTTATTTGAACTGTCTAAGGAGACACGTACTATTATGCCCTTCCTGGATCCGCCCTTATTTATCGGCATTGTCATTAGCTTGTCTTATGGACTCATTTAAGTTGATCGAGTATTGACTTCAAGAAATATTTAGCTGGTAGATTATAAGGATTGAGTTTTAGATAGTCTTTTGTTGATTGCGCTATAAAACATGTAACATAATTATCATAACGCACATCCTGAAATTTGGGAACGCTGTATTTATGACGGTAATCCTCCATCTTGTAGGAGTGGCTGGAAAGACCTCACGGGCTCTCACCTTCCGCTTGACGCAGGCTCTCACAGAACATGGTCATTTCGAGAAGTTCCTGCACTGGATTCGTGTGGAAGTAACGCGCGGGTGTCACCACTGTGTAGACCGCCCGAGGGACACGATCTCTCCCGCCGGGCCTTGGTACAGGCCATGGTCCGAAGCGAGGAGCAGTAGCAGGCGGTCGCCTCTTCCTGAGAAGCAGTAATATTAGCAAAGCTAGACACACGCGTGAGAATCGGAATTCTGATCTCGATTTTCTGCTACTGTAGGCGCAGGCTTGTGGACGGCGAGCAATGGGTAACTCGCCGTCTGACCTTCCTGTAACCGCCGACCGAGCCCAAGTTGTCGACGGTGCGGATTGTTTCATTCGCGCCTCAAGGAATTGTCAGCAAATTGGCTCGTAAGGGCCCAGCAGGGTCGAAACCTATTGGGGCCAAGGGTCTGCTTCTGAAAGGAAGATTCGGCTTTGGTATGAAAGGCGACGAAGGAACAGGAGTGAGTTTTTAGTCAGTAAAAGTCTGACACACCCTGCCACTCAGTCCAAGGGCGGGAGATGTTATTAGATGATTTTCCCACCTAAAAAAAAGAGCTCAGCCGGGAACTTATGGCATAACACTGCCCAACTCGGAAATTAAACCTTAGACAATAAAACCAGCAGTAGCCACCAGTGACCACTACATCAACGAGAGAAAAAAAGAGTAAGATCATTTTTGTCATAAACCTTGTAGAATTTCTTTTCCTCTTAGATTTTTTACCCTTTAGCTCACCTATACGTTTCTTTAAAAAAAAAATCTTTATTTTACATAAAATGCAGAACATGCAGAAAAGTTAGTGATCGCATTTACAGGAAACCCATCCTCTAGATTTGATTAATGGTTATAAATACCATCTTTATAGCTGCTCTAAATATTCTTCTTTACAATCGCCGAGACATTTCGCATACGAGTACATTCATCAAACTGTCACAATCAAATTCATTTCATCTTAGTATCGGCTGCTTCATCAAACTTTATACAAGCCGAAACTATTAAATCGTTTCTAATCCTGTATCAAAGGCGGTATTAACTAGACCCGAATAATATTATTATCGGCTTACAATTTTACCAACTTACTTTTGCGCTTAAAAAACTCTATCATCAATCTTGATTGTCAGTGTATAAGGTTTAAATTTCAATGGGTGGCTGGTAAATATTTATAAATCAAATGTGTCGCTCAAAAGACAAGGTCTGCCCAAAGGAACCATGCCTCATTAGTACTTATAGCAAATCAATTGATACCGAAACTATTTATGACGTTTCTAAGGCACGAGTGCGATATCTAGCGAGTCGTATAAATAAGATAATCAAAGCAGTTTGGTTTACAACCACTTAAAGTGATTTAGATAAGTTTGGAGGCTTTGAATTAGTTGTGTCGTTTGTTTTGATTTGGGTGAGGCCTTCGATAAGGTGACTCTTGGCTGTACTATAAGATGACAGTATATATGCTTCAATTTTATGAAGCTTATCCAGAATCACTTGTTATCACCTCATGTTAAAACATTACACTAATATTCTAAAGGTGGATGTTTGTATGTATGTATGTTGAACAAAGTTGTGTAAGCGATTGAACGGATTTTAATGAATTTTGGCACAACGGTAGACTGTGTCCTAGAATAGGGCATATGGACTTTTGGTTCCAGGACTAGTTCCCCTAAGATATTTTTCTATTTTTACGCGAGCACTGGATTAAGTTAGTTTAGTTCTAAATTATAGATAAGGTTTTGTTCTGAAGATAAGACCTTCTTTGATGGTGTAATTAAATTACTGAAGGGATCCTTCGCAAATTTCACTACATTACTTAAAGTTGCCTTAAAATTAAATAAGGAATAAAGGTCAACGGCCTTTCATTGGGTCATCTACACACACGGTGTCTAAATCGCGAGATGCTGAAGTTTCTTAAAAAAAGTTTTCGTTGCGATGTATTGCAAACTCTTTTATTTAGATTTTGTAGGTGGGATTTTTTTTCATTAGTTCAATAAGAGATTTGTACCAGGTTTAGGGACCCCCCGAGCATGGGGGCTCCGGAGCACTACCCCGTCTAGCCCTTTGGTAGCCATGCCAGTGTATCTAGTCCTTTTTGTTTGTGTTTTTTGTACTTTTTTATAGGGGCACAGTTATAGAAATTCGCACCGGGCGTATAAAAGGCTAGTTAGTTCACATCACCATCAAAATCTCTATATTATATTCAGAAGAGGAAATCTCCTCTAGTTATCGCTCTCAGTGTAACCACCTCCCAACCGTCACAAAGAAGGGATTAACACACGCGTCGTATCGGCAACGAGACGCGGCAACAATACGCCGTGTCTTTGATACGCCGGTACGATTGACGCAAGCCTTGTTAGTTTCTACTTGACGGTCGTTGTTCACGTTAAACAGATTAACATTTGGACAGGCTTTGAATAAGCGGAATGATGCGGCTTGGCGCTGGTATGTTTAGGCTACACGAATATTGACAAATGGTCGCACTGACTGGACAGACATGTCTAGGTACTTAATACTGTGTGATTCTTTCCTCAAAAGACCACCTAACCTAATCATATATTAATCTGCATGGTTCTCATATGACTTCATCATTACATGTTTACTGTTTGGGCTTTAAAAAAAAACATTGACCTCTGAATTTGTTTCGGTGTTTATTGTCAGGGTAGTCGTCAGCTAGGCAACAGGCCTAATTTAGTTAAAATTGTCGAAAAAAATTACGTGTAAAAGTAGGCATTTTTAAAACCTATTTTGATACAAGTGCAAAAAAAAAGCACCCGTAAGAAAATATTTTATGGAGGCGAGGGTTGCAGTGAAAAATGTGCACGTGCGTCAAACGACGTTTTCCAACACACGACTCGTGGGGGTTGACCCACGCCTTGTGGGGGTGGACGCGAGCCCAGCCTGATACGATAAATGTAATAAAATTTTGGCGGGAGCGAGAACGCGCTCTTTTCTGCTCTAGTGCGGAAAACAGTCAATTGCGTGCCTAAAAGCGGTGGAATAGAAGTGGGTTTTTGAGTGAGTGTATTGAAAAATAAATATTATATCAATCAAACCCTACTACCGGAGAGCACCTACTTTCTGATGGACCGTTTTACTGTATTTCTAGATAGTCAAGCAAAAGGGAGATAACTACATAACGAGTGTCATCAGAGGATCGTTACCTCCGCACTTACGTCAATGATACTCTGAGTACTATCCAAGTGTTTATAGATCAGTGGTTCTTAATCTTTTTGATCTTGTCATCCTTGTGATTTAGCTAGGGAAATTGGTTTACCCCTCATTTCTCATGTTACCAATGAATCTAGTACAATACAAAATTTCCTTAATTAGACACTAGCTACCCGCCCCAGCATCGCACGAGTGCAATGGTTATATTAAATACTTGAATCACTTTATCTATTAAAAAAAAACCGTATCAAAATCCGTGGCGTAGTTTTAAAGACTGCATACATAGAGACAGACAGCGGGAAGCGACTTTGTTTTATACTGTGTAGTGAGATAAAAACTGCACACAATTATTACGGCGGCAAGGTCAGAGAATGAAATGAACTAGGCTAGTCTTATTGGTTTTGTTGAATTTTCCAGTTTAGTACTCCAATTTTACGAATTTTACCTTCACAGGGGTGCTTAGGTCCCCCTACTAACCGGTTAGGAGCCGAAATTATAGAAGATGATGTAGTATAGGGCCGGTTTGCTTTACTCTGCGCAGTAACCTTTACTCCGCTATCACAGGAACTTGCTATTGAGCAGTGACTTACTTCGGATTCCAAGCCACAATATATTCCATTTGATTCTAACTATTGGTACCCTTTTTTAAAATCATCCAACGACAGATCGCTTTGAGTACCTCGTCCCGAGGGGTAAACTCTGTCGCACCACCTCTTCTCTTCTTCTTCGTACTCCGCGTCATACTTCTAGCCGCTACGATGGCTCCTTTTCTGTAACTACAGTGCGTCTCTGGAACTCTCTGCCTCACTCTCTTCGCGACAGCCCTTCTCTGGATGTCTTCAAGAGGAAACTTAAAGAGCACTTCCTTTCATCTTTGACATAATATTAGTGTATTTAGTATGTATTAATATGTATAGTATGTATTAGTATGTATAATATAATTATACCTATATTAGTTAGACTTAGTTATTTAGAATGATATTGGATCCTACCCTCGAATATGTTTTCTCTCTATAACTCAAAGGTTTGCTGGGAGAAAACTCATTGCTGAGTTAAGCTCGCCTTTGTACATGAACTGTTTGTATCCCTATATGATATGTTATGTTTTTTTTTCTTTTGTGTACATTAAAGAATTAAGAATTAAGAATCCCGCCCTTGGGCAGAGTGGGAAATAGTGTCAGACTCTTACTGACTAAAAACCTATCCCGTTCCGTCGTTGCCTATCATGCCGGGGCTGAGCCTTCCTCTCAGAAAACGGACCTTGACCCCAGCAGGCTTCGAGCCTGCCTGCCTGCAGCTAGCGGCTGGGCCTGTACGGTTCGCTGACAGCTCCTTGAGGCGCGCGAGAACAGTACGCGCTGCTGACGACTTGGGCTCGGTCCGGTCGGTTACCGGACGATCGGACAGCGTGCTTAATATTACTGGAAAAAACAGTTTAAAACATAACGGCAAAAGACAAACAACACTGCAATTAGCAATCAAATCTAAGTAAGTATGCTTTACTTAATATTAAAAACCTTAAGAGTTCGGATGTTTGTTTGTTTGATGTTTGTTTAATGTCAGGAATGATTGCCAATACCACTTTAAATTCTTTTGTGTTGGATAGTCTATTTATCGAGGAAGGCGATAGGTTGTATAAAATTACGGTATGACCAATAGAAGCGGAGCAATAATCCAAGTCGCGGGTGAAACCGCGGCAGAAAGCTAGCAGTGTAATATATCATTTACTGATGATAGAAAACATTGTACGCCACATTAACAGCTCCATGTGCAATTAAAATCATATGAGAATGTAAACAATAGTGTTCTTAGCCATCGTTTTAGATAATCGCGCGATTCCCACGTAATGACATATATGGTATCACGTAGTGACAGAGCAATGAAACGCATGCGCAGCTACGGCAAAATATCTATGGCCTGCAATGACTCTAGGCTTTCAACGAATGTGTTTTTTTTAGGCGGGAAATACTCAAGCAACTTCTCGGGCTGTGAATGGATTACTGAGTAAAACCCACAGTGTTTCATCATTTGCCTTTTGTATTTCTGGACTACGGGTTTCCCTTTCAGAGGGCTTAGCCAAGATGATAAATAATCTATAATCGTTAACGCTAGTAGAAAACTTCAAAAGTATGGGAATGACGTCATCTTAATGCTCAGTCACGTGGTCAGAACAAAGGAATCGGAGGCGTTGCTGACTTGAGGCGGTAAATAAATTCGAAACGTAACGGTCGTAACTTGACTGGCTGGCTGAAATTAACTTGTGGCTCCAGGACGCTTCAGCCATGCTGGGTCTCTACGGTATTGCTAACATTTCTTTGGCGTTAACCTCACTGACCCAGTCTATATTGCTGACATAAAAAACACGTATTTCCTTGTTCCAGGAATAAGTGTTTTGCGAAATATTCGAGTAAACGACGTAATTGTCGTTTGACCTACAGAGAATGAAGAAAGAATGAAAGAAGTTCAGATGACATTCTATTTTTTCGCGTTGCCTCTATATCAAACATTGTATTGGGTTGCGTTGCATGAACCAATAAGCTTTTAAACCATGCTCGTGTTGACGATCGACGGGCCGGAAAGGCTCTCTTATATATTCTTCATAAATCACTCGGTCTATTGGTGAAAACTGCATGAAAATTGGTTCAGTACTTTTTGACTATATCGCGTTCTTACAGAAAGACAGGCGTGGTGTGGGATTAAACAAAGTAATTTAATTTTAAGTTGATAATGTGATTTTAATTTAATTTATTTTAATTTGGGAAATTGCTTATAACTTTATTTTTGTACCTGTTTAAAATGTTATTTTTATCGTTTTTAATCTATTTAATTAATTAGACCTACTGTAAATGTTGAGCATACATTTAAGTGACTTTTTTACACAGGACCACCTCACATATATTGTCTAAATTATATTGTAAATAAGTCGTTACTTTGTAAATGAATAACTAAATTCAGATTTATAATATCTATGGATGGTAAACTGTCTAGCCCCGGGAGGACACCGGTGTCTGCACACCTATTGTCTTTCTATTGTGTCTCCAATTACGGTATTCAAAAGTAGTTCAGATGATGTCTGTATTCGCTACTGTCTAAGGGTTTCCCTGCTCTATGGTCCAGTTACATGCAAGCGCGGAGGTAATTATAATACATTGTTTATAATAACACGGCTGTCTATGAGTGTCGCGAGGGCTAATCACAGACAGTTGTCGGTAAAAACTTGCAACTTTGTTGATGGTAATTAAAATGAAGTATGATGCGGGCGAGTTAGCTTCCATATTAAGATTGGCTTGGGGATTGTTGGGCAACTAAGGATCACTGGCTCCCTCTCCCTCTGAACAATAACTGCAGTAGATGTAGCATAAACATCATCCTTATAATATTTCCACTGCTGGGTCTCAGGCCTCCTCTCAAGGAGAGGAAATGGGTCGTAATCCACCACGCGGCCCAGTGCGGGTTGGTGTATGTCACATATCTTTGAATTTTTGATTCAAGTGTAAGCCGGTTTCCTCACGATGTTTTCGTCTACGTGTTAAGAGCAGTGTTGTTGAAAAAAATTACACAAAGTAATTCGCCTGGGTAGGTTTGATCCCGCGACCTACAACTCGTACGTCGGGGCCGTTACCACACGGCCACCATTGCACTACGCAGCTGACGAACTCTGGAATAATGGTATGACCCCGAATGAGAGGTGGTGGCCCAGTAATAGCGTCCTCGACCTATGAATTGTAGGTCGTGAGTTCAAACTCAGCCAGACACCATTATTTTGTGAAATTTATTTCATCACCACTACTCTCAAAACAGTGAAGGAAAACATCGTGAGGAAACTGGCATGTCCTAGAATAAAAATTCGAAAACATGTGATATTCACAAACCTGGACTGGTCCCGCGTGGTGAATTATGGCCATTCTCTCTCTAAAAGAGGAGGCGTGAGTCGCAGCTGAGGGAACATTATAAGGCTTATTATGCTTGGATCGACTGATTGTCAAAAGTGAAAAAATGAAATGAAAATTATATGTTATGTGAAAATCTTTAATTTGACATAATGCCACTTTGTGTGGGCCGTCAGATTGTATACATTGCGTGTTGATGTGGTCAAGAGCAATCCCTCCGGAGTTAATGACGTTACATGACAATGAAGCATGTTGTTAATGGTAGCGTTTCTCAAATCTATTCTGTTAGGTATACTCGGGTACAAAAGTAAGATTCATGAATTTATTCTTAAAGCTTTTTTTTTCGTTTAATAATCTCAGGGCTGTGGGATATTGGACTTTAGAAGGCGCACAATTGACCGAAGTCAACTGCACTTGTGTTTGCGCATACGCTTATGCAGTTTATTATCACTTGCATACGATTAGTTAGCGGAACGAAATTCGGTCGGGAGATTATCTTAGGGCCAAATTCACCAATAAACTAATCGCGATTATATAAAACAAAACGCAGTTTGAGCGCCTAATCGAGATTATAGCTTCATTTTGCGTTTCACCGCGATGAATTGAACTTAGTTTACTCGAAACTCAGTTTCAATTCTTTTGTTGTCGCCCATGTTTATGGCACGGGTCTTTAAACTAGATTACGCTGAGCTCAGTTTAGTTGAACTAAGTTTTTACATTGAATGATGAAATCAGCTCTTAGACTGAGTTATTAATCAAAACTGTTTTTGAATGGATCAAAAGTAGGTTTGGCAAGTCTATACATATCTTTATTTTGTTATAAATTCTACTTGGTCCTTTGCTGTGCGTACGTTATTGTAAGACTGACATAAGAAGTAGTAATAGCCAGGGGTCGAAATTAGGTAGAGTTGTTTATGTACTTGCATCGAAATGTTGATATTAATAAGGATCTTCCAGGAATTTCTAATGGATGAAATCTAGTGTGATATTACAAATAAAAAATAATAAAAACCTCAAAGATAGATAAGACAAATAAAACAAAGATAATTGACATACAATTTTTAATAGTATATACATTAATTCACAATACAAGTTATTTACACACAAGTGGTTTATAAGCCTTTTTTTATAAAAATAAAAGCAAATACTTTGCTTCTAGCCTAGTCGTGAGGTTTTACTTAACCACCGGTCCATCAGAATAATTATCCTTGCCCTATTTATTTAAAGTACAACTAAGATTTGAAGTGTGCGCTTCCGACATTACTGTAAAACTTTTTTACGAGAATTAAAGTAAATAATGATACTTTTTTTTATTTAATAAATCTCTCTTTTTCTTGCTCTTTAAAATATATTTTGGGATTTGAGGCATATTCACCTTATTATTTCGTCGTATAAAATCAGTGTAGGTACATGAATAACCCTACCTAATACCGACCTCTGGTAATAACAAACCTTTTTTTTTAAAAAGAAATGGATAAGTCAAGCCACCAGACTAAATTTTCTATATCTCGTAATTCAATTCTAAAATCTTTACATTTTTCTGCCCCACGTGCTAAACCAAGTGCTACAATATGAAAAAAAAAACTGCTCCACATAGATTGCTATTCCAACAATGTTTTATGACACTTCAAAATGATCCAAACAATTCTGTCAGCAACTGTACCCGATTTAAGTTTCACAAGCGAACGCCTCCTCGATCCGTCGCACTAATCGTTCAATAAACGGTCCATTTGTAACATAATTGTTCTTTAATATACCCATACGCGGCGAAACGCCTAAAAACATGACAAAACCACTTCATTATCGGCCATTGTCATCACTTCACTCCACTTCCAACTGTCATTGTGAATCTCGCAACTTTTGGCGGGACTGCTTATTTTTTTTTTCTCAACGACAATAGAGTTCGAATCGCATGTTCCACTTTTAAACTTATACGTACTGAGGGCAATTGATCGAGGATTCAATATATTTGAATTCAGATGATTATCAAATTTTGGGATAAAAACTCTACATTATACAATTCAAAGTTCAAATTCCATTGCTGCCAATACTTTCTTTAGGGCGTTTTTATTACAGATGGTCATTTAAAAATCAACTCACAAACGACAAATCTAAAGTTGATAGTTGATGGATTGGAATGATCACGAATTATACATTTAAATGTGAATAGATTTATTCTATTTTTATCTGTAAGAGATTGTAATAAAGATTAAAATGCAGTGAATGATTTTGACAGTTCTTAATATCGTGTGACGTTATTGGCACTTGGTAGGCAGTTTTAAAAGATAATAGGGAAACGAATGTGCGAAACAATTTATCATTGAAGCGAGTTCTCTTGTTAATTCGATACAGTGAAGGCTGGATTTTTGGGTCAATTCTTTTGCCTTGGGGAGTATAATAAAAAAAAAAAACTATACGACGGTTGTGTGGGGTTTAGTGATGAATCTGTGAATATTATTTATTAGCGTTGCAATATGGTGTTATTAAAAATAAAATTGTTTATAGCCATATAGAAATTTTGACCAGATTTTTGGTGTTAGAAAGGATGCTTTCTCAATAGTTACTTGATTGGTTTCCTGTATTTATTCATTTATGCATAAAAATGTGAAGAATTTATTTAGAAATTTTATTTAATCATAAACCTGTGAATTCAAAACGTCAAAACTATTATAGGTACCTTGATAAAATAGGTATAGTAGGTAGGTATTTAGTTAGTTTGAAGGTTTTTTTTTATTTTGTGTATAAATGTATATATATATATATTTAAAAGGATAATTAAGTGTTTTTTAATATGTTTAAGCTGTAAATACATTATTTATATCTTCTAATCTCAAAATAAAACGTATTAAGCAATAAATACAAACTTCTCACTTTATAGGTGTAATAACACTTAAAATTATCCTACAGCAGCAGCATTATTTATTATTATTGGTATAGCTACCATATCTCTTTAAACGAAATAATCTCTGTTAAAAAAAAAAAACCTGGTCTGATGAAAGAAAAACACGTGGATGAAGTGAAAAACCACTAGGTACCTACCGGGGCTTGGTTCAAGCCATGCTCCGGAGCGAGGAGGAGTGGCAGGCGGTCGCCTCCTTCTGCGAAGCAGTAATGCTAGTAAAGGAGGAGGCCGACCGCCTTAGGCAAAGGCGGACACGCCGCCGCCGCCGCCGGGTTTCCGATCCCAATTTCCGGCCACCGTAGGCGCGGGCTCGCGGACGGTGGGCAATGGGTAGCTCGCTGTCCGTCCGTCCGGTAACAGACCGGTCCGAGCTCAGGTCGTCTACGGCGCGCACCGTTCCCGCGCGCCTCAAGGAGTTGTCAGCATACTGTAGGGGTCCAGCAGGGCCGAAGCCTACTGGGGCCAAAGGTTATGTGAGACTGTCACCAAAGGCCCCAGGATAAAGGCAAGGAATGGAAAGGTAGGTTTTTTAGTCAGTAAAAGTCTGACACTGTTTCCCGCCCCACCCAAGGGCGGGATTCGTCATTGGATGATTTTTACCTACCACAAAAAAAAAAAAAAAAAAAAAAAAAACTAGGTACCTAATAAGGACTTGCAGCGGAAAACAAAAAACATCACCATAGTAGATATTCCTTTTTGAGGTAATCTACGTAACTGACATTTATCAATAAGGGCAAAAACACATAAGTGTTCCATTTATAAGGACCTTTCACACTCTATTGAAACATGACATCAACCAGTATTTTATAATATTAACTTTTGTATCAATTCCTAGCAGTGGGTGGGGTCTATTAAAAACCTCACAACTGTCAACGCCTAAGGCAGCGCGTGCTGTTCAAATTAATTACAATGACGCTTTAATTATAATTAAAATGACGTTTTCATTATAGAAACTATTATTTCTAAATTACGTACTCGTGTGTAGCGACTATCGAACCTGGTGTGACGAAAAGAAAAATAACATTCGTTTAAAATTGTCGCCTCAACATAATTATAGCGTCAATAAAAGAAACGGGGAGAAGTTATAATATTTTTAGTTGCCACTTTAAAGAATAATTAGGCTGGCAACACATTAACCAAACAAAGCCCCCACCTTTCATGATGGTTTCAAAAACAAATGCTGCGTAATAACATCCTATGATGCCAAAAGAAAAAAAACATCCTATGATGTAATTATTTTGAATTTCGAATTGTAGCATTCGAAATCAACAACTGTTATAAGATTGCCAGTTTAAGATGGCCCCTCCTTCTTTATGCATTTGGACTTTGAAAAGATGACTCAAGAGAAGCAACGCCGCCTGAGGGTGTATTTAAATTGGTCACATTTTACAAAGCAACATTACACCCTGCCATCACGCGCGTTGACCTCAAAAATTATAGTATTAAAGTCGGAACAAAGAGGCCGAAAGCCGCAGTTTTGAGTTTTTGAGTGCAGCCCGCGAAATCAATAAAAGGCGGCCCAGTATTAATTACGGGACAATAGGCAACATAAATTAACAGCTCTTGGCTCTGTTATTACTGGATTTCTTTCTTTTCAGTGTGTTTTTGAGTTAATTACTGTTCATATCTTTGTAATTCTTAATGTTTGTAATGTTTCCTTTAATTTCGCGTTGATATCCCAACCGCAATTCAAACATGGTCGAATAAAAAAACGAAAAAAAGTTTGTCTTAAGTAAACGGAGCCTTAAAATAGCGGAGGAAATTGACGATAGTTATAAAACGTTTGGTGTGGGTCTTAGACGGTATTTAAGCAATTATTTATTGTTTACGGTTCATCACATCACGCTTGTGCAAGAATAGTGACCATAGTTAACGTATTAACAACCACGAATTAATATTTGAAATGTGACCGAAACCAGCATGCGTGATAACTTGAAATCCATTTCAATAGGACCTCAAGTTTAGAGGATGGTTCTTACCTTCGCGGGTCACTTTAATCTGGTGATTGTGGGTATAGTGGGCGACCAATTAACGTTTAACAAACTTTAGTCCGTAACAAATTCTCGTACAGTTTTAACAATTTGAGTTTGGAACGTTTGGGTGTAATTTGACAACGGCTGTTAGGCTTAGTTTACATTTATCAGTTTTCGCTTTTCGAATTAAATGTAGGAATCCAAAATTTTGGTGACTTTCAGGACTTGCCTTCAGGAGATTGTCTATGCTTGATTATCAGATAGATTAAAATTGGTCGTTAAGTGGACATATAATGGTCATACACACAGAACGTTTTGGGAATACTTTCATTGGGCGTACAGCTAGAGAGTGGTATTTGTGCTCCTTGATAGCTATGACCATAAAAAATAAATAGAATATTGAGTTTTATGAGTAGGCCCAGTTCTAGACAACCGTCCTCCATCTTTGATCATATCATCGTAACCATTAATATCAGGTCAGATATAATCAGGAGATAAAAGTACAAAATGGATATTGTTATTCTAATAGAATATTTCCTATCAATCGATGTTAATATAACATTTATATCAATCGCTTGGAAAGCATTCAGCGGAAATTTTTAAGGTACATTCAATTTCGCTCAAAAGTATATTTACCCAATTACCTGACTCGCTGCAGGAAATTTCATATTCTTCCTCTCTATGAACGCAGAAAAATCGCAGATTTGGCATTTTTGTTCGGAATCATGTGCGGATCGGTGGACGTACCTGACTTAGTAAATAAGATAGGCCTACGTGTACCTTGTGCATATCTACGCAGACCCCACCTTTTGGCCACACCAGTGGTAAGAACTTGCTACAGGCAAAACTCGTACCTGATTAGAGCGAGTCGTGCTTTTAATATGGCCTGCCGGGAAGTTGACATCGATCTTTTTAACAACGACATACGTAAATTGAAAAGAACCCTTTGCAATAATTTTTTCGAAAACATCTCATTGTAAAATTGAAATTTTAAACTATTTATATATTCATTGTCATTCCTATTCATTTGGTATACTAGTGTAGTAATTTTAGTGGCATCGATTTCTTCGAAAATATTAATTTAGTTTCTAAGCTGTGTATCTGTATTTCCAATGTCGATTGTTTCAGCATATTTATTAATTCACTATATGTGAAAACTTGTAATTGGCCTTAAGCTTTATTATAATATTTAACATGTACATTTATTAGCTGTAAGTTTTCCAAATAAAATAAAATAAAATAAAATAAAATAAATGTTGTAAAAATTTAACAGTACACAATTATGGCCGCTGAACGGTGCTTATCCAGTTTTAATAAAAATTGCTTTACTTAATTGACGTAAATAGGTTACATATCACATTCTGCCCGAATTAATGATAACGTGAAATTATCAACCCACGACAAACTAATGATCTTACTCATCGGAGTGCGATCATTTGTTCTGTGTCTGGGTGTAATTTATCTACAATATGCATGTATTTAGAAATATATAAGTATGTTTATCAGTTATCTAGTACTTCTAACAAAAGCTTTGCTTAGCTTGGGACTAGACGGCGTTGTGTGATAGTTGTGGAGTATTATTATTTCCTTTTTATACATATTTGCTACATTTTTAAATATTAAAAAAAAAAACATTTAAAAATATAAAAAGTAGTATCCCACCGGTATCGAGAACAGGGTCCATGCTACCGGCGGTCAGGGCTCCAGAGCGAGGAACCTCCTGACTATACGAGCCGTGTCCAAAAGTACCGCTTTCTGAAACTTGATTTGTTTATCTTTCTCGGCTTTCATGAGGTTCTCGTCATGTGGAACGGTTATGTCAAAAATCATTGCACGCCTCTCGCTTCGGCCCACCACCACTATATTAGGTATATTGGCTACAATAGTCCTGTCAGTGATGATGGACCGATCCCAGTACAAAGTGATATGACCGTTATGAAGAACTGGGTCGGGCTCATACCTGTAGTACGGCACTTCCGATTCCACAAGAGAGTATTTCATAGTAGTATTTAATAAAGGTATTATTATTATTATAATACCAATATAAAGAGGAAAGAAAAGGAAACGGAGAAATTGACTGACTGACTCATTGACCATCAACGCACAGCCAAAACTACTGGGGCTAGGAGCGTGTAATTTTGAACAACGTTTTCCTTTAGGCGAGCACTGAGAGAAGACTCGTGGAGTCCTAACGTTTGTATGGAGAAACCTGTATAGTAAAAACTACAGAGGAAAAGCTCCAGAGGCCCTACCACTGGATCGGTCTGTGGGTCGTTTTAGGGGCTCCTCTTTCTCGCTCGTACGACTTACATTACAACACGTCATGGTAAGACCCCACGTAAAATTTTCCATCCGTCGATGTAGCCGCAGCTGATCTCCATCCGGCACGCGACGCCTACAACAAAACTCAGCTAAGACAATTGCTGAAATTGCGTGAGCGCAGGTCCAGCGATAACTATGCGAACAACTAGTGAACATAAATATTGGAAAGATACTATAGATAGTAGAAAGGACTTAAAAAAATGATTGTAGGTAATCTTTTGCCAAGCATAGTCCTAAATACCAAGCTGTACAAATATTTGATAAAAATTAAAGGCCCTTAGGTTATAACTATTAATACATCTTAAATCAAAATGAAGGTAAAATAATGATAATGGTTATAATTAGAAATCCTATAGTCGTATGGACAGAATTTACCAATTTTTTTTCTTTCAGTTGAATTTCCCTTACCTCGTGACTTTTCAGTAGCTTATATTATTGTCATGCAGTTCCTTAATTCAGTTCTTTATATTTTCTGTAGAAGAATAAGTTAAGCCGAGTTCCTACTTATCCAAAGTCAGCACGCAAAGAACTTAAACTAAACAAATAAAAACAAATGCTTGCATAGACCTACAGTTGTAAAACAAGAACTCGTAGTAAAAACCGTAGCAAAGTGCTACGAGCGCTACGCTAATAGTACATTTTAATTCATGTAGAGAAAGTTTGTTATTGCGACCGAGGCCGAATACGCACGAGCCGCAGGCGAGGGTGTTATGGAGCCGTGTGCTGCAGTAACAAATTTCCACGTGTATCAAATAACGTTTTTCAATACACTTACGAAGAAATAAATTAACAGGGCTTAACTGGCGACTCCTGGGAGTCACTTAGCACCCAGCCTGACATAGAGGGGGCAAACGCCAGTATGTTCCGCACTAGTGGGCGGAAAACAATAATTTGCATGCTAAAAGCGGTTGGGATAAAAGCGGGTTTTCGATTAAGTGTATTAAAAAAAAATATTTTCTGGAACTGTACAAATTAGGATATAAGATGGTGTTATAAGTAAACTGCTGTGCCCATGAAGTATATACATAAATATAAAGATAATAATGTTAACTAAATCATCATTATTTCACATAAAATATTTTTCCGATTTATGTACCTGTACACTATTCTATGTAATTCAGGCTATACTGTTTCCTTATGTATTTACGTTTCGCTATAACCAAACATTTTGTAAGCCAAACAATGTTTGTAAACAAAGATGGCATTTAACCCTTTGAAAATGGATAACAAATAGTTCGTAGCAAAAAGCGTAGCACACGTGCTACGAACGCTACGAGTAATTAAAAACAAGCATTTCTTTTCGTGATGAGATGATTATTTATTTATTTTACAACTGTTGTAAACACATAAATATACAGAACACGATACATTATAAAGAAATGTACAAAGAATTATTGTTTTTATTTATTTTCTTGCGGTGGGAAATCATTTTATGACTCGCGATATCAGACTTCTTCTCTCTCTTCTACTGACTAAGATCACCTATGTTCCTTTAGTTGCCACTTGCGTTCCAGGACCATGAGTATACCGTATATTCAGCAGACCCTGCTAGCAGGGCCTAGCAGGGCTGATGTCTGCCGAAAAGTTATACGCTTTGATGACATCTTTTGAGGTGCGTGATACCTACACTACGCGCCGTCGACGACTAGAGCAATGATAGCCCGTCCTATAAGGAGCGAGTTATAGGACGGGCTACCCATTGCTTATAGTGCGCAAGCGTCTCCTGTCACGGCAGCTGGGGCGTGAGGATTTACGTTCCCTCATTCTTGTGGCCGTCTCATTCTCATTACTACTTCACAAGCTTCAGCGTAAAGCTTGCATTAGGAAAAGTTTTAGTGTCAACCAGAGACCTTCCTTTTTGGGTCAGTTTTTAGGGTTCCTTACCCAAAACATAAAACGGGGCCCTATTACTAAGACTCCGCTGTCCGTCCGTCTCTCTGTCTGTCACCAGTATAGTGGCTGTATCTCATCAACCGTGATAGTTAGACAGTTGATTAATTTTCACAAACAAATACTAAGTAACCGAATAAAATAAATATATAAGGGCCGTTTTTATCGCATTTGCCCAGTTTTTAGATACTTACTTGATAGGTACAACAACAGCATCATCGATCAATCCATTATTCTTGTCTTACCCAACTATTTACATATACATAATTATATATATATATATATATATATATTTAATACCTATTATGTAATGTTAGCTGAGGAACTCGTGGCTAAAATAATAACGGTGCCATGGGTCGATGTTCTAGGTTAAGCAACGCTTACCGAGGTCGGTAAGTGGATGACCATCTTCACACACCGAAGTACCCGCGTGCCTCGAAAAGAACGCTAAGCCGTTAGTCCTGACTGCCATTTATAAATCTTTTTAAACAGTTACGAATGGTCACAAGTTAAGAAATCTCATAACAGTCTCACCAAGGGGTATTTACCCAATCGAAAACTTTTGCCCGCGGCTTTGCTCCCGTCAACTGACTACTCTATTCTACTCTACCCTACTCTACCCAACTCAACCCTACTCTACCTTATACCAATAAATGAGCAGGTATTGGATTTTTTGTTTTTATTTAACGGGATAAAAATAATCTAAGCCACCTTCCCACCCATTTCCAGCCAAATCGGTTTAGCCGTTCTTGAGTTATAAATAGTGTAACTAACACGACTTTCTTTTATATATATAGATAAGTTGGGAAAAGTCTTACCAAAGAGTATTTACCCAATCAAAAGTCATGAAAAGGCTAGGTAATTTTTTTTACATAATCTTAGTTTTTAAGTATGTAAAACCAGTATAGGTTTTGTTCGTCCCGTAATATCCTAGAGCTTATTTAATTTTTCCGTACCTACCACACCACAAGCAGGATTGCTGTTACAGTTTGAAGCTTAGGATTATTGGTGACTTCATAGGCACAAATAAAACCTTCAAGTCGTTCAACGCAAACCTCCTTTATGATACGAGTGTCCTTTTTACCATAAGGACGTTTCTGCTAGCTACAAAAAAAAAAAAAAAAATATAAAATATCTCCAAGTGGACTTGAGTCCTCTCACTCAAGTCCGATCTGTACCGAATCGATTACATCGAGCAGCATGAGAACACATGTCTGTGTTACAACTAATACTTCCACGGCATATTTCTGATTAGGTAACAGTTTGATCTGCGCTTAGTTCCGGTATTACCAAATAACACGCTGTTCCTAAGAAAACAAACATTAACACTTGACGCTCTAGGCATGGTGATCTATTATTATTATTGATAACGATTGTCCAAAAGGTTTAGGATCGATTATGTGTAGAATAGTACAGAATGTTTAGGATCGGCCACATGACAATATTTCGGATTAATCACGTGACATAGACCAGAATGTTTGAGGTCCACTAGTCTAGGTCTAAAATATAAAGGCCACATTAGACGGTTTTTTTATGGTAGGTAAAATCATCCAATGACAAATCCCGCCCTTGGGCGGAGTGGGAAGTAGTGTCAGACTTTACTGACTAAAAACCTACCCCGTTCCTTCGTAGCCTATCGTGCCGGGGCCGGGTATTCCTTTCAGAAGCTGACCCATGACCCCAGTAGGCTTCGACCCTGCCTGCCTGCAGCTAACAGGCTGGGCCTCTTCGGTGTGCTGACAGCTCCTTGAGGCGCGCGGGAACAGTACGCGCCGTCGACGACTTAGGCTCGGTACGGTCGGTTACCGGACGATCGGACAGCGTGCTACCCATTGCACTCCGTCCGCAAGCCCGCGCCTACGGGGCCACTTTAGACGGTTCGAGTTTCTCGTCTCGAACATACGATTCTCGCCAGAGTGGACGAGCTAGAGGTATGACTTACCTCTCACTCGTCCACTCTGGCGAGAATGGTTTGGTTTGACAAAATCGTACGCAATAAGTAATTGCATACGATTTTCTCGAACCAAACCGTTCGAGAAATTCGCACTATCTAAATGAGCCTTAGGCCGTGTTTACGGAGACGCGGTGCGTTGCACGGCGCGTTGGGCGTTTCGTCGTACATTGTAGCAGCGGGCCGCGTCATCGCTCGCGCAACCGCAAACATATGGCAATGTACGACGGACCGCCTGACGCGCCGCGCAACGCGCCGCGTCTCCGTAATCGAACACATAAGGATCAACCACCAATGCCAATCATTTCGAAGTTCTTGACAAATGTCATATTTCTGATAACTTATATTTCTCTAAACTTTTATGTTTTGAATTAAAAGGCAAATCAACTCAATTTGATGACAGGCTGTTTACGTTGATATATCTGTATAATTTGTTGTTTGCTTTGAGGAGTATATGTGTTAATAATTTTTCAAAAAACGAGTTGTGATAAAGTGGTAACTACAGAAACAAAACAGCTTCATCATCCCTAGCTTATTTCTAATTATATACTACAAAAAAAAAAATACTACCGAGATAAAAAGTATCCTGTGCGCTATTTAAGGATATGGTCTACTTGTGTGCCTAATTGCATTTAAATCCATTCAGATATTCAAACGTGAATAAGTAACAAACGAACACACTCAAAAATTTTCGTCATAATGTTAGTGTATGTGTCATTATACACGGCTAAATTTTGGTCGTTTTAATCCCGTGGAGGGTCGATCTGGTACTTGAAACACTATCGATTTGTAAAGATAAAATAAAAATATAAGGTATTTTTTTTTCTAAACCTCGAATTAATATACGCATGTACGAAATTAATTTCTTTAAGTATACGAGCCAATGACCTTGTAGGTAGTTGTCGGTCGTTACTATCTACAGGTCATTCATCAAAAGAAAGCATTAGGTCTGTGCACAGCCTAATGTAATTAGATGACTCTTTGGTATTTCCTGAGTCACCAATTAGGTGTTAAAAATTTTATGATCGTTGCGATGATTTGGCGACCTCCATGTTGAAATTCGTCAATTGTTTCGACGCCCACATTATAATTTAATCGATGTTTGAAATCATTCGTTTCCAATAATCGATTTCCACATAGTTTTGGCCCATAATATTGATTGCTCAAGGTTTTTGGGGCGCTGT
Source organism: Leucania comma (assembly GCA_958295575.1). Classification (NCBI taxonomy): domain Eukaryota; kingdom Metazoa; phylum Arthropoda; class Insecta; order Lepidoptera; family Noctuidae; genus Leucania; species Leucania comma. The sequence continues at coordinate 8,472,235 of OY282483.1, forward strand.
GTGCAGTTTTATTGTCTTTTTGGAAAAGCTGTAAATCAGATTTGTAGGACAATAATCATTAAATGATTGTCATTGTGTGTTTATAATTACACAATTAGGTATATAGTTCTTTAAAACAAAGTAACTCATAATTTTCCTAGCTTGTTCACTTTCACATTACCCATGGCCCCAGTAGGCTTTGACCGATTGGACGGCGAGCAAACCATTGCTCGCCGTCGGCAAGCCTGCGCCTACGGTGGCCGGAAATCGCGTGCGGCTTCCTTCTTTGCTAGCATTACTGCTTCACAGAAGGAGGCGACCGCCTGCCACTCTTCCTCGCTTCGGGCCATAGCCTGTACTAAGGCCCAGCTCGAGAGATCGGTGCCACCATTCACCCCCACGAGGACATGGCGGTGCTCTGCCCAGGCGGACTACACCTTTACTGCTCCACAGACTTTCTGGCATCTGACTACCTGTAACGGCCGATCTACGAATGATAACAGGAACATATGAAATGAAAAATTCATAATGTTCCTTCATATATATCCCATTTTTTTTTTGTAATTGGTTTTTCAGGGCACATTGCTCGCAGAACCAATGGCCATTGGGGCCGAAAGGTCCTGGAATGGCAACTACGTACCCGAAGACGTAGCGTTGGAAGGCCTCCTACAAGTTGGACCGCTGACTTGTAAGGGTGGCAGGAATCCGATGGATGCGAGAGGTACGAGACAGTTTATTGTGGCCTCTCCCAAGTGTCGCCATAACGAACGGTCCTGTGCATCTTGCATCCATCGGATTCCCGCCTTGTGGGAGGCGTTTCAACGCTACATTTTTCGGTAGGTATTTATATATTTTTATAATATTTATGGCGATTATTTAGGCTATGTAGGTAACCTTGGTTCTACTGCGGATATCTTGATTTGTGATGTCATCAAGCAAGGAAACTCCGAGCATAGCACAATTTACCAGCAGCTTGCTATCTGCTTCTGACCCTAAGGGCCTAGGGTCTGGTGTGCTTAACCGATAGTTTGTTCACCATAATTCTAGTTCTATCAATGCTTTAACAATAGTTTATTGTGTAGCAATACTTACTTCTTTCTTCGAATACTTACGACAGCATTAGACATTCCCGTTCCTAATGTTCTCTAGTCGGCAATGCTGTTTCATTGTCGTAGTTGATTCAGCAATGGCGATCTTCTTTTGTTGTCAGGATATCTCGTCATCTTCCTGACCTTGTCCAGTGTTATTTGGGGTCGGTGCAACACGTTCACAAACGCTTTCATATCACTTGTCACACAATTCATCCATCTTTTCTTTGGCCTCCTTCTCTCTCTCCATCCATCCACATGTAAACTTATAACTGTTTTAGTAACATGAGTTTTAAGATGCTGTTGCTGCTGCCACGCGGTCTGCTCAGTAGTGATACTGTCTTCTAGCATGCAGAGCGAATAGATCTATCCCTTTCTTTTATGAGTGTTTTTAATATCGTGCGGATTATTTCATCACGTATGCGGAATTGCTCCGGATGCAAGGCTACCCGATTTCACGCCCCGCATCCCGCGTGCGTATTCCACGCATTACAATAAATACTTGTATGAAAAGGACATTTGCGGGGGCTACACATGCGGAGCGTGATGAAATCCGCACGATATTAGAAATAGCATAACGCAATCGGGATGTGATAGTGGTTTTTAATGTCTAATGTATAATTCTTTCTTTTTTGGTTTAATTTTTCGTGAGAATTCATTAATGACTTTTTCCGTTCTAGGTGGAACTGGGTGTGTCAGATTTTTATTAACTTAAGTCCACCTGTGTTCCTTCAGTTGGTCTTTGCTTTTCAGGGCCGTGGTAACTCGTTCAAATAATCTCCCAGAGATGTATTGCATCTATATCTATCGTTAAGTACTTTTACAACAATGTAACAGGCCTCCTCTCTAGGAGAAGGAATCAACCACGTGGGCCCATCCGGTTGGTGGATGTCACATGTCTTCGAATGTTTGGTTCTAGGACATGCCGGTTTCCTCACAATGTTTTCCTTCACCGTTTTGAGAGCAGTGTAAATTACACAAAGTAATTACGCGACCTACAAATCGTAAGTCGGGACCGTTACCACTCGGCCACCACTGCTCTCTAGTAGATTTGTATATCCATAGATTTTTTTTTGCCAAAGTGTCGCCAGGGATTGGATTTCAGTTGAGAATCATTATACTCCTGATTTGTGATAACATACTGCTATCACCAATCAGTGAAGACAAGTATGAAACTTTAAACGCTTTTAGAGACCAATATCCAACATTGAATGTTTGATAACTGTCTTAATAACAAAAGGTAGAGGTACCTAATAGGTAGGAATAAATTGAAACATGGCTTTTTAGAACACATAATGTTTATTTACACTAAGTAATATTCACATAGTTGTTAAAGCACAGATTGTGCCTATTGTAAAACGTCATTCAGAACGTTACATTTAAGTAGCTGTAAGTTATCATAGTAGGAACAAGAAGACACTATCAGATCAATACCATTGCTTTCAAGAAAAAAAAATTGTCTATGTTGCAGACAATTTTAGTTTGAAAATGGAATATAGAGTTGTAGAGTGTAAGAAAATAACGACAGTTTAGTCGATTACAAAATGTTGAATTATGGAATCGATCTCAATAGATGTATATAAACAAATAGAACAAAAATATAGTTTTAGCTGATGCAAAGAGAAAACATGTTTATGTTATAAGTACTTGCATAAAGTGAAACGTCGTCTTCATAATATTATATTGATGAAACTTTACAATGACGACGTGAAATTTATAAATAGGCAAGAATATTTAAGTTAATATACAATACAGACTGATTTCTAGACACCATTCAGATAAAATGTAACACAAAAATCAAGTCACATTTTCAATAGTTATTTAATACAAAAGTATTTATTGAATAGTTACAAATGATGCCGATTCATTCAATTAGTGATATAACTTACTAATAACGATTTATTTACACAATCCATACAAAATTGTAAAAATGGAAAATAATTATGTTGCTTACGTTTTCATGCATTTTTACGACTTGCCTTCATTATTTTGCACGTAACGGTGTTAAAATCACATGAAATTACTTAGTCATTACCATCCATATTCGTTCTCTATTGCTGGTAGTTAATTAGTAGAAATTCACAATTTAAACCAATTTAAAATTAGTAATTACACTTACTAATTAAAAATTAGATAAGATAGGTATGTACTATACACTTCATCGACTCCGTAATGCTCATTAAGATTATAAAACTACGCTTTAAGTTTTAATTACTAAACAAACTACCTTTACATTAATATGTACAATAGTAACATACGCTGGAACTCGTAACTGGCTCACAGATGATGTAATTTTATAATAATTATTGCACATTTATGAAAAACTCTTACTTCAGTATCTACATGTCCAAAACTATTCACTGTTTCGTTACTCTATTCAATAAAATTGCTGTTCTACAAGCCAGTTAATAATCCAACAGAAATAAATAATTTAGGAATATCTCTATAAAATATTAAGTACTTAAATAATAAAATCAACTATCACATTTATTTCGAACGAAGCTTCATAAGTTTGTACAATGATACACTACGGTCAACTAATACTATTTACAGACGTATTAAATAGTGATGTACTTTAGGAGATACTATTAATAGTGAAGATAAAAACATCTAACGTCACTAGAATGTTCGCATTGAAGTTGCAACACATTGTCACTTAAGTCGATTCGATCATTCGACTATCGAGTCAATAATCGAGCACGCGCCGATCGTAACTGGCTTCGTTCGCGATCGCGCGTGATGCCTCGTTTCATTTGGACGCGTTCACTACTAGGTTCGTGGCCGCCTCCTCACTGGCTCCTATGCTCATGGCTTTCTTCTTCAGAATTCCCAGATCAGTCACGTTTTCTAAGAAGCTTTTGTGTGCTGACAGTACTTTAGCACTTTCCACGTCCTTTTTTAGCTCCTCCATGTCTCGTTTCAACTTCGCTCGTCTGTTTTGGAACCATGTGATGACTTGCGCGTTGGAAAGACCCAGCGAGCTGGCGATCTCGTCTCTGTCTGCAGGCGAGAGGTATTTCTGATACAGGAACCGCTTCTCCAGCTCGAAGATCTGGTGGTTGGTGAAAGCTGTCCGAGATTTTCGTTTCTTCTTCGGCTGCGGCCTCGAGTTGAAGAGATTCAGGTGATTCGACTGACCATCTGGAACAAAAAATCAAAGAATTAGTTACGGTTATTAAGTTATTAACTATGTGTAAAAAAGAATTTAGTAAGTGGCCAATTGACAAGGTATTAAAAGGAAAAAAGTTGCGTTAAACGAGAGAATCAAACGAGTTTGTTGATTAGTCGAATTTACATATATTTTTTGTTACTAACGAAGTGCCTTTCTCTAAACGCTTATACTAAATCTGTCTAGGAATTACGAAAAAGCTGGGAAATATTTCAAGGAATATTACAATCAACCTATCAAGCAGATCTGCAATTTAAATCAAATTCAAATTGCAGATCCTTGGCATAACTGTTCGATTAAGGAGTAGTCTACAACTCTTATTTTTGTGTAATCTAAATGGGTTACACAAAAAATCTCATAAAACCCAGCCCGTGAGCCTAATAGTCTCCAAATTGACCTGTGAAAAGGTGTCACAGAAATCAAGTTCCGTATAAAAAGATTAAAAGTAAAAGTAGGGTTATAGACGCAGGCGCAAATAACCACTGACTCGTTATCAAGCACTGAAGCATCACAGTCTATGACGGAGCAATAAAAGACCCGCAGCGCTAAAATGTTACTGTTCCCTCATAAAAGGCACTATAAAACACACCCAGGTATCGTTACATTTTAACGAGCAGAGAATCATATACGGGCCTTCGGTAAAACTGTTTAATAATAATGAAAGAACAATCAAATAAGACATTGTTGTCAATTTTGCTACAAATCTATTAGTGTAATAATTGCGTTTTGTTAGTTTTAAGGGTCTAGCGCTCGAGCGGTGCCATAAAACAGTGACTTTCTGAAGCCTACTATTCAGTAATGGCTAAGTTAATAGATTAAAAAAAAATGTTTATCACAGATTCATATACAACATTATCAACATGATTTTTTCGTGCGGTTAATATTTTTGCCTAAAAATATTTATCAATTTCGCAACTTTTCGCTACTCCTTCGAAACGGTTTAGATCTTTAGAAATATGTTTACACAAAAAAAAAATACTGGTTAAGTGTTCTTCAGGATGTACATAGCATATATAAATCAATCAATATTTCGCAATGAAAATGGATTTAAAGCTAAGCGGGGCTCTATCCGTGCGAAGCTGGCCGGAATTAAATACACACGTCTCGTCGGCAGCATTACGTTTTTTTTTTATGGTAGGTAAAATCATCTAATGACAAATCCCACCCTTGGGCGGAGCGGGAAATAGTGTCAGACTCTTACAGACTAAAAACCAACCCTGTTCCTTCGTTGCCTATCGTGCCGGGGCCGGGCTTTCCTTTCAGAAGCTGATCCATGACCCAAGCAGGCTTCGACCCTGCCTGCCTGCAGCTAGCAGGCTGGGCCTCTACGGGCGGCATTACGTTTAACTCCGGCCATATATTCAAGGGACTATACGTTTTAAATTCTTAATATCATTATGTTTATTAAGTTGGTATTATAATGTGTAGGGAGCTGATAATCGGTGCAAGACCATAAAGGTGCTCGATACATTGCTAGTGCAAATTTCATGTAGTAGGAGTAGTTAATTGAAGTTGCAGCAATCGTTTTGTAGTCTCAATTGGCTCGATCATCGACGATTGTTTAGATTTTCTCATTCCAGTTTGAATATTTTAAATTTTCCACTATTTGGAATGGTTTTTGACGTATAAACATGTATTTTACAATTTTATCTGTACATAAAAAAGAAATTGAAACACAGGCTAGTGCAAAAACATGGTTTTTAGTCTAATAATTTAATAAAAACTAAATGATAGCTAAGGAATATAATGCCAACGCCACCCATCAAAATAATTAATATCTAACAGTTACAGAAAAAAACAAAAAACGTTTCTTAAGTGCTAAGGTATTTAACTTTAGTAAACATTTTCCACGCCTGTTAAAATTCAATTTTCTATTTATTGCTCTGGCAATAAACATAAAGGAAATGAAGACACAACAATGGCGTTATCTCAACATCCGGCACATTTTGTATTATCTGCGTTAAAATTGTACACTGCATAATACCTTTTTTGAAATTAACTTGTTAATGATTTTAGGTTCGCAACGGCTGATACTGTGTAATTCAATTGTTTTAACTTCTACAACAATAGACACAATGTGATGAAAACTATCACTTTTGTATTTTTTGTAGTGCATTAGTAGATAATATTCCATAACTCAAGTAAATAGTAAATTACTCAAACTTATTCATCGTCGATACTTCAATAATATCACCTCTATCGATATAATAAAACATAATCAATCAATGACAGTTTGTCCGTATGATATATAAGATCGTTGCACTATACGCGCGAAAAAACTCTATAGAGTGATTGTTTATGATCATTAAAAAAATATGCAAAGCGCGACCTCCTCAGAGATATTTGCGCGGGAATTTGCGTGGTTTACCACATATATTAATAAAAATAACCCTTAAAATAATGCCCGTCGTTAAGTAAAACTGCCTATGCATTGTCGGATTTATTGGAATTCACAACATTGAAGTTAATGCACAATTACATTGACCACATGCTAAAAGAAAATGTTATGATTTTTTTAACGCTAAATAAGGTATGGTTTGGCGGTAAAAGTATTCATCATTTTAGCACGTTTTGATGATTAATCTTTCAGTATGTTAGTGAGTCATGTATCATGTTAAAATATTTATAATACGTCCGTTATATGCTAGTAAGTTATACGTAATTTTCCCAAGAATTTAAATTTAAATTTTCCTTTATTAACGTCAGATTGATAGCAGAATTCAAAATAATTTTTTAATCTGTCTCAAGTTGCCTAGTACTTCTGTTAGGTACTTCATTTAGAACAAGGTTTCATGAAAGACTTACAAGTACAAAACAAGTTGTCTCATAAATAACAAGAAAATTAATTCGCTTTGATAAAACCTTTTTGCACACATTGCACAAAACATTGGCAACATTTATGTGTTTTTTTCCTCAGTCAGTTGTTATGTTGGCTAAATAAGTTTTTTAAAATAGATTCCGATACATCAAAGGAATCAATTAGTACAGGACATGAGATGCATGGAGTGGTAATTAAATAATAAATAAAATGAATCCCTTCCCATTTATCAGATGTCAGCCACATTCAGTCACCGTCACGTCTCATTAGCAAAAATTATAAAGGAATGTATTTTTGTAGCATGCTCGTAGGTACTGGTCGTCGTTTTAAGAGTTCACTGGAATTGGAGGCTGATTCACCTAAACTATGTTTGATTTACTCAGAAAAAGCTTTAAGAACTATGCTAGAAAAGAAAAAGCCGTAAAGAATTTAAAGGATTGACTAATTACTGGGTTTCATTGTTTGTTTTTTTTCCATTATGAAGAAGTATTTGGCAATAGTTCGCAAACTAGCCAATGCCGAACTACTCTTATCGACCTACACTATCGGCTTACTAAACATGCCCTTAAATGTAACTAAATTATGAAAGCATCTCTTGTCATTTTTTGTATGATAACTGCCTGACTGTTTTCTTCACTATCACGTGATTTTAACATTGTAAAGTTCCATCAAAAATCTCCGGGCGCATCGCCCGCTAACAGTAAAGGTTACCACACTAAAGATCGCCGGCTGTATTAATCATCGCCTAATCGTATCCTTAGCGAATTCGGACCTCAATTACATGTGAATCAAACGGACAAAGTGCGAAAAAAGAGCCGACCCTAAGACGTCGTTAAAGACTTGGCAAAAAACTTGGAATCAGACACGGTGGAAACACCTGACCAGCTGTGTCACTTGCAGTCTTAATGGCTGGGAAGATTTCGAAGGTGTTAGGGTTTCCCAAAATTGATGTCGGAATAATTGCAAGTAACAGCTAGCACTTGGCAACATTTAGATTAGATAGTGTATATATTTTTTAAACAATTCTGTTTGTTTGAATCGCGTGCAGTCTGTATTTGAATTTCGAACGAATAAGTATTAGGTTGCGTAACAGAATAGTAAGTTTTTTTTTTGTAAGTTGGCAATGGCATGAAATGTCAGTGCTACTAATTACCGTAATAAAACAATTTAATTAAAGAAGGTTTTACTTAATTTGTTATGACAAGCTTATCATACGATAAATGGATCATAACAACACAAAAACCGATTAATTTACGTATTCAATAAAAAAAACATTGCACAAAAAACGAAGACTGCAATAACCTTAATTAATTGCATTTTTTTTCATATAAAACGATGTCAATAAAAACACGTAAAGAAATAAAGTTCTTCAGAATCGCAGAGGTCGAGAGACAATCATTGCGACCGCATCATTTATCAGAATTAAGCTGAATCTTAATTCCATCAAAAGCTGGAGAGAATCGAGACTTCCTTCGTCGTTTTATTTTGTCATGGATGTTGCTTTACGTAGTTAATTAATTCCACAATAACATCACGTAGGGCCTTGTGTGTGAGGGGCAGAGGACTGACCCTTTCCTCCTCTCAAAACACAAAGAAAACTGATCCAAACATCTTTACACCATTCATTGCTCCATAGACAGGCGCAAGTACTTGAAACTTTTTGTGTAAGCGCGCAATCGATACCGATTAATCGATGGTATCGCTATACAGTGTTGCTATGTAGATTGCTCCGTAATCAATGGAGTTGCTAGTTGTGAACGGATCGATACGCACGTAAACTTGTAGTTAAAGGTCGGTTTTGTTTTGCCGCGAACAGTCAGGTGAAGAGCTAAGGGTTAAGTGTAGGTGCAACTAGCCGACGAATAGCTAGTTACTGAATCGTTACAAATAAGATCATGATGATTTTTACGCTGGTTTATTTTTGCTAGCGGCAACCGGTAAATTGAAGTGAACTTTTTTGTCATGTCATGCTTGTTTTAATGATAAGTTTTCCTGTTCTTTTATGGTTCTTTGACAAGTTTTGGACAACTGCACTGCAATTGTTACAAGATGGTGCGGGTGACAGCTGTCAGATTATAGCAATGTAGCTATCTATCCTTTTCTCTCATCTAAAGGTTTTTTTTCTCATCTTAAAGGTGCATATTTTCATTCTGCTGCCTGCCATGCCTGTCATCCAATGCCATGTAAAAAGACTTTAGATCTACTAGCATTTTCTTTACATTTTTTGCCTGTGTAATTTAACTAAATATTTTCTAATAATAATAAATTGTTTTTATGTTCGTTGTACTTGCTCGCCGCAATCAAGCACCGTCCTTAGACTACCCGATCTTGATATTTGAGGAATAGTGTCGAACAGCTCCTTAGCGACCACAAATTGAATGTCCTGCCCAGTTTTTTTCGATTGTACACCTTGTTATTCGGACGGAAGACACAAAGGAGAGGCTCTTTTTCTTAGCTCGCACGCTCATTTAGAGTTTAATGCGAAAAAAGCGTAGAGAAACAGGGTTCTATGTGTAATGCATTGATTTTTTTATCACTGATTGATTCGACGAGCAGGTTGACTGAAGGTACTTCGATGTCCCAACGACCGAGGAAGAATGACAAGGAACGTCAAATATTGGATTTAGGGTAGCTAGGTTTGCGGGCTGCCATGAAAACAGCGTCTTGTTGAACGAAACAGATGTTATATTTCGTTATAGACACGTTTACCTCGTTTGCCTTTTTATCTATAGTTTTGACATTGTTATCACTGTTAGTACCTATTTTACACAAAATATAAGTTGAATCAAAATGGCGATCGACCTTGAATACGCAGTAACAGATTTTCGGGTCTCCATCGAGGTGGGGGGCTGCACGTTACCATAACAATGGGTCCAACTTATTTGTTTTTCTATTTTTGTATAATTATTGACAAACTATTAAATTGCCGATAAATCGATCTTTAATTAACAATCAACTAAAATCCGTGATATTCCTTAATTGAATTTGCGTATTTTTGCTAACATGTTCAATTCAGAACGGGGTTTAATACGCCTCGTATGTGTCTTCCTTGTGGTGCGGCTAAGAAAAACCTAGTCATCTCCGCCGGGCGGAGGCAATAACTTCAATTTGGTTTAGATAAATATAAGGTGCCCTATTAAAGTGCAGTGGTGTATCTACTTTTATACGGGGTTACTTTGACCTCGTACCGTCCTTAGCCAAAAAATGTTTTTAGTTTTTTAAAAGTGAAGGGGTCTAATAAACCCCATGCAGTCATAATGTAGTAATCAAATCATATTTTAATGTAGTTCAATAAATAAATATCTATTATTTCTTTATTGTACACACCTACCACATTGTTGTCTTTTTTAACCCAAAGGTTGACTGGTATATTGTAGAGAAAGTTATATTGCATTCCATCCGCCTATGTAAGTCCTGCCACAACTATACATGAAGTTTAAATAAATAAACATTTGGTATGAAGTTGCATGTACAATTTTTTTTTTTTTTAATAATTATAGTTTTCAAACGAGGTCTTATCTGCCCCGTACCGCAGGAATGGAAATAATAAAAAAATAGTGCCGCTGTCAAAGTGTTAAACATTTAATCTCTTTTAAAGATTGAAATGTCACGCGTTATATTAATTGAACAGTTAGATAATTTTCGTGTTGAAAGGATTAAAATTATTGTTTTGATACAGTAGTCTTTTGGAATAGGTCACGAGGTTAATCGGCTTTGCTAAATGTATCTTTAGTTTTTGTGGAAAGACTAATTGGTATTCGGTTATATTATACAACCTTAGTTTTAGTATATGCAAAACCCAGAAAAAGTGTCAAGTATTTTTATGTAGCCAAAGAATCTACGAGTATTTACAAAATTTCATATCTGTATCATGAAAAATCACAAAGTTTATTACTTTGCTTGTTATGTCAGCAAAAATACTCGTACATAGTCACCGGACCATCCAGGAGATTGAGGGGTTGTTTTACACTTGCATCCAGCTGTTTGATGGCGCCTAATGCCCGCTATGATCTGCCGTGACCTATGTTGTAATAGTGTCGGTGGTGTCCAAAAAGCGTTATTTTTAAAAAAAAATGTGGGAAAAATATAACATGGTGTAAAATCTATTGGAATCCATTCAGTTAGTGATTCTGAACAAACTATATTCAGGTTTCGCATATAATAAAAATAATATTGTATAAAAAAAGAACGTTGCCTCACATTGAGAATTACTCCAGTATAAGTACGCGATAAATAAGTTGAGCCCGTTGTTAGGGTTACGAGTAGCCCCCGGCTTCGATTTAGACCCGAAAATCGGTTACTGCGCATTCAATGTCTACCACTGTGATGGTTCAACTTGTTTGTCAAGGATTAGGTATACCATCCCTGATATAAATATTACGATGCCTCCTAAGCATAAGGTCGTAAGACAAAAAAATCATTTTTTCTGCTGAGCCGTTTTATATTTGTTCAGAAATCAGAAACGCTTATTTCATATAGACCATTTACAGGCTTTTGAAATGTCAAAAATTTTGATCAGTCAAAAAATAAAGTAAAACTAAATTGCACGTTCCGAAGCGTAGATCTCTATGGAGTTGAACAAGAAACTCTATGGACACTCTTTTCAATTGTATTATAAGTTATATATAATGTTAATGATTAAGTAATTGGTGAAACGCTTTTAGCCGATGTTTTTGCATTATGTAATCAATAAATCAGCTCAACATTACAGTACCAGACGGCGAACGAAATAAGAGGCATAGAATACTAGCTTCTGCCAACGGCTTCACTCGCGTGATAGTCAGTTTCTCCATACAAAATTCCAACCCCCGTTTTACCCCCTTAGAGATGGAGCTTCGTAAAATCCGTTCTTAGCGAACGTCTACATCCTATAAGGAATCTACTTGCTAAATTTTAAGTTTGTAGGTGTTATAGTTTCTGAGATTTCGTGAGTAATCAGTGAGTGATTTTTCGCTTTTATATATGTAGATTTAATTTTTATAACAAAAATTACTCAAAAAATATGTTACGACTTTATGCGTAGAGGTATAAAATTTAGTTCCGTGCGGGAATTGAACTTGCGGCGAGCAGCGCAAGAGCACATTGCTCAAGCACTGCGTTAACTTTGTCATCGAAGTAATGCCGTTTTCCAGAAGATTCCAGTTTTTCTACTACAGATACCGTAAACGTTAAAAATGTTTTTTTAATGACCACACCACATTTCATTATTGCACGTCAATCCCATACATATTGGTCTTTTGACGATCTTTTTATTTTCTTTTTTTAGTCATGCACGGTTCGTGCATTCAGCCAGTACCAAGTTAGAAAGTATTTAGTTTTTGATACAGAATACAGTTAGTTTTTTTTTCTTTTACAATGCGGATGTAACACATTTTAATGTTTTTGCAGTTTTTGGCTTCAAATGTTTATAGTTAGTTTCTCGGTAAGTTTCGCTCAGGTAGTCAAGTAAGTACTTAGTCTACAAAAAAATTGTGAGCTTGATTTAACTGAGTTCGCATCTGTTTCAATGAGTCTGCATATTGTCCAACCGTATAAATATATATATACGAACCATATATATATATATATATATATATATATATATAACCGTATGGTTGCGCCAATTTGCTATGATCCGCGATTTTGTTTTTTTTGTAATTTATTTTTTGGCCTAGCAATCCTATCCCTTCCGTTTCCCTTCCCCGCACGACCTCAAGAAATGGATGACATGACGTGTTATGTGCATCGATTGTGAATGTGACCGCTCCGCTAACATCGCCCGCTCGAAATTACAAGAAAATTGACTATTTCGTGATCCAACCATTTAAAGACTCAACAATAGTGCAGTGTAGTGCAATACAGGACCTGGCAGTGATTGAAAGGTGCGAAGTCAGGGTTCGCCGGCCGGCGCCACGTGGAACCTTCGAGGTCAAAAGGTCAGTGTTCCTCCCTAATACATCCATCCCATCAATAAATAAAGGCACAGTACCTGCATATTGTTAACTAACCTTAGATCGCTTTTTCAAACATACAGTCCACCAAGCTAATTCGCGCAACCACCGTATATATACAAATCGGTTTAGTCGACTAATGTCAGATTCTAAAAATGTCAGACGAGTTTAAAACGCCAGATTCGATAAATGTCAGTTTCTATAAACTCCAGATTCTTATAATGCCATACCAATTTTACATCAGAATATCTTCTAGCAATCAATTTTATGAAAGATTTGATGATAGTTGTGGTTAATTTAAATTCTACCAAAAGTGAAGGGTAGATATTACCTTCTATAATGTATCTGAGACGAAACTAAAACAATACATAAGAAAAACAAAAGTTACAAACATACACACGCGCATACAGCAAACTTTTGTCTTTATATTATTACTGTGATTAGCAACAAGGAAATAGAAGACATTCTTGTTAGAAAAAGTTTACTGTCTATTTTTTTGGCTTTACACGGTTTGTGCATTCAGCCAGTATCGAGTTGAGAAATAAGTTTGCAGTCACTTCAAGTTTCATTAGAACGCGGATGCAACACATTCTAATGTTTTTGCAGTATTTGGCAGCAACAAAATGTATAGGGTCAGTCTTCTCGGTAAGCTTCGCTGTGGTAGTCAATAACTACATTAATTCTTTGCTCTATTTTACTAAAATAGCGCATGTATCATGTTTCAACATATTGTCCAACTGCCTAGATACTTGAGGTTCAAGACTTCGCCAATTTTACATCACAATCAATACACTGGACTTCAGTCGAAAAAGTCCCGCCAAAAACTAAACTATTTATAACCAAAGACTTTCAAAGTACTGACGGCTGCATCAATTGGTTATCCCTTTCGAAGGTACTTTCAGCAGTGAAAGATTCAATTTTGCCGATTGTAACAAAAATCGAAACATTAGAAGAGAATGGAATTAACTCGTGGTCGAATTTGCTTCCATAGTACATTAACCACTTGCTAATAAGATAAATTATGTTTTTTTTTGTTTATCAGTAACTGGCTGTACCAAGAGGTGTGATTTTGCAAGAGGAACCGGTTTAGAATCCACAAGTCATACTTATTTTGTTTGGACATTGAATCCTTTATAATGTCGTGGTGAAGTCGAAAAATTACTTGTACTTATTAATATTATTATGATTGCCAGCTGTCATTACTGTTATATAGCATTATCAGCCTTATAATGTTCCTACAACTGGGCTGAACCCTCCTCTCTAGGAGAGATAATGGGCCTTAATCCACCACGCGAGTCTTGTGTAATTTGGTTGTCAAATGTCTTCGAATTTTTGGATGGCAGCCTGCGTTTGGTGGCAGGGACCATTACCGGACACTACTTACTCAATAATCACTTCGTCTTCTGAGTATCACGGATACTCCTAGCAGAGCATGCATGGTTGAAGGAAACTGTCACGCATGTGCTCTTCGAGTACACAGCCGTCAGCGAAATTAGAACACGTATGTGTTCTAGAACTTTGGGAACACCGAAGTGACTCATAGACGGCCTGAGCAACTGAAAGGCATCTGCTTTTGGAAAGAGGTGGGCAGGTTGCAATGAAGGCTGCCATGGCCCATGCACAATGGTCAATGGTCCACCAAAGACCACAAAGATAAGACTGTGTTCTGTAATCAAACAGCGATGTAAAAAAGTAATGACATAAAATTAGACGGAAAATGACAATAAACAACGAATAAAAAACTAACTCGCTAATTTGTTCTTTACAAATGGCATAAACTTTTACAAATAAAAAAAGCAGTTTCGCTTATTACCTACATACATGTGAAACCGTAAAATAATATAAAGATTATTCGATAATATCATTTTACTCGATTAACATGCAAAATGCATTTGTAAACGCAATTACGAGAACTATACATAATAACTGGGTAGCTACCGAAATATAGAAATATTATGGAGGTGTTTGATTGCATGAATACAAATGTGCTCGCCTTAATGACTCTTGTATTGTTTTATATTTAAAAACGAGTTGCTGTCGATTCGGACACAATATATTCGGACACTGTGTCCGAAACGGTAAATTTTTACTTTTTTACTGACGTTTCGGACATTCACTGTTTATTAGTCAGAAAAAAGTTTAAAAAATATAAAAACTATTTTAGGTAACAACAACTTCGGATAATAAACTTTATTTTATAGTTAAAAACTTTTTATCTGACTGTACTATAGGTACAGTGTGTGTGTCCGAATCTTCAGTAAAAAAAAAAATTAATTAAAGATGTATTAATTCGGACACTGTGTCCGAATCGTCAGCAACTCTTAAAAACTGCTTTGGCAGTTACTTCGTTTTTGTTCTCAACAGTTGTGTTAATTTGAAAATGCTGTGATTTGAATATCATTAGTGTTTACCAACAAATTGTTATATGATAATAAGGTTACGTGTTTCTAATATGCTTGAACAAAAAACTATTCTTTTGAATGGCTCCGCGCGTTGTATTTTATTCTGAAATTTTTGTGAGAAGAAAAATTCTATGAGTACTAATACGAGTATGTACTAAGGTTTTTTCTAGCACATTTAATGTCCGTCCAATCGAGCGTGGATTATGTGTTTGTAATTACCTTTTTCTAGTTTTCTTGTGAATAATCGATGATAAAGATAGGTACTTGTTGAATACGAAATATTGGATAAAAAAATGCGACCAACGAATCGACGAGCAATGGGTAGATCGCCGTGCGGTGGGCCGGTAATCGTCCAGTTCGAGCCCAAGCGTGTTCTACGCGCACCTCAGAGAGATGTCAGTAATCCATAGCAGTCCAGCAGGCGGATTCCCGCTAGGGCCACGGTGAATTTCTGAAAAGTAAACTCGCGGTCCTAGAAGGCAAAAGGGCAGGTGAAGGACACAGGTGTGGTTTTAGTCGGTAAAAGTCTGACACTCCCACTCCATCTTAGAGCAGGAGATTTTCTATCCAAAAAAAAAACGCGGTGTGTGCATAATTGCTGCGGCACATCACTAAGGTCAATAACAATGCTGGACACACACTGTCTGTCGCTAGCTTTCTGCAGCTTTTAGGGACATGAGAGTCTTTATCTTCTCTTTGGTAGCACTACTGACCGATCGCTCAAGGGTAGAACTGCTTCCTACCGAAGCCGCGGGATGGTTCGCAAAAGTCATCTGACCCTAAAACGCAAAGAGCAACTGAACGAACAGCTTACTGTCAGACTTTGAAACTCACCCAGCTCTCTGGGTGAGTTTCAAAGTCTGACAGGGATAAGTTATTTGATAAATAGAGTGAGAAAATTACTTTTAATTCGTTAAAAGCGCTTTATAAAAATAACACTGAAATACATTGCTATTAATGTGTAAAACTGTCAGCACATTATTAACTGCCATTGACGCTCAAACATCAGTCTCAATTCTAATTATATTCCCAGACATGTGTCACTTCTTAGATTCGGTATCAAAAAACGTCACAACACGGCCATTATCAAAACACGTCACAAAGCGTTTCCATGGTAACGGGTGAGTTGACACCACGGCCTATTTCAGCCGAGTCGGAGTGTTTCGAGTTAGTGTGTCGTTTGAGAAGCCGCCGCAAAATGATGCGTGACATATAACGATGTTTTTGCTTCTTAATTAGGGATAAGTATCCGGTTAAGACGATTTTTTTGGCGGTTAAAATTAGTTGTTTGTAGTTTCAATGGGTAGGTCAATCGTTTGTGAAAAGTTAGAGAGGAAAGTTCAAGAGAATCGTGTAAAGTCTTTACAATCTTGTAAATTGAGAGATTTAATTCTTGGTAATCGTGTGAATTAAAGTAGGATTGCAAAAAAAAATATTTTCGTTTGATAAGCGACGAAAATTGTCCGGTGAAAATAAAAAAGCGGCAACTGCCAATTTGACAAACGAGTGAGCTGCGGTCGAATCGAATCGAAACGATCACAGACGATTCGGTTTGTTGCGGTCGCTTCTCGGAATCCATGTCAAAATAATATTCGAATTCTTTCCAAGATTGAGCTTTTTTTGCGTTCAGGACAGAATTGAATGTGAAATTAAAAAAAAAATATTTTTCCGATGATTTCTTTCGTTTTAATTGAACAGTACGCCTCAGTCGTGGGATGCTGCGTTAATGTAAGTCTGGCACGATTTCAATGTGCATGCATTATGATAGCGATACGCGAATTGATGTAATAAATAGCGTCTTTAATGAAAACAAGATTGCATCATAGTTATCATTTCAATGAGTCTCTGTATTGCCGTTATAAATTTAAATGATTCATTAAATCATATTTTCGGCCATTTCGCGTTGTAAATAACAATTTATTGCAATAAGATCGAAAATAATTGGTTTTGGCTAGTTTTCTTTGATTTCGCTCGATAAGTTAATCGAAGGAAATGGACGGGTGGTACTAGGAGCGCAGAAGATAGGAGGGTTAATCTAATAAAACAATCGTAGTTCGACCACATTCTCACGGGCGCCTGTTCACACGGACCGAACATTCGGGTGCTGTCCACAACACGTCGGACCTTCTGGTTTCACGGCCCGTTGGCTACCAGATTACGAGGAAAAAATCAAATCGCTTTTACAACAAAAATCGTGTTCAAATTACAACTCAGTCTTAGTTTATTTTGTAAGATATCGGTAAGCGTCGGTAAACCGCTGGGAAATGCTCAATAGAAGTCACTCAATTTCGAATAAGTCAGCATGACTTTTTGTCGTAACGGGATTTCTAAAATTAGAAAATTATTTTGCCGACTACATTCAAAAGTATAAACCACTAAGTAGTCTGGATCCGGAACATTGAAACTAAAATGCATCGTAGAAATAAATAAAGAAACGACTGTGTACTGTGACGAAAATAAATGCATCACTCAAAATAAACAAAATACAGAGAGACTTACGATTAAAAAAGAAACAAATTGCCATATACTTCGTTCTGCACTACGTCATACAAACGAGTCATAAAGACGTGTACACTTGCATAGACTATAATTGAGCCGATATGTCTACTCGATCATTACCGACCATTAAATTACTTTAATTAATTAATGGTTGATATCAGTGTGTGTGACATTCTACGTATTGCGCATAAAGGCTGTCTGGCCCACGCCACAACGCTACAATGTCTCATTAGTAACAATTAGTATGGCATAAATTACAAGACATTGTCTTTGGCGCGTTGGCGGTTCACTGCTATTATTGTCTATGATACTTAGGAATTTATAGAGGTTAATCTATGGATCTTAGGTCGTTTATCGTTTTTGTTTTTTTATTCGAAAAGTATTTCGAAGAACGTGCTAAAATAATCCGTTCTCTTTAAAGAAATTCCTAAATTGTCGAATTTAATGGTCGTAAAACATGATATTTTGATAAAGTCTAACTAACTACGGCAATTACCAGATTAGTCTCAGCAATTTTTTTTTGGAAAAAACCAATACAATTAAAATCACAGACTAAAAACCGTTAGCGGTATATCAAAGTTGGCGCCAAAATACCAAACACAAAATTGGTTGTCAAAATTTTCTGAAAATAAATCATAGGCGCTTGCTAATTGTCCGTATTACGCATACCAGCACGCATTCTAATTTTGAATTTGAAAGAAAGCCCAGTGGTAAAAAAAGGCGGCGTTGTGGACAAAAACGTTGCACGCGTGGAATACTCCGGCAGTTAGTGCATCGCCCGTGACTGCGTAACGACCGATCCTTATCGTAAGATCGGCGTCTTTAGTTAAGACTCAAGACGATGCCGGCAGACATTTGTAAAATGTATCTATGTACTTTATTTAAATACTCTCGTTATTCATGTTTCCATATAGAGATGTACCTAGTTGTAATTAACTTGTCAGATTTTGAGAATGTATTTTTCGGCAGACAATTTGTCGGTAACACATCTTCTTGAAATTATAATTGACTGACCGCAAAAAATACTAAGTACCTAATTAAGCTAAATAAATGCGGATACATACTTGAAACGCACTTAAGTTCGCCCTTGTCATACTGATTGACAATACCGCGCAGTCGTTTAACCATTTGATATGAGTCGGGCTTTCGAGGCCATTCCGTGTACCTCATCAAACATAAATAAATACATGTGTACTTAATATGTACATTAGAGCTCATGTACCATTAAGATTCCTATCTTCCTTCACGCTGCCTGCTGCATTTACCATACGTTGAAGCTTTGTACAATAGACGATAATATGTATGTGTACTTAAATGATTATTTAAATTGAAGCTGTCGACTATATTTTGCATGAAAATTATGACAAAACCCTAGTACTTACGAAGAATCGCTTGTAAAGCATAATTTGCTGTGAATCATAGAATCTAATAACGTTTGTATACTTTATATTACCCCTGGGGATAACCGTATATTATGAAGAGCTAAGTAATAAATAATCAGTTCCCTGGGTGGACCAATTTGATAGATTTGTAGATAGTAATGATACACAGCGTCCTCTTAGACTTTAAATCACAGCTCTTATGACAAACTGACGTGCATAATGTAAAACGCAATTCATTGGGACCATCTTTCTTTGAATGAGAAATAAAACATAGAATTTTATTGGCTGTACAATAAAATGAAACAAACAGCTATCATTTCAATACACTGTATCTATAGAAAATAAATTGTATCTTAAATGTAACCATAAAATACCATTTAGTTCGTTGAAGAAATCTTAAGTATAATCTTAGATATTTAGTTAAGTGTTTCGCTGGAAATATGCTTTGAAGTTTCAGTAGACTGATAACGTTTTTTTACGGTCTCTTCAGGAGGGTAGTCAAAACAAACCGTTTGAGTCCCATTGAGAAACCACTTGAGTTTATTGCCTACCTTTATTTTGTATTTACTGTTTTTTGTCTCCGAAGATGTTTGTGTCGAACCACTGTGCATCAAGTGGACATTTTGTAGTATTTTGGTGCACGTGACAAGTTGTAATTGATATTTTCTTTTTTTTTTTCAGGATTTTTTATAGACTATTGTATTTTTTATTATTCATAGGCTCGCGTTTGACGGTAACGGAAGATTCAAATATAATAAAAAAGGACAACTAAAAAACGTTTTTTAATGCTACATTTTTATCATGATTATTTTAATAATACGAAAAGGTATTTTATAGGAAAGTTTACACAATAAATATATTTGTTCCTATTTGCATTTACTCTGTTTACCTTTCCCTCCAGCCCAAGCATGAAGGTGTTAGTTTAAGTTCTAGACATGGTTATTCCTACTTTAGCTTGACATTATTAATTTTTGGTCATTAACGTTCACGATTTCAGCTAAGACATGATTCACGGCTTATTATGTATAATAAACGTTGGTTTCAAAATATGAATTATTAAAGTAGAAGATTATTGTCCAAAAACAAATTGTACGAGTATTATTTATATTCTTTTTATCAATTAGCTGATTAATCTATTGCTGATTTATATTCTATTTATCAAATTAACTTACTATTGTTTTTTTTTGTTTGGGAAGTCATCAGATAGCTTTTCCCGCTCTGATTGGAGAGTGAGAGTCGATAGCAGTGGTGGCCGAATGATCCCGACTTAAGAGTTGTAGGTCCCGGGTTCTAACCCAGCTAGGCGCATTACATTGTGTAATTGATTTCATCACTACTGCTCTCAAAACGGCCGGTTACCAAAAATACGAAATAAAAAATACGGGAACCAAAAATTCGAAGACTTGTGTGTGACATCCACCAACCCGCACTGGGTCGGCGAGGTGAATTACGGCCCATTCCCTCTTCTAGAGAGGAGGCCTGAGACCCAGCAGTGGGAACATAATATAAGGCTGATGCTATGCTATGTTATGCTAAGCTCTGGTTAATAATTCAGTGTGTCACCGAATAAATGTTCTGCCGAAGACAGTTGTGTGTGGAAGAGGTAAGCGTGCTCCATCGTTGACCACTTCGTAGCTTTCCTTAAGGTGAGATAGTGGTCAAGCTCTAACCTATGAATAATAAAGAAAAAGGAGAGGCATTTGAACGGCAGTGGGACATCATAGACTAAATAGATAGAATGGATGTTCGTCTTGTAACAAAAGTTCATATTTGAAGCTTATAAAACAAATGAGGGTCGCGGGAATCAAACACCCAAATAGGATACATTAGATTGTCAACCTAATTTACCTATACATTGGATTGTTAATTCAATGTATCCTATTTGGATGTTCGTCGTTGCGGCAGCGCTGCGTTTTCTTAGAGAATAGCACAACTGATGGGTTTTATTTTTTCGGTGGGAAAGTCATTCAAAGACCACTCCCGTTCTTGGGTGGGGCGGGAGATAGTGTCACACTTTTACTTCATTCTGCTTCGTTGCTTTTCAAACCAGGGCCGAATCTTTCAGAAACCGACCCTGGCCCAAGTAGGTGCCGACCCTGCTTGGCCCCCTATTCGCACCGTCGACGACTTGGGCTCGTTCCGGAATGTTACCGGACTGTTGGACGGTGAGCTCTCCGTCGGCAAGCCCGCGCCTACGGTGGCCAGAAATCGGGATCAGAATCCCGGCCGCGGCAAGGGAATCCGATGGATGCGAGAAGCACATGATTATGGCGACACTTGGGGAGGCCTATATCCAACAGTGGACGTCTTTGGGCTGAAATGATGATGATGATGACAAAACAAATGCACGAAGCGAATGCTCACGGTATAAAATATAGCCTCTTTTGAGAGTATTTCGGAGGATTTATGAAAGTACCTTGACACGCTTCTAACATTGTTAACATAATCCATAGCCAATCCTATTCATTTCAAATGTGAAACAATATGTACATTAAGTTTATTTACTTTGCTACTTTATTATTCCTTGACGTCTGTAACTTACTAATTGGTTATTGTCTTTATATGCTAATCACCATTAGCAGAAATAATGCTGATTGGCTTGTTCATAACTTTAGTACCTTAATATGAAGTTTGAGTTCTTAACCTACATTGTTAAATAGAATTTATTACCTTTGGTCATAGTTTACAAACTATATGCTTGAGTTTTTTTTTAAAGATGGGAAATCACGCAGTGACTTCTCCCGTTCTGGGAGGAACCTTCCGTTTCTCCCAGAACGGGTGGCGTGTCAGACTTTTACTGTGTAGCGACATCTAAGGCGTCACATAAGAACTAATCCTGCATCGCGCAAATAAAGTTCTCCGCGTGATTTGAACATATAGCCCGAAATCATCAATTGGTCAAGTTGCCCACCAGACATAACACTCGACTTTTCAACGGAGGTATGTGGGACTTTTTTCTCTATTCCGCATACCTCCAAAACTGACTAAAACCACACCTGTGTGCATCTTCTTCAGATGCTTTTTATGTTTTAACACCAAGGGGTTCCTTTTTCATAAATAAATTACCTCACGGCCCTATTTGGCATCGGTCCTACTGGGTCTGGATGATGTCGCCGACGATGGAGCATGCTTGCTAGGAAGTTAACTATTCACTCTTGACTTAAAGACCTCCTTAGTCCTTTACGCTTTATGCGTTCTAGCACCACGATGACTTTTTGGAACCATTTCTCAACACTTTGATCTTTGACAATATATATCTACCGCCAATTTGTTTACTATGTAGAGTTTTCAAGCTGCATAATCAGGGTGTAAATTTTACACTCTAAATTGGAACTCTTAAAAACTATAAATACGGCCTATAGTCAGACATGAGATGTTTTAGCTGAATTCATATCACCACAGAAAAAAACATTGTCATAGGAAAAACTAATAATATGAAATTCCTTTCTTTCACACAATAAGATGCGCTTTCACGAAAACGTATTTAACGCCATTATATATAAAATCTTAAAGAACGACAATTTGCTAACTCCGCAAACGCTCGCATTAGGTTCACTGGATACAATCTGAGGAGACATTTGTCTTTTCTACAGCACAGTGGGCGCGACACGACCGCAGTGGGACATAAATCGAGTTTAACAACAATTTGCAAGAGTTACGCAACACCGCTTTGTTCCCCGGATTTGTATAGCACACTGTGACTTACGTTCCGGAAAAATGAGCGCAATCACCCTAAAGTAATCTTTTTCGTAATCATTATTATTTAGTTTTCAGTAGTACAGACTGATTGCGTTAAAATTGATTATATATTTTTTTCTGTATTGCAGTCTTACTTGAACTAAGTCGCCCTACGCAATGGGCAGTTAAGCATATTTTTTCGCATCATTATTTGCAAGACTTTAATCAACCATCAATACAGTTTCAAATTAAAGTACTTACTGCTTGATTAAAAATCACATTTTAATCACCGAAATTCAATTACCATACGGACAGATACTCAAACCAGCGAATCCGATTCGCACAAAGAATAAAAAGAAAGAGGTTACCGAAAACCGGTAGCGTGTTGCATATAAATCACAGTGAGGCAATAATGCGGTGCCCCCCGGGATCGCTCGCCCTCCCAGAGAAATGCCTTCGACGAAAACACTTCCTTTGTCACATAATTGCCTAAATTGTTATTAGACGGAATAAAGACATATTGCTGTGGGACTCGGGGCGATATTTATAGACTACGAGATGATCTTTTAATAGTGTGATGCGGATGAATCGTTCTGTGCTGGTAATAATTTTTGGGGCGTTGCAAGGGAGAACTAGTTTGATAAATGATGTGATTTGGAGCTATTAAGACGGTTATTTGTCAGTTTCTTTTGGTGTTTTTGGAGATCTAGTGTTCCGTAACGATATTGAAGACAATGATAAAGAAGACAGTTTGAATATGTTGCAATTAACTAGTTTAAATTACTCTGATTCAATGTTCCGTTTTTGACATTTTAGGAAAATGATTAATTTTTATGTTTGTAACAGTAATAAAGTAAATAATACTACTAATTCAATAACATTTATCATCTAGATGAGCTTAAACATTAATCGTTTAAAACAACATTCAGTAGATACAATTCCTGGCAAGCGCATCGCAGTTCATAACGACCCAAACGTTGACAAAGCGAACGTCCTTCTAATAGTTTTATGAGTTTCAAATGAAGTGACACTTTTAAAAAAATGTATTACAAACATTTCGGCGGCCAATAACAATAATGAAACAGAATATTTGTGTGCGGTCCTAACAAATCACTGCCATGTGTTCGACACTAAAACCTACAACAAAACACCCCACTGACAGATATATTAGCAGCATTGCATTTACACAAAAACCACGGAAGAGACACACTTACAAATCCTTGCACGACACAAATTTGAACTTTATTCCACTGTGTTACAGCCACTAGTCATTTTTTACAACCGCAAAACACATACATCTTAATTCACAACTGTAAATCCAACTGAGGGTAGGCAGAATCTGGATATTTCATCAGTTAAAACTCGAAATATCTACTGTAATACGACTGTTTGACATATTTATGGAAATTCCATTTCTTTCTGTAAAAATCTGGCCATTTTTGTATCGAAGTTAGTTTAAAAATAGAAAAAAAAATATGCGTTGGAAAAACTTGTGTGGCATCACTTTTATGTGATGAATGGACGATGTTCAAGTGGTCTACCTGACATTGACATTTGTTTTTACATTTTACGTAGCAAACGTGTCTAGTTGCAAAAACTTTATCAGCATTTGACAAAGTCAAAATAACTTTATGGTCCATTGATTTTAATAACCACCTTGGATATTTTTATTTCAGTTCATCAACCTTTAAAAAGTACAAATTGAAGTGCAAGAAAAATTTTTGTCGCAACAATTTTGTCCCCTTGTAATCACATTAGTCGCAATGTGCGTCACTAATTGAGACACATGGCGATGTGTCTTCGTATCGCCACATTACACATAGCTGAAGTCTCTTCTGCAGACATAATGGGGATGTAGATAACTTGTGTCTTACTAAATTACTTATTGTCGAAACATGGATATCTATCCAAAGAAGAAAGAAGAAATGGGTCAGGCCAAAGAAGAGATGGATGGATTGTGTGAGGAGTGATATGAAAGAAAAGGGAGTTAGTGATAGTGTGGCGGGTGACAGGACAGAGTGGAAGAAAAAAACGTGTTGCGCCGATCCCAAGTAATATGGGATAAGGGCAGGAAGAAGAAGAAGAAGATGGTAGAGGATTATAATCATCTCCGGTACGGCTTGCAGTCTAACCGTTTGCGGCTGAATACCTATCCTTTTTTTTTATGGAGCAATTGCTCATCAGACTTCCACAATCCAGTTCCTGGACAACAAGATACTCCGTGAATAAACTGATGGTCAGACTTTCTGACTGTAACGACTGTCAAAGGTCTACAAATGATATGATCTAGATAGTTCTTGTCAAAAAATGAGTAAATATCCATTTTACCTGTACCAAAACTAGCAAAATTCAATAACAACCCATTCAGCCTCTGGATTTAGATATTTATATTTATTTTATCTTTTATTTTTTTTACTTTTTATTTTGTCCTGTTGCAGGTATTATGACCATATATTTATATACCAGGTAATTATAAAGTTGAAGAAATTGTTTGTTTGGTTTGGTTGTTTTGGTTGAACCTCAGGGAATTTATTTACTCAGGGAATAGAACCAGTAGGTACACGGGAGCAATAACCTAAGACGCGGCTAAAATCCCGGGGGCCAGCTAGTGTCGTATAAATTATCTCTAATTCTAATCTATTAAGACTAAAACACGGTGTCTTCTACAAGACCTCCATCAATCGTCACCACCTGATTCCTTAATTTCATTCACCCAAATTCCGCCACAAATAATCCCGCAAATAACGCGCCCGTGAATAAAACAAATGGCGCCTATTCGCCACAACCGTTGCACGGGAAACAGGAACGATTGTTGCCCAACAATTTAAACGTCGACGCCGAATTAGATTTATTTCGTCCCGGGATTTATTGCCAGTCCCGGTGGGATGGCACAACACTATGCTGCGGATATAAGTCAGTTTTAGTAGAATCTGTTAGTTATAGTGACTGGAAGTCGTGTTTGTAAGTAGTATATTTTTTATTTTGTTCCGGGGTTTGCTGTTTTATTGTGAGGGAATTAGTAACTGTACTGTTTGCCCAAAAACGTACAGTCATAATGACTTGCCGTATTTTAGATTTTACTCAGATATAATAAGAAAACTAGTATTTAAAGTATCATTAAAGAAAACAAATAAAAGCTCGGTGTGGAGAGAATCTGTGTGTATCTTTCTTCAGAAGACCATCTCAGACACTAATCTGCATGGTTCTTAAATGATCTGATCATTACATGTTTGCTGTATGGATTTTATAAGACTGACCTCTGAATTTGGCTTCATCTACTTACCTGTAAAAGTGTGTTTTTTTAAAACCTTTATTTTTCATTCAGCTTCAAGATGTTCTGCGTCTAAATCTACGTAACTTTCATTAAACAAACAAAACACACCTTAAAACAAAATACTGTCCATTTGATCATAAACTCAATACATTTAACATTATTCCAGCTTCAAAACAAGCATTTAAAGCCGACAGGACAACTATGAGCAACACACGCGAACCCATGCCCAGAATCATTTGTCAATCGAGCAATTCCAGTACAGTAACAGGGCTGTTCCAATTGGGGCCCAATCGATTTGTGTCAGCGACTATTGACAAATTGATAATCGATTGTCCCTTAGCAACGTTAACCTAAGCGTTTTGCCCCGTCGTTTATACCGCGTACATAGAAGGACTGGAACAATTTGCTTGCAGTGGTCTTTCCGTCCGATTATAATTTAGGTGTCTTCAAGGCTAGAGTGAATAGGGCTCTAAACTAGTGCGCTTCATCAATGATTGCATTACTACTTGGCATTACGTTTTTTTTTATGGTAGGTAAATTCATCAAATGACAAATTCCGCCCTTGGGTGGGGCGGGAGATAGTGTCAGACTCTTACTGACTAAAAAAAAACCTACCCTGTTCCATTCATTGTCTTCGATTCAGGGCCCCGGGGTTCATTTTCACTTAACCGTTGGCCCCAGTAGGCTTCGGCTCTACTGGGTTCTTGCCATTACGTGGGATCACAGTCAAGCACCAGTATAAATAAATTAAAAAAAAAAATGTTTGGAGGATTAATGTGTACTTATGTGAGTGTGTTTTGTTTGTGAAAGCACTAGGACTTGGTGTTTCGGTCTTAAAACGATCGATTGTTGAATAGGTTTTTGGGTCAAGGTTAAAGAAAGTTGTACTTCTAGTCTAGATACAACGGGTTTTGCAATAAGGTCTTTTGGTAGCCTCGACCAGATCATGGGTAGTTTATACCAAATTTTTGAAACTAACGCCTTGATCATTGATCATGTACCGAGCAACCGAGCAAGACAGTGCTCTCGATCGAATACTCGTTACGTATAAACATAGCGTCGAATGCACTCGGTGCTATGTTTATATACAACTCGTCTTACATCACTGTCTCGTCCGAGCAACATTTTACTATCTCGCCGTTTTACTCGGTTCGTGTGATCAAGGCAATATGGGCCACGTTCCGCACTTGTATGGAGCATTCGCATTCTAATCGTAAGTTTGTGAGTGTGGGTATATTTATTACTTCTTCACACTAAAACGGCTGAAAGGATTTAGATGAAATTTGGCACACGGGTGCAACGTGTTCTGGAATAGTACATAGGATTTATCTCAAGAGTATGTACCCTTGAGACAATTTTAAACTTTCAAATGGGTTAAGGTACTGGAAGCAGCTAGTATTTCCCCATAATTTTTGATGAATTTATAAGACAAATTGTCGCTTTTTTTAGGTGGGATAATCATTCAGTGAAATCTCGCGCGGGTGGAGCATGAGGTTGTGTTCTGACCCTTTACTGACTAACAACCCACTCCTGTTCTTTCGTTGCCTTTTATATCAGGGCCGAGTTTTCTTTTCAGAAGCAAATCCTTGGCCCCAGTAGGCTTCGACCCTGCTGGGCGCTTACGGTTTGCTGACATCTCCTTGAGGCGCACGTGGAACAGTACGCGCTGTCAACGACTTGGGCTTGGTCCTGACGGTTATCGGATGGACGGACGGTGAGCTACCTATTGCTCTCCGTTCTAATACTGCGGAAATCAATATTTTAACAAAATACGATTACGTACCGTATGCCATTCGATAAGACGCGTCATAACTAAACTATGATTAAGATAATCAGACTTTTCATTAAATGTCAAAATTTAAACAAAAAAGGCTCTAAATTAAAATCAAACCGTTTAAAAGACAAGTCCATTTCTTTGATCCTTCTCGCCACATTATTACATGTAAGTCACGTCCGTCAGCGCCGCGTCCCGGGATCCCTTTAGCAAACAAATAGTGCAAATCCCGGGATTACGGGATTAGGGTGACAATTTGAGCGGATAACGCGGGATCGACTTGAGAGGCGCACCCCACGTTGGTAATTTGTAACAATTACTTGCCGACCCCGCGATGAGAATTGTTGTAAATTGCGTTTGTTTTAGCTGTGTTTTGTTTTTTCAAGATAAGACAGGTTTTTTCTTTGCATTTGATTTATTGTTGTTGAATTTACTGGTCTTTCTAACCTTTAGCCAGCCATGTTCTAATTCTAAATACATTCTAATAACTTTTCTCACTACTCTAAGGCGGAGAGGAAGGATGTGTCTGACTTTTACAGACTAAAATCACTTCTCTGTTCTTTCAGTTGCCCTTTGAGTTCCAGGAACATGGGTTTCCCATTCAGAAGTCAAGCCCCAGTAGGCTTCGGCCTTGCTGGACCAATACACTGCCGTCCTTAAAGTGTCATTATCTGAATTTTGGCGCATTTTCGTTTTTGATTCCACGGCGATCAGAAAAAAAAATCTGTATCAATCTACCTACACTGTATTATTCTACTAACTATAGTTTTCGAGATAAATATTAGTTTTTATTAACTCTGATTTTGTTGGATAAAGAAATTACAGCTTGAGAACGGCAGTACTGTTTAGCTAATATCCCTTTGAGGCTCGTGTGTAGGGTTACTGTAACTCAGCTGGCGGTGCCGCACTTCGATTGAGACCCAAAAACTTCGAGTTCAACTTAAGTGCCGCAAAAAATACGTGTTATTTTTATTTCCAATTACGTTTGTGAGAAAACTTTGGAACTTTTAAAAATCTCAGGATTTTTCGATGGAAATCAGGCCTTTTCTCCGGACTTTTCATTTTTTCAACTGGTAACCCAACTCACTACGCACTGTCAACGACTCGATTGTCAACCATTTGGGGTCAGCTTCTAATCTCACCGGATTCAGCTGAATATTAGTATTTTACATGGTAAACTCCACAACTCAGTAACTGGGTAACGCGATATCTCTTAGCAAGACGATTAGCAGAGATTTAGCAGGAGTACGATTTCTGGACTTCTCAATACCCGTATTTACTGTTAATGATTTACAAACGACAAGAGAGACCAATGGCTTAACGTGCCAAGACACAACGAAGGAATTGGGTAAAGATTGTGGATGGGGCAAATACTGACATCGGCTGAACCTAAATATTCTCAATTAAAAAATATTTCATAAATATATTAAATAAAGAAGTACATAATAAAACTCTGAAAATATGTCTTGGAAAAACTTGGGCTACTTTTATCCTGAAAAAATTGGTCAGTTTCTGTGGTAATATATGGAACGAAAACGAAGTAATCATTAAATCAAAATCAATCAACCATCTTTAGGCTTACATTTCATATCCATAATAATAAAAAAGCAAAACCATCCTATCAACCATCATACCGCAGTTCACAGTCAAAATTTTCTTTCGTCTCGGAGTCAAACGTATACCTACTTCGTTCCAACTGCTAAACTAAAATGGAAGTGGGTAGGCCAACCTTCCAAATGTCTTAACAAAATTGAAGAAGGCAACTACTGACTGGATCTCAAAGAATATTAACTAGCAACACAGTAGGCCCAGAAGCAGATGTGACAAGTTAGACTCCTTACTACCATAGATTAATTTAAAAATTGGTCAGGTGTAGCCACGGACAGAGAAAAATGGAAGAAAGAAATAAAGCATTGTACCATGCAATGAGACACGACTGGCTTATAATAATTCTGTAAGATAAGTTAAGCCGAAGAAGGTAGTAACTTTGAATCTAAAAGTCTCCATAACAATAAACTGCTAGACCCTTCAAAGCAACACTAAACATAAACTAGCTCTCAGTCTCCCACAATTTTAATTAAATATGAAAATAGCTTTTCTCAGTTCATCTCACAAAATTACCTCTCGAGGTAACGATCAAGTCAGCGCCCTCCATTACTCCGGTCTATTTACTGTACCTAAAACTAAAACAATTAACAGTAAACTTGAGGCTCGCCTATTTGAACATATCAAGTGCATAGTGGATCGACCGACGGGTTACAACGGACAAAATTCACTCGACAAAGTGAAATTTCGTTAGCGTACGTTAAGGGCGATTGGGGAGGGTTGAGCGGGGGGTGGGTTGTCACAGGGGCGTTTTCCATTTCACGCTCCGTTCGCCGCTGATGACACCGCATTCCTGCGAGCAAATGGCTCGACAAATGAAGAGAAGGCGCAGCCGCGGACACGCCCTGCCCCGTCATAACTGTCACTTCGGCTAAAGGGCGAATTTGCTCCCGTTTCCACTGAAAGCCTTTGTACTGACAAATTGATTCGATTTAGACCCGTTGGCCTTGTCTTATAGACGAGCACCCCTTTAATTAACGCCGTGTTTAAGTGTGTGTGTGTTGACTTGTAGAACTGTACAAATTACGAATGTTTCGCTTAAAGAAACGTAGTGATGAACAATGGAAAGTAAAGCTAAGGAGCATTGTCATTGTTTTTCATGAAAATAAAGTAGAATTATTTCTCGAAGCCAATTATTCTTCTCGCTCTTAATTGATGGTTATAAGCTGTTTTTTGTGACGTAAAAAACGGGCTATCTAATCGTGGGTATATTTTAAAGAAAGGAAATTAATTTTATTTACAAGTCGTGCCATTCGAGGTGTTTATATGGCTGTTATTTGAGTTCTAACTGTTGTTTATAAAATAAATTTGTTTAATCGGAAACCGCTAATAGTTACACGTGAAAAAGGCGAAATATAAATAATAATATATTTATTTGTCATCACAATTGTTGGGTGAACAAAAATACTTAATCATTTGTGAAAGACTAGTACCCAAAATAGGTAAAAAATACCTGGATTATAAGGTCACCAGAGCAGACCCCCAAGACTTAGATACAAGTATACAAATTAGATTAGTTAATGACATTGTGAATGACAAAATCTAAATACTAGGTACAGAAAGATACAAAAAAGAAATATAGACATATAATAAGAAAAATGAAAGAATGAAGAAACCTAATCAGGTTTGAGCTTTTTATGTTGGTTTTATAAAGAGAGTTATAAAAATTCCATCAGAATGGGGCAGCTACTGCGTCGTTATAACAAGAATGTCGAATAAAACATCCATTAGTGTCCGGTATTTGTGACAATTGTTCCGTAACTGAGTATCGTCGGTGTTTCTTGTGTTCCACGATTGTTAAGCGTGGCTCGTGACAACTGCCGCCACCTTGCAACCGGTTGTTACAGAAAGCTGTTTTTTATCCACCTGACTGTGATGTGTAACACAGTGTGCGTGCTTCAGTGTCTTTACACTAATACACGGAGATACTAATGTAATATACTTAGTACATACTAGGCTTATTGAAGTAATTCATTGCCATACTGTCTCCTAAACTCACTATTACTAATCACGAGTTTTATAATGCGCAAAAGTATATAAGTATATGATAGTGAATAGGGTCTCAATAAATTAGTTCGCTTTATCATCAGTGATTGCATCATTGCTTACCATCAGGTGAGATTTCCAAGCAATAGTTTGTATCACTTGAAAAAAAAAACTCTGAAATATATAGAAATGTTTCTTCAGGATAAATGCTAAATTTAGTGTGTTCAAAACATAACACTGCCAATTTAGTACAATTGTAAAAATTCGCTAAAAATGCCCCTAAAAATTACTTTTCTGGATTAAAAACCACACTAATATAATAATATGTTCATTCAATAATGTTGATTGTTTGTAAGATTATTATTTTAGTGTTTTAAACAATTCTGTGGATTTTTAGTAAATAACTAAAATGCGTTATATTTGCAAGTATTATGGCTTTGCACAACTTTTTGTTTTGTATGCAAGTCCGAAAGTGGCCGTGCTTTAGGTCGTTTAATCCTTTTAAGTAATTCCCTTTTTTACTTAGTTAACTGGAAAGTAGATATAGTTTGAACAGTGGAGCTTATACTGAAATACTCGTAACTTCTATGGATGTTATTTGCTTTGCTGGTCTATACAATACGCATTGTCTAGACCAGAAAGCAGCTTTATGTGATGGATATTTTGTTGCTTTTATAAAAATAAAACTACTAAAATTCAAATTTTAAAACTGGCTAAGTGCGAGTCGGACTCGCGCACGAAGGGTTCCGTACCATTTTTTATAGTTTTCACAGATGATGTATATCAGAAATACATCATCTGTGCAAACTACAAACCTTACTTAGCTACAAATTCAAATTGATCAATCTTAGAAATACAATTGTTAATTTGATTGGAATAATTGAAGTTACACCCGGTGTATTCTCTATAAAGAAACACAATACATTCATGACTGTAACTGGTGGGCCCAGAATTAGAAGGATAATAGGCTTCTCCTTAGCAACTATATAGCTATTCCGGTCCATGAAATATAGCCTGGTGACAGAAAGGTGGACAGTGGAGTCTTAGTAATAGAGTACCGTTTTTACCTTTTGGGAACGGAACCCTAAAAATCTTCCCGAGATAAAGATCATTTAAGGAAGAATAGTTAACTCCTACGCTAACAGTTTTATTTTTGACGAAAAATTACAATAGAATGTCAAATGTCTATTAGCTGCCATTTCTGATTATGTCATGGTCAGTAATCGTACTTAAGCAAGTAAATATACTAATTATTTTGTATTGTTTAAACATCATCCGCCGAACATAGCACACCAACAACGTTTAAAATCGTGAATAAATATAAAGTTGAATATTAACTACCGAAAGTTTTTATATAAACGTCAACTTACTTTCCATTTTTTTTATGGAAACCTTAAATAGGTGAATATTTCAGAGACTTATAATCTATATCTATACGAATATTATAAACAGGAAAAAGATTTGATTGTCTGTTTTTATATGTAATGAATAAACTATTGGACCGATTTAAAAAAATCTTTTACCAGTAGAATGTTGCTTTATCAATAGGTCTTTTAGAACAGAACTTATATGTGTACTTATATAATTTGTGTGCGTGAACATTACCTTAGTCATATAAGCGGTTGCTTACGACTATATTGCATTTACTATGCAAATAAGTATTTAGTTACTGTTGAAAACCATAAACTACCATAAAGTATAAAGTTGAACCTTAGCTGAAGTCTTAATGTGGTTGACAGGTTCTTTCCCGCGTTTTCTCATGATGTTACCTCTATGGTACGTAACTTTGTATTTCTTTTTTTTTAACTTAATATATTTCGGTCTTGTAAAAAATAGCATCACAGTAAACTGATTTCTTTAATTTTATTTTGTGATAGTTCACAACTTTGTGCAGTCTATATTATCGCTAGACTATAGGTATCTGCTACATCAGGGTTTACCAACCATTTGAATTTCGAAGTATCATTGACAGCTTTCCGAA
This sequence comes from Leucania comma, assembly GCA_958295575.1. Taxonomy (NCBI): domain Eukaryota; kingdom Metazoa; phylum Arthropoda; class Insecta; order Lepidoptera; family Noctuidae; genus Leucania; species Leucania comma. The sequence goes on from OY282483.1 coordinate 8,505,800, forward strand.
CACAATGGCTCCTTCAAATTGCCTAGCTACTAGGTGTAACTAACGTACCAATATAATTCGATTCCGACTAGGTACGTAACCGTCTAATACATAGACATCGTCAATCAACAAATAAGTTTTTCCGTTCGTTGAACAGGTGCATAATTGCTGTCGTTCCGCTTGACCGTATTATGTAAAACCACATTCCATTGGTTGTCATCTTGTATTTTATTATGTGCGTCATTGACAAGTTCGATCTGGTACACTGCGGGGAGTAGGTATCTTTCCTGTGACGGTAGATACAGGTGCTTCGGTAAGTGATGTCGTGGAACGCGGTGATATCATCTGTCATTTGATGTGATTAGTGCCGCTCGTGTTTTATAGTCTGTGCTCTGGATTCCGAGGTTTATTCATGTACTGGCCGCATATAAATTGGTTCGGGGAACTAGGTTTGAATGATGTTTTTCTTTTGGTTTGTTTGAATGCTTTAGATGTATTTATGTACTGTGACGATTGAGAATCCTCAGTGTAGATAGGACTTTTTTACTGTTCGATCTTTATTAGGTACATTTGGATTTTTTAGAGGTTGGAAGAGGCCTCTGCCATTGACATTGGATGGATTTATTGCATTTAGGTTTTTTAGGAAGCATTGGAGGGGACTAGGGGCTTACCATGGTGTGTTAAAAGTTAAAATGTCAGGCATGTGAGCTAGAAAGAAAGATAGAGCTATACATACAGCCTATATAGCACTATCCCTTTAACAATTCAGTTTAGGTCGTCAAATGGATCGCTTTAAGAACTCATGGTTGGGCTCTAGTCTCGGGATTGGGTGGATACGTTTTGTGTAAGAGAAAGAATATTCAAGGTAGAGTCTTCCACTTTTTATTGTTTTAAAAAGTGATGGACAAAAATAAATGTATTTTATGATCCATAGGTATCTAAACACACAAAGCTACAACCTGTTAGCTACAACCTGGGGATCTTTAAGTCTAGAGTGAATAGGTTACTTCTAAGAAAGTGCACTCCATCGTCGACCACATCGTCGCTTTCAATCAGGTCATATAGTGGTCAAGTGCGAGCCTATCAACAACAATAAAAAAGAAACAAATGTACACACCCTTTAATTTTCTTAAACACGTAATAAAACAACAAACAAACTATTAATAACGACACAAAACAACGCCAGCGAACTGTAATTACTGTTCAGTTTCAGACGGGAGCTGAAAAATGTCCTCGCAGTGACATTTGTTATTACTGAAGCATAAACGAGCGGTGCTCATAAGTGTTAATGATAACGCTTCGTTTCTTTGATGTATGGACTTGATGAAGAAAAATGCTAACTTTGTGTGTTGGTTTAGTTGAGTAGTTTGCGTGTTTTGAGCCTTAGTTACTCAAGTGTCCATGGAGTTTCTTGCACGTTCTTCTCCATAGAGATCTACGCTTTGGAACGTGCAATTTAGCTTCACTTTTTTTATGGACTGACTGACATTTTGACAATTCAAAAGTGCCTGTAATTGGCCTATTTGAAATAAACTATTCTGATTCTGATTTTAAGCCCCAAGTGGACACCGGTGTCCATGGCACTCGCCTATCATCAAAGTCGAGCAGGGTTTAAAGCTCCATGCTTCATCTACCTAAAGCAATCCAACGCGATGTTTGATGAAGAGGCAACGCGAAAAAAGAGAGACGTCTGAAAATTTTGTTGTCATTCGGTAATTCCGTGATTTACTGGAATATTTCACAAAACTTGTTCCAGGAATTACGTGTTTTTTTTTTAAAACCCTTAAAAGTTTTTGAGAAAAATATATGAGTACATTATGGAGGGCCAATAATTTACGTAAAATAGCAGATTTTCAGCGGTCTTTACTGTATTAGTTTTTAGTGTGTGATTTCTAGATCTAGATAATATCTACAACATATATGTATTTGTATCGTAAATATATGAAGAAACATGTAGGTATAACAAATAGCATCATAATCACGGCTGTATGAAAATGTACATCGGGTTGCCCGCTCTTAAGTACCTACTTGGTGGCGTTAGAACAAAACCGAATAGACTTTATTGTATCACAAAAATGAGAGATGCTCTATGCTGGTTCAACATATTTGCCGCGTACTAATCCCCCTTTCTAGACATTATCATTCTTCAAAGAATCCATCTAACGTTTCTTTAATTAGTTACTTACAAAGTTACACGTTACTTATCTGGTAACATCTCATCGTTTATTTATGTTATGTATACACATATATATGCATGCATATATACATATATATGCCTGTTTTAAATACAGATTGACACTAACTAAACAGGCCCGTTTTATGCGGGAGTGATGTGCCAGAGATCGGAGAGCTACAGGGTTGATAGATTTGATGACGGAAATTATTAATGAATGAATGTGTAGAAAGATATCTTAATTTTATGAATAGAAGGACCATTTAATCGTATAATCCATCGATATTCTAGTTAGTTTCGTAGTGCGATCCATCAAATTTGCGACTGCGAGATCCATTTTTTGATGGTCTTCACTCATATTCTTTGTCCCCATTCCTGTTTCCACCCTCGTAAGCAAAATAAGCAAAGATCTCAACCCGGTAGGGGGAGGGGGGGTTGGGATCAATGTGTGTTTACTCACTTTCATGTGATTTTCGAACATCGATATTATCCTCTTAAAAAAAAAACTGTTAACTTAATTACCAACTAGACCCGTAATACTTAAATGGCCCCTAAAAGTCTGACTCACTTTCGCTCTACCCAGAGTTGGAGAAGTAATTTGATGATTTCTTAACTCAAAAATAACGGCACTCAGCGATATTGTAATTTTTATCGGCGAAAGAAGTTTCTTATTCGGCTCAGGAGCCTTACCATGACGCGTAAAAATGTCAGGCGTGCCAGCGAAAGAGATAGAGCTATACACCCTATATAGCTCTATCCCTTTAACAGTTCAGTTCAGGTCGTCAAATGGATAGCGCCAAGAGATCGTGGTACTTTAAAAATAATAACGTACAAACAATTTCACCTATACATATTACAGTATCATTAATCTTAAAATAGATGAAAGAGTCAACCCTAATATCCTAAGAACATTTGCCGCGATCATTTCACTAAGATAGCACAGATCGCAAGATTTAAATGCAAGATACACTTCTGAACAATCTGTTAACGTGGTGTATTTTCAGATCCACCATTTTGAATACAGGAATAAATTACTTGATCATAACGATTAATGGCTGTGTGGGTAGGAAAATAATTGGACATTGAACTGACAAACTAAATACAAGATTGTTATCGTCATCTCTTTATGTCTCCTCATTTACTAACAGTCAATAAAAGATGTCGTTAACATTTGTTTTCCAGCCAGTACCGCTCTACGATCCCGCCATTTTCTTTTTTTCCCGCGTTTTTTCTTGAAGCTAACTTTTTTTTTGTTAGTATTTTTTGTTTGGATACTAAGTCCTTAAAGCCATGTCTTCGTATGAATTTATTTCATTTTATTTAATTTGTTTACTTATTCTTTTACCATTCATTGTTATATTTGACAGTAAAAATATCAAGTTAACCTTCTCGGCAAAGTTGCTTAATTTTTACTGAGATCGCACCTATTTCAATTAATCCACATATTGTCCAGTCGCACAGACATTAGAGATACAAAAAAAAAAATACCAATTTTACATTACAATATTCATTAGGAACTTATTTGCGAATAATTAAAACAGTTACTGAAATTCACTTGAAGAAATTCCGCCAAAAATTCCAGTCAAAATTTAAGCCCACCTTTACCACCACAGATTATATATTAATGCATAGAGCTACCTATAGACCATTCTAAAACAACATTTTATTCCAGTTAGTGTTTGGAAGATGACAGAAAATGATGTTTTAAATTTAGCGATAGATGAATTTAGTCATTTATGGTTCAAGTGAGCCTTAATATTTGAATGAAATCATCAGGCTTTAGCAGGGTGGTCTCATAATTATAAACTCTAACAATTAAAAAAAAAAACAAAATGTCATTCTATTTATTTAACCTTTTCGTTTAGTATCATAAAGATGAATAATCATATTTTATAAAAATTACTCATGATTGCCATAATATACGAAAAAGAACTTCATTTTAATGACAAGCGCAATAAACTGAACGAGTTTGATTGTTGGCTGTATAAATAGCCCCCTGTGTGTGGGTGTGACAAATATCATTTTTTACAGTAGATTGACTTGCACAAGTGTGTGTACAACACACTTGTGCAGCAAATCAGATGAAAACTGATTTTTATTGTCGGTCATCGACATTAATTTGATGGACTTTGATGAAAACATAATGATTTAGGATTCCTAAATGTTCAAATGCTATTGATTGAGCAGCTTCAATTTATTTTCTTCCATAAATCTTTATTATTCGTTATGGAGCTAGGTAGTAATTTTAACAATTGCGCATGAAATTCATAGCAAGAATTTGTAAAACAAAAACTGGCTAGGCACTTACTGGGTTAAAAAATAAGTCAGCAGGCCTGGCTTTCAAACATCTGTATGGATCTGCATCCATTGAGCATCAGGCCAAAATGATTAACAAACATCTTAAATCTCAAAGCACGAGTCTTACGTCTACCATAAGAATAAGGTAAATATTAAGTAGAATTGTATTTAGAAGCTAAAAAGTAGGATATCATAAAAACAAAAACCATTCACTCCACTTCGTATCATATCCTAAAACTATTACCGCACACCAAAAAGAAGCACAGAATTTATAGGCGCAATAAATTTCCTATTCACGGAGTTTTCGCAATAGACTCCCTGGATCATAAACCCGCGGCCACACCGGCGCGGTCCTGACGCTCGAACGCGCGAGCACAATCGCGACCGCGCGACACAATGCGGGGTTATTCTGTAATTTTCCAAACCACTACGCACTAGGGTTTTATACGCACTTTTGTATAAGACTCGATTGTGATTGGTTCTTTGTTGTGGGTAATAGTTTTATGTTTGTTTTTAGTAGTTCTCTTTTGTAGGGGTGATCGTAAATTGATTTTTGTTTCACTGACTTTAATACAGGAACTTTCATTTGGATTTTCTTCTCAATAACATTACGAAAAGTAAACAAAAACAAAGCTCTAAACAAAGGTTTTAAAGAGTTAGTTAAGTGTCTTTCTCGTCCTTCCTGCTATTAAAATGTCCATCACAGTTATCCCGATGTTGGTCACAAACGTTGGCCCAACCTCTGCCATGCGTACAAGTCCACATGCATGACAGATTAAGATCTGTCAGCACAACGTTGTGTTTGTGCCTGCACGCAACAGATGTAATAAATGATAACATAATGCTCAGCATATACAGCTCGATAATTGAATGAGCATGTTTTAGATTCATTTCGTTTTATCTGTTTAGAAATAATTGTTACTTATATAAAATGAAACGATTGAACAATACATTTATGTGGTGCACTTTGAAATGCTATCATGACTTCTGCATGAAAACGCCTACCTATTTTATTGCTGGCAAATGGTAGCACAGGGCGATGTACAAAATACCTATTGTTCAAGTGCAACATGCTATTAAATTGAACATAGCTTTCGAGTTCTGCCATCGTATTATGTAGGTACCTAACATTTTCATTTATATGCTTCAATAAAAATGGTTTCATCATTCCTACCTTGCAAAAAAATACAGAAGCAACCCCTATTTAAACTTCACAATCAAAGCAGAGTTTATAAACATTAATTACACAAAAAAATATGTCAATTAAATGAACCAAAAAGCAGCAAAAAATCACATTACAACTGGTCCCCATGCCCAAAGTTAACAAAATGCGCAATCGTGTTGAAGCGTACCGAATCACCCTTCCCTGTACAACATTAGCAGAGATTAGGGGCTTCCACCAATGTTGTCTTTATCTAAATGAGTTCTTGCTTAACACCCTACACATTGCGCAGTACTCTTTACATCTTTGCATGTTTGCTGAAGCATTAGCGGCATTGAAAAGCTCGGCAATCGTAAAGCTCGCTAAGTGTGAATGATATTGCGAAATGATTCGGGGCGTTGTTCAGGAGTGCATAAAATTGAATTCTGTTCAATAAAAGTATTGACGCAAGTGTTAAGGTTACTGTTAATTAAATCTCGCACTGTTTGTGTTTAGATTAAGTGTTTTTTCGTGTATTTTTATGGTTTAACAATAGAAACTAATTCGTAGGTAAACGAGTTTTCTGTTTATTTATTTTTTTAATCAAACTTCATGTTTAGATATCTTGTTTATGTGATATTTTATTAGCGTAGAGTGAAATATTCCGTATTTAATTACAAAAATTAACGATTAACGACCCTAAAAAATCTTATATTCGTATTTTTTGTTGCGTTTACATTTTATTTATTTATTAAATTACTCTACGCTAGCATAAACTTACACTCAACGAAAACCAAATAAGAATTAGTTCCGTTCACAATCAAAGTCTGAGCTACAATTAGGGTAGTTACGTGCCGTTTCGCCGCCGAGACGTCGCGTGCCGAGCTATCGCGCGTCCGATCGCGCGTTAAACCGCGCGGTCGCACGGCATCGCGACAAATCACTGGAATTACGAACTAGCCCTCATTAGCAGCTATATTTCAGTAAGAAACAACGAAACGAGGACATGGCTGGTTGTCGTGTGGTCTCAACATCAGAATAGATGGTGGGTGGGTTATAAATAATGTGACTACGCATGAGAAATGGGTTGGCTAATTGAATTTATGAAAAATGTTGTGACAAAATTGAGAATTTTTGCTTTGAACTTTCCGGTAAATTGTTAAATTCTGTAGTGTGTAAATGACTATTTGAAACTTGTTTGGATTATATAAAGTGCATTTTTCACATACCATCAAGCAGTAACCATAAAATAAGGTTGCTCGCAGGTCGACCTAGGACGTTGTCGTAAACCTGCCTGTCAGTGGCTGCCTTTATAAAATTAAAACCTCCAAGCAGGACTTTAAAGGACCATCTAAATAATATCAATTTATATGAAGCTTTAAGGGCATCAGAAGTTGCCGCTCAACCGATGCGTATATTGGCTGATTAACGCCGCAGTGGCAGCGGCACGACGGCAATAAACGGAACAACAACACATTGTGCACCTCCCACCGACCACCGTACACAAAACGACTTTTTCAACGTCCTACTCAAATATTAGGCCGGACACACACCGCCCGAAAGAAAAAACAGATAACGAGTTGCATTGCTACCGGTCAAAGCAGCCGCCCGTGCCGCCGACCAACTAGGGGCGGGGCACGTCACGCGTAAAACAAACTCGGGCGACGCGAGCGAGCGAGACAGACACATCCCACCTCCACGCGCCAAACGAGACAGCAACAGCCCGGTGCTACACACACCTAATTTAAAACTCGAAAATAAATTGATGGTGAGCTCAAAACAAACAGATATGGCTGACAAAAAAGGACGGCCGCATACGAAATCTTCATTAGCGAGCGAGCTAGAACAAGGGCGCCGGCGAACGTTCCTAATTTAAAAATATCGAAAGCAATCGCGACGGTGATTCGACATTAATACGGGTTTTAAAAAATTCTCATTTCTTACTCATTCAGCCGTGATGATTTTTCACAAAAGGGAAACAAAGCTGTATGACGGTGCTGGATTGCGATCGTAATGAATGAGCTGTGGTTATTAGCAAATTGAGGCCGTTAAAATGAAATTATCTCTCGGTAGGTTCGTTTCTAACGTAATTAATGGTGTAATTAATCTGAGGAAACCTAGTGAAGAATTAAATGAGTATCGTGGAGATAAATCGATAAACTTTTATTTTTATGATAGTTTTGCTGCAAAAACCTAACTAGACGTTGAAGGGAGCTTTAAAAGCACGGAACCTTTAATATAAATATAGATCTTAAAGAACAATTATTACCTACTTATTAAGTTATGGTAAAGTTTTCAGATTTTTTATTTTTTTATTTTCTAAGGTAGCAACTCTTTTGCAGTGTTCTGTCTTTACGGAGAATCGTCATACTGGTGTTAAACACAAAAAAAAAGGAAAGCACAGATAAAATACTGACGTCGCCGTCACAAAAAAACTCGCATGGTAGAACTTTATAGCTTTTTTTTTGCATCGCTCTTCAAACGTCAGAAAAAATTGCAGATAACTTTTTCCCGCCATTTTTTTTTGCAGTGGTTCGGCGCCAATATTTTGACAGGCGCGCAACGAGCCAACACTAAACAGACTTCGATGTTGCCATCATGAAATATTGAAATATCACTAAGTGGTGGTTCTGATAAGCGGCCTTTTGCCGGCCCGCCTGTGTGCACTCCCTTGATCTATATATAATGGCTATTATTTGATTTATTGAACTATTATTGTGTAATGTAAGTTGATTTATGTACAGTGAGTGAAAAGTATATCTAACTAAAGTACATACAAAAAATAAGTACTTACCTACATAGACACTTAAAATGTAATTACGCCTTGGAATAAAGAGAGATTGCTCACTAGTGATTCATCTGTAATAAATCTGCTCTATTACATGTTATTACATAATATACTTAACGAGTACCTGTGAAATAAAAATTTACATCGTTACAGACGCTCATGAATACCGATTTTTTTTAAAATATTTTGCAACTAAAAGAAGTTATGACACTAAGTACAGTTCGTTCGACGGTTCTTGGCGCGCCTGAAGTTAGGCTCTGCGAACTTTACCGCTTGTGCACTCGTAAAAAAATAAATGGTTTGAAAAAATAAATGCCAATAGCAGTTGTTATTGCTGTTAACAACTGTTATTGACATTTATTTTTATAAATCATTTATTTAACGCGCTTATTTTGAACGCTAAAGTTCGCAGAGCCGAACTTCAGGCGCGCCAAGAGCCGTCGAACGTACTGTAATTAATATAACCATCAAGCTGGCATTGTTAAAACTCAAATTTATTACCTCTTTACAATAAAAACTGGTAAATATAACACTAGTTTCCTAAAACAACTTTACTATTATACCTCGTACAAATATGCCACCCACTGCATTGCACAAAAAGTGCGGAAACGATATTTCAGAATGTCAAGACAATACATTTTATTGCACAAGTGTGTTTTCTTAAAAACAAAAGCTCAAGGGTCACGGCTATGCGACCACACGTACGCTTGTCCCGAAGTTTTGACTTTTGACTAACTACCTGTTTTTGTTGTTAAACAGATTTGGGCAAGGTCCTTTTTTTAACTCACTATAATATTTAGTTTAGGGTAAATTTGCATAATAATATTACAATATTTAAAAGAAAAAAGACTGAAAATATATTTCAATTTATATCAGCACTTCCAAAAATTACTTCTTATTTATAATACATATTAATAGTACCTGATACAAAACGCAAAATGGGTAGAATGGTAGTCCAGGTGTGGAAAATTGACTCCCTACAGTCAAAAGATGAATTTAATCAGAGAAATAGTAAACAAAAAAGAAATCAAATTGTTCAACTCTGACACAACTCGACGGATTAATCCTCTCATATCCCACACAAGCATCTAAGAGAAACCGCGGCACAAAGCAAAGAGCACATCGATAATAAAGAGCTATTCGCTGCGTTTAATGACGGAACATCTTGTTCTACCGGCAAATTGGTAACCCGACCTCGCGACCCGTGTGTGGCCAGGAGGGGAGTGGAGCGAGCTCTTAATGTGTAGTGTGCATGCTGCCTTATGATAGCGATACTGAATGGGAAGCTTACGATTTATTTTTTAAGATTCGCAGAGATGGGATTCAGAAAAAATCGTCGTGTTTTTTGTGACTATGTTATGACAATGAAGAGCTAGAAATTGCTGAAGTGATGACTTTGAGACGTTTATGATCGATTGGTCAGAGATGGCAAGACTTCGAGTAGAGTAGAAGGATATAGGAAGACTTTTTCCCAGTTGAGGGACAGTAATGATGAATGAATAACCGACCACGTACCAGAAGATGCAGCGTTGGAAGATCACCCACAAGGTGACTGACGATCCTTGTTAGAGTCGCGGGAAACCGATGGATTCCGGAGTAATGGCAAAAATTATATTATTGTAAATAAATTACTGTAATTGGTATTCTATATTAAAAAAAAGGAAAGAGTGAGTGTAGATGAATTTAACGTTACTCTAGTCTGACGTATTACAGACTCTGTTTCTAAATTCTAATTTTACAGCGAAAAGATGAAGCTAAATACAGAAAATAATGAATAAAAGAAGTATCTATTTCACTCAATCAAAAATGAATAACACATCAACCACATATTATTCTCATTTCTTTATAAAACAAAACACGGGCACATTAGCAGCCGGTGTGCGTTGCATACTCGTAGCTCCTCATCAGGTAAGAAAAGTCGGTATATCAATTAGACCATGTGTAATGATGAAGGAACAACTTCCAGTAATGAGATATAACTTGATACCGAAGGAGTACCAACCCTTGTGCTTGCCGCAATTTGAAGAAATTTGCGATTTTGTTTGGTAAGAGTTTTAGATATATTTATGAAAAATAATGGTTTTATTTTGTCTTCAATATATAACTAGCTGCTTTATATAATCTTTTTTTATATTATTTTTTGGAAAACATGATATAAATTCGCAATTTTCCGATGGAAATACAAACGATAAAGCTGGTTGGACATTATGTGTAATACATACAAATAACGAAATTATAATTTATTATGAAATTGCTGTATGTTTCTTGGTATAATATACAATGAAGTATCTAATAAATAATACATAAATAAATTAAAGTGACTAAAAAATCTTACATGCATTATAGTGCTTAAATAACAACTTCATTCTGGTAGAATTCATATTATTGTTTCCATTAGTTCCAAAAAAATTACTTCAAAAGAAATAGTACGAATTATACAACTTTGCAAACTTATTTAACTGGTCCCACAATCGCGACTCCCCTATAGATTAGACACGTGTATTACTTGTATCTCAACCACGTGTAATTTATGCAAAACTAAGTAACCTTTGCAAACGGGGAACATCGTTAACTCGCATCTTTACCAACGATTATTATACTATTGGCAGTAATTGGGTTTGTTACTGCGTTCTCATACGGGTGCCAGGGTTACCAACGCACAAAATAAATTCACGGTAAAGTTTAAAAACGGAACAAAATATAGATTGTGTTTAAAAATGGATTCGTTTTTCGATTTATAGTTTCGTAAAAAAAAAACATGACAGAAAAATATAGACTTGTATTTTTTCTAATTAAAAAGGCATGAAACCTTAATGAGGATTAATTAAAACAAGTAGCTGTCATTACCGTCATACTTAACAAGTTGCAATAAAAACAACAACAATAAACATCGTAAAAAATAAAGTTTTAAACGTTGAACATTGTTTTTGTTAAAAAGGCAAATAAAAAAAAAACTGGTTCACGACAGCCCTTATTATCAAGCGTGCGTGTCAGGAGTCAGCCATCTTTACGATCAACTTATGTGACGTAAGCACGCGAACCCGGGAACTATACTTATTGGTAATGTAGGCTTACGTAAGCATACACTGCCCTTTTAAAATAAAAGACACTCATCGAAGCTCTTATTAAAACCACAATGTATGCTCAATAAGGGGCCAACATTGGTCATTGTATTGGACCTAATTAATCGACCTGCATTTCTCACTATTGCTTACCTCTTAGTAATTAAAATTATAATTTAAAAAATATTCTTTAAACCTTTAAAATCCGTAAAGTGGCTTGTGAAACTTCATTTTTATATTGTAATTTGAGTTAATTACGTAAAGATATGCATCAACGCCTTACGCCTATATTATGGCAGTAATTAAATGAATTAATGAAGCAATTATCGATTTAACATTAATTTTGTGCCCTTCCACAATACCTAAAGGTACTTACTTGGTTCGGCATTTGTTTTATTCGTGACTTCGCTTTACCTCAAACTAAACGAAGCTATAATTTTTCAGGAATAAAAAGTACAGCACTCAGCGATGATGCAGCTTTGTATGAATTGTATGAGTTTATGAATATTAGTAACAAGATCAACACTTCCTTCTTTCTTAGGAATAGTTTACACAAAAATTTTAAATCGAGCTTATTCATCTAATTTGACCGTAACCATATGAAATAAGCGGGGTGGCCATGCCAGCCATGTTGGTTAGGTTAGGTTAGGTAACAAAAGGACACAAGTATGGTTTTATTCAGTAAAAGTTCGACGCCCTCTTCTTCTCGCCCAGACCGGGAGAAGTCATTGGATGATTCCCCACCTTTAAAAGGTTAAGTTTATTATAAAGTTGGCTATTTACAGACATGATAATTCACTCCTCTCAACATAATATGGGCAGTTATGCCAGACAGCGTGTTTTTATAATACAATCTGTTAAGTTTATTGGTCATAACAGAATCTTTATTCAACAAATTATAAAGACAATATAAATTATATTTATTTGTTTTACAAACACGGATGTAGCAATATTTGATTTTTATTAACATTTTAGTTACATCATAAATATGTGGGAGTTGACAACGATCATATATTTGTAAAATACTTTACTTTATCATTGTTTTAGATATATTGAGAGTAGAGCTCCTTGTGTAAAAGTTAATGTACAGTAGGGTTGTAACATAGTAGTAACAAAACCAGTGTAAACTGGCCTCTTAGCAAAAGGCTCACCTCATCAAAAGTTCTAGATCAGACTCTTATATAGGTATGTTACTGGAGAATTGTAAACAACAGTGTCTTGTTAAAAAAAAAAATGTATTTTTTTAATAAGACACTTACGTTGGAATCTAATGAATTTCGATGTGATTTATTGCATACAAAACAATGTTTTCCTAATATATCGTGAAATTATAATCTAATAAAGATTTTTTTACACACTTTTCTCTGAAGTTTGGGATTTTCTGGTTACACATACACACTTACAGTACTCAGTTCAAGTCTAGACTTCTATAAGTCTAGACGCAATCCATAATAAGTAGCAACATTGTCGTTTTCTTAAGTACTGTTTAATACACGGTTGCATTGAGCTGAGCCACACACATCTACACTTAAATGTCGTTACCCACGGCTAAGCAGCTTTGAGTACAATGTTATTAGTATCAGAAATGGTGAAGAGAAAACTGGCCACTTAGGGATACAAGGATGCTTCTTAAATTATTTTAAAGATTAACTAGTGTTGGGGGGAAAAGTCCTAGGGTGTTGGTCTGCCGCGTCCACCTAATAGACTTCATGACACATGATATTTTTAGTAAATCAAAAATTCATTTTTTTTTATTTCTGCTAACCTAAACATAAACGCTCATTGCCCTTTATACGAGTTACATTTTTTCTCAGTTTATTGGATTGCCAAAAACGTTAATAATTCTTTACGAAATATTTTTAATTTTTACCCGACTGTGGTTGGTCCCAAGGAGGGTAACATTTTATGCTTACTTTAATACTGGCTAATACTGTCTTATATGGTGTGATATCTTTATTGATAGATCTATTTGATTGAAAAATATTTATTAAGCCTACTATTAAGTTAGTCGGTATCTTTCTAGGCATCCCACGCACTTTTTTCCTAATTAAATTTTACTGTCTGTATGACAAATTATTGTTGTGTGGTCTAACAATAAATCAAGTTGAAATCCATAACATTGATGTTGCTATTAAGTGAATGATATCATACTAATATCGATAGAAATAATATTGATATCATAATAAAAACTATCTTTGACTTTTGGACTAAATGAGAAAAAAGTTATTAATAAAATAATGGTTTTACTTAACTTCCGTGTATATAAAAAAAGTATCGACGTGATGGTTATCATCAACCATTTTCAGCGCGCAAAAGCACCATTTGCCTTGAATTTTCGCTGCTCATTTTGCTGGCAACACTAGCCAATATGGCGTAGGTCTTAAGGCCAAATTACACGCGACAAGTAAATTATCTTTACAATTACACGCTTCAGACCACAACATGGTCGTAATTGGATAAAGAGGAGGTATATTTTTATTACCATCGGGTGTAAGTAGGTAATTAAAATGACCTCTGAGGAAAATATGATATTCCTGAACTTATTATGTTTATGCTTCGCGTTATTGTTAATTGACCGATGTTTTTATAGGTACTTAACCTTTTGTACTTAATTCTTTTTTAAAGGTTCTTTATAGTTTTAATAAATAAATTAGAGTTTCAGGAAGTTAAAGTTCTAAAGCCCTTGGTCACATTTGTCATTCATAGTTCCACAAGCTAGTTGAGAAAAGGCTAGGGAGAAGATAATTTCAGGAGGTAAAAAACGTACGCATAAAAAGTCCCCCTATATGGTAATAATCGTTTAACAAGAAGAAGGCTCCTCACTAGATGTTATCTATATTCTATATAATTGTTATAACTAAGAGTATAAAATGAAAGAAGAAACTTACTGACTGACATGTCAACGTACAACCAAAACTACTGAGACTACGAGCGTGAAATTTTTGACAAGGCTTACTTTTATGGCGTAAACGAGTAATACCAGAAGATTTTCTAAAATTCACCCTCTAAAGATATGAAAAGTGGGGGTACAAAATTTGTAAGGCTGAAGCTAGTTTAAATTGTATTTTTTAATATGAATTGTTTTATGGCACTTTTCCTTTACAGAATATATTACCACGACGATTTCACACAATATATACTACCTACAATATATACCACCGGCAAACTTATACCCATTATGTATAATAAACACGATAAAACGCTTCAACCCCATCTGACTATATTGAAGATCTGGTCAAGTGCTTTCTTCCCGTATAAATGTATATTCCTTTCTTCCTTATTCATAAAGACTTAGTATTTATTAAAGCTTTACATAGTACTACTTACTGCACACTATGACAAGTTTTCTTGGGAATAGATATTGACATTCGCCTTTATTTAAATTCATCTATGGCCCATCTCTTGAGATTGACTGAAATTAAATTGAACTCAATTTAATTTAAAATAACTTTTTTTCATAAAAAAATAAAGTCTTTTTATTTTAGGTAAGTAATTGTTTTGAATTGTTATTTATAACATTATGGACTTTGTCGGAAATAAAAGTTAAATAAATAAAATAAAATAAACCCGTATGTAATTGTGAAAAAATGAGAATACATCAGCATATGTGTAAACGTTTGCATGTCGAATCGAATAAGAAAGAGGTTTTCCGATATTGACACCAGGTGGCGCTTATACAATTTTAGTGCAAACTAGCTAATCCTGCCTTACTTTGATGAGTGTATTTTTTTTTTTTTGCAAAATGATATTATTAAGCACAAATATGCATAGCCTATATGACTCAGGAGAATTTTCAATTTAGTTTCAGTAGTTACAGAGATTACTTCCTACAAACAAACTCATAAACTTTACCTCTTTACAATATTGTTAGTGTACATAAACGTTAATTTAACGCTATCGAGTCTGTTGTAAATTCGTACCTACTAAGGCCATAGATTCCGTACTCTACCCTACCACGAGCTCCTAACGCGATCCAATTTACGACGTAAACTGAATTGTTAAAGGGATGAAGGTATATAGAGTGTATATCTCTAACTCTCTTTCTCGCTCTCACGCATCATGTCATTTTAACACGTCATGGTAATTCCCTAGTTTTATGCGATCTATGTTGTTGGGAAATTAACTAATTCAGGATTTTCCAAAAATGTCTGTACTATTGTAATTTAAATTACAGGTTTCATTAAACACCTTTTTAGTTGATATAAATAGACATAAAACTACCAAAACTTAATCGGAAAATAATTGGTTCTCTATGAATCAAGCGATTTCGCGTAAAAACATTAATGCAGATGAATAGAAGAACTTACGCTAATCCGTGAGAGCGGAGTCTTTTGAAGTTGCATGACCAACTAAAATCCTCTTTAAGCAATTTACAATAAGAACTAGAATTATCTCCAACTGCTAATATTCTTGGTAACAAATTTAGTTTTTGAACTGGTTCATACGAAAATCTCCTTTGTATGCACGTGTTAAGGTTGGTGGGTTGTGTATGTGTTAAGTGTGTGTGTTGCTAAGTGATCTAGTACACTGGAGATCATGATCGGGCGCCCGAGGCCGGCTCATTAAAGTGAACTAACGATGTAATTGGCACACAGTTGTAGTAACCGCTAAAGTATAAAATTGGATGATTCCGGAAAAATACAATTGTTTTAAATGCAGCAATTCACTTTATTTATTTATTCAACTACAATAATAGTAATAAGTTATTGTAAACCTATTATATATTTTACGGTAATTTAACTTTATTTTGCTTTTTAATAGTTACGATAATTTTAGTATATGTAGTTAATGTTATTGTTAAATTACTACTTTATTACAAAAAGAAAAGAGTGGTAAACTCCACTTAACTACTCCATTGAAACATAATCTTCTTATTGCAAAAAAAAAACAATAGCAATTAAAACTTTTTATCAGTATTTACAGCTTTTGCCTGTTTTTATACTTGAACCGCAACAGCAGCTAGGCTCATGCCGTCTATACACGCACTACACGCTAAGCGGTTTAATTGTAGATTTACTCAATAACGTGTATGTCGCCAGTGGCGGGGCTGGGCTGTCATAACAAATTGCAAGAAAAGAAAATATTTTCTAGACCTTTTGAATACCGTAATTAGAGACACAATAGAAAGACAATAGGTGGCGGACACCGGTGTCCTCTTGGGGCTTCTCAGTTTAATAGTAAAAATTAATAAATTTATTTCTACTTACTGTAGAAACTTAGTACTTAAATAAAACCTTTTAAAATACCAATTTAAAATTATTTTTATTTTTAATATGGGAACAATCTGCCTATCAACCTGATTAAGATCCAGATGGATCTGTATTTATAATATAGTTAATACTATAGACAAAAACTGAAATAACGACTTCCTAAACTAGTAACTTCGTCACTCTCTCGATTTCCATGTTTAACCGTAGCACTAACAACTGGCAGTCACGCTAAACGGCCAGGTTATGTCGCGGAACAATGTCGTGTTGCCAGTGGCGCACCCTGCCGGTCGGCTTGGCAAGCTGTCCGTTTCACGAAATTATATGTAGGTGCAATCAGTGCAGTTCAAATTGTGCTTAAAGTTTACCGAACACTTTACCCACCTAGTTATAGGATTGCTATAGATCTGTCTTAGCCAGATCTTAGATTTGAATTTAGAACTGATTTCTTCAAGATATGGCCAACTACGTATAAAATTGGCCAGATCGTTTGATTGTTCAATGTGGGATTTCTATCATAATAAAAGGTCTAAAGAAAGTAGTAACTTATTAGTCTTATAAATTGCTCTTGTAACAACAAATATAAGTTTGATATTTAAATTAAAAATTCTGCATTACAATAAAAAAGCTTATTTTTAAGATTCAGGCCTCCTCTCTAAAAGAGGCAATGGGCCACATGCAGGCCCAGTGCTGGTTAGTGAACGTTTTGGTGTTTTTAATATCGTGCCTATTTAATTAATAATATGTAACCTCCGCAAATGTTCTTTTCATACAAATATTTATTGTACTGCGTGCAATACGCACGTGGCATGCGTTTTTTTTGCCTTTTGAAATATTCCCACATGCGGAGCAAATCCGCATGATATTAAAACCACCCTTGCATATCTTCGAATTTAGGATTCTAATGGTTTACCTAGTTCTAATCAAATTAGCATCGCAAAAAACAAAACACCATCTCTCTATCACCAATCCCACTTGCCTTTAAAAAAGCAACGTGAAAGCAATAATTACATATGTTAATAGGCTTGCGAATCACCAGTGATTAGTCTCCAATTAAGTTAACACCAAACAAGCCGTGGTCTATCACCGTAATTAAAATATTATAGTCGCGAGTGAAAATAACAGCGTGGCATGTCCGCTTTCTAACTACCTGATGGTGTAACTATGCAATTATTGATAAAAACTATACTAACGAGTCGAACAGTTTACACGTGAGATCTCCTAATGAAGTGAGATGTTAAATTGTGAAGGAGAAGTGTTGCAATTTAATTTTAATTTTTTCTCACTGTAAATTGCATCTCTTGTTGTTAGTTTATAAAACTTGGTATTGGTTTTACGAAATCCTAACAAATAGTACATTTGTGTAAAGTTTTTAAATGTATGTATTGATTGTCCTAAATTCAGAAGGTTTAATATTATTCTTAAAAGGAAATTTTGTGATAAATTTTGTTAGGTGTTGCTTATTATGAGCATCTCATATCATATTTTAATATTTGCAACCCATGGCGAAATGTGTAGGTATTTAATTATTATACGAGTACAATGTTATTTTTAGCGTATGCGAAACCTGTAACACGTGTCAAGTGTTTTTCATGTAAAGAATCTATGTATATTTCATAACTTTATCATGAAAAATCACAAAGTTGAACAACGTGTTTTTTTTTAACACAACAAGCTTGTTGTGATTCCAGGTTGTTCACATAAACACATGGTCACCGAGCCATCCGGGAGACTAAGGAGTCTTTTTACTCCCGCACCCAGCTGTACCCTGAAGCCTAATGCTCGCAATGCCCTGCCGTGATCTGTTTTGTACATATTATCGGTGGTGGCCAAATTGTGACCATTTTAAATATTTTTGGAAAAAAATATGTAAAAATTATTGGAATAGATTCAATTACTGATTTTGAACAAACTATATATATTCAGGTTTCGCATAATGCCTTGGTTGACTGGTAGAGAATATCTATTTTGGTGAGAAGTCATCAACTTACTTATTCTATACTGGGAGGAGCGACAGAGAATATCAGACTTTTGCGGACTGAAACCCGCCAGTGTTTCTCTTCAGTTGACGGCGCATTGTATTCCACGCGTGTCTCCACTCAAAGTGAGAAAAGACAAATGAGGATAACCCACCTCAAAAAAAAGGTCTATTCACACAAAACACATAGTTTTTGCAACGTTAACATACAATTGGGTATTATTATTGATAGTTAAAAATCAATTTAAAACACTTTAGAAAGTGCACTTTTTATTAAAACTTGATATATCCATAAATCCGTAAATCATACCATTTTGTGTACAAATCCTAACTAACCGTAACCTATTAATCGAAATCACGAATGAAAACCTCTCTTGATTAAAAATTTCTAACTTGAAAGTCTAGCAATATTTAGTAGATACCTATTTAGAGAGAATCACTGGACTTGCTAAATTGAAACACTATAACTACGTTTATACTTCTTTTTTTTTTTGTAGTTGAATACCTAGGTTTTGTCGGACTCCGATTAAATTTCGAATTTTTGAAAATTTATTTTTACTTTTTTTCTCTTTTGACTCCAAACAGTTTGTGCATTCAGCCAGTATCTAGTTTAGAAAGTATTTTAGTTTTTTGATACAGAATACGGTCACTTTATTTTGCAAAAACATTAGTACGTGTTTTATCCGTATTCTAATGTTTTTTCACTATTTGGCAGTAAACTGATCGAGCCAGGCTTTTCGTTTTTATCAATACAACAATAAAATTCTCAGTTTCACTTTAACGAGATCACGCCTGTCTCAATGATTACATATATTGTCCAATTATATGGACAGTTAAGAAACAAATTTACACCAATTTTATATTGAAAAAATCTTTACAAATATTTTTTTTTTTTAAATCCTACTAAAAAGTCCTATAGACTTCATTAGATGAGGGTCAATTGAGAAATATGGATAAGGACTTTGCTTATTCTTTTGAAGTTTAATATTTATGCTGTCCCATAGACTTGGTAATAAATATTTGACCATAAACCTATATTAAGTAAGCCTTCCTCTTCGTTTTACCACACACTCCTTTGCCTTCCTTTCAGCAGAAGTCAAACTCCTTCCTCCATCTTAACCTTCATAAGAATATTATTAAGCCGATCGTCTACTGCCAACCAAACTAAGTTAGTTAAGCTTAGTTCGCATAGTAGAGCTAGTTTTTCGGAAATACGTAGCTTAGCTGGCTTGTTTGCGGTAGACGCACGGGACGCACGTGTATGGAAAAACTGCCTCAATTATGCGAGCTAAGCTAAACTAACTTAGTTTAGTTGGCGGCGGACGTTTTTTTAATTGATATAAACTAGTGCTTGACTGCAGCGATTCCACTTGATTGTAAGCAGTGATGCAATCGTTGATGGAGAGGCGCACTAGTTTATTAGGAGCCTATTCACTCTAACCTAAATTATAATCGGACGGGAAAACCGTAGCGGGCTAATTGTTCTAGTCTTTCGATGTATGCGGTATAAACGATCAGGTTTAAAATTACATTCAACACCAGTGACTTTTATAAATGCCAAACTTTCCACCACAAAATTGGAGTCACCAATAAGCCATCCTCGGCCCGGGGCAACAGCCACATTATCGTTTTTAAACTAGCCCCAATCATGAGGTAATGTGTTTTAAATATGCCGGACATAGCACCGCGGCGTCTTTGATTTAAAACGGGACATATACTTGGTTATGACTTAGTTTTGAAGCAGGTTTTTTGGACAGACATTTCTTTTAAAAGCCACGTGAAAAATACTGTCTTTAATTTGGCTACAAAATTTTCAATAAAAAATTTTGGTTGACAGATAGTTGAAAATATTATTTGTAACAACAAAGTACAACTAAATTATACAGAACTAAGCACGCACTCAAAAACGAACAAAATAAATAAAAAACAACTACAAAAAAAACAGTATTGGCCAAAATAATAATAATCGCAAGATTAAAATAAAAGAAACATAATAAAAAAATATAAAATGTGGCATGTATAGGCCACTGGGAATTTATGTTCCTTGTAGTCTGTACAGACATACATCGCAACTGATCTGGCATCTATCTAATTAGCCCATTATGTCCCATTGCAGGGCAGGCTTCTGTCTTCTTTTTCCACACGCGTTTGTTTTTAGCCATTGCAGGCCAGTCACTCCGATAACAGTTAAGTGCGTCTTTTCAACTTTTCTGCCGTGATATCACGTCTATGGAGACCTTACATGTGGTTCTCCTATCTGGCATATACTACGAAATAAAAATTATGTAATTAATTCAGTGATAGACAATTCATAGCTTAAACTGCGTACTCTAGACGCCCGCAATTATTCGAAAGAATTAAAATAAAAATATTTTTAAGGAGTTAATTAGAGCAAGAACGGTTGTGTGATAATTTCATCATTTTTGTCGATGGTAAAACCCATTGGTGTCTCCCGGATGGGATTCCTTTAACGCTAAGATTGCTTGTTAAGTAAGACGTATCACTGTCTAAAAACACCCAAATACAAATCGTTTCCAACCAATGTTTTTTAACGAAATGGTATTCATAATCATCACACTTCCATTAAAAAACAAATTAGGAACAGAGAAACACGTCCATAGATCATAGGTGATTAAAGATAATTATAAAAACCAATAGTATCGCATAGTTTATGATAGCGACTCTCACTAGACCTTGTAGACGAATTAATTCCTTATTTATTAGGTAGCTGGCACACTTATACACAATTGCGGCAAGTTCAAGAAGCTATGAAGAATGTCTGAATTGATTCGCAAAAATATCCAAATTAATTTCAAATTAATCGATGCATTTCTGATTATAGTCTTTGGACTCTTCTACCGTACACACTTATTATAAAAATCTCATTATTCAAAACATTTCATAGCCAGAAGCAGTTATTACTAATAATAATATAATTTAAATCTGCTATAAAACAGTAGCAGATTTAGATCATAATAACATAAGTAATAGTTGTCAAGCATATAATCTCTGTCAAAATCCGACCGAAAGAATTTTATTTTTAACATCATCTTAAAGAGAAAACTGCGAGTAATTACACATCAAAACCGACCATAAAAACTAAAGGCTTAACTCTGAAAATAAAAATTAAAAAATATATCTTCCACTTTTTATCATCACTAAGAAGTTTTTTCAACAAAAAACCAATTTTGTCGGTTCTAGTTAATATAAATTTAGTAAGTAGCCATGATGTGCCATAAAATGACGAAAATGACGTCATAAACTGTCGTATTAAAGCCTTAGTTAATGAGCACGGCGGCACTATTGAAGATAAGTTGCAAAAGCGTCGAGATTCTTATAAGTATGCTAATTTTAGTAATTTTATTAATTTAATGCGGAGATCGGATTTGACGCGCGGAGATTATTGACAGCATGATTCGTATCGTATGTAGATATAATGCTACGTTAATGTGCTTCTCGTAAATTAAAAATCGTTTATAAAAGTTTGGGAGTTGATGGAGTTCATTCTGTTTTTGATTGTAATTAATGAATTTTTTAGTTGAAAACGATGTCTTCTCAAATAGTTTCTTAGTGACTGAAAAAAACTAGGCCTGTATTTTTTCAAGGGGTTTTTCTTGCTGAAGTAAGCCACAATACCAGGACCATGAGATTGTTCGAAAGAATCGCCCTGAAACGCAAAGGGCAGCTGAAAAATACGGGTGGGATTTAGTTAGTAAAAGCCTAGCATTTTATTTTATTTGATGATTGAAAAAGCGAAAAAAAATTTTTTTTTTTTTTATACTTAAACATTTTGTATACTCAAACACAAACAACACAGAGAACAAAGATATATTAGAGAACAAGAACAGTTGGAATCAGAAGTAACAAGTAAGTATTTGTAATGACTCTTGAATTGGACAGTTATAAGTAACAGTTCAATCTTTATTGGTGACTTATTAATAAAAGATTAACATACAATAGAGTCACATCTCACGCCAATGTGTCCAGAAAGTTCCAGCGATATTACCGTTCTAAGTTCTACCTATAAATCTATCATTAGTCTTCATCTCATTGTTAATAAACATGACGTCATCTCCCAACAGCTTCCGTGAGGCTAATCGCTGTCATTTCTTCATCAAAATCTCTAAAGCATTAGTTCCACTAACTGGTTACTTGTTACGCGTAGTTATTCGCATACCATAATTAGTACGGTGCGTATTGCGAAGAGGTAAATTTGGCGATCACATGTATACCGGTAGATATTGTGTTCGTACTTACCGCATTGATAACAGTAGAAATTGTGGGTGAGTTAGTGGGAGATTTTGAATTTACAACGATACTCGTAAGCTGGCCCTATACATAACAGCATATTTTTTTTTTGTCAAAATAACAGGTCCCTCTCTGTCAAAAATCATCAAAATTGATTGGATAGATTAAGTGTTGCTCTCATGTGTTAAAAATATTCAAAACTTTCGCAAATATGAAAATTAAAAGATCATCTTTCGAGAACAATTCCTTTAACTCGAAAATTTCGCACACTGTCCTCTTTATACCTCTTAACAGCATCAGACTCAAGCACCAATTAAATGCCCTCAAAAAATCAGGTCTTTATTATCGAGTTAAGATACTCCGACAGTTTAATGCAAGGCGTATTCATTTCCGTGTCAACGATGATTACGGCACAATCAGGTGTCGGGTTCGATTTTAGACAGTTGTAAAATCGAAAGTGGGAGCCAGATAGTCTCGCCTCTCTCGGCCAGGCCGAGTGCCCGACGGTCGGCTTAATCGCTCTTTAATAGCAGCGGCACTTTACAAAGAGCGGGCTCTTCGCCACTGGCGTACGGAAGGACCAGGAATGCGTTTTGAAATATTCTAATTGCTTAATACCGCCCTTGTGTTGCGTTGTTTTAGGTGTTAGTCATAATCATAAGTGTGGGTGTTCGATTAATCTTAATCTTTCATTAATTGACACTTTTTTTTTACAACAAACGACTTTGTCTTTAAATTTTTGAAATCTTTTTCAAATCTGCGAAAATTTTCGCACATAAAGTTTAGTATTTTCATTTTTCGTTGCATGTGTCGGCATCAATGGAAAGCCGCAGCCAGTGAGTGGGTGTCATGAATGGCTCGACACAATGGTGTTATTACGGCTTGAGCGGAGAGCGGTGGGCCCGCCAAGCGATGTCTCAACTCTCAAGATGGGTCTTTAATAGATGGATACCGACTTTATTGGAATGATAAGAACGTTATAAAGGCGATGAGTTTTAGAAGGATGTTGAAGGACATACGTTTTATGTCGAAGATGCTTTTAAGTGGCTTTTGACAAGTGAGTGTTAATCTGTGTAAGTTTTGATTTATTAAAGAGCTTTACTGTGGTGGTAACGGCAGGACTACTTATGCTGTATGTCGCAAGTTCACACTCAGACAGGTGTTTTACTCTGAGTAATTTATTTCATCACCATGAAGGAAATCAAACCGATGAAGGAAATATCGTTAGGAAACCGACATGTCCTTGAACCAAAAACCCAAAGACATGTGACATCTACCAACCAGCACTGGTGTCGCGTGGTTGATTACAAATCTATTCCGTCCGTCGCTAAATAGAGAGAAGGTTTGAGTCCCAGCAGTGGAAACATTGTAAGGCAGATTATAAAATTTTGGTTGAAATGTGATGCTTTAAAAAGTTCTTCAAAGTTCAGTCAAACTATAAACTCTATCTATTGACAATATTGTGCTTCATACAAGTAACCGCCAATTATCAAGTTGTATATAACAGCGCCAGACATATTAATCTCGTCACAAAACATTAATTGCATTATATTGCTGCAATAACGTTTATTATGTGTCGATGACAATGGACAACTGTTATAAAGAGTCGATACTGAATAGTCCCGCATAAAAGCATAGTGAGCCGATGAGCTCGAACAATTCGACCTACGTGTCGACTAAGTACAATCGAAAGTTATCGATAATTAATCGGTACAGCACTAACCTAGCACGAAACTAGGGAACTATGGAATCATTCCAACCGGTTTTCTAATGCCGTAAATTAGAGTTACTTTAATAAAATCGAGACTGCATCTTTATTAGAAAAATTATGTTCAAGTCCAGTAGCTGTGAGTTGTGAGACATTTATTACGTCGCTTATAAATTTTTATTGTTAATAGGTTAATGGAACACGCAACTAATAAATTATTTAACGCAATAAGGATTAATGTACTTCAAAACTACCGGCATGTAAGTCAGGCTAAGATTAGCGAATTCGATATACTTTTTTGTAGGATTGAAATCTCGTAAATCTATTCGATTTCATTTGGATTTTAATCGAGCATTTTTTTTAATTTCTCGCCAGGCAGAGGCACTAACACCCGCTGTTCGTCATATCGCTGTACGTGACCGCGGCCTTCTTTGAAATACATCCTTTTTTCTTTTAACATTTACACGTTTTTTTTCTTTTTTCTTTTTGTTATTGGTTACAATATTATCTGGCGGCTACCGGTCGAAGCAAAGGGCTGTTATAATTTAGTTTTATTTATGCAAAATAAAAGTTATTCTGGTGAGATTTATAGAGGCGCGGGTGGCCCTGTAACTGAGAGTTTTAATAAATATAATTATGTTCGTGTCATTTGTTTTTAGCATTTAACTTGATTTCTTTTGCCTTGTGTAGGTACATTGTAAGCTAAATACAAGATTAAAAAGATTTCGGACCTATTTTCTTACTTTTAAACCGTAACGTGTCTATTTAGATTGATTTTAAAGTTATAAGATACATTTTTACAAAATTTTATTACTGATGGTTTTTTTTTTACTGGTAGAATATTTAGGAAAAATCGAAGCGGCACAGAATTTTGAATGCACGTACAGATGTAGTAATTCAGTGACTAAAGCTTGTCTGTCTAAAACGTTTCAATTTGCCGTCGGCAAATCAACAGTGCGCGAAATTATTTCGCTTTCAGAATTAAAAAATAAAATGAAGACGATTTCAAAATGAAAATCTTAGTTTTCCTGTTTAACCAACTTCAAAAAAAAAGGAGGAAGTTCTTAATTTGACAGATTCTTTTGTTCGTTTCTATTTTATCTTATTTTTTTTTTTGGAATCGTTTATGGTGAAGCGTATAGTTTATTAAGAACCTATATTCATTCTAGCCTTGAAGACACCTAAATTATAATCGGACGGGAAGACTACAGCAGGCAAATTGTTTCAGTCTTTCGATGTTCGCGGCAAAAACGACGAGGCGAAACGCTTAGTCCGGACAGTAGAATACGAGTTATTGACGTTGCTATCATATTTTACATTAGTTTAATATTTTTGCACCCATACCAAGAACTTAGGACCATCATGAAAAACAACAGTGCATAATTAGAACCAAGTTGTTAGTCTAGAGTTCTAGAGCTTTCGAAAATTTGCATACTAGTCCGTTTTCCCGAGTGCACTGTTTGAGGCGATTGCCGTAACCAATGCCTTAGCATGGAAACAATTTGAATTTATTACGAGAAACTTGCTTTTCTAGGGAATTCTATTCCAAATTCAAATATGGAAGTTTGAAGTGCAAACGGTCTTTTTGGTTCTAACCTTTATGTTGCCGACGGAGATTTGAAATTAGAAGTGTGGAATGGAATGGTCCTTTATTGGTCCTTCGTAGTGGAATTGATCTGATGTACGTGATGCTACGCCGCCTTCGTTTTTCAGGAGAAAAAAACTTTAATAAGACTTATGAAGAATAGATAACCATACACACACCGCACACCTACTAAAGTGTTGTGTTTTTAACCCAAAGGTTGATGGTGTGTGTATGCTGAATTTAGCCAGTCTCTGTACCACTACTGTATATGAAGGCTAAATAAATAAATAAAACCTTTTCATGTTTATTAATTTATTTAAAAATTCTGGAAGGCTTACAGCTAAACAAAACCGCCACATTACAGCATCGTTAATATGACCAATTGAGCCACATTTTCGCAATCAAAATGCCTAATGGGTTTGTCTTTTATAATTATTACTGTCACAATTTAAGATTGGCATACAATTATACAAGGTCCTTTATTGCCGTCGGCATCAGTCAAAACTACAGGGTGTTCAAGACAGGTCATTCTGCTCACCCCGCAGTCGTAAAGGTGTAGGAGTACCAACATCGTAAACTAAATAACAAATGACTTTTAAAATGTTCTCTAAATCTCACAATAACGGCTGTTCTGTTCAGGTATTAGAAGGTCCCGAAACTAATCGCCACACACGTATCAGATTCGTCTTGGTATAGTAAAACAAGAAGATTGCATCGCACGGGAATCGAACCCGAGCTCGCGAGCCCGCCGCCGTCGCCGACGGGCCATTCATAAAATCCAGTATTAGATACCCATATAAAATTTTATGCGTTTGTAATTGTAGAAATTGTTCGTTTTCGGGTTGAAAGCGATTCTTTTTCATAATTTAAAGGAAATATTAACAAATAAAGACAATTTTCTTTATGGCTGAGTTAAAAAGGTATAAAAATGAAGATTTACTTTTATTCCTAATTAAAAATTTTAACAGAACCGGAAAGTGTCAGCTGACCCATAATATAATTTTAATAAATTACTTACTTAATCTTTTAATCATCTATAAATAAGAAAAAAGTTCCAATCGGGCACAAACAGCAAAGCCTCGATTAACATTCTGCTAAAATGCAATAATCCCTAGACACCTCAAAACCTTACACCTCCAACGAACCAGGCTTTAAACCAAGAAGTATAAAACGAAATGGCACCGGCTGACGGGAGGGGTGTTAGAGCGAGACGGCATGCGCGGCGCGAGCGAGAGACCCGACAGCGGCCGGCTCAAAGCAGGCGGCAAACGCCAAAGGCGGCGGCGAGCGCTAATTGGAGAGCGCGCCGCTTCAAAGTCAGCCGCCCGCGAAGTTTATATTAGGCAGGTACACACTAGCTACGATTGATTAATTTCACCGCGAGATGGCGAGGCAATTAGTAAGCCTTTGTTAGGGTCACTCGAGACGGGTCTTGATGTGTGTCGGTCGCAGGTTTGTCGCGGCAGAAATCTTATTGGAGTGGGCGGGGGATAAGTCCGGACGTAAGGTTATGGGGCCGAAGTAGGAGAGGTTGATGAAGGCGAAAGTAAAATGGGATTTGAAAAGGTTGAGGTTGAAACTATTAAAAGTATTTTGCACTATAATGGATCTGAAAACCTTCTGAATCGACGAAGAAGTAATAAGCTAAAAAACACAATTAAACTATGATCAATGATAGTTAAAAATTACATTACTTATAGTGATAATTGTAACACAGGTGCAAATGTGGTTAGTACAACTAGAAAGAATTTATAAGCAGGAAGGTGCATTTGCTTGAGTATAATATAGTTTTTATTCTAGCTACCCTACCATCTTCCATGAACCTGTGCTTCCTGGTTCCAGTTGAGTAAGCAGTTAATGCAGAAAATTACAATAACGCTAACAGCTAACAAGAATCCAATAAACCACCCAAAACAAAGAGCTAACTAGAACAGAACACACAACAAACAATTTAACCAAGACACCAATGACATGAAACTATGCAAAGAATTACAAAATGGTTACCATGAACAGGCGTTCAATTTTCTAGCGTTTACCAGAAAACGCGTGTAACTCCGCACTGAAGAACAAAGAGATTGGCTTCATTGTACCACCCTACCGAGTACCATTATTGGGATCTCCGTTAACTGTTGACACTAAGCCCGATTTCCTACCAATTCGACACAGCTTCTCTCATCTACTGCACCAACTTATCATTACTGTCCATCAATATCTTAGTCCCCAAAGAATAAAGTTTCAATTCGCTTGGTGAAACTTTTTTCGTATGTGGTTCGCGTTTCCTTTCGGATCTTTTTGATAAGGCTTAAAGGGCTCAGATTGGTAACAGACAGACGATTGAAGGTGTAAATCATGATGATAGCTGTATGTAGGTTAATAAGATGGACGGGATTGTTCGCATTTAGTTTTGTTCTGCGAAAATGATGGGTTTATCTTTTTTGTTGGTTGCGAGATCTAAAGAGGCTTTAAGCTTATAAAAGAAATATTGTGAGGGTTCAAGGTTATCTTGTATTGTATGGGTTATATTAATATTCGATGTTCGTCATTCTTGTTTTCATTGTTAAGTCAATCATTTTGCGCTATTCTTATATTTTGTTACTGCATCCAATCTTTCATCTTCACCTTCTGCCTTAATTGCTGCCTTTAATTTTAGACTTATAATTATAAATAAGTTTCAACAAACAACAACAGGGTCCATTGAATTTCGCAATTTAATTAATGTCATATTATCTCTAGTAACATAGACTGGAACGTGATGAATTTTTGCATTCTCGAAAAAAAGAACACCCGAATGAAATCCCAAATCCACTAAACTCAGGTCTAGACACCTACCACCCATTAAAAACCCATAATGAGTACAAAAATCCCACAATTTCGTAGGAATGTCAGTCGAAGCGCTTCCAATCCATAATAAGAGGTTATGGTATCAAAATAAGTGAACATCAGGATGCTACAGATAAGATCGGACCCCGGGCGGCGATGAAATGGCTCAATCTAACACAGCGCGTGTGTCCGAGCTCTGATTGGATGCATCGAGTGTGCCTGTGGTTTAAGTGAGTCACTACATGAGAGAGCTGTGTTTTCTGGGTGATGGTTTGGATTTCGATGATGATTTAGATGAAGTTAAAATTTAAAGATAGATTTTAGAAATAATCAGTACCTTTATACATTTATTATTTTAAAAATGTATCTCCTTCCTGTCTATGTGTGTACATAAATTATAAAATAAATAAATAGATTTTGAACTCTACGTTGCCGTAGCATACATATGCATACGGTTTGAGGTAGATAAGAGATTAAGGATGTCTTAAAACACATTGGATATATTCATGTACCTACAGCAGTAGAGATTCACAAGAGGTAGTGAATGATAAAGATATGATCTAGGATATTTTATTTTATTGCTGATAGGCTTGCGCTTGACCAATAACTCACCTATAGTAAAGCAATGAAGAAACTTATTCACTATTGAATTAAAGATGTCCACGTTGTAGCTATCAGGAAACAGACTCCGGCAGGGAATTTCGCTCCCTAACCAATAAAAAAAGTTTCATAAAATCTCAATTAATTAATTCCACCATCTTTTCTAAACTTTTCTTATCACTATTAATTACCAGAAAGAAATAAAATCTACTAGAATGCCGGCAACAAAATACAAAATGTTATATGCGAAACAAATGAATGCGATCTCGCTGAGAATCGAGATGTGTTGGGGCTCGGGGATCCTCGCCCGTGGCAAAACAGTCATTATAAATTATAATCGATTCATCTGAAACACGCGTCTCTACTGCGATAGTATCCGCTACTGTCGTTACGGAGATTTAGGAATCTTTTGTCTAGCTTGGATAGTTTTTATATGCATTAGTTATTTTGTAGCGAAACTATGTATGTATATTGTATTATGTGGACAAATGTTTGTGTGATGAGCACGATCATTTGTTCTGTGTCTGGGGGTAATTTATCTATAATATGTATGTATTTACAAATATATAAGTATGTTTATCAGTTGTCTAGTACTCGTAACACAAGCTCTGCTTAGCTTGAGACTAGACGGCGTTGTGTGATAGTTGTGGAATATTATTATTATGTGTATTTTTGTTTTGAATATGTAATAGGGCTAGGGCTAAATCGCAAGACATAAAATAATGAAATTGTCAATATTCAAAGCTTTGTTATTATTATTTTTTATGCAACTAATGTCTACTGAAATAAGATCATTGCTACAGATTTAAGGTACAAATAAGCGGTTATAACTGAAGACAGATAATTCCCTGCCCTGATAGAGTTTCTACCAGTTTGACCAAAGAAATACTCAAAGGTCCCCGAATAATTTTGTTTTATAGACCATTTACCAAGTTTTCCGAAAATGGGTTCTCGGTCAACGGGAAGTATACTATGAATTTCGATTCCATTGAGTCTCGAAATGTACGTTTTTTGCGACATAAAAGGCCATCTTTTTCTGCCGTTAACTTAGAAGTTTGATTTTTTCACAGCTTCAAGGGATTGCAGACCTGAGTATGTTCTTAACTTCAACTCGATACCTCCACGCGTTCCCAAGATAAAGGTTCTTGACAGACAGACAGACAGACGAACTAGAAAATTATTCTTTAAGAGTTCGGTTTTTTCTTTTGAGGTACGGAACCTTAAAAATATAGGTACAGGAAATGTAGAACCGTGTCTTGAGTGCGAGGCCGTAGGTGGGGGCCGTACGTTTACGCCTAGCTACGCTACTAGTGAAACCCCTGAACTGGTCGGCGAGAAATGAGTAGCTCGCTGTCCGACCGTCTGGCAATTGTCCGAACCGAGCCCAAGCCGTCGACGGCGCGTCCTGTTCCATGCGCACCTCAAGGAGTTGTCAGCAAACCGGAGGGGCCCAGCAGGGTCAAAGCCTTTGATTATATCCCTGAAGCCTACTGGGGCCAATGGTCGGTTTCTGAAAGGAAGGCTCGGCTCTGGTATGAAAGGCAACGAAGGAACGGGGAGAGTTTTTTAGTCAATAAAAGTCTGACACTATCTCCCGCACCGCCCTAGGGCGGGAGATGTCATTGGATGATTTTCCCCTCCAAAAAAAACCCCCGGACTTGTGTTGAGTTAATTTACGCATGCTATTCTCATGCCAAGTCACTCGTTGACCAACAAAGTTACGACTATGACGTAAGAAAACATCCATTAAAGACATCATTAAGTTGAAGCGACGACTTTTGAAGCAAATATTTATAAACTTAAACGGCAAAGCAAAGCTTGGTCATAAACACTAGGTCTTAGAATAATATAACAGTGTGCTAAAACTTTAAAACAATGTGTACGGAACTCCTCAACAGGGCAATGGTCGTACTTAATCAATTATTCATTATGGAACTATATAACGTCTCTATTTCTGAGCTTTATGGCGTTTCAGTGCACAGTTCTATGCACTGACGTCTATAGCATTGTACGAGTATAAGCATGATACTGGTGTTTTAATATTTTTTTTCTACACTTAAAACAAAAAAAAAAAAATGAGAAACCTAAACGTGAATGGCTACAAGAAAGGGAAGATTTAATGGATAGATGTTGTGAAAGATTTTAGAGGTAGAAGAATTACAACTGGGGACATAGCTGATAGAGAAGTGTTTAAGAAGAAAACGTGAGACATCAGCGACTTTATATAAAATGGGATAAAGAAGAGAATAATAGTAAGAAGTTGGTTGATTTCAAACTACATACTTCTTCTGTTTTTTTTACGCTTTGGTCTTGGCCAATAGAAGGGCAGTGGTGGCTCAGCTAGGTTACTTTGCGTAATTTCATCGCCACTGCTCTCTAAACGATGAAGAAAAATATTGTGAGGAAACCAGTATATCCTAGAACCAATGCGAAGAAATATGTAATCCACTAATTAGCGCGCGTAGCGGATTACGGCCCATTTCCTTTTCTTGAGAGGTGGCCTTAGTCCCAGCAGTGGGAAAATTATTAGGCTGATTATGCTTGACCAAGGTGGTTACCATTTCTTCTGCCTGGTCTTCCTATTCTTTGGCATGCAATATTAAAAGGTTTGACGTACACGACAACATAAGTACCTAACTATTTTATGCTCCTAAATGCCGATCACCAGCTGTTTACCGAGAACCATAATAGCACATGCCACGCTCTAGATACCTACACACACTGCTATTTAATTCATATAGGTACCTATATATGAGCTTACTACAGCATTTCATAAAGGCCCTTCCCTGAAGAACCGGTCTTGCGCACGTGGCGCCGCTGGTGGTCGATATCGTAACTAATCGGCGACCATTATCGTCATTACATCTGCTGTTCCAAACGATCAGTATTTAAATTGTAACTCGGCCGAACATCAATAAAATTAGCTATCATTACTTGTTTTGCGAAGGAGTTATGTTTAAATTGAGATAATGTTCGGAGGTTATGAAATGAGAGGTCCTGAGGCGAAAGGTGTTTGAGGTGTGGCTTTTCTAATAGGCCACCCTGTAGCTTTTCGTTGGTGGTCGAAAAAAAGAAATGATGATAGGTTGCACTTGCTTCCAGCGGTATTCTTATGCTTAAGCTTCGGTTAATTATCTTTATTTCTATTAAAATACCAATTGTCACTTGCATGATAACATTAAAAATATAAATATATATCCAAATAACCACTAAAGCTTAATCCGTTTTATAATGTTTCCACTGCTGGGATTCAGGCCTTCTCTCTTGATGAGGGAATGGGCCGTAATTCACCACACGCTGACAAAGTACAGGTTGGTTAATATGACATATGTCTTCGAATTTTTATTTTGCGGGGCCCAACCCAAGTTGGGCCGAGGTCAGGGGCGTAGCTAACGCCATATCTGCCGTAGCAATGGTACAAGCCCACGCTACAAGGGCCCCGACGTAGGCAAAAATTCGCAACAAGTCATTCATAACCGTCTCGTAAAGTAAACCAAGCATTTGTAAAAAGGCGCCATTTTTTTTTTGATACGGTTCTCCTATGGGCTTGCTACGTCACTGGCCGAGGTGGGCAAGTTGGGGCGACGGGCCTTTGCTACTCTTGTTATATGGTTAATCCGGCCCTGGCATCATACAAAATGCAAATACAGTTGTACACAACCAGGATCAAGTTTTAACCGCTATACTAAATCTTGTAGAGCAATGCCTGTACTAGGTATTCAGTATAATCATGAGATGCTGTTATTTTATATAGGTATCATGTCAAATATGGCATTTACATACCTTTATGTTTTAGATATCAGAAAACCGTAGCCGCTTAACCGGGCCCAGCAGAGCCAAAGCCTACTGCTATTGAAATATGTGGTCCTAGAACGCAAAGTGTAAATGAAGGAAGATAGATGTGGTTTTAGTCAGTAAAAGTTTGACACACCGTCCCACCCTACGCATTAGATGATTGAGTTGCTGATGATTCGGAAACATTATATTTTGACACATTTATTACCGCTGTAAATCCCGCCTAAAATAGTTTTGGTAACGCTTTTTTTTCCATACAGACAGACAGTCAGTGTGTGTTCGAATCGTCAGTGAAAAAATATTAAAAACCAAATGTGTCAATTCAGTGTTCGAAGGTCCGAATCGTCAGCAAGTCGATGCCTTCCCACTTAAAAAAAAAAAACACGGGTACAACCTAACCAGTACCATTAGGAATGCAAATACACAATCAGGATTAAGTCTAGTCAGCCGAACTAAAACTGAAGAACAATGGCTCATACGAGTTACTCAATTCGCCTGACTATTAATACTGGTCTAACTCCAAAACGTTCACAAACAAAACACGCATTGAACCAAACGACCACTGCCACCATGTTTAATTAAACCGGCTGCTATTATTACTCCTGATTACCCGTAAGCTTGCTTTAACTGCAGGCATTCGATTAGTCAACGCAGGATTAGAACAACAATAGTGTATTTATAGCCTTGGTTTGTACCAAGCGGTTATTGTATCGAGCAAATCGACTGTTTATTGTGATTTGTGCCACCAGCCTTATGGACATGCTTTGCGTATGTGTGTTAGGGAAATTGGACGACGTTATGTAATAACAGACCAAGTGACAGTATACCTTTTATTTTTAACAGACCCTAAACCCTGGAACGCAAAGGCAACTAAAGGAATTCCGCTAAAAGTAGTACAAGCCACTGCTGGACGCCTAAACCTCTCCAAAGTGTTGTTGTGGCGATCGGTCCCGTAATATCGCATCCATCGGGTTCCCGCAACCCTCACCATGACATCCATCGACCTTGTGTGAGGTCTTATAATGCTGCGTCTTTCGGTACTAAAGGGCAAAAAGTGATTTGATAGGGCCAGTCAGGGTTGACGCCTGTTAGGGCTGCGGAGTGTTTGAAGGAATATGCAGCCCTGGCAATAAAGGACAACTGATGGAACACTATGGGATTTAGTCAGTAAAAATCTGACGGTCTTTCCCGCTTAGCCCAGAGCGGATGAAGATATTTGATAATTTCTCACGTAAAACGTAAAAAAGGACTAATGGTGATATTTTTAACAAAAATATGTTTTTGAAAAGTTATGTTGATCAGCATGAAAAACGTGTTCTCAGTTTTTGCGCTTGATTCGTTTCTGCATAATGGCATCCAAATGTTTCACTGTGTATTTTCATTTTTTTCATTGTTTGTTCTGATTAAGATCGCTTTTGTCATAATGTTAACGAACTTTAATGAAGTTATATTTAAATTAAATGAGATTCTGCTGAATGTTAACGAATGAAAAAAAAATAATTACTAAATTCAATTTAACAGTAATAATTAATAAATTCATGATTTACATTCATTTAATAAAGGCACCGGGTTCTTACAAAAATAGTAAGTCCTTTAGTAACACATATTATAAAACAAATTCCCCTACCGCGTTTGTCTGTTTGTTTTCCATAAATTCAAAAACTATAGAACGGTTTGCAACCAATAGACAAAATGATTCATGAGGAAGGTACTCATACTTCATCACTAGGTACATAGTATAAAACAAAGTCGCTACCCGCTGTCTGTCCCTGTGTATGCTTAGATCTTTAAAACTACACAACAGATTTTGATGCGGATTCAAGAGAAAGGTTTATATGTGTAATATATGCATAATATATTATATTCAATAACATCATTGCACCCGTGCGAAGCTGGGCGGGTCGCTATTATACAATAAATGCATGTTTTAGTAGAGACAAACCGAAAATTTCAAAGATTCATAAAAGCCATTCAAAGCTGAAGAGGGTCTCTAATATATACATAAAAAAAAAACTGTATTTTTCCAAGGTAAGATATGCTTAACCATATACATATCTTTAACTATTTTATATCGGAATTTAATTAATTTAAAATTATCCATTATTATCGATCGATTCAGTTAATAATCTCATAAAATATTTTCCGGTCGTGGATGTTGGTAATTATGTAGTGACATAGGCAATAGATATTTTACATACTCGGTCACCTTCGCGAAAATGAACATTCAGTTTAACCCATGAAATTGATTTATTTAGTGGAACCTTTATTAATCACTATTTTAATGATAGTACAACGAATCGTCAATTCAAATGTATAGAGGTTACTACTAGGCGAGTTTAGCGTTTAGCGACCACATCATCGCTTACCATCAGGTAAGATAGTGTACAAGCGCGAGCCTATAAAAATAATTTATTTTATTATTGTAAATAATATATAATTATAAATGTATGAATTCCTCTTCTCTTCTCCTTCGTACTCCGCGTCATACTTCTAGCCGCTACGATGGCTCCTTTTCTGTAACTACAGTGCATCTCTGGAACTCTCTGCCTCACTCTCTTCGCGACAGCCCTTCTCTGGATGTCTTCAAGAGGAAACTTAAAGAGTACTTCCTTTCATTTTTGACATAATATTAGTGTATTTAGTATGTATTAATATGTATAGTATGTATTAGTATGTATAATATAATTATACCTATATTAGATTTAGTTATTTAGAATGATATTGTGCACTGGATCCTACCCTCGAATATGTTTTCTCTCTATAACTCAAAAGTTTGCTGGGAGAAAACTCATTGCTGAGTTAAGCTCGCCTTTGTACATGAACTGTTTGTATCCCTATATGATATGTTATATTTTTTGTGTACAATAAAAAATTAAGAATTAAAAAAAATTAATGTAGTTTCAGAAGCACGGAATATTTTAAATCAAGGAATACCTACAAATTACTAAATTAAATTGTATATGCTATAAACAAAATTACTAATGAGATCTTAGGCAAGTAAGATGTTCAACTAATTCACAAACTAATAGGCTGTCAAATATTTAAATTACTCAGCGGCTTCCTACTTTAAGATTGAATGCGGTTTCGCTTACAAAACGCAATAGCCCTACCACACTGTTTTCCAACAACCAACATTAACCAACGATTTCTTAACACTGTGTCTCAAATTCCTCGTAGTCTGATCACAAAGCGACACGGTGTGTTAAAATGTCGGATTTAGAAACAGGTTACGCCTGAGCTTTGGTTTCGCAAAACATTTTTCTTGTCGTTTGAAAGTGGCACATTAATCAGGGTTTCAAATGGACCATTAAGATAGAATGATTTGAGAAACATTAATGTAGTTTGATAATAATTTAATGTGATAAAATCTGCTAATTTGATTACTGATACGTGCTCATAACTCCATGAACACAAAAGTATTGAGCAAGTTTGACATTTAAAGTAAAATGAGCTCATAAGTAAAAGCTCAGGGACGAATTTTCAGCGCCATATTAAATAACCCAATAAACCGTCAAGTTATAGGTATAATTAAAACACACCCATCACTATCATCACTGTAGGCGTGGGCTTGCGGACAGTGAGCAATGGATAGCTCGCCGTCAAGCCGTGCGTTAACCTTCTTCGAAGCTGTCAGCAAACCCGTAGGGGCCAGCAGGGACGAAGCTTATTGGAGCCATAGGTAGTGCGAAAGAGAACCTTTGGGTCCTGGAACGAAGGTAAAGAAGGAAAATAGGAGTGGGTTTTAATCAGTAAAAGTCTGACACGTCCTCGCGCTCCACCCTAGAGCGTAAAAAGTCATTGGATGATTTCCCGCCTAAAAATAACCACACACATTACCTACTATCATCTAGCTAGATTTTTCTAATTTAAACGAATGAGGACCACTTTTTCAAAGCACACTAAAATAATTCCCTTTGCTATTTATTGGCTATTGTTTGTTATTCCATAAATATTTATTCCATTCTAATCCCTATTTAAATTACAAACAAAAACTAGAAAAAGCTTATCAATACTCGTGTACTCATTAACAATTTTGTTACATTAAAGCGTAACTACAATAACGTTGCATGTCCGCCATTGTTCCATATTCAAACGGACCAATGGGAAGCCGTGGTTGACGAGACGTATGACGTCATAAGTCCTGTAAACATAATTCAATTAAGTGGATTGCGAACGGTCTTATCGGTGTTATCGTGTGTGAAGAATTGACGCTAATAGATTGCTTTATCAGTACCGTGACGACGGTAACAGTGTAAACATAGTACGCGTTGGATGTAAATTAAATTGTTATTGCGTAGATTTTCCTTTTGTATTGATTTTTCATTGCGTGGTAGAGAAATGTTATAGGTAACATGTATTTTCATTGCCTTTATGGCTTTATGTAATTTATTGTGTTATGTAAAGGTACGAAAGTTTTCTTTGTTATTTAAATTTTTATTAATTTTCTGATATCACTAAAACGTACCTTATAATTTTCTATTGCGGAAAGTAATAAAACATCTTTGAGTTATTATTAGTCAATGATTAAAAAAACTAGGTCTACAATCACAAACACAATAGTTACAATAAAATTATTGTGCCTACAACTTCGCACGCACTGAGCCAAATTATTCTATTGCGAAATACCTAATTATTTCCTTCGTATTATTACTTTCACACAATAAGTTTTCCGAAAAAAAAAAATGCCATACATCAACAAACTAATTACATAAAATCGTGACACCGATATTAAAAATAATTATTAAAGGAGCAAAAATCATAAGAAAGAATTTAAAAAAGAATTATGTTTCGACACAATTGATTCATCTTTTGTCCGATATCTTTTATCGAGCAATATTAAATGCCGTCAATAACATTTGAGACGATATTACCAGCCAAAGAAGGAATTTTATTTTGCTCTTTTTTGTATGGAAATGCGTTGCGTGTTATAATAATGATGATGAGAAGTCGTGACTGTGTTGCTCATACAAAACTTTTGGAAAGTGAAGACTTGGATTATAAGTCTTTTGATCAGGGCCTCTGAAAGTCCTTGTAAAGCTAATAACAGGATCACACCCATTGTTGTGGCTCAATTATTTAATGAAAAGCAATTATAAACAATTTTAAATTAAAAGATGCCAAGGTTTTTGTGCGTTGCATTTTAATTTTTATTGTATGTTTAATAATTATATCGTAAGAGGCCATTTCACTGTAAGAAGGGGCCATATGACCGTAATCTTATGCAGAACGTCATGTTTAAGTTGTATTTAACATAATGGTGGTTAGTCGAAATTAGGGACTTATTAACTGATAAATTAAACTAGACCAGTGGGGTTTAAAAATACATCGCATTATGATAGTATGGTTTATGGATACAAAACATGGTTTGATTAATTAAAAAGCCAGTTACAAAGAACAGCACAATTTATTTTAACTAAACTGCTATTTAGCATTTATTTTTACCAACTTTCGCTTACTTTTCAAAAGAGTTTTATAGCATTGCTTAATTACAGGTAAAGACTATATTACAATCTAAATTTGCTTGTAAAGGTACCATCTCACACTTATCTGAAATCTTAACAACTTTATTTCTAGCACCTTTTCACAATAGTCTAGGCATCAAAAGGAGATAAAACGTTAAGTAGTCATTCATATCCTCGAACAATAATAAAAATGTATGTTCTTCACATCCAATTAGACGTGTACTTACTGTACAGTCAGGGGTCAAAAGTGCAGTAGCACTCTTATAAAGAGTCATAGCTAAAGTGTCTAGCATTATAACGTATAATGTAAAATAAATGTGTTTCATTTTAAAATCATGATTGGCCACTATTTCAGTCAAATTCAAAGACTATATATAAGTCCTTAGAAAATTTAATGAATATAAGCCATTCAAAAATTCAATGACTATAAATAGGCTTTTTTAAAGTGGAAAATCATTCAGTGACTTCTCCCGCTCTATCGTGTCAGATTTTTATTGACTAAAACCACACTTATGTTCCTTCTTTGTCTTGCGTTCCAGCGTCCCAGCTTTTCCTTTCAGAATTCAACCAAAACGTTAGGACTAGGTGTTCATCCACTGACTAAGGAAGAATTTCACATCATCCATACTCCCCTTTTCATCATCTTTGTATCATACCTTTATGATTCCTTCGTTTGTCACTAGTTGACGTTTCTTTGCCAAAAAATAAAGGTAGTCACGTGATCTAAAATTGACCATATACATAGATTGTTAAACAAGTCGTGAACAATAAGCAATCTTAAAAAAACTGAACCCTTTAGCTTTAGTACGGTGTGACCGCACTTTTGGCCCATGACTGTACTTACACATAGGTAGCTAGGCACAATACACGAGTATGACGTACCCACGTTTATTCTACCCATTTACACATCTATCTGTTCTTAATCTTGGAGTCAACGACTCAAAACGGATGTTCGCGTTATAAATCATGAGAAATACGTGCTTAGGTATAAATTTTATGTACATTAATTAAGTATATAAGGTATAGCCCTCGTTTGAAATAAGTAATGTTGCCATTAAATTACCCTTTATATCAGCAAAATTGATGGTTGTCTTATGACAAGCGGATCCATTGTTTCAACATTAGTTGGGATTTTTGTTTGTACCTTATGGAGTATCTTTTATAATTATAAATGCAGATTTCCACTATAAAATAGTTTTAAAGTGTCTTATTTATTGATCATAAAATTAAAACCACATTATATGCCTTCTATCTTTTTAAAGTGATTTTTTTTGTAGGCAGTTTAATGTCTAAGTACCTTATATGTGCGAGTTAACTGTCTACGATAATTACCTAGTGTTGTCTAGAGGTGAGTGGATATAGAGGTAAATAAAAAAAATACAAACAGCATTTGATGGACAAGTTTTTTAAGATTTTTCACGTTTTTTCTTTGTTTACAGGGTTTACTACTCCAATATATTAAAGAACTGTAATTAAAAGAAATCGATGCTTCTTTAAAAACCAATAGAACGTTATCAAAGTGAAAAATGTAGATCTATGAGAGCGGTTTCATACTACGTCCGATCCGAATCCGATCAGAATCCGTAAAAGTATGATCCGTAGTAGCCGTAGAACTATTTCATGACAATAAAATTGTGGCGGGGGCGAGCACGTGCACGTTTCTGCTCTAGTGCGGAATACTGTCAATTACGTGCCTAAAAGCGGTGAGATAAGGGCGGGTTTTTGTCGGATTGGTTTCGGATTAGACGTAGTGCTAATTTCTATTCTATGATATGACGTAAGCATTTCTATTCTATAATACTTTTATATTAGCACTAAAGTCTTAGGAAAGAAACTAAAAATTTTATTGATAAATCAGGCATCAAAAACATAGTATAGGTTTAAACTAAGTAATGAAAATTCTGTAAAAATCTCGTCTAAATTATATAAAACTTGTTTTTCGAAGCACGGAAGAGTTTGGGTTTATAATGGATGATCAACCATCCGTGGACCGACCTCTTCAAGCGTTGATCCTCGAAGATCGGCTGTTATTATTTAGCAGGGTAACCAAAACCATCGGATATAAAAAAAAAACCGGATAAATTAAAGTACAAATGACAGACTAAAAGATTTTTATTTGGCTTAATAAATCATAATATAGACTAGAAATAAAAGTTAAATCTTGTTATAACTTTAAGATTCTAATATCCGTAACTGAAACTATCCGAAACTAGGGGATAATCCGAAATAGTTTCAAATCTGCAATCGTATCCGACACAAGTATAATATTATTCTTATATCCGTATCCATATTTTTTTTACATCAATTAAATTTCATAACATCTCTGTTATTTAGCTAGCAATCAGCCAAAATCGAGTGGTGGTGACCCAGTAGTAACATCCCTGACTTACAAGTTTTACGTTTTGCAACCCAGCTAGGCACATTACTTTGTGTAATTTATTTCATTACCACTTCTCTGAAAGCGATGAAGGAAAACTTCGTGAGGAAACCAGCAAGTCATAGAACCGAAAATTCGGAGACATTTAACATCCACCAGTCCGTACTGGGCCCATGAGGATAGTCCTGAGACCTAGCAGTGGGGACATTATAAGACTGATTATGCTGAACTATATGCAAGTATAACCTAATAGTATGAAGCAGTAACATTTTCGTTCAAATACCTACTCTTGCAAAACGTATATCTGACGAAAGCCAAAATACCAGTTCAGTCTCCAACAATAGGAAATTTAATTACGGATATTGACGTTCGGAAGACATTGATCTGTGGGCCTCGGCTTTCTGTCAAAGTCCTAGCGTATATCATGGTGAAGAGGGGTATAAAGGTTGACGAGTAAGAAAATTCAGTAAAACAGGTCTAAAAAGATCTAGAAGCATCAAAGATCTACTGAATTTCTCCAACCAACCAAGCACCACCAGCATACTTGGTATTGAAGTGTTTACACATAAAGTTGGTGCTATATAACGAAACAGTCTTTCAGAACTCCTACAGTGAAGATTTTACAACGTTTGAAAACCGTTCATTCTTTCATAAACAGGATAATTCCCTGAGTCTCTGACGGACTAACCACGCTCTTCATGAGTCTCTTCTAGAACTCAGAAAATATTGTATGCCTTACTAACACAAGGCTTACTCATCTGGAAAATTGAGTTAAATTTACCATCTGCTAGGCACACTCTATGTAGATCCATTTAATATTGATCCATGGCTAAATGATCTAGATTAAGTGGTGTACCTGTGATACCTGTAGCAAAAAACCGACGTGTCTGAAAAAGGGAGGTCCCAGGCTTTTGTTCAGCAATGGCATATAATAGGATAGTTAGTTAACATATTATGTTTGTTATAGAAAGTAATTTCTCTCAGAAAGAACCCCACATCACCGCATGCTTTATCTTGGAAAATGCTTGGCATCTAAATGACAAGCATAAGAGAGGGGGAGTTATCCGTGGAAAAACAGAAAAATACTTGTCTTTCCAGTAAAATACCTCATCAAAATATTTTTTAGGTGAGATTCACCAGACGCACGAGCTCAGACTATATTTCAGAATTAAAAAATGAACCTTCTGAACGACTTTGTAGATGGTGAATTCAGTGTCCGAGCGCTCGACCAGGGTCACTGAGCGGTCAGTAATTCATTAATGTTTTAAACTCACCTACTTATTTTAAGCCTGTCGGGTGGCAATATTTCAGTAAGTTTATGGGCTAGGATTGAATGAAGAAAAAAATCAACTGTTGGTTAACGAGCTAAAGGCTTCTGAAGAGAGCTGGGCTGGACGCAATTAAACCTACCAAATAATGGCAGTTAAGGCCACGTACGTACACAATGGTCCATCATGGACTGAGTGTGGAAACCAAAATCCATAGACAAAATAAGAACTACGTAAACGATTGTACTTTTTCAGTGATAGTTCGTATATGATTGTTGTACCTATATGATTTCTGAATAAAATTAGGCTTTGGTAAAAAAATATGTTTTAGTAGATACTCGACAGATATTTGGGTAAATTGGTTACTTTAATTAATGTCCATTTTTAAACCTTCAATTTGCCAACTAAAAAAAAGGAATTTTATGTGACCTAACTATAAGTGTTTTTATTTTGCTCAAAGAGAAAAGTTTTCTATGTTAATCAAAAGGTCAACGCTAATTTATGTATTTGTGTCGGTTATTTGGCAAAGTTAACTTTGCTATTATATAAATACCTACTATCAGTCGAGGTCTTCATTACATATCATAGCCCTATATACTATTTAAAAGACAAGTATATTTAAAAGGGCCCCACCCTTCGACGGCCCTACATAATAGTAAAAAATCAAACACCTTTTATATACACAGGGGCCAATTAAAAAATGGCCACCTGACCCTAAAACTCACAGACCCTATTAGAAAACACACATAATATAATTATTTTAGTCCGTTAAAAGGCACAAAAAACAAATTCAATTGATTTTAAAATCGATTATGTTATCTAAATCAATATCTGAAAAAAGAATGTTAAGGTGTCATGACTTTGTCTATGGAAATGTTGAGCTGTGGCGCGAAACGATATGCGATGTTTTAGTTCTGATAAAAGTTGGTAGGACGAGTGCAATAAATAAATCGCTAAGAATGGTTTATAGCGTGGATCGAGTTCCTATATATCTATATTTTGGATAAGGC
Source organism: Leucania comma (assembly GCA_958295575.1). NCBI lineage: Eukaryota > Metazoa > Arthropoda > Insecta > Lepidoptera > Noctuidae > Leucania > Leucania comma. Next base: position 8,549,299 of record OY282483.1, read on the forward strand.
CAATGTTCTTCTTTCTTTTTTATTTAATAGAGATAAAAATATTGTCATAAAAGCGATTTTCTGTTTATCTTAATATTACTTCTGCATTTTTAATATCTGGTATGGATAGCTGAAAAATATCATTAAGTTTTGAATAGAAATTTCGAATGAGAATCAATCGTGTAACACTTGTTTATGTACTGAATAGAACTTTTTCGAATTTCACAATTCAATTGGACAATTCACTTCAAAGAGCCGCTGAAGTTAGAATGTTTTTATGGGAGCTTAAACAGCCATCACTTTAGACCTAGCAAGGTTGTCTGCGTCGGTTACAGCAAAGTGTTAACGTCCCAAAAATAGCCTGCTAGACCGACAAAGTAAATGGCTGCAAGACTTCCTACTTCCATGCATTTAAAGACATGAGAATTGAGGTTAGTGTTGGGACATTAAACGATAGCAGTTGATCGATTCTGTTAAAATATTTTTGTGGAAATTTAGGTAAGTGAGGAAGTAGCATTCCACCTGATAAGAAAGAATTTTTGAGCACTTCAGTCGATAAAATTAGATTACTTAGAGCGAACAACAGGAAAAGGCTTGTAATGGCGCGGGAAAAGAATTTCTGGAAGGACTTGTGAGAGGCCTTTGTCCTGCAAAAGGTCAGTTAATAGGTAGCTAAGAAAAAAAAAAGATGGATAAATCTGTGAGTCAAAATTTTACAATTTATTTTGGTGTTGTATTGCATTTTTCTATTCGGCTTTTGCGATTACAAACTACTGAATAACCAAAGTCATTGCCAATAACTATCTAATAATAGGTTGCAAGCAAAATTATTTTCTTGCCAAAAACTATGAGTCGTCCATTTTTAGGGTTCCATAATCAAAGCTTAACTAACGGAATCCGAACTAAGCTTCCGCTGCTCGCGCGTCCGTCCGTCGGTCTGTCAACGGGCTGTATCTCATGAGCGCTAATAGGTAGACAGATGAAGTTCACAGCATATATATTTCTATCGCCACTCTATCAATAAATCAATGTTATAGATATGAAATTTTGAATTTGGATACGGATATAGGAATAATATTATACTGGTTGGTTACGAATATGAAATAATTTTGAATTATCCGCAAGTTTCGGATAATTACGATTAAAATAATAATTTGAGTTTTAACTTTCTAGTCTATATTATTTTTTGTTTTTACAATCATTCGTGTTTGTAGATAAGCCACTTTAAGTCTCTACATTTAACGGGTAACGGGTATTTTTTTTATTTCGGGTTTCCGGTAGTTACGATTGCGGAGCTCCATAACATTAACATCCCAAACAAATCATAAAAATCTGACGGAACCCTTCGTATGTAAGTCAAACTCACACTTAGCCGGTTTTTTCGTTACTAACACTAAACTGCAATAGGCCCGGTCACTGCGACCAGTTTCATTAAAAACAACCCGCGTCCTGCCGGTTTGTTCACAAAAAGAGAACTATAATTTGGGTCGGGGTGTCTGAGACCCGTCAAATATGGGGTTATTAAATAATGACCCACTGCCGATCACGGGTTAAACAGAATGTGCTTTTGTAATCATTGGGAATGTTTGTATGATAGAGTTGCGGTTTTGTATGGCAGAGGGGGACTAAATTGAATTTATTTTCTTGAATGGGAGCTTTTGTGGACTTGTTTTGTAGGAATAAAGACATGATTGTCATGTACATGGCGCTTTTAATTTAATAAAGGCGCTTGATTAAATTGTTTAAAAAAAAAATACAACTCAATTTGTTTAGCTTTTTTGTAATCATGTTGGAGTCGCCTTTCCTGTTAAACTGTATGTAGCTGAGTACCAGCACATTACATAGAGCGACTACCTAGCTAGCTGATCACCATAACCCAGTAACTGGGTTTCTGAGTCAAGTTTCAGAAAAAAAAGTCACTGTTATCATCACTTGTCAACCTTAGAAACGACAGTTATTTTATCTAAAAAAAATCTGGCCAGGTACGAGTTGGACTCCCACACGAAAAGTTCCGTTCTAGACGTACTTACTACACTAAAATTGAGCAAAAAACGACAGCCAAATAATACTTTTTGTATGGGAACCCCCTAATTTTTTTAACTTATTTTAAATTTTATTATTTTTTATTATAGCGGCAAAAGAAATACACATTCTGTGAAAATTTCAACTCTCTATCTCTTACGGTTTATAAGATCGAGCCCGCTAACAGATGGAAGGACGGACGAACGGACCGCGGTACGAGTAGCTTAGTGATAAGGTCCCTTTTGTACGGAACCCTAAAAAATTGAATGGTATGCACACTTACAAAATGCAAGCCGACCTGTGTCACATCAGAGATGGCGCTCAGATAGTATAATTAAATTAACTGACCGATCACCTGTCCCTATCTGTCGCCATATGTGCGACAAGGATGGATGTACGCACCTTGCTCCTCCGGGAATTAGAGGGTTAAATTAAAAGATGGCGATTTATTTTACGAAGGTGGCTTTTTAAATGTTACCTATAAAAAATAATGAATGAGTTAGTTTTTCTTTGAAAAAGTAATTCAGGTATTAAAAATGCAGAAAGATTGCGCTATTGAGTTATTATTAACAGTAATGGCTAAGAAAATAGAAAGCATTTTATGTGCAAGCTAGCAAGGGACAGCAAATTTAACACTAGAATTAATTGCCTACAAAAATTTGTGACATTAGCGATTATTTTTCAGTTTCATTTTATTTTTCAAGATATTTTATTCATGGGGATCAACGACTTTAAAGCCTTAAGTATTTTTTTTACTTCGCTCTATTTGGGCACTTAAAACTTTAGACCATACCGCTTCGTCTTCAATAATAAATAACTTTTTGTGTAACTTTAGAATACGGGGGCAACCCATTCTAATATTTTTTGCAGTACCTATTTGGCAGCAAATGTACCGAGTCAGCCTTCTTGGAAAACTTCGCTGAGGTAGTCTACACCATAATAAAATTTTTAACTCCATTTTACCAAGATCGCGCAAGTTTCAATGATTCCGCATATTGTCCAGTTGTGCTCTTGAGATACAAAACTACCTACATTAATTTTACATCACAATATCCACTAGGAATCAATATGCGAATAATTCAAACACCCACTGAAATTCGCTCGTAAAGATCCCGCCAAAAAACCTCCCAAAACCATGTCAACAAAGATTCAAGTGACAGTAATATTTTCTTTAAAATTCGAAAAATTCAAAATAAGGACTAATAGTTTTTTATTTATTTCTTGACTATGGATACAAAGTCCTTCAGCCAAATAAAAATAGAACTCTGATAATGATACCTACTAATATTCCATGCCATATAATATCAACTAATAAGATACGTGCTCGCATCACCGAGAAAAAAAGGTAAAGACTGGACTAATTCTCGCTTGCTACTGAAAGCACGTTTCAGTCAGTAATACTAACATTAAAATAGAACTAATAACCTCTTAACATAATTAAGTGGCAGTAAAATCTAGAAATTCCAATTTGAAATTGGAATGCCAAATTAACTCTGGGCAGTTATGCCTTGGAAATAGCCTAAGTAGTCACCTTCGACAATAATTTGACGCTAAGGTATTACTTTACAGCCACGTGCCAAGAATTAACTATGGTGACTATACTGACATTCTGTTCAACACTAATTATAGCAGAAAGTTTATTTTTTAATTTGGAACTTGGTGTGCTTAACTTAAATTGATCTTACTTTTGTGCTAAAATAAATTAAAAGAAATGCATTTTCATCGCTGTATAACACTGAAAATCTATAATCCTGTGTGTCCTTATTGACTATATCTGCAAATATTTTTGGTCTCGGTAGACTCTTTAGTATAGACTAGGAATAGACCTAGGAATGATAGCTCAGCAGTTCTTAATTCAAACCAATGTCATTTTTTGCAGTTTTCGTTGCGTTCAATCGCTTTTCTTCTATTGTTTCTTTTTTACAATCTCCAGCCCATTTTCCGGCATAGCGAAAATCGAATTACTGACACCCCATTGATTTCCAATTTAATAAAGCGAGCCTTCCACAATAATAATCAATTAGTCAGCGATTTCGTTTTGAAACTGGCATTATTCATGTAAAAGCTTACTGTGCGCGCCCTTCGACGCCGGGTGCCTTTTGAGCTTATTTTTTTACACATTTTTTTCATAATGGGGGTAATATAAACGTGTTGGGACCGACACCTTGGCAGACCCCACAGGCCGCGGCATAATTTGTGGGATAATAAAATATAATAATTCTTTGGGCCGACTGTTAGTGTCGACGAGAGATGATTCGATGACGTTTTTTGTGTTGTCTATGATTGTGAACGAGTTGTATTTATGTTTTAATTTGAAGTGTGTTGTGACGGAAATGGAACGCGGTGAGATTTGAATTAAGAATTTGGAGGGTTGTAATCATTGTAAGGAGTTTTAATTTTTAAGCCACAAGTAATTCAGCTCTAAATGTTTTTTTTTTTAGCAGAGTAGTCGTTTACAATTTTATATCAAGCTGATGACCAAATAGGAAACGATTCTATTAGCATGCAAGATAGGCAAAGTTACTGGATGTTATATTTATCCGGTTACTATACAGCGTGTCTTCAAACCTATAACGCTTGAGCCACGACTCATCACGGTCTAAAAGCCATGTCTATTCAGTTCGTACATAATTACAAGTACACACATAACATTAGTAGGTACAATCGTAAATATAGCTATCAGTAGTAGTTTAGATTGCATCGCTGTAATAACTTTAATGTTACAATATATATTAACATTTGTATTATGTACTATATCTGGTTGTTCAGCGGTAAATCTGCACATAATTATTCTGACCTTGTAGGGAAGCCTTTAGTAGTTATTTTGAGTACATACAATGTTCTGTGTACCTAGTTAATCATTCATTTGTGGTTTGAATATAATTTATTCAAAGATTTTTCTATGGAATTTAAAATTCATGATTCGGTAGCACCTGCAGTGCAGCTATACATTTACGGTGATGTTAACAAAAAAACCGCGAAGTGACCTGAAATCCCATCCAATAGTGCTACGGATCGACCGTTCACTTCACTTCTTCGCGACCTTTTTAGAATAGACCGGTACGTTGATTTAAAAGCAGACACGCGTCTACAATCTATAATATTGCATGTTCGATAATGAGGTTCTTTTTTCAAAAGTTTCCTGTCTTTAAGAATAATTAATCATTTTTCTAAGAATTTTGCGCTAAGTAATGCATTTGCTACGCCTTTTTATACTGTGCTCCAAGTCACTTAAAGTCGGAACGCAATCAGCCAGCACAGTTTTTATCCTTTAACAAATTATTATCCAACGAGATTCTCTCCTAATAAAAACCCTTAATTCCATCCTTAGAAAGAGGAGACACTTCCATATCCCCATAATTATAATGTATCTTTATATCACGCATTCATGTAACTCTCTAATAATCACACAGGCATTACCCAAGTCTTCTAATGTCCCGTAGTGAACAGGGGATGTAAAAAAAATATTATTTCCGTTCATAGACAAGAAATTACTTCCTCAATCAAGCGCTCAGTGCTGCCAATGACAAATGACCATTTGTTACATGTTAATCTCGTAACATATGGAGCATAGACAATTCCCGCCTTTTCTACTTCAAATTTCGTTTTTTTTTCACCAGTTAATCGTAGTGATGTCTTCTTTTGTGCCAGCAACAATAGATTTTTTGCAAAGTCCGTGTAAATTAGTGTATAGAGTTTTTCAAAAAGGTTCGTTCGGGTGAATGATGTTTGATACTTTGGGGGTCTTTAAGAGCTCATTGATTTGTTCTGTTGCTGCATTAAGTGGTTAATTCTCATAAATAGCGTTCGTTATTAGTGAATGGGCGTTAATTTAAAATGCATTTGGGGTAAATTAGATTATACGGGGCTGTGTGTGCTGTAAGTGTGAAGTTTTCTTGGCTTTAGGAAGATTTATTTTGCTGTATAGAGTTTGCATCATGTGTTTTATAAAGAACTTTCATGCTTAATGATTTATTCTATACATTAATGCAACATACTTAGCATCAACTTAATTTGTGATAATATTATAACATTACTGCTACTTAATACCAATTATTATGAAACATTAGTTACTAAACCAAAAACAATGCAACGTAACACAAAAATTTCACAACAACCATCCTTGGCAGATTCATCAATACCAGAGACAAATTAAAAAAACAAAAACCTCACGCACACTAATGACAGAGCGCGGGCGCGTTCGGTTCAGAGATCATTCAATTACGACGCGCCGCTCTGTAATCATAACACAATCATCTATTTCGGCACAACACTAGGTGTTTGTCGATGGCCGACGTCTTTATCGATAACGATCGATAAATTGATATTGCATTGTTGTTACGTGTGTGACTGCGACACTGATGGCTCATGCCGTTGTATTACGTGTAATGGCGATTTTTCTTTTTTTTTGACAATCTTTTAAGGTGATTTTTTTAAATCTAATTTATATGTGTGGTTTTTTAGAACGTTGTTTAATAGATTTCTGTCGTTTAGTAGTTATCTAGTTGTTAATGAAATCCGTATATTTTAATTAAGTCAATACTGATCTTCTTCCAATTAAAGTGGCCCGGTCATGGAATATTTTTGCTGAGCAAAGTCATAATTCCAGGTACTTGAACACTATAATTAAAATACTTTTTTTATAATGAAAAAGTAATTTAATACGAAATAAAATGTTATAACTTCAACATTTTGTGCTTGTGAATTATTTAATTATGAACTGTATAACCTATCCATAGAATATCTATAAATAAATGGTTTTAATAATAAAATAGGCTAATGGCTTGTTAAAAAATTAAAAAAGACTTTAAGTATGTTAAATTTGCATAAAAAAGATTAAAATCTTTTAAAACGCAATTATGTTTTCATTTCGAGAGAACAATTAAGTAATTAATTCCATGGCAAAGTAACTCTGAAGGCGTTGAAATAATAGTGTCACAATAACAAATATTTAGGTTATTGTGAATAATAAATAAGCCAATCTTGCTATTATTTTAAACCGGAAAGTATTAATTGAGGTTGAAGTTCCAAATCAATGTTTTTCGATAAAAATATTCAATATTGTATCACACTCGAACAAAAGTAAACAAATCACAGGTTTAGTATTAACCTAGTACCTAATACCAAGAGTAATCAAGACTAACAATCTGAAGAATAATGAAATGTCAATAAGCACACACAATGTTGTCTATAGTAAATGACATGACATTTGACATGTAATAACTACCTAAGTACAGAAATACGTATATTTCGTTGTTTACCCAGAACAAGTATTTTACAATCATCAAATACGTATTAACTGAAACAGGCTAATGACATTTCAATCAAAAACGAATAAATAAAACATTATTTAACCAAGGAGGATTTATTGGTTTTGATCTGCGTGTATTTGTTGAAAATAGAACTTGCTCTATAGGTTTTGGTAAATAAAATGATTTTTTTAGCATTTCCGCGCTATTTTGCGCCTGATTTCAATGCCATTATTTTTCTAAATAGTAAAAAAAGCTGTTCTATGGTTTTCATGTTTATTACTTTCCTTTATATAAATAGACCTGAAACTGGTTTTAAAACCTAGTTCGGACAAGTTACTAATTATATATAATTCTAGGTTTAAAGTTATTTTTTCAATATGTCCTTAAATATTAATAATTTAGTTATTAAATATAGTTATTCATTGGGTACTACCATAATTATTTGTTTAAAATTTACTTGTGGCTAATACATCGTGTATATTGTTTATTTTAATTTATTTTATTTTGTTTAGGTGCCTTACAGCTAATTATACAAATTATAACATATTGTGTTAAAAGATTACTATTAATATATTTATAATTACAGAAATGGTTACGGTACAAGCCTACTGGTACTGAAAAATAGGAGGTCAGAATATTTAATAATAGTCTCGAAATACCTTGGTACCTAACTAACAACAAAACAGAATCGAAGCATAAATGTCTCGATACACAAATTGGTATGAAAAATAAGGTCTCTGAAAAATTCCAGTGATCCCTTTATTCATAGAAATACTCGTATACAGAACACCTGTACTACCGCATTAGGTCAGTATCCAACAACGTAGACATATCATTTCCCTCTATGATATTTGTGTGAAAACTATCCTATCGTAGACTTAGCTTGACATCTATTCTGTCGCCATAAAGAAAAGGGCGCATCCCACAAAAGCATAAATGGGAGAAAAAATTTTTTATTACCTGTAGTGTATAAATATTTAAATTTAAAAATGGTTTATTTTATCACCTTTATAGTTTGCGTTTTCTCTTCCATACCCAAAAAATACCTATTTATGTTAAAACTATTCTGAAAAAAAAAAATACTTAGTATTAATATAAATTCTACTGATCTAATCAAGTAGTTGCTATTAACATTTTTTCATAAATACTTTTTATTTTTGGAAGAGAATTCCTGCAAGAAACGCACATTGTCGCTTATAGTGTTCTTCCTGAAAAGACTCGATATGTAGCTTTAGGATTGTTTTAAACAAAACAATACCGTACGCAAAATACGCGCTTTAGTCGTGGAGTTGCGGACACCAGCCGAAATATAAATACGAACAAAAGAATACGGGTGGTCTTAGTCAATAATCTAACACTACTACTCGCTACACCCCGATAGGCAGCAACTATTTGATAATAACCATCCTAAAAATAACATATATTTAATTGGTTAAACTAAAATTTTCACTAGTTCAACTCGAGTACCTATATAGACGCTTTAAGTTTTTCTGGTTTAAACATTACTACATAAACCTTGTTTTAGTGATTGTGATTGCTAAATTATTACATAATTTAGTTTAAAAGGGCAGATGTGTTCTTTTTCTTTTGACGACATTTTTTTTTTTTAAATGCTTTAAGCATACAAAAGTACAGAGGTGGACTTAGGCATTTTCTACCAGCCAACCTTTGGGTTGTGTATCTAATAGTGGTAGGTGCAATTAAAGAGAGAGAAGGTGAATAAAAGAATAGATACACTAATAAACCATATTATTATATATAATACGATTATACAATATTATTATTATTATTCCTTCTACTGCGCAAACATCGTTAAATAAATAGATACCATTGTTTCAAACGATTTTCTTTGGAAACGTGCGTGTCTCTTGCAAGGAAACTTTTTTTGAGGTGAGAAATCATAAAATAACTTCTCCCTCTCTAGGTGAAGCGAGGGGAGAGCCAAACTTTTTTTATGTATTGTTGATAGGCTTGTGCTTTATCACTAACTCACTCGATGGAAAGCGACGATGTGGTCGACGATGGAGCGCGCTAGCCTAGAAGTAACCTATTCATTATTTACTTCAAGGTTTCCAAAATTTAGCTTTATCAGTAAATACAGATTCTGGCAGGGAATTTCGGTCCTTAGCAGTACGCACTATGAATGTATTGCCAAAGCGTTTGTGCGTATAGTTGGGATGTACAATATGTGCCGATAGCAATGCAATGAAATAAGTCTAGTGGTTCAATGGTGGAACGGACTAGGCGGAATTAAAATGTGCAATTCCAATGCACACTCTAAAAATCGACAGGATTTGGGTTTGCCGCAATTAGGCTATGCAATTCCGACGCACACTCTCCGAAATGCAATCGATAGAAAACCGACACTTTTATTGACTAGAACCCAAAAGTACTGTCAGTTGCCTTTAGCATTCCAGGGCCGTGGTAGCTCTTCCGAACAGTCCAGCAAGTCACGCCAAGCTTCGGCTTAGAAACAAAAGACATAGAGCACAGAACTAAGCAGCATGACTAATAGTCACCTAGTCACGCCCAATATCCCCGCAATGACTCCTAATTAGTGCAATTAATTTGCAAATAAACAATACATCAGACTTCCAACGGACCGTCTATTTGAGTTCCTGGTGGTGTAATACTGTTGCTTGCCAAAATAACCGGAGGAACATTTGGTTTATTTATAGACACAATTTATGGTTAATTCTAAATAAATATAGATGGACTTGCAGTAATTAGCGTTTGTTTAATTTTCTTAATTAATGAGGGGGTGAAATATACATCAATCTTCAAGTAATAGTCATTAGGATGAAAGAGAATTGAGATAGTTTTTTTTTATAGTTGTCCTGTTTCAAGGGTAATTTTGGATACTGTCTATAGAGTTGTGATATTTGATTGGCGTCTTTTAAGATTACAATTAAAATAAGGATAAAATAAAATTAATATTTTTTTCAGGGTATGCACTGTTCTGAAATTTAAATCCCTAAGCATATTAAAAAAAAATTAGATATTTCAGTTTAGAAAAATCTGTTAAGCTTTTTAATTTGACAAGGAAAATACTAATTCAGACAATATACAGGTTGTTATGTCTGAAAGATAATCTAGTTATATTATAATTTAAAATGATTGGTATAGGTACGCGTTTTTAAGACATGAAACCAATAATAAGGTAATAAGAATTTCATAAACAGGAAAAACTTATTGGTTCAAATCTCAAATAGTGAAAAAATAGAGATCTATCTACCTTCTTCATATAGGTACCTCTATTGATCATCAGGATTCACGAAGAAACCATAAACTAAGTTTTTCATATTCAACAATGCCCATTAGAATAATCTTTATTAAACAACAGTGCGATTTTCTCACAGTAAAATTCCAGTTATTATCAACTTTTCATAAATTAATTAATTTCATCAAAATTTGTGAGCAATAAATCATAAACAGATTTAGACCAACGAAAATAAAAAAGACTGTTAGGTATAACAATTCCCTTTTCTGACCGACTTATCAGAAACTATAAAACCTACCTAAACAATAACCGGTTTCAGAAAAGATACAGCACCTTAATATAAGCTCAAAAACACAAAAAAAGAACTTATACCTAGTTCAGCTTGTGCTCTTCTCGCACCTAAGCAATTTTTCTTATTGGATGTCAAAATACCCTTTAAATGGCTTATTTTAATGTAACTCAAAATTTTTGCAGTGGCAAAGCGAGCTCACACAAAATTGCAGATCTTGTTAAGCTCAACCTAAGTTTATTCCCGTTTAACAAAATTGGCCAAAGTAGAAAAAATACACTACTTACCTCCACTGTCAGGATTATTGGCCTCGAATGTCTTGCTCGTCATGTGGAACAACGCGTCCAGAGGAGTGTGGGGGGCTGCGGAGCCTTGCTGAGGAGCTCGTCTCGGCTCCGAGCAGCAATCCGACGCGGATGACGACCTCTCCGACGCGGAGTCGCAGCATTCCGCCTGCGCCATGTCCCTGGGGCGCAACAACCCCAGCGCAGCCAACCGCCATCTCTCGCCATCCAACAACGCCGCCCCAGCCAGTCGCTGCAAGCGCTGCAACCGCTCGAACCCCGAAGCATCCCACGGACGCACTATACGCGGCGGAGTGCGCGGACTGTGCGATAAAATGTCCAAAATCGAGAAACTCTTCACTCCATCTCCTCGCCTCTCCTCCGCCGGCTCCGAAGCCATCTTCAAGCGCTTTAGCGGCCGAAAGTAGTCATGCGGCGAAGGAGACCGCGACGGCGCCGGCGACGGCCGACCCACACTGATATCGTCCTCAGAACAGCTGTGGCCCGACATCGACTCCTCCTCCATGTTCAGTTCACAGATCCATCACACAACAGTCACAATTTCGGAACGTTCAGTTGATTGTGTTTATCTCACAAAACATCAAGCTAACACGAGATACGGCTGACGGCTCGACGCGCCTCGGTCAACTGACGTGGCGGGTGACAGCCCTGGCTCGGGCGGCGAACAGAGGCGTGGCCCATTAAGCCACAGCCAATGGGAGCGCCATATTATATTGCGGGTGTGTTCTGATTGGTCGGGCCGGGCGGGTGAGGCGCGCCGGAGTGTCACACTCGCCTCTCCAATAAAACTTTTTAATCCGGACCTGGATTGGGGGGCGAGATTCGTGGTGTGATTAATTTAGGTGCGCGCGGGTGGACGGGCGCCTTGTGTGGGGGGGGGGGGGCGGTAAGGGGGGGCGGCCGGTTAATTACCGGGATGAAGACGTGCGTCTAACTACTCGCGCCATTATTTAGCATCGATAAGGCCGACGTTTGTCACCGGAGAGATTGCCACTTTCCTTCATTTATAGTTCATCGGTTAATTGTCTAAACTCGAGTGCGGCCATACCGGGCAGCAAACTGCTTATTGGAGGGAATTTTACAGGTGTTCCATTAAATTGTTGTGATGTTTCTGCTGCTCCGGTATTAACTGTCCTGCGACTTGACACTGTAATTGACTTGACTATTAATGCCACTGAAGTGTGATTATGAGATATTGACTTTTTTTTTCTTTTTTGCTTGGTTCTGTAGATACTACTGTACCTAATGGTCAGGTCATTAGGTACAGTTTGAAATTATACTCTTTCTTACATTAAAAATTAAGCCATTTCTTTCACTTCTTCTTTCGCATATTTTATTACATTATGTACCTACGTTAGATTTTTGTAAAGTAATTCCAGAGTTAATATGAACAACAGCGCCTTTTTTTTAATCATTGCATAGAAATGTGATAAGGGAGAAGAGAGAATAAAAAAAAAATGTTTAATACACGTTATTTCGTATTTTATTTTACTTACATGCCTATAAAGGCTCATTTATCAAAAAAAACTAGTCTTAATTTTAATTATTTAAATAGGTAAGTACCTACGTACTTATAAGTTATAGTAGAAGATTATAAATTCAAATAGTCTGCCTACTGAACAATTTGAATTAAGAATGTAATCAATATTTAAACTAATATAATCATAATTATCTAAGGTTAGGATAATTTTATAAAAAATAAATATTATATACTATAGGTAGAAGAAATAGATTATTAGCTACTAGGTACCTACTATTCAAATTACTACCCATAACTATATTCAAGTCCAATCAAAAAACAAGTTTTATTTTTTTTTAATTCGTCGAACAGCAAATGAATAGATGTTTTATTTGTGAGTATGTAAGAGCCATCCAACGTGGCAATGCTGCCAGCGTTCTGGGCACTTTTCCCATTGACATCGATGTGGATGCATTTTTTGATGTTTAAGTTCCTTTTTTTACCCATTTGTAAATATTATTATTTTTAGTTCAAAAAAGAAAAAAAAATTGTAACATCAAGTCATTTATTTAAATTTTTTTCGCATCGGAAGTTTCATATGAATAAATACCGATAAGGATATTTTATAAAGATAAAATAACCCGAATCATCATCGTCATTTCAGCCGAAAGACACCCACTATAGATATCCCCCAAGTGTCACCACAATCAACGATCCTGTGAGTCTCAATAAATAAACCAGATATCACTAATTAATAACTTTGTTTTTTAATCTTTTGAATACTGTAATTAGAGACACAATAGAAAAACAATAGGTGTGCGAACGCCGGCGTTCGCTTGGGGCTTGAGTAAGATGGGAAATCACTAAATTACTTTTTTCCGCTGTAGGGTGAAGCGAGAAAGCGTGTCAGATTTTATGCACTAAAACTCATATTTGTCCTTCAATTGGTCTTTGCGTTCAAGGACCACGGTACTTAATCAGCATCGGCATTCCTGGGTCCTTACGGTTTTGCCAACATCTCTTTGCAGCGCACGTGGAATAGACGACTCAAGCTATCCGTTGCTCATCGTAAGCTCGAGCTTTAGATGCCAACATTGGCCCGCGCAAACGGTGGCATCTAAGCCAGATTATCCAATCCCAAAAATTGTCAATACTCAAAAAGTCCAATTCCCAAAAAGCTACTTAAAATTCTTCATACTTAATAATAAAAAAAAATACTTGCACTTAAAATTCATAAATTCCCGTCGCACCGTTATTAGGCAGCCATTTTGTATGTTTACTTTCCTCGCTAAGTCACGCTCTGTGGCTTCTGGGGTGACTGATGTGGAAAAATTAATCTAATATGACATTGAGTTTAGTTTTAATGGGGGCACTGACTGGCACCCATTCTGCCTTGTTTTGATAGGGTGGGGTAAGTGTGATGTTGGCTTTAGACTTTATTATTTAATGTTCTATTTTGTAGGTATTTTAAACTTGTGTAGGTATTTTCAGTACATAGCTTATTTTGTATGACATTCACATTCGTGAACAACAGCCGGTAGATGTTTTTATGCAAAAATTTTGCCAAACTGTAGAATGCATTGGTCAGTTTGCAATTGCATCAGAAATTATTTTTATTGTAAATATTGATATAATAAAAAGGAAAATACGTTACGCGCTAACATCGCAATCAGAAAACCTGGACTTTAAGCTCACACATCTATGATCAGTCTACCTCTTTAATGCTATACTGGTTCTACTTAATTTATTTCTTCCACCAACCCTACCTTATTTCTTTTCTTTTTCCTTTTTTTTTTAAATGAAATTGAGTAACATTTTATAAAATGTATGTACAAAGACTACATATTCGTTTTATAATGATTTATATATTTGTTTATTAGTATACCGCAGACTACCCCCTGTAATATTTTAAGTTCTTACGATCCATCCTAAGGTTGTCTGGTAGATATCGCTTTCAGCGATAAGACCGCCATTGTACCCATAGATTTCAGTTTAAGTACTGATTGTGTAACTTTCTTGGTGTTTAATAAAGTTTTATTCTATTCTTGTAAGTATTCTATTAGTGTCATCACAGTCGCAAACCTATAGAAAAGGACAAAGATAAGAGCCGGCGCTGTCATACGAGCGTTAGCCGCCAAATGTGTGTACGATCACTCACATTTGGCGGCGCTATTTTTGTGTAGTTTTGTGTGTTTTTGTGTTTGTCCTGTTTGTTGATTGTACACCATAAAATGTTACAATTTATATGGTTGGATAACAGAGTTCAAGTACACAGACGAACTTAAAGTTGAGTTTTCTTCCAGCAAACTATCTAGAAATAGACAGAGATCAGAATAGAGGGTAAGACTAAGATCCAGTGCACAATTTTAAAATTATCAATAAAATTATACATTATTTATTGTAGGATCTGTTTAAAGTCTCAATCTTAAGAACCAGGCAATTTTATGGTCCCGTAAAGACAAAAGGCTGGTTGCAAAAATATTACCACATTTCATTTCGCCGATGTTATCATCCTATTTGCAGCAACTGCTGACGAATTACAAAATATAAGCACAGCAGGCATCGATGTTGCACTAATGATGAATCGGTCGACGACTAAAGTCATGATCAATAGCACAAAAAGTAGGGTTAAGTTAGGTGAGCAAGAAATTTACAATGTCGATGAGTTGGTAAGTAGGTTTACTTGAGCCAGCTAGTACTATAATTTGGGCTACAGGATTATTCGAAAGAGTTATCGTGGCCCTGGAACGCATAGAGCATCTGAAGGAGCATAGGTTAGTTTTAGTGAGTGAAAGTCTAACACTCCCTTTCGCTCCACCTGGAGGAGAGAAACCATTTGAAGATTTCCAACGCACAGAAAAAACTTATGTAAGTAGGTACTATCCTAAAACAGGCAAGACAAAGTTCTGATCAACGGCTGTGGAGAGCTACTATATACTTAGTCCATGAAGTCGCTGATAAAGATTGACCTACCTGTATCCCAGAAACACATCTCCTCATTTCTACGCATCCTACCTACTAGTCCTTGGGACTATGATGCTTACACTTGGTCCCTGACCGATTATCAAAAGTCGAAACTCGATGTTTGCCACAGAGTGATTGAACGTAGCATATTGGATATCAAGCTCAAAAAAAAGAAAAAACAAACTTTTAGATATTTACGACTAGTGAAGGTCGTGGAGGCGACGTCTGCGCAGCGGTGAGAATGCGTAGATTGAAGAAACAATAGTTCATATTATTTACTAAATGTTGCCCGCGGCTTTCGTTCGAGTGAATTTTAAGAACATTACTCTCCTGTTTTGGGACAATTGTAAAAATATGCTATCCATTTCTGATATGTCCCGCCCCTTCCCCCCTCGGAATTTAGGTTTCATTCCCGCGTTCCCGCGGTTAAATAAAACATAGCCTAAGTTACTGATAACAATGTCGGTTAAATTTTAATAAAATACCACTCAAATTCTATTCTAGAATTGTTTCGAAGACGTATGATGCCGCAGTCTGAAATGCAATTCTTTAAAAGAAAGAAAGAAAGAAAAGAAAGAAAATACGTTTATTCTGCTCAAAACAGACGCACAAATTATTTACAAAAAAAAAAAATACAGTTTTCCTGTCAGGCCATGTGTGAAGACTTTACGTTACTTCTGTACCTATCTTTAGATATAGATATATGTATAGATGTCAAACGTACGCCACCGGTACATGGTGATGATCCCAGTCATACTCACGTTTTGAGAACACATTCATTGTTTGTGCTAAGGAATAAAATACCTGCCAGACGCAATGTTTCCTGAAAGCTTCTACCTAGGGTAGCTACCTATTCACTTTTGACTTAACCTGTTGAATACCGTAATTAGAGACACAATAGAAAGACAATAGGTGTGCGGACGCCGGCGTCCTCTCGGGGAATACTGAAGAAGTCAAAAGTGAATAGGTTACTTCCAGGGGAGCGTGCGCCACCGTCAAACATATCATCACTCATCAGTTAAGTGGTCAAGCGCGAGTCAATCAATAATTAAAAAAAAAAGTATTTACCTACGGTTTTCTAAGTCCAGCCTGCTCAACCCTAAAATTTCTAGACGCACTTATCTACCTATACTATTATTCCATTCAAGTCTTATGACTTCATTTATTTTATAGCAGCTTTCATCTCCAATTTACAACACTGAGCCTGTAATTTTTCACAACCTTAGAAAATAGTATTATTTTATTCAATTACTATATAACTATAAAAAGCCTTTTTAATTTCACCCTACACAACGATACACGCCATGAATTACTTTAATATCTCAATATAACAAACCAAACGAACAGAAAAATAATAAATAAATAAACATTTTAACAGTTTAATTCCACGTCATTAGTTCCGATGTTATTTCCCATAAACCGACCGGAACCGACGCCATATTGTGCGCTTTCCCGCGCAGCGTTCAACCAATCAGCGTCGATTTCCGCCGCCATAGACATCGACTGAGCAATTATTGATAATATTTTTTTTTCTGATATTCCATTTACAATATACCATGACATTATTATTATACCCATTATTTATAGTATTAGTTTCGTTTTAGATTGAATTAGATTTCCATATTAGATAGGTTGAGTATATAAAGTTATTACAGATAAATGCCCTTAATTTTGTGTGGGTTAATCAAAATAAGTACCTCTATTTACCAACTTAGGTTCAATTGTTATTTTATCATGGTCTGAATTATAATATAACCATTTAGAAAACATTATTTGAATTGCGCCGTGTGTGTTATCGCCTCAAATATCAATACAGCCTATAAAGTACAAAATGTATAAGTTTTCTATAAGAGCAATAAAATAATGACTCATTTTTTTTTACAATTGGTTCATATTACATTTACATACTCTATTTTATTATTGTATATATGCCCACAACAGTAAGAGTATATATAATGTAATAATGTAATATAAAAAAATTGTTTTCTCGTCGGCTCCACATCATTTGCTGCGTAGTATCGTATGTGGCGACTGACGTATATAACCGCGTAGCATTTTCTGTAGCGCCCCGCGTAGCATTCTGCGTAGCGTTTCAAGTAGCATTCTGCGTAGCTTTCCATGTAGCATTGTGCGTAGCGTTCTGCGCCGCATTTTGCGTAGTATTTCCGCGTAGCATTTTGCCTAGCACATGTCTTCATGTTAATTTTATTTCAATTGGTAAATAATTTGATTAATGCATTACTTCCATAACGTAAAATATTTAATTACATAACGTGACATCACGCTCATATTTTCCATTAAGATTGTCTAAAGCCTTACCATCAAGTTTTTATTTATTAATAGTAGGTATTCATTCGTCCTGTTAGACTTATGTCCAACAGTGGACGTCTTTTGGCTGAAATGATGATGATGATTCATTCGTCCTTGACAGACACACAGACAGACAAGATATAACAAACGTAAAATAATGTGCTTATTATTATTTTTCCAGAAAAGATTGAGCTGTTTACAAAAACACATACCACCGTATCGTTCCTATATTTTTTTTCTTCGGTAAACTTATTATATCTGTTGGATAGACAATGAGAGCGAATCAGTAGAAAAGTTATACAATGTACAGTTACGAGTCCTTTTGACTCGTAACTGTATATATTATAGTCTATATTTATACATAATGTTACCGGCAATCTGTATACTCTGGTTTCCTATATTGGTTAGTTGTCAATTAATAAACATACTTATATGTTTCTAAATATATACATATTATAGATAAATTACACCCAGTCACAGAACAAATGACCTGACTCATCACACAAACATTTGTCCTACTGGCATAGCAATCAGGGCCACAGGCCACTAAACACAAAGGCCAGTCTTGAAGTTAACATAAATTCTAAATATGACAATCTATACATCTTATTGCTTGTGCCTGTACTCGTGAATCTAAAACATATACAAGACTGGGCGCCTTAGTTAAATGAAATACTTGAGGAGTGATTTTTCAAAAGGCCTTATTTCCACCAGAGCCAAATTTTCAGTAGAGCCAAATATCTGTGAGATATGCAAAGGTTGTACTATAACTTTTGAAAGTAGTCAAAATAAGTGTGCATTAGTTGTTCTGAACATATGGCATTTAAAAAAAATAGTTTTATATACTTGTATTGTTTTTATCTTAAATTAAATTTTGGAAATATGACCTTTTGTTTGCTACAACAGGAAATAAGGCCTTTTGTATAAAGTGAATAGGAAATATGCCCCTTTGTTGCACACCAATTTGGAAATAAGGCTTTTTGTACAATTCAGAATGAGTAGGTAAGGTAAAAAACAACTAGATAGCGGTGTTACTTAAAATATTAAAGAATTTTTGTTAGGAAATAAATTGTTTATTCACAAAATGAGACCATAACAAATTTAAATTCTAAGGTTCAACAAATCATCTGGTTCATTGCATTCACATGCCATTGTAGGATCATGCAGGTCATGCTCATCTTCCTGCAAAGTGCTTAGAACAACATCTAAAATATTTTTTTTTCTGTGTATGATCGACGTGCAGCCTCAGTGTTACCATGCATTAAATTTTCAAACAGAACGCTTCAAATTCACCAAAAAAATAGGTTGTTTTTTGGACCAATTTTAGCTAAATAGGAAATATGCCGTTTTGTATGAAATTTCTTAACACGGTTAAAAAACAAGCAGGAAATACGGCGTTTTGTTAATTTTCACACTGCCTGTCTACCTACGGGTGGAAATGTGCCAGTTTGTTTGACATTCTACTTTTGATGCGCCTTTTACTATAGGAAATAAGGCGTTCTGAACTAAGCAAATGCCAGTTCCAGTTGCGATTTTGACTAGACTTCACGATTCCGTCGAAATCTACATCAAAGTAAAAAATGGAAATAAGGCCTTTTGAAAAATCACTCCTCACTTGTATCTATAGATATTAATGTCCAATGTAAACAAAGCATTCATCTGTAATAACAGGATATCCTGACTTATCTCACACAAAACCATTTCTCCTCATCTCCTCCCACTTCCTCACGACGCGAACTGCAAATCTGCTGCTATAAGGAAAATGGCGTATCTGAATAAAACAAAAAATAGAACGAAATTAAACTATAACATTGAAAAAACACCGAATAAATTCACTGTGTGAAATTAGATTTTTCACTAGTGTAACTACACTATTTCCCGCCCCACCCAAGGGCGGGATTTGTCATTGGATGATTTTACCTACGTTAAAAAAAAAAAAAAAACTAGTGTAACTAGAGCTCACAATTTTTTTAAATCGTTTGACGAGTTTTCGTTTGAAGCTCGTCGAAAAATGTAATATACACATTTTTTTACATATTTTTTTGATTCCGGAACCTTTTATTATTATAAAAAGTTAAAAAGTATCCCAAGGGAATATATACTTGCGTGATAATAACTGTCCTATAATCATGTACCAACATACTTCAAAATTCTTTCAACTGTTCAAGCATGAAGAAGTGCCCAACACATTAACACAAAAACTTTGTTTTAGTATATTAATGTAGGTAATATACACAATTATAGTACGAGAAACTAAAAAAATATATGTGTGCCAATGAATGGATGTTTAGTATTGTTTCCAAAATTTACTGAGTGATTTAAAAAAAATTAGCCTATGCATTATTCTAAACGTAGGTGATAATTACAAAATTATAATGCGTGTATAAAGCATAACGCGTGTGAATCTTCTTCTTTTAAGGTGGAAAATCATTAAATGTCTTCTCCCGCTCTAGGATGGAGTGAGAAGACGTGTCAGACTTTTACCGACTAAAATCACACCTGAATCCTTCAATTCCCCTTTGTGTTCTAATATTACGGGTTTCGGTTTCCTCTATCAGAAGCTATAATATAAATGACAGATTTTTTCCTTAAATCTCAGATGCGTCCCTTTTCTTTAAGACAGCAGCACAGTTAGCAATCGTAACGTGCACAGATTGCATCCGCTGTGTGGTACTAGCCACTTTTTACTTCCATCTCCTGGATGGTCATCATTAGAAACTCTTTGGTAGTTATTAAATAGTGTTTAGATGGATTTGTTTGAAAAGGAACAAAGTGAAGCATTAGGTACCTATTGTAAGATTTTAAAAGAGATGCTGTGGGCTCGGTAGGCAAAGGGTAACTGAAGGACACAGGTGGGTTTTGGTTAGTAAAAGTCTGACACGTCCTCTCTGTTTCCACTTTATAGCGGGAGAAGACATTGGATGATTTCCCACCACACAAAAAGTTGTTGACCGATTTACGACACTTTGATTTCACACTTTTTATAATGTGAATAAATAACTTCACCCGCTCTGGGTGGGGCGAGAAGAAGTCTGTCTGTCTTTCAATTGCCATTAGCAATCTAGATTGATATTTATATTATAGCTCTAGAGCTATGATCACACTATCAACGTTTCCGCATCCTTAACAGGCTTGGCCCTATTAAGGGCCCTTTCAGTTTTGCTGACATCTCCTTGAGGCGCGCGCTCAACGAGAGTTACCGTATCGCCCTGTGCCTCGCGACTCCCGGGGTGTCTGGTAGCTGGGGCGTGACTCAGCGTGAGGATGTTCGCGCCTCATCGTTGCCGCCATCTCCTGTACTCAAAATATTGCTTCTTAGAGGGCCCCCGACAGCCGGGTGCCACCGGGGTGGACAGTCAATACGAGTTTGACAGACCATTCGGCCCACTCACGGTGGAGGACAGCCATGCCGATTTTTAAGACAAAAAAAAAAGAATTGCTACAAGAATTCTTAGAATAGTTTCTTACCTAGTCTAAGAGGTTCGGTATACTAGACACCGCAGGCGCCGCACCCGTCCACCGGGTGCGGAGGCCATAGAGGCGGAGCTGTACGAGGGATACAGGGCGGCAAAGCGCACCCTCCGAGCGGAGATAAAGCGGGCCAAACTCGAGGCCCGCAACGTGTGGCTGGAGTCTCTGAACGTCGATCCGTGGGGACGCCCATACAAAATGGTCATGGAGAAACTCCGGCCATGGGCTCCCCCGCTGACTCAGAGTCTCCGGCCCCAGCTCGTGGAGGGTGTGGTGAGCGCTCTGTTCCCTACGCGAGGGGAGCATACTCCCCCGCCTATGGCTCCGCCACCAGCGGCGGTGTCCGATGCGGACCACGACGGCAACGACGGCAACAATGCTCCAGAGGTGACCGAGGTGGAGATGAGAGTGGCGGTGCGAAGGCTGAGTGCCAAGAACACCGCCCCAGGACCCGATGGCTTGCCTGGAAAAGCCTGGGTCCTGGCCATGGAGGAACTCGGGTCTCGACTGAGAGGGCTCTTCAGCGCATGCATGGAGAGGGGCCAGTTCCCGCTTCGCTGGAAGACGGGGAAACTGGTCCTTATCGCGAAGCCGGGGCGCCCCGCGGACTCTCCGTCCGCGTATCGGCCCATTGTGCTGCTCGACGAGGTGGGCAAGCTCTTTGAAAGAGTAATTGCAGACCGCCTCGTCGTGCATCTGGCACGGAAGGGGCCGGATCTTGCGGACGGCCAGTTCGGATTTCGCAGGAGGCGCTCCACTGTGGACGCCATCATGCGCGTGCGAGCCCTCACGACGGGGGATGCGGTGTCCCGGGGCAGGTGTGTCTTGGCGGTGTCTCTGGACATCGCCAACGCCTTCAACTCCCTGCCCTGGAGTTGCATTGGTAGGGCACTCCGGTACCACCGGGTGCCCGACTACCTCTGTCGGGTGATCGAGGCCTACCTGTCGGACAGGTTCATCATCTACCCCGGTCATCAGGGGGAGTTGAAACGGCGAGAGATGTCGTGCGGTGTTCCGCAGGGATCGGTACTAGGGCCGCCCTTGTGGAACATCGGGTACGACTACGTGCTGCGCGCCGACCTCCCCGACGGGGTCAGCGTGGTCTGTTACGCAGACGACACGCTGGTCCTGGCGCGGGGACGGTCGTACCAGGCGGCGGTCGAACTAGCGACGCGCGGGGTTGCGACAGTCGTGGAGAGGATACAGCAGTTGGGACTCGAGGTGGCATTGCACAAGTCCGAGGCCATGTGTTTTCACGGCCCTCGGAGCGCGCCACCTCCGGGCTCCCAATTAACGGTAGGAGGAGTTCACATCGGCGTCGGGTCGACGATGAAGTACCTGGGACTCGTCCTCGACAGCCGGTGGAACTTCAAGGAGCACTTCCGACGTCTGGCTCCCAGGTTGAATGCGACTGGGGCTGCGCTCAAGCGGCTCCTGCCGAACCTAGGGGGTCCAGACGCCTCCTGCCGGAGGCTCTACGCAGGCATCGTTCGGTCCATGGCCCTTTACGGTGCGCCGGTGTGGGCGCCATCGCTACGGAAGCGAGTGGCGGCCCGGCTAACCGCCTGCCAGAGGGTCATGGCCATCCGGATGATCCGCGGATACCGTACGGTGTCCTGCGAAGCGGCGAGCCTCCTTGCTGGCCTACCACCATGGGATTTGGAGGCAACAGTCCTTGCACACATGCATGACCTACGCGTGGAGATGCAACGTCGGGGCGAAACTCCGCTGCCGCGACAAGTCGCGGCATGGCGGACAGAGCTCCGGCGGGATCTCATGGTGAAATGGCGAGAGCGATTGTCGCAACCTCGTGCTGGGCACGCCACGATCGAGGCGGTAAGGCCCCTCTTTGAGGCGTGGCTGGAAAGGCCCCACGGCGTCGTCACCTTCCGTTTGGCGCAGGTGCTGACCGAGCACGGCAAGTTCGGTCCGTACCTGTACAAGATTCGTGCGGAGGCGACGCCCGGGTGTCGCCACTGTGCGGACCGCCCGGTGGACACGGTGGAGCACACAGTCGAGGTGTGCCCCGCTTGGGAAGAGCAGCGCCGTGTCCTCGTGGGGGCGATCGGCGGCGATCTCTCGCGCCGGGGCTTGGTTCAAGCCATGCTCCGGAGCGAGGAGGAGTGGCAGGCGGTCGCCTCCTTCTGCGAAGCAGTAATGCTAGTAAAGGAGGAGGCCGACCGCCTTAGGCAAAGGCGGACACGCCGCCGCCGCCGCCGGGTTTCCGATCCCAATTTCCGGCCACCGTAGGCGCGGGCTCGCGGACGGTGGGCAATGGGTAGCTCGCTGTCCGTCCGTCCGGTAACAGACCGGTCCGAGCTCAGGTCGTCTACGGCGCGCACCGTTCCCGCGCGCCTCAAGGAGTTGTCAGCATACTGTAGGGGTCCAGCAGGGCCGAAGCCTACTGGGGCCAAAGGTTATGTGAGACTGTCACCAAAGGCCCCAGGATAAAGGCAAGGAATGGAAAGGTAGGTTTTTTAGTCAGTAAAAGTCTGACACTGTTTCCCGCCCCACCCAAGGGCGGGATTCGTCATTGGATGATTTTTACCTACCACTAAAAAAAAAAAAAAAAAAAAAAGTCTAAGAGGTTGCAGTCTGAACGTTTTAAATTATTTAAATGGTTGGTTATTTTTTTTTATTGCTAGCAATAGGCATCACAATCTTTTTCTAGACTCAAATCAAAAGAAAGCAAAACTATAAATAAATTAAAATGGTAAAGTAATCTCTGAATATTTTCTGGTCACGTACAAGTGCAATGTACCGGACTGAAAACGAACTGAAAAACTTTCAGATTATGTGCGATTCGTCAACGTTTATTTTTATTACTTCTAAGCAAAACAATCATTTGAATGCTAAAGTTTCTAAAACATTCAATGACAACCATTTTTGTACTGTATTAAAGACAAAGGTTGTTAACCTCATCATTATCATTACCAAATTATTTGTTCTCTCTTAAGTTGTTGAAATCTCTACGGCTCGGACTAAAGGTAGAACTACACTGCGCACACGTGGGCTATGACCCGGCCTGGGCGCGTCGGCCTCCATACTTTATATGGCAACTAGACTTGTAGAGCTACATTAGACCTGGCCACTCGACGCCAGGCGTCGCACATACGTACAAATCAGACCTGGCCCACGTATGCGTTCGTCTAATGTAGTTCTCACTTCAAAGGACTGAAACAATTCGCCTGCTGCGGTCTTTTCATCCGATTATAATTTAGGTGTCTTCAAGGCTAGAGTGATCTACTACTTGTTTATTGAGAGACTATTGCTTTTAATAATCTAGTGCGCCTCACCATCATCGATTGCATCACTGCTTATCATAAGGTGGGATTGCAGTCAAGCAATAGTAGGTAACTATATCTATTAAAAAAACTTAATCCACTAATGAAACACTGTGATTTATTGAATGCAGAAAACAGTATCACTTTATGGTAGAAAATAAACATATTTATTATTTTTTATTATTTATTTATATGTACAAAGGCAGAATTAATGCCTTAGGTGTTTTCTGCCAGTTAAACTTAGGGTGATGCAGAGACATAAAATAATAGGTGCAACTTAAAAGAAGACAAATAGAAAGGAAATAAGTAGATACATTAATAAATAAAATATATTTATATACCCAATTAATGATATTATAAAAAAAAAATGGAATCCAACTAATCGAGTGATAATTTGTGTGATACTCGTGGATTGAAATAAAAAAAAATTGAGGTGCAAGATTTGAGCCGAACATACATAGTTACATACAGTGCAAGCTAATAGAAAGCTTGTAAAAAACAAATTTGACAGATTTTTTTCTAAAAAATCATAGCCCCTCTACTAAGAAATACTCTTTTATCGTTGGTGCATTCACATACCTACATTTAAATTGACATATATGTATACAAAACACCCAGGGTCGGAACAACTATCTGTAGGTCCTTGAAAATATTGTGTGGGAATCAAATCCGCGACACGCAGCGCAACCAATTGCTCAACTGCTGCACTAACCATGTTGTCATAAAATTATTTAGAAATTGAACTATTGTTTTTAAGATTTTATTAAAACTGAAATATTTTTAATATCATAAAGTCATGCATTCTGACTTATAGAAATAAAGAATTATGGTATAATTAGATATAGGCTTTTTGATAAGGAATATAAAAATTCATTCTATTATTAAGTTCATAATCAATTATATATTGTTTTTTTTTTTTTTTTTTTTTATTAAATTGATCAAATACATAGAGAGTTTGTAGGTTAGATTAGCCTTTAGGTTTAACCTTTCCTCAGAATTCGCAGGATGCGCTCCACGGTGGACGCCATCATGCGCGTGCGAGCCCTCACGACGGGGAATGCGGTGTCCCAGGGCAGGTGTGTCGTGGCAGTGTCCTTGGACATTGCCAACGCCTTCAACTCCCTGCCCTGGAGTTGCATTGGAACGGCACTCCGGTACCACCGGGTGCCCGACTACCTCTGTCGTGTGATCGAGGCCTACCTATCGGAGAGGTATATTATCTACCCCGGTCACCAGGGAGAGTGGAAACGTCGAGAGATGTCGTGCGGTGTTCCGCAGGGATCGGTACTAGGACCACCCTTGTGGAACATCGGGTACGACTACGTGCTGCGCGGCGACTTCCCCGACGGGGTCAGCGTGGTCTGCTACGCGGACGACACGTTGGTCCTAGCGCGGGGAGAGTCGTACCGGACGGCGGTCGAATTAGCGACACGCGGGGTTGCGATGGTCGTTGACAGGATCCAGCAGTTGGGACTCGAGGTGGCACTGCACAAGTCCGAGGCCATGTGCTTCCACGGCCCTCGGGGTGCGCCACCACCGCGTTCCCAGCTAACGGTAGGAGGGGTTCACATCAGCGTCGGGTCGACGATGAAGTACCTGGGACTCGTCCTCGACAGCTGGTGGAACTTCAAGGAGCACTTCCGACGTCTGGCTCCCAAACTGAATCGGACTGGGGCTGCTCTCGGGCGGCTCCTGCCCAACCTCAGGGGACCAGACGCCTCCTGCCGAAAGCTCTACGCGGGAATCGTTCGGTCCATGGCTCTCTACGGGGCTCCGGTGTGGGCACCGACGTTGCAACAGCAACCGAGGGCCCAGCTGAATGCGTGCCAGAGGGTCATGGCAATACGCATGGTGCGAGGGTACCGAACGATCTCCCGCGAGGCGGCGACCCTCCTTGCTGGCCAACCGCCGTGGGATCTGGAGGCAACAGTCCTTGCACACATGCACGACAAGCGCATGGAGATGCAACGCCGGGGCGAAATTCCGCTGCCACGACAAGTCGAGGCATGGCGGACAGAGCTCCGGCGGGATCTCATGGCGAAATGGCGTCAACGACTATCGCAACCTCGTTCGGGGCGCGCCACAATTGGGGCGATAAGGCCCATCCTTGAGGCGTGGCTGGAAAGACCTCACGGCGTTCTCAACTTCCGCACGACGCAGGTGCTTACCGAACACGGAAAGTTCGCTAAGTACCTGTTCCGGATTCGTGCGGAGGATTCGCCCGGGTGTCGCCACTGTGCGGAACATCCGGAGGACACGGTGGAGCACACTGTAGAGGTGTGCCCCGCCTGGGCGGAGCATCGCCGTGTCCTCGTGGGGGCGATCGGCGGCAGCGATCTCTCTCGCCGGGCCTTGGTTCAGGCCATGGTCCGTAGTGAGGAGGGATGGCAGGCGGTCGCCTCCTTCTGCGAAGCAGTAATGCTAGCAAAGGAGGAGGCCGACCGCATCAGGCAGAGGCAACGGGGCGCTCGCCCCAGCCGCCGCCGGGATTCCGATCCCGATTTCCGGCCACCGTAGGCGCGGGCTTGCGGACGGCGTGCAATGGGTAGCACGCTGTCCGATCGTCCGGTAACCGACCGGACCGAGCCCAAGTCGTCGACGGCGCGTTCTGTTCCCGCGCGCCTCAAGGAGCTGTCAGCACACCGAAGAGGCCCAGCCTGCTAACTGCAGGCAGGCAGGGTCGAAGCCTACTGGGGTCATGGGTTAGTTCCGAAAGGAATGCTCGACCCCGGCACGATAGGCTACGAAGGAACGGGGTAGGTTTTTAGTCAGTAAGAGTCTGACACTACTTCCCGCTCCGCCCAAGGGCGGGATTTGTCATTGGATGATTTTACCTACCATAAAAAAAAAAAAAAAAAAACCTTTCCTCAGAAAGGTATTTCAAAGTTTAGGTTTACTTACCCATATCATATTCTATTGATCGCATACCACCAAAAGAATGAAACATGTACTATTGTTTCTATTCAGTTGAAAAAAAAAAACAATAGAAACACGGAAGCAGAAAGTACACAAAAAAAAAAACTTAATTCGAAAGCGCCAAAAGGAGCATCTGCGGTCGCCATTTACCTTTACAATAACACAACCTAACAATTATAAAGAACCCCCAAATTTAGTAAATGACATCTCTATCGCTACCCTGTAGTTATAAACCGACCAACTTAAATATAAATCTATGGGTGGCGCTGCTTGTCAAGGAAACTGTCAAAGGGCTGTCAAAATTAGTACATTTTACGTTTAGTTCTCTTTTACGCCGCTTGCACCAATAAGTTTGTGAGTTTATATTAAAGGTGGCGAACTATTTGCTTCAAATTGATAACGGAAGCCAACCCCCGGTTGTGTTATGCGTTTGAAAGTCATTAGTGTTGTCTCTAGTACCCGTAGACACGGCATTTGGCACTCGCAATGATGTGGAAGCATTCGATCCTGAAGGGAAAAGTCTGTGAGATATTTTTTGTTGATTTTTCATGATTGTCGACATATGGAAAGTCCGCTTTTGTGCGTTTGTGTAGTATAAAATTTGAATAAATACGACCGTACCGTTGAAATCGCTATAAGCAATACCTATTTGGTGATTTTGCAATAAAGTTTCGACCCTTTCGATATAATATATAATTGGAGTATAATTATATTATCATATAAAAAATATTATTTTTTATCATATCCAGCGTAATATGATTTTAATCTGAATTTATTGATTACATAAAGCAAAAACATCGTTTAAAAGTGTTTCACGAACAAACCTGAAAACATGTACTTTTTGCCTTACGTCCTCCTGCGTACGAGGTATCGCTTTTTTCAGTGGGAAGTCTTCAAATGACAAAGTGTCAGATATTTACTGATATCCAAGTATACCGATATGTATCAATTGTAATTCCACAACCCTGGCAGGTACATCGATCTTAGAATACTTAAGTGCAACGCGCTGTCGACCCGAGTTAGTCAAAAAGTTTCATGGTTTAAAGTTCCGACTGTACTAAAACAAACTCTCTCGTAAGATTCCACGGCTAAACCACCCAGTGGAAGCCATTTGTCCTAAACGAGATCCCACAACAACCGGCGGTAATTTCGGGTGCGGCCATTATGACACATCTTAATTCAGTTTCAACGCATAAATTGTAATAAGCAGACATGGGCCCAATGCGGGTGGCCTTAAGGTGGCGCTTCCCTACTCGCCTGCCGTCAACGTCGAGCATGGTTTAAAAGCGTGTTGCTTCATCTAACGCAATCCGACGCGATGTTTGATGAAGACGGAATGCGAAAAAAGACTGGTAACGCCTGAAAACTCTGTTGGCAATCAATAATTCCGTGATTTACTCGAATATTTCGCAAAACTTGATCTAGGAAATACTTGTTTTTTTAAAACCCTTAAATAAATTTGAGAAAAATTGTCTTCATTCAGACTCATTGTTATATTTTTAATATATGAGTACATTACGGAGGGCCAAAGTTCACATAAAATAGCAGATTTTCAGAAGTCTTTACTGGATGAGTTTTACAGAAATTTATGTTTCGATTTTTTAGAAGCCTAGATATTATCCACAAGGTATCAGTGTATCGAAAATATCGGGAGAAAGATGTGTAATAACATCATTCATGTAAAAGCGGTTGTATGAAAATGTTCCTCGGGTTGGTCGCTCTTAAGTTGAACGAGTATAGGTACACAATAGAAAATGGTGATCGACCTGATGAGACGAATGATAATGGAAGATTTTGGTTTAAATTGGACTGCTATCAATAAATTATCTATACGTACTATCTATCACACTAATATTACCTATAAAGAAGAAAGTTTGTTAGTGTGTATGTTTGTTAGTCCTTCACGCTTAAACACCTGAACGGATTTCGATGAAACTTAGTACAGGGGTAGACCCTACTCCGGAACAGCATAAAATCATCCAATAATTACTTCTCCCGCTGTAGGGTGGAGCAGGAGGGCGTGTCAGACTTTTACTTACTAAAATCACACCTATTTTCTTCTTTGCCTTCCGTTCAGGACTCCGGGTTTCCATTTCAGAAGTCGACCCATGGTTCCAGTAGGCTTAGTCCCTACTGGGCCTCTACGGTTTTGCCAACACGTCTTTGAGACGCTCGCTCGTCGTTCGACACTATGTACCTTTGACTACTCGGGCTCGGTCTGGACGGTTCCCAGGCGGCCGGATGGAATAGTAGATAAGGTACTTTCTATCCCGTGAGTACATTCCTTATGTAGGGTTTCCTCTCTATTTGTCTTTTTTGTTTTCTTTTCTAGACCGTTATACGGATTTTGATTTATCTCGGTAGACCGATAGACTATGTCCTATAAAATTTATAGGACATAGTCTATCAGTCTACATTTACGGAATTTTTAGTATAAATTCCCTTTCTTACATAGTTACATATTATAAAACAAAGTCCAACACCCTATCTGCCTGTATGAACGTGATAAACTCAAAAACTGCTGAACGGATTTTCATTCAGTTTCACCAATAGACAGAGTGTTTAGGTGTAAATTACATCCATATTGTAGTAGAGAAAAGCCGAGAATTTTAAAGATATCTAGCGCCCTTACGTAGCTCGGGCGTCGATAGTAAGATAATTAATCAATAAAACACATTTGAGTGAGCGAGTGACGGCACGGGCGGAGTCTAGTTTTGCAGTTGAATTTATATTAGTCTATGATCTCTGACATTCCCTAATTAATTATATCTTCGCATTGTTACTTCATATTGCGTTTCGAATCACGATAAAGTGGTTTCGATTTAAACTGATTCGATTTGCAAAGAAAATTATAAATCATTGAAGAAACCGTGTAGGTAGGGGATTAGAAAATAAGTAAATATGAGTTCTCTCTTAATTATAAAGAAACCAACCTACTCAACAAATAAATGGATAGTTTTTTTTTTTATAGAGCTCAATTAATTTTGCCATTGGTTTCTCAAAATCAATTTGCCTAGCCTTTTCATGATGTAGGGATTGGCTTTCAGTTTAGTTGGTTGCGGTTAAATACCAGTATTTTAGATGGAGCGACTGCTTTCACAACCCAGAAACTGGGTTACAAGATATCACTTGTCATGACTGGTGTTTTTTTTTTTATGGTAGGTGAAATCATCCAATGACAAATCCCGCCTTTGTGTGGAGCGGGAAGTAGTGTCAGACTCTTACTGACTAAAAACCTACCCAGTTCCTTCGTAGCCCATCGTGCCGGGGCCGGGTATTCCTTTCGGAAGCTGACCCTTGACCACAGCAGGCTTCGACCCTGCCTGCCTGCAGCTAGCAGGCTGGGCCTCTACGGTTTGCTGACAGCTCCTTGAGGCGCACGGGAACAGAACGCGCCGTCGACGACTTGGGCTTGGTCCGATCGGTTACCGGACGATCGGACAGCGTGCTATCCATTGCACGCCGTCCGCAAGTCCGCGCGTCATGACTGGTGTCAGATTTTCTGGCTTCTAACTAACCGTCGCGTTTGTCAAAGATCTACAAATGACAGCTACGACCAACGGCTTTAGGTAAATACTTTTGAAGCACGGAAGAGTATCAGTATGTAGTTGATGATCACCCATCCACGAACAGAAATCGCTAAGCGTTGCTTAACAATAAATATCCGTCGCGGTTGTTAGCTTCTCTTTTCTTTTTACCTTCATTTTTCATAAGTACCTGTATAGGTGGAGTAGGACTTCTTGATTGAACTGTTAAAAAATACTACGAGTATTATATGGCGACACTTTTTTTTACTACCAACCAAAGCAACGGAAACAAACAGCTCTAGGGGTGCATTACGATGATCGTCCCTATTTCCAAATAGTCCAATTACGTCATTACACGTCTATATTTGTTCGCCTCATAACGCGATGTGTGGCCAGTAATCGATTAACATAAGTGCTGGCTGGTGGAAGGTGAAACAGGAAATAAATGTGCTTTTTTATGCGTTTGAATTTGGAAGGCCATGTTTTTCTTATTTTTTTAAATTATGAAGTGTGATGTTTGACAAGAAGGTTGAATGAGTTCTCCAGGGATAGTTTATGAACTGATAGTGGTTTTCAATTTGTGGGCTGTGGACCACTGGTGGTCCTCTAAGCTTAAAAAATCTATACTTTCCAACAGAAAAGTTACATTGATTCGAACTGATTTTAAGTTTCTATCGAAAATGTTATATTATCTCCATTTAGGCACATATTTTGACACTCGTAAGGAAATCAAAACCTATAGGACTTCACGTTGGCCGAGAAGTATGAGATTTAAAAAACAAGGACAAAAAAGTCAAAACTATGGCATGAATGGCGCAGCGGTTCAGTGTTTGGCTGATACGAAGCGTATTGCGAGTTTGACACCCGCACAGTATATACCTACAGATAGTTGTTCCGGGCCTAAATGTTTTGTTGTGAATATATTAGTTTCAATATTTGTGAACGAATCCACGATACAGGACGATAATTTCTATGCCGGGCAAGTGCGAGTCGGATTCGCGCACTGAGGATTCCGTACAAACTTATATTGAATTGAGTTACGAAGAATTTTTAGAAAAGAAATAATAAAAATGATGTACTTAACTACAAAATAGATTTCCAATTTTTTTCCTATACTAGTGCTATGAGACCTTGCTTCATGCCAAAGGATCAGGGGCAAATTTGTATGAAACCTGGGCGTTAGACCAACAGGATTCTAGGTCATCAGGAAGTACCCTATGAATTTTGATTGTCTTTTGCGATATAAACGGCTGTATCTTTTTTTCCGTTAACTTAGATGATTGATTTTTTCGCAGTTTAAAGGGACCGCAGACTTGAGTATATGTATTTAATGTCAACTCGATACCTTCACATGTTCCCGATATAAAGGGTCTTAACAGACAGAAGGACAGACGGATAACAAAGTAATCCTATATGGATTCCGTTTATTCCTTTCGAGAAACGGAACCCTAAAAAAAGAAAATAAAAAAAAACTGCAAATAAATTACATTCCGTCCATGACTACTAGGTATGCCAACTAAATCGAAGTAAACACAGCATGAAATACATTGATATCAGAACAGACGGTAGCTCGAGTAGATATACTCAAAGGCAAATTACAGAGAATTGCATTCAATCGAGTGTTTGTACTGAACTGATTGCTTATACCGTTGCCTTCTGAGGTAGTAGGGACTGAAAATGAGGATCCTTATTTTGTAGTCAAACCATTTTTTGTTAAGGTTTTTTTTCGGTTGGAAAATCAGTCAGTCAGACTTTTACTTACTAAAAACACAGTCCTGTTCCTTCTTTGCCTTCATTTCAGGGCTCCGGGGTACACTTTCACGTTACCCATGGCCCCAGTAGGCTACGACCCTGCTGGGACCCTATGGTTTGCTGACTTCGTCTTGAGGCACGCCTGGAACAATACGCGCCGTCGTCGACTTGGGCCTGGTTTTTATTGTTAAGGTAAGTAATGATCAAAATAACTTTCAGACTTTTACTGATTAAAATACACTCCCGCGGCCCCTGGACATTTCTTTGAGGTGCGCATTCAACACTACGCATTGTCGAAGACTCGATACTTACCGGACGGCCGGATGATCTACCCATTGCTTCATCGCCCGCGCCTTCGGTGCCGGATACCCCTCTGTGATTCCCGACGCCCGGGGGCGTCTCCTGTGGCGGTGGTTTGGGCGTTTGAATGTCTGTTGCCTCACGGTTGCGGTCATCTCTTTTGATAACTGCCGCTTCACATACGGAGGCATCCGCTTTCCATTCTCTCTCGCCCCAGATCATGGCCTGAACTAGGGCTTGGCGTGGATTACCCTAAGCTATAAATTTACAATGGCGGGAAGAGCTTCTTTCAAGCCGCAGGAAGTAACTATTTAATTTAATAAGCATGTAGGTAATGTGACTATTCCTTGACAGTAATGTCACTCTGCTTTCTGAATTGCTAACATCTACATTTTTTTTATATTTTACAAATACTAGGGTCAAATATTGTACAAATATTTAAAACGAAGTTTTGAGTTCATTTTACCTTTTATATGAGTTATTGTGATGCTGGTTACTACGAGTAGTATAGACCATAGATATTCAAGAATATAAATTATGCACTTTTAAAAACTTGGCCGTTTAAACTCAATTTCGCATTTATTGTGCCAATATTTAACTAGGAGAACAGAATATTTTAAATATTTATTTTACAATGCACAGACATCAACGGGTGCATCTTCCCTTCGAAGTTAAGCAAACTCATAAACTATTTACGTATCGAATTGTGCGCAATGAAGATTGGAGGTCGATTATTATTTCGTGTTTTATGCTCTGTGACTGCAATAAGGTTAGTGAGAAATAGAGGTTAAATAAACACTTGTGAGGATTTATTACTGATTTGTAAACACGTTTAAACTTTGAAGAAATTAATACTTTTTAGTTAAGCCTAGATCGGTAAGAGAAACTATGAATGAAGTGTGTGAAAAACGATATTTTGTTTTGTCTTGTATTGTGGGTGGTTTTACAACAGTAAACTCACACGTAAAAGAACACTCAAACCCGCAACAACGATCAGTAGGCCATACAAATTGTCCCATGAGGGAATCGCACCTGCGACACGCAGACAGGGATGGTAAAAGGTAATTGTAGTTTTTAGTAAATATTAAAATAAATATCAGTTTCGTTCCAAGTTACATTCTAGGATTTTTCTCCAATGTCAAAATGGGCCTTTTATTTTTTAACGAGTTTAAAATTCAGCAATCACCTGCAAATGACAAATCATACTGATTAATCGGCCAAAATCAAAGTGATCTATTTAAATAAAGACATTTAAAATGTGGACAAGAAAAAGCGTGACATTTCTAAACTTTCTTGAGCTGTCAATGAGAAATATTTCATGCAATTGCCGTTAAATCAAGCGGAACTGACAGTTTTTCCGGTTTTCATTTTTTTTTTCTTATTTATGTTTAAAATGAAGTGGTAGACAATTCTGATTTTTTTAGTGGACCCAAGTGACGATGTAGGTAAGTATTTGGTTTCCTTATAGCTCTTACTCGTGGTTTTGCCCGCGTGAAAAGTCAAAAATGTCTATTAAACCAAGGGATTTATGCATCATCATCAATTCAGCCGAAAGACGTTCACTGTTAGAAATAAGCCTCCCTCAAGTTTCGCCACAACAACCCCTCTTGTGCATTTCGCATCTTCTATTTTTCCTTTATTTTTTAACCTTTGTCCTAATTCATAGCATAGTCTACCTGCAGGGCTGCCAGATTGTTCAAAAGAGTTACTGTGGTACCCAAGAATGCAAAGTACTTGCGATTGAAGGAACACAGGTGAGTTTAAGCATTGAAAGTCTGATACATCCCTCCCGGTCAACCCAGAGTGGAAGAAGCCTACCTGTGTGTGTGTAAGTTTTAGCCAAACCCTTTCAACCGATGAGGCTTAATGGCTTAACAAACATTCATTCATTCATTTGAATTCATAAGCGCTTTTATTTCGCAGTAGTAAGCTTACAATTTTGTAACTTCCACTTTTGCTTCTAATGTTGACTTTATCCTTAATACTACTGTACTAAAAAACACATCATCACCACACTAACCTTTTTGGTAAACTGTCAAAATTTATGTCATCAATACTCCATAACACAATAATCAGATTGATCGTCAATCCTCGTCAGAACTCGTGAATGGTCGGGCGATATCGTGTGACATCGGGTGACATCGGGACATCGGCGTAGACGCGTTGAGCCCCGCTATAAAGCGATGGAGCGTCGGCGACGTGGCTAATCATTTGTATTGTTGTTCTGCAGATGTTCGGGACTTGTGGGGTAACAACGTTTCTTGGAAAATTGAGATTTTCGATTTCAATACATTAATCTTTTATTAATGAGATCATTTTCCATAATGTGTTACTACGCTGCGCTTATACTTTGATACAATTATAGCTTCGTTACGGTGTCAAGAAGGGAGCGCCGAACGCTAGCCAAACTGAACCACAGCACCAACAACGCCTGGCGCAAGTGTGCGTGCCGTTCAGTCGAACACACCAGAGTACATCTCCCACCTGCCTTACATCACAAAGGCGGAGGACATCGTAAAATATGTACGTCTAAAGTTGAAGTACATACAGGGGGTGCAGTTGCTGGACTCCCCGGAACCTCAATTTTAAGGTGTTTTTTGGGCGAGCACCTTAGGTGTTTTCTGCACCTTGTTATGGAAGAAAAATTTTCGTCACAGGGCGTGGTGTTTCGTTGCTTCTGTGGAAAAGTGCCACAAGAAAGCAACAAGGCAATATAGTATAGTAAAATGTTACTAACATAGTTTCAAATGTTGTGTATGTCAATCCATAAGGTATTTATGATATGGGTACTGTTCATCTTCATCATCATTATTTCAGCTGAAGGAAGTCCACTGTTGGTCGTAGGCCTCCCCTAAGTGTCGCTACAATGAACGGTCCTGTGCGTCTCGCATCCATCGTAATACCACGACTGTCATCAGGTCATCGGTCCATATTGTGGGAAGTCATCCAACGCTGTCTTTTCCTTTTCTTTCGGTCCCATCGACTATCCGTTCTATAAACAATGCGCCCTGCCTACTGCCACTAAAGTTGGCTACCTTGGTTCTCTTGCGGATATCTTCATTCCTGATGCGAACACGTAAGAAAACTCCGAGCATAGCCCTTTCCATTGATACTGGCTGTGTACCGACAATGGATACCTACTGTTACCTGAAATAAAATGATACTATGAAAGTTAATCAAGACATTTTATAACCACGTGTATTTTTTTTTTCGTTGGGTAAAAATCGCCCACTGGCATCTCCCGCCCTTGAGTGGAGCGGGAGATAGTGTCAGACTTTTAATGACTAAAAGACCCACCCTGTTCCTTCGTACCAGGGCCCTAGTGTTCACTTTCACATTTACCCATGGCCCCAGAGTAGGCTTCGACCCTGTTGAGCCCCTACAGTTAACATATGTGTTGTGTTGTGGTCTTATAGAAATTTGGGCGAGAGCTGCCAAAAACTTAATTCCATTAGACACATAAATAAATAATGCTTGAACGTCCCAAACAAATACAGACAACCCAAAGTCTTCCGGTGACCGTTATCAGCTAAAAAAGTTGGCAGAACCGAACATCGATAATCGTTTCGTCTTATCTTGTTGACTTACCTGGTGCCAAATACCACATATTTTTATTAATTGTTCCTTCTACGACCGTCAATAAATCATTCGGCAACAGAATCAAGTATATGTCGATCAGAAGCTTCCTGAGGCTATTAAGTAACTTACTTCAGAGCCTATTCACTCTAGCCTTGAAGACACCTAAGTTATAGCTATAATAAATCCCTCAAACCCGAACCAAACTCATGGGCACCCTACAATAACAATAATATGTAGCCGTTTAATTACGCGTGACCGATGTACTTCAGTTATTGAGCGCCGCCATTATGCCGCCGTGATAGATAGACTCGACGACAGGATGAATGCATAATTGAGACACAATTATATTTGTGATGGAGATGAGATGTCACTGGGAGATCAGGATTTAGAGAATGGTGGTGATTGAATGATGAAGGACCTGTGAGAAGGGGTGACTTAACCCACTGATAAAGAGGTAATTACCTCATCATTACCATCATTTCAGCCGAAAGAGTCCACTGTTGGACATAGACCTTTCCCAAGCGTCGCCATAACCACTGGTCTTGTGGTTACTAATTATAATTAGTGACAAAAACTATGTATTATTACGATAATTGATCTTTGAAACTTCATCAGTCCATTGTTTAAAATTAAAACATTGTATAACATAACATTGAAGTAAACATTATATTTTATTCTTCTCTGCATACTACCAGGTGATTATGATCAGCCTTATAATATTCCCACAGCTGGGACTTAGGCCTCCTCTCTAGCACAGGGAATGGGCCGTAATTCACCATGCTGTCCCTCTTTGAATGATTGGTTTTAGGACATGCCGGTTTCCTCACGATATTTTCCTTCACGGTTGTGAGAGCAGTGTTGATGTAATAAATTACACAAAGTAATGCCTGGCTGAGTATGAATCCGACCTACAACTCGTAAGTCTAGGCAGTTACAACTTGGCCACAACTGCTCATATACCTGGTAATACTTAACTTAATAGCATTAAATCAGTTATCATTTAATTCACGAATTAATAGGGTATGCATAAACCCACCCATCAGCGCACACCATCATCAGCGATAAAACTATATTATAAAACTCTTATTAAGAGACCACACAGCGTCAAAAACGGTAGTAAGACCAAATGAAAACGTGTCATCAGCATGAGTGCCACTAAATCTGAATATAAGCCATTAAATCCAAGATGGCTGACCTCCAACGCAGCTGATATATTATGCGTAATTGTGACATTGTCACTTGCTACAAAACTGGCATTAATAGAGGTGATAAAGCTTTAAGACAATGCGATTGTAATTAAAATATAAATCTGTACTTAATGTGAAGGTCATAGGGGGTATTGTATGAGGCAAATAAGTAGAACTAAAATGCCGTCGTTGCTATAGTTACGCGCAGCCCCCGCTGTGCCACACTTCGATTGAGATCCGAAAATCTGGTATTACGTATTGAAGGTCGACGGCCATTTTAGTTAAACTTAATATAGGTATAGGGCTGGTTTCTGAATTGGCTGGCTGGTATCCGAGTATTTTGAGTAAAGAATGTGTCCCTACTTTAATGCCAAGTTTTGACAGGTTTTTGGGGTAAAGTTTGAGAGGTTCTTAACTTCAAAAATAAAGGGTTTCACGGCTTTTTTGGGAGCCTTGTTAGTGAACAGAAGCTACTAAGAATACTTATTTAAAGAATTTTATTATTATCATTTTAGCAGAAAAACTTCCACTGCTGGAATGTGTCACGCATCCATCAGATTCCCCCAGCCCTCACCAGGTCATCAATCCGTCTTTTTGTTGTTGATAGGCCTTAAAGCGCTGCTTCTTCTGATATGTAAGTTTTCGTCACTACCTTTTAGCCGCATCGACCATTATTTCTGAGAACTAGTTTAAAGAACTTAATAGACACATATATTATATTAAACATACTTGTAGCACCTGTAGTACTTAACCGAAGTTAACTTATTATGATTTTTTTTTTTAAGAGAATCTAAGCAGAGTGTTATTATGACAACTGATACACATACTTACTTATTTCTAAATACATACATATCTATATATATAAAAGAAAGTCGTGTTAGTTACATTATTTATAACTCAAGAACGGCAGAACCGATTTGGCTGAAAATTGGTGGGAAGGTAGCTTAGCATGAGGAAAAGGACATAGGATAATTATATATATATTTTTAATCCCGTTAAATTGAAAAAAATCCAAAACCTCATTTATTGGTATAGGGTGGAGTAGGGTAGAACAGGAGCGAAGCCGCGGGCAAAAGCTAGTTATAGATAAATTACACCCAGACACAGAACATATGATCGTGCTCATCACACAAACATTCGTCCAGGGTGGGAATCAAACCCACGACCTCCGAATAGCAGTCAAGGCTACTAATCACTAGACCAACAGGCCAGTCAATTATTTGATTTGATTTTGACTTTAAAAACTATCTCTCTATCAGCGACACGATTGGATAGGAAAGGTTTGATTATAATATACAGACCAGCCCCAATTGATGAAGAGTGCTAACGGTCCCGACTTACAGCGACATTTGGGAGAGGTCTATGTCGAGTAGTCGACGTCTTGCGACTGGAATGATGACGATGGAAATACCAAGACTCAGTCAGTCAAAAAAAGGATGCACAGGATGACAGATGATAGGCCTGCCGCCTGTTGATCTAGTAGTTAGTGGCCCTGACTGCTATGCCGGAGGTCGTGGGTCAATTACAGGATATTTTTTTGTGTGATGAGCACGATCATTTGTTCTGTGTCTGGGTGTAATTTGTCTATAATATATATGTATTTAGAAATATATAAGTATGTTTATCAGTTCTCTTGTACCCATAATACAAGTTCTGCTTAGCTTGGGACTAGACGGTGTGATAGTTGAGAAAAAAATATTAAAAAATTGCATATTCCAAAGCGTAGATCTCTATGGAGAAGAATGTGCAAGAAACTCCATAGACACTCTTTTCAATCATGATATGTGTTAAAAATATGATTATTATTTTTAACACATATCATGATTGAAAAGTCACAGGATTTTTTGTAAAAAAAAAAAAATAGAAATTAAAATAAGCCAAGTGGTTCATCCCATCTATTTTCTACTCTTAAAAATCGTTTGGGCTGGGCTTCCTGCCTTAGAGCATTCTTATTAGTACACTAGGGAGCTTTATTCGACCTCCTACCAATCTGATTAATCATTTGGTCTTCATGGTATACTAAGTTTCCCAATCCAACAACCCGGCTTTGAAAAAAATAGAAATTAAAATAAGCCAAGTGGTTCATCCCATCTATTTTCTACTCTTAAAAATCGTTTGGGCTGGGCTTCCTGCCTTAGAGCATTCTTATTAGTACACTAGGGAGCTTTATTCGACCTCCTACCAATCTGATTAATCATTTGGTCTTCATGGTATACTAAGTTTCCCAATCCAACAACCCGGCTTTGAAGACCACACAATTAGCTAATAAAAAGCTAATTTTATAGCAGATGTAGGGATCTTAATGTCTCATTATATTCATAGTCAGCCCTCGGTAGTTATGAGCTGACGATGAAATTAAAATACGGAGGGCATCTAGCTTTCTACTGGTAATTATGGCATTCTGTGGTGGTGTAATAGTATGC
This sequence comes from Leucania comma, assembly GCA_958295575.1. Taxonomy (NCBI): domain Eukaryota; kingdom Metazoa; phylum Arthropoda; class Insecta; order Lepidoptera; family Noctuidae; genus Leucania; species Leucania comma. The sequence continues at coordinate 8,589,538 of OY282483.1, forward strand.
CACATGCGCTTCTATTGCTTTGTAAATTGCAATTACAATAGCAGAATCTATGCTTTTTTGAGGTGGCAGTTTATTCAATAACTTGTTCCACTCGGGGTGGAGAAGAGGGAGTGTTAGACGTTTATTGACTCACCCACCTGTATTCTTTTAATTGCCCTTTACGGTCCAGGGTCGCAGTTACTCTTTCGACCTATCCCGCAGCTAGTGGTGTAACTATAGGGAGGTAAGGCTGGCAGAATTCACGGGTCCCCAGTTCGACGGGGCCCACAGTCGTAAAGGCTACGAGCTCAGAAGAAGGAACCCAACCAATTTTATAAAATTAAACCACAACGAGACTTTCCTGGGCCAATAAATTCGCCACAGGTCTCAAATGATATTGTGGTTATGAAACTACCCGAAGAGCTGGCAATCAGAGATAACCTGAGATCCTCTTCTTCTTCTTCTTACTCTTCTCATGCCATATTACTTGGGGTCGGCGCAACACGTTTTCCTCTCCCACTCTGTCCTGTCACACTATCACTAACCTGATAATCTGAGACATTAATTCTACAACTTAAATCTGCCATCCATACTTCCAAGTTAAGAAACTAGGAACACGACATCCATATCAAAAATACTATTCGCATGACGTGTCCAAAAGCCCTGTATTTTTACGATGGATCCACTCGCGCATTTTTCAAAGGTGCACGCTAATTTTCACAGGGTTACATGAAACGATGCAAAGAGGCGCAAACATCTTTATCATAAAGTCAACAGCTCCGTTTTGTACATTTCAAAATGGACCACCTTTTAGCGCCTCTGTATTTAGTCACAGAATCCTTTTTGCTGGATTACAAACTATATTTGAAAGACGACAAGCTGGCGAAACTTTTTGATACATTTTGGTGAAATTTCGACATCCATTGAAGCTTAACCAACAAATTTGGTTACACCCTAGGAACAAATATATCAGTCGATGTAGAACTATGTCCGATTTCAGTATTCGTAAAAGTGATTTTAAGGTTCATTTTCGCTTGAACGAGTGCAAAGTAAATATTGTAGGTCCGGTCATCTGTCATCAACGGATGTCACATTATGTCTCGTTTTTGGACCACAAAAGATTCGGGTTCCTTTCTAATCAGTTGTATTATTATACAACTCTTTACAGAGTTTTTTTCATCAGTTCACAATCCATTACTGGGTTTACTTATTATTTCTTTGACTTTTATGACGACAGCAAGCAATGTATAGGTTTTCTGACAGAGATGTCATAGATATTTGTTGGTGCACTTCAAAATAGACGATCAATAACGTTTTATCCCGGTTGGAGGTGTAAATTGACATTAAAATGCAGTTTAATCGATGTTCGGTTTTGAAGAAAAAATTTTTTGTTAGATTTGGGTTCGTTTAGGTAGCACATTGTCAATAGCAGTACTTTTTTTGGTTAGTTGTGTGTTTATAATGTTGTAGGTACCTAACATTTTCTGCTCCATTGATGTATTATTAAAAGCATAGAATAAATCAGTGATAAAGTAGACATCTACCTATATTTTGAAGCCTCTATTAGATACTCATCAAGTTCCTTATGAACTTGTATATAGAGCTTATCTATTAGACATACATAACTATATACACTTATCAAGTTCTTTACGAGCTATCTCGTAGAGCTTTCCACGGAACATTTCGAAGGGTGCAAGTGACCAATGTTACCTGCTATTACTTAAGTATATGACAAGATATATACTTTATATACCTTTAACATATACTTTCATATAATATAGCTTTTGGGCTACGGGTTGTGCTGAGTTGTCTGAAGTTGCCTGAAACGAAGACAAAGAAGAAACAGGAGTTAGTTTTTCAGTCAGTAAAAGTCTGAAAAGACCTCTCGCTCCGCCCAAGGGCGGGAGATATCATTAGAAGATTTTTAAAAAAATTGAAAATAATATGGCTTTCAGTCTCAAAATCTTTAAAATTCTCGGCATTAAAATACTACTAGCTGTTGCTAGTGGCTTCGCCCGCTTGATAATAAAAATATATCCTAAGGGAACATGCTCCCGGAATAAAAAGTATCCGACGTGCTATTCCAGGACAAGGTCTACTCGAGTACCAAGTTTCATCGAAATCCATTCTATAAATAGTTTTTGCGTGAAACATTCATACATACAAATTTTCGCGTTTATAATATTAGTAGGATGTGTTCTAGGACATGTCTACCCGTGTATCAAACATCCAAATCCGTTCAGGCTCGAATAGCGTGAAGAAGTAAGAAACGTACCAACACACACTCAAAAATTTTCGCCTTTTTTATAATATTCATGTATGATCCATTTAAATCTTCCTCATGAATTACTCTGACTATTAGTGAAAATCCGTTAAGTAGTTTTTTGAATGTATCGCGAACAGACAAACAGGTAAACGTTAACTGTATATAAAAAGAGATACTGACTGACATACCAACGCACAGCTGAAATTACTGGGACGGAGAGTGTGAAATTTTGCACAAAGTTTCCTTTTAGGACTTAGGCAAACACTAAGAGCGGATTTTCAAAAATTTTCGTACTAAGTAGATGAAACGGGGGTAACAATTTACATGGAGAAACCTATTTACAAACGGGCGAAGCCGCTGGCAGAAGCTAGTTTTATAATATAACTAGCTTCTGCCAGCGGCTTCGCTCCCGCTCTACCCTACTCTACCCTATTCTACCCTACTCTACCCTACTCTACCCTACTCTACCCTACTCTACCCTACTCTACCCTACTCTACCCTACTAGTTTTATAATATAATAATTATTTAGTAGGGATATGACATAGAACGAAATCTAAATTCGTAAACACGGGAACCCAAGAAAATGGTCGTGTTAATTTATTTTAATAAGGAGCTACAAAATAGCAAGACTGCTTAAAACTCTTTTGGGTGTAAACCTACGATCCCTATTAGTAAGGGTTCGCAGATCACACTGCTATTCTAATTTAACGCAATAAAATAACTTTATTAGTTAAAAGCAAACGGCTGAAGATAGTTTTGGACCCCCTTTTTTATTTCAGTGCACCTTCGCCGGAATGCTCATATTCTTTCCCCTTTTAAACGCCGTTAAACTTTGGTCGTTTTAATCCCGCGGAGGTTCGATTCGGTACATGAAATACTATCGATTTATAAAGAGAAAATTAAAAAATAAAGTACTTTTTTTAACTCGAATTAATGCCCTTGCCGCGCCCTTGGGCGGGGCGGGAGATAGTGTTCGACTTTTACTGACTAAAAACCCACTGCTGTTCCTTGGTTGCCTTCCATACCGGGGCCGAACCTTCCTTTCAGAAATGGATCTTGGCCTCAGTGGGCTTGAACCCCGCGATCGTCTGCCATTCCTCCTTGCTTCGGACCATGGCCTGTACCAAAGCCCAGCGCGGTGGTTAGGTTTCAAAGGTTGACTGATAGAGAATGCCTTGTTGCATTGAAACCGTCTATGTACCACTACTGTACATGAAATTTAAATAAATATTGTCGTTTCCCCTTTCACTCCTCTTTACCAAAAATAAAAATCGTTTTGAGTTTTTTCCATACACACACAAAATTTCTAAGGTCATCAGAGAACTTTCGATTTCAAATAATAATGGTTTCCACTACTTTCTTTGACAAATCATTTTTATCCAGGATTTTCGTCTGTGGAATGAATTGCCAGACCCATTAAACGCGCTCAATCATTGCCTATATTCGCTGTGATATCGGTAGACATCAAAAGTATTTCTGCCTATAGTTCTAAATATGTATGTATATACAACCTTATTTTTAGTTTATGCAAAATCTGAAACACCGGTCAAAGAATCTATGCACAAAATTTCATAGACTAGGAGGTATTCCTAGTGTGAAGCAACATCTAGAAACACTTACCTATACCTACTTATTTTTTTTTTTAAATTTAATTCCAAGCCAAGAATCTATTTCAAACTGCCAAATAATCAAAAATCCGAGCATCCCAATCAAGACCAATAAAGTGATCCGCTTCTGATTCGTACGGCCGGAGCTCGAAGGTGCGTCTTAAGGTGCCGATTAGCGGCCTCTGTCGCTCCTCTCATTACTGAGAGCCCTAATTGCACCGCCGCGGAGCCTCAAACGCGCCGACCGCTTTCATCTCGCCGACGGCGTGTGGTGCAAAGTGTGGGAGCGAGCGCGTGCGGGCGGATAAGCGATAGCGGATTTGTTTTATTTTTGTATTATAGATGTTATTGCTTCTTTTCGGTGTTTTGCGATAAATAAATAGGTAGTAATTATTCATTTTTTTAGTTTAGCTTAGAGATTTAAAAATGTTAAGCATTATTTAGCAACGAATCAATTTGCATTATAGCGTCAAGTAATGAGTTTTTTTTATTACAGGAATCGATAAATCTTATAAAGGATCTATATAGGTTTACTGACATATCTTATAAAAGATCTATAAAGGTAAACATAAAATAGTACATCAAATATAAATCCTCTTGTAGTAGATTTATTTTAACTCATATATAATGTGGAAGAAAATATTTCTAAAACCGTAATTCTGTTGTAATTTAAAGTGTTATTCTATGCAATACAAAGTCATAAAATATAAACGTTTTCTGTGGTTTTAACTTTTTATGACTTAACAAAAAGTAAAGACTACTGTACAGATTAACCTGAATAAGTCAACACCTGTAAACCCGGAACCTTCTTTCGAGAATTGATTAAAAGTAATAATTGGTCAAAATATATCAATAACGAATTAACTATAATATACCGATTGGACCGCAAAAACTAGATTTATTATTAGCTTTGGTGTTTTTCTAATTAAAAACTCGATATCTATATAGCAAAGTTGCTTTTCATGTCTGTCTGTGTGGCAGGTTTCCTTCTAAAATACGCAAGGGAATTTGAAGCGGTTATCACTATCATAACTATGTCTATTTACCTATATTATGTAGATTAAAGAAATCTCGATGATTTGACAGGTTCTGAAAATCGGGCGGAAAAGTGGTGAATCGCTGGGCTGCGGCATAATTCTAAATAGTTATCGCGGTCCTGAAACGCAAAGGCCAACTGAGGGAACACATCTGGGTTTTAGTCACTAAAAGTCACACACAGCAGAAAAAATTATTTTGTCTCTCTGACAAAAAAAAGGAGCAGGTCACTGGCATATTGTATTATTCAAACCTAATTGATATTTTATGGCAATTATTAAAACCATCTAGCTGACACTAATGCCCATTACAAAAACTGTATCATCGTTTGAAATTATTAATTTGCTACATCAATATTCATAATGGAAAAAGTTTTGACATAAAACATAATAACACGCTATCGCTTCCGCTTGTGACGCATCGCTTCTCTTTTCACACAACGCTCTCCGCCCAAAAATATTCTGCAGTTAGTAAAAGGATACAGTTGATGAAACTTTACAAATTGAATTTTAACCCGTTAACATAAGGGTTGTGTGAGTTGCATTGCAGCAAATTTGAATGTTTTGTCAGGTTGGTATTACTGTAATTGTTTTTATTCATTTATTGCCCCATAGACTATCTGTAAGGTGGGCTTTATAGCCTGTCTATTAGCGGCCAAGGAGTTATCATCGCCTTATAGTGGATTTGTACTAATTTTATTATATTCTTAAGTTTATTGGCATCGACAATGTTTTTTAATAAAAACGGATGCATGCAACGTTATATTCGTATTAATTAAATTTTAAAAAGCCCTGTGGATAAACTAGCAATAAAGTGTCTACTGAGTTAGCAATCAAGATGGCAGAGATAAAAAATGAGAGTAAATTGATAGATTGATTGATTGATTAGCGAGAGACGGTTTTGAATAAAATATTGGCTTGTAAAAGCAGTAGCTGTTTCGTTTGTGGTATCATACTCGACGAGTGTTTACGTCGTTTGTTAGATTTTATTAATTTTATTGGTTAATAACATCTTAATAGGGAAATATTATTGTGTATTTTAAATTGGATCTAACTAGTTTTATCAATGTTTGGCTAAATATAGAGATCCGCATTGCTAATACATCTTCTTCTTAAAAATGAATAGCTGTTCATTAGTCTCGCTAAAGCTCGAGAACGGCTGGACCGATTTGGCTAATTTTAGTCTTGACATATTCGTGATAGGCCAGAAGGTTTAAACGGTGAGAAGATATGGAAAAAAGAAATCCGAGGCGGTACAAAGTTTTTGGGGTCAGCCAGTACTTAACAAAGTTTTATTAAAATTACCCTTTACTTTCAACACCCTGATTTTTTCAATGATGCCTATCACGAGCTAGTAACGTGATCCATTTGACGACCTAAACTGAATTGCTAAATGGATGGAGCTATATAGGGTGTATAAACTCCAACCCTCTTTCTCGCGCGCACGCCTAACATTTTAACACGTCAAGGTATAGCCCCTGTTCACGACCAGGATCAATTCTTATTCTAAATTCCGAATCAATTCTTCAATTCCTCATCAAAAACAGATCACAAAAAACCCCGACGTTGTTATTCGCACCGCATCATATTAAAATAGACTAAAATTAATTGATTTCTAGACTTCTCATCTTAAATAACGATCGCACATTCAATATTTTTTCAAAGCAATCTCTATGGAGACCACCTCGATGCTTTTATATTAGGAAATCGTGGTATGATACCAACATTACGGCAAATGGGTACATGGCTCGAGCATTTACCTTCTATAAACGTAGGCGGAGCAAGAGAAAGCTATATGTATGTATGTCTGTTTGTTTGCATCAATTTAACGTATTATTGAAAGGAAATTAGATGTTTGGGTTTATCATTTTGAAGGGTTTTTTTATGATATGTTTGATTTCGGCTTGCGTAATGTTGAGTTGTGTGTGAAAACGTAGTGGAAAATCATACCTACTAAATTGTTCTTTTTAGGGTTACGTACCTCAAAAGGAAGAAAAACGAAACACATACAAGATCAGGGTCTGTCTGTCTATCAAAACCCTTTATCTGGAGAAGCCGTGGAAGTATCGAGTTCAAATTTAAAACCACGGTCAAGTCTTAGGTCAGGCTAAAGCTGTGAAAAAACAAACTTCTAAGGTAACGGAAAAAAATTACGACCGTTTATGTTGCAAAAAAACCTATATTTAGACACTCTCAAGGCAATCAAAATTCATAGGTTACTTCCTGTTGACCCAAAATCCTGAAACTTAGCATGAAGCAAGGTCTTATAGCACAAATATAGGAATAAATCTGAAAAAAATTGCGATTAGGAAAATCGCGAACGAAAGACTCCATTCTGGAATTGAATTATATACATGCCATACATTTATGTAAGTTTACATGGAACCCTCAGAGCGCGAGTCCGACTCGCACTTGACCAGTTTTTTTTTTATTGTTGATAGGTAAGTGCTTAATCTGTCCTAGGTCGAGAGGACACCGGTGTCCTCTCACATCCACGCCACTATAGGCCATAATTCCGATGTTTAGAGTCTACTTTTGTATGAACAAGTTTGGTAGTAGTGGATCTACATACACTATCGCACCTAATGGTAAGCGATGATGTTGGAAGAAGAAGAAGAAGAAGAAAAGTAACCTATTCAGTCTTTACATGAAGATTTCCAGATAGTAGCTATCAGGAAACCCATCTTTTTGTACTTACCTACCATAAAAAAAAACTAGGTATATTGAAAACTAGCTTTTCTAAGCTTTACTCCTGCTGAGTTTTTCGTCATTACCACTGCAGTCCTCAAGGATATGTCAGCAAACTGTAGGGCCCAGCAGGGACGAGTCCTACTGGGGCCATGGGTTATGTGAAAATGAACCTCGGGGCCCTGGAACGAAGGCAAAGAAGGAACCAGAGAGGGATTTTAGTCAGTAAAAGTCTGACACACCCTCTCGCTCCGCCCAAGGGCGGGAGATGTCATCGGATAATTTTTCCACCTAAAAAAACCACTTTAGTAATTTTTTTTGGTGGAAAACCATTAATAACTTCTCCCGCTCTATGTGGAGCAAGAGCCATTGTTAGACTTTTACTGACTAAAGCCCACTTGTGTTCCTTCAGTTGTCTTTTGCGTTTCACGGCCAAGGCAATCTCGTAACTACATAGGGCTACGGCAATAGTGTAGCTTTGTATTAGTAGAAGAATTTTCTAATTTAAGAGATAATCTCTTACAAACAAGCAATTTATCTTCTTTATGAAGAAGCATATTTCCCTGGATTATCTCAAGTCACGAGCAGCTTGGCGTGAAGCAGGGTAAAGTATGGATTTTCTGATTCTGATATTTTTATTTCAAGTACATCGGTAGGTAATCAAAAATGTACCAGTCTACAGATGTGATGTGAATATAAAATCAACACTATCTCTTACCGTCAACGGTGTATAGATATTCAAATAGAAATTATAATAAAAAAAAAAAAACAAAATTAAAATAAACATAAAGTTCAGGACCCTTTAGGAGTTTCCACGATTTATTTCATGAAATCAACTAAGTACATAACTTAAGTATCGTTGTAACCAATCAGTGCACTATAAGAATAGTAGAATACTTACTTTAATATCTCTTAATTTAACTCTAATTAAAACATCTAATTTTAAACCCCAAATAAATGAAAAACAAAACAGCATCAATAGACTCGTACCTTATCACAATAAATCACAGCGAAAGCCGAGAATTAGAGGTGGCATTACAAACACAGAGGTTTCCCATAGAGGCCATAGACTACGGGCACAATGGCGCCCCTCTAATTGTGCCATAGAGCATCATAGAGCAGACCACACACGGTCGGATGATGGATGCTGTATTAACACGTAGGTACCGTCGATGGGATTCTTATTAAATAGTGTTTCATTATTTATTAACTTTGCTAGCGTTTTGAGATTTATTAAGTGGAAAGAGCTTGAGGAATGAGTTTATTAAATTGATCTGTAGTGCGTGCCGTTGACATTTTTTAGGTGGATTTGGATGTAGAACAGTCGTTTATTATCATTATTTTATTCATTGTATACTAGCCGCTTCCAGTGGCTTCGCCCGCGTTTTTCTTGAAAATTATCTCAAGTTAACATACTTTTGAAATAAAAAGTTCAGGACATGGTCTACCCGTACGCCAAGTTTCATTCAAATCCGTTCAGCCGTTCACGAGTGATTTAGTACCAAACATACTATCTCTTTTACAATAATAATATCCTAGGTCTCCTAGATTCCGTAGGGGCCCAGTAAGGTCGAAGCCTACTGGGGCCATGGGTAATGTGAAAGTAAAACCCAGAGCCCTGAAACGAAGGCAAATAAGGAACCGGAGTGGGTTTTTAGTCACTAAAAGTCTGACACTATCCTCAGCTCCGTCCAAGGGCCCGGAGATGTCATTGGATAATTTTCGCACCTACAAAAAAAAGGTCTCCTAGCTACGATTGCCAAGGTCAGATTTTGGATGGGTGATCATTTTAACATACGAAGATTCTACCATGCTTCGAAAGTTCGGATAACAAATAAAGCTATTCCTGGCTGTCATTTATAACCTTTAACAGTCGTTGCGGGTCACAAGTCAGGATATCTGACCTCAGGCTTGCCAAAGGGTATTGTGTTTCCTAATTAATGGGTTATGCAGGTCATATAGGCAGTCGCCATGAATAATACTTACTGGTATCCAGCTGCATCCGGTAAGATTATTTTTTTAACCGACTTCGAAAAGGAGGAGGTTCAATGTTCGGCTGTATGTATTTTTCTTTTTTTTTTAGGGATGTTCACCGTTATCACGGTCAATTGTGGACCGATGTCGAATTTTTTTTTTTTGATGTAAAGATTTTACTTCCGAATTGGTCCCATAAAAACATCTTTTTGATCTGATGATGAACTTCGAAGATATAGGACGAAACTCTTCAAAAAATCATAGCAGAAGGGTCGTTTGTACATGTTTGTTCGCCGATATCTCGGTCATTGTGGAGCGCGATTTTTTTTTTTTATTTTGTTTGAAAGATTATTCTCCCGAGTTGGTTCCATAGAAATTTTCTTTTGATCTGATGATGAACTTCGAAGATATAAAACGGAACTCTTCAAAAAATCATAGCAGAACTGTTGTAAGAAGTAGAATTGCTTTGTTTATACATGTAGTCGGTGAGTGACTGAAGGAAGGGGAGGGGATACATAGAACTGATCTGATGATGAAGCCTACCTTCCGGCTTCCGGTAAGAACCGGAATTCTGTAACAAATCCATGTATCCTAGCTGTGTTTGGTATTATTAGAATGGTTATGAAGAAGTGCAAAATAACTTTTATTTCGGAAGTCGTTGTTTAACAACGAAGAGACCATACTACTAAAGAAACACCGATTTCCGAAATTAAAGTTATTTTGCACTTTTTAGTGTGTTTGTGCAGTCGGTTGTATTTTTTTTTGTAAAAAGTTTTTTTTATTGATAAAACCAGTGCTTGACTTCGATCCCACTCATGGTAAACTGAGATGTAATCGTTGATGGTAGCCTGAAACACCGCTGTAGGCAAATTGTTCCAATCCTTCGATGAACGCGTTATAAATGGCGAGGCAAAACGCTTAGTCCGGACCGTTGAGGTTTCAACAACGTAAGATACGTTTAAGTACAATGGCCGCTCTTATTGCAAAGGACGATGATTTTACAAAACCTGTGTATGAACTGAAAGAAATTAAACAACATTTGGCTTGATAGCTTAATTAATAACTACGAAAGAAAAATAAATAAAATTTTAGATTCAATTTCAATTCAGGTTCAGAGTAACACTTATCTAGATTCTATAGATCATAGATCAATCTATCCATTAAAAGTTTCAGAAGTGTTTTGACTCCGCAATTATTATGTTCATAGATATTATTATAATTGAAAGAAGCTTCCGTGTAATCTTAGACGTTTAATTACGTGATCATCAAACCGCAAGAACATCATTTTAAATTTAAAATGGCCGACCAATATCTTAGTGGTCGCACCTCTCTACCGAAACTTACAAAACTGTTTCAGTTATAAGAAATCTTACAAAAGGAAAAATACCACCAACCAAGCTATACTGTTACACAAAATTAAACAAGTTGAATATAAAAAAGAGTTGTCGTCGATTCACACACAATAACGCATACAATATATTCGGACACAGTGTCCGAATCCACACATTTTATTTTCAATATTTTTTCACTGACAATTCGGACACCACCTACTTCATTGAAGTTGTATAATAAAATCAATTTTACAAGAAATTTATTACCTGAAGTTGCCGCTTTAAATCCAGCATAAAATAGTTTTGGTAAAGTTTTTTTTCATATTATATTATGTTTTAAAACTGTTTTATCGGTCTATACTAAACACTAAGTGTGTGTCTGACTACTCAGTGAAAAAAATATAAAAATAATAATGTGTCAATTCGGACACTGTCCGAATCGTCAGCAACTCCAAAAAATACAAATAAAAGCGTAACATGATACCAAGGAATTGATTTGAAAACGATCTAATAGTTAATAGCGAAATTGCTGGCGTATGGCTAAATAACTTAATGTGCTTTCAGACCAGATTATCTACAATCCCCAATGTGTATTAAAATTCCCCCTACAATTTATAAACCACGTTAATTTTACACACTGACAGTTAAAAATCACCCATATATTCATTCAAATAAGGTTGGTAGCAAGTGTGTGTGCTAAACTTGTTAGAGCACTCATAGAGGGGCATGGTAGATCTTGGTATAATGGTGTGTAATACCAAAGCGTTCCTATTAAGGTTCACTATTACGGCAATGATATTATCCACAATTTCGTATCATATCAGTAATAATACATTTATGCGTTACTCTGCTATTATATGATGAGCATTTACGGTTTATACATAGGTAGCAGGCCATGTTTGTGTGTACGTCAGCATTTTGGTAGCTATCAGGGTTCCGTATGTGCTAATATTCTTTGATAAAAGCGGAGGCTTATATGACGAAGTTTTTTTTTTATCAGACACAAAAAAGAACCTATTGGGTGCTTACTTACTACAGTACTTAAGTCATAATTTTTTTTTAGGTTTTTTCTTTTTCATACGTATTCTGCATCAATTTCACAAATCATTGTAAACGGTTTAGCAAAAAATAAATGTATTCTTTCGATGGGCTTTTAGGTTTTACCGACTTTTCATGACCTTAATGATAATTGATAAATAATATTTATTTTTTTGCAAAGGGGTTTTAAAAAAACACTTTTACACGACAATTTGTTTTTTCGTCAGTTTAAACTAGATGGTGGCCCAATGTTAATGGCCATTTCTGCAAAAAGCGCAAAATGTCACTTAAGATGTTCTTCCAAAAAAGGCTCAATATGATTATCACCTCACCATATTTAACCAACTAAATATCTTGTTTAACTAATCAACAACAAAAAGACCTCACAAAGGAGAAACGTTTTTCCATCACCCTTACGGAACCCGAACCCCGCGAGTTACGAATATAATGTTTTATTGCCATGTGCACTTAAGTGGTCAAAGATGCCTAATTTAATTAGATATGTATTAGCGTACCCGTGGGTGGCACGCATTGCGGAGGTACCAGGAACTAAGATACAGACAGAGATATCATCGTTTATTTTGAGCTTTTGTTCGTTGCCCAATGAGGAAGAAGGTATCTGAAATTGTTATAATGACTGATACTTTTATCAAAAATTGGGTCCATATGAATAAAAATGGATGAATGGGAAGTTGTATGTAAAAAATTGCCCTGTGCGTAAAGACCGCCCATTAAACATTTTGTTTTTGTAAATATTTATTATTATGATGAGTACAAGTATATTATAAAATAAATAAATATTAGAAGCAAGTACGCAATCGCTTTGATAGTACAGAGAGATTCACGCTTACTTACATATTTTTGACTTGAGTGAAAACCTCATAACAAGTATATTAGGAAACATACTTAAAACAAACCGTCGATAAGGGAGAATAGTCTGACCAGACGTGTGTTCTGTTCAGTAAAAGTCTGACACATCACATCTCCCGCTCCGCCCAAGGGCGGAAGATGTCATTGGATTAGTTACATATTTTAAGCTATTATCGTAAAAAATAATGTTAAATGATACTCGCCATTTCTTTAAATTAGACAAAAATCTTTAGATTAAATCAAAACCGCGGAAGATAGGTGACTCACCTCCGGTAATCGACTGGCCCAAGTCGTCGACGGTGCGTAACGTTCCACGCGCGCCTCAAGAAGATGTCAGCAAACCATAGGGTCCCAGCAGGGTCGTAGCCTACTGGAGCCATGGGTAATGTGAAAGTGTACCCCGGGGCCCTAGAAAGAAGTCAAAGAAGGAATAGGAGTGGGTTTTTAGTCAGTAAAAGTCTGACACTATCTCCTGCCCCGCCCAAGGGCGCGGAAATGTCATTTTATCATTCCCCAACCTAAAAAAAAAACTAAAAAAAATTGCTCTTTCGAAAATTTCTACGGCATGGAAATTACCTACGATGCCCATCTTAACAGTAAAGTAAGCATTAAAAAAACGTGTTGATAAATAAGTAGAGAACCTACCGCCACACAATCACCTACTTAATGACCATTAATTACGAATAATAACCACCTTGACGTCATCTACCGTAACCTGTACCCACTTTGCATTTTTAACGCCAACTGTGTTATTTTTCACAAAGTTTTTAATCTTTATAGGAAAACGTCACTTACATCGGTAGCCATAAAGTGGTATATCTCAACATTTTCGAAGTTTTTGTTAATTACACTTCTGGTAAGAGACCGGATGGTATGTCTTTATTTCCGTGGAAGATGGGTAGACCTCGCTACCTGTGTCGACACCGCCATCTCATCTTCCTAGCTCATCGTGCTGTGCTGGTGCTGCCACTGCGGCAGCGGAGAACCTCAAGCGGCGGAAATATAACAACCTCGTCGGCAGTTATGTTTTTGAGCCGTTTGAGGTTGAAACTCTTGGGCCGTGGGGTCCGAGTGCTCATTAAAAAGCTTTAAAACTTTCCAAACGCTTAGTTGACACTTCGCGTGACCCTCGGTTAGAGATTAAGCATTGCCATACAACGTGGCAATGCCCCTGCCTTTTGGGCACACTTACAGTCGACAGCGATGTGGAGGAGTTTTTTGACGCCATATTTTAGTTAGGACTAGCTTTTAGTTTATATATTAATTAGTTTTTGTATAATATATATAATTGTGATTGATACGTAAACAGAAAATTGAAGAATAAAACATTACACTAATACTTATGTTTATTTATTTTTTTTATATACGCGCCGTGTCCAGGACTACTGCTTTTTGAATCAGGCCTTTGAATCAGCTACAACTCCTCAAATGTTGGTCGAGGCAAGAGCCTATTGGCCTTGTTGGGTCCCTACGGTAAATTCACTTTAGTTGGGATATTGCTTTGTGACTTTAGAGCAAAATAATTAATTTCAATATAATCAATGATCTTGTTTGTAACAACGTGGTCATTAGGACTGTGGATTAAACGATATGTGAGGGGGGTAAAGAAGGGGGAAGTAGTTAATAGCCCTCAGTAATATCATTAACTAGAAACGATGTAGATAATGTTGAAGTATGGCTTGTCTCATGTCTGTTTGTTCGTCTGATCTTGTGCTAAAGAGTATAAGATACTGGATGTGTGTGTGGACTTAGTAAATTATTGTGGTAGTCAATGATGGTTGAAACCTACCGATTGGTGGGAAATCTAACTCATGAATGCGCTCACAGGTCTGTAGGGCTACATAACGATTTTTTTTTTTAGTTGGAAAGGTAAGTATCAAGTAAGTTATTTGACACCAGACCATGTCCAAACAACACAAGCAGATTCATCACTAGCATTCAACTAAGCATGAGCTCTCCACGTCATTGGAGTCGTAATTTATTCCCACAAACCCAAGACCAAGATTGTCGCCAGTCTGCAATTATCCTATGATAATCACACGACATACGACTAATCGCACGGTCGCCATAATTGTTAGATAGTCATCTGACTAGGTCTCATACAGTTAGCTCAAGATCAGTCTAGATAACTACAAATTATGGGGACTGATTAGACTGTGGCTACCACAGTACTGGCAGCGAATAGAAATTTCTTTGATAATAATATTTTCAATACACTTGCTTGCAGAAAGTTGCTCTTATTGCACTACACTGAGGTATAAAATGGCACCTGTTACCAAACTGTGACATTTTTTTTAAAAAACGTCGTATGATACATGACATGTGAGTAATGAATGGTTACCGTTCTTGGCTCTCTTAAGCCTCCTCGCCACGGCTCGGGTTTTAATACCGCCTCGACGGTAACCTCCTACATTACACACTTATATCATAATGTACTATTATGACCTCGCATTTGCAGGCAGCAGGAGGCTAGTTACAAGTATTTATTGTAATGCGTGATATACGCACGCGGGACGCGTTTCTTTTGAAATTTTCTGCATGCGGAGCAAATATGCATGCTTGATGAAATACGCATGATATTAAAAACACCCTAACATAACGATTTAAAATGTCACTCGTGCTAGCAAGAAAGAAGAAAGGTTCTATTTCGTAGTTCAGTTTAGGTCGTCAAATGGATTGCGTTAGGAGCTCGTGGTAAGTAGCACAAAAGACACTACACTCGTCTGGTCGGAGGATTCTCTCTTTTCATTGTAGGTTTGCGGAACTTTATAGCCTGTTCCGCTTATTTCTAAAGCACGATAACATGCAAGCCACTTGCATACGTTTGCGCCAGCTACAACAGACTATGCGTTAGCACTTTAATGCCAACCTCATACGATCCAGTTAACCGTCAAGTTTGCGGCTGATTAACGTCATGCATACTTGACCGCTCATTGATAGGATAGAGCAAAAATAACTCAGGATTGAATATATATTGTATTGTATTTCAGGATGGTTTCCGCAAATCCACGACTAAAGCATGTATTTTACGTACGATTTAATATTTAATAATAGATTATATTCAGCAAGATAGACAATCAAGAAGAGAAGGGAAGGCGTATAATGCGAATAAAAATAACGTGGTCGCATTGAAAGTAGCGCCAACTTAGTTAAGCGTTTTTCTATGTACGTACTAAATTAGTCAATTATGAAACAATTCTTATAATTGTTTGGTTTATACGATTCCAGCACTCATACCCACAGTACATTAGTCATGCATAGTGGTAGATAGCCACACAGCGTCAAGTTTACCGGACACTGCTTCAAGCGTGATTCAAACTTGATGGTAAACTGGATCGTATGTGGCCAGTACTTAAAAGGAAAGTTTTTACCCGACTGCAAGAAGCGTTATGTTTTTGATACTGCCGATTCTAGTGGCCACCAAAGCGTCTCGTTCGGTGTTCTATGGCAGCTACACCAGCTCCTGACTTTGCTTTAAGCTCGTTTTAGTAACTCGGTTGCTAGGTAGGTACTTAATATGGTAATGTGTGTCCGTTTAAATGTGGAGTCGACAGCTCTTAATTGCGTATCGGTCGAGAGGTAGGTAGGTAGATTTCAGATTAAAATGTTTTGATTTAAATTGGATGAAACTATTTAAACATAGTTTTGGAGTTACGCTGAGCGTGTTTTTAATATCAGGCGGATTCATCACGCATGTGGATTTGCTCCGTATGCAGAACAGTAAATCCTACTTGTATGAAAAAGACATTAGGGGAGGTTACGCATGCGGGGTAAATCTGCATGCGTGATGAAATCCGCACCATATTAAAAACACACCTAAATGTATGTATCTATCTGCCTGGGCTGCAGAAATGTTTGGCCTTGGAACGCAAAGGGCAATTGAAGGATTTCGGGTGGGTTTAGTCAGTAAAAGTCTGACTCCCTCGCTCCTCCCAGAACGGGAGAAGTTATTTGAGGGAGAGGGAGATTAAAGAAAAGATGGATTGTGTGAAGAGTGATATGTAAGAAAAGGGAATTTACGATTGACAGGACAGAGTGGAAGACAGAGGCGTAGCTGATCTGCTGACGCTGTATCTGCCGTACCTATCAATTAGACGGGGCCCCGCGGTAGACAAAAATTCGCAACATGTTATCCAGAATTGTTTCATTGAGTAAACCAAGTATTTGTAAATAACACCATTTTTTTTACACGGGGCCCCGATACTTTTGATATGGGGCCCCTGTAGGACTAGGTACGCCACTGGTGGAAGAAAATACGAGTTGTGCTTATTTACTTCAAATAATACGTGACAGGGGCAGGTAGATGACTGATATGGTTTTTAATTAGTCATGTTTTTTTTTGTTTCACTGCATTTAGGTAGTATGTATAATTATTGTTGTAGTTGACTGTTTAGGTACTGTAGGTACTCCACAAAAAAATACTGTAGGTAAATATCAATTCTTATCAAATATAATTAATTTAATTAGATCATATTGTACACTCCTTTTTTATAGATTCTCTCATATGGATGAGATAAAGATATTTTGCACTTGACCGTCGAACTTCGAGGACATACAAAGGTCCTGGATATCAGAATATTAGGAAAATTTTCAGAAGGATTTTGTGAAACTTCTCCCGCTCTGTATGGAGAGAGGGGGAAGTCAGCCTTTTGACTTGACTGACACTCATGTTCCTTCAGTTGCCTGTTGCGTTCCAGGGCCGCAGTGGCGGCCTTAAGAGAAGTCTCGTATATAAGCGGATATCCCTTATAGCGCTTTAACGACACTAAAAACTATAGGTTCTTCACCTATACTTACTTAATGGTATGAGGAAGCTATCAGTACCTCTACCATGAGTTTTAAGCAATAATATTCGTCGCTACTCGATATCGACGCCGTAAATATTTTGTATGGCAAATTTTGCAGCACCTCTAGCGGTCACTTGCAGAACCAAAATTTGCCATACAAAATATTTACGGCGTCGATATCGAGTAGCGACGAATACTATTGCTTAAAACTCATGGTAGAGGTACAGGACCAATTACTGGCCTACTAGCATACCGAGAGCAGTTTACATATCAGATGTGTTCAATTGAAGCGTTTGCGCCGGACTAATTAGTCGTTGGTCTAATTAGACGCATCGCCTGCGAGTGATGACGATTGACGTAAGTACCTATGAGTTTAGAGGACAGATTTTATATAAATAGGAGTAAAATAATGAGAATATTATTTTTTTGCTTTTTTTTCTTCACCAATACAAGTTGGTTTTAAACACATTGACAACAGAGTTCATGCATGTGTATTTTTTCTATCTCTTTTTCCTTGTCTTTATTTTTTTATTTCTATGTTACGATTAAGTAGTGTTTGTCCTGTGCGAGTCACAAATACCTAAATGTTTTTTCTTTCTTCTTTCTTTCTTTCATGTCAAAACCATGAATGATAGAAAGTACAATTTTAAAATTACAAATTATACGAATAAAATAATGCATAAATAAACACATATTTCGACACCACCAACGCATAAAGTCGTAAGTAACATATTTTTTGTGTAAACTTGTGGTATAAAAATGTAAAATAAATATTATTATTTCTTATTACATTTATAGTTTGGTACTGTAATCTGAAACTGATTAGTTTCAAAAATATCATTTAAAAGGATTTTCACAAATTACTTAAATAATTAACAATCACAAAAACACTTCTCCTGAAAAATTGCCCTTTTTTTTGCTTTACAACCTTATGCAACCTTATGTATTACATACCTGATTATGAAAGGAAATGCTCATAATTTTTTCTCTTGTTAACTTTCAGAGAAAGGCTGATACATAGGGAATGGTAGAGAGTTCCAACGACGCTCCGCAGTAGCAAAGTAGGTACCTACGGATAATTTCACACAGAAATCGGAGCCAGGCCTCTGGAAATTAAATTCATTCCTTCTTTAAGCTTGACTCTTGTTGTCTGCACAGATACACATTGCTCTATTACTCGGATATTTTTGCATTGTTATCAACAAATTTTTCGAATCTGGAATTAGATGGTTCATTAGTTTTTCTACTGTTCCCCCCACAAGTAACTCCGTATTCCTATTTCCGTTCCGTGTCCTTATTCGAGTCACAAAAGCTCATATAAGTACTTACCAATTTCATCTGAATCGATCCAGTAGATTCAGAGCAAATTGACTGTGACAGACAGAAACATGAGTGACCCTAAAAAGATTCCGGTAAAAAGAAAACAAAAGTTTAATATCCGAGTTCTGTACTGAAGCTGTCCTTACATGAAACTCATTAACTGAAAATCGCACGATTAATGTGAGCGGGTGTAGCGACACAGCAACACGACGCAGCGACGAGGCGACGCGGGCGCACCGTGACCGAGCCGTAATTACTGCAGGGACCACGCTGGAGGACTGAAACGGGATATTACAGAAAATACACCAATAAATATATAATTTAGAAAAAAGTATAATGTACCTTTAGTACAAGGTTTATTTGAACATAATTCCATGTCAATACAAAGATATACTCGTAAAACTTCAAAGCAACCCGTTTTGGAAAAAGGCAATTATATAGGTAAAGACCTATTACATGGTTTGGAATGGAATGGAATAAAAAAAGTGAAAAACGAACGTCAATATCTGTAACAGACAATAAACCTTAAGTCGAAGTATCGAAGTGAGACAGATATAATAAATATTCTCATTATTATTAAATACCAAAAGGAGCTTAAAATTAATGGAGTGTATGTAACTAGATATACATCGTCGAAGTCGACCGCAGTGAAGGTGTTGTGACGATCTGATCATGTTTTCCGGGCAAACTTGGCCAAATAGGAAGGTTTGGAAGGGGAAAAGACCTTTGTTCCCCATGTTCTACCAGTAGGTATTTAGATATAACCTAGGCTTCGCTTAAATGCTGGATAGAGCACAAGGTTTTTTTAGGCGTTAGATTGGACGAGCAAAATCCCAAATTGAGACCTGTAATATTTGATGCCAATAACAGGTAGGTATGGCGAAATCGCTTAAACTCACGGAAATGGGTTCTCGTCTCTATACCTAAGTTCCATGCCGGAGGTAATTTTTTTTTAATATGTACTCGTATTATTAGATAATTTGAAGTCACCCAAAGGACAATGGAGGGAGCTAGACTCGAGCTTTCTTGCGTGATCGAAATATAGGCTGAAGTATTGCCAAACGTAAGTGGCTATGGCTGGAGTCCTAGGGTCGATGGGGTCGAAAGGTTCTGGAGTGACGACCACGTACCGTTCGTATCGCTGCGTGAACGTTTGATAGAGTTAGTGAAAGTGTGAAATATCCTCTCGCCCCACCCTAGAGCGGGAAATTTCCAACTTTAAAAAAAAATTAGTTTGGTTTTTATATTATTCGTTTTTATATTATTACCTACTGAAGTGTGAGACCATCTTTAATTTGGTCGTGCAATTTCTGGGCAACCACTTTGACATACCCTCAAACCGTGTTTAAGCCTCTACTTAAAAAAATAGTAGTAAATGAGTACGAATAAGTTGTTATCCGAACTCCCTTCTCAATATGGCCACCCTTGCAATAATGGCCGCTCGTTTGTTGTTTTAATTTAGCTCTAAATACACGCATGTGTTACTGTCATTCATAAATAGATATTAATTAGGTGGGGACCGCTTCTTTTCGTTAGGATTTTGCTTAATTAACTATTAGTGCTGCTTTAGTTTCGAGAAACATTCCGATTATTTTGAACTTATGTTGATAGCCATTTTGTAAAGTATGAACAAGCAATTTGTTTCATCAATTTTGCTGATGTTTACTTTTGAATGATCAATTTTGATGAATACCGTATCGATGAGAGCAGTGGTGGCCGAGTGGTAACGGCCCCGAGTTCTAATAATAATCTCTATTTACCTACATCACTTACGAGTTTGTAGGTCGGATTCAAACCAAGCCAGGTGTATTACTTTGTGTAAGTAATTTATATCATCACCACTGCTCTCAAAACGGTGAAGGGAAACATCGTGAGGACACCGGCATGTCCTAGAACCACAAATTCGAAGACATGTGACATCCACCAACCCGCACTGGGCCCGCGTGGTGGATTACGGTCCATTCCCTCTCCTAGAGAGGAGGCGTGAGTCCTAGCAGTGGGAACATTATAAGCTTGATGATGCTATGCTATGCTACTGTCTTAGTGTCTGGTGATTTGCGAGAAGACTGAGTAAGAGGTTTATTTATAATATATACCATATTATTTTATCTTTTTCTAGCTTCTACCTGTGGCTTTGCCTGCATGCAGGTAGAAAATATTTAAGTACTTATAATTATAGCTCATGTCTCCCAGTCATATAGTAGCATTCTACTCTTCGATTAAACATATTCTACTGGTGAAAGTTCTCAAGATGTCTGCTTTTTTTTTGTCATCGAGTTTCAAGGACAACGAATATGGTCCCAATTAGCGAATATGAAGTTGTCATCCTACCTTATTTGTTGAAGTATTCTATAGTCAGTCTATTTAGGTTTAGCATCGGGTTTCCGAAATACTAAAGAAACACTTATTAAAAAATATATACTGGTCAATGTCAAGTAATTTACTTAACTTTTATCCCAGTCAGCTAGGCTAGCAAAAGTAGTTGATTTATGTATTATTTAGTCTGTTAGTGAGTTGTAGGTAGATAATATATTTGCCAGAGCTGCAGGATTGGGAGAATTACCGCGACCTTGGGGCGCAAAGGGCAATTATATTCACCTAAATACTCTTACCCTTACAGGGGTAGGAGTTATTTGGTGATTTCTGGCCCAAAAAAAGAAGCCTGCCTAAGCTTACGTTTCACTCTTAAGTAATGAGGATTTTCAGGAAAATTCATACCACCAGTTGGCGCCAATTCGACGAGTCTTCTAGTTTTGAAAACGTACTTATAGGTAGGTACATGATGTTGACGCCAATTTAAAGCGACATTGGGCACACGTGGCCCACGTACGCCAATCTGGCCATGTCTGCCTCCAATCTGGATTTGTAGAGCTACATTAGATCCACGCTACACGAAGCGACTCTACGCACAAATCAAGCTTGGCCCACGTGTGCGTCGGTCTAATGTAGTTCCCGCTCAAGTAGGTATTGTCATGTGTTTTGATAGGTGCCTGGACCTGACGACTCAGTGCTGCCACCTAGTGAACGTCATTTTAGTAAAACCTTAATTCTACTACATTTTTAAACAGAAAAAATATCGTAAAGCTTGCTTTGCTTAGTACTAGCCTTACTCAGTTATCTTTTCATTATTTACTCATTTATTATTTTTAGAATCGATGAAAAGATTTTATTATTAATGTAGCATATACTAATCTTTTTATGGTAGGTACTAAATTTTTTGATGGTTGGTAGGTAAGTACTTGAAAAGTTAACCGGCAGTAATGTGGATTGCCACAGGATTGTCGGATGAGATAGGGGTGAAAAATATGTCCCAATAGATTACCGCCTTAAAGACTCTATCATGTGCGTCATTCTGCGGCTCTGGGGAGGTATGAAAATGCATACCAGGGCTCTGGAACCAAAGCAATGAAGGAACAGGGGTTAAGGTCTAACACTGTCTCCCGCTTCGCCCAAGGGCGGGGAAAGCCATTGAATGATTTTACTAATGAAAAAAAAAAAACATGCGAGTCCTATTTTAGATACCTTTCATCATAACAGGTATCTTTTTTGAGTGGAATATCATCAAAGAAGTAACTTATTTTTTGCTATTAAGAGAAATATCTACTAATAATAAGCACGTTTGTATACCATGACCCTCATGCAAGTGACTGTAGTCTTTTATGAGAACAAAATATCTTTACATCATCTAGTGATATCTTTTGTTCTAGCTCTAGGACGGAACGGGAGGGTGAGTCATACTTTTACTGACTAAAACCACACTTATGTTAGTTGCCATTTTCGTTCTAGAACCACGAGTTTCCCTTTCAGAAGTTGATCTATGGTTCCAGTAGGCTTCGGCCAAGTTGGGCCCTTATGGTCTTACTAACATCTCGTTGACCCTGGGTTAGAACCTTAGAACTCTGATATTCCTGCTCTTGAAGCGAGTATGTCAGTTTTAACTACTTACTAAAACTCATCTAAGGTGACTCTTGATCCATCCATCATCATTAATATAGGTGACTAGTTAACTACTATTCGAGGGGATTTGCTCTGATAGCCAAAATACAAGCTTTGCTTATTTTGGCTACAGATGCTACCTACTAAAACTTTTATATAATTACTTACCGCACCAACAATGTATGTAAAAATTGCTGTAATTTTTTGGCAAATTAACATTATCCTGCAGCCCAGCGTCGCGGTATAAGTACCGTAGATAGGTAGGTATCTAATTACCTACTATTTACTGAAGTCAATAAACAAGAAACAAGTCAACACGGCGTCAGTAGGTTTAATTTACAAATTAAACCTACTGACGCCGTATTAAACTCTCTGATGACTAAATTATCTTTCATTTCAATGGAAAACACGCACGGTGATTCAACCTATCCAGTTGGACAGCAATCAAAGTTGACAACAAGCGCCACTGGCTAGCAGCCAAACGTCAATTAGTTGCCTTCTGCTTCTTCATTCAACATGTCAAGCAGAACTAACAATGATCTTACTATAGATGTGCAGGTACTTTGTTACTTTCGTAATGACTACCATGAGCAAATTATTCTTCGCTACTCGGTATCGACGCCGTAAACATTTGGTTTTTGTTTTGCAAATATTACAGTGCCTCTAGCGGTCACTTACAGATTTTCTCTAGTAACTCATGGTAAGCTGTATCGTACGTAGTAGGGCTTATAGTTTAAAATTATATTGATCCAGTTTTTTGCTGGATAATAATTTTACCTAGTAATAATGTTAGGTACGGCTAGGCATGTAAGATGTTGTCATTTTCTTTCATACTCTCAGCCCCTAGTAGATACACCTCTGAAGGTTTCGGGACTCCAGGGTTTCGAGAAATGACAAAGATAATTTAATTTATAATGTCAGGCATTGTTTATTAAAAATAATTTATTAATGCGCCATCTCTTATCGAGTAGCTAAACTAATGTAGAAAAAAGGTTCTGCCATCTAGCGTCTAATAGCTAAACTTTTTAGCTGGCTCTCTTGCTAAAAACATGGTTTGACAGCAATCCAGTTCCACCATTCTTAGTACTATTATACTACTAAATCAAAACGTAATTTTTTGTTGTGGAAAGTCTCCATAAATCATGTAGTTTTAGTAGTTTACTCTAAGCTCCTAGCGACAATACTGTTTTAACTGTATACTTTTAGGAATAGTTGGTTATTATTATAGGATTGTCAAGATTGACGCCAGAATACGTAGTTCATCGCGACGTCATTACGTCAAATTCAATTCGTTTTGTACGTTGTTGAAACTGGTTTTCAGAGCGGGAATGGTATGAAGACATAGCTTTGGCGGTGATCAGGTGATTGTAATATATTTACGCGTATCAGCACAATGCCGCCAAGTAGTTTACGGGTAGTGTACGCGTTCGCAAGAGAAATGCATCCAAAAACCAGTGATGTTTTCATCGAATACGGGACAGCCGGATTTCGCACAAAGTGAGTAAAACATTTTAGAATATTTTTAAAGAATTTCTTTAAATGTATTCATTGAATACAGCCATAAAGTAGTTAAATATCTTATTTTTGTTGTACCTTTCTCTCATGCGCTTTGAGTTTGTCACGTAAGCAATAATGTTGCTGACTTAGTACAAGTAATAGTAACAAATTGTGAGTCATCTGCAGTATCGTTTACTAACGAATTCATAACGGGAAGTCGCTGACACGGCCGACTGTGATTATGGTCAATGACTCGTGGTAATATATATAGGCAAAACAATAGGATAGGCTGTGATTCACTGTACCTTGGGTGTATTTTGACAGACTGTATAATAAATTACTCAATGATTATGAGGAAAATGGTAATATAAAAGACCTTGTTGCAATTAAAATGTCAACAATAACAAACTGAGTCTGGTTAATAATTTTTTTACATAATTTTAGAATGACGAAATTCTTGGTGGGGGGTCTCAAACATATTGTGTCATATATTTCACTCTGGCAAAATTACTACTATAAAGCATATTTATATATTTTAATTAGCTTCTGTCAGTGGCATCGCTTGCGTGAACAACCTTTTATCCCGTTAGGAGGTGAATTTTGGAAAATCTTGCTCCAAGTTCCAGGAGCTTCGGCTTGAAACTGACTAATACATAGTTAGTTTCACCTTTTATGTAAATAGATAAACCTACATCTTCTAACGGAAGTCCACAGGTCATATCTGTAATCATTTATTTTGTTGTTTGACTTAATTGACCCTTTTCCGTCTATGTAATTCTAATCTCATTTATCACCATTATCACACTTCTGTTATAAATGGTGAAAGTTTGTATTACTCCTTTATACTGAATTTTTTTAATGAATTTGGATGGTATTTGGCACACGGGTATACCATGCCCTGGAATAAACTTTAAGATACTTTTTATCCTAGGAGTATGTTCCCGTGGGATAATTTTCAGCTAACATGCAAGCAAAGACATTAAATGATAAATGTTATTTATTTTGCAAATAGGTTTTAAAAACACTTACACATCAGTTTTTTCATCAGAAATACTAGATGAGGCCAGTATTTTCTAGCTGACAAACCTGAAAAAAAAAAATACAGTACTAACTCAAGGGATATAGCAAAGATGTAATGGTAAAATCATATGAAAACACTTTAACCTGTTGAATACCGTAATTAGAGACACAATAGAAAGACAATAGGTGTGCGGACGCCGGCATCCTCTTGGGAAATAATGAATTAAATTTCTGCCAGATGCTTGGTGTTCATAGCATAGTAATACATATAACCACATCTAAAAATTAAGAATTTGTTTGAAAACTGTTACTGCTAGGAAAACTTGTTTTTGTTACCTAGATTAAGTAACAAGATGAAAAAAAAAAAATTATTTATTTGATTGTAATAGTTTCAGATTAGTTGGGAAATACTGCTTTAAATAGTAAAATTATTAAGCATTATCACAGAGTGACACACTTTCCTTTTCATTCTGGCAAAATACATGGATTCTGTAGGATAGGTCATGGAAGTGAAACTGTGTACAAAAGCTAATAATAGTAGATGATATTTTTAGTAAAAAGTCACTATTGCATTATTGATTTTCCTCCATTAGGTAAATAAAATAACATTATTGACAAACTGTAGCATAGTTTTGTAACTCTTGAAAAGTATTGCGACTATTTGGAATGTAACATTTGAAAGGTTCAAGGCCAGAAATAACGGTAACAGTTGTGTTAAATAACTGTAATATACTACGCAGTTTATTGCTCTTATTTCTTTGTTTCACTTTAGTTTTGTAAACAATTGGAGAGTTTTAGTATTTTTTACCACAATATTAATTGGAAATTCAACAAAAGATTTGTTGAAGTTAACTTAATGAATAATGTTTTTGAAAAAATTTTTACCAGTAGAATGTAATGAAATTATGTCTAACCTTTTTAAGAAGAACATTGTAAGCGACAATATGCATTATGGATTTTCTTTTTTTTAATAAAAAATATATATGAAAATATGTTAAAAGCGACCCATTAAATATTTTATTCTAATAGATAAGTAGTTATGTTAGTGAATGGAATAATATTGTCGTAAATATTTTTTGTTTATGAAAGACACAGAACACAGAAAGACACTAGAAGTAGCTTGAGAAAATGTTTGTACCAGAACCGGTGTCGCCAAACTCACACATTTACGATTTACTCTTACTGCAAACCGGAAGATACGATTGGCTAAAACAAAAATTGGGCGTAAACAAATTAAAAAAATAAATGTTATACGAAATGCAACTTTAAAGTCAACGATCTATAAATCAAATTGACAAAAACAAGAAAGAAATACATCTTGGACTACCAAGTACCGCCACTCGTCGCTAGATGGCGTTGTTCAGTATGAACTGTAACGTTATAAAAATAAGGGTGGTATTTGAATGGCGTATCACTGACGCAAATGCAGGTCGCTACTCAAATAGTGACGTACCCTTATTCGATCGTAATAATATCGATAGTATGAAAACAAACATAAAATATAATGCGAAAAAATATCGTATGCGATAGTATTAAAATAATGAAATTCATATGTAGTAGGGAAATTTCTAAACGCAGTAAAAAGGGTATTTATTTGCATGTAAATCCTATTTGTTTGTATTTGTTCATTTTATACTGGGTAAATGAAAAAAAAATGCTGAAAACCTCGCAATGTTTTATTATTACATTGCTATTAGAGTTTAAGACAATATAAAACTGTCAAATGATTTTGATCAAAGAATTTAATTAAAATATTAACGGGCACTTTTAAATAATCAAGTTAGTTGCCCGTTTTAAAATTTAGGTTATGTTATTTATGTTGAATACTACGGACATATAGGTGTAACAATGTAACAAGTACTGCAATTACACAAATAAGAACTTAGTATAAATACGTAGTGAAAAAGGGAATTTATTTTCATTGTGTGTTTAAAATTGAAAATACAAAAAAAAAACTCTTTTACAAAAAAATACAACTGACTTCAAAAAAACTAAATAATGTAAAATAACTTTGATTGCGGAAGTCTGTGTTTACGGTTTGGTTTCATTTTTTGACATTGACTTCCGAAATTAAAGTTATTATGCATTCGTTACGAAAAGTGTGATCGGACGAAGCCGGCGACGACTAAACATAAGGTATAATTCAAACGCCCTATGTTGTTCCAAGCTCTTTAGCTAGATTTATTTAAAATTGCATCACGAATATCATCCTACAATATTTATTTTATTAACTTTATTAATTTAATAATTATCTGTATTTTAATACTCATACTCTCAAGTATAAATACTTTTATTTTAAAAAGGCAATGCAATACATGTCGATTGATTTTATCGATAAAGTCACGCACTATTTGGATAGCGTCAAAAGTATAGGTAGAGATGCGAATATTCCAGAAAGGCTAATAACCGGGAAAAGAAAATCAACTTTGTTGGCATGAAGTTAAGGACAATTTTTGTTTGTATGTCTTGTGCAATGTTTGACGAAATTTTATTTTTTCATTTTATTAAAATAAATTCGAAAATAATACTTACCGGTGGTATGATACACCTCCATGAGTTAGATCTTTAGTCCGACTATGGCTTTTACAGTCCAGAATGGCACAATAAGGCATTTTAATATTATTTTATGTAAATTGTATGTTGACGTAGTCTAGTTTGCGAATGAGAGCGCTTGAACTGCAAGTGCGTATTCCAGTACTCACTAGCGGCGACAGTGCCACGCCTACTTACTATTTCCAGGTTCTTTCTGTGTTCCGTGATGAAAGAGGTAACCCATTCCTATAAAACAGTTAGCTTAATGCAAGGTACTACTCATTTTGCACTTTTTCAAACCTCTGGAAATCCTCAAATATAGGAGAGAACACCATGAAAAGTTATTTTATTAAAATTGACTTTAAGACCAAGCACTGGGCAAAAATGGAAACATGATATAAATTAGTTGGCTGGATAAAAAAAGAAATGCGAATCTGACCCTAATTTACGATTTCACAAACGAGTTTATCTACGAGATTACGTTACGGAAATATTTGAATGTTACAAAAAAATAGAGCTTGTTATCGCAAAAACAAAAGTCTTGTAGTATAGTTTTTTTTTTTTATTTATATAAAAATAAAGCTGCTGTTTTCGGGCCGCAAAGTCGACATAGTTCCGGGCGGAGTTCATACAAAATACTCAGTGACTACAACCGTCTCGGTGTATGTAACATGACTAATAAGAGCCATTTTCACCAATAAACTAATCGGGATTCGTTCAATCAAAACGCAGTTTGAGCGCCTAATCGAGATTATTGCTTCATTTTGCGTTTCACCGCGATGACTTGAACCTAGTTTACGCTAAACTCAGTTTCAATTCTTTTGTTGTCATTCATGTTTACGATACGGGTCTTAAACTAGATTATGCTGAGCTCAGTTTAGTTGAACTAAGTTTTTATATTGAATAATGAAATCAGCCCTTAGTGACATAAGCTATATTATATATTACACTAATAATAGCTACACTAATATTATAAAGAGGAAAAATTTGTATTTTTGTTTGTAATGAATAAACTCAAAAACTACTGAACCAATTTAAAAAATTCTTTCAGTAGAATGCTACTTTAGCACTGAGTGACATTGGTATTTATGTATTTTCTAATATCATGCATCTTTCTAATAACATCAATATTTAATAGGAAGGAAGGAACCTTTTTTTGTTTATATGCTCATTCATTTCATAACTAAATAATATGAAATACCTCACCATGGTTACAGCTATGGCTTACCTACATGATTAATTAAAGAGGTCATGAGTTCACTCTGCATTCCAAACAACTTTATACTAAAGTGAGCCCATTCCCACCACGTAATAAACTATGTAGGGGGACTATTATTGCTTTGAAGTCAAGTATTTTATATTATACTAGCTGCTGCCGGCGGCTTCGCTTGCTTGTAGTAGAAAATTATCCCAAGGGAACACACTTATAGGATAGAAAGAAAAAAAAAAAACTATTTACGCGAAATGACGCAAAGCTTAAAACTAATTAACATACACAAATACTATATAAGAAAGATATGCGTCACATTCGCGCAAAACGGCCGAATGCTCAGCATAAAGCTGTGGCCTCATGCTTAGAGCGAGGATAAAAGTATCATATGTGCTATTCCAGGACCTGGTCTACCTGTATACTAAGTTTCATCGAAATCCATTCAGTAGTTTTTGCGTGAAAGAAAAACAAACATCCATATAAAGTTTCGCATTTATTATTAGGATTCTCCAGTATGAGTCGCGCGCTGGTTTAAGATAGCTCGATGAAAAAAGTGGGGGCAATCGGCTCATGTGTACAATCGCTGAATTCTTCGCATCGCATGCCCCTTCTACTTTTGCCGAGCGGCCTTTAAATTATCGCGCGACCAATACACAATTTGGTAATGTCCTTGTGAGATGTCCAAAATTAATTAAAAACAGACAAACATAACTTGACTAGCTTAACAACTAAAGTAATTGGTATTAGGAATACTTTAAGCAATTATTTTTAGGTTTGAAAACAAGAAATCTTAAATTCATAGAATACCTAAATCTATTCTAGAACAATTTGCATACTTGTGTAGGTAATAGAAATGTATTTATATCCATGGTAACATACACCAGATTGTACAAACAAATTCAGCAATGCAAATGTCTAAAACAATAAAAATCCCACTTCTGATCCTATACCTTTTCCAATATATTACTTTTGGCGATCTTCCAAACACTCACAAGATGTATTGACTTTATTATTTGTTATCAAAACACTCATAGTTTATTATAACCATGTTTTGATAGAATAAAACCATTTGTTTTGTATTGAAGCGATAACACTGGAAAGTATTTTGTAGTTTTTACACTTCAAGTTTTTGGAGGTATCCAGAACTGGCCAGAACAAAGAGTAGAGTCGCACATACCTCTTTTGAAAAGGGAGGATCCTCCGACCAGACAGGTGTTATATCTGGTGGGCTTCTGCCATGTTCAGGTTTGATGACCCCGACGTGATCTGAACACGCAACCTTCTGATCTTGTTGAGGTTTACTTAGCGACCTCATTTATTTATTCCAAGCTAGCTTTATGTTCCATTAACTACTGGGCGATGGCCTCCTCTTTCTCCTTCCAAACCTATCTGTCTTGTTTGAGCTCTTGCCAAGCTTGACTTGTTTTAATCAGATTCAGATCTCAATTTAGATTTTTGTAATTAAAAGCCTATATTACTACTATACTGTCTGTCTCTACGCTATTCTCTGATCAGGTAAAGCTGCTTGGGATCAGCTCTTATTGAAAGAATCCAGGCTCACACTACGATCTAAATCTGAGCCATCAAGACATTGTGTCAAAATAAACATGCAACTTAACCTGTCCCTATTTGGCGAGATGCTGAAATAGGTTTGCTTGTCAAATTGTTTTTAATCTTCTGTGGGTATTCTCTTCTTAGTCGTGCACTCTTGACAGAGTAGTCGAGCCTTGCGCCACCGCCTCTCTTGCAATACGACGCCATGCAGCTCTGTGTTTGGCCGCTTGGGAGTTTTCATTAACGCTGCAGTGTGTCACCGATTTGATGAGGTCCGTCCACCGTGTTGTAGAGCGTCCACGTGATCCCTTGCACCACCAATCGCCCCATCGAGTCCTCGTTACGGGTGATATGCCCAAAGAACTTGAGAGATCGTAGAAGTGCTAAAATCGTATTACCTTCTGGAAGTTTATAAACACATTAAATTACCTTTAATAAAGAATATCCAGTATTCTCAACTCGATCCATAACAAGTATAGCATACCTAAGCTAATGAGCAATTACTTAACAAGCGGAACAATATGAAATTCTAATTAGTACAATGTTAATTAAAGAAAAAAAGAGCTATGAACGTGGTATTGTTACATAATCTAGTTAGCCATTAAACTGTTTGTTGTTTGTCATTAGCTTCACAAACAGTTATACCATTATATAATGTACATTCATAACAGTTCTTTGAATTGAACTTTTCATGAAATGAATGGTTATATCGTCAATCATGATATTGAATGACCATACGTTGACATTTGACGATATGGTCGAATTTTTTTGACTGTCGTAAATTAGTTATGAGTCATCGCACTCATCGCTAGCGGCGTTAAAAATGTGATAATCGACGAAGTGCGGTTATAATGAAGTAAGGGGTATCTATTAATGACCAGAGGCACAGAATAAGTAACAGTACAAGTCTGTAGGTGATATTGGCGATTTTTTGACCCCGTCCCCTCATGGTAAGATCTTGCGGCCAATTTATGCTTAATTGCGTTGGAAATATTTTTATATATTATTTAGGAACAGTAAGTTTTACCCAAATCACAGTCTTCTGTTTTCAGTTTTTGTTTCCTCAAATCAGATTAGATGAGATTCTATACCCATCGCCCCCTCTCAATACCTTACATAGTAAATGGCGCCCCGTAACGGTAGAAAAAAAAAGTACCTCATGTATGGCCTGTATGTGCCCTTACGATTATATGATATGTATATCAAACGTTTATAATCAAATCGTAAAACATTAAATGGTTTAATACGAGTAGTATATATCGTGAAATAGCCAATTCAACGATATGTTCACGACACGGATATCTAGTGTACTTGGTAATCGCATTAGGTAGTCTGATTGATTATGCAGATCTTATCTTACTAATTTAAGAGTGTTTACGCACGAAGATGATGGTTGAATGAGCATACGACTATACGAGCATGAAGTAGTTATACTTAGTGAGTAGTCAAAGAGCGAAAAAGACGGGAATATTCTTTTTAAGAGCATAGTGGCCAACCAAGATGGAGATGGCGGGACGACCGAGGCTGAACTCAAGAAAGTGGTTCTCAACGGCGCCCGCCACGGTAGAGCAAACTGCTGCTTTATTTCTAAAGTCTCGAGACAGCAGTTTATGCGGTTACGCAGCCGTTGCGGTTGTGATTTTCGCCCGCAAATCTGGCGGGTGATTATCGCAAGACATGCGGTTGCAAGATGGCCCGCTGGTGCAATGGGAGCCGCGAACAACCCCGCACACTGCGGGCGTAAATAGCGTCGTCAAATGTGCTTTAATTTTTTACATATACATACGAGTAGGTACATCTGCATTCTACAGAAACTGTGAGCCCGAAACCGCGGCGGCCGCGGTTAACAACCGCTTCGTGAGTTCGTGAGATGTCTTCGTTAAGAATTGGCTCAGAGCCGGGAATAATGGAATTGGAAGGAATGGAGGGAGGCCTTTGCCCAGCAGTGGGACAGTACAGGCTAGTTACAATAATAATAAAAAGCATAGCATAAAAAAAAATGTTTTCCATTGTTAATTCATCATCACTCCGCAGACGATGGTCTGGCGATCCATCTTGCGTAACATCACGCTCTGTCACCTGTAACGTATACGCGAGATTCTGATGACTGCATCAGCAGATATTGTAAAAGTAGCTAAATTCTAGGCCAAACGAA
This sequence comes from Leucania comma, assembly GCA_958295575.1. Classification (NCBI taxonomy): domain Eukaryota; kingdom Metazoa; phylum Arthropoda; class Insecta; order Lepidoptera; family Noctuidae; genus Leucania; species Leucania comma. Next base: position 8,622,337 of record OY282483.1, read on the forward strand.
AAAAAATCCGGTAAAGAGCGAGTCGGCCTCGTCCACCGAGGTTTCCGCACAAACTTATACTTGGTTGGTAATGGCAAGAAAGAAATTATTCTGTAATGTACTCAACGATACGGTTTTTAAGGATTTCCCTGAATGGCATTGCTTCTTGCCAATTTATGATTCTAGGTCGATGGGAAGTCCCTTTTAAGCACCGTACACGGAACATAAACGGCAAAACGGCTTTATCTTATTAGACTGCGTGGACATCGAAGTTTCATTTTCACTGCTTTATGGGGTCGGAAACCTGTGTACTTGAAATTAATTTCAGCTGGATACCTCCACGCGTTCTTGTTAACCCTTGAACCGCTTGCGTCAGACTGGTCCGACAGGTGTTTTCGTGACCTATTCGCCAGGGTCGTGTATTTGCGATGGGGAACTCAAACTCGTTTAGCTCTTCAATCCCCAAAGGTGTGAAGAGTTGACGAAATGAAGTATTTGGTGGTATTTTTTTTTTATGGTAGGTACAATCATCCAATGTCAAATCCCGCCCTTGGGCGGAGCGGGAAGTAGTGTCAGACTCTTACTGACTAAAAACCTACCCCGTTCCTTCGTAGCCTATCGTGCCGGGGCCGAGCATTCCTTTCGGAAGTTAACCCATGACCCCAGTAGGCTTCGACCCTGCCTGCCTGCAGCTAGCAGGCTGGGCCTCTTCGGTGTGCTGACAGCTCCTTGAGGCGCGCGGGAACAGAACGCGCCGTCGACGACTTGGGCTCGGTCCGATCGGTTACCGGACGATCGGACAGCGTGCTACCCATTGCACGCCGTCCGCAAGCCCGCGCCTACGGTGGCCGGAAATCGGGATCGGAATCCCGGCGGCGGCTGGGGCGAGCGCCCCGTTGCCTCTGCCTGATGTGGTCGGCCTCCTCCTTTGCTAGCATTACTGCTCCGCAGAAGGAGGCGACCGCCTGCCATCTCTCATCACTACGGACCATGGACTGAATCAAGGCCCGGCGAGAGATATCGCTGCCGCCGATCGGGCCCACGAGGACACGGCGATGCTCCGCCCAGGCGGGGCACATCTCTACAGTGTGCTCCACCGTGTCCTCCGGGTGTTCCGCACAGTGGCGACACCCGGGCGAATCCTCCGCACGAATCCGGAACAGGTACTTAGCGAACTTTCCGTGTTCGGTAAGCACCTGCGTCGTGCGGAAGTTGAGAACGCCGTGAGGTCTTTCCAACCACGCCTCAAGGATGGGCCTTATCGCCCCAATTGTGGCGCGCCCCAAGTATTTGGTGGTGGAATAAACACAAGAATGTTTGTCGGATGTCTTCGACGTAGGTGGTCATAAAGGGTCTTGACAGACGGACAACAAAGTGATCCTATATACAATATATATATAAAAAAAAGGAAGAACATGTTTATAAGGGCCATTTTTGGCGACTGAGGTACGGATCCCTAAAAATACATTAAAAACCAACTGCACATTGTGAAACACAAAGTGCGTTACCACGTGTTGAAATGCTACAAAGCTTTCACGTTCAAAGCAAGCCTAGCCTTTATGATAATCAATATGTCTGACTCGAAATACTTTTGTATCTACAAATCGCTTGTAGTTTGCGCTGTAATATGAATCCTACTTCCATTATAAATGTGCAAATGAAATAAATATTTGGATGGGAAACTTGGCTCACTTGTAGACCATGTCCTAGATAAAGAATATTTTTTGTCCCCAAGAATACGTACCTAGATTTTTTTTTGCTGCAAATCGTCCGTCGTGATTTCTCCTCTGGAGTGGAGCGATAATATAATAGTGTTAGACTTTGACTTTGATAGACCCAAACCTGTAGCCTGTCGCCCTTTTCGTTTTAGGACCACGACTTGTCTATTTCAGAAATTCCTTGTGATCCTGGCGGATATCGGCCCTCTTGGGCCTCTAGAGTTTTGCTGACGTCTTTTGAAATAGTTAGAAGCTGAAGCTCTCTCTCTCGTCTATCATGCGGTGTAGACCGGTAGGAAAATCTAGTAACTTATTTATAACACCAAGGTTAACGTATTCATTATGCGTGCAGCTAAGTAAAAGAGTTCTCTGTTGGAGTCTGTTTCCTGATAGACAAAACACTTAGACACCTAGGTTGTACTAGATGTCTTTAAGAGTGAACAGGTTACTTCTAGGCAAGCGTGCTCCATCAACAACCACATCATCGCTTAACATCAGGTGAGATAGTCACCAAAACAAAAAAATTGACCTATGAGCACTACACAGTTGTACATTTCAATTAGCTTGCAGTCAATTGACTGCAATAACTGCCTTCTGCATACAAAAAGCAATTTCAAATAGTCCACTTTGAATGACCTCGAACAAGTCCAGGTATGCGGGTCGCCCTGCCCTATCAGAACCGATAATTGGTAAGTATTGATCCGTCTATAACGGTGCAGCGAATAAATTCCATACCTATAGGTGCTATAGGAGGTGTAATGAAGTTATCTTTGTGATAGCGCCGTGTTATAAGGATGAAATTGACTTTTTTTTGTGAATTTGGGTCCGTCTTTTTTTTTTTTCAAAAAGCATAATTAGAAACAGTTTTTCAAATTGGTTCGAAAATTTATTGGATAAATTTATTAAACTTTAAATTTGGTGGAAGGGGAAACTGTCAGATAACAGTAAAAAAGATGCACAAACTGAAATATGACGTCACCGCCATTAGGTTACGTGTGTATAAAAGACAGCGAGATTTTTCTACCTCACTCCCATGTTCCTCATTTCAATCATATAATAACCATTTTTGATGACAGTTAAAAAAATCTTTTTGGTGTTAGTTATATTAATAGTTGACGGGAGAACATTTATCCAACCGAATATTTATAAATTTATACAGCTGAAATCGGTGATCCACCTGTTTCACCTGTATTGGGCTGAATGGCTAGAATCATCATTCCATATTAACTCGACTCTCTTAGATTACTCTCTACTACCTCCAACAGAGAAGAATCCGGGCCCCACAGAGAAATACTCAAAAAACAAAAAACAGAGGAATACTCATTATGCCTTTTTAATGCCTTTAAGTGACAAATCATCAAATAATCCTTTCCTGTCCTGAGCGCAGAGAGGAGTGTCACAGTCAGACTTTTACTAACTAAAACCCTTCAGTGGCTCACGATAACTCTTACAAAAATCCAACAGTCCAATTATTATTTTCTAGCCCCTTGTTCTATATAAATCTTTTTTTTATATAGACTTCTTTATCAAATTATCATTTCCAGTAGTCAGTCTCCTTTCAGGATACATTCGTTATGCGTACAGGTGAGGAGTGAAAGTCCCTGCCAGAGCCTGTGTTTCCTTATAGCTAAGGGGCTTTAAATCAATAGTGAATAAGGTCACTTGTAGGCAAGCGTGCTCTAGCGTCGGCCACATCATCGCTTACCATCAGGTAAGTTAGTGGTCAAACGCGAGCCTGCCTACCTATGCATAATAAAAAAATATATAACCTACACATTCCTTCCACTGCACCTGCAAAAAAATAGCGGGTCTCTTTATAGATGGATGCCGTCCATCTTCATGACATCCCATCTTTTAACCGCGACTTACGACACTACGGGAAGCGATGGGCTATTCTTAGAGACGATCACACGGCACTGCGTAATCCACATACCGATGTCTGCTATTTCTTCGTACCTGCTTGGTATTTATTTATTTGTGTGTGACTAAGGTCGGTAATTATTTACCTACATACTTGTCAATGGATGAGTAGATTAGTCATGAACACTATGACTATCAGTTAGCTTTGATTGATTCATCGATAGTTACAACTTTGTGTAAATATGTCACTTGGGTGTAGTCAAGATTTCGACGTGGTATTTCAGTTTAGATGAGGTTTTTTGTCGATATTAGTGTTGCGATGTTCTGTCGAAATTATTTAGTAGTTGGAGTTCTACTGACTAAACCCCACCTGTCTTCGTTCAGTTTCCCTTGACGTTCAAGGGCCACGGACACTTTTGATCAATCCTCCAGCCTTGGCAGAAATCGGGCCTAACAAGCCTTGTCCGTTAAGCTGACGTCTTCGGCGTCGTTCGGTCGGCGCGTGAGGGTTGTCTACTCCTCCTTTCCGCGACCTTCCTTTTACATTACGGCTTTGCAGAAGGTTCCTTCTTCCTATTCCCTCCTGCTCCGTTACCGTACTAAAGTCTGGACTAGGGTCGGACTCGAGAAGTCGCCACCGCCGATTGCCTTGCCTTGCCAAGCCAAATAGACCTTCCGTTTTCCATTTCAGCGAATATATACCCTGTTTTGAAAGTAAATTTCAGTTTAGATCTATTCCGCCGCACACGATTGTAAGCGTGAACAATAAAGAGATTATATTAATTGTAATTACTTAGATAACACGGTGACACAAAAAATCAATACTAACGGAACGAAACGCAATGTTTTATCAATATTTATACTTGATAACACTACATAGGCAAACAGACGAAGACAATGCATTCAATGAAATGGTGTCAAACGCTTTATCATGTAACTCTTTCGCGAGGTCCGATTCATGGTGACGAAGGCTGGTAGCAGTACCAATTGTTGTAAGGCCTTTTTGGAACACAAATAAACCTTTTGTTGCGTAAAGAGAGGTACAATAGGGTGCAATAAGGTAGTCAAGTTTGCACAACCTTTTGAAACCCTAGGATAGGAATGAATTTCAATTCTGTTTAGCCTAAAAAAGTTTTTTGATGTCAAAGAAATTTCTTATTCTTGCTACTGAATTCATGGCGCCGGTGATCTACAGTCAATAATAAGGAGATCTAAAACAAATTGCCTAAATAAACACATTTTGGGGAAACATGGTAGTAGGGACCGGCTGAAGACTCGGTTTGTTTCGGCAAAAAAATACTTGGGAGTTTCGGTTTCAGTCAAAAAGGGACTGATTTAATCGGGTCAACCGAAAAGTAGGTTCATATAGTCTTTGAGCTGCCGGTTGTGATACCTAAAAACTGACTGCCTCGTTCAGATCATGTGTTATAATTTTAATGTAATCGGCGATTTATTCGATTATTTTTATGAAGTTGTAAGCTATCTATAATATAGTTAGGAAAAGGTATCGAATTATTATTTTTTGACAGTTTTTCTGTTATCACGATACGGTTTCCGTTACGGCCGAAACTGGAGGAGGTGCCGAACATTCGCTAATGGTTTCGGCTCTAATCGTGTTCCGGTCGGTCACTACATCGGAGTATTCCGCGTACCTACCTGTTATATTTTGTAATACTGGAACGAGAGTCTCTGTTGCCTTTGCAGCTATGTATAATAAGATTCTTTGCTTGTTTCAGAGCCAACCTATTGGAACATGTGGTCTACCGCATGGGTCTCCTGGCTGTGATTCGATCAAGGGTGAAGAATGGTAAGACTACTGTATATATAATAGGCAAAGTCCTGATTTCCTCACTGACTCATCAACGCCTAGCCCAAACATTTGGACCTAGAACGTTAAAATTTTGCACAAAGTTTCCTCTTATGATACGTTACGAGACGACAATTAAAATTCGTGTCGGAAAGCGTTACCGATTTCTGTTGTGAGCAGAACAGGAATCCTGTGAACAATGAACAATACTTTGAATAAAACCGGTATTTTTGAAACTATTGAACCTTCTTTATCACAGATAAATTGTAAATACTTTCCAGTTACCTATATGTATTCAATCACCAACCCGAACTGGGCTCGCGTGCTGGATTACGGCTTATAACCTCTCCTAGAGAGGAGGCCTTCCAAACAGTGGGTATATTATAAGGCTGCTTATGTTTATACATAAACTGTTTAGTCACATAAAAAGCGTTCTCTTAAAGGGTCATGTTCTTACTTTGTCGTAGTGAATAATGCACCAGTTGACCTTGGTTCATAAACTACGCATACTGCCGTTATAAATATTAATTTCGAAATACCTTCTGTGGCCAGTACATAGACAGGTTATTCCCTTTATTTAACTTATTAAAATGTGATTAACATTTTTGTATATTGTCAATTTGTCTAAAAAGTATAAAAACATTGAAAAATAGTAGGCCACCGGTAAGGGAAGCAGGGTCCAAGCTACCGGCGCGGTCAGGGCTCCAAAGAAAGGACTATCCTAACTATACGAGCCGTGCCTAAGAGTACTTACTACTTTCTAAATCAAGCCCTTGATCCAGTCACCTACTGGATCAAGGGCTTCTAAGATGTTCGTCGAGGCTCCTGGCAATTAAGTCAATAGCTGTCATAATTAACGGAACAATGATCGTCGATTCCTCATCGACCAAGGTTATTTATTGTTATTATAATCATCTGCAGAGGAGAAAGAGGCTTCTCTGCCGCAAATAGGTACTTTAAAATATTTCATTTTATCATACCGTACTTCTGGACTTGCCGCGCCTTTGTCTTGGTGGCTTTCTGTCTTCAGCCGCTCCTCATGCGCTTGTTCCAAGGTCACAGCTCATTAGAGCCATCCGGAACCCACTCCGGTCAACCAGTGGACTTCGCGTCGTCAACCAGTGGAGTGGGTTCCGGGTGGCTCTAATGAGGTGTGACCTTGAACCGTATTACAATTATACCTTTTTTGTGAAGGAAATGATCAAAGAATTCCTCCCGCTCTGTGTGGAGCGAGAAAATGCCAGACTTTCACTTACTAAATCCCACCGGTGTACCTTCAGTTGCCCTTTGCATCCATGGCCGCGGTAATCTCTGATTAGCAACCGCTAGTATATACTAGCTTCTGCCAGAGGCTTCTCTCGCGCGGTTTCTCCATACAAATTTCCAAGTCCCGTTTTACCACCCTTAGGGGTGCATCGTAAAATCTTAGCGGATAAGGAACCTACCAGCCAAATTTTAAGTTTGTAGGTGTTATAGTTTCTGAGTTTTAGTGATTAATCAGTGAGTGGTATTTTGAAACAAAGTACGAGTACGTTCAATGACTAATCATGAGTTATCGACTCGCCTATCGGTCAATCATTAAATCAAGATATCCGCCGCCATCTTCAATCAGTACAAACGGCATTTCTGTCGACAAATTACTGCGTGGAACAATTTGTCTGTCTTTATTTTCTACGCTAATTAGGAGTCAACAATCGTAGGTATGCATTACCATAGCAAGCAGTCGCGACTAAATTCAATACTGTTCTACATAATGCGCCTTGAAATGCATTAGTAACTGTCACACTTCATTGTCTAACTGCATAATAAGGTGCGAATTTCGTACCCCAGATTGTGGCATTCCATTTTTTTTTGTGGGTATTATCATCCAATGACATCTTGGGCGGAGCGGGAGATAGTGTCAGACTTTTACTGACTAAGAGCCAAATTCACTAATAAACTAATCGCGATTCGTTGAAACAAGACGCAGTTTAAGCGACTAATCGAGATTATAGCTTCATTTTGCGTTTCACCGCTATGAATTGAACCTAGTTTACGCTAAACTCAGTTTCAGTTCTTTTGTTTTCGCCCATGTTTATGACACGGGTCTTTAAACTAGATTACGCTGAGCTCAGTTTAGTTGAACTAAGTTTTTATATTGAATGATGAAATCAGCCCTAAAAAACCCACGCCGTTCCTTCGTTGCCTTTGCAGACTAGGGCCGAGCCTTCCTTTCTGAAGCAGATCCTTGGCCTTCCTTTGACCTTGGCTTCAGTAGGCTTCGACAATGCTGGGCCCCTACGGTTTGCTGACAACTCCTTGAGGCGTTGCCGTTGTCGACAACTTGGGCTCGGTCCGGACAGTTACTTTTAATATTGTAAGTTCGGAAACCTTTATGTGCGAGCCCGAATCGCACTTGGCTAGTTTTTTAAATATATATGTATGTGCTACTTAATATTTTTTGGATAGTATCTGGTTTTTGAAATAGCCCTCCCAATACAGCGTTATTCAAATCAGTATTATATGAATGTCGCTTATGTCAGACCTTTGACATTTCTTCACAAGGTCGTCACGAGAAACAAGAATGGTAGGTGTCATTCCGATCAAGCGTTCTAAATTAACGCTGTACTAGCGAATGTCAAGCCTCGATTATTGTTGTACTACCTATGCAGCCCCTCTACCCAAATTACGATCATTTCGTTAACGTCGAACGCTTTGACTTGGACACGCCTCCAATTCCTTTGTTCGACTTCATCTAAACGCTCAGTCACACGGTCAGAACAAAGGATTCGGAGGCGTGGCCAACTACAAGCGTTCGACGTTAACGAAACGATCGTAACTTGGCTAGAGAGGCAAGAATCTATGGCCCACTATCCACGGACGTGTAGCTTCATAGCCGCGTATTCGACGTTATACGCTTGGTGTACGGCTGCGTGAAACTCGCATACAATGATACTCTGTCGACGAAGCTGCCACGAGTCGTGGCCCACGACTCGACCGACGACACGATGTTACCGCTTCGTCTAGCTGTAAGCTGTGACGAATACGCGTCTATGAAGCTATGTGTCCGTATACAGTAAGCCATAGACTCCTGAGTAGGCTTTACCATGACATGTTAAAATGTTAGACGTTCGAGTGACAAGAGGGATAGAACTATACACCCTATATGTATAGCTCCATTCATTGAACGGTTCAGTTTAGGTCGTAAAATGAATCGCGTTAAGAACTCGTGGTAGGTTCATTCCTGGTCCTCCTTTAAAGATACCCTGATATAGCTTTGAAGTCAATCTTTAGCTTATCCCGGTCTGGTAGAAGCTAGAACGCGTATCAGGTTTTACCTACTAAAGCCATAGAATAAGTAATAGTACACTTAAGACCACGTGTACCTCTACCATGAGTTTTAAGCAATAGTATTCGTCGCTACTCGATATCGACGCCGTAAATATTTTGTTGTTTCGAACAACTCGTAGCCCGGGTCAGACTTTAGCTGAGCTCGTCTTTTTGACCACAGCATCGAAGACGTCTCGTCGGCTATTGCTTGGTTTGTATAGGAAGATTGACAGTGCCGTCTCTCACGGCATCACCAAAGTATAGTTTTGCTATTCCACCATTTATCGTAGAAAGACTGCTCCATATTTTATGGCTTGTCGCTACGATGGATCACTGACTGCTAATCCACAGAGTCATACATTTAGTTTCAGAGTCAGAGCATTCAAAAAATACCTAATTATTTTAAGCTTAAACATAATGAATGTCTAGATTTATGAAAACATTCCATTTTTAACGATGTACCTCATCATAGAAATCGAAGGCCAGAGACAATTCTGAATTGGGTACTTGTCTATGTTTATTTTATACTAACCAATTAATAAAACTGAAGCAGTCTTTGTCTGGAAAGAGTATCAAAATTGATTAAATGAAGTAGCAGTTGCTTTGCAAAGATTTGTATCAGAATGAGTAGAAGCGTTTTGGAAACATCTGGGTATCTATTTTGTACCCGACTAACCGATCGGCAGTGACATCACATTTCAATTAGTCCATCCTTTAGGCTGTTTCTGATACTTGAGAGTTTTCTTTTCCACTAGATTTGAAAGGTTTCTTACTTATATATATTCATATTCGCTGCAATGCACGCACACACGCGCAGAAGTCGAGCTTGGTGAAAGCTCAAACAATTTTGAAAAAAAAAATGGGTTGTTTTCATACACGGCCCTTATTAGACTTATTTAAAAAATGTTTTTAATTTGCGATTTTAGATAAAGTTATTTTTAGTTTTAGTTCTGAGTTCTTGAGTCATGACAGCCAATACTTGTGTTCAGCGCGCATTGCGTGCTCACGAATATTATATTAGACGTTTATTTTAGTGTTAGATAACTCTCACTGTCTGCGGTAAAGTAGTTCTCATAAATCAATGCAATATCGTTACGGAATATATTTATTATTATGTCACATACCTGGCATAGTGGAGTAGTAGTGGAAAACTCATTTTTTTGAACCGCTCTTTATTATTCAGATAATTTCGTAAGGATTATTCAGAAAATTTCACCGTTTTGCATTATGATTATTTTAATATAATCATAATGCAAAACGGTGAAATTTAAGTAATTTAGATAAGTCAACCGAAAAGTATGCTTTATACTTAAAGCATATTCACTAGCACTTAAAGAAAATTCGTTACTTTGTTTAGTCGTAAATTTCGTGCGAAGTAGGGGCGGATCGCTAGTACTATAACAATTTATTATCACGTTTGCCGTTCCAATCCAGTAACTCGCAAATCCGCGTATATCTCCGACCATCGGTAAACTAGAGCATACTTTAACATCACAAGAAGTAGGCTAACTGCTGGAGATACACCTAGGATTCATGAATAGAAGAGACAACTTCATTTACAGTTTACGCCGATTGAATTGAGGCTTTATTATTAGTGGAACAAAGTGCAAAGTTGTGCGAACCTAAACGCAGACAATTTAATTACTGTCACGTGAGAAATTATAATTTTGAATTTAAGGTGGACAAAGAGTTGACACTAGTACCGCAAATTTCTATTGTTTGATTGCCTCCAATTTAAATTAAGAATTGCAGATGATTTAAAATATTAAAACAAAAAACTATACGAGACAAAGTTCAAATTCCATTGCAACCTTATATTAAAACATGGGCTTAATTGGGTACAACGTTTAACCCATTTCTAGCCTATTTCTTCCAGTCACTCTAATGTTACTTCATTAAGTCTCTGATCACACTCTCACTTTAAGACATTGCAAATAAGATCTATAACTTAATGTTAGCTGTTTTTTCGCTTTTTGTTTTGGTTTTTTTTTGGGAGGTGGGAAACCATGTCAGATCTCCCGCTCTAGGGTGGATCGAGAGGGCGTGTAAGACTTTTACTAACTGTAACCCACATAAGTTCCTTCAGTTGTTCTTTGCGGACACGGGTTTCTTTTTCAGAAATTCCCCCGTAGTCCAAGTAGATACCTACTCTTTGGCCTGCCCTAAGCTTTTTATGGTGTATTACAGGTCGCACAATCGGCATGATGATAACTGCTTCGCACAATTTGGAGCCAGACAATGGAGTTAAGCTTGTCGACCCTGATGGTGAGATGCTGGAGGAGAGTTGGGAGGCCATTGCTACTACACTGGCCAATGTCAGGTGAGATTTGACGTGCAGACTCTTTGGTCGGTAATATAACCGGGGCTAAAATAGTTTTTATGATGGATGGATAGGAGAACTCGAACCATTTTTAACCTCGTTTGGCCATATTATTGATGTAGGAGTAGGATTTCTGTGGTAATAAAAGGTCTAAAGAAGGTAGGCCAAACGGGAACTGAAATATCATCAAACAATGTTTAAACGATCTGGTCAATTTTAGTTGGCCATATCATGAAGTTATCAATTTCTATGATCTGGCCACGATATATATATGTATAAAGAAAGTACGGTTGGCAAACCTCGTCCAGAGCCGCGGTAACTCTTTCAAACAATCCCTCAGCTTATATAGAGTCCTTGTTCCCCAGTTAATAACATAAACTAAAGACCTTTTCCCCATCTATAGCCGGATAATAATATTACCACGTATTTCTGGGGAATCCTCTAGGTATATTAACGGGAAGGATAAATTAACCGTTTTTAGTTGCTTTATGCACTGCTCCAGATTTAGATCCAAGGAAATTCGGTGATAAATCCACATTGATAGCTGGAATTCGATGAATTGAACGCGTTTCACAACCGTTCGTAAGAATAGGATTCGAGGTAGTGAGATAACTCCGATCGGACTGTTGGCACAAAGATTTTCATCCTGCCAATTATTACAAATTTACTTTTGACTTCTTTCGTACTGGGTCAGGCGAGAATTTTGCAGCGCCTCTAGCGGTCACTTGCAGAACCAAAATTTGCCATACAAAATATTTACGACGTCGATATCGAGTAGCGACGAATACTATTGCTTAAAACTCATGGTAGAGGTACTGGAGTTTTTTAGACTAAAATTCACCGTTATTTGTAGCGTATTTATGTGTGCCTAAATTATACTAGATACTAACATAGTTTTTTAAGTTGTTTTGGTAATACTAAGACCCCTATGGGCCTGAGAATAAAAGATTTATATATCTTTTTATAATTCGATAATATGTAATTTCACATTTAACACCAACTTAACTATCAACCAAAGTCAAGGCTGTATATTCGAGTCGATTTTCAACTAACTATTAAAAGGCACTAGAAAGTATAGGTTGCAATGAAAATTGAATTGCTTTTTCTTGTATGCCATAGAGTTTGTTGTTCGAAGATTTGATAAAAATCGAATTCTAAATTCAATTATAGTCTATCAATGTAATCTTACTAGCCAGATAAAGACTTCCTTATTCCTTTTTAACGTCTTTCCTCGGCCATGGCGGGCCAGTCCTTCTGTTAAGAGTCAAGTCCATCACTCCAGCCAAAGCGTTTTCGAAACAGTCATTGTGCATACAATTAAGGAGCGGAATTCCCTGCCGGAGTCTGTTTTTCCTGATAGCTATAACCTAGGGGTCTTTAAGTCTAAAGTGAATAGGTTATGTCTATGCAAGCGTGCTCCACCGTCGGCCACATCATTACTTACCATCAGATGAGATAGTGGTCAAGCGCGAGCCTATGATTAATAAAAAAAGAATTGGTCTGCCGCGATGTGGTGTAACATTTCTTTCAGTTTCTTGGCCAAAGCGTGGTATCCTACTTTAGTAAAAGGAAGACTTCTCGTCAAGACAGGAGATACCTCAATAGATAAGGAATTAAGAATACATTCTAGCATTCTGGGCACAATTGTAGGTAATTCAACCCACATTCCACTCCTACGGCTTCATCTTGCTGTGCGATTCCTTATTTCGAATCAACTTGTTAATTGCTTGAAATGTGTTCTTACTTATGGCCTAGTCTGTAAAGCTGAAGAGTTTATTTATTTAGTTGAACGCATTTATTAGATAACCCATTTATCGCAGAATTAGCACCACATTGACTAAAGGCTTGTTTACGGAGACGCAGAGCGTTGGGCGGTCGTCGCTGCTGCAATGTACGACGAATGCCCAACGCGGCACGCAACTCACCACGCGGTGCACGCGCAGTGCTTGTTTACGGAGACGCCTCCGTAAACAAGCACTCTGGCCAATTCACACTGAACTATCAGCGGCCGACAGCGACGGCAGAGCGTTATTTTTGAACCTTTCAAGCGATACTGGTCTTTAAAGGATGTAGATAAAGTTTAAAATTATTTCACTCTAAAAGCAATTTCGGTATGAATCTGCTCTTTGTAAGCTCGTTTCCTTTACAAGAGGTTAAAGCATAACTGGCAAACATTGTCTTCCTTCTGAGGTGGTTGGGTAAAAACAAGTGTAAGTGCAATGTGATTTTATGTTTATTTACAATTTTTGTTTTATTTTCAGTGACAATGATTTAGAAAAGACTGTTCAGGAAATCATCGCCACAGAACAGGCTGACATGGCTCTCAAAGCGAGTGTATTTATCGGAATGGATACCAGGTAACTGACATTATTTGTGGACGTATAGCAAATTTTAATATAGGTTAAATTTGCGTTTAGTCAATTACGTGACGGAACGCGAGCGCGATCCCGAAGCGAAGCGGTGCTTAGCAACAAACAATCGATAGTGAATTGTGGTGGCCTACGTGACCAACTAACTGCACGTGGTTGCGATGCCAATCGAAGCGTATGCGTTCAGATGTTTATAATATTTTCACGCGGTGCCATGGCTTGTTTGAAATATACTGCAGCTGAAGCAGCGACTTCGCATTCAAGCACTAGTTTTTATAAATAAAAAAAAAACGTAAGAGATAACCGCCGCGTTGCGTCGTATCACACTAGCCGCATCGAATCGCTTTGCAATCGCTTTTACGTAGGACGCCGCGTTAGGGAATTATTTGCCAAAACTTCACAAGCATTATATCGATAATATCGATTGCCTTCCTGTCCATCCAAAGGTGGTCTAGTAGAAATTGCCCTGTGCAATAAGACCGCCTATTGTACATTTATTTTTTTTAAATAAATGTTTGTCCTATAATAAGTTAAGGTGTGCTATAAAGAAATAAATAAATAATAAAGTTCTCTCTAAACTCATTTAACAAGGTACAAGGTAATTCAATTTTATTAGACTTTTATGTAAGGTCTTCATCAAAGTGAAAACATCCAAACGTGTTTTTTTTTTTAATTACCGTTGCCATCTTATTCATACCACCGATAACTTTTAATACGATACTTCACCGCTTGATTGTGTTTGGCGGACATGTTGGTTAATATAAACCCGTAAACTAAAGCTGTACTCACTTCTTCCAGGTATACAAGTCCACGCTTAGCAGCGGCTGCAGCCAACGGCGTGATAGCTCTGAAGGGCACGCCTAAAGAGTTCGGCATCGTCACCACACCGATGTTGCACTTCTTCGTCAAATGCCGCAATGACAACACATATGGCACACCTACTGAAGAGGGTTAGTAGATGATATTTATAACCGTTATTTTAATTACCCACTTTCTCTCAATAGCGAAGAGGGCAATTCTAAGTTGTGTTGGCCACGTCTAAATATTCGATATCTTCACGACGCCTTTATAAAACCGCTATTTTAATTACCTACCTGCTTCTCTCAATAAAGAAGTTCCATTGCTCTTTGGGTGACGCCCTTTAAGCCTTCTGATAAGGTCAGTTGGAATGGATGGTGGATGATGGATGGAACCAACAAAATGTTATATAATATTTTATTAGTCCTTTTCCTTATCAAAAGGTAAGTTTGTACGGTAAGTTACGTACTTTCCTCTTTAGGAAACGGTATTTAAAGTAACAATCAAAGTATAAAATAGTCAGTTCACCTGTGTACAGATAAGAAAGATATGAATACCACACTCATATTTTTGTCGTGCTCACTCAAATGTCTCGCTGATGGTCGCATGGAGTTTCTTGCATGTCCTGCTACATAGAGATCTACGCTTTGGAACGTGCAATTTAGCTTCACTTTTTTGTTGACCGACCGACATTTTGACAATTCAAAAGTGCCTGTAATTGGTTTATTTGAAATAAACGATTCTGATTTTTAACTCACCCCTCTATAAAATACTGGCGTGGTGTTCTATCCAATTTCTTTTATAAGAATTCATTCATTAATTCTAAAAACAAAACATCTCAATAAAGCTACAAAATAACTAGTATACTTATTTCGAAACAGTATTGACAGGCCACAGTTCAGTAGTAAATACCACAGCATTGCTAACGTTGGCGCGGGATCAACTCGATTCATTGAGAAACAACAGTGTGACGTTCGGTTACTATCACTCGCTATCTGTGTACACTGATTGTGCCAACTGACCTCGTTAGTGTGTTGCTAAATAAATACCTTCGTATATAGTTTGTTAGTAACCGATTTGTTATGTCTAATAGAAAGATAGCAGCACAAACTTAAGAGCGGACAACCCGAGGTACATTTTCATACAACCGCTCTTAGGTCTGAACTATACAGTAAAGGCGTGGTAAAGATGCGGACCAGGCAAGCTGTAAGGCACGATGCTGTTTCAAAAAGTTTTAAGACAATATGTAGGCGCCTGAGCTGCGTCTGCGCCGCGCCTTCACCTTACGCCGTTTGTGTATAATTCAGACCTTACGTGATATTGATGTTATTATACATCTTTCTAAAGATATTCTGGATACACAGATATGTTGTGTATATTATCTATGTGGCTTCTATAGAAATCTAAACATAAATTTGTGTAAAAAATATACAGTAAAGACCTCTGGAAATCTGCTATTTTACGTGAACTTTGGCCCTCCATAATGTACTTATATGTTAAAAATATAAAAAAGTACTTCTATAGAAGCCGTGTTCATTTAATCGCGATTCTAAATGATGTCTATTTTTTCAAAAACTTAAGGGTTTTTTTTATGGTAGGTTAAATTATCCAATGACAGATCCCGCCCTTGGGCGGAACGGGAAATGTAAAAAATCACGTATTTCCTGGAACAAGTTTTATGAAATATCCGAATGCCAACAGAGTTTTCAGGCGGTAAATATATCTCTTTTTTCGCGTTGCCTCTTCATCAAAAATCGCGTTGGACTGCGTTAGAGGAAGCAACAAGCTTTTAAACCATGCTCGACGTTGATGATTGGGGAGTGGGGAAAGGCCACCTAAACATACATTCTGGCAAAGTAGGATATTTTTGTCGTATCTCGTACGCCTGAAGAAACGTACTTCCTTACGCGTCAGTCGTCGGGATCCCAACCACCTTAGGCGTTAGTGAGTGGATGGCGAGCAATGGGTAGCTCACCATTCGTTAACCGTCCGGACCACGCGCGCCTCAAAGTGAGTTAGCAAACCGTAGGGGCCAAGGCCGAAGCCTACTGGGGCCATGGGTACGCTTCTGAAAGGAAAACCCGGAGTCCTGGAACGCAAGACAAAGAAGGAATATAGGAGTAGGTTTTAGTCCTTTTCAATTTCAATTCCAACACGAAATTCAAAACAAGAATTTTGGCTTATCTACCCGCCAGGGACATGTAGTCGAGTCCATTCTTATATACTTATTTACTCAGTTTGTTATTATTTTTTTTTCTGTCTAACCAAACTGTTATTTTTATTGTCCTCTATTCTTCGATTGTATCACAATTTGTATGGGTAATCTAAATTCGTGACCAAGCGGTAATCAGGCATCTGTGTTGTAAATGTTGTGTTTACCCGTAATTGGCATATGTATTAGAACAATACTTAAGACTTTGTTTAATGTATGTTTATATATGTGCTGTGGGTGAACCTAAATAAATAAATAAATAGTCAGTAAAAGTCTGACACACCTGCCCACCCGTCCTACAGTGGGAGAAGTCATTGGATGATTTCCCATCTATAATAATCTCAAATACAATGCTAATGGAAAACAAAGCCAACAATAGTGTTATTTAGGTGCCTACATATTAGTCTGATAAAATTTCAGTGGAATTGACACAAAAGAAGATATATAAATCATACAATTTCTACCAGAATAACTCGCACCTCCCGGCGGGTGCACGTAGATACTATAAAAATCCACCTGATATCTCTGTCCCTACATACTTTTTTTAAACTACACCACACTTTCATATCTTCTTAGAATAAGCATGTAACAACCACATTTCGCCTATATTCTAGTCCTGTGTGTAAGGGTGGGCCTATTTCCGTCAACTAGATATACTTCGAAGTGCCATTCCTGAATTCTGGTATAAAATTTCAAAAACAGTACTTGCCCAAAATCAAAAGTCTAGGCGATAGAGCGTTTGCTGCGCTCTAGTTATGTCATACAGTTTCAAAAAAAAAAAACATACAGTTTAATTATCGAAGCAGTTATAATAATTCATTTTAATAATAAATTCGAATTCGAATTGGACAAGCACACGAAGGGTTCCGTACCACCATATTTTTTTTTATTTATAGTGGCTATAGAAAGACGCACTCTGTGAAAATGTTCGACTATCTTACAGCCTACAGACAGAAAGATACACAACAGTAGAAACTTAAAGGGGTTGGTTAACCTTAGGTTCGAAACCCTCAACCCTTCCTGCCCTTATACGTATTATTTGGGACACGACTTTTTCTTCCATTCTGTCCTATCACTCAGCATGCTGTCCCTAAGGGCCTGTTTACGGAGACGCGGCGCGTTGTACGGCGTGTTGGGCGGTCCGTCGTACATTGCCATATGTTTGTGCGATGACGCGGCCCGCTGCTGCAATGTACGACAAACGCCCAACGCGCCGCGTCTCCGTAAACACGGCCTAACTCTCTTGTCTTTCACATCACTCTTAACACAATCCTCTTCATGTATTAACGGTTAAAAAGCTTTACAATATACAAAAAAGAGGAATAAAACACAGTACAGTACTAGCTCTAAAACCAATATGCTTTAACTGTTTTACCTAAAATACTAACATTTAAACTGTCCATTCTAGGGTACTACGAAAAAATCGTTGGTGCATTCAAGAACATACGCAAGCGGCTTCCTGCCCGTGGAGACTACAACCCGCGGTTGTACGTGGACGGCGCCAACGGTGTGGGTGGCAAAAAACTCAAGGCCATCAAAAAGAACCTCACGGAACTGGAGCTGGAGTTGTTCAACCTGGGTGGGGTAGGCGAGAAGCTAAACTTGGGCGTGAGTAGAAACGTTTCCTATATCAGTAACTGCATAGCCTTGTCGCCTCCCAGTTATTCGGATGCAGCTAATATAAAGACTGTATCTTGGGCCTATAAATAAAACTAGTAGTCTGTTGTTGTGTTGTGTTATTCTTCATTTTTACTGACAGCCAATTAGTGCAATAAAGTGTGACATTTCATTCACACGATTAGGCAAATTTTAAAAAGTAAATAGATATTGTAGCCTATGTCACTCAGAGATAAATTAATATTCTTTTGCTAAAAGATTTTTTTTTAAAACGGTTAATTAGTTTTTGAGTTTTTTCATCTATATATATATATATAAGAAAGTCGTGTTAGTTACACTATTTATAACTCAAGATCGGCTGAATGGATTTGGCTGAAAATTGGCGGGAAGGTAGCTTAGCACCAGGAGAAGGACATAGGATAATTTTTATCCCGTTAATTAAAAAAAAAACTAATACCTGCTCATTTATTGGTATAGTAGAGTAAAGTAGGGTTAGGTAGGGTAAGTAGAGTAGGGTAGGGTAGGGGAGGGTAGAGTAGGGTAGAGTAAGGTAGAGTAGGCTAGATTAGGGTAGAGTAAGGTAGAGTAGGGTAGCATAGGATAGAGTAGGGCGTAAGAGCGGGAGCGGAGCTGCGGGCAAAAGCTAGTTACAAATATAAATAATTTTTTTTTTAACTTTATAATGTTAATGGTAGATTTATAACCCACTAATAATAGTATGTATATTTATGTAACACATTACATTACAGTTCCCAACAACTTATATTTTTTCAGTGTGGTGCAGACTACGTGAAAGTAAATCAAAGCCCGCCAAAGGGCATCACACACCCGCCGTACCAACGAGTAGCGTCAGTGGACGGTGATGGCGACAGGATAGTTTATTACTACCTTGATGAACAGTACGTACTGAATTTTAGACAAATACTAAGATATTGTATTTTTTTGCGATTAGGAAAAATCTTCGAGACTCGATTCGTGAATAGAACTGTTTTCATAGATAAGTTTTTACGGCACCCATATTTTTCCTTCCACCTCATTCTAACCCGGAATCCGTACATTTCAGGCAGAAAATGTACCTCCTCGACGGAGACCGCATAGCAACGCTCATAGCATCTTACATCCAGGAATTGTTACAAGCGTGCAACGCGACCGACATCAGTCTGGGCATCATTCAGACGGCGTACGCTAACGGAGCTTCTACTAAGTACATCGAGGATACACTGGTTAGTAACTCGGTAGTTGACTCAATGTATTATTTGTGTTGAAAAGTAAAGGTAGACGGGCGCGGTAGTATCGAATGGCTGTTTATAGGACTGAAACTCCAGTAATTTGAGTGGACTGTATAATATTAAAATAAGTAAAATAGAGTTACAAGCAGTAGGTACGACAAGAAAACAATACTGAATTATGATTAAAATCAGGACGCGCGCGCTTGGTAGCGGTGGAATGTGTAGCGTCGCGCCACTCGCGGCCGCGACCTCTACCTCGCCCGCTGTCGGCCGGCACGTAGCGATGGCCGCGCGCTTTGCTGATGTCCAAACCAAAGGGGCTGTCAAAAATGGGCTATTATTCCGAAGAAATTTGAACACCAATGTGATATATCTTTTATGGAAGCTTTAAGTTTATTCCGCTACTTGATCATGATTAAGTATGAATTATTCCTCCTGTTTTTGTAAAAAGCTGAATAATGTTTCAGTAAAAACAAAATGCATTTTTTTTTATTCGTTCCTACTAAATAGAATTATTCAAAATGTAGCTAAAATACCAAACTTTTTTATTATAATGTCAACAACTGCCGCTTTTACAATAATGACTATTTAAACATGTTTACTATCATGTTAAGGCAATAATCGTTAGATTTCTCAATTTGACGTTTGAGTTGAAATAAACCATCGCCGAGTTCCGAGTCACGAAAACGTTGCGCGTTAGCGTTAGCGCGTTTACAAATCGGTTACCCGAAAGGAATGGCTGTTGGCGCGCTAACATCGATTTTATCGTGACTCCGAACGCGGTACTTAGAATACACAGATAAACACACACACAGATACAAATTTATACTGTCACGTCAATAACAATAGGGTTGCGAACCCTACAAAATAAGGTATATAGTGATACAAGCTTATATTTTTTCCAAATAGTCGAAATTGAAATTGAACAGCAAAAAGATATATGATATAAGAATAAAGATGGTATTAAAAGATTTTCATGCAGTTTTTATCAATAGACAGAGTTGTTTATGAAAAAACGTTCATTATTGTAGTACAAGAAAACCGAGTTATACAAAGATTTCCAACACTCGAGCGAAGCTAGACAGTGTATATCATTATTATTTTATATTATTCATTATTCACATACCAATGTTTTTTCTGTGTTACTTTCAGAAAATCCCAGTCCAATTCGTGAAAACGGGCGTGAAGCACTTACACTCGGCCGCTAAACTGTACAATATCGGCGTTTACTTCGAGGCCAATGGACACGGCACTGTACTTTACAGTACTAAAGCTAAGAACACTATCACCAGAATCTCGCAGGAGGGGTGAGTTCTATCATTAACTTATAAAAATCCTAAAATCCCACTTCCCATAACACTTGTGCTTGATTACTGAGACGCGGCACGTCGGGCGTTTTTACTGTTTACGGAGAAGCGGCGCGTGCGATAGCCCGCGCCATTGCACGTGCAATTACAAACATGGCAATGTACGATCTTGTTTACGGAGATGCGTGGCATGCAGAGTAGCGGTGCCCGCCGTCGCAGGCGCAGTACGCTTTACTTTGAACGGAGAACGCCGCCGCGGCCGTTGCCGAAACACTCATACAACGTCATATGTTTGAATATCGTACGGGTCGCGCCACCCGACGCGCCGTGTATCCGTAAACAAGCACTTATCCATATTAATACAACACTAAGTTGTACTAATGAAATGGAGAAATTATAAGTCAAGCCACACATTTCTTTATTGGTGCGTGATCAAACGTGTCATTTTACAATTTAAGCAACGGAAAATCGAGATAGTCTCTAATAAAATAATTCCTCTCTTCTAACTGATCATTGTTAGTTCAAGAGCGAGCGAAGCGAACTTGGATTAGTAGGGCACTCCGACACGGACATGTTAGGTTGGATTATTTGTAGTCATCCAGAAAGTGTTGAAAATAATGTGGCTGACTTAGAAATTTAGAAGGCAATGTAGATTTTTAGAGGGTACCCGTAAAATAATCCATCATTTGTTTCTTTTCCCAGTGAGCCCGGGCCCCGCAAAGCTGCTCAACTTTTCCTAGACTTCATAGAGATGACAAACGAAACGGTCGGCGACGCGATATCAGACTTGTTTATAGTCGAAGCCATCCTGTGCGCGCGCGGCTGGAGCGCCGTGCAGTGGATGGAGCTGTACGACGACCTGCCCTGCAGGCAGCTCAAGGTCACGGTCAAGGTGAGTCGAAGCCATCCTGTGCGCGCGCGGCTGGAGCGCCGTGCAGTGGATGGAGCTGTACGACGACCTGCCCTGCAGGCAGCTCAAGGTCACGGTCAAGGTGAGTCGAAGCCATCCTGTGCGCGCGCGGCTGGAGCGCCGTGCAGTGGATGGAGCTGTACGACGACCTGCCCTGCAGGCAGCTCAAGGTCACGGTCAAGGTGAGTCGAAGCCATCCTGTGCGCGCGCGGCTGGAGCGCCGTGCAGTGGATGGAGCTGTACGACGACCTGCCCTGCAGGCAGCTCAAGGTCACGGTCAAGGTGAGTCGAAGCCATCCTGTGCGCGCGCGGCTGGAGCGCCGTGCAGTGGATGGAGCTGTACGACGACCTGCCCTGCAGGCAGCTCAAGGTCACGGTCAAGGTGAGTCGAAGCCATCCTGTGCGCGCGCGGCTGGAGCGCCGTGCAGTGGATGGAGCTGTACGACGACCTGCCCTGCAGGCAGCTCAAGGTCACGGTCAAGGTGAGTCGAAGCCATCCTTTTCACGTGGGGATCTGATCGCAGCGGACGGCAATGCCGTGGCCGAATACTGGAGGCAAGGAATAAAATCTGAAAAAAGCTAATTTTCGACTTGCTAAGAAGAAAACATCTTTTTAATTATTTTTTTCCGAGCCATTTTGGCTTACTGCTGGTAAAGTTCTCCTCCAAGCCTTTTAGACATTCTTTTTCCGCGCCATCCCTTTCTACCATGGTCTCAGTTTTCTTTGAGTTTTTAATAGATACTTATTCCGTTTTTCCACAGGACCGCAGCGTAATAAAAACTACAGATGCCGAACGGATATGTTCCGAGCCTCAAGAATTACAAGCGAAGATTACAGAGCTGGTCGCAAAGTATCCCAGTGGCAGATCTTTTGCGAGACCTTCGGGCACTGAGGATATTGTCAGAGTGTATGCTGAGGCTGAAACGCGGCAGGTTAGTATCTACGGCTCTTGAAATAAAGTCCAAAATAGCTGGTCGTTAAGTTAATGCTATATTTTCACGCTTGCCGAGACTTGGCGTTCGTCTACAAGCAAGTCTACATACACTTGGGTGCCTTTTACACACTTAAATTGCGAATGCGTCAATGTGTTCCGGACAGGCAAACATTGTCGACGTGTATTGGTGGTGGTTTGGATATTGTAAACGCTTCCTGATGTTTGGCAAGTGTGTCACATTGGATGCTATTTTCAGAAAAAACTTAATTTTTTTAGTGTTATTGGTTTGGTTTAGTTTAGAATATTGTAAAAATATAGGTAACAAGCAAATCTTTAATTGATTAAAATTATCTTACTTTTAAGTTAAAAGGTGTTGCAATCTCATTTATTGTTATTAATCTAGCTTGCTGGTGCTGCTGGATTAGCTTTTTAGGTAGCTTAAACTACTTACAATACGCGGCATATAAGTTGAACGAAACTGGCGATTGACCTTCAACGCGCAGTTATAGATTTTCGGGTTTCAATCGAAGTGCGGCACAGCGGGGGTTGCGAGTAGCCATAGTAACGGGCCATTTTAGTTCAACTTATTTGCCGTGTACTATACTATTAATTTTTTTATTTAAAATACCATCTTCTCCCCCAGCAAGCCGACCTGCTGGCAGCAGAAGTAGCGCAAGCAGTGTTCGAGCTGGCCGGCGGCGCGGGCGCGCGCCCCGAGCTGCCCGTCGCGCACGAACTAGAATAGACAACACTTCATTGTATTCATATCGACCCACTAGAACAAATGTTACGACATCTATGTATGTTTGAATTCAGAATGCGAGATAATTATCAACTTTTTAAACCGTGAACTCTATGCATCCTGCCCGTCCAAACTCAAGATTTGTCAAAGGCAATGGAGCGCAGTATAGTGGGTGGAAAACACCAGACTGCGCTTAATAACTCAAGTAGCAGAAGTCGGGGAAAAAAGCAGCCAAGCTGAAATGGGAGTAAACTGGCCACTTTGCATGAAAACACCCGGATAGGTGGGTGAGGACTATTACTTATTGGACACTAGAGGTAGGTCAACCGTGGCGAAGGTGGTGTGACGAATTAAAATACACAACTTGAACGTTAAGGTGAAAGCTACGAGAATGAGCGTGGCTTTGTTCTCGCTAGATGTCGCTGTACTCAACATTTTTAGTGTATAGGACCATTATTAAGTCAAAGTAATGGTATCTGCGGAAATCGGACATTCTATTATATGTAACTCAGGTTAAATTGATGCCTCAAAATTTATCTAATTTTACTGTTCATGTTAGAATCATGAGTACAGCGCCATCTAGCGGGACCATGACTACGCACATCGATAAAGTCGATACTTGAGTGAGACTGACAATACACTGAAATTATCTCGAATTATAAATTCAAGTATATATTTACTTGTAATGCGCGATAATCACATTTAATTTTTATAGGTTTTTCGTTTGAAGATCTATTCGAATTCGTTGATAAAACTTCAGAAACATGTTAATTTGATGACGACGAAACAGTAACAAACACGAAGTGTTAAACGAAGATATGTGAATATGTACATAAGTGTAAAATGGTAAATTAATAAAAGTTTTCCATAAATAAATCATTATTTTTTGTTTTATCGTCATCAATTACATGTCTGTAAAGTCTTTTAGCAAAAAATAATGCCTACTACAGCATTGCCTTTTTGAGGCATACCTGTTTGACAGTGTGTTTAATTCAAGCTGAATTCGCCATTATAACAAGCCCACTAAGTATTTTTATTTGACATAAAAGACCTACGTTTACATTTTGTCAAATACATATATTAATTCTGAATAAATCTTCAAACAAAAAACTGACTTAACAAAATGATCAATGAATCAAAAAATCTTATCATTAAAAAGTCGCTGTGCGACGTTATATAATATTCTCATAAAAAGTAATCAACAAATATATAATTATATACAATTAATTTTATTAATTTAGCTGATAGTTTTAATTTTCAGTCATTTCGGTACAACGCACTACTAGTCCTATTGGTTTGTTCAAGTGCGTATTATTTTGGACCAATGTTTTATACTTAACTTTTTTTTTTACTTGCAAGAATCTTTTACTTTAAAATACTGCTATTTACTGGGCGACAAAATGTTGAACGCCAAGTGGAATTGGACGCCATATTGTTGTCTAGTATTTACTACAGTGCGGTCAAAATATGTTAGCTACTCTGAACGTTGCGAACTATGCGCATACTTGAAAAATACGCATTCGCCATATACTGACTTCTAATATTTGTCACACTGGACTGGACTTGATATTCTCTATTTTGGTGCTGTCGGCTGTAGCGAGTGTCTACGGTACTAAAACTAGTTATGTCACGCCGCTTACAATATACACTTGACCACATTTTTTATGAAAAATATTCTGTTAAAATATAATGTTTTATATAATTCCTGAGGCAGCGGCAACTGCCTAACACGAAATTCGAAAAAAAAATTTCGAAATGCAAAAATACTTCAGAGTACTGTATACTTCTCTGCAGCCATACATAAAAATTGGACGTCAATGGACACTCACGAGTATTGCTTCAAATAGGCACAAAAAATATAGCTGTCAAACATATGAACCAGCCTGTCTAGTGGTAAATAGTTGATGTCAGTGTTGCCATATGATTCTTAAAAAGAATGACTGCACGGCCAAGTGAACGGACTTCAGAGCGGTCAAGATACTTCGACCGTACTGTAAGTGGGTTTTAAGACTTATAGTTAGGCTCTCTTGCTCATAACAGAGTACCTAGGTGCTACTGATAAATGTTGAAATATATATATATATATATAAAAAACATATTCTGCTCATATTATATTTGTAATATACTTTTACAAGCAAAGCTTTATACAATTTTTACTTTTTGAAATTCACGCTAGCGTCTCCTTTTAATGTTAGTCCGTTTGATTGTGATTATTTTATCACTCGGAGACGAAACCAATAAACGGCTCAGATAAACTATTGAATAAGAACCTGTCCAATATTAAATTTAGTAGAATAATATCTCCAAGCACGCATTTTCATTGTACCTGCCCTATCACTGCCCATTAAGCCTTTGAAAAACCAAACCAAATTTTTGGACTCTCTTAAGAATCATTCTGTCTCGTCAATTCAACATGAAGAGACAGAGACAGCAATAACTTAAAGGTCTTAAAAAAAGTTAGGTTTTTTGAGTTTTCGACTGTTAGCGTAGAATTAAGAGCACCGAGGCGAATAATTTGATGCCTTTGCGTATATTTGACGATAAAAAAGACATTTTTCTATAAATTCATCTCACTTCTAAAATGTTAACTACTCTTTAGTAGATGTTTTTATATAAAAAGCTCAAAATAAAATTTGTATAAACAACTTTTGTAACTTTACACTAATAAAACTAATTAATATTTTAAAATTCGTCCTACATTCGTCTTCTTTTTCTCATTATTAATAGTAAAACCAAAGTCGAATTTGTCAACTATCCTCAATAACTCAAAATATACGTAGAGGTAGCAAAATCAAAACTAAATCTCGAAATTTAATAAAAAAAGAAAACATGTTGCACCTTTATAATAAAAATTAGGACATTTGAAAAAAATGTAAGTATATTTTTCAAAATTGCAAATTTTATTGACTACCTTAATTAGACTGGATTTATTAATATCTTAAACGTTTGTAAAACTTTCTGAAATAAGATTTAATAATTCTATACTAATTTGTAAAAACAGTAAATATTTAAGAATATAATTATATTCAATGCAAAGTAGAGGTATTTTGCTGTCAAAATAATTGGTAATTATTGTTTCTTTTAATATAGATATAATAATGTAAAGATATAAAAATAATGAGATTTGTGAATAAAATGCTACCGTTCGGAATTGTGATTTAGAGGACTGATTGAAAAAAGAGTGTATCTATCAATATTTTTGTGTGAATGTATCAGAATAAAACATGAATTTCCGGTAAGTACATTAGTAATCGAAAATGTTGACTCGTAATAATTCTGCAAACACCGTTGACTAGATTTCAACTTACAACCAAGAAAAAATGTGCAGAAGGCAAGTTCGAAGAATTTTTGTCAACTGTTTGATTGAATGCATTTTTCACATTCAGTGTTCTCAGCAGAAAATCGATGTTGGCATACGTATCCGGTAATCCTGTAACTAACTTTTTTTTAAAGCATCCCCTCGTAAATGTATATTAATGACATTTTTTTTTGCAAATAAATAGTTATTGTGCTTTTATAAATAAGTTAATAACAAAAAAAAAATTACAAGGTGTAAGGGAAAACGAAGTAAAAAATTACTTCTCCATACAAAATTATAAACTTAATTGGACAGTTTGTATGAAGAGGCTGACTTTTTTTCGTTTCGTCAGGTAGTTCAGTTTCGTCTACGACCTGTCCCTTACACCCTGTATAACATTGGTTTCGAATGACAAATCTTAAATATTATACAGCACGGCCGACGTAACTTGACGAGTCTGAAGTTAAGCTTTGTGAACTTTACCGCTTGTTCTCGTAAAAAATAAATGGTTTAAAAATATAAGTGCAAATAACAGTTATTAAATGGCAACAACACCTGTCCATGTCAATAACAACTTTTATTGGCATTTATTTTTTAAACCATTTATTTTTTAAACCATTTATTTTTTAAACCATTTATTTTTTACGAGTGCACAAGCGCTAAAGTTCGCAGAGCCTAACTTCAGACTCGCCAAGTTACGTTGGCCGTACTGTAACAGTTTGGATTAACTTTCACAATCTGTATTCGCTTATGTTGCGCAATCGTGCCTTGTTAGGATTGGCCCTTCTGTATTTAAATCTCTTATGTAACACAAATTTACCGAAATTGAAACCGCTCAATAAGACTCGATAGCATTATCTCGATTCTTGTAAGAGTTCTTTATATTTTGCACTAAACATTTTATCGTTTTCTAGTAAATTGTATTTTGTAATCTTGCAATCAATCAGCATATTTTTGTACTGTATATTTCATTTTGATTTTGTGTTGTGATAGCTATAAAATTGTCTCGATAAACTGTGTTTTATTAGGCGTATCGCGAATTCTAAATTATTAATCTGGATTTTACATGACAATTACTCCTCTGATCATTTAATTAAGAATTTGAAGTTGAGTTTTTGTTAAACTAAGGGCCAAATTCACCAAGAAACTAATCGCGATTATATAAAACAAATCGCAGTTTGAGCGCCTAATCGAGATTATAGCTTCATTTTGCGTTTCACCGCTATGAATTAAACCTAGTTTACGCTAAACTGACTTTCAATTCTTTTGTTGTCGCCCATGTTTACGACACGGGTCTTTAAACTAGATTACGCTGAGCTCAGTTTAGTTGAACTGAGTTTTTATATTGAATGGTGAAAGCAGCCCTAAAACCAGAATTGTTGCCAAAATTTGTTTCGAAATAAAGATTGGCACGCACTACATCTCAATTTAAAAACCGGGTATTATCGACCTAAGTGTGACCCACAGGTCGATATTTGAGAAAGGCCCAAGATTGTGGTTCAACAAACTAAAACCTAATTGGGAATCGATAGCACTCGATCGTGAACTAACTTTTGAGTTCACATACATTTTTAAACATAATTGGCCGTCGGTTTAAAATTAACCGGTTGATCGTGCCAAACAGTGTGTATCTATTAATACTTAGTAATCGTTTATCAATGACTATTAGCTTCTGTCGCTGCAGCTACAGCAGCTTCGCGCGCGTAAGTCGATTTCTCCATACAAATTTAGGACCCCCGTTTCATCTGCTCTAAGATTGAATTTCTAAAAACCCGTTATTAGTGTGCTCACCTACGTAATACATACGTCATAAAAGGAAGCCTTGTGCAAAATTTTATGTTCAGAATTTCCCAGTCGTGTCGGCTGTGCGTTAATATGTCAGTCAGTTTCTCCTTTTGTATAGATCAGATGTGCTTTTAATTGAGTGAAGAGGCTAGATTTCCAAAATCTTAGTTATGCTATTTTTAGGCAAATGTTTTCCATCTTCAACTAGGTCACTGTATAATAAATAAAAGGATTTATTTGCGATACGTCTAATAGCCATCAAATTCTACAAAAAAAAAAAGATCTCGAAGATCCCAGAAATATTTATGTCCAAAATAATGTTTGTAAGATAAAAAATAAACCATTCAAGGGAAAAATATGTACATGGTCTGATAAACGTAGGTGATAAGTGAATGTATCATAAGATTGACAGTTAGATAGTAGAGAATGTACTGATATCGGTATTTGTCGCGTGCGTAAACTTTTGATAAGCCACATGTATGGTCCTGTGTAGGTACAGAGAGCTGCATCAATTTGGTACCCTCTCATATTAAAATACCTACTTTGAAATTTGAAAATATTAGACATGTACATATATATGTAGCAATTTTTTTTTTTCAAAGTTAATAAATCTTTTTTTCGAATCGATGGTAAACTCGCTGAAAGTAGTGGCTACGTTAACTGTAGCATCGGTGGCACTCTTTAAATCCTTCATAGTCCGGGTGTATGGGCACTTAGCGCACTCTAACATGTCGCTCATGTTTTGAACACGGACACCACACTTACATAGAGTATCCGACGGGTCTTTAAAACCCCATTTCGCCAAGTTGTGTTTTTAGCTAGCTACCTAGCTAGGTGCGCAACCGATTTAGTGCTTTTCCAGGCGGGAGATGTTCTTTGGGGTCGTCAAGAAGTCGGATGGTGGTAGGTGATGTACTTCCCAAGGCTTTATTCTTTCTTTGGGCGATGGGTCGAGGATGGCCTGTGTGCTACGAAGAAATTCCGGCTCTTAAGCCTACTTGGGGCTGTTTTGTGTTCGAAAAGGGAATGTCGGGAATCGGATTCTTGATTTTTCTCTTCAATCGCTCAAGCAACATCCCTTCGTAGTTACAGCTAGTGAAGCAATACCAGCCAACAGATTAAGCTTCTTGAGCGGGATTGACTCAGCTCAATGTGAGTACCATGGAGCAATTTATGGAGGATACTAGCGCAGCGCTTTGAAATGTGAAGTCAGTCAAAAAAATGATGTTAACTGCACATTTCAAAAGTACCGGTAAATGGTGTATATTCCATGCACTTTACTCGGTACCAGATTGATGTATAGAAACCCTAGTTACTATGAATTCTTGATTTCTTATCCATCCTATAGTTGCATTTATAGTAGAAGCTTATATTCCATGCTAGAAAATAATATAGCAATTTATCCAACATTCCTTGTTTCATACTAACGGTACTTATGTCCCAAGCTTGCAAATAAAGTAGCCATTAATATATTTTGAATGATAAGATAAGAGAATCAACAGTTTTTTTTTGGATTACAAGTCTGCCAGATATGTCTATACATATACCACAAAATTAAAACGGGGAATTCACTTAGACCATTAAAAGCATCTTAGACCCACTACGATGGACGATTCGAGCACGAGGCGAGCAGAAATTCATGTAGTGTGGACCGACACTAAACTAGACTAGCCGAACACGATCGAGCGACACTACACGAATTTGAGCTTGGCACTCTGCTCCTCTAACGCAGACCACTACATACGATCTGGATCAATAATTTAGCTCTGAAATAGCTATAGTAGTGCTTCTAGGAGAGGTTGCGCACTAAATTCCAAGTCCGTCTGTCCGAATTTAATAGATAGGACTTTCCTATTGGGATGGCACTCAAAACTTGCAGTGCGCAACCGCTTCTACGGACTTGCGGGCCGTGTCCCTTTGAGCGCTACGTCAAAAAAGTAAAAGTGTGCTCTCGGCACCAACGGGCGACTTGGCAATTTCATCTTTTAACAATACAAATAAGAAAAATAATACTTAAAGGTGAACTACAGTAAAGGGTCTACGGAGTCAAGCACGTGTTGAGCTCAAATTCGTGTAGTGTCGGTTTTTTGCTCGGCTCCTCTAGAATCACTCTTACACGAATTTGAGCTCGGTTCCCCTTTATTAGCGTTTAGTCTGTCATGTATTCGAGACCGTGTCGTGCTGGATACATCTTTGCTTTGTCATGTAAGTATACATGATTAGTGGACAAAAAGTTGATAGACGGTCAAGCATTAAGCAAAAAAATAGGGAAAATCTATAGCAGCGCGGTCGCTCTTGCAAGGTTTGCAGACAAGTCTCGCTTTAGAGTTTAATGTAGGTACTACTCGGGTAGAGAAACTGGACTCATCCATTTACATAATCAAACGATGGTAACGTGCGCTCGAACGATGGTCTCATGTGATGAAATGTGAGGGGGCAGTGATAAGTAGTAGTATTTTACAAAACATAATATTATGTGATAAAATTCCGGAAGAACATCGTCATAAGATAATGTCAAAGATGTTTTGATAGATTAATCTCATCTAATGGAATGTGCTACTGTTACGACGTTTGATTTTTACTGTAATTGATGGGCAATAAAGAATTGTATAAAAATCCTGTTAGGACTGGAATAAGAAAGAATGCCTTAAAGATTGTATTATTGTTAGCATAAACCTGCATATTGCTGTTCTGCCAATATTTGTTCAAATCTATTATGTGTGCAATTGTTGTGTGATTATTATTTAGTTTATGCTGATGTTATAATTCAATAAATCAATAACTACTACTGGCTTTTTTTTCTATCAAATCCCCATAACTTTTGAGTCATCCACAGAGTGGACTTTATCTTTAATATATTTTTAATTATTCTGTTACACGTGGTTGTCACCTAAGGGCCATGTTACCTGCGCAGTGTCGCTAGGTCAACTCTAACAGTGTGCATGTAGTCTTATCGATTGAGACATTTAAATGTAGGTATTATTACGTAGCAAAAGAGGCGCGCGCGGCGAGCCCGGACGAAGCACTTGTATGGGAACGCGCGTGCGCCCGCTTAACGCAGCATTGTCCCTAACTCCTCTTTAATGGCTTGACCAATTTGGATAAGATTTTGGATTGAAGTGGGTCCCAGGATGGTTGGAAAATACAATTGGACTCGGTAGGTGGCGCTGCAATCGGGCTCTCAAATGTTTATTCTTACGAAAGGCCAGCTTTTTTGGACAGGATAACATCTGTTCGGACGGTCCCAACAGATGTTATCATATATAGAAGAAGTATAAATGAAAAGCAAAAATAACAAATAAACTTTTTATTAACAATAAAACATCAATACTACTTCTTGGAAAGGAAACTTATCTCTATAAAATTTCTTATATAATAACAGTGCAATCATTTAATTTTGTTAAAATTTTATAAATTCAATTCTGGCATCACAAAGGAAATCAAGTTTCACTTTCCTACAAATATATCTAAAAGGTGCATTCTTAGAATTTAAACCTATCTATTACAAATGAAATTACTAATAATTAGAGATCAGATAGCTAAATCATAAATGCTCTACTTTTAAATGAAGAATTTTAAAGGATAAGTGAGACAAATTGGAATGTTCATATTTTATTTCACTTTATCTTAAAATGACATAAAATACATCCTATATAATAAAAAAATAACGAATTAAAAGATGACAGGGTAAAAAAAATATGAAATACATAATCATTAAAAACAAAATCACAATAATTTAAAAACTAATCAATATTTTGTTGTCATTTGTAGTGTATATGATGTTTCAAAGCCTCAAATCTAGTTTTACTTGTCAATTGTATATAAAATAGTTCCATAACTTAATTATAGTTTTATTTGTGATGATGTGGATGAAGAGAAGTCCACCATGGCCTAATGTAATAGTTATTGTGATAACTATGACAATATTACAGCTATGTCATGCAAAGACAATGGGTAATTGATAAACAATACTAATGACATGTGAAAATAAATAATAAATGTTTCTAAACATTCTGGCCAAGTATAAAATAATGTGAATGAATAGCCATACTGCAAAAGGAAAACAATTATTATAATCAATTTACTTCCATGGTTTTACAGTTCATTTGCCCATTGACTAAGGATATATTTTTTAATGAACTGAAATTCATAAAAAAAGTAAGTAAAATGAAGAAGAAAGCATAGAGTAAAGTATTATTACATTTAGATTTTCAAATTACGTATAAATGACTGGAGAGTAGAAGCAAAAGTATAGAATAAAACTAGACTATAGAATAAAACTATTAACATCAATTTTGACTTAGGCATAGAATTCTAGTATTGTAACAACAATGATAATAACATCATCAATACAGATTCGTCACATACTCAACATTCACCCCTAACAACTATATAATTATTATCATCAATACCAAAATACTCTAGTATTTCTTGTTTTTTTTTTACAGGCGGGTTTCACTACATACAGAATGTGAAATAAACAATATTATTACATAGGAATTTCCTAAAATTTTTCCTAAGTGGTAACCTTAGTTAGAAATAATATTTTGATACTGTTTGTTGAAGTTTTAGTCCGTCTATATTCTATTCAGTATATACTGTTAGCATATGCAAATTGGTCTATGGGAACTGCTTATCTTAATGGTAACTTACAATGGTTGTTTTGCATGAAGTCTATAACATAATATAACTTATGAGTTTGCAGACTTGTCTATGGAGGGTAGGTACATAATAAATACTGACATACAACAAGAAGAACAAATATTTCTACATTCATATTCAATACTTGAATTCAAGAAATAGTTGAATTAACTATTTTTATGGCCAGGAACTTAACATGGATCTTAGCATTTTATTTTAAAATCCTCAAATAGCTACCTAAGATTAGTAATTTGTAATTTGTACCTAACCAAGAATTGGTCCTAAATAAGGTGCTTGATCACAGTAGAAACATTTTGGCACTTCAGTTTCTTGCAATTCTACTAAATTGGAGCTTACCTCGTTGATAACATGGTAGTAGCGACATCGTCTCGGTCCAATACCTTCAATTAATGTGTCATAAGGTGGTGAGAGGATGTCGAAGAATGCAGCCGGCACCTCCAAGGCTTCTATCTCATGGTAGTTGGATATAGTTGGTGTGAGAATGCAAGTACTAGAATTTTCTGAACACACTCTATCGCTAGTTACTTCGGCAAATAACTTTCGTCGTTTGTGGGTGCCATGTGCGAACCGCGTCGCCTCTCGTCTGGCTTGCACTTGGAACTCTGCCGGGTCTACGTTCTGCGTGACGGGGTACTCCGAAAAGGTCCTGATCTTAACTGCACCTGATATCA
This sequence comes from Leucania comma, assembly GCA_958295575.1. Lineage (NCBI taxonomy): Eukaryota > Metazoa > Arthropoda > Insecta > Lepidoptera > Noctuidae > Leucania > Leucania comma. The sequence continues at coordinate 8,655,865 of OY282483.1, forward strand.
CCTTGAGAAGCCCATGCATGTGCGGGTGGTCGTGAAGCGGCATTTTAAAACCCGGCTTTAAAACAAAAATACTCATATTTATTTGGCTGTTTTGGAACACTTCAATGTACGTGCATGGTGCCTTGTTGGGATGCCTCCAGAGCGTTACGTCTTTCAAATTATTGTCGTAACCCAAGTCTTCAGATTTTAGATTATCCATCATAATCTTTAGTTTGTCCAAGTTAGCCATAAGAGCAGTTTTTTGACTGTCATCAAAGGTATGCAGAGAGTGCCGGTAAATGGATACGATTGGCGGTACATTGACTAGTTCCATGGTTGACTTCACTTCATTTCCTATGTCCACATAAAATCTGACTGAATTTATACACGAAAATTTCTTTCTTCTAATGAATATAGAAAATAATCTCGACGATAACAAAGCGCAACTGTCAACAAACGTCATTTTGCACATTTTGTTTTCACTTTTAAATGATTACGTTTCATTACTCCAAGCTTCGTTTGACTGTCACAATTTTGATTAAAGAAAATTAAACTAAATAAAAAAATAAAATAGGCAAGTAAAAGACAGTTTTACAGCATGAATAAAAAGTACGTAACGAGCATTGCAAAAAATTATCGTTTACTTCAAATTTATTATAATTTCCAAAGTTTCTCTAGTTTCCTGTATTACTGTATTACCTACTTCTAAACGCAAAACTTCACGTTTTGAATGAAAATATGTAGAAGTGCCATCTATTGACGAATAGCTAAACTACAAAGTCTAAATAATAGTGGTATCTTTATGATGAGTGGCCACAGCGGGCATGCGAGCGCGGTAAGCGGCGCGGACTGTTCAACGCGGGACGCGCGCGGGCATCTCTCGCCATACAATTATTATACAAGTGGCCACAGTGAGTGCGCGGGCGGTGACCGGCAACACGTGCGGGAGCGGGGATCTCAGTCTATTTACAGTTTTTTACAGTTAATCGGACATCATTGACAGTGGAACAAAATATTAACTTGCTTTATTTTTAGATTTAGATTTATTTTGATACAGGTTATGGCTACCGCCGCTCCCCGCACCGCGCTGCCAGTGCCAAGCAAAACGCGCCCGCGCCGCTGCCCGCACTGCGCTGCCAATGTGGCCGTCGTGGCCGAGCCGAAGAATAATTTAATAACTCCATTGAACAAATAGATGGCGTTAACAGTGCCGTCTCGTTGTTGAAAAAGCAGATAAATTAATTTAAATTTAGGTAGTTGTTGCCTATGTCATTGGATTATGTCCCACCTTAAAAAAAGGGCACTGTAGGTAATATCATAGAATAATAACAGATACCTACATGATGCTGATATTACAGTCCCATAACAAAAAGTAACATATTTTTTTACGTGGAATATCATCTGATAACGAGGCTAGAGGTAAGTAGATATCTAGTATCAGACTTTTACTGAATAAAATCCATTCACACTTCAGTGTTTCTTCAGTTACCCTTTACAATCCAGGGTCACGTTATCTCTTTCGAAAAATCCCGAAACCTGAAATTGAAAATTGAATGCAATAGGTAGATAGATGCCTGGTAGACTGGACCACAGTTTAACTATTGGCCATCAGAGAGTACAAAACGTAGGTACCTACTCTGGTGCACAAAAAGAGGGAAATCTAATGAATAAACAAAAGAATACTGAAAATATCACCTACCTGCACTGAATAATTACATCACCACCTATAAAACAACGTCAGTATCAAAATAAGGAGTAGGTACCTACTCAGACAACAATAAAGATCGTTAACGCGAGATCGGTTTTATGTGTGGTCTGGTCGGTCGCGGGTGGTGTACCAATAATACCACTTAAATAAATACCAGCCCATTGTAAATGTTCCTCGGATTTTATTGAGTTCCAATGCGCCTGGGTTTCATCCATTCCCGCCATTAACGGCGACCATAGACTATAAACATAGATAAATTAATCAGGTGTACGCGAATAGAAGTTGCTATTGTAACGAAAAAATATTAGTTTTACTTTTTTTTTAATGTCTTTGGAAATAAATGTTTCGGTTTTATTGAGATGTTTGGACTGATTTCCTAATCATTTTGTTTTGATGTGCTTTTTGTTGTTAAGATAACTTTTGTGTGACTATAGTGGTACAACAACTAGGTTCAGCTACTGAAAGCGAATCGCTTTAGTTTTTTTTTATTTTTTATTTTATTAGTTTCATGAACCCAACAAACGGTTGTAAGAACTTCTTCTTTCAACCTACCAATTCATATTAATATTTAGTATCCACATTTTGTACATCGCCTATTTGCCGAAGCATATTATGTTGCTTACATTCATAATTTTCGACTGCTTTCAAATTCAATCTAGGCAATGTTATGTTATGTGAGCTAGGGGTTACTTACTTATTTGTAGCTATACCTAAGTATTGCCAAGTATGAAACTTAAATTACTTCTGTATTCTATGGGATTTCGCTTCACCATCAACGATTGTATCACTGCTTGAGATACAATCAAGCATTAGTTCATGTAATGCGGTTATCATCACGTATGCGGATTGCTCCGCCCCGCACGCATCCCTCGTGTTTATTTCCCGCATTACAATAAATACTGGTATGAAAAAGACATCCGCAATCGACCGACAAATAGATAAATGTCTTACTCATAATGTTTGATAGAAATATAATTAGATTTGTGTTGGTGCGGGAATCTAACCCGCAACCCTTGCGTCTCAACCGGCGCTCTAAACCACTGCGCTAAACGGGTCATCGGGTAAAAAAAGGCCCAGCCCTAAAAGGCGACTACTGATTATCTTGATGTCTTTTCGCAGGGGTGTTCGGCACCCACTGTTTTGGCCCCAGGATTGACCTTGGATTGTCCTTTGTAGGTAATCAGCTGCATTCTTTTATCACATACTCGTAGTATAGACATCGAAATCTCGGAGCAGAAGAGTTTTCCATTGTATCTCAGACACACTCATCAAAGGTACTACCCTTTTCATCTTGGCAGGTAGCTAGCAAATCTTTTTGTTTTCGAACACCACATCGACTACCAGTACACGGCTAATAAGTGAAACCCATTGCTATGGGTACGCGCAGCCCCCACCTCGATTGAGCCTCGACAGTCAGTTACTGCGCTTTCAAGGTTGACCGCCATGATGGTTTAACTTGTGTGTCGAGGATTATACCTATATCTACGAATAGACAACTTTAACCACAATTTTCCACTGAAACCCAAGTACCAGTGCCACAGCTACCGTTGCTCTGTGCTTCGTCGGTTTGTTTGTCAGCTGCGCCTCGTTGGGTGGCCTTCCACGAACTCTTTGTTTGGGTGCGCCTGCGCAAGGTGCGGAGATGGAGGTGATAGGTTGTGTAATGGTGGCGTGGTGGTAATGGCTCTTGGTGTAGTGGTTTGTGTTGGTATTTGCGTGGATTTTTAAATCACTAAGTACATAGTATAAAACAAAGTCGCTTCCCGCTGTCTGTCCGTATGTATGCGTAGATTTTTAAAACTACGCAACGTATTTTGATGCGGTTTTTTTAATAGATAGAGTGATTCAAGAGGAAGGTTTATATGTATAACACACGCATAATATATGTATTTAATATCACCATTGCACTCGTGCAAAGCTGGGGCGGGTTCCAACCAACCTAATTTATTAATTTTCTTTCCAAAAATTACAGAATAAATTAAAAAGTCTACAAAAACAATATTAAAATTAATTTGTGGAAGACAAGTTTCCTGTTTTTTACATTTCTATGCTGGTGCCTTAACTAAGTTCTTTACAAAACCTAAGTGTCAGGTCACCATTTGCCCAAAAACAAAGTTTGAGATCAATCTGTTGTTCTGAAGACAATTTAACTGACGTAAATAATATTTCCACAACTATCACACAACACCGTCTAGTCCCAAGCTAAGCAGAGCTTGTGTTATGAGTACCAGACAGCTGATAAACATACTTATATATTTCTAATTACATACATATTTTAGATAAATAACAACCAGACACAGAACAAATGATCGTGCTCATCACACAAACATTTGTTTTGGGTGGGAATCGAACCCACGACCTCCGGCATAGCAGCCAGGGCCACTAACCAGACCAACAGGCCAGTCAAATACATTACAGTAATTACATTAATAAATAGTGAGGAAAATATTTCATTGGATCAAGTGACAATTACATTAATTTATCATGATACAGGTTGTGTATTGTCAACTGCACATTCATACTTTTCAGTACGTCGTCGTATTTGTACCTACCTACTCTCTATACGATGTATTCACAAGCCTCACCACAGAATTATAATCTTTCAAGACACTGTTCAGATTTATTGTTTTTTATCTATGGCCTATCCTAAGTGCTAATATGCCCGGGTGTCACCATTTCGCGGGTCGTCCGGAAGACACGGTGGACCATACGGTAGAGGTGTACCCCGTTTGAGCGGAGCACCGCCGTGTCCTTGTAGGGGCGATCGGCTGCGGCGACCTCTCGTGTCGGGCTCTGGTAAAGGCCATGGTTCGGAGCGACGAAGAATGGCAGACGGTTGCCTCCTTCTGCGAAGTAGTAATGCTGGCGAAGGAGGCAGCCGCACGGGCGAGGGAACAAGCGTTCTCAAGCCCCAGCCGCCGAGATCACAACTCTAGGCATGGGCTTGCGGATGACAAGTGATGGGTAGCTCGCCGTTCGGCTGTCCAGTAATCGTCCGGGCCGAGCCCGAGTCATGGACGGCGCTTAGTATTCCACGCGCGCCTCGAAAAGATGTCAGCAAATCCATTCACGTAGAGGCCTATCAGGGCCGAAGCCTACTGGGGCCATTGGTTGACTTCCAATAGGAAAACCCGTGGTCCTGGAACGTGAGGCAAAGAAGGAACATAGGTAGTTTTAATCAGAAAAAATCTGATACGAAGAGCGGAAGAAGTCATTAGATGATTTCTATCTCTAAGTTTTAATACAGAACACTAAGTTTACCGCTAGGCTAGATATGTATATGATGCCGCGTAGTACAAAGTAAGTACAACGCGATGTCGCGTTGTTCAAGCGCTGCATCTTCAAACATTTCGCGACCAGTCTGACCTGGGGCAGCCTCCTGACTAAGCGCGACTCTGAATCGCGACTAAAATCATGCAAAAAGTCGTCGTGTACGAGCTATCTTTCAGCGGCTGCAATCCCAGAGAGTAAATATCCATCTGGAGCAATCATGGACTTAATAAGTACCTTCTGATTCCAACTACGAGTAATAATAACTTCTCACAAAATGATCTATTCCACAGAATTTCCTCCTACATCGCCATAAAACCAGCGAATGTTTTACGAATAAAAATCATATTTTAATAGCTTATTTTTTACATGCTCTGTGTAATGCTAATGAACCGGAAGTGCCGCCATTACTCCCGTGATGAGCGTTCACTTGTCGTAAAACGGAACGTTCATTAAAAGAACGAGGTTATGAAGTAAAAATAGTTGGAATGTGCGATAGACTGGTTACACTTGGGATGTTGTTTTAGGTGTAGCTGAGTTGAGGAAACCTCGCACCATTTTGGACATAGCCACATTTCTAATAGTCAACTTATGGTTCATACATGAATTTTAATGATATCAATAAAAATTCAGGTGTATTTTGTTCTTCGAGATGATGGAGACTTTTTAGCTTGAAGTTCGGTTGGTAGACTGTGGCGAAAACTTTTACACTTTCACCAATTTTTGTTGTAGATTTAAAATAGGTTTTAGCAACGTGTAGTACGCACAGGAACGTGAAGATTGGAATGCAATGTAGATGGTGATGATGATGAGGCAGTTGAACAGCAGGAGGGCACTATTCATTCCCATTTTTAGCGTTCCGTACCTCAAAAGGAAGAAAAAAGAATTCTTATAGGATCACTTTGTTGTCCGTCTGTCTGTCTGTCAAGAACTCTCTATCTCGGAGACGCGTGGATGCATTTTTTTGCGACTCAGAAAAATCTTAGAGACTCAATTCGGGAATTGAACTATTTACTTATGACAGTTTTTACTGAACCCTCGGTGTGCGAGTACGACTCACACTTGCCCAGTTTTTTAACAAGAGGTCTTGTAGGACTTTTACTGACTAAAACAAACCTGTTTAATAAAGCTGCCCTGTGCGTTCTACGGCCATGGTCACTCTTTCAAACGTTCGCGCAACCCTAGCAGGCATCGGCCCTATTGTGCCCCTTCAGTTTGCTGACATTTCTTTCAGGCGTACGTGGAATATTACACGCCATCAACACTGGTTTGGTCCTAACCGGACGGCCGGACGACCATATAGTGAGCTAGGTATCCATTGCTCGTCGTCAGTAAGCCCGCGCCTATGGTAGTTGAAAATCGCGCGGGTGATTCCCGTCGTTCAGGGCATCTCGTTCGGCGGTGCCCGACAGGTGAGGATATCAGTTCCCTTACGATTGTGGCTATCTTAGTCGCTCAAACGGGACAGACTTCCGTACGGTGGAAGACGAGAAAGTCCACCATGTCCTTTGAGCGATCAGCTCAATTACGGCACAAGCGTGATCCTTCCGCAGAAACAAAAAACAGAAATCTCCAAAACTATCTATTGATACCCATGCACGGTTAGCCTGTTCACAGCGCTACATACCTTCTGGGTATCCCAATCTAGATAATCCAAATAGTCTATCACCTATCACTAATTAGCATCGATATAATTATATGTACTACGCACCAGATTAATCATGCCATACAATCACTTTGCTTGACTTAAGTGTACTGCAGGCCATACACTTTTTTACATTGATGACTTGATGACATTAGTGCAGTTTTGCAATATTTAAGCGCTGAGTTTTAAAAGTTTTGTTAGACGTCATAATGCCAATTTAGCGCTGATGCGAACTCTTGTTTTGACGTTTCAGTATTTTGACAAATAGTTTCCATGAACGAGCTTGTCTATCACTCTAATTAGCAATGATTCACTACTATATAAAGCCGGTTAGCGTTACGCGGTGACGTCCAGCATTAGTAATAAAAGCTATCATTGCGCCAATCCTCGTATTTACGTTTAAAATAATTTATTTTAGTTCGAGCACATCTGCAAGTAGATGTATGGGGCTCCGGTTACCGGTTGTAGGGATGTAGCAGAGGGAACCAAGGACCGGCTGAGGAGTAGAGAAAGGGTAAAACATATAATATTATAAAGGCGAAAGTTTATGAGTCTATGTGTGTGTATATTTGTTACTTCTTCACTCTCGAACGATTGAACTGAAAACCAGCATCAGGTAGTGGCTTTGCATTATGTTGAGTTTGGGCCCTTTTGATATTATTCAGTGTATTTTTTTATTTTGTTTATTTCAAAGGTATTAGCGTTTTTAGCATACATAATTACATAGGCATAGCATAATCAGCCTTTTTATGTTCCTATTGCCTCATGAGGCTGGGACTCAAGCCTTCTCTTTCTTTTTATGTTCCTATTGCCTCATGAGGCTGGGACTCAAGCCTTCTCTTTCTTTTTATGTTCCTATTGCCTCATGAGGCTGGGACTCAAGCCTTTTCTTTCTTTTTATGTTCCTATTGCCTCATGAGGCTGGGACTCAAGCCTTCTCTTTCTTTTTATGTTCCTATTGCCTCATGAGGCTGGGACTCAAGTCTTCTCTTTCTTTTTATGTTCCTATTGCCTCATGAGGCTGGGACTCAAGTCTTCTCTTTCTTTTTATGTTCCTATTGCCTCATGAGGCTGGGACTCAAGTCTTCTCTTTCTTTTTATGTTCCTATTGCCTCATGAGGCTGGGACTCAAGCCTTCTTTTTCTTTTTTTTTGTCGTTGGGAAAATCATCCAATGACATCTCCGAGCCCTTTGGCCGGGCGGGAGATAGTGTCAGATTTTAATGACAAAAAACCCACTCCTGTTCCTTCGTTGCCTTTCATACCGGGGCCGAACCTTCCTTTCAGAAAACGATCCTTGGCCCCAGTAGGCTTCAACCCTGCTGGACCCCTACGGCCTGCTGACAACTCTTTGAGTCGACAGTCGACGACTTGGGTTCGATTCAGACGGCTACCGGAAGGTCGGACGGCGAGCTACTCATTGCTCGTCGTCCGCAAGTCCGTGCCTACGGTGGCCGGAATTTGGGATCGGAATCCCGTCGGCGGCTGGGACGTGAGCGCCGTTGCCTCACGCATGCGGCCTCCTCCTTTGCTAGCATTACTGCTTCGCAGAAGGAGGCAGCCGTCAGCCACTCCTAAGGCTTCTTTAAGGAGAAAGCATGGGCCATAATCCATCACGCGGGCACCGTACAGCTTAGTTGATGTCACATACTTATATTCGAATTTTTATTTCTATGACATGCTGATTTCTTGACAATGTTTCTTTTCATCGCTTTGAGAACATTGGTGATGCCATAAATTAAACAAAGCAATGTAAACAAAGCCTGGCTGGGTTTGAACCCACAACCTACAACTTATATGTCGGGGCCGTTACCACTGGGCTACCACTATACTTCTGACGCCAATAAACGCTATTTTCTTTCCTTTTCAAATGTTGCTTCTGTTATGAATAACCCCATCCTCAGTCATCCCGGGACGCGGACATTTAACAGGAGAGAGGTACAGACGGACACCGTTCAGTTACGACATTAGGCACGAGTTACCAAATAATATAATACTAATTATAATAAAATAAAATCAACATGAATAGACATGACGACATGTTCTAGGGATTATTAGGGAGTAGTAAGTTGTAGGCCTTCAACATCCAGGATGGGGCTGCGGCATTATTTGAAAGGGTCACCGCGGCCCTGAATCGCAAAGGGAAATTGAAGAAAAACAGGTGCGTTTTAGTCAATAAACGTCGATTACGTCTTTTCACTCCACCTAGAGCGAGCGTCTGGGGCTCTGGGGAGGTATGAAAATGCATACCAGGGCCCAGGAACCAAGGTAGGGAAGGAACAGGTAGGTTTTTAGTGAGTAAGAGTCTGACAATATTTCCCGCTCCGCCCAAGGGCGGGATTTGTCATTGGATGATTTTACCTACATAAAAAACCTAGAGTGAGAGATTTGATGATCTCCCACCTCAAAAAAGACCTGTTACACCCAAAGGCTCTATTGAAATGAACTTTAATTTAAAGCAGGGATGTCATTGAGCTCCAAAACCGTAAACAAATCTATCGGATATCCGAAATAAAAAATAACCGTAACCGAAAATCTGACTGTAACAGTTTGCCTGTTGCGGTTTTCCCATCCGATTTAATTTAGGTGTCTTCAATTCTAGAGTGAATAGGCTCTTAACAAAAATAAAAAGACGTGAATAAGGTTTTGCGATTCTTCGTGCTGGACATAGCACGAAGAATCGCAAAACTTAAGTAGCAATAGCCAGGACACATTGCACGCAGAACAGATAGAATAGAATAGAATAAACTTTATTGTACACCAAAATATGTAGTAACAATTCAGAGGAACTTAAATCTATGGGTACAATGGCGGCCTTATCGCTGACAGCGATTTGTACCAGACAACCTACACAGACACACCACCTCCACACCACCTAGACACCTAGACAGATGGCCGTTGGGGTCGAAAGGTTCTGAAGTGGCGACCGCGTACCGGAAGATGCGGCGTTGGAAGGCCTCCCAAGAGGTGGACCAATGACATGGTGAGGGTCGCTGGAGTCCGATGGATGCGAACACAGGACCGTTCGTTGTGGCAACGCTTCAGGGAGCCTATGCCCAACAGTGGACTGTGTCTCGGCTGAAATGATGATAACGATTATGACATACGGTCTAATATACTCCCAAAATAGAGATAAATTAGTGTTATGAAGAATTTATTTATGTCTTACGTTTCATTTCACTCTATCCCCATCATAACATCCCACAAACACAACATGATAATCAACTTCGCACTGCGCACAATATTAACAAAATGTAAGGAAACGACAGACGTTTCGTTTTGCGAATTATCAAACAATAGTCTATAATTACACTACAAAGCGTACTATTTAATAGACATGAAAGTCAAATAGTTCCTTTCATCGCGTTACAGACAGCTTTTGATAATAATTGGCACTCCTGGACTTGAATATGAAATTAAAAAACTGACCGTGCGAGTCGGAGTTGCGAATGAAGGGTTCCGTACGTTGTACAGATAATGGCAAAATGAGCGCCTTCGATGACAATACGATACTATTTAGGCAAAAAATCATGTTTGTTATATGGGAGCCACCCTTTAATATTTTATTTTAATTTAATTAGGTGTTATTTTATTTTTAAAGTGATTACACAACTAAATATTCTGTGAATATTTTAAGCGTCTACCTGTTACAGATATTAATGTCGAGCAAAAGACGGCATAAAAATCACGTTGGTTGTACGATTTTATTCTGTTTTTAGTATTTGTTGATGAAGTGGTAACATAAATACATAATCTGTGAAAATTTCAAATCTTTTCATGAAATGCAGCCTGGTGACGGACAGACGGACAGAGTCATAGTAATCCCGTTTTTACTCTATGGGTACGGAATCCAAAAAAAGAATAATGTATGCCAAGTTTTTGTGGGCGTCATAATGGCCAGTATTGTAAATGAGATGACGTATAATGGTAGAAGTTTACAGTTGAACAATTGTTTATGGTTGTTACAGGTGTTTGAGATGAGATGTATGACGTTTCAAATTAGTGTGGTTTCTGATTGTGAGGGGGAATTTTGCTAGGTGTAGCTTTGTTTGAATATGTTGCGTACTTGAATGGGCTTTAGTGAATGGGGTGCCTTCACTTTGAAAGTCTTAATTATTTATGGTTACTTAATAATTACACACGCACTGGACCGGTCATTGTGGCGATGCTTGGGGGAGGCCTATGTCCAACAGTGGAGGTCTTTAGGCAGAAATGATGATGATGATGACTTAATTGAGAGCTTTGATAAAAGGGCTCACAGAGTAAAAGTTAAGTTATTGTTGGAATGACAAAATAATTGACGATTATTAAATTAAAATTGAAACTTTTATTTTTGAGGTGGGAATTCATTCAATGACTTCTTCCGCTCTAGGGTAGAAAGGGAGGCCGTGTCAGACTCTTACTGTTTAAAACTACACCTATGTCCGTCAGTTCCCTTTTCAGAATATTTTTTGGCCCCAGCGGGCATCGGCCATGCTGGACCACTACGATTTGGTGATATCTCTTTGAGTTGCGCGTGGAAAACTACACGTTGTCGGCGACTAGACTATACTATGATTTTTTATTAGACGTACTAAAGTGACAGCTATAACAATGGTTGTTTGACAGTTGGGCATTGTTATTTGACAGTTGGGTATTGTCCGCTGCTGTCACTTTGGTTCATCTAATTAAAAATCATGGTATAGGCTGCGCGACTGCCGCGCTACAGCCACGCTGCGGCCGCGCGTCATTTGTTTATATGAATTAACAAAGCAGCGCGGCACTTTGCGGCTAATTTGAAGGAGCCCTTATGTGCTAGATATAGGTACTTACAAATATTCTATTTTGAACCGAACCATCACCTACGCTGGTTAATAACATAAGTTGTCAAACGCATGCACAAATGATATATTTAATAAAAAATATGTACATACCTACGTTATTTTTGCGTTCAACTGTATTTTTCAAGAAGTCTTGAAGTTTTACAAAAATAAGTTAATCTGAAATTTAAAAAAATAAAAATTCATTCTGTCTTATTTTTAATATCCCACATTACTTGGCGCACATTTAGAGATTTTTTTAATCTTACAAAAGAACGCCAACTATAATAACATTTAAATATTGAGAAGTAAATATTTACGCTTCAATTCCGGATCCCACTGACAATCTTGAGTCCGGTAGTCGTTTCGCCGGACAATCAAGCCGTCAGGAAAGTAGGCCACAGAGTAAGATAATACAGAAGGACCAACGCACGAATGATATAAAATTAATTATTATTATTATATCTAGCCCGTGTTCTCCCACTGCTGGGAAAAGGCCTCAATCCATTATTTCTAACAATCACGATTCCTCGCTTGGAAGATATCCAGGTCGACCTGCCATCTTTTTCGTGTTCTGCTGTGACCTCGAATCTCTGTATCCAGGCACCAACCCTGAAATGATATGAAATGATTTTTTTTTATTGGTAAAAACAGTAGGTTAGTAAGCGATAAAATGGGACTACCACCTGAGGAGATTAGCAGGTCTTAAGTTAGCTAGACACTGATCAGCGGCGGCGAAGTCTCGTGCCGGCTCCGATTCAAGCCATGGTCCGAAGCGAAAGGGAATGTGATGCGGTTGCCTCCTTCTGCGAAGCAATAGTGCTAGCAAAGGAGATGCCTGCTAGCGCCACAAGAGATTATGAAAGGTGTTTTTTTTTTATGGTAGGAAAAATCATCCAATGACAAATCCCGCCCTTAACATAGCGTGGTCCTGCCTGGAACGCAAAAGGCAAGTGAAGGGCACATCTGAGTTTTAGACATTTTGTTGTTTCTGATTGCTGTATGGACTTTTTCAAACTTTTTTGTCCGCCAGATGGCGCTGACTAGTAAACACTGCTTGAAGTTGTGCTCTCGATAAAATAATAATTAAAACTATTAAATCTCACCTCTGGACTGTGTATTGTACATAAAAGTGTAACTGGACATGCAAATTGACCACGTTAGTGTTATTTTCTATGAATAGTGCCTTGTTATTAAATAAACACTGAATCTCAAAAACGTAAACAGTGACTTTAAACAAGATTTAAGCTCAAGAAACAAAGTGTTACGGTGCTAAGTGTGACCCCTATGCCTCAATTTCAATACAATAGTGTTCAAAAGGACTACAATTATTATAAACAATATTGACCAATTCAAATCTTGACCACGAAAATCGTTTTTTATTCAAATGATAATTAGTGCTACAACACCATCTAGCACAAATAACATGTACTAATTTGGTTTGTGTTACCACCGCTTCAACAGTGTTAGCAGAGTAAAATACTACTGTTCTAAATAAATATTGAAAAAAGCGACATCTATTGTTGGGAGGGAGACTCACATTGACGAAGACCTATTAGATCGACAATTTCGCCACCATCAATACAACACTACTTGGTCTAGCGGTTTACGCAACGACCTGGCAACGACGAGATCGTACGTTCGAATCTGACGAAGTAGGTGGACTCTTTTTGAGTTTCTTTGAAATTTATACTAATCTTTCAATATGAATTTCTCAGAAAATGTAGACAATATCACGTTCCGGCGCACTCGCTCCAGATCGGAACCAAATAATGATAGTAGTGACATTATCTCTCAGACATTAGATTGTACTACCAACAGTATGCCAGAAATGTCAGAAGATGAAGATGAAACGCAAATAAACATGTATAGAAATGAGATAGCAAAACTAAAGTCTGAACTTAAAAGTGCACATCAAGAAATAGAAGTTTTGTCTTTGGAAAATAGTAACTTGAAGCAAATAAATAAGGATTTACTAAAGAAAAATGAAATGTATAAAAAAATCGCCAATAGCCCAGTTAAGCAAAAATTACTAACTCCAAAGAAGAATGTATTTGAAACAACTCGCATGAAGACTAAACATACTCAAACTTCAGAAATCACAGTTTATCCTGCAACTCAAATGAAAAACAGTACAAGTGGCACTCAAAACCCCACAATATCACCTACAGAAACTAAAGCTACATCGTCGTCACTAAACAGACCTAAAATTTGTATTCTAAGTGGGGAAATATCTAGTAGGCTGAATACAATAAGAGAAAGAACCCATATCTGTAATTATAATGTGTGTCACTATCGTATGCCTAAATGCGGCCTAAAGCATATTTTGAATAACATTGAAACAAAAGTACGAAATTTTACACATTCTGATTATTGTATTATTTATGTTGGCGAGGAGGATTTCAGGGGAACGCATAATTATGTAGAACTAGTTAAATTTATTCGTGAAAAATTACAAGCAATAAGTCACACTAATTTTATAATATGTTTACCAACTTTTAAATATATGGACAACTGTAATGTAATGTTTAACAGCCGTGTTGACACTTTCAATAACTTGATTTACATGGATGTGGAAACGCATGAATATGCGTTCATATTGGACTCTAATCTCAACCTTCCATATACTTATGACACTTACAGCCATCGATATGGGAGTTTAAATAACAAAGGCTTAAGTATTGTAATATCAGATTTGCAAGACCTTATTTTGAACTTAAACACTATGAACGCCACGCACTTGGAAGTTGATTGTTCCCAGAAAAACCAGACGGAGACGATAAGTCAGGTAAAATCACAAAAATCTCAGTTTTTTCTATAGTAATTACCTTAATATTCTTCATCAAAATATTGCAGGACTTATGAACAAATTGGATTTGCTGACAATTAAGTTAGAAGAGCTTTTCAGTACAGGAATTAATATAGATGTTATATGCATCACTGAACATTTCACTGAGACTGGTAATGAGAGCTTGCTACATCTACCTAATTACTGTCTAGCTGCCATCTTTTCGAGAAACATTAAAAGAGGCGGAACCTGTATATTTGTTCGAACAGGTTTACACTATAAAGAATTACCGGAAGTAGCTAAACAATCAGTAACCGGTGTTTTCGAGTGCTGTGGTATCGAGCTGATATCTCATAGTATTATTATTATCTGCGTTTATAGAATACCCAAATTTAATTACAGCGTGTTTTATGAAAAACTGGACGACATATTGAAAAAACTTCGTTCACTTACAAATAAAAATATAATTTTAACAGGAGACTTTAATATCGACGTACTAAAAAGAAACAAAAGTACATTGGAATTTGAGAATTTTCTCTTACAATACAATCTTAAACTTGCCCTCTACGAACCGACCAGATTAAGTAGTAATTCTTGTATTGACAACTTTGCACACTCTTACTCTTACCGAAAAGAATGCGAAGCGGAAGTAATCGATCTAGTTCTTTCGGATCATACTTCTCAGCTACTCAAAGTACCTATTGATAAAGTCTGTACATTAAAATTTTGGAAAACTAAAAAACAAGATATTTCAGCACGTAATTTATCCAAATTCAAAAAACACTTAAATTGTCTATCTTTCTCACAAGTGTATAGCGCCAAAAATGCAAATGAGTCTTACGACAGATTTATAGATGACTTTACGTTATTATATCGTTTATGCTTTCCGGAAAAATATGTCACTATATTTACAAACAAAAAGACTAAATGGTTATCTCGTGGAATTAAATTATGCAGTAAAAAACAGAGACAGCTACTTTGGGCGTATAGGATTAATCCTAACTCAAAAAATAAACTTGTTTTTAAAAAATATTCCACTCTTTACCGGAAAATAATAAAATTAACCCAAAAAGCTCGAAATAACCATTTCATTAATGCTTCACAAAATAAATCAAGGGCGGCCTGGCAAGTAATAAACAAATCAAAATTTTGTTTACCTCAAGAACCAATATTATCTATAAAAAAGGATAACGAAATTTTAACCCACCCGATGGATATAGCCAACGAATTTAATAAATATTTTATAGAGATTGTCGAGAACAATCAACAACCAAATTGTACGCCGACGAAAAATCTTTTTAGTGAAAATTCGACATTGCATTCATTATTTATGATGCCCGTAGTAGATGATGACATAGTTAAAATAATTACCAGCCTAAAAAACACGAACACTGTCGGACATGATGGCATATTAACCAAAGTCATAAAATATGTCAAAGAAGTTATAGCTAAACCACTGACTCATGTAATCAACCTGTGTATTGCTGATGGTATATTCCCAGATAGTTTAAAGAAAGTTATCATTAAGCCCCTTTTTAAAAGAAATGACAAAACTAATGTTAAAAATTATAGACCAATTGCGAAAATTCCGGTATTTTCTAAAATAATAGAGAAAGTAATTTATAATTCCATTTATGCTTATTTCGAAAAATTTAAATTGTTCTGCGAAGAACAAAAGGGATTCAGAAAAAATATCAATGTTAATATGGCACTGTTTGACCTATTATCAAGTGTTTTGAAATCCGTCGATAAAAAAAAACCTGTTTGTGCAATATTCACAGACATGACGAAGGCATTTGATTTTGTAGATCATAAAATTTTATTACAAAAATTACATGGCTATGGCATTAGAGGAAACATCCTTAGGCTTTTAGAATCTTACTTGAGTGATAGATTACAATGCACTGAAATTACTAGAATATGTCCTACAACCAAATTAGAAATCACATATACCTCTAAACCAAGGTACATAAAATACGGCGTGCCTCAAGGTAGCGTTCTAGGACCACCGCTTTTCTTGATATACATAAATGACCTCCCAAAATTCATAGGGCAAAAAATGGTACTCTTTGCAGACGATAGCACGGCTATTATAGAATGTAATAATCAAAACAATTATCAAAATGACATTAACAATTCTTTGAATAAAATAATAAATTGGCTTAATAATAATAATCTTATAATTAATTTAAGTAAAACGAATGTAATGCACTTTCATCAACGACTTGAGAAACCATTAATTAATGTTGCCTATGACAATTATGAGATAGAAGAAGTTAATACTGCGAAGTTCTTGGGTATAACTATAGATGAAAAACTGACTTGGAAACCTCATTTGGAGGTAATCTGCAAGCGATTGAGTAAATCAGCATATTTGTTATTTCAACTCTCAAAGAAAGTCAATACTGATACACTGTTGACGGCATATCATGGACTTGTCGCCTCGGTTCTGAGGTATGGTGTTATTTTCTGGGGACAGTCAACAAATAGGGAACTTGTTTTCAGGATGCAGAAGAGATGTGTACGGTGTATGTGTGGATTAAAAACAACTGATAGTTGCGTTCCTTATTTTAAAAAGTTAAAAATTTTACCTCTGCCAGCTTTATACATTCTGGAAACTGCATTATTTGTAAAAAATAATCCACATTTATTCAAGAAACTATGTACAGTAAAGAAAACTCCAATGCGTGCTCAATACATCAATGATCTATGCCTTGTGAAATGTAAAACTTCTCTTATGAGAAAAAGCTTCTTTGGTATTGCACCGCAAATATATAATAAAATACCCGATGAAATAAAATGTATGCCATTACAGAAGTTTAAAAAAACGCTTAACGGGTTACTACTTGAAAAATGTTATTACACTCTAGATGAATTTCTTAATGACGAATCTTTATAACTGTATAATACTGACATACATTTTAATATATTTTATTTTTAATTTTAAATTATCTCCTGAATGATTAACTTTCAATTTTGACTTTGAATACTAAAATTTTGCTGACATACATTTTATTATACATTTTTTATTTTTAAATTAATCTTATGATTTGACTTTGAATTCTGACATGAAATTAAATTGATTATATTATGAATAGTAAAACTTTACTTGCATGCCTAGCTAAAGAATTTATATTTTAATTTAATAGTATAATATTTTTTTTCATAATAATTTGTATGCCAATTGGCAAAACATAGCGCACTATCAAATTTTTAAGATCTTTTATATAATTATCACCTATGTTTACGAATAAATGATTCTTATTCTTCTGATTCTTATTCTTATTCTTCTTATTCAAAAGGTTTCGAATTCGTGGAACGCAAGGCAAAAAAGGAATATAGGTTTTAGTCAGTAAAAGTCTGACACGGTCGTGTCAAACTTTTATTGGCTAAAACCCACCACTCCGCCCTAGAGCGAGAGAAGTTATTGGATGTATTATACCTAAAAAATAAGTAGAATGAGAAATGGGCGGAAGGTGAATCAAACTTCTGTTCCCACTTAGTCTGTGGCCGGACACTCGCACAGCCCACAGCACAAAGCGAGTATCCACCGCCCGACTCCGCCTGTTTGTGTTACACAACGCATTAACCGCCGACTTCGCGCCTTACACATAATACTAAGAACACTAAATTACGCCTTTGTGTTTATAGGGTATTTTTACACAGAGACTTCACAAAAATTTTTACATGGAGGTAGAATAGTTTCACTATTTTTATTTTACCGTTACCAGATGAACTAAATATTTTGGGAGGAAGGAAACAAACTAAATATTTTGGGCTTATCAGACACCCACTCTAAATCAATTGCAGACCAAGAGCTTAGCTAAGTTAGTTTTAAAGTAAACTCGCTTGTCTGAGATCACAACGTATCTGCTATTAGACTGCTACCGCATAAAATTATATATTTCAAAAATGATTGTAATTGTAGTTAAAATATATCTAAAATATTTCTGAGACCAAACCCACTTTTAAAAAAGCACTTTCTGATTCTCTGTTTCCCGACGCTACTCTGTACCCCATAAGAATCAAAGCTCTGGCGTGCTTCCAGGCTGGCATTCAAAGACAACTAAATCTGTCTTTTGATCAATTGTCCACTAGCGGGGTACGCCACTGCGAGCCCACATAATAACACACTTTGATGTACACGCCACTGTTTCAAACAGTAGTTGTTGAACAAAAATCATTTTCATTGATCATATTACTGATTGATGTACCAACCTTACCTAGCTGAGTTTCCGGGAATTCGTAGAAGAGATTAGGTTGGTATAGCTACCATGTTTGAATTTGAATTTGGAACGGAAGAATGGATTTGGAAAAATTGGCTGTTGATCTAATTGGGGCAATGAAATCGATTTGTGAAATTGTGACGCAACTGATTACAAAATGAGTTTTAATGATTAGCGTTGTTGTTTTACCCAGGGTACTGGATTGTTCCGAGGATTTGTCGTGGCCCTCGCAAAGGGCAACTGAAAAACATTGCATTTTAGTCGGTGAACGTCTGACACTCTCTCTCGATCCACCCAGAGCGGGAGGAGTCATTTGGTGATTTGCTGCGTAAAAAAATCATCGGCCTGTTTACAAAACCGTATGGTAAATAACTAAAAACAAAGTTTAGTTACGATGTTACTAAACGTTATATTTTTGTCCTGAGATACTTTTGCTTGAATTCTAAAAACAAAAAAGATAGTCAATTTGTTTAAGAAAAACTATTACACTTAATTCTAGGTCGTAGCTCGTAGCCTCAGTGTCGCCTCGTAGCACTTTGCTACGGAAACGACATTTGTAGGTAATTACTGCCGCGTAGGCATTTAAAATTATTTTTGTTCTTACCCAAAATATTTTTTAGAGTTTGTACAAGTACATTGTTGAAACGTTAATTTTTTTTAAATTATTTTATTACTCTGCAATTTTATTACCTCAGACGATTTAAAACTAAACGAAACTTTAATGGACCATTTAATCATAACGAACTTGTTAAAATAAACAACAATTCTGGAAAAAGAAGGTTGTTACTCCACACCCCTAAAGACGTGGTTCCACGAGTTATGTTAAAATATAACACCTTAAAAAATCTTAAACACCTATTAACTAAACCCGCCCTTTAAAAGAAGAACGTACTTCGAAACCGTCAAACGTTTCTATCAAAGGCTTAATTTAAAGTCCATTGCGTATTATGTTCTGCATTAAAACCAAAGCTAATATAAAAATCAGCAATGGATGTTAAAGCAACCGGAAAACTCATTCTATTTTCAAATAGTTCGTACCTGAAAGCGTAACATAAACAGTGTCCCAGTTCGAACGACAAAAAGTATTTACTTTTTAAAATAAGAATTATTAGGCACGGCGTCACGTGTGCCGGTTCTAGGAAGTGACGCGATTACTGGCTGGAAACTCATAAAACTGTGTATTACGACGAATAATCATAAAATAAACTAACACGGCCGACTCGACTCGATACCTTACCGAAGAGATGCAAACGGGGTGAATAAAAACGCAGGGGGCAACAGAAACAAACTGTGAAGGGGTTTTTTCATGTTTTTTAGAAATTGTTTGCAGAAAGAAAGCAGTACTTAAGTAGTGCTGCTTTCTTTCTCGCATTGTAATACGAAATTATTGGAAGCTTTGCTAAAAACCAATATTTGGAGAAATTAGTGAAAGTCCCCATTTTAAAGTATATCCTATTCACCCCGTTTGATATTTAGTTTATTTATTTGTTTATATATTATACGTTTGTATTGTATCCTGGATTAATTTGTAGGTATATCTTTTTGATATTCGCATATTTTTTCTCTCTTATTGCACCTACCACTATTGTTCTCTGCGTCGCCTAAAGGTGGCGGACCTTCAGTAATAAAAATATTTATAAATTGTAAGGTATCGCTCACACCCTTGTCGTATTTTATTATATTAAGTTGTTACTGAGATATAGGTACTTTGGTTTTTCGTAATTATGATGGTCTGTAAATTAGTCTAATGTGGGATCGAGCGTTAGCTACAATATATTGAAAAAAAAAAAACTATCATTTGAAAATATCATTTGACGGCACGCTCGTAGTGAGCGTGCCGTCAAATGATATTTTCAAATGACACACGGTTCATTTAAAAATTTTCGCTTCATAGATTTTTTATAAAGTATGTTTGAAGTCGGATCATAGTCAACTCTTTAAAACCATTATCTTAATCACAAAAATAAATGTCCTAAACATTAACATAATTTTGCGAATTTTATTTTGCTCACAGCGTTCTCTTGAAAGTCAAAATCGATCATCTCAACTTGAAGAGGTAGGTAATAAAAATCTCCGCACCGTTTCCCTTATAAAATAAATTATACGTCAATCAAATACCACGTCAGATTCTTAATTTCTAATATCCAAATAAACAGCCCAGTAATAGCAGATCTAGTAGAAACGCGAAGTAAATCAACGGCAGTCCATTCATGATGCGTTTTGTGCCACATTTACATTTCAGTAGCATAAACTTTTGATATGTTTCCCCTACCTGTTTACTGAGGTCGGAAGTGAGGGAGGTGCGTTTGAACTGGCGAGTTACTGGCTTGCTAAAACAATGAAAATAATTTTAATTGTTGCAATTATCGGCAAGCGCGAGCAGTGCTATTTTAAGAAGCTTAAAGGTAAAGCTAAACTGCACACGTGTGCCATACAAGGCGATCAGGGTGCGTCTGTCTCCATACATTTTATGTGGAAACTAGATTTGTAGAGCTACACTTGTTACACACCACGCGATGCCACGTGACATCGTTCTGCGTACAAATCAGGCGTGATACACGTGTGCATTGTTCTAATGTAGTTTTAGCTTCAGGGAATTTTATTCGGGTTAGTAAAAGAACAATGAGTTACTTGGGAGGTGCCTTACGACCAGGTAAAGATTGATTTCTCAGTCACTATTGTCGATGATCACATAATAAGATTATTTGCTAGTAAAACAATCAGAAAAATGAATGGAAAGCCGGTTCCTGTAAAAACGGATACTGAAGAAAACATTACACTAAATTATTTCACGACGGTGAGTTAATATTTTGAAGTTTTAGGTGTAATATTAGGCCAATTCGATGTTAGCTTTTTGCCAATAAGCAGACAGAATCTTTGACTCTAATCCACTGTGAATTTCCTACAGGAACAAACCTATAACCTTGATCGTGATGAAATGTCAAGTGAACTTGCTTTCCTACACAACTCAACTCACCAACAAAGTAAACCACATCCAAACGCTCCTTCAAGCCTTTCAAACATCGCACCGAGTTGTCTAAGTCGGTTTTATTTTTAATCATTGAGGCACACGTGTGGATTGTTTTCAGCCAGCAGCTAATTCTGTGAGCTTTGTGCTCACGCTAATTGATTCCCGAACGAGCGGCTGAGTATCTGCGCCTTTGCCTTTGAAGGTGATTGAGTCGTTCGTTTTTTTTTTCTTTTAGAAAAGTTGGTACCTATGAAAATGTTTCCGGTATGGAGAAAGTGATTGCTGGACATACTTTCTTGTCTATGAGTTAATAAGTAGAAGAGGTTACGAAGAAGTTAATTAATAGAGTTTGTGCGGAAATAAAACCGTCATACAATTTGAGAGCGCTGCTATGTAAATAACGTTTTTGTTATATTGAGAACATTGTTACATCATTATAGTACGACATCTTGATATTTTAAAACTAAGTATATTAAACTAATTTTTATGAAAATTTCATAAAAGATTTTTGTATATATACTGAAATGGCACAGTCAAAATAATAATAATTATTTTTAAATTTATCTCTGAGGGAGTATCTGGGACTTAATTTATAAATTAAACGAATAGTTATATTCTGTAAAACATCACATATCGGTGGCATTTCCTCACAGTAGAATACCGAACGACATGACACTATGAAAATAGCTGAAGTAAACTAAACGGGTCTGCCTCTAAATAAGTTACATTTCGATTTGTCTGACAGCGTATATGCTGCAGAGCTAAGTTTTGTCGACTATTTATCTCTATGTGCCCCCACTGAAGCTTAAATTTAGAGTTATGCCCAAGATCACTGTAGTATCTTCAGGACTCAAATCTTTACCCTTTATCTACTTTATTTACACTATATAGTTTCCACTTGCCAAACATGAGGCATCGTAAACTTAATATTTTTTTTTTTTATTAAGAAGCAGGTTATTGTCATAACGGAAAACTTGACGTGTAAAAGTGTTTTTAAAAACCTACTTGCAAAATAAATATCATTTGTCGATCCGCGATTCTGCGCGTAAAAAATATAAAAACTGCCGCCATTTAAAAACCATAATGTTAGTTCCATTTTTCGCCGCGACAGTTTTCTTTCTGTGTAAACTCCAAATATTGCATGTTGTATTGTAGTGTGGTCAGTATCCGCTCTTTTTATTTCTTCATCAGATTTATAATTTTAGCTTTACTTAGTAGACTTGATCACTGTGTTCCATGAATTGAGTTGATGATTAATAACTATAAATAAGCAATAGATCATGACATGTGTTAAGTGCTTACTGTATTGTTTCAGTTCTTATTTCTAGAAATTTATTTTGTCACTCAGTTAAACTGAATTGAAAGCCGATAGTTAGTTAAATATCTTTTTTGAGGTCGTAAAATTATGTAGTAAGTACTGATATTTATATAAAAAAGTGTTATTATTTGCAGACCAAGTACTTTCAAAAAGTGGCACTGGACCTAAAGGGCAACTGTTAGAACACAAGATATCCCACCTTAAAATAAACTTATTAAGCTGAAATTAGCTACGAGTATCTCCAGGTTCTGGATTGGCAATCATGTCCCGGAAGACGCAGAGTTGGTAGGCCTCCCACAAGCTAGACCGATGACCTGATGAGGGTCGCGGGAACCCGATGGATGCGACACGCACCCCGGTCGTTGAGGCGACGCTTGAGGGAGGCCCATGTCCAACAGTGGACATCTTTTGACTGGAATGATAATGATGAACCATCATCTTATTCAACGTATTACACAAGATTAGCTGTTAAAACAGTAATAACATCGCAATACATTCGCAATGCTCGTCGCGATGAACTGACAGGAAACAAAAATAGCGATGGCAAAATAAGAAAATTTTCGTGAATTACCTCATTGCATAAACTGTTTGATAGTTATTACGAGCTTTTTGATCAGGTACAGAACCAAACGATGGAATTAGTTGTTTTAAAAATCATATTAATGATTTAAAAATAAAAATTTATGACTATGTGTGCGTGTGTTTCTTACTTCTTCACACTCGAACGGATTTAAATAGCACATTTTTATCCTGAGAGTATGTTTCCTTGGGATAATTTATTTATAAGCTTGATTTGTCCTACTGTTGGTCCTGCTGTGTCTATCAAACATGTCAAGTCTGACTAAAGTTCCCCATTTCGGGCCTGCCGTGGTTCATAGGTCGCACAAACGCCAGGAAACCTTTTAATCATGAGAATAGCATAGCATCAGCCTTATAATGTTAATGTCCCCACAACTGGGACTCAGGCCTCCTCTCTAAGAGAGGGAATGGGCCGTAATCCACCGGATGTCACATGTCTTCGAATTTATGGTTCTAGGACATGACGGTTTCCTCACGATGTTTTCCTTCACCATTTTGAGAGCAGTGGAGAAGAAATAAATTACACAAAGTAATGTCCTGGCTGGGTTTGAATCCAATGAGGATATCTATAGTTTATTTTTCAAAACAGTGTGGGTTTGAGTAAAAAAATTTTACTCACGTAATAGGGTATATCGATTGTACTTTGCACAATACTATAAAGATTTAGGGTCCACCCCTAAATCTCCGTAGTTTTTTTTGTCTATATTGTAACAGGAGCAGGAGCTACTATAAAGCCATAACCTATTTAGTGCCAACCTTTAAACAAAAACAAAAAAAAATAACACATTCGAATTTCGAACCTCAACATGTGCGTGTATTGTTTATTTTTTTAACAAGTGTGCGTGTCACTAAACGGCCAGTATTTTGTTATTGTTTTTTATGACGACAATAAAACATGGAGTTTATTTAATCTGTGCGTTGCGGTGCGATTGCGAGTAATTAAAAATGTTAATATCAGTGTCTGTTCGCTTCGTAATTTCGGTTTATGAGACGTGAGATGCTGTTGGCGAGTGTTTCATGGAATGTGCCTCATTCTGTATGACTGGGTTATCTGTGAAAGATTTTATGATCGCTTTCTGAGATCGTTTCCCGGGTTTTCTTCGATACTTACCTAAATATGCTTTAAAATTTTCTTGAGTTTTAAGGATTATTCCTTTGGAAATGATAAAAAAACTCAACTTTATTCGAAAACCGAAAACAAGTTATTGATGGTTTCTTGATAAGGCAAAAATAGTTTATATTGGCTGTGCCTATGATGGCTCCGCGCAAGCATTTGTGTCGAATGAAGGAAATTATTTAGAATATAGGTTAATAAAAATATTTAATCTCTCAAAATTTTATGGTGGCGAAATTCAACAGATATTATCTCAGTACAGTACGGTCAAAATATGTTAGTCACTCTGAAGTTGGCGTTCCGAATTATTACGAATACTGGAAAAAATAAGCAATAGATACAAATTCACCACGTAAAAAAACACGATTCTTAAAAAGAATTACTGCGCAAGCAATTGTTCAAAATTCAGAGCGGTCTAGATATTTCGGCCATACTGTTGTTAGGGTTGCACTAGGCCGCAAAAAATCCTGGTTGCTGATACAAAGTGTGATTAGCAGCTTTTAGTTTCTTAGATACAGATGATAAATTCGTGAAACTGTAGTGTGTTGTGGTTTAATAGATAAAAAATACAAACACACTTTATTCATTATTAAATTTTTATTTAATACACTCCTAAATTATTAAGTATTACACTACAAGTTTAATACAACATGGTCAAGGATCTGTTGTTTTACTCTCAGTCAGACGGGAGGACTAAGCAACAAGGAAGGGAACATCGGCAAAAGTGCAGGACCGTTAGGAGTACCACCAGTTATCAAAGTTAATAACTGGCCAAACCCATTCGGCTTTAAAGCCACAGTGAACTCACAGTTCAAGGCGAAACTCTAAAAGTGAAACAATAATTATTAATTTAATTATCATCACTACAATATCCAGAAGCTTAAAGCAATAAAAAGTAAACAAAAAACATATTCTGCGAGTTTTAAACAACAGTGAGATTATGCCATAGAGCACGGAATGCTGACCGCGCCGCGACATTGGTAGGAAATCATCAAATAATTTCTCCCGCTCAAGGTGGAGCGAGAGGAAGTACCAAACTTAAGGCCGGGCTCTACTAATTTTGAACTTTTTTAAACCTCTGAAAACCTGCAAAAATAAAAAATAAAAATTATATGCCTGAAAAATTATTTTATTGAAATTGACCATATGACCAACCACTGGGCAAAAATCAAAAGAAATCATGAATCTGACCCTGACTTACGATTTCAAACGTGTGTATCAACGAGATTACGTCTTGAAAATAATTGAAACTTACATAAAATAATAAAGCTTGTTTCTAAAAGAATATGGCAAAAATAAAAATCTTGTATAGTTATTATGTATTTTTTAAACTGCTGTTAAGGGCCGCGAAGTCAATTTAGACCCGGGTGGAGTTCATACAAAATGCTCTGTGAGTAGTCACAGAGCATGCAAACCAGTTTTAAGAGCCGGCTATAGAACCGGCTCTTAAAACTGGTTTTCACAGGCCACAGTTTTTATCCACCCAGTAGTCAGCAACTGTACATTCTGCTCTCTACAGCACTGTCAGTTTCCTCAAGTGTTCTCACTACCGGGTCTGTTTAAGAGACAGCAGTACACAGCTACTGTGTTACTATTCCTGGCCTGGTATTCAAACTCATTGTGCTTGCACGAGGTCAAAATCTGTCCAGGCGTCCACAGTCTTGGCAAATACCGACTCTTATCTAGTTGTGTTCATATAATAATAATAATAATAATTTATTAATTTCTCGCCACAATATTACAAAATACATAGTAATAGCAAATACACATACTTTTATCAGTTAATATTGAGGAAGACTGGTGCCTAAATTAGGCTCAAAATCATTTCAGGACACCAGGATCTCCGCCATTTACATTTGCGTAAAAACTTACTATTAGAAATGTACTCGTACACTGATCACATAAAATTCAATATTAGAGGGTAGCAAGAATTAACTTACATGCATTCACAGACTCGCCAAGATCTGTAATATCGTCTAGTCGAGACTTTAAATTGAATTAAGTGTGTGTCAAGCGCATGGAAGTGTGTGATGTGGTGAGGTAGGGGTGATTTGTGTGGGTGGTATGTATTTGATTGTGCGTTTATGAAGATAGTTTAGTGAGTGTTGTAAGTTGTTGCTATGGAATAAGAGACTGGATGGAGTACGCGAATGGATGTGTAAGAATATTATTACACCATAGTGGTAAGTATTTTTTGCAGTGCTTTCGTAACTTAGCTCCTAAAAATGCATTAACTTTCTTTTTGCACATGATTCTAGGCTGGCTAACTATAGGTGATATACTATTTATTTATTATAGAGAAATTACTACTATTAATTTATCATATTATTATGGAGCGAGTGACGACCCAGAACGTTTTGATTAAAAACGATAAAAATCTAACGGTGAATATTTCTAAATTTGTACATACATATTATAGATAAATTACACCCAGACAAAGAACAAATGATCGTGCTCATCACTCAAACACTTGTCCTGGGTTGGAATGGAACTGACGAGTACATAGCAGTTAGGCCAGTAACCACTAGACTAATAGTCCAGTCATCATTCACAATAGAAAGCCTTTTAAAATTTACATATTTTTTTATAGTGACCAGTGAGTAGTTTTGTTACTCTATGGATCATGCCCACAGCTTTGTTCGTAATGAAAATTATGTATAGTTTGAGTGACTTTTTGTGAGCAATTAAAAGTCATTCTCTGACGTCTTATAAACCGTTGGACGTTGATGAACATCCAGGAGCAATATTTATTGGTTTTATAGCGTGAATCATGTCTGAAGAATCTATACTAATCCAAACTAATATTATATGTAAATGTGAAGTAATTTAGTTTGTCAGGCCGTCTGCTACGTTTTATCTTGCAATTACTGAACCGATTTTGATATTTGGAAGTAACTTATGAGATTACCTTGAACTCTGAAGGCCAATTTTACGGTGAGCAATGGATAGCCGTCTGGCCATCCGGTAACCGTCCGGACCAAGCCCGAATCGTTGACCATGTCAGCAAAACCGGTAGGGTCGAAGCCTACTGAGGCTATGGATTGTACGAAAAGAAACGAAGGCAAAGAAGGAACATAGAAGTGGGTTTTAATCAGTACAAGTCTGACACGCCCGCCCACGATGAAAAAAAAGATAAATATTATACCTGAAATCGCGAAACAAGCCGTGGTAGTCCACGAAGGAGATGGCGGGTCGACTTAGTTGTCATTCCTAGGAATTGGCAGGATGAGGCCCAGAGACGTCAACTACGAAAGACATGGAAGGAGGCTTTTGCCCAGCAGTGGGGATTGTACAGGCTAGACGTAATAATTATACACACGAGTAAAGTCGCAGGCAAATGCTAGTCGATAATAAAACCACCAGAAGTGTGGATATGTAATCAGTGCGTTATTATTAGACTAACTAGAAATTAGGAAGGGTGTTGCCAGACCTAGTTTTATGTGGCTTTCGATTATTCGCTCGATTCTCGGATTTTGCGGAATATTACCTACAGACTCGAGTAGTTTCTAGTGAATCTATTATGATGAAGTCTGGCAATTTGTTCTTCATTTATTTTGCAAATTGAAATTTGCAAAGCAAATTAGGAGTAAGGCCCATTGAACACAGAAGAATAGCTTAATAGACGAGTATATTCGTCAGTATACGCTTCATTCGTTCGTTTAAGCAATGAATTGGTCGACGATGGAGCAAATTGCATAAAAGTTACCTATTCTCTCTTTGCATATAGACCTCCGGTTAAAATGAAAATATAGAACGAATCAATACGGTCCAGGAAAAAAAAATTTTCAGAAAAGCCAGCCGACTCAAACGATTCCCACATAAAATAACATGTAGGTACGCGCCTATCCATTCTCGCTCTTATAAACACCACAGTTTTAACGACTCCTAGTTAAAATAACCACAGAAAATCAACAACACAACCATTCATAAACTTAATACCTCACAGTTACAATACAAATAACCAAATAACTGGAAAGTTAATCTTACGTCAGTTCACTTGTCAAAATGCCTGCTGGTTACTCGCGCGTTGGTCAAAATATTTGTTTTCCTATGAAGGGATCATCGCGTTTAGTGCATTAGTGCTGTTGTCATTCATTCTGAACTATTGAATGATTGATTGACGTGATTGTTTCTTCAAATAGTTCAATGTTCTATTACGAAAATAGTGGCGTTTTATTGGGCGGTGGGTGGTGTATACGGAAGTCTCCTAAAGGGTTGTGTTGTGTGGTAAAAATTCTTGTGAACGAATGATTGATTGAACGATGTTTGGTTTTGTAAATGTAGAGATGTAAGGTTGGTGGAAATAGATCAATTGTTTGCAAGTTATGGGGTTTAGGTCCAAAGGACGGCTTTCCCTATTTTTACCCGACTGCGCCAGAAGGAGGGTTATGTTTTTCGAGAGTATGTATGTATGTATGTATGTATGTATGTATAATTGTTTGGCACGCTCTGCAGCCTGAACGGCTCGATGGATTTTAGCTTGAGAGGTGTCGTTAGATTTGTATTTACTGTGAGAGTGACACTGGGTATATCAAAATAAAAAAAAAACAAAATGGCGGATTTTTAGCGCCAAATTCAAATGTTTGGCACGCTCTGCGACCTGAACGGATCGATGGATTTTAGGTGTCTTTAGATTAGTAATTACTTTGAAAGTGATATCGTAATAAAATAAAACTAAAAAAATAAAAAATAAAAAACGGTAATTTAAAAAACTAAAAAACCCGACTGCTTTTCTGAGCATTCATGAAAAAGCCCTAAAACAAGAAAATCTGGCAGTCGGGACCCATTCTAGAAAGTCAGCCGTCTAGTCAATAGATTGGAGTAATCTGCAATGTAATATAGGTATGTGCTCTCAATTCTAGAATGGGTCCCGACTGCCAGATTTTCTTGTTTTAGGGCTTTTTCATGAATGCTCAGAAAAGCAGTCGGGTTTTTTAGTTTTTTAAATTACCGTTTTTAAATAAATGAAACTTGGCTGCGAGAGTTTGAAAAAGTTTGCTCGAACACAAAGGGCAAATGAATAAACACTGGATATGTAAAAATCTAACACTTCGCTTCAGCCAGGGCGTTAAAAGTTAGGTTAGGTTACCTACTTAAGGGTATTACATCGCTCAATGACCTTCAAGAATTTACCTCTACATTAGTAGAGAAGAATTGACCTCTAAACAGGCATTGCAGGGGGTGCTGCGCGCGGCGTGTTAGTACTGATTCGAGTTTTTTCTTGATTACTTATCGATATTCAATGAAATTCGAAAAAAAATCAATACAAGTTATTCAATTTATCGTAACATATATTTTGGTATAAATTCAATGTATAAATATAGAGCCGTTTTCGAGAAAATATGGAATTAATGTTCAAAAAAGGCCTATTTACCAGATTTTTTTTCTAGAGTTAGGGTATTTTTTTTTGAGAAACGTAATCAATACAATTTATTAGTAAAGTCCTTAAGTATCCCCTTCATTTTTTATATAGTAATCGTACATAAGGAAACTTCAAACAACCTAGGTGTTTTTTTGGATTTGGGCGATGTAATCCCCTTAAGAATTTCATACCCTCAAATCTTTTTTTAATCTTGTTCCATATTATTTCATGCCCTTATTATTCATGCTTTTTTTTGAGGTGGGTTATTATATTTTATAACATAGCTGCTCACACATCTAGAAATACCTTCCCTAATCTCCCTCTTTAATAATAGAATCTCTAAACATCATAGTTTTTCTTACTTTTTAACTCATCTTTAATCGGTAACAAAAAAACACTAACCACCTAGCAACCGCAATCTAAGCTCTAAGTATACCTGCTTCATTCAACACAAAGTCTACCGCACCTAGCCGTTCCCTGATTTTCCGATAGTTTCCCGAGAGAACGACCGGCGGTCGCTCACGTCGCGCAAGTGCCCCGCGGAGCGACAAATAAAAAGCTGAGCTCGACCGCCAATGGCGTTTACGTACAGCTCAAATACTGTACAGGGTGTGGGTGATTTTATTTGATTTTATAAGACGAAAATAAAAGACACGTGTACTAGATTAAAGGAGAAGAGTTGATAAGAGGTATTGTTTTAGAAATAATAACTGAAATTTTGAAAAATTAAAAAAATCTCAAAAAAAAGCGGATTGTTCTGTTTGGGCAATTATAGTTGTAACTTACTTATTATTTATCACGTAAATGTCACTGAATAAAAATATGCACAAGTCCGAGGCCATGTGCTTCCACGGCCCTCGGGGTGCGCCACCACCGCGTTCCCAGCTAACGGTAGGAGGGGTTCACATCAGCGTCGGGTCGACGATGAAGTACCTGGGACTCGTCCTCGACAGCTGGTGGAACTTCAAGGAGCACTTCCGACGTCTGGCTCCCAAACTGAATCGGACTGGGGCTGCTCTCGGGCGGCTCCTGCCCAACCTCAGGGGACCAGACGCCTCCTGCCGGAAGCTCTACGCGGGAATCGTTCGGTCCATGGCTCTCTACGGGGCTCCGGTGTGGGCACCGACGTTGACACAGCAACCGAGGGCCCAGCTGAATGCGTGCCAGAGGGTCATGGCAATACGCATGGTGCGAGGGTACCGAACGATCTCCCGCGAGGCGGCGACCCTCCTTGCTGGCCAACCGCCGTGGGATCTGGAGGCAACAGTCCTTGCACACATGCACGACAAGCGCATGGAGATGCAACGCCGGGGCGAAATTCCGCTGCCACGACAAGTCGAGGCATGGCGGACAGAGCTCCGGCGGGATCTCATGGCGAAATGGCGTCAACGACTATCGCAACCTCGTTCGGGGCGCGCCACAATTGGGGCGATAAGGCCCATCCTTGAGGCGTGGCTGGAAAGACCTCACGGCGTTCTCAACTTCCGCACGACGCAGGTGCTTACCGAACACGGAAAGTTCGCTAAGTACCTGTTCCGGATTCGTGCGGAGGATTCGCCCGGGTGTCGCCACTGTGCGGAACATCCGGAGGACACGGTGGAGCACACTGTAGAGGTGTGCCCCGCCTGGGCGGAGCATCGCCGTGTCCTCGTGGGGGCGATCGGCGGCAGCGATCTCTCTCGCCGGGCCTTGGTTCAGGCCATGGTCCGTAGTGAGGAGGGATGGCAGGCGGTCGCCTCCTTCTGCGAAGCAGTAATGCTAGCAAAGGAGGAGGCCGACCGCATCAGGCAGAGGCAACGGGGCGCTCGCCCCAGCCGCCGCCGGGATTCCGATCCCGATTTCCGGCCACCGTAGGCGCGGCTTGCGGACGGCGTGCAATGGGTAGCACGCTGTCCGATCGTCCGGTAACCGACCGGACCGAGCCCAAGTCGTCGACGGCGCGTTCTGTTCCCGCGCGCCTCAAGGAGCTGTCAGCACACCGAAGAGGCCCAGCCTGCTAACTGCAGGCAGGCAGGGTCGAAGCCTACTGGGGTCATGGGTTAGTTCCGAAAGGAATGCTCGACCCCGGCACGATAGGCTACGTAGGAACGGGGTAGGTTTTTAGTCAGTAAGAGTCTGACACTACTTCCCGCTCCGCCCAAGGGCGGGATTTGTCATTGGATGATTTTACCTACCATAAAAAAAAAAAAAACTGAATAAAAATATATATATCTTTAACATTACAAGTGCATTTTCAAATAGTTTGAAACAGAAACTTTTTATTTTTGAGGCGAAAAATGCCTCATCAACACCCCTCCTTTATAACTGCTATCTACTTTTCATGTAGCTATTCACTTTTTAGCTTTTTTTTTAGAAGCACGAAGTAGTGTCAGACTTTTACTTACAAAAACCCCACATTAATGTGCCCTGTGTGTTTTTTGAACTTCGTCATGAAAATTATAGTTTTTGAGATAAGAAATCATGAAATAACTTCTCCTGCTCTAGGTTGAGCGAGAAGTAGTGTCAGACTTTTACTGACTAAAACCAACGTGTGACCTGTGTATGCTCTGCATTTCATCATGAAAATTCTAGTAAAAAGTAGAGTTAGACAACATTTTTATGATACAATAATCACTGTCTTCTCTGGACTAAATTGCCTTTTAATAAAAAAATAAATCAATTATATAGATTATTATATAGATCAATAAACAATGTCAATCCGCGCTTCGGTAAAAGCTATGCAGCTTCGACGTAGCTTCGATACAGTAAGCTTCTTGGTAGCATTAGTAAACCAATATTATTTTCAGGTAGCACAGAGCCGTTGGACCTGCAAAGTTTCCTATCTTTTATTATTGCCTTTTTTTAGATGAACAAATAAATAATCATCATTCATCATCTTCATTTTAGCCGAAAGACATACACTGTTGGATATACGCCTCCCCCAAGTGTTACCACAATAAACAATCATTTTTTGACATCATTTCGGACCAACGAATGATGCTATGTTATGCTATGCTATGCTCTGAGTGGAGCGCGCAGTGTCAGACTTTTATTGACTAAAATCCACCTGTAATCCTTAGCATTCCAGGGTCACAGTAACTTTTTCAAACAATCCTGCGGCCCACTTAAAGCTGCTTACCCCCGATTTCTGATCTAAGCATTTGAAGCTGAGTATTTTTAGTCCGAAAATCCCAAAATACTCAATTCAGAAACTTACCTTTTGCTTACTTGGCAATACTCAAAACCTACTTAGATGTAAGTAATAAAAAAGTCAGAAGAGCGCACATTCTATGATGTTCAAGAAGAAGTCAGGTCTATGACGTGTACATGACACTAAATATTATCTTTCATTTTATTTTTATCGTTGCATAGGAGTCGTACGCGTCCTCAACTCTTTACCGACCTAATGCCATGGGTAAGGCATTTATGATAGGTGAATTTCTTGATTTGTCTTTTTTTAGAATAAAGGAAACCATGTAAACTGCGTAAACCAGTCTTTGATATCCTCTTCTCTATGCTGTCAGCACCCATTTATCAAAAGAAACTTACTTAAGTAAAACTATCACGTATGTAGTGTTGTTTTTACAAGCTTTCTATTAGCTTGCACTGTATGTAACTATGTATGTTCGGCTCAAATCTTGCAACTCAATTTTGAAGCAGATATCTTCAACCGATTAAGCTGAAATTTTACATACATGTGTAAATCGGGTGACAATGCAACATTATGATGACATGGAGCTGATCTGATGATGGAGCTGGAAGGTAGCCATAGGAACTAAGCGATAAAACTATACAACCCCATCGAGTTTGGGCTCGCTTTATTAGTATTGACGAGTACTTTGATCCTGTATGGTAGCCAGGGTCTGATGATGGAGCCGGAAGGTGATCATAAGAACTCCGCAGTTAAACGATACAACCCCATCGAATTTGGGCTCGTTTTATTCATATTGACGATTACTTTCATCCTATATGGTAACCAAGGTCTAATGATGGAGCTGGAAGGTGGTCACAGGAACTCCGCACTTAAACGACACAACCCCATCGAATTTGGGCTCGTTTGATTAGTATTGACGAGTACTTTGATCATGTATGGTAGCCAGGGTCTCATAATGGAGTCGGAAGGTGGTAATAGGAACTCCGCAGTTAAACGACATAACCTCATCGAATTTGGGTTCGTTTGATTCATATTGACGAGTACTTTCATCCTATATGGTAACCAAGGTCTGATGATGGAGCTGGAAGGTGGTCACAGGAACTCCGCAGTTAAACGTCACAACTCCATTGAAATTGGGCTCGTTTGATTTGTAGTGACGACTGCTTGGATCCTATATGGTAACCAGGTTCTGATGATGGAGCTGGAGGGTTACCATAGGAACTCCGCAATTAAATGATATAACCCCATCGACTTTAGGCTCATTTGATTTTTAATGACGAGTACTTGGATCTTATATGGTAAGCAGGGTATGATGATGTAGCTGGATCGTGGTCATTGGAACTCCGCAGTTAAACGACACAACCCCATCGAATTTGGGCTCGTTTAGTTTGTATTGACGAGTACTTTGATCCTGTATGGTAGCCAGGGTCTGATGATGGAGCCGGAAGGTGATCATAAGAACTCCGCAGTTAAACGATACAACCCCATCGAATTTGGGCTCGTTTTATTCATATTGACGAGTACTTTCATCCTATATGGTAACCAAGGTCTAATGATGGAGCTGGAAGGTGGTCACAGGAACTCCGCACTTAAACGACACAACCCCATCGAATTTGGGCTCGTTTGATTAGTATTGACGAGTACTTTGATCATGTATGGTAGCCAGGGTCTCATAATGGAGTCGGAAGGTGGTAATAGGAACTCCGCAGTTAAACGACATAACCTCATCGAATTTGGGTTCGTTTGATTCATATTGACGAGTACTTTCATCCTATATGGTAACCAAGGTCTGATGATGGAGCTGGAAGGTGGTCACAGGAACTCCGCACTTAAACGACACAACCCCATCGAAATTGGGCTCGTTTACTTTGTATTGACGAGTACTTTCATTCTGTATAGTAGCCAGGGTCTGATGATGGAGCCGAAAGGTGGTCATAGGAACTCCAAAGTTAAACGACAGGACCCCATCGAGTTTGAGCTCGTTTGATTAGTATTGACGAGTACTTTGATCATTTAAGGTAGCCAGGGTCTGATGATGGAGCTGGAACGTGTTTATAGGAACTCCGCAGTTAAACGTCACAACTCCATTGAAATTGGGCTCGTTTGATTTGTAGTGACGACTGCTTGGATCCTATATGGTAACCAGGTTCTGATGATGGAGCTGGAGGGTTACCATAGGAACTCCGCAATTAAATGATATAACCCCATCGACTTTAGGCTCATTTGATTTTTAATGACGAGTACTTGGATCTTATATGGTAAGCAGGGTATGATGATGTAGCTGGATCGTGGTCATTGGAACTCCGCAGTTAAACGACACAACCCCATCGAATTTGGGCTCGTTTACTTTGTATTGACGAGTACTTTCATTCTGTATAGTAGCCAGGGTCTGATGATGGAGCCGAAAGGTGGTCATAGGAACTCCAAAGTTAAACGACAGGACCCCATCGAGTTTGAGCTCGTTTGATTAGTATTGACGAGTACTTTGATCATTTAAGGTAGCCAGGGTCTGATGATGGAGCTGGAACGTGTTTATAGGAACTCCGCAGTTAAACGTCACAACTCCATTGAAATTGGGCTCGTTTGATTTGTAGTGACGACTGCTTGGATCCTATATGGTAACCAGGTTCTGATGATGGAGCTGGAGGGTTACCATAGGAACTCCGCAATTAAATGATATAACCCCATCGACTTTAGGCTCATTTGATTTTTAATGACGAGTACTTGGATCTTATATGGTAAGCAGGGTATGATGATGTAGCTGGATCGTGGTCATTGGAACTCCGCAGTTAAACGACACAACCCCATCGAATTTGGGCTCGTTTAGTTTGTATTGACGAGTACTTTGATCCTGTATGGTAGCCAGGGTCTGATGATGGAGCCGGAAGGTGATCATAAGAACTCCGCAGTTAAACGATACAACCCCATCGAATTTGGGCTCGTTTTATTCATATTGACGAGTACTTTCATCCTATATGGTAACCAAGGTCTAATGATGGAGCTGGAAGGTGGTCACAGGAACTCCGCACTTAAACGACACAACCCCATCGAATTTGGGCTCGTTTGATTAGTATTGACGAGTACTTTGATCATGTATGGTAGCCAGGGTCTCATAATGGAGTCGGAAGGTGGTAATAGGAACTCCGCAGTTAAACGACATAACCTCATCGAATTTGGGTTCGTTTGATTCATATTGACGAGTACTTTCATCCTATATGGTAACCAAGGTCTGATGATGGAGCTGGAAGGTGGTCACAGGAACTCCGCACTTAAACGACACAACCCCATCGAAATTGGGCTCGTTTACTTTGTATTGACGAGTACTTTCATTCTGTATAGTAGCCAGGGTCTGATGATGGAGCCGAAAGGTGGTCATAGGAACTCCAAAGTTAAACGACAGGACCCCATCGAGTTTGAGCTCGTTTGATTAGTATTGACGAGTACTTTGATCATTTAAGGTAGCCAGGGTCTGATGATGGAGCTGGAACGTGTTTATAGGAACTCCGCAGTTAAACGTCACAACTCCATTGAAATTGGGCTCGTTTGATTTGTAGTGACGACTGCTTGGATCCTATATGGTAACCAGGTTCTGATGATGGAGCTGGAGGGTTACCATAGGAACTCCGCAATTAAATGATATAACCCCATCGACTTTAGGCTCATTTGATTTTTAATGACGAGTACTTGGATCTTATATGGTAAGCAGGGTATGATGATGTAGCTGGATCGTGGTCATTGGAACTCCGCAGTTAAACGACACAACCCCATCGAATTTGGGCTCGTTTAGTTTGTATTGACAAGTACTTTCATTCTATATAGTAGCCAGGGTCTGATGATGGAGCTGGAAGGTTGCCATAGGAACTCCGCAATTAAACGATAATAACCCCATCGACTTTAGGCTCATTTGATTTGTAATGACGAGTACTTAGATCCTATATGGTAGCCAGGGTGTGATGATGGAGCTGGAAGGTTACCATAGGAACTCCGCAATTAAACGATATAACCCCATCGACTTTAGGCTGATTTGATTTTTAATGACGAGTACTTGAATCTTATATGATAAGCAGGGTATGATAATGTAGCTGGATCGTGGTCATTGGAACTCCGCAGTTAAACGACACAACCCCATAAAATTTGGGCTCATTTGATTTGAATTGACGAGTGCTTGGATTTTATATGGTAACCAGGTTCTGATGATGGAGCTGGAAGGTAGGAACTTCGTAAGAAATCGACACAATCCCATCGAGTTCAGGCTCATTTGATTTGTATTGATGAGTACTTGGATCCTATATGGTAACCAGGGTCTGATGATGGAGCTGGAAGGTGGCTACAAGAACTCCGCAATGAAACGACACAACTCTCTCGTCTTTGGTCTCGTTAGATTTGTAATGACGAGTACTTTGATTTGTACTTTGATCAATATGGCAGTCGGGATCTGATGATGGAGCTGGAAGGTGGCCATAGGAGTTCCGCAATAAAACGACACAATCCCATCGCGTTTCGGATCGAATAAAATAAGTTCTAACCGGTCATAAGCGACTTGGACTCGCGCACGGTACCAATTGAAAGGGCTTGCAGAAAGTTACTTGAAAAATAAAGTGACATTACTCTAAATCCAATATTCTCTTTTTTCTCAGTTATACTCTTGGTGGAGTGGTAGTGGTCATGGATCGTCGGGTTGGTTGGTTGCGGCTTTTGCGAGACTTCTCCATCTCTCTCTATTCATGGCACTTCATGTACATTCAATGAGGAAACACTTCGAAGATGAGATGATGATGATGATTTAGTGAGGTCTGTCTATCTGGTAGGCGATTAGCCGCGAGAAAGTAGGCCCTCTACTCTATGGCCGTGAACTTAGCAGATCATTTTCCAGCAGAGCATGAAAAAATTAGAGTTCTACTCGCATGCAGCATAGTTCTGGAGTTCCTGTTACTTTTTAGGAAAAGTTCTGCTGTTTTTCCTGGAAAAATGTCAAATGAACATATGATCTGCTAACTTCCGGTAGCAGATAATTTTTTTCTAAAAGCGAAATTTTAAAAGTGTTTGGAGGTAGTGGAACAGAGAGTAAAGTCCCACATACCTCCTTTGAAAAGGGAGGATCCTCCGACCAGACAGGTGATATATCTGGTGGGCTACTGCCCGATAGATGATTTCGGGTTTGTTCTATATGTTCCAATCGCGCCGCGAATCTTACTTGCGCGATGCAGGATTAGTTCTTTTTGTGACGACATGGATGTCGCTACATCACTCCCCTCCGGAGATCGGAGATCGATGGTTCTTGATGCTTCTTGAGGCGTCGTGATGCGTGCCAGGCCAGTGGAGGTTGGTTCCAGTGAGTCGGAACCGGATTCCGCATAGTTCTCGGTGAGTCGGAACTGTCTGCGGTGATGCCCCAGTGAGTCGGGGCGGTGCTATCCCAGTGAGTCGGGATATGATGCTGCAGGCTCCAGTGAGTCGGAGTATTGCGGCTGGCTCCAGTGAGTCGGAGCGGTGTTGTGCGACGTAGGGCTTGACTGCTGTCGTCAACCAGGAGAGGTTCTTCATGTGACTGGCCGAAGGTGCAGGTGCTTAGCCAAGGTCGCTGATGAGGCTGAGGGTGATGACCAGGTATGACCAAGTAGGCATGCTGGTGGTCAGGATACCCATATAGCCGTGGGTGCTGGCTGTATGGCTCGCTGCTCGAAAGCTTGAGGAAGTGATGATGACGTCACGAAGTAGTAGCTGCACGAAGGCTGCGCTGACGTTCTTTGTCGAGGGTCACCAGTTTGGGGGTAGTGGAACAGAGAGTAAAGTCCCACATACCTCCGTTGAAAAGGGGAGGATCCTCCGACCAGACAGGTGATATATCTGGTGGGCTACTGCCCGATAGATGATTTCGGGTTTGTTCTATATGTTCCAATCGCGCCGCGAATCTTACTTGCGCGATGCAGGATTAGTTCTTTTTGTGACGACATGGATGTCGCTACAAGTGCTTTAGGTGCACAAAGGCGATTTCTAGAGTTCCTAAATACTTTTAGTAATAGTTCTGTCCATTAGAGCCCCCCCAAAAAAAAAAACCACTACTACTAAACGTTCCAAAGAGCTTTCATTGCGTATGATATATCCAAACATCTTAAAAATTCGCTGTTGCGCAATCGACATAAGTTTTTGTTTTGATGCAAAGCTCTTTAAGAATGGAAACGTTAGTGTGTGGAGCAGTCTGTTTTATTTTCAGTAGACGCCTCCAGCGTCACATTTCAAGAGCGTCAATTTTTTGCGGTGCTTGAGTCTTCTCCGCATTTCCCAGTATTTGTGATGGTGGATCCCAGTTATATAAAACCTGGACAATTGGCTATTTCATGTAAGTTAGGTTGATTATTAGTCTTACGATCAACCTGGTTCACCTACACAACCATCATTTTGGTTTCACAAATTCAACCTGGTAGTCTTCTCAGGTGGTCGCCTCCTTCTGCGAAGCAGTAATGCTAGCAAAGGAGGAGGCCGACCGCATCAGGCAACGGCGCTCACGCCGCAGCTACCGCCGTAATTCCGATCCCGATTTCCTGCCACCGTAGGCGTGGGCTTGCGGACGGCGGGCAATGGGTAGCTCGCTGTCCGTTCGGTAACAGACCGAACCAAGCCCAAGGGCGGGAGATGTCATTGGATGATTTTACCTACCATAAAAAAATTAAATAAAAAAAAAACCTGGCAGACTTCTAAAGATAGCAGACCAAGTTTCTTATGCTTACCTATAATATGGGTAAGAAATGAAAGGATTTGCTGAGATTACAAATGTGATTTAAATAAGGT
Source organism: Leucania comma (assembly GCA_958295575.1). Classification (NCBI taxonomy): domain Eukaryota; kingdom Metazoa; phylum Arthropoda; class Insecta; order Lepidoptera; family Noctuidae; genus Leucania; species Leucania comma. The sequence goes on from OY282483.1 coordinate 8,695,545, forward strand.
ATAACTAAAAAGTAAAAAATAAATTACAAATAAAAAAACTTTTTTAAAAACAAGCTTTCAATTAAATGGGCTAAAAAGAAGAAAATAAACTTTTCCTTTATAACTTTTACTATCAATTTATAACGGCATTACACAATTTATATGATATAAAAGCTTGTCGCGAGATTTAACTGTGTAAATACACAGCTAAATAACTTCGTTAATTAAATAAGTTAAATAACTTCATCTATTGATTTTAATATTTTCAAAATCTCGCGACAAGCTTTTTTATCATATAAATTGTGTAATGCCGTTATAAATTGATAGTAAAAGTTATAAAGGAAAAGTTTATTTTCTTCTTTTTAGCCCATTTAATTGAAAGCTTGTTTTTAAAAAAGTTTTTTTATTTGTAATTTATTTGTACCTAAGTAAGGTACAAAAAACAACACTACATACGTGATATTTTTTGAACAAGCCAACTTTTTCAAAAAAACAGCCTGTAAATAAAAACTGCCTCGCCAATAGCCAATGATAATCGGCCCGGTCAGGTGTGACGGCACCGGACCGGGGGCGAACGGGGCGAGCGGAGCGAGCGGGTCGAACGGGCCGGGGCCAAGGGGACGACAATCGCCCTCTAATGAGTCGCGCTCTAATAATAATTATCTACCTACACTTTCTGTTCGACTGCGAGTTTAGTTAGGGCTGTGCTGAGTAGGGGAGTATTTTTTTGAGCATTTTTTTTTTCATTTAATGGCAGGGTGCTTCGTAGTGTATTAAATGTCTCGTAGTAACAGTTCCTGCTCTTGCTTTTTTTTCTCTAAGTTAATCTGAATGCTTATATCAGAAGCCATAAGTAACCAAAGAACTTCCGAACTGCGATATAAGGGAATGGTACAGGAAATGTAAGATGAGTAGTTCCTAATAGCTATATGATTAGACTGATTCGTAGGTATATTATTAATTCATACAATATTTGAGTCCAAACTATTTGTATGTAAAGTATGAAAAATATTGAAGCTGAACTATCCTCTAGACATAAATAAATAAAATAGGAACCTAATAAGAACCCACTATTAACAAGGTTCCTTTTTTTGTTCGCCAATAACGTTCTAAAACGATGTAATAAACACGTAACTTGAAACTGCCATAAAGATCTTCATCAGCTCAACCTTTTATCCCAACAAAAAACATTACAAACATCCCTTTAAATGCCCCGCAAAAACCCTCTGCGCGCCAACCCTGACCAGCAATAATAGGCAATTTGTTTTCCGGTTCGGTAGCGCGCTCCAATTACGGGATTAACGAATTATTTCCACTTTTTTCTTCGATCGGCTCCTCCTACCCCCTCCCCTACCTCTGCGCACTTCTTCACTCCTGGTAATTCCGTGGCGGTTTCCGCCTATTGAATCCCTTTTGATTAGCCTCCTTGCCTTCTTTCCGTTTGAAGCTAAATTGTTCGCTCCGTCACGTCCGACGACCATGCCAATCGACGATGTATTGAGCGCTTTCTACTTGTGTAAGAGTGTTCGTCAAGTTTTCAAAATGAGGTCGGATTTCTTTTTGTGGAGTTTTCTTTCGATTGGACAAATGTGTTTTTAGATTTACACTGTCTCATACTGGCTTGTTGGTTGGGCCTCTGTAGAATAATGAAGCTGTTGGTTATATTAGATTTTTTTTATTAAAATAAATATAATTTCACTATTCTTAACTTTTAAATAGTTTCGAAATTGTTCAAGTATCGACACAGCTGAACAATATGTGGATTTGTAGAATCCTTGAAACAGGCGCGATTTCCGTAAAATGGAATTGAGAAAGTTACTATAGCATTGACTAACTCAGCGAAGCTTGCTGAAAATATTGACTTTGAAACATTTGCTACTAATTACTGCAAAAGTATTAGAATGTAGTACTTCCTCATTTAAATGGAAAACAAAGTGACTGTATATCGTATCAAAAACGTTTTTTTTTAACTTTACACTGACTTGCACAAACCATGTGAAGCTAAAAGACAAAAGCATTATTTTCGCTTCTGAACTATTCGTAGATACCGACTGTCAAATATCTTCAAGTGACAGTCGGGGCTTTCTAGACCAGTATGTATATGTTACAGGACATCCATTCAAGAACAGACCTCTGCTGGGATTTTTAACCTTGAAGATGGACTCATTTCTCTGTTAATATTTAGCCACGATCTCCTAGGTGCTACTTCTGTTTGGTATAGGTGTGTGGTGCCATTAAAACGGATGCACGAGGGTGGTCTAAATGCTCACTTCATGATGTGACCGGCCATTCTATGTAATGGTGCCATTTCAGCTAAACACATGGTTATTTCATGATAATCTCAAAAATGGCTGACCGTATCGTAAAATTTAGTCCACTGTTCCTAAAATAGTCACTCTATAAAATACTAATTGTGCACTAAAAAAGATCCAGTAATTATGCGTTGCGTTCGTGTTATGTATCCTAATGGGACTTCTATCCTAGGACCGTGTTTGGCAAAGCAACAGTTAACCTTGAAGCCCCGTTATCCCCGTTTCTCTGTTAATATTTAGCCACGATCTCCTAGGCGCTACTTCTACTAGGTATAGGTGTGTGGTGCCATTAACCCGGATGCTCGAGTGTGGTCTAAATGCGGACGTAATAGACCTCTTGAGTTTCGCTTGCCCAATTCAACGGCACTTCTTTAACGGGTAGTCAGGGAGAGAAGTGATTTGATTTGGGTTTTGCGAATGGGATTTTTTTTTGTCCCTGTTTGCTTTATTTCGGGATGTTCACGGGGAAAATTACCTATAATAAATAGTAATTAAAAGTTGATATAAAGCACCGTCGAATATGAAGTGAAGTCAAATCTTTTTGTTGTTTTGTTTGTTTTTATAATTCTAACGTTAACTTCATTTTTTTTATTATTATTTTTCTGATTTGTAACCATTATATAATAATAATTTGTATTAAGTAAGTTGATAATTTACCTCCTATAAAATCCCGGAGACTTACCATTAACATGTCGAATAAGATTTAAAAAAATGAGAATGAGATTGAAGAACTAAAACTGTTAGATTAAAAATTCGTTAATTGAGCAGTTTTAGTACAGATTTCCAAGGTGTATCGTGTTGCCCAGTAACTTAGTTGTAAAGGTCTGATAGGCGCTTCGTGTTAAGATTGGAAGCCGACTCAATTAAGTTAGTTGAGAAAAGGCTAGGAAGATGATGAGTACAGAACTTTAAAGATATAATGAGATTAAAATCTCCTGTTTTGGATTTGAGGTTGCTTAATACTTGAAATCTAGGTAAATGTAATCTCATGCACAAGGAACCCAAATCGGGCGAGAATCAAGCCCACGACACGTAACGCAGCAGTCAATCACTTTGGGGCTATGGGTTCACCTGGGGCTATGGGTTGGCTTGGGGCTATGGGTTGACCTGGGGCCATGGGAAAAATTCTAAAAGAGAAACTCAAGGTCCTAAAACGCAAAGGGCAACTCTTGCTCCGCCCTAGATCAGAGAATATCATCAGCTGATTCCCCGTCAAAAAAAAAGCAGTTAATCGCACAACCACTGCGCGAATCATTCTAATTCTAAATCGGCTTAAATCGTTAAGGCCCACTGTCCACAGACGCGTAGCTTCATAGACGCGTATTCGTCATTATGTACATTATGTACAGACGCCAGCACGTCAATCTACCCCAATCTGTCAAATTTTACCAATCGAACATTAACCTTCTTTATATTATGATAAGGTTGAAAATCTATTAAAGAAATTTGACAGCTTGAGGTAGGTTGATGTGCTGGCGTCTGTACGCTTGGTGTACGCCTGCGTGAAGCTTGCATACAAAACTGTGTCGAAGAAGCGGCGACGTCATGCCGATGCGTCGTTGTCGCTTCGTTGAAGTTGCGGGTCCGTGGACTGCCTTAAAATTCGAAACACGCCAGCACTTTTCTGTCCGGCTGTACGTTGCTGATTCTTTTGCCAACTGGAGTGGTCTGAACGCGCACTCATGAGTTTTTCGGACGCACTTACATTGTCGTTATCGTAAATCAATGGCTGCCGTATAAAACAGAACATCATTGATCATTACGCCCAGCTCGGGCTATTTGGCAGCAAAACTGAATGTGTCTTAAGTTATATACGAATAAATAAAGGTATTTGAAGGGCAATCGCTTTGGAGTTTGATGTGATATGCTAATAAATAAGGGGCAATATGATTCAGGGGTAATGTGAGTCAGTTTACATTTATCTTGGTTGATTGTGATTCTGCCGTGTGACGTAATAGTTACACAATCTCTCCTGCTTTTAATCGACTGTGTTGGTGTCGTTTGCGAAGTTTGACAGTGACACCGAATGCAACTGGACATCAGCATTTTACATAAAGTGATTATTTTATTGTGATATTATATGCCAATAAATAAGGGTTAATATGAGAAAGGGGTAATGTGAGTCATTTTCGATTTATCTTGGTTGGTTTGTGATTCTGCCGTGTTACGCATTAGTTACACAATTTCTCCTGCCTTTTCCCAACTGCATAGGTGTCGTTTGACAGTGACCCCGATTGAAACTGGACATCAGTATATTACATATAATGATTATTATACCTATGAAAAGGGCTATGCTCGGAGTTTACTTGCATGATCGAATCACAAATGAAGATATGCGCAGGAGCACCAACGCTGTCGCCAAATTTAAGTGGCAATGGGCAGGGCATCTTGCTCGCAGAACAGATGGCCGTTGGAGCCGAAAGGTTCTGGTGTGGCAACCGCGTACCAGAAGGCTTCCTACATGATCTGACAAGGATTGCGAGAATCTGATTGATGCGAGACGTATAGGACCGTTCATTGTGGCGACACATAGGGGAGACCTATGTCCAACAGTGGACGTCTTTCGGCTGAAATGATGATGATGATTATTATTATACCTAAATGACCTCCACAACCCAGTAACCCCTTTTTTTGAGGTGGTGGGGATTTATCTAATGACATCTCTCGTTCTAAGGCGAAGCGGGAAGGCATGCCAGACTTTTACTGATTAAAACCCATCCATCACTTCGGCCCTGATGCTTACCGGACAGCCGGACGGTGAGCTACCCATTACGCTTCTTCCGCAAGCCCACGCCTACGGTAACAGGTAGTCGGGGTCGGCTCCCGGCAGCTGTGGCGTGAGGATCTCCCAAGAGGGATACACCTCCACTGTATGATCCACCGTGTCTTCATGGCGACACATGGGCGTTGCAAGGTGCAACGGCTTCTTCCGTTTAATAAAATTAACGTGTCTGTAAAAAAATATTTTAAAATTAAAACACATCTAAAAAACTTTATTTTGAACAATTAAAACCCCAAGTTAAGGGACAACAAAAAAACACTTCAAGTGTTTTAGTTATCTATGGCTGTGGCATCTATTTCGCCACCGAGCCTCCTGTGCAATGTCACCCAGATAACCAAATATCAGGTGAAGTGCCCCTCTAGTAACTCCTTGCTCGAGTAGTTGCTACTTATTTTACGGTTAGGGCTGGAGGGATTATTATCGATATCGATGATTTTACTGGCTAGTTTCGATAAATGCAAGATTATGAATTTTATTTTTATGAAAGTTGAACAACAAGTTCTTTGGATTTAACTTGACCGTTGTACTATTTTTCTATTACTTGACAGTATCCTCTTCAGATTTAAAAGATTGCCAGCTTCCTTAATTTTAAAGGTATTCGAAAAATTCTTTCTACCTACAACTAGCAGCTTTACCCGCTTGGAATCACATAATATACAGCCTATGTTATCATTAATAAAGTACCATTCAACTGGTCAAAAAACTGTATTTTTGAGTTTATTTATCAAAAACAAAAATACCAATGTTTCCTGTTTATAAAATTAGTATAGATTATATATAAGTATAAATTATTATGGATTAAGATGCTTATTAAAACAAAGAATTAAATAATGGGCAGAGTTGATGTAAAAAAGCACCGTAGACTTGTCGTATACACACCAAAGACATGTCACGGCATTATGCTGAGCGTTCGGCCGTTTTGCGCAAACGTAGCGCATATTTTCTCAAAGTAAATCTATAATTTATTCGTCGTAAATTTGCGCCTTTTTCCTTCTTTCTTTCTATTTCATGGCGATTATAATCACGAACAAAGGGCCTAGCACGAGCTCTTAACGCGATCCACTTGACGACCAAAACAGAATTGTTAAAAGGGTGGAGCTATATAGAGTGTATAAGTCCATCCCTCTTACTCGCTCGTACGCTTGACATTTTAACACGTCAGGCCTAGAGCTTTGAAAAGCATTCTGACAAACAACGCTATCGATAAATCTACCGATATTCCCTGAACACGGCCATCACTACAACACCACTTGGTTGAGCTTAAGCATTGCGACTTCTTAAGTGGTACACGTAACCCATTGGTTAGTATCCACTGTCTGTTTAACTGTTTACGTCTCAAGAACGTGGCTGATACGAACTTTGGTGTTTTTTATAGTTCTGGAAGAATTGTGTGACAGGTTTTTGAAGAGGCTTAAGTTTGAGATACTATCAGATTGTATTGGAAAAAGTGTTTAGTATTTTTTATTATATTTAGGCTGAAATTCGGTCATTTTAGTTTAAAAGAAATAAAATTCCATTTAATTGATAAATTTAACTTTACATCACTTTGGAAGTTCGTGCTTGAATTCCTAAGTAAAAATAATATATTTTCGAATATTAGGAATTATAGATATACGAGTTTTTATTGATTTAGGAACTTAAAAGGTAGAGACTAAAAAAAAAAGGAACTTATTGGGTATCAAAAAATTCATCCACAATGGGAAAAGTGCCCAGAATGCTGGCAGTATTGCCACGTTGCATGGCAGTGCTGATTCGTTGACTGAAGTAAAGCCCAGCCCTCTGGTAACGTAAAGAGTCGATCCGGTACACGTACAGAGGGCCTAATTTGATAATGAGAGTTCTGTAAAAAAAAATTGTTGACACTAGATGGCGCTTTTACTAGATCAAGCGTGCTAAAAATTCTCATCGAGGTTTCTTTCAAACAATCATTTTATTACTATTTTTTTTTAATGTTAAATATACACTCGTGGAAAGCAAAAACATACACAGGTACACAACAATCCCTGTTTTCTTGTTCGATTGACCTCTACGAGTTACGTCTTAAAGTGCTCATAAAATTGATCGCTGAAAAGTACTCCGTATTCCGTTTATATTCAACTGAAAGATCATAAAAATAACGCAAGTAGACTATACGTATAAAGGTAAGTAGATAAAAATGCTATGATTTTTTTATGTCTTCGTTAGCAATAATGGATGAATTCGATGACACGGTTAGCGCAGTGGATGAGCGATTGCCTGCTGCCCTGCGTTTCGTAGGTTTGATTCCAAGCAAGGAACAAATACCTATTTTTAAGGCCTACAGATCGTTGTTTCCGATCTGGGTGTCTTGTGTATATGAGTTTACATGTGTGTGAACGTACTCAAGTAATAGGACACATTGAATTAACAATCCAATGTATAGGTAAATTAGGTTGACAATCCAATGTATCCTAATTGGGTGTTCGTCGTTGAGGCAGCGCTGCATTTCTTAGAGAACAGTACCACAGGAAAAAGTAGGCAGCTATTTTTTCAGTACTTAATACGAATACAACGAGCGTACGGCGACGGGCGTAATAATTATTTATTTATTTACGGAATCATAACCATTAAAATCATCAATATACTTTTCATGACTTTCACGAAAAAGCCTTTCAATAGGGTAAGACAAACTTACCCCCGTATTTATAAAGAAGTAATTACTTGTTACTAAGTAAAATCTTATTAAGTCATTACTTGACGTTTGAAATCTCAATTAAAAATTTTCTTAACTATAGAATAGAATTTTACTCAAGTATTTAGTTTTACTTGTTTATAAATACGGGTGCTAGAGTGTTATATAATTACTTAGGTTGATTATAAATTCGTAAATATAGGTTTACGGTCGCCAATCATATTTTACGTCATGTACGTCAACTTTCAAGTGCTGACGCACTTACAAAATGTAAAAGAATCAAGAAAATTTGAATTTCGTGGGATACTTTTGACCATCCCCTTAAACTGTGGATATTAACTGTTGACCCTGTTCTCGTAAAAAAAAAGGTTAAAAGGACCATAAACCCATGAAGATTCCCATTCAAGAATTGATTCGCAATGTTAAAGTCCAATAGTAAAACGGTTTTATTAATACAAGTCAAGTGTTTTGCCTACTGGGAGCCAAGTGGAGTGGGTATTGCGCAACGTACTAAATCATGAGAGCACTATACATGCACATAGAGAATAGACGGAGCATTCCCTGTGCAGAAAAAAAAGAGCAGAATTGTGTGTCTCACACATAATCCTGATCATATTATTTTCAGAGAGAGAGATAGAGTGAATAAACTTTAGTTAGAAGTAATCGCACACGCACTGTACGGTTGACCTAACGTTGAATTTTAAATGAATCTATCAAAATACATGATATGGTGATGTAGAATTTGTGGATAACTAAGCGTTTAATCTCGTAAAGCAAACTGTTGTAGGGATGAGCCGATGCCCGCAAGGGTCATGGTGGTTTTTTTTTTTAAATTTTTTTAAGGGAAACCTATGGAGGTTCCTTTTAAAAAAATCCACCGTGGGACCACCTGAGCTTCAGGACCACTCCTACGCCGAAAGGTTACTGAAGAAACTTAGGAGGGTATTAGTTTAGAGTGGCCAATGTTATACCTATTTATTTATTTAAAATTATGTATTGTGATAGTATTGCTCAGTCCATACTACTATGTCTGCAATACGGTTCTAGCACTCTGTGCCAGTGTATAAAGTGTAGGAATTGTATGATCTATATGTCTAGACTAGCTCTCTAGTGTTTAGTCTACTGCATCTTCATATTGGGCTCAGCTTGGGCGGTTTAAATTTAGTGGAAGATTGGTTTATTCTTGGGCGTACCTATGGTTTAGGCATCATCATCTAATAGCGTTCTTATATCAGAAGTTTCAACCAATTAAAAACAGGTTCAGGTTTCGGTCAGTCAAAAACGTGAAGCTAAATTGTAGATTTCTTTGGAGAAGAACGAAAGAAACTCCATGGAAACTCTTTTAAATCATGTTATAAGTTACAAAAATCTACTAAAAAAATTACAAAAATCTACTAAATCCAACTCCATTTGGAGAAGAACGACAGAAACTCCATGGAAACTCTTTTAAATCATATTATGAGTTACAAAAATCTTAGTTACATATTTCTAGTCGCTTCTATTACGCGAGCACAATGTAAATCACTACATTATATAAAACAAAGTCGTTTCCCGCTGTCTGTCCCTATGTAGGTATGCATAGATCTTTAAAACTACGCAACGGATTTTGATGCGGTTTCTTTTTAATAGATAGAGAGATTTAAGAGGAAGGTTTATGTTTATAATAATGCATAATATATTTAATATCTCCATTGCACCCGTGCGAAGCTGGGGCGGGTCGCTAGTAAATAATAAAGAGTCGCTAGTACCTAAGTAATAAAATATACAAATTGAAATAGGTAAGTAGTCTAAACTGACGGCGCCCTTTCACGAGAATAACGCGTGTATCAGCCCCACTTAACTCAACAATTTTGAAGGGAATTGAATGACCCAACAACACGTGTCACCATCAGCGAAACATTCGAGTGAGCATGACAATTATATGTTTTTTGCCGTCATTTGACCTTTGACAGTGGTTATGGGAAGTCAGAATTCGAGATTGCATCTGCAAACATTTTAGGTTTTTTTTTTAACTCAAGTAATTGCTACCATTGCTATGGTAACGCGCAGCCCCCTACTTCGATTGATTTTATTTTTGGGTCTCAATCGAAGTGGGAGGCTGTGCGTAAACCCATAGCAAATGTTTCAACTTATTTGCCGCGTACTATAACCGAAGATGTGGGTGAAACCAAAGCAGACAGCAATTGATTCTTTCCTATAAAGTCATAGTAGTAATAAATTAGAAGGTAGCTAATGTTCACATACAATACAGCTTTTAAATTCAGTTCATCTCCACGAAAGTATTTCCCAGAGTGCTCATCCAGTAACTGAACCGCCTCTGTTCATTATAGAGTAGGTACTCAAGTGATACACACTGAGATAATTATAATTACGACGATAAGCGTGGTGGGGTCATCAGGCAGGTCCTTTGAGCGCATTAACTGCTGTCAAATTGGTGTGTAGACTTTGGAAGTGGTAGAAAAGATGATGGAACTATTTTTTTTTACGTTTATCATCATAGGAAAAGAGAAATAGCGTTTGTTGTAATTCAACCTGTGATAATAACAAAAATTTATCGTTACATTGTGAACGTCATTTTATATTGGTAGCAGTTCTATTAACGACTTTCATTAATTCAAGTTTCAGAAACTTTTATATAAAATTTTAAAATCTCTATAACGTTGACTAATTGCAATCACCACGCAATTATAATTCTAATTATTTATTTATTGAGATGAAAAATGTATCAAGAACATTTCGGCTCAATTTCAAAAAGTTTTTAAGCTCTACAAACTGTCAAACATCATCGTGGGAGCCTGACCACCTCAATGCGGTAATATGTGTCCTGGCCCTTGAAAACCAGCCTCAAACCCTCACTCCATTCTCAACCTTACCTCTCTGAATAAAAGGACCAATTACCCTTCTACTAAAACCAGAGCCCGTCACTGCAATCTCAACCGTAACGATATGAACAAAAGGACCAAATTCTCTTTCTGTCAAATTTTAGTCTTGGTCCTTTAAAATAACTCCTAACATTTCATTCCATCTGTAACCTTATCATTCTGTATACAAAGACCAGTTTCTCTTGTACCGTGATCTTAAGGACCTGAGCACGTCAATTGACAATAGTAAGCTTCTGTGCTCACAAGTGCAGTGATTGTATAGCTGTTATGATACTCATCATGGCCTTAAGATGAGTGTCAATTTGTTTGAGCTGCTTGAGATGTTCATTACTTCAGAGATTATGTTTATGGATGTGTCTGAAAGATTTTTATATATATCCTATATATAAAAATCTTTCCCCAAGCCTTTAGAAAGAAAGTATCGACCGCGTAAATTTGAAAAGTTTGTAAAGTTTGTTTAGTTGAACGCGGTAATCTTGAGAACTACTGGTTCAAATTGAAAAATTATCTTAGTGTTGGATGGCCTATTTATTGAAAGAGGCTATTGGCCAATAGGAGTGGAGCAGCAACCAATAACACAAGTGAAACTATACTCAAACTCAAAATTATTTTCTTGATATAGGCCTACATGGACTAGAGAAGAAATGGATAGCTTTGATATCTAAATTCGCACAGTTCCTTATTTGGGATCTGCTCTCCTGATATTGTTACGCCATTCTAGGCGATTTTATGTCAGTTCTGATGTTAGCCCCATTGTCAGAAGGTCTGTCTGGATGGTTTGCCTGCAGGTAGCCGATTACCTACGCGCCCATCACAAAGGCCCGTCCTGCATCTTATGCTATATTTCAGCTACTAAAGCTCCCTTAACACAGCTAAGTGGCAAACTAAATAAATTAACCGATAAACCGATCCACGAAAACCGCATAATGTAACCGACACCGGTAAATACAGCAAAATTTAACGGTTCGAATAACGCGCCCCTCTTAAAAGCTAAAATGGAGTCAAGTGATTGTTTGGCTACGATCAGCAGGCAAATCTGTGTGCGCACTGTGATCCATCACCAATCGGATAGGTTAGGAGATGGGGAAGAATATTTTATTGTTTTATTATGCAGATATTATGGAGAACTTCTAAAAGAAAAAAGTCACATATATTACATGCAGTGGGATTATTCCTACCATAACAAAAAAAAAACTCTTTACATATTGAATCTAAAGCGCTGTTTAAAGTCTAAAGTGTTAAGGCATTGCTATAACGCTATAACGCCAAATAGGTATCAAAATTCAAAATACTGAATCAAATTCAGATATTTTTATTTTTAGAACATATATATAACTAAACAAAAAGTACAGATGTGATGTCAATGATGAAACACTATACGTCTCGTCGTCAACGGTGTACAAATATTCATATTACAATAAATTATAATACAGATTTGGAACACTATAAAAAAAAAAACAAAATTAAATAAATCAAATAAAAAAAGAAAAGAAGCATTCAAAATTATTTAAAACAAAATAAAAAAAAAATCAAAACAAAAATAAAAAATACAAACGTCGCGGTATTCAAATTCTCCGTGTGATTAGAACATATACAACCCCCCGAAATCAACTGCCGGGCCAGATGTAAGACCTCAGAAGACCCTACCTTTTCTAAGGAGTTATGTAGGTCACCAGGTCTTCAATACACCTTGTGGAAGGCCTTCCAGAGTTGCGTTTTCCGATGCGCGGTCACTACTCCAGAACCTTTCGGCTTCATCAAGCATCAGCTCTGTGAGCAATGTGCCCTGCCCATTGCCACTAAAGTTTGGTGACTTCGGGCTCTGTCAGCCACCTTTGTTTCTGATGAGATCAAGCAAGGATATTCTGGTTTTATGAATATAAAATTATTTCAATTAAATGAAAAGGCTATACAGCAAATTCTTCATGTAGCTTAAACCCAAGTTATGATAATAGATTTCACTTTAAAACTGGATGGGTCGATCCATCATCCCGCTGTCTCCTTGCCTACCCGCCGAGTAGTGCAGGGGTGGAGCCCCCCCCCCGCACCGCAATACAACACTTTAATGTGCCGCGATTTGTTTGTGAAACATTTTACAGCACTGTAGAGACAATAAGAGTGATTACTTGTGTTGTTTGGCGGAAATCATAAATTATAAGCTATTTTAAAGTCAATCATAAAAAATACTACTTCGATTTTAATACAACATAAAAGACATTTCGAGCCTTTTCAGGAAGTATATTAGAATAATGAGCGACAGTTCGCATTTGTCTTTCCTAATTATGAAATATTTTTAATAATAACAAGCTAGAAAAAAATGTGAGATGAGGGTAGGAGGGTAGAAGTGTAGAAAATACCTATTCTCAGACTTATCAAATATAGACAGAAAGTTTCCTAAGGCTTGACTGCTGTAATCGTCATGTTTATTCATCCCGGATTTTAGAGGAGGCATTATCAACTCTATGCTACTTATTTCCTCGAACTTTAAATAAATATCTTTACCCATTCCATCCATCCTCTCTTTTTTTATCGTTGATAGGTTTGCACTGATGAGATTCGCTATCTCGCCTGATGGACGGTTTCCATCAGGTGAGACTGCGGTAAAGCGTGAAGCGGTCGACGATGGAGCGCTCTTACCTAGAAGTGACTTAATTACTCTTGACTTAAAGATTCCCGACTCGTAGCCATCAGGAAACACAGACACCGGCAGGGAATTCCATTCCTCTGGTAATAAATAAACTTCGATAAAATGTTGAGCATTTGCTTAAGACCCAAATGAAATAAAAATAGAAAGACGAACCTTACGACCACTTTTGCGCGGCAATAAGACCCGTCTTACTCGAATGTTTAGAGAGGCGCCACGGGATCATCACTTTCCGTCTGGCGCAGGTCCTCGCGAGACACTGTTGCATTGGGAGGTATTTATTCCAGATTCGATGGGAAGAAACGTCCGGGTTTTACTATTGTGCGGATCGCCCGTAAGACAAAGTGGAGTATACGGTAGAGGTCTAGCCCACTTCCAGATACACATGGAAAGCAGTCACTTCCAGATTTCCGCATAATTGAGGGGGTCTACTAGGGCCGATGCCTGTCAGTACTGCAAATTTATTTAAAAAATTCGCGACCATAGAACCCTAAAAGTAAAAGAAGTGGTCAGTTTTGTAAATGTCTGACACTTCGTTTTGGTCCACATAGAGCAGGAGAAGTCATTGATGATCCACCCAATAAGGAAAAAGAGGAGGTTCTATGTTCGGCTGTATGTATTTTTTTTCTTTATGTATGTTCTTCTGAATTTTTTTGTTTTGATTGAAAGATTATACTCCCGCATTGGTTCCATAGAAATATTGTTTTGTTTTGTTTTGTCATAATATCTCTCTCATGTTTTGACAGAAGGATGAAGGGTGGGATACATAGAATTGATCTGATGATGAAGCCGGAAGGTAGGTACCGGAATCCTGTTATAAATCATTTTCTAGCCTAGCCGTGTTTGGTATTATTAGAATAATTGTTTTGATAATTTGATGGTGAAACCGAACGGCGGAAGGTATCTATTTAAGTTTGGCAGAGGGGTACTATGACTTCCGAAATTAAAGTTACTTTGCACTATTTTGTGTGTCTTTTTTTTCCATTGAAGTCGGTTTTATTTTTTGTAAAAAGTTTTTTTATACCATCCATTTCACCATCATATCTAAATGAGTAAGTATGATTCGCCATTAAATATTACAAAACCAAAAGCTCTCCTTACTTCAATTTACTGTCTTATGCTCCAGTTAAACAATTTAACCCGTCATTCAATACGGTTAATATTATAAACCCTTTCTGCCGTGTCGTGCGTCAGGGCGTGTTTGTTTTAACTCAATTTTAGTATCACGTTACCGAGCTTTAGAAAAAAATCCGCGTCGTTTAGTGACAGAGCTGCTCAAAGTTTTGATAGATATTGTAGTACTGGAACTAATACAGGGGGTTTAGTACGCGGAAAATAAGTTAAACCGTTTGCTATGGGGAAATCCGATGAATGCGACACGCTCAGGACCGTTCATTCTAGCGACACTTGAGGGATGCCAGTTTTTTTTTTATTAATATAAACTAGTGCTTGACTGCAATCTCACCTGATGGCAAGCAGTGAGTGATGTAATTGTTGATGGTTAGGCGCACTAGTTTATTAAGAATTCACTCTAGCCTTGAAGACACCTAAATTATAATCGACGGACGACCGCAGCATGCAAACTATTCCAGACTTTCGATGTAAGCGGTATAAACGACGAGGCAAAACGCTTAGTGCTCGATTAAGGAGAGGCGGCGCGTTATGCGGCGCGTCGGGCGGTCTGTCGTACATATGTTTTTGTTTGCGCGAGCGATGACGCGGCCCGCTGCTGCTGCAACGACGAAACGCCCAACGCCCCGCGCAACGCGCCGCGCCTCCATAAATACGCCCTTAGTCCAGACCGTAGAAGTTTCATAAATGTAGGGGTTGATTAAATATATTTTTATAGGAAGTAATTTAAGTGTCTGATGCTAAAGTTTGAGACACACTGCAAGACATCAGTGAGGGACGACTATTAAGTAATAGTTGTGCGCCGGATGCGACTTGTAAATATCGCCGCGCAGCGGGACAGTAACTCCGTGGAGTCGTCCGTATATTGTTCAATATTGTAGATTTTTTTTTCATGTAGGTTTTTTTATTGGTTCTTCGACATAATTATGCTCAGTTAACAAACTAAGGCAGTACTCACGAGTAGGGTTATTAGTTGAAAGTCAGTTAGTGGCTAAACCGTAGGCAGGAAATATAAGAAAACTTAGAAGCAGTTTCAAAGATGAATCATATGCGATGAAAATCGAAAAATATATTTTTTATTTATCTGCTGCTTCGTCTATGTTAAGCTTTAAGTACCTAACTTACCTACCTTTTTTGCTGACAAACTTTTTTTTTTCAACAACCCCAAACTGAGCTGATAAACCTACATTATCCTTAATAAAATACAAATTAAAATTTTCCAAGAGTCTCCACAACTTTTTGCTTCCGCTCTAAAAGCGCCAATAAATTAATTAAAACCACGTTAAAGACGTCAATAGCTTGTCTCACATATTCTATACGCTATACATCATCCACCACATCACATCTTCCAAGTTAAGCAATAATCACCTTTATTGCCCATCAAAACTGTCTTCACATTAGAAAATTTAGCACACAACTTTACGTGTTACACTAAAAATTAAAGTAAACAAAATATAGTTATTTTGGTAGTTTATAATTATAAACTAGCTTTTGCCCGTGGGTTCGATCACGTCAACTGACTATCTATCCTATGCTACCCTATATAGTTACCTGCCTACTTTACCCTACCTATCCAGATTTCCAGCAACAGTAGGCGCGGGCTTGTGGACGGCGAGCAATGGGTAGCTCGCCGTCCGGACCGGGCCTAAGTAGTAGACGGTACGTTCGTTCCACGTGCGCCTCAAGATGTTAGCAAACTGTGGGGGCCCAGTAGGGTCAAAACCTACTGGGGTCATGAATTATGTAAAAGTCAACTCTGGGGCCCTGAAACGAAGGTAAAGAAGGAACAGGAGTGGGTTTTTAGTCAGTAAAAGTCTGCCACTATCTCCCGCTCCGCCTAAGGGCGGGAGATTTCATTGGATGATTATTTTAAACAGTTACTATAAGCTGGTGAACAAAACAAGAAAATAATTATTAAAATCGATCGAGACGAACGAACAGCAATTGATTTATATATATATATATATAGATGGGGCCCATTGAGGACGTTGCGTTCAATGAGTTTGAGAAAAATAATTAAAAATAGTGTTAATGGGTGTATGGACCATTTTATGGGGAATTAGACGAAGGAAGTGTCTTCACAGGCTTTTTATCTGGACTTTTTACGAGGAAAGAGGTTTTATATCCATAATTATGTGTGTTTTTTTTTTATGTGCGTAAAGGAGAACGGATAATTTGTAAAGTGCGCGTGCGTAGGGTTGCCAGATGACCGGGATGTTGATGTCACGATGGTCATTATAGAGGTAACTAATAATAACTAGATTATTTTGAGAACAGAAGCTTTTGTTTTTTATGATGTGGACACAGTTTACTAAAGTTTTCTTTTTATAAATTAATGATGAATGCTGATGCTTTTTTGCAATGAAGCTATGTTTATCTACATGAAAGACTAGAAATTACTAATTTAGATCATTCTCTCTGCACTCCTTTTTTTCAAAGATCACAACCCACAACCCGAGTTCATCAGTGCCGAGTAGCTAGCCTGTCGGTTTCCTATCGTTTACATTTCGGAGAGTGTACATTGGAATTGCACAATTTAATTCTGCAGAGTCCGTTTCTTCTTTGGACCATCGGTATATAGTGGACATTTTTTTTTATATAATAATTTCACAATTATCACACAACACCGTCTAGTCCCAAGCTAAGCAGAGCTTGTATTATGGGTACCAGACAGCTGATAAACATACTTATATATTTCTAAATACATACATATTATAGATAAATAACACCTAGACACAGAACAAATGATCGTGCTCATCACACAAACATTTGTCCTGGGTGGGAATCGAACCCACGACCTCTGGCATAGCAGTCAGGGCCACTAACTACTAGACCAACAGGACAACATCCCAGCCATACGTACACAGCGTTTTAGGAACACATTTATTTTGCGTACTGCTAAGGAGTGGAATTCCCTGGCGGAGTCTGAGTTTCCTGATAGCTACAACTTAGGCGTCTTTACATCAAGCATCAAGTGTGAATAAGTTACTTCTAAGCAAGCGAGCTCTATCGTCGGCCACATCTGTGTTCCCTGATGTCTGCAACCCGGGAATCTTAGTCAAGAATGAATAGGTTACTTCTAGGTAAGCGCGCTTCATCGTCGACCGCATCGTCGCTTTCCATCAGGTGAGATAGCGGTCAAGCGCGAACCTATCAACAGTAAAAAAATAGTTGTCAAATGCGAGCCTAAGTATAATTAAAAAAGTAAATTAAAAATACCCTTTTTTTGGTGGGAATCATCAAAAAACTTCTTCCGCTTTTGGCGGAGTGAGAGGAAGTGTCTGGCTTTTATTGACTAAAACCCACCCGTCGTATTACTTGTGCCCCGCCTGGGCGGAGCATCGCCGTGTCCTCGTGGGGGCGATCGGCGGCAGCGATCTCTCTCGCCGGGCCTTGGTTCAGGCCATGGTCCGTAGTGAGGAGGGATAGCAGGCGGTCGCCTCCTTCTGCGAAGCAGTAATGCTAGCAAAGGAGGAGGCCGACCGCATCAGGCAGAGGCAACGGGGCGCTCGCCCCAGCCGCCGCCGGGATTCCGATCCCGATTTCCGGCCACCGTAGGTGCGGGCTTGCGGACGGCGTGCAATGGGTAGCACGCTGTCAGATCGTCCGGTAACCGACCGGACCGAGCCCAAGTCGTCGACGGCGCGTTCGGTTCCCGCGCGCCTCAAGGAGCTGTCAGCACACCGAAGAGACCCAGCCTGCTAACTGCAGGCAGGCAGGGTCAAAGCCTGCTGGGGTCAAGGGCCGTTTTCTGAGAGGAAGGCTCAGCCCCGGCACTATAGGCAACGAAGGAACGGGGTAGGTTTTTTGTCAGTAAGAGTCTGACACTACTTCCCGCTCCACCCAAGAGCGGGATTTGTCATTGGATGATTTTACCTACCATAAAAAAAAAAAACCCGTCGTATTACTAATTACCTTTTGTGTTTCAAGGCCACGGCCGCGGTAACTCTTCCGAAATATTTTGCAGGTAAATGTCTGAAACTCCCTCTCGCTTCACCTAGAGCGGGAGATATTATTTGATGACTTCTCACTAAAAAAATACTTCCAATACCTACGCGGCTTATAAGTTGAACTAAAATGGCGATTGGCTTTCAATGCGAAGTAACAGATTTTCGGGTCTCAGTTGAACTTGCGCGTAACCATAGCAACAACGGCCATTTTGGTTCATCTTATTTGCCGCGTACTATACATTCTTGTAGCACTTTTTTTAACAACGAAATCCTTCCAAATGGCTTTCTGCCAGCCCTCAATCAACAATGGGGGTTAATGAGGTATTCTTACTCGCTAACATAAAACTGCACGCTCAGCTATAACTATTGTACTCTAGCTACTTACTTACAAAGCGCTGAACACTCTTGCGCATCTCACAATTTCACGCTGGTTGGTGATTACGTAATTAGATTTTTAAAAAGAGAACGATCAAAATTTTGTTTAGAACAAAATAATAATGTTGTTTTAGAGTGCTTTAAAAAAACTTTAAAAATGAGTCAAATCTATTCTAATAGCTACAAATATAAAATATAGTTACTATATTTTTAGTAACTATATTTTATCTATTGAACCGTAAGTATGTTAAAAGTAATTATAGTACCTTTCAAGGCATGAAATTGAAAACTAAGTCGGTTTTTACGAAAATGATTGAATATTTTTTTGTTGTGATTGGTAACACAGAAACAAAAAATTCTGGAAACTAGTTGCAACGCGAATCACCGATTGATTCATTAAACCTGGATTCTGTAACTAAATTACAGTTGGATATCAAATGAAATTTCAATTAGCTGAATAAATTGCGTTAGGATTTTATTCACATTATTTTTCTTTTTTTTTATCTCACTAGCAATCCACCATTGCACCCGTGCAAAGAGGAGCCTCTTTGTACGGGTGCAATGGTATTATAAAATATATTATGCCTGTATTATACTTAAAAACCTTCCTCTTGAATCACTCTATCTATTAAGAAAAACTGCATCAAAATCCGTTGCGTAGTTTTAAAGATCTAAGCATACATAGGGACAGACAGCGGGAAGTGACTTTGTTTTATACTATGTAGTGATGAGTATTTGCTTAGCTGTAGGCGGGCTCCAAGCCCACTCTTGTTTTAACATAAATCTTCTCGATTCCTGAGTATGGGAATCTCCAAGCTCTTCATTTCTATAAAAAATACAACTCATTCACAAATTGGCAATAGCAAGACCACCAAGAGTACTCTTGAAACGCATTAATGCCATTTAAAAAGGACGTATGTTGTAGTTGCGACTTTTTTGTCGCAAGGTCGGTTAGTCGGTACGCTTGAAGTGACCGCGCCGGTGGTCGGCGTCGCCTGTCGTGTCGCGATGTCGCTCGTCTAGACATGGGTTACTCGAATGGTTGTGGGAAAGTGAGGGGAGAATGAGATTTTGAAGAAGAGTTGGTAATTGGTAAGTTTTGATTCGAAAAATGTTGCTTCATGAGTATAAAGTAAGTTAATAGTAAATTATCATATATTGTGGCAAAAAGATTTGTAATCCACCGTGCCCTTGATGCAAAAAATAAAGCCATTTTTAAATATATTTCAATGAAATACTTCACAATTTACCAAGAACTAAGTTTTACCCGGAATTAATAAAATAAAAAACAAACCGGCTGACACGGCGTAGCTCTGCCCAAGCGGGGCACACCTCGACCGTGTGCTCCACCATATCCTTCGGGCGGTCCACACAGTGGTGACACCCGTGTGTCGGTTCCGCACGAATCCGGTGCAGGGAACTTCCCGAACTGACCGTGATCGGTCAGAACCTGCGTCATGCGGAAGGTGAGGATGCCGTGAGGTCTTTCCAGCCTTGCCTGAAAGAGGGGACTTACCGCCATAATTGTGGCGTGCCCAGCATTGGGTTGACTAAAGCGTCTATTACACCACTCGATATTCCGCACAAGTTACACAGACTGTCTTAACCTTCAGTCTGACCCTTATTACACTATGCGACGTTGACATCGAGTATTGTAATAGACCCTTAATAGCTTTAGTTTAGTTTATGAAGCTGATAATCCCTTTTATTTTATTTAAATAATACCTATTGTAAACTTACAGCTAAAAGAAACAAATTATGAACAGTAAATAGCAAATCACAATAGATACCAATAAGTTCGAGAGGAAGTCATCTCGAATCACTTTCTCCTCACTCCACTCTCACAAATTCATGGTTAGGGAACGCCCGTAAAGCACACTTGCGTCAATATGGTGCGATTTTTTTGACGTCGCGACAAGTCTATATTCTGTTTTGCCTGCCGTTAAGTGGCGTGGTGAAACTTCACTAATTTGCTTTTTGCACGACCCTTTTTTTGTTTAAAGGGTTGCCGCAGTTAAAGGTTAAAACCTTTTAAATTGTCATAAAGGAATGGTAGGGGAAGTCTTTGCGAATGAAGTTTGTACTAAAAGAATTTTAGGGGTGAAATTTATGTTTTGTAAGTTTTTCTCTTGCAGGGAAACTATTTCAGATTGACTGTATTAAAATTTCAGAGATCTTTTAATAAAAATGTAGACCAACATGTGGGTCACTTTTATTAATATTTTTTTTAAAGCAGAAAGTTTTATAACACGTTATGATTATTATAATAAATTTTTAATAATTAAAATACAATGTTTTTGAATATCCTCAATCTTGTAACAATTTTTTTTTTATTTTATTAATTTATATTTATGTATAAGAGTGTCAAGACTAATGTCGTCACTATCTTTTGGCACAAACATAAAAAGCTGAAGAGTTTGTTTGTTTTTTTATACGTATTCCTAATCCTTGATTTTCTTAATAATCTTTTGTTTTTTTTTTTATGCACCTGCCATGTTTTCTCTTCACCACCTTTGGTTGACTGGTAGAGAATGCCTAAGGCATTAAGTCCACCTGTGTACCTTTGTATTGCATAAAGTTTAAATAAATAAAAAATAAATAAATCACAAGAAATACTAGTACCAGTTTAAAAAAAAAAAAACTGGTAGTGTTAGATAATCCATTTATCTAAATAAAGTTTCGACATGACTAATAGGAGTGGACTAGTAACCAAAGTTGTATTGATATTAATTAAAATCGCACTTTACTGAGTATAGAAAACAACAAGACTGCACTCTGTATTCGTGAACTTTGGCCCTCCATAATGTATTCTAGTTTATTAATTAAAAATATAAAAAAGTACTTCTAGAAAAAGTTTTAAGGGTTTTAAAAAAAACACGTTTTTCTTGGAACAAGTTTTGTGAAACATTCGAGTAAATCACGAAATTACCGAATGCCAACAGTTTTCAGGGGTTATCTCTCTTTTTTCGAGTTGCCTCTCCATCAAACATTGCGTTCGATTGTTGTAGATGAAGCAACAAGCTTTTAAACTATGCTCGACGGTGAGGATCGGCGAGTGGGGAACGGCCACCTTAACATTAAAATAAATAAAAATCAAAATTCATGTTAACGAGTACTTAAAAGTTTATAAGCATGTTAATTGTCCCAATAAAATATTATTACATAGTTAGCAACACATTAATTCCCTTCATATTAGAGATTGCAAATCGCGGTGCCCTTTTAGACATCCACCGGGCCCGGCCTTTCATACCGGGCCCGGTAGGTATAAAAACTGCGGCACGGAAGCCCCAACTTGTCCCCAATTTTCTACGCGACCGCGATGTTGCTATAAAAGTTTGATTGTTTACAGTTACAGTTACATTGCAGCCCAGTGAGTAGTTATAAGATTTTGCTATTTGCTCAATTATAGTTAAGTATAGTAACACATAATAGTCATAATACCTAAAGTTATTGTTATTATCAAAAGAATATTGTTATTGCTCTTAAGAATTTGTTTTGTTTTTACTAAAGCTACCAAAGTTTATTTTTCTAAGTTGATAAGACAAGTTTAGTACATTAGGCTGCGTTTTTAGTTTCTTATTATACTTAATACTATGTTTTCAAATAGTTACATTAGTATTAGTAATTAACTTTAAGCAAGCAGGTCTTTCTCTTTACTCTGTACAGTATTAGTAATTAATTTGCTGGCGATTTCTTAAATAATGTGACTACTGTTCAAACTTTTTCTCGAAATCCTCTAAATCCAGGTATTTCATCAGCGCTAGAAGACCATTTCTATCCTAAACTTAATTACTGAATACTAATGCTTGCTTTAACTTAATTAGTAACACTAATGTTACTATTTCGTTCATAAGTGAAACTAACTAATTCTTTATTCAAAACTCGTGATTTTGAGACTGATTAAGACTGATTATTGTTGATTTGCAGGTTTGCAATAAATATTTACCGTAATCTTGAATCATTGCATTTTTCTTCCATTTACTTAAAGCCCGCCGGGTCCGGCCGGGTTGGCGGCAAATGTTACCGGACCCGGCCGGGTTGAAAAACATACCGGGTTGCAATCTCTACTTCATATGCTGTTAACAATCGCTCAAAGCATGGTCCCATCGTAATCTTAACATTACAATATTATAAATAATGCAAAGTAAAATAAATAATAAAAGCGTGTCTGTTCACCGCCAAAAGGAGCCCGTTCACCTTGGCTCCTGCTTTCCAGAATGTATCCCTGGAGTGCACCGACCGCCTTCAGCTCTTGGGGGTAGAAATTTCCTCAGACCTCAACTTTGGGCGGTTCATTGAGTCCAAAGCTAAGGTAGCTGCTAGGAAACTCGGCGTTCTAGCAAAAGTCCGGCGGTACTTCACACCGGAACAGCTTCTAATCTTATACAAAGCACAAGTCCGTTCGTGTGTGGAGTACTGCAGCCACATATGGGCTGGTGCTGCAAAATGCCACCTAGCAGCTTTGGACTCGGTGGAAAGGCGTGCGAAGAGGCTAATTGGTGATCCAGACTTGGTTAAGTCCAATCTACAAAGCCTCGAGCACAGGCGTAGAGTAGCCAGCCTTTCGGTGTTTTACAGGATGCATTTTGGAGAGTGTGCGCGGGAATTGCATGACTTGATACCGCCATCTCCTTTCTACCATCGAACAACCCGGCGTACGGCGAATATCCACCCTTACGTTGTTGAAACTTCCACGGTCCGGACTAAGCGTTTTGCCTCGTCGTTTATACCGCGTACATCGAGGGACTGGAACAATTTGCCTGCTGCGGTTTTCCCGGCCAATTATAATTTAGGCGTCTTCAAGGCTAGAGTGAATAGGCTCTTAATAAACTAGTGCGCTTTACCATCGACGATTGCATCACTGCTTACCATCAGGTAGGATTGCAGTCAAGTGCTAGTTTATAAAATATAAAAAAAAAAAAAAAAAAAAAAAAAAAGTGCAAGTAATAGTGTTGTGCCGGGGGTGTGCTCGAATATCTAGAAATTCATACAAGGGATCCACGAAATGTTTACGTGATTAACGTGTATCGATGCAAAAATTAATCTTTTATTTTAAGCGATTGAAACAATTGTCAAATCATTTACGTAAACATTGTCACATGTCAATTGCAATTGACCGTTTCAGGGACCCTTGAGTTTTTAAGGAAAAATCTACAAGTAACGTTCTTATAGTTTCAATAAAATATTATTACATAATTAACAACACATTAATTCCCTTCATATGTCGTTAACAATCGCTCAAAGCACGGTCCCATCGTAATCGCAACAATACAACTGCGACTTCGCGACTCGACGCCCGCCATTACGATCGTTCCCATCGCCGTGTTTACACGATCACGCACATTTGGTATCAATATACTTGATGTGGTTCTCATTTTGATGACTTTCATCTGTATGACTTATGAGTTGTGAGTCATAGAGCTTGATGTGATTGAGTGTAGGTACAGATGAGAGAAGATTTAGATGTCCTCATAGGTATGAAAAAGAATGTATCGAAACCCATATTCATAATCACACTAATGTCATTTATTTGCATACATGCAAATCATTATATAATTCAAAATAAAATATTATTGTAATATTTACCATATCAGCAAATATTTACAATTCAGTGCAATATTGTTAAATATCAAAATTATGTTATCAAAAAAAAAAAAAAAAACATCGATTAAAATCTAAAGGAATGTCACTCGCTACTGTAATATACTGATGTCAAGGTATATGTATAGGAGAAAGTTTTTGAGTGTGTGTGTGTTAATCGTACTTCGTCTCGCTCAAACTTGGTACACGGGTAGCAATGTTTTGGACTAGCACATATGGCTTTTTTACCAGGAGTATGTTCCTTTGGAATAATTTTCTAGTTGCTGTAAAGTTAACCATAGTGCCGACGGCCATTACTGCCAACGGCGTGATACCAAAAACCATCATTGTGCGGTTGGATCAATTAAGACCCTGATACAGAAGGCGTATTGTGAGGAGGTTCCTGTCTCTAGGGCACTAACAACTGGGAGGCTTGGACCCTGGCCCCGACAGACTGAATGGCTACTATTTTGGAGCTATATGCAAGGCCAGTAACAAAACAACTCAAATTACTGCACATAAATGAATTTATTTCTTACTTATCAAGCATAGAACCCATTCGTAGCACCGTAGCCACTCTCGTAGCAATTCGTAGACCCTTCGTAGCACTCTTTTCATCGTTGCTTAGAGAGTTATTTTATTTTTTACCCGACCTTTTTTTTCTATCTTATTATAAACACCCAAAATAGCTGGCCATAGGTGTATTATTTAGTTTTATTGTAAGTAATTAGTAGATATTTGTGTTAACACGAGTGCTAGTGCTGTTTGTTTACGGCGACACATCCGGCGAGCGCACGTGCATGTAACTCGAGCCACTGCTGCCGAGTGCGACTGTTAATGCAAAGTGCGAGCAGTAGTGATGTGCCGGGGATGGGCTGGAATGTCGATAAAATGAATGCAAAGGATCCACGAAACGGTTAATTGCAAATTGACAATATTAATTATTTACGTAATTGTGATGCAATTTTTTATTTTATTTTATATTCATTGTAAAAATAATTGTGAACCTGTTTTGGTGTACAATAAGGTATTTTTTTATTTCTGTTATTTATCATTCATGAAGTGATAATCATCATGTTGCCCTTATTCCATGTAGTTAACCTTTTTTAATGTTTTAAATTATTTTAATCATTTTTTTTTTTTTACTATTTATCATTTTATTTGAAAGGTTTAAAGGAATGTAATATAATATAAAAAGCCTAACATCTACCGTCATCTACAAAATAAAACCCACGCAAAATCAGCTCTTTATTATCCCAATACCTGTCATTTTGGTTGGCGCCATTTAATTACCTACTTTATAACCTTTATAATTATACTTATCTAGTATAAAACAAAGTCATATTCCATATTTGTCTGTTTATCCGCTAACTTGTCCTAAATGACCAAACACTATTTTTATTAATATAAAGGGTTTTAAGTATAATTTGGGACCGTCTGAAGCCGGCCAGGTCAACAGTGACTTTTACAATATATTAAGAATGAGCCCATGAATCACTGAAAAACATTTATATTTTTGGCCTTTTAGACCATAATCTAAGGGGTTAAACCGACGTTCACGCGGGCGAAGCCACTGGCAGAAGCTAGTGCGTAAATAAAATCCAAATTATTCGCACATTGGCTACTTGACATCGATAAAACACCCATCCCTATTTAGTATTGAGAGGATGAGCGGTAATGCACTGTTTACAGTGTAGTGCATCGACAATCAGTTAATTGCATTCAGTCTCAGCACATCAGTGGGTTTCTCGGGAATAGTCCACAAAACGAATGAGTGGCTGAACCGTAGGAAATGTACGGAGTTCATTCTGACAAAAATGTTTAGGGAGAGAAAAGATTAACCCTTTTATTTTGAGTTGAGAAGTCATCAAATAACTTCTCCTGCTCTAGGTGGGAACTTCGCTAAGATAGTCAACATAAAGATAAATTTCTTAGCTCCATTTTACCGAGATCGCACGTCTATTTCAATAATTCTACGTATTGTCCAATTGCGTTGATACTTAATATTTACATAACCATATATTCCATATCAATAAAACTTACTTAATCTCCTCTGCAAAAAAACTGCATCTAATTTACAATTTCCACTTTAAATAAGCATCATTTTCCCCTATTCACCCACCTCGGGTGGGCGCGGGTGAATTGTCACTCATCGGCGGAGTCTTAGCGAATTCTTCGTCCGGAAGCCGGAGCTTGGCATTTTCATAATGTCTGCAAGGCCCGCCTTCCCCCTGTACTAGCAACTAGTATTCATATGATAATTTTATTTGAAGACTTTTGTTCGTTAATGTAGAGACAGCTTTTGCAATATTTCACTGAAGAATATTTTTCGTTTTTTTGGGGAAAATCATACAATGACATTTCCCGCCTTGGGCGGAGCAGGAGATAGTGTCAGATATTTTTTGTCATTTTTTTAAGGGAAGAGTGATAAAATATCTAAAATTCAGTTAAAACTTTATCGAGTTTTTTTTTGTTATTGATCGAGAGTTTTTTCCGCTGTCATGGTGACAAAGTTGAGTGAGTGTCCTCTAAACTGACTTAAAACGAGGATCTTCTCTTATTTTGATAAAATGATCTGTTCCTTTTACCCTATTAGTGGTTTAAATAATAGATAGTTCTCTGAAATCTACAATAAACGTTGTAAAATTGTTTACATAACTAACTCATATTTCAAAAGTCTCCTCCACATAAATCCACCGCCACAAGTAGGTATTGAAGCAATTTGGCGCGCGGTGATTTCCCGCGCATTCTTCATTCTCGCCGGCTGTCGAGCACCATCTTGTAAAATTACTGGCCTTCAAGACTCTTGATAAAACTTTGAGAGCGGCCGATTTCGTTTAAAAGTTGAAGATTGGTGTTCTTTGGTTGGTAGTTGTAGATTTGTAAGATAAAGTTGGTAGTATATCGAACGCTTTTTGAAATAGTATCTACATTTTGATACGAGTTCAGAAAGTTTGTCACTGCGACCGAGGCGGAATTCGCACGAGCCGTAGGCGAGTGTGTTATGGAGCCGAGGGTTGCAGCTTGCAGTGATAAATTTGCACGCGTATTAATCTGTCCTAGCTCAGAGGACACCGGTGTCCTCTCACATCCACGCCACTATAGGCCTTAATTCCGATGTTTAGAGTCTACTTTTGTATGAACAAGTTGGGTAGTTGTGGATCGAAGTGTTAAAAAAAGTTGTTAAATACACTTACAACTCGTGAGGGTTGACCCCCGCGCCTCTTGGGAGTCAATGCGCGCCTGATCCGATTAACAATTTTATTACAGTAAAATTGTGGGGCGAGCACTCGCTTTTTTTCGCACTAGTGTGTAAAACCGTCCATTGCATACCTAAAAGTGGTGGTAAGACCGGGTTTTCGAGTAAGTGTATTGAAAAAATATTGGACATTGCCATTACCGACATAAAGGACCAATTGACTGATGACATATCAACGCACAACCGAAACTATTAAGAATTTAGGGTTAGGTACGTAACATTTTGCGCCATGCTTCTGTTTATTGCGTAGGCGTGCACTAAGAAGGGGTTTTTGGAAATGGAACCTTTAAGGGGATAAAAAGGGTTTTTTTTTTGTTTCATATTCTCATTCTGTGTCCAACATAATTGAATTCCAACGTTTTTTTAAACGTTCTTTACGTTTTCTTTTCGTCAAAAACGGTTTTTTGAAAAGTTTTTCAAAACCACTTTCAGATTATGGTATATCTATGGAAATACATTATATTTATCGCTTGCTTGTTTATTACCTATTATATTTATGTATTGTAATCTTTTGCTTTGATTCTCGTTTCAAAACGTGTATTTTTTTTATGAAAGTTTAACATTTTTATCTCAATATTATCACCATAAAACGAAGGTAGGACAAGACAACTCTGTCGGAGCCGTATTATGAGTTACAAATTGAGGCGGCCGTATTTAGGACAGTAAACATTTTTTCGTAATATTTTTGAATTCCGACAACTGTTATCGCTGGCAGAATGTCATTTTGTGTGTAGATAAATGGTCCTTTTAGTAAAAAAGTACCTTGACTGTAACATTTTCTTTCACAAAAAAAAAAGGAAAGAAAATTCAGTATGAAATATGAAATCTTGACTTATGGAAACTACTAAAAATCATATACCACAGTATCACTATAGTGATTAGGGTTGTATTCTACCTAATTGAGCAGCTTTCAGAGCTTGGTTTCATTGATGCCCAAAATTCTGCACTTACAAGTATAACTTCAATATTATTGACTGGCCTGCAGTTGGTCTAGTGGTTAGTGACCCTGACAGCTATGCCAGACGTCGTGGGTTTGATTCCCATCCAGGACAAATCTTTGTGTGATGAGCACGATAATTTGTCCTGTGTCTAGGTAAATTTATTTATATTATGTATGTAAGTATTTAGAAATATATAAGTATGTTTATCAGTTGTCTAATACTCATAATAATATATTTAGACAGATCCTATTATTTTAGAAATAGAAACTTAACAATAAAATAGATATTTGGTCTCTAGTTGCATCAAGGATTTATGTTGTATTCAAAGAAACCACAAAATAAGTCGCCATAATCTTTATTGCACCGTTATTAAGCTTAAGTCCTACTTTTGTACTATATACAAACGTGCCAATGCATAACTAATAAAACATTTATTCCAACCTTAAAAATATTTACAACAGTAAAGTCTAAACAGTAACAATTTCTACTAACTACGTGCTTTGGCTAACATTACTTCATCTTTGGTTTTCTTTAATTACCAGATTAAAATATTAAGTACATTTCGATAAAATTACAATAATGATAACTTTCGAATGAGTCCAACTTTATGTTTAAAAAAAACTTTGTGTTCATGTACAAACAATATTGTTTCCAAATTCAAATCTGTGTCTTTGAAATATGTGACATTAGTTCAAAATATTTTAAAAATAGAAAGTTCACTATGGAAGTCTACATTCGATTTCTACAAAATTGCTATTCAACCTCTTTACTCAAATAATTCCTAGCAAAACTAATTTTCGATTTCAATATTACTGGCCATACTTTCGTTACTGTTCTCATTTAAATCGATATGAGGTTTTGGTTTGGTTTCTGTTTTTTCTTTATCTTTTTCTTCGGAAAATTCTTTGCTATCAGTACGTTCTACTTGACTTCTGTCTACATCACAAGGTACTGGCATACCAAAACCGGAATGTCCAGGGTAGTACATATAGGGAAGTGGTAGGTTAGGGTAATTTACACCCAAATGTGGTCCATATAAAGATTGTAATACTGCTTGATTGTACGACTCTTGCAACAAAGCTTTGTATTCAGGATTCTTTGCAAAATCGACACCGTATACCCCAGCAAAATGCTTCAAAATCGGCGAACTTTCTAATAAATTCGGTGGTGTGAACAGAGGGTTTAGTGACTTTCCTAACATTGGGTTCTGGTAGGACTTCAAGTCAGGTATACTCGGTTGTCCATTGTTATTTACTAGTACTTTGACTGCAACTTTTCTGGCATGATTTGCAGCGGCCGCTGCAGCAGCAAGCATCCCATTTTCTTGCATCTGCAATTGCTTTCTCTTGGTCTTGTACCGTCTATTTTGAAACCAGATCTTGACTTGGGTTTCTGTCAGTTTCAAACTTGCTGCCAAATCTGCTCTTTCAGGTCCTGAAAGGTATCTTTGCTGGCTGAATCTTCGTTCCAACTCGTATACTTGCGCGTGGGAGAAGGCAGCTCTTGATCGTTTCTTTCGTCCGCCATTTTGTGAGTATTCCGTGATGTTGTAGTTCGGGGAATGCATCATTCTCGAGTCGTTGGTTGGTGTGGAGCATTTTCTTTGGTCGTAGTGCAGACTGAAAGGTTTGTAAGTGATGTCTGAACTTGGAGAAGAGTTAGCTCGACGAATGGGAGAGCCTGTTGTGGAGGAACGGGAGTCGTAGTCATCTGTAACAATGGAGAAGATGGTTAGTGTGTTGTTTTTACTTTTGTTTGTGATTGGGATGGAAGAAGCGGTGTTGTTTTGTTTTAAGTTATTACTGCATTAGACCGATGCATACGTGTAAAACGCCTGATTTGTACGGAGAACATCGTCGTAGTTCTGCGAGTCTAGAAACTAGACTTGTAGAGCTACACTTGATACACATCAGTCTAGTGTAGTTCTAGGTTTATTGCTATTGTTTTTATTATTTACGTCTAAAAAATAATGGCGCAGTATAAAATACGTTATCTTGATTAGATTACATATAGATTTAGAATTTGATTGTCAAATAGTGAAGGGCTGTCAAGTCGATAAGCGTGAGTATATACTTTTTAATAATATAATAAAAAAAATATTCCAAAGAAACATGCTCAAATAAGAAAAAATGTTCCTTGTGCCATTTTAGAACGTAGGTAGTCTACCAGTGTACCAAATGTTATCGAAATCCGTACAATTGTTTGGGCATGAAAGAGTAACAAACATAACACACACATTTTCGCTTTTATACTTAATATTTGGTGTGATAGTATAATGGAATAGTATATATATATACAAATAAATCCTTACCTAAAACGCCCGATTGACTATTGACTATAATGACTATATAGGCATCTCTATCGGTACATACTCGATCTAAACTGATATCAAGGTTATTAAAAAGGTAAAGTTTTCAGAAAGAGGTTCTGGTTAACAACATTGGTTCAGCTGGTGATCGAGAACCCATAGATCACTCAAGATGAACTGATCTGTACTAATAATATTATATAGAGTTATAGTTTGTATTCTTGTTTGTAACGAATAAGCTCGAAAACAACAGTACCATTTTTTTTTAATTCTTTCACCAATAGAAGCTATATTATGTACATTTAAGTGACATAGGGTCGTGGGCGAAATCGCTTGCAGAATCTAGGATTTAATATTAACACATAGTAATATTTTTATTGGTAATTTTGACACTTAGAGATACTTTTATTTGTAATTTTGCAGTTAGAGATACTTTTATTAGTAATTTGATTCTTATTTATAATTTTGATCAGTAAACTGATATAGTTCGGGCTTACGGACTCACGTAACTGACGTAACTGAAAGAGTTTAAGGTAATTTTTGTCCTTCTGGCCCGATATGAGTTGACGTATCATTTTAGGGAGACATATCGTTTGCAAAAATTGCATTAGTAGTGATTAAGTAACGCTAAAACGCGTAAAAGGCACGAGCCTTTTCAGTATGACAAGAGGTTCTACCGTTGCTCTACAGCGGGAAAAGTAAAGTATGACAATTCAAATCGGATTAGGAAATATTAACACTTCGATCCACAACTACCCAACTTGTTCATACAAAAGTAGACTCTAAACATCGGAATTAAGGCCTATAGTGGCGTGGATGTGAGAGGACACCGGTGTCCTCTGAGCTAGGACAGATTAAGTACATATAATTAACGGATTAAGAGACCAATTAAACTATTTTATCTTATGAAGATTTTTCCAGCAAAAGCGGCTAACGAAACAGTATTCAAAAAACGCTTTCAAATCAAACCAAATCAGCTAACCAATGTGCTAGTATCATTAAAAGGCCAAAATGCCACCACCTCCAAAACTCCAAACTCATTAGGCTAGCTTCACACGATCACATGGAATCAATTAAATTGCCTATCGACGCACGCCATCCGCGTATAAAGGCGCCTATACAATGGATCCATTACGCAAATTGTCGCCGCTCATTAGGAACGGTAAAAGGATGCGGTGGCACGAAACGTAACCGTATTTTTGCGTGTGACGCTATTGTTGCGTTCGGGGTCGTCTTTATTGTGTAGTTGACGCTTTGACGTTAATTGATGTAAGTATGAACTAAATGGGTAGGTATTACATAGTGTATTGGATGGCGTAGGTACTGTCGAATTTGTGGTAAGTTCTGTGGTGTTGCGTATTGTCTGTTTTATTTTGGTCGTATACCATCTGCTTAGCTGGTTTCAAGGAGTCAAAATGTGTCCACAGTCGAGAATAGTGTATCTTTATCATATTGAATTCAGTCATCAATTTTTGTACCTACTCCTAAATTGACATTTAATCTCTACATAAAAGAAAATACCTTTGGCGAATCCAAAAGTAATCAAGGACTAAGTAATCAGCTTAGTATATTAACTTACTTATTCAAGAATAACTTAGGTAATAAGTTGATTAAATTCTAATTTCTTTCACATTAACATGATAATACCTAGTTAATGACTAGTCTTTGATTGTGACCCTGAGGTCACACAAAAAATCCAAATTACAAAAATTTATATTAAAACCAGACAATTTGGCAGCGAGCTACAAACCTAGTAATTACTAAATTGAAAGGCTGAATGGCTTTAAGCGTCATCACTTATTATAATGAGGGGGTCGCGTAATCGCGCGAAGTGACGATTAAGTGGCGATGTCGCGGGGACGCACGACGCGTGACCGCGCGGCGGTGCCACTGGTGGGATGGTGTGAACGCACCATTACTTTCATTGTCCAACGGGAATTAGTGAAGCGTTTGAATTTAGAAAAATCGATAGTTGGAATTCACTTGTTTTAAATTATTCAAATGTTTTGTTTTCTTAACTTAGATTTGACCTTTGGATTTATATTCATAATAGTAGTTGCAGTGGTGGGCCGGTGGCTACGTCGTGGGTTCAAACCTAGGCAGGCGCTTTATTTTGTGTAATATATGCTCTCAAAAATATTTTATAACCAAAAACTCGAAGACACGACATTCACCAACCCGAACTGTGCCTGCGTTGCTGTATTGGGAACATTATAAGGCTGATTTGCCTTTGTTTTTTATTAGAACTCGATGTTAAAGAATGAATAATATTAATTTCGTATACTGTTTTCTAATTAATCCTTGCTTGACTACTTTTGAACACAATCCACATTGTCTATCAGCTCAAAATCTGTCACCTTGTACCGGTTCATTCAAAAGTTTTCTTAAATGAGAGATTGCCTTGTGCAATAACTGCCCTTTAAGCATCTGTTTTAAAAATATTTGTCCCGTTTTACATTGTTATTTACAATAAAATAAGTAAGTATAACTAAGTATGTGTATTTACTATACTAATTACTGATATTGCTTCTTAATATTAAACCCCCGCCTAGGTATTTAATAACATTATTCTGGCAGGGGCCAGTCTTTACCTACATAGTTTTTGGCAACCAGTTCATTGCCCTGCATATCTTTGTTTTTATATGTCCAATAGTTTCCCATCAAACGGTGGTTATTCTTGGATCTAATTGAACGGCGCATGTACCTAGAGATAATCGTCAACATTTTTTACTATGTGCATATATGAAAATATAGGGTGACTGGTAATTAGTGAACGATACTTAAACACGTGATTGTAGTCATGATAACAAACAACTTCTACTATGGGACCAAACCTGATATCGCGAAAAAACTCAGCCAAATTCAGTACATTTTGACCAGTTAGGCGAACATAAATGTTCTGACCAACAGATTTACGCATATGTGTGTCGGTTTGTTCCAGCTAATCGCCTAAACGGCTGAACTGATTTTGATGGGACTTTGCCTGGTCGATGACTGCGTTATATAAGGAGTATTTATTATATCACATGTACCAAATGACATTGTGCTTCTTTAGTTTGACTTTTAACGTGAATGAAGTCGCGGACATTAGCTATACCAGTAACTAGCTGTTATAAATAAATAATATCTATAAAATA
This sequence comes from Leucania comma, assembly GCA_958295575.1. NCBI lineage: Eukaryota > Metazoa > Arthropoda > Insecta > Lepidoptera > Noctuidae > Leucania > Leucania comma. The sequence goes on from OY282483.1 coordinate 8,729,475, forward strand.
AGTCGCAAATGGATGACTGAACTCACCAAACCGCGTCAGCATTATGCAAATCCTACTTACAATACAACAACACGTCAATCATCTATTCCTAATGTGTTTTAGTCAGTTAATAATAGTGCACTAATACTCAATAGGTAATACTAATACACACTTAATGGAAACTGCTTCATCATTGCACTCATCTTAAAACATTAGCTGTGCTGTGCCCCGCGGTTTTACCGGCCCCTGTGCTATCCACGTCTTATCATCTTTCTCAGAGGCCCTACCATGATCTCTTTATGAGAATAGCTTCGTCCTTCTTTCTCGCTTGCACGCCTGTCCATTTATCACGTCACGGTAAGACCTCAGCTCTTAAGGGTTACAGCGTGATGTTAATTAATTTTTAAATACACTTACTCGAAAAACCGCTCTTATCCCTCCGCTTTTAGGTACGCAATTTATTGTTTTCCACACTAGTGCAGAAAAGTACGTACTTGCCCCTGCCACCATTTTATTACATTTAACAGTACCAGGCCGAGCGCATGTCGACCCCCACGAGGCGTACGAGTAACACTCGCCTACTGCTCGTGCGTATTCCGCCTCGGTCGCAATGACAAATTTTCTGTACTTGTATCAAAATGTATTATTATAACCTTCTTCAAAGACCGTATTGAGCTATGAAATGTTAAAAGTTGTTTCAACTGTTTGTCAGTTCCAGAGATGTGCAATCGAACAACGAAATAATTTCTTCAGATTCAATACCATCCTTACATTAGGTATTATTACATTATTATAAATTATCCTAATATTATTACTAACACTCTGCCAGCGACTTCATTCGCGAAAATGTTTTTACAAAACCTTTTTACCACATAAATCTCATTTATATATCTATTTTAGTGTTCGTATTTACTGCACCAGTTGTTTAACTTGTTTTTAAATGCACCAAGTGCAACCTATCTTTGTGTCCAGGAAATCTCTGTCTTTCCCAGGTCGCCTGGTAGAGATCGCGGAATGTGATAGGGCCAATTTTATTTGTAATTACATTTTATCTCGGTGTACAATAAAGTGTATTTAAATAAATAAACAAACCCTATTTTGTGGGTAGTTTGGAAAAACTAATAAGGAACTAGGTATTGTATTAGTTTTCTATTTGTTTTGTTTTTCATTAAGTTGCACCTATTACGTTATGTCTCTGCACCACCCTAAGGTCGACTGGTAGATAATGCCTACGGCATTAAGTCCGCCTTTGTATACTAGTGCATAAAGATTTTTAAATAAATAAATAATGACAGTCTATTTTATTCATTTTGATTAGTACTTGTGTCAAGTTTCAAATTTAATAACACAAGAAATAAGAATCTTACGAAACCCCGTTATCTGTTTTATTGGGGGAAGTTCTGAAAACAAATGCCAGCGTTCGCACACCTATTGTCTTTCTATTGTGTTTCTAATTACGGTATTGAAAAGATTAAATTTGATCGGATTTGCGGTTTGCTGCAGCTTTTGACGCAATTCGGAACGCGGAGAGTGTTTATCGGTTAACGAAATGAGACTTTGTATACAAACAAATTCTCCCTATTCACCCTCTAAAAATTGAATTTCCAAAAAACCCTACTTAGTGCTCGCCTACATTATAAAAGAAATCCTTGTGTAAAATATCACGTTCCTTGGTCCGGTAGTTTGACTGATTAAGTGTTTTTGTTGGGCAAGAATTTTATTACTGACTAATTTCTGCCAGTGGCTTCGCCCGAAAGTCGGTTTAACCCCTTAGGGTCAAAGTTTCTTAAAATCCGTTCTTAGCGGATGGTATTTATTTATTGTACATTTTATTGTTGGCATTTATAAGAAATATACTTAACAAAGAAAACTCATGTCTTGTCTTAGTGTTTTTATGTTTACACCCTATAAGGAACCTGCCAAACTTTAAGTTTATAATAGGTGTTATAGTTTCTGAGATTTTTTCATTAATCAGTGAGTGATATTTCGCTTTTATATATATACTAGCGACCCGCCCCAGCTTCGCACGGGTGCAATGGTGATATTAAATATATTATGTATGTATTATCATATAAATCTTCTTCTTACATCACTCTGTTTATTAAAAAAAAACCGAATCAAAATCCGTTGCGTAATTTTAAAGATCTAAGCATACATAGGGACAGACAGCGGAAAAGAACTATATATACATATATAACAACTATATACTTTGTATTATACTTTCTAATATACAGATTAGGTTATGATGGTGGAAATTAATGACATAAATTAAAGAATTGCAAAAGCGACAGACAAATTGTGATAACTATTCTTAGGCATGGTCTGAGTTATTGACAAACTACCGTGATTACAGCTATCTTAAACCTTTGACAGGACATTATAAAAGCATTATATTCAGTAGTGAATTTATGTAACTCTTTCTAGAAATACCTAAGTATTCTAGCACTATGATCAGTAAGGTATAAGTAAAATGAGAACAAACTAGCCAGAGCCTAGAAGACATAAAAATATAACTGAAAAATATTGGAATTGTTTTTTTTTTTATTGTAGTTTTGTAAAAAATATCCGTAGCTAACCTGATAATTCCGTGACAGGATACTGGTTCTTCCTCGACATGTCCAGCGCGCCATCACCACTGAAGTCCCGGTAGCCATTGCAGTCATCATAATACTTCAGTCCCTTCTCCAAAGACTCCTTCTTAACGGCATAACCATCCTCCTTGCTAAAACAACTGGCCGGTTTGCCCAAAAAGTTCATTTTCCCGCCAAAACTCTCCGCACAAAACATTCCATTTTCAAATTCACACTTTCCCTCGTTTTCTTTCGTCAAAATATCATTTATCGAAAATGGCGTCGTTAAATTAGGCTTCTCACAATCTTGTAACGTTAAAGTGTCTTTGAAATTCTTCAATTTAGATTCCATTTTTATTATAAATTCAAACACATGAGTTTACACTTCACCGCGCGGTACCGACTCACCGCAAAAGCGTTCCTCAAACGAATAAACTTTGGGTGATAGATTGCCCGCCCGTTTGACGTGTGCCTTAGAGAGAGACGGAGCGATACAGCTACTACCAGTATTCGTTCAAGTTAGAGTAGGACAGCGATACTTAAGGCGGTCGTTTTTTAAAAAAGCTCCCGAAGTAGCGTAAGTAGTGGGGATCGTTGAGTTTTTCTTGAAGATGTTTACGTGGATGCGATTTGATCGCTTAGGTCACATGCAGATTATGATGTTGTTGTGTAGTGGCCGCTGAGTGAAATTTCTCAACAGTTATGCGGCAGCCAAATTTATTGGGATTTTGTGACGTTTTAAATATTATGATTGACCTAGATGGTGCCTAGATGGTAGTATGCTGTTTTTTATAGTTAGGAAAATCTCAAATGGTTTTATTGAGGTGGGAAATCGTCATCCATTGACTTCTCCCTTGTGGAGCGAGAGGGTGTGTCAGAATTTAATTGACTAAAAGCACACCGCTGTACTTCAGTTGCCCTTTGCGTTTTCGTTTTTTAGTCATGAAATTATCTATGATCTAAAATATTGCTGATAGATCCTTACTGAAACATGTAAGACACATCCGAGGTAAAAAATGAAAACATGCGGAACATGATACTCTTAGATCTTTCAATCTAAAAAAATCCTGCTTTTATTAAAAATCTCTATTAGTATTAACACTTCAAAAAAACATTTTGACTAAACGCAAAAGCCAATCAAACGATTTTTACGCTAGTTAGATTAACTGTTATCAACCTCTCAACGAACAGTATCACAATAAATCATCAACTCAGTAGCCAATCCGCAAAGACCCCACTATGTCACTGCACCGTCCGTCTAATCCAATTTCCTTAGGCGCCCGCCGTTAACGCGCGCTTTATCTGTAAGTACTTGACAAGTGTCTATCTATCCCTTTCGCACTTCCACCCAACGCCCAAGTCCTAGTTTCCCCGTCCCTTTTCCCCATTAGAACCGACCAATCAGGTTCGAGCTCCACTTGTGACGGACCAATAAAAGAAGTGGGTGAGTGGAAGTGTCAACATAAATTTTCTTTTTTAATTTTTAGTTGCGGAAAATTCGTTCTTATGTTTTTTGTTGAGCGGTTAAGCGTGATTTGTTTTGGAATCGGTCGCGATGTTTCCGTGTTTTCTTGAGAATTTGTGGTTTATTTTTAAAGTTGCCAGTAATGATTTTGTTGAAGTGAAATTGGGAGAACAAAGATTTTATCGTGTTACATTTTCTAGATTAATTATATATTATTTCTTTAACTTTTCAAATTCGTTGCTTAGTTTCAATACTCAGGTGAGAATCGCTCTGAACTCTGAAAGTTTATATTGTAAGTATACACTGAAGGTTTGCTGGGAGAAAATTCATACTTAGTTGAGTAAGGCTCGCTTTGGTACATGAATTGTTTAATCAGGAATTTAATTAGGAATTTACAGAGGATTTTCTAAAATTCACTCCCTAAGGGATTTATTTTTTTAATGGGTTTTTTTTTAATCGGGTCTAAAATTTGTATGGATATACCTGCTATCACGGCCGCGAAGCCGCTGGTAGATGCTAGTTACTTATCATTGACTCATTCATAAATTATATTCAAGAATATTCTTGAATATAATTTATGAATACTGTAAAAATTAAGTCGCTTAACGTATTGGCATACGTTAAGCGACTTAATTTTCACTATTTTCAATAAGCAATCGATTTTCAAAAAGTGTTTTAGTCATACAATGTCTACCTACCTTTTTTTATTCTCTTTTGCACAGTAAACTCGTTAAAAAATAAAAGCCCGTTTTGACATTTGAAAAAGACTCTAACTTGGAACGAAACTGAAAGAAACAATAAAATAATAATTAGGGGTACGGAGTAGTGGTAGCTATTTTAGTAGTAGCTGACTACACCGAACAAGCCGCTTGGTAGTCAAAATACAAATGTCAAAACTGGTCTTATATTTTTTGACAACTCTAACACAGCGAATTGTCAAAAAATATTTATTAAAACCTACCATTCCATTTCGCAAACATGAAACCCAACTGACTAATAAAAAACACTTATAATTCAGAAATACTTAATACAAAGAGCACATTACATCAAATGAACTGACCCAAATAAACCACTTAACCTTAATACCAAAGACAATAAAACCCGAATTAAACCTCCACTTAATAATCGAGTAGAGTATAATCGATGCTCGCTCGATTGATTGATTATATTATCGACTAACCCTGTACCTTGGTTTTGTTTGCCGTTTAACTCTTAGCTTGGTCCCTAAGGCCCACTTGCAAAGAAAAATTAACTTAGAGATATATAATGCTTTTTTAAGGTGGGAAATCTTCCAGTGAATTGTCCCGCTTTAGGGAAGAGCGGGAGGGCGTGTCGGATTTTTACTGATTATAACCCTTCTTTGCCTTGCGTTCTAGGGTCTCGGGTTTTCCTTTCAGCTGCGGCTCTAGTAGGTTTCGACCCTACTGTTTGCTGGCATCTTATTGAGGCGCGCGTAGGACACTACGCGCCGTCGGCGACTCGGGCTCGGTTCGGACGGTTACCGGAAGACGGGACGGCGAGCTGCCTATTGCCTGCCATCCGCAAGTCTTCGCCTACGGTGGGTAGTAACCAGCATCAGGCGGAAAGTCAAGATGCTGTGAAACTTGCCGCTGCTATTCTGGCGTGCCTTATAACATCAATCTACGAACCTTTTTTATTAAGAGCGGGATCCTGAAATAACTCATTATTCACCTCAAAAAAAGCGTGATGTAGTCATAACATTCTTCAAGAATCGTACAATCAAATGCAATTATTTTTCAGATTCGACTAGTTCCCGTGCCTGGCTTCTTCAAACAAACAAACTGTTCAGCTTTATTATGTTGGTATAGATATAATATCGATATGGCTGGCTCACCGCAAACACACCACTTATGAACACTTAGCTCTGACCACTTATGAAAGTGTAGACGTAGGAATGTATAGACAAGATTATGTGGTAATTAAAAGTCTGAAAACATTGTTTTCCACTTCGAAGACCCGATGTTTTAATTGTATATAGCCCCCCTAGCCAAGTTACAATTGTTTCGTTTAGCGTGAACGCTTGGTGTTGGCCAAGCCCCCAATTCCTTTTTTGAGATGACGCCAGAACAAAGGAATTGGGGGCTTGGCCAACTCCAAGAATTTATGCTGAACGAAACGATTGTAACTTGGCTAGGGGGGCAGGTTTTGTAGACTAATGAATCATCGAGCATCATCATCATATATGATGATCTATTGAATCATCATCGTCGAGTCTTTTAGCGATAACGTAAACACTCCACACTCTCAAATATTTGTTATAATGATGGGTTTATTGGCAACTAGCTTCTGCCAGTGGCATTTCTGCGTGAAAGTAGAAAATTATCACAATGAAACATTCTTTCTTCCTGAAACATTCATCAGCATCATCATCATCATTTCAGCTCGAAGACGTTCACTATTGGACATAGACCTCCCCAAATGTCACCACAATGAACGGTTCTGTGCATCTCGCATCCATCGGATTCCCGTAACCTTTACTAGGTCATCAGTCCATCTTGTAGGAGGCCTTCCAACGCTGCGTCTTCCGGTACGCGGTCGCTACTTCAGAACCTTTTGGCCTCAATGGCCATCTCCCCTGCGAGCAATGTACCCTGCCCATGGCCACTTTAGTTTGGTGATTCTTTGTGCTATGTCGGCAACCTTGGTTATTCTGCGTATATCTTTATTCCTGAAACATTATTAAGTAATAAATTAAATCTTATATATGACGAATTATGATTGGAACATTTACGGGGAATTGTAAATTTAGTTACTGGCGACTTTTGCACGGTTGTTAGAAATCTTTGAAATTACATAACTACTTTTACGAGTATATATAACTTCTTATATATTGTATACATCTTAAACTTCCTAATTAATCACTCTGTCTATTAGTGGAACCCGTCCCCATCTCGAGCTGTAAGTGTTCCTGGGTCTATGGCACCACTTGATGGCAACCGATATCCTGAGCGAGCATCATCTAAATGAAATATAAAACGATTCCAACAGCTTCCTTATTTGTGAGTAGCTTAGGTACTATAATGTAGAGCTTAGAGCTATCTGTGATGCCTACCTACTGCAATTGTAAGTGATTTCTGGAAACACACTAATGTTTTATATGCGAAGGTTTGTGAGTCTGTATGTTTGTTACCGCTTAACAGATTTCGATGAATGACTTGATACACAGTAAATTATATCCTGGAATAGCACATAGGATACTTTTAAACCTACCAGTAAAGGAGTTGACAGCAGCTTGTATTAATATAATTTAGAAGTTTGCAGAAACTGAAATAATTGCCAGTTTACTATAACAAATAATTTCTCTAATCAATTCGGCTCTTTCCAATAATTTCGCAGCCCAAAAGGTCAATGTAAGTACTTGAATTGTCATGAACGTAGATCCATTCGTAGACTGCATGAACCTGAGATGAGAATGCTAAAAGAGATGTGTTGTTTGGCTACTTATTTACCTAAATAGAGAGATTAAGAGGAGAGAAGAAGGAGAGAGAGGAATATTTGACATAAGCCTATATGGCACTTTTATTTTATTTTATTGGAATAACAAACAATTACACAATAAAAAATAACAACAATAAAACCTAAAATTAACAATTATGCAAATGACAACGTTATTCGCAACAATCATAAATGTATAAATCACGCGCTTGATTGAACATTGACTATAAAATAGATTACTAAAAATAAAAGAAAATTTAAAAGAGTTAGAATAAAAAGGGTTGTAATAACATAAAATATAATACAATAAAATCAATGCAGAGAATTACATACCTACAACACAATTAGATTTAAAACTAGACAACAATAAATAAAATAAGATTCTCTAAGCATTATAATTAAATTTTGGTCGTTTTAATCCCGCGGAGGGTCGATTAGGTACATGAAACACTATCGATTTGTAAAGATAAAATGAAAAAATAAAGTACTTTTTTTTAAACTCGAATTAATTTACGCATGTACGAAATTAATTTCTTTAGGTATTCATTTAACACTTATAAAACGTCAGTTTCAAATGATCATCCATTTTATTTACTGGATTACGGCCCAAACCTTTATGAGAATAAAGAGAAGGTCTGAGTCTCAATTGCAGTAGGTAACATTATAAGGCTGATATATAATTATGTGCTTATGCTTATAAATATTATTATATATGATGATACTTTGAAAAAAGTTGCAAAGTTCACTAATTACATTTATTTATACTTATTAATTGAATCTGATTAATACAATATTAATAGCAACATAATCGGCTATGTTCTTAAAACTGCTATATGAATATCTATACTTACATTGTTTTTCGAATATCTATTACTTTTGATTAGTTCGTCAATAGATTTTCAAAGACTAGGACCGGAAGCAGCCTCTAAACACGATCGCGATTGATCATTTCTTCTTCCACACTTCAAACCCATCATTCAAACTATTCAAATTAAGAACATCAATAGCTTTTCACTTGTAAACCAATCAGAATATTAAACAAAAGAAAAAAGTGCTCTTCGAATCCAAAAATCAATGAACTTCCAAACAGCTTCACTTTCAAACCAATTCGATTTTTAAACAAAGAAAAAAATAGCCACTTACTTAACAAAGGAGTTCTTAATTGAATCGAATGGAGGTGCCATTGATTCAGTCGATAGACTTACAAAAGATAATCGAGTGATCACAAAAGAAAGAGTCGAGTTGATGTGTTCCGGATTGTTCGTGTGCGTTCACCGTGTTGTGTTTGATGAGGGGAGCGGTATGTGCATTTGAGGGAATGGATTTCGTTCTTATATAAGGATATTCTGCGTACCGGAAGATTCAGCGTTCTGAGGCCCAAAAGGATTACCTAAAAGCTGATGAGAGTCACGGGAATCTGATGTATGCGAGACTTATAAGACCGGTCGTTGTGCTCCGCATAGATGGAGCACCGACGTGTTCTCGTGGGGGCGATCGGCGGCAACGAACTCTCGCGCCGTGCCCTGGTACTGGCCATGGTCCGGAGCGAAGAGGAGTGGCAGGTGGTCACGTCCTTCTGCAAAGCAGTTACGTTAACGAAGGAGACAGCCGCACGTGCGAAGGAACGGCCCTCACGCCCCATCTGCCGGGATCGCGATCCCGATTTTTAGCCACCGTAGGCGCGGGCTTGCGTACGGCGAGCGTCCGGTAACCGTCCAGGCCGAGTCCATGTCGTCAAAGGCACGTAGTGTTCCACATGCGAATTAAGGAGATGTCAGCTTAACCGTAGGGGCCCAGCAGGGTCGAAAGGGAGAAATGATATTTCACAAAAAAGGCTATTCGTTGTGGCGACACTTGGGGGTGGCCTACGTCCAGCAGTGCACGTTTTTCGACTATGATGATGATTATTACCTTAGGTGTATTCTTAAAAACAATACTACACATGACATACATGATTATATAAAAACTATCTTACTCGTATCTAAGAGGAAAACCTCGAAAATCAGGAGATAGTTTGAAAGTTCATTCCCACATCGTTTAAACGTATCTAAGGGTAACCGAAGGGACCTGAGGGTCAAGAGGCAGCGCAATTCACCCCTATCAAGTTATTTTGATATGTGTTATTTTTATTCATATAAACATTATGTCTCTCTTCTAGCTAGCTCTTCTAAAAAAATCTGTACCAAAAAGTACCGACCGGTATGCCAATTGGTTTGTTTTGAGGGAAATCATCTAATTACTTCTCCACTCTAGGGTGGAGAGAGAGGGCGTGTCAAACTTTTATTGACTAAAACCACACCTGTGCGTGTCCTTTTGTTGCCCTTTGTGTTCTACGACCAGGGTTTCCTTTCCAGAAATACCCCGTGGGGTTCGATAGTACCTAGGTACATAACTAGGTACTAACTACTTTTTTGGGAATACGCAGTCAAAATTTTGAGTCGCTACACATTTAGTTGAAAACATTTTTGATGGTTTTCCGGTGTCTATGGTTTTTTTTGTTGTTATTATTACTTATTATCTTGTTCTTAAATTGTAGAGAGATGTAGGTATAGCGAATATAATTGATATCTTATATTAAATCTGATATTCATTCGAGGTTTTACAAAAATAATTCTTTATTTTTTAATTTTCTCTTTACAAATCGATAGTTTTTAATGTACCGAATCGACCCTCCGCGGGATTAAAACGACCAAAATTTAACGGTGTAGATACATAATATCAGAATTCTTATATCACTTTTGTATCTTTTCTAGTATGCAACTACAGAGTCATGAGGTTTCGCTCTGGTCATATTCCATCGAGGAAGTTTACGTTCCTTATGGGCATCACATCTTCGCCTAACTGCGAAAAATGCGCAATTATCGAGGACGTACATCATATTCTGGTGGAATGAGAAATTTGTTTAGTACTTTAAATTTGTTAGATACCTATCGGTATCTGCAACACTATTCTATCGAAACCTACGTCAGACGAGGCAATAATTTTGGGAAGCCCCATTGGTGGGAAGGTAATGCAGATGTGATGGTTACAACAGGGTCATATACCTTATTGATGACACTTTGGATTATCACCACTTTTTCTATGTTGTGGTCGGGTTCCATGCGTATCTTCAGATTAGATACGCATGGAACGACTGCCTTCTGGCTCCTGCTCCTGGCTGACACATATCTAGTAATAGAGTTTATACTACGTGCAGTAATAAGACACAACTCAAAAAATATATTTACCGAAAACTTTTAATTGAAACGGGGATTTGCTATCAATATTACGAAAAAGTATTTCATTAACAATCTTACACTGCCATCTAGCGGAACGTTTGTTAAACGAAAGCATCATTGCAAGTTCACTTTACTAACAGTGAATGTAGTATGGCTATTCGACGACAGATGGCAGTTCATCAAACATAATTCAAATTAAATAATTTAATACGATAATAACAAAAACCTTTCCTAATAATATACATAATTTTAAAGCATATTTAATGCAATTAATAGATAATAGAATAGTTTAAAAATAACATTGTTATTTTTTCAACTTTGCTACTCGCTAATAGATGGCGTAGTTTAGCAAAACTGTTTTCTCTGATCAAGTAAGTTTTCAATCTAAATTCGGAGTTCTGTGAGTTCGAATAGGTATAATTTAATAAAGATAGTTTTCTTGAATGTGATCAATAACAAAGCCCTGTTAATATCAATAGCTACATAGTTATAACGAGAATAAGTATCTAACCCTCCAAAGCTTCCCCAGACACTAACCACATGCTCGACGGTCGTGTCATGTTTGACCGGCGTTTTATTCTGTAATTGATACGATAATCGCCCTCTGTTGTTGTGTACGGAGATTTACGTTGCATTTAATTGACTACCATAGGGTACTACCCTACTTCACCGCTATAGAGCGGTGAAGTAGGGTAGATTGAGAATGTTAGAGTTTTTGAATTACACATAATAGAGAAATATCTACACTCCTGAAAATATGGAAAAATTGTTTTTACTCTTCTTAGGTACCTACATATTAAGCAGACCTAATCAGTCTGATTATGTTGCCACTGTTGGAATTCAGGCCTCCTTTCTAGGTGAGGGAACAGGCCGTAATCCACCACGTAGCCCCAGAGCAGGTTGGTAGATGTCACATGTCTTCGAATTTTTAGTTCTAGATCATTCCGATTTCCTCACGATTTTGTCATAACGTTTTGATAGCAAACTTACATAATTATTTGCTAACACACATTGATTCCTTTTTAGGTGGGCTTCTATATTAATTGCACTACAACCTTGACGGGGACTCCCCGTCCAGGTTGAAGTGCAATTTTATAAAAACAAGAAAACAAAAATCTGTTCAAGTTTTTTAAGCGTTTTGACCTCACTTGAAGTGCAAACAAAAAAAAACTCTTTTCAATTAATTGGTCATAGTTATTAAAATTTATATTTATTATTATTTTGAGCTAAGCCAATTGAGCTGAACTTAGATGACAATGCAATATACCTTCAAGCTGGTCTGATGATTGATCTTCAGAGTGGCTATAAGAACCAGGTACTGAGTGCAACACAATAACCCCATTTGATTTGAGCCTTTTGGAATGGTCTGATCTTGATGAGTAGGTACCTAGGTACTATAACGTAAACTAAAACCTTGTAAGAAAATAAAGTTTTTCTCATACCCTGTCTTAAATTACATTTAATCCAAACGTTCAATCTGCATTTTACCAGCGTGGTGGTTACGGCCCATTCCCTCCCCAGGAGAAGAGATTTGATCCCAGCAATGGGAATATTATAAGGTTGACTATCACTACATAGTATAAAGCAAAATCGCTTCCTGTCTGTCCCTATGTATGCTTAGATCTTTAAAACTACGCAACTGATTTTGATGCGGTTTTTTTAATAGATAGAGTGATTCAAATACATGCATAATATATTTACTAACACCATTGCACCCGTGCGCAGCTGTGGCGGGTCATTACTTGTTTAGTTACCAACCCTAAAGTATTTGTGTCATTTTTGAATTAGGTATTATGAAAAACCTGAATCCGTCCAGCGCTTGCAGCATGTTTGCACATTTTTTTGCGATTGGCGCCAACTAGCCTGACCTTGTGGAAGCAATAACTCACGGACCAATACGGACATGTAAGGTCAACCACACATGTGTATAACACTCGAACTATGAAAACAACCCTTATTGCTACGGCAAAACCGCGCTGTCGCAGTCAAACTGTTAACGTAACCATGTGGTGGAGTGTACTTAACACACGACACGGTCCCAAATGACCCCTACCGTGATTGGTTTTTGTTTACAAAAATGCCAAATTGACCTTTTCGAAAAAAAAATTAAGACCAAATTGGATGTCAAAATTGTTATTGTGAAAGGTTTTTTTCAACTCTATTAAGTAGATACTGGTCGTTCCTTCTGTATACTTGCTTATGCTAGTGGCTTTGTTCGATGTTGTAATGATGTCAAAATTAAGTTGTTCAAAATTAGTGTCCGTGGGTAAATGGGGTAAATTGTACGCGGAACCTGACACCCTGCGAATCCTGTATCAAACAAAATCAAAGCAAAAGCGTTTATTTCAAATAGTCTAGTCATAGTGTAGTCGTACATAGTTTAGTCTAGTACTAAAGTCTAATCTAGTTTAGTGTAAATTAGTATTATATAATTTATGCCGCGTAGTACTGTCGAGGGGCTGGAACAACTTGCCTGCTGCGGTCTTCCCGTCCGGTTATAATTTAGGTGTCTTCAAGGCTAGAGTGAATATGCTCCTTATAAACTAGTGCGCCTCACCATCAACGATTCCATCACTGCAGCTTACCAGCAGCTTTCACCTTAGCAGGAGCTTTTCAGCTTGGCTGGCTTTTTTTAAAATTTATATCTATCATTAAAAAAATACTAGTTGATAAGACCAATGTTGGCTTTTAAATAGATATTATTATTATAGTAGAAAATATAGGGTGACTGGTAATTAGTGAACAATACTTAAACACGTGATTGTAGCCATGATAACAAACAACTTATACTATGAGACCAAATGGTCTGGTTAGGTATGGTTTTAGTCATTAAAAGTCTGAGACTCTCTCTTGCTCCCTCCAGAACGGGAGAATTTATTTGATGATTACCCGTTTTCCCAAAAAAGCGAATTGATTGATTTAGTAGAGCCATGTCAAACTCAAAATCATCATCATCATCATCCTTTTAATGTTCCCACTGCTGGGACACAGGCCTCCTCTCTAGGAGAGGGAATGTGCCGTAATCCACCACGCGGGCCCAGTGCGAGTTGGTGGATGTCACATGTTTTCGAATTTTTTGGTTCTAGGACATGCCTGTTTCCTCACGATGTTTTCCTTCACCATTTTGAGAGTAGTGGTGATGAAATAAATTACACAAAGTAATGCGCCTGGATGAGTTTGAATCCGTGACCACTACTCACAAAATCCGTAGTGATAAATTTTGAATAACTTACTTTGAACCAAATAGTACTTACAAGATTCTTTTAGCATTTAAACTTTCGCTTTTGGGAGGGCAAAAATCTAAATATTTTCATCACCTCTCAACTGTTATTAATAATTCAAAATACCAACCAACCGTGAGACATGGCTTCTAATATCCCAAAAAAAACTAATTTTTGGGCGGTCGGGGGCGTCGTATTGACAAAATGCCAATATAATTTATCGGCGGCGTGGCGCCGGCGGGTTTCAGCCGTTTTTTTGCGGAATCCTGCCAGCGCCGTGCGATGAGAATGTGACCCCCAACTTGTCAGGGTCGTGATAACGTGTTCCTTATACACTGCAACCGCTTTTTAAGAGCTTTTTAGTTTTTTCAGTGACGGTTTGTAACTGTACTGGGTACTGTTTGACATGGATATCAACTAGTAGTAATCAAGACATGCCTTCTCCGTCTAAATCTAGTGAAAATGTGATCACCGACTTGCAAACGTAAGTTGGAGTTGATAACGTGTCGGTCATCATTGTCTGACGTCAGCTAAATGGACCATTTACCAACGGTTACCATTATCCGACTTAGCCTGAATGGAAATATTCTGGCGGTCACCGTTGTCCGACATGGCCTGAATGGACCATTTAATGGCAGTCACTTTTTCTGCCATGACCTAAATGGTGCATTTAGTGGTGGTCACCTTTGTCCGACATAGCTTGAACATTTGCTGGTGGTCACTATTATCCAACACGGCGACTAACGTGTTAACCGACTTCAGAAAATGTTAATTTCCTTTTTTCAGCTGTTCTCCAAAACTGTTCCTGCCGGCCTCATTTAGTTTAAACTGACGAAACATATGACGTGTAAAAGTGTTTTTTTAAAAACACATTTGCAAAATAAATATCATTTATCATTGTTGTTCTAACTTAGCTGGTAAAATTGTTCTTATTTCTCTATTAATTGACCATAAACGGATTTTAAAGGGTTTCAGAGGCCCTACCATGAGCTCTTCTGGCGATTCATTTACGACTGTTAAAGGGATGGATCTATATAACATTATTTTTAGTATATGCGAAACCTAAATATAGTTTGTTCAGAATCAGTAGGTACCTAACTGAATCGATTCCATTAATTTTTACACAATTGTTATATTTTTTTCACAAAAATCAAATACAGGTCACGGCAGGTCATAGCGGGTATCAGGTGCCAGCGCACAGCTGGGTGCAACAAAACCACCCTGCAGTCACCCGGTTGGCCCGGTGACCATGTGTTTGTGTGGACAACCAGGTAACATAACAAGCTTATAATTTTGTGATTTTTCATAATAGGTACAGTTATGTTTGTACATAGATTGTTTGCAAAAAAATACTAGTCCGTGTTTTGGGTTTCGCATAAACTAAAAATAAGGTTGTATAGAGTGTATGTGTAACCCCATCCCTCTTTTTCGCACGCACGCTTGATATTTTAACACGTCATGGTAAAGCCGATGAGCTCTAACCACAGAAATCTTAATAATAGGGCCTTATTTAAGATTTCAGTGGCTCTAACTCTCTTAAACGCTCTTAATCGCTTCACCAAACTTTGAATTGATTTCATCATTCACTATAAAAACTTAGTTCAACTAAACTGAGCTCAGCGTAATCTAGTTTAAAGACCCGTGTCGTAAACATGGGCGACAACAAAAGAATTGAAACTGAGTTTCGCGTAAACTAAGTTCAATTAATCGCGGTGAAATGCAAAATGAAGTTATAATCTCGATTAGACGCTCTAACTGTGTTTTGTTTGAACGAATTGCGATTAGTTTCTTGGTGAATTTGGCCCTTAATGTCGTCATTTTCGCTTGAAAATAAAAAAAACCTAAAGAATGATCAAATATTTGACTATAGATAGACACGGTTCTAAATATACACCATTCTTCATTCATGTTTCTACGTAACAGACACATACGCAAAGTAAAACCCCAAATCGATTAAATATCGATATAATAAAATTCTTAGAAGCCAAATCGATTGGAGCAATGATTTTGTTTTATTCGTGGCCGGCGCATCATCGCGCGGCAATTAGTCGAATGAAACCGAATGGGAACATTAAACTGTGCACATGTACCGGCCGCTGATAACGCTGAGAAAGATCATAGTGTACAGTGTGGGACAGAGAAAGGGACCCAGCGCGTACATTATTTTTCTTACGAAGGATGATATGAACCTCCAAAAGTATCGAATAGCATAGCATAGAATCAGCCTTATAATGTTCCCACTGCTGTGACTCAGACCTCCTCTCTAGGAGAGGGAATGGGCCGTAATCCACCACGCGGGCTCAGTACGGTTTGGTGGATGACTCATGTCTTCGAATTTTTGGCTCTAGACTAGGCTCTAGGACATGACCGGTTCCTCACGATGGTTTTCCTTCACCGTTTTGAGAGCAGTGGTGATGAAATAAATTACACACAGTAATGTGCGTGGTTTGCGGGACATTACTCTCTGTTTCGCTTACCTCTTGATGTTCTAAATATCAGCTTGATGCGTCAATTGAGAAGATTAAGAAGAGAACCAGAAAATTCATCGGCAATGATGCATTCGTTGAGTCAAAACTCTAAACAGTGCATGCAGCACAGCTACATGCAGTGCGTGCAGTGTGTGTTTGTCGCATTGTGCATGAGGGCACAGCTTTATGCTGAGCGTTCGGCCATTTTGCACGGATGTGACGCATATCTTTCCTATACTTACAATGATTATTGTCTAGTTTTGAGTTGCGTCATTCCGTGTAAATAAACTGTTTTTCTTTATTTCTTTCTTTCAGTTATTAAAATTAAAATTGAGTTTATATTCATCGTATACACTTATTGACAAACTAGCTTCTGCCAATGGCAAAATAGTTTCTGAGAGTTCGTGAACTTGTATAACACCTAAAAACTTAAAATTTGGCAGGTACGTTCCTTAAAGGGTGTAGACATCTGCTAAGAACGGACTTTAGGAAACTACACAACTAAAGAGGTTAAACCGGGGTTGAAAGTTTGTATGGAGAAACCAACTTTCACGCTGGCGAAGCCGATGGCAGAAGCTAGTGATTAAAGGCGTTAAAAAATAAATGGTCGGTTTAGTGATATTTCACCAGTAGACTTTTGTGGAAGTTATTGTATTGTACAGAATGTACAGCAGATAGTATTATGTACTTTTTTTTTTATCGGACACTGCAGTACATTATATTAGCTGTACACTTGTTATGTCCGCCAGTGTATGGCGCGGCTGGAACAGGAGTCCGGCGTCCAAATAAAAGCTAACGAGCGCGCACTGCACGGGGGCTTAGTAATGGTGTACACACGCACGACATATTGGAACCAGACACAGTTTTGTAGGAGATGAATTTAATAATGCATGTAGTCTTTTTAAAGATGCACTACTATATTTCGTCGCTATGGGTGCGCTACGACATTGTGCTGATTGCCGAGAGTGGCCCAAAGCTCCCGCCGGAACGCCTATACCAATCTTATGCAACTTTTGGTACCTCGAGTTAATTATTCAAGGGGATGGTGAGGTAGACCGAGACGTAGCACATCGGATCAACTCAGGATAGATGAAATGGCGACAGGTCCACTGGAACAACTTATGACCCACGGATGCGCCTCAATTTAAAGGGTAAAGTCTACAAGTCCGTGATAAGGCCTGTCATACTGTATGGATCAGAATGATGGGCTGTGAAAAAGATTGATGAAAAAAGATTGCATGTAGTAGAGATGAAAATGTTGAGACGGTGTCTTGTGACTAGAATGGATAAATTGAGAAATGAGTATATAAGAGGAAGTTTGAAAGTGGTGCCAGAGAATGAAAAGTTGAAAGAGAATCGTTTGTCTTTGTATGGCCATGTAAAGAGGAGGGATGAAACGCATGTTACTAGAAGTGTTATAAATCTACATGTGGATGGATGGAGATGGAGTGGAAGGCCAAAGAAAAGATGGATGAATTGTGTGAAAAGTGATATGAAAGAAAAAAGAGTTAGTGACAGGGTGACAGGAAAGGATAGAAGAAAAAAAATTATTGTGCCGACCCCAAATAAAACGGGACAAGGACAGGAAGACCTAAAGGATATCTAAGATGTTTTTTTTTATATAAATTAAAACCAAATTAGGCCTGTTTTGTAATTTAAATTATGAGAGAACCAAAACATACAAAAATATTAACCAAACAAAAATAAATTCAACCTGTGTGATCAACAGTTCCTTCAGGTGTACTCTCTGGTGGCATGGCATCGGTCTATCGGACCAGATCACCTTCCACCCGCGATAACCTTAAAAGCAGCGCAATATTAATACATCAAACGCCCACGTGCGCCCGCGCAACAAGCTTGCGTGTGCCGCCGTGCTCTGGTCCAGACTCGTTTGGGAGATTTCGAGGCTGATTTCATGAAGATTTGCGAGGAGAATGAAATTATTTGAGTAATTTGATTTAGATAATTGAATTTTGTAAGTCCTGACTTCGTGTGATAGTAAATTGGGATTACTTTTTATTGTCAATTGGCTCGCGTTTGACCAGCTCAGATGGTAAGCGATGATGTGGTCGACGATGGAGCACGCTTGACTGGAAGTAACCCATTTACTCTTGACTTAAAGATCCTTATGTTTTAACTATTAGGCAGCATATTAGGAGCAGACTTGTTTCGGAGATTTTGAGGCTAATTTATTGAGTAATTAGGCAAGGTTTTGTGTTAAATTTTGTGAATTCTTAGACTTCATGTCATAATAAATTAGTCTGTTCTTTATTTTTTAATTATTAATAGGCTTTCGCTTGACCACTAGTAGTTGATAAACAATGACAATGATCAACGGTGGAACACGCTTGCCTAGAAGTAACCTTTTCACTCTTAAGTTAAAGACAACGAAAAGGGAATAAAGAAACCAGGTTGAGCTATCAGCATTACACTCCTTAGCTGCCCCAAACTATGAATGTATTTCCAAAAGGTTTTGTTGATACGTATATAGTATGTTGCTGTATTAGTCGTTGTTGTAGTAGTCTTAGGCGGAGCGAGAGAGTGTGTCAGACTTTTACTGACTAAAAACCCACTTCTGTTTCTTTTTTGCCTTCGTTCCAGGACCCGGGATTCATTTTCGCTCAACCTATGGCCCCAGTGTATTGATGATATAAGTTCTTTTTAGCATGAAATTAAAAGGGAATATGTATGACATTTTTTATTCACTAAATAGTCTAAATAGTATTCATAGAGCGCGAGATGTCATTAGATAATAATAATTTATTGACACTCCAAGACACAATTATCAGTGGAGCTTGGACTAGGATTTTCTGTATCACAAGAGCCAGACCTCTCAATATACAGGGTACATATCAGAGAAGTACAATAGACAAGGTCAAAGGACAATTACAGGATTACAGAATTAGTAAAAGGTAATTAAAAATTTACGAAAAAGAGAAAAAAATAAAATAAAAAGAAAACATTAACAAGATACAATAACGAGATGATTTCATAACTCCCAGAAAAATCCCAGTTTTTGACACACCACGGCAACGAAATATACCTGATGAGGTTTTGATACATTGCAGTTACAACTGCGATTGTGAAAAAATGTTAAAAGCTTTTTGCAAGACTTGCAACTAAGTGAGCGTTTATTTTTCGTCCTCATTTTACATTAAAATAAGATCAATGTAACACTTCAATCCGCCGCATCTGGCTGGTGGCTCATCTGGGAGTGGACTTCACAATACTTAGGAGATAGACTCATAGTAGATATAGCTAACTATGCAGTGGCGTAGCTAGGTGAGCAAGGGCCCTGGGGCAAAAACCAACTTGGGGCCTCTAAACTGTTTAGGCTTTATTAATATACTATAATTATATTATACATATTTTAAAAATGCAAAGCAACTTTATCTTTAAAAAAATCTAAGTTATAAGAACATTGATTATTCACATGCCCACACAACGATCAACGACAGACATCGTCGTCGTTAATATTATAGGCGACAGTATCTTTCACTGCTTAATTACCAAATCTTCTTGAGTAGGCTTTTCAACCAACTGCAGTGGTCACAATATTATCTGATTCACTAAAACTTTCAATATAATTTTTCACTCGTTCAATATGCGGTTTGTTAATCAGGCTTCGGGGGCCCTCCGAGCTTGTGTGGTCCTGGGGCACTGCCCCACGCAAGGTGGGCATGTAGCATAGTTACAGTGGCGTAGCTACTAAGGGGCTACCCTTAGTAGCTACGCCACTGTAACTATGCTTCTGTAAGCGGCTTCGCCCGCATCAAAGTAGATTTCTCCATACAAACTTCCAACCCCCGTTTTACCCCCTTTAGGGTGAAGTTTCGTAAAATCCGTTCTTAGCGGATGTCTACACCCTATTAGGAACCTACATGTGTTATAGTTTCTGAGATTTCGTGATGAATCAGTGAGTGGTATTTTGCTTTTATATCACTACATAGTACAATACAAAGTCGCTTCCCGCTGTCTGTCCCTATGTATGCTTAGATCTTTAAAACTACGCAACGGATTTTGATGCGATTTTTTCTAATACATAGAGTGATTCAAAAGGAAGTTTATGTGTATAATACATGCATAATCCCCCTAAAACCTAAGCGGACGCCGGCGTTCTCTCACACCCAGTCCACTATAAGCCATAATACCGATGTTTAGAATCTACTTTTGTATGAACAAGTTTGATTATTTATGGTTTAGTATCTATATTTTGTACTCATGTTTTCTAAAAACATGTTTTCTTGTTATGCACCTACCACATTGTCTCTTCACCACCCTAGGTTGACTGGTAGAGAATGCCTAAGGCATTAAGTCCGCCTTTGTACGTTGTGTTGCATGAAGATTAAATAAATAAATAAATAAATAAATTTCCTACAAATTGAACGCATAATATTTCATTCTCTTTGCTCTGATTTTTTTTTTTCGGTTTGACATTCACTGCATATTTTGTTACGCGCGAACAATTTCGGTGTGTTTGTTTTAGTGTTTTTAGCAGATTTTACTCAAGTAAGTATTAATATCACTATTGTACCCGTGCGAAGCTGGGGCGGGTCTCAAGTATATACATAAAGGTAGCTTCTGTTTCTAGTTTTCTCCATACAAACATTTGACCCCGTTTCATACCTTTGTGGCGTGAATTTTGGGAAATCCTCCTAGTGCTTGCCTACGACATAAAAGAAAATATTGTTCAATACTTATTTTACGCTCCTAGTCCCAGTAGTTTTGGCTGTTTGTTGATATGTCAGTCAGTTTTTCCTCTTATATATATCTTCCTCTTATAGGTACTCGTAGATGACAAGAATCACGTAATAACACGACTGTTTTGACGAGAGACTGATATGCAACATTATTTTTAGTATATGCGAAACCTGAATATAGTTTGTTTGGAATCAAGAACTGAATCGATTCCAATCATTTTTACACCATGTTATATTTTTCCCCAAAAATATTTAAAGGTCACAAGTACAATATAGGTCACGGAAGGTCATTGCGGGCATTAGCGCACAGCTGGGCACGGAAGGAAAATATCAGCAGTACAGGGCCGATGCCCACTAGAGCCAAGCGAAATTTTATAGCAGTTACCCTGGCTCTGGCACGCAAAGGGCAACTAGTCAGTTAAAGTCTGATACACTTTCTCGTTCCACCTCTTGTTTTTAGGTGGAAAGTTCATCCAATGACATCTTCCGCCCTTGGGCGCAGCCAGAGGATGTGTCACACTTTTACTACCTAACTAAAAACCCACTCCTGTGCCTTCGTTGCTTTTCATACCAGGGTCGAGTCTTTCTTTCAGAAGCAGACCCTTGGCCCCAGTCCAGGAGGCTTCGAACATTACAAAAATACTTGTATGAAAATGACATTTGCGGGGACTACGCGCGCGGAGCAATTCCGCATGCGTGAAAAATCCGCACGACTTTAAAAACACCCTTACGTACGCTTTAAAAAGCAATATGAAATTTTATTGCTTTTTTATCGCCAATTAATCACGCATCTTCAAAAAGTAACACTAAAAAAAAACGCTTAAACGAAAATAAAAATGTTTTATAAGTTTTAAAAATAAATATGACCTGTGAAACCCTCAAACACGTCGCGTAAAAATTCGCAAAAACAAAAAAGAATCTGGAATTCATAAAAAATCCAAATCGGTCACGCTTAGCATATAAAAGCTTTTAGTGGAGAACAGGTGGCAATCCGACATTCCCATAGAGCATAGACGTGGGCACCATAGAGGCAGGTCCCATGGACACGTGTAGGGATCAATATCTTATCGGCTTGGCGCCGGCGCCTACAAGAGATGCTTAGGGATGCGGGTGTGTAGACGAGCGGTTTTCCAGCGTTCGAAACGCTTGATGAAGGTGAAAATGTTAGAAGTGATATTGCATCTCAGTTTTCTATACTGATATCAAACCTTCAGATACTTAATAACTTAAGACATTGACATCTTTGTGATTATAAATTAAATTACTTTTTTTTAGGTAAAATCATCCAATGACAAATCCCGCCCTTGGGCGGAGCGGGAAATAGAGTCAGACTCTTACTGACTAAAAACCTACTCCGTTCTTTCGTTGCCTATCATGCCGGGACCGGTCCTTCCTTTCAGAAACCGACCCATAACCCAAGCAGGCTTCGACCCTGCCTACATGCAGCTAGCAGGCTGGGTCTCTACGGTTTGCTGACAGCTCCTTGAGGCGCGCGGGAACAGTACGCGCCGTCGATGACTTGGGCTCGGTCCGGTCGGTTACCGGACGATCGGACAGCGTGCTAACCATTGCACGCCGTCCGCAAGCCCGCGCTTACGGTGGTCGGAAATCGGGATCGGAATCCCGGCGGCGGCTGGGGCGAGCGCCTCGTTGACTCTCCTTTGCTAGAATTAATGCTTCGCAGAAGGAGGCGACCGCCTGCCATTCCTCCTCACTCCGGACCATGGCATGAACCAAGGGCCAGCGAGAGAGATCGCTGCCGCCGATCGCCCTCACGAGGACACGGCGATGCTCTGCCTAGGTGTAAATTAAAGTAGGTACTGTAAATATTAGTGCAATGAAAAATATTATGCATGATTTAATTTACTCACCATTGAAATGGTAGCTGAATCATACTAATATTGGGTGTCTCAGAAGAAATTCACTTTTGTAGATACATTAATTTACAAAATCAGAAACTGAAGTCATGAGAAAATTACTTAAAAAAAATATAATTAGCAAAATGTTAAATCCTTCGCGGCCTCAGAAGTATAGTAAGAATGTTTTTCATGTCTTGTCTAATGTTTTACTCTCAAGACGCCACTACACCCTGGGCCTCTGTTCTCTGCAGCTCCACCATTTAAGGTCGTTGGCCCAGCTCCAACCTTCTGACAAATTTCTAACGGGCATATCCAGCAGGATTCGTGCCTAGTCCCCAAACTCAGCAGTCATGCTTGTTGCCATTACAACTGGCTATGCCATGCTATGGCTGGCTATAGTAGTTGTATAAAAAACTCAACCCACGTTTAAAACGCCACGTTTCAACAGCTCATCTGCACTAATCAACCCTCATTCGCCGCGGTATGGTAGCAATTCAGATAAAAACGATCTCTACAAATTGAACTGAAAAAATACTGAAACATTCAGGAGATAGACACTTTCTGTTTTATGTTCGTTTTTTTTTTGAACCATTTATGTAAAATTTTATGAGCCAGCTTTTATTATGATGTATGTTGTTAAATGAGCTTTAAATATTTTTAGTATCTTGTTCTCTTAGCTTTAAAAATACTGTTTAATGTAGGGTGTTTAGTTACTTATTGATTTAAATATGTCCACTTAGCTACACACATTATTTCGCATTTTGACTGCTTTGTTTCTATACAATTGCGTGAAATAAATAGGGTATATATCTACATTGTCAATTTGTCACATTATCTATACATATATCTTAACTTCTGCCATTCAAGAAATATATGTACGACAATTGGTTCTAAATCACCCTTCTGATGGTTAGGTAATTTAGAACTCTGTCGGACACTTATTTTTTAAAAAACAGAAGTTAATATATTTATATTGAAAATGTGTCAATGTATAGGTATTCGACTTTTGAAAATAAAATGATAAAATAATTAAAAGCCTCAAGAGAGAGAGAGAACTCTTAGGATAGTTTTTGGAAAACACTGAAAATTGATTGAGCATACAAAGACACTAATAGTGAATAAAATTTGACCCAAGGGCTTATTTAAGTACTGGAAAAGTGCGATCATTTGGTTTTATTTCTGGTATAATAAAAAGGAAAAAAGCACAAATAAAGTAGACAATTTTATTTACAAAACAGTTCTTAAAAGCTATTTAATACTTTGGCGTAGCATCGTAATACGTCATTGCACAGGCATGCACAGACAGTCACTAAAAGTACTAAAACTATACAATAACAAAATTAATACTAAAATATATAATACTCTTTGGCAATCAGTCTAATATGGCGCAGTCGTTTTAACAAAAAAAAAAAAACTATCAACAAACAAAATTCAATGGGAAATACTTTTTGGTTTCCGGCTCTTCATAAATTTCCTTACGGTCATTAACTAACATATTTTCAGTCGAGTATAAAGTTTGCATCTCAGATGTTGTTCCTACATGATCTATATTTTTAAAATATTTTTCGTTTTGATTTTCGTACGTCAGACTATCATCGAAATAAATGGTTGAAGTTAGGTCACTGGTGTAAGATTTGTCATGGTCACATCTAGGATCTTTGTAGGCTTCATAGCTTGGAGCTGGTATCTGAACTTCTCTGTTTTCTGGCTTAAACATTTTTCTTCCGGACAAGCTTTTGCTAGGCTTAGCATCAGTAGACGTGGAGACTTCAGGTGATTTAATCCTTTTACTCTTATATCTTCTGTTTTGAAACCAGATCTTGACTTGAGTCGGAGATAGGTTGAGGGTCACAGCTAGCTGTTCTCTCTCAGGGGCTGTGAGGTACCGCTGGTTCCTGAAGCGTACTTCTAAGGCGTGGACTTGGGTCTGTGAGAAGAGGATGCGTGGTTTCCGTTTGGCGGTCTTGTCTTTCCGGTCCGATTTGGTGTCGCAGGTAGGAGTTTCTGTTGACAAAACGAAATAAAATGAGATATTAAAGGATGGCTTGTGGGAGGCCAGCTAGTAAAGGGCATGATTAATAAGACTAATGGTTTCAAAATGAATTCTGAAATAGATCAGACGCGGCAACTTAGCTATATGCTTGACTAAAAGGAAATAAAGTAACAGAAAAGAATTCACTGAAACTTACTGTTGATTTTCCTACAAAGTCCAGAATTTTTCTCCTCCGACGGAAACTGCATACAGCCACCCTTCTCAATGGTCACTCGCTTTTGTACCGTCAATGAATTCGTAGACTCCCTTTCTTCATTATCAACTCTCAAATTTCCCTCCGTCGAAACGTGAGGATCAGGAACCACTTCACTGCTGTACTGGTCATAGTTCTGATGATACAAATTGTGGCAATAAGGGTTGTAGCTGTAGTATTCTTCTATCTTGTGATCGTGGTACATATCCTGGTTCCAATAAGGGTCAATATTCGTTGGCACGGGGACATTAGGATACATTTGAGCGAGATACTCCGGCGGGCAGTAACCCTGGCCTTGGTACACCTGGTCGTACTCGTAGCTTCGTCGATCCCTTTCGCTGTACTTCCAAGCTTCGTTTCGATCATAACTGTAGTTCGGTTGATTGATGTTCAGTATATCCTTGACAGAAAACGGCGTCGTCAAGCTCTGATTGATCTGCCCTTCCTCCAATTTCACTCGAAAGTTCTTCTGATCGTACATGTACTCTTTGTTTTCTAATTGTTTCTCTTTTTCCAAATATGGAACGTCCACGAACTGATAGAACTCGTTTTTGCATGAATCGTTAAAATTGTGCTTCAAGTTATTATTATTGTACGAAGTTGAAACTTCGTTGTGTTGTTCGTAGTTCTCCATTTTTCTGTCACTGTCACTTCATTAGTCAGTTTTTGGTTTTACTAATTGTTTTACGGCCGAGTGGTAATTAAGATGCGGTGTAAAAGGCAAGCGGTGGAAGACTGATGGTGTATAGATTGGTGGACGAAGCCAATCCACGCGGCCTAGCGTGTTGTAGGCGGGGCGATGGGGTTAGTGCCATCTCCTTCTAACATCCGAAGGGCTGATATCTCGTTGTCCTTGTCGTTTGCGGTGAGGAGTGTTTACTACGGAGAGTAAATAAAGCGGATGATTTCATTGCTGAGTTGAGATGCTCTTTGATTTTGCTAATGACTTAATTATGTTGGTTTTGTGAAAAAAGTGTGAGATCTACTTTGAGGGTTGATGAAGTTTGATACTGTTAACGTTTCTTTTTTTATACGAAACTCGAATGGTATTAAATAATGATTGGATTTTTTACAGTTGCTTTAATATTTTTTTTCTTTGTCAAAATAATATTAAAATAAAAAAAAAATTTTTTTTCGATGCTATGGTGAATGGTTTTTTTATATTTAAATTAAATATACAGCGTGCTGAATATTCAAAGTTTTAGCAAAGGACTTGCTTTAGTATTTTTGGTTTTTATCAAAATGAAACAATTAAAAACAATGCATTGGAATTTATAATATTTTTTTTCGACGCTCACGATATAATTTATTATTTTGCATTTAAAATGGAGTTTGCAGTTGCTATAGCAAAGAACTTATGTAGATAAGTACTAAAATTATTAAATAGGTTGTAGCACTTGTCCCGAGACTCATTTGCGTGAATTTAGTTTTCCTTCTTTTCACAAAAAAAATCACTTCCCTGTAGTTTCGGCTGTGCTCTGATATGTAAGTTATTCAGTTTCTCCTTTAACTATGGCGATGGAAAACGTCGTGAGGAAACGAGCATATCCTAGAACCAAAAAATCAAAGGCATTTTACCAACCACCTACCAACTTGTATTTTGGCACTCCCTCTCCGAAAGAGGAGGACTGAGTTCCAGCAGTGGGAACACTATGACTGATCATGCTTTTCATACTCGTAGTATATATAATTATATAAATAATAAATACTTCTTCCAAATAAACAAATCTCCGCCCTAAAAACACCTTATAATCTAAACACCAATAATTGTCAGCGATATCAATCGTTATCGTTTGTTGGTGTGAGTAGAAGGTGTTAGAACGATTGTTTACGCCCAAGCGTCGGCACTCGCGGGTTATCGATTGCGGCCCGTACACTATACAGGCTGTAGTTTAACGGAACGGCTCCAAGATTATTCGTAAGATTTACTGTGGACGCGGAACGCGAAAGGGAAACTCAAGGAACACTGGTTGGTTTTAGTCAGTAGGAGTACACTCTCTCTCACTCCACCAAGAGTTTGAGAAGTCGTTTTGATAATTGACCCCAAAAAAAGGTGTAATGGAAAGATAATAGTCATATTTTAAAAACTGCTTCTAAAGGGTCGGTTTAAAGGAATGTACTGTAATCCCTCAAAAAACAGCAAAAAAGTCTTTTAGAATATTAATTATAGTATACTCGATTAACATGCCATTTACTAGCACTACACCGCAGACTACCTCTAATTTTTTTTGACCAAAAAGTTGTCTGGTAGATAACGCTATCAGCGATAAGACCGACATCTTCTTCTTCTTCCTTGCCTTATCCCTTCATTTGGGGTCGGTTCTTCTCTTCTTTAGGCGCCAGGATAGTCTATCCTGGGTTGTCTTTGTGTCGTCACACGATACGTTTGTCCACCACGTAGCTAAGGGGCGCCCTCTGACTTTTCTTCTTTCTGGAATCGCTAGGGCCTTCTTTACTGGGTACTCCTCGTCCCTTCTCATTACATGACTGAACCAGCGCATACGTCTTTCCAACAACTTATCTCCAATGGGAGCAACTTTAAAGGAGCGTCTGATGTATTCATTGCGCACCTTATCGAGCCTCGTTACACCAGCCGACCATCGCAACATCTTTATTTCATTGACGTGCAGTTTGTTTTCGTGAGTTTTTCTTTGCCCAGCATTCAGTGCCATATAGCATGGCGGGTCTGACAGCCGTTTTGTAAACTTTGCCCTTCAGTTTTAATTGGCATACTGTTGTCGCAGAGAACTCCTGTTGTTGTGTGTGTCTGTTGTTATAAGACCGACAAAGTACCCATAAATACAAATTTTTGCAAAAGTTCTGTCTTTCGGTGTAATACAATAAAGCTTATCCTTTTCTATTCTGTTTTACTGAAGGGATAAAATTGCCGAGCTTGCTTATGTCGCTCTTGTAACTTTCTTCTTATTTATTCAAACTTCATGTACAGTAGTGGTACATAGGCAGACTTAATGCAACATGGCATTCTCTACCAGTCAACCATTTAGTCAGTTTCAGTTGTTAAGATAGTTCTATTGTATATATGTATGAGGCGTTTCTATCCATTTGAATAATTCAACTAGCGCCCATGCTTTAGTCAGTTTTTATTTTGTTTATTGAGTAGGCACCTCAACGACTTACTCACTAAAACATATACCTACAAACAAAACATACATACAGTTTTAGGAATAGTGAATTCGTCACTTACAGAGGTGCACAGTACTGAAAAAAATAACTTAAAAATGAATTGTTATGACAGAAGACGTAACTTAAATATACAAGAGACATTAGAGCTGTAATCCAAATTCAACGAGAAGAAAAAAAAATAGTACAGTGAAAACTAAAATAAAAATATAAAATGAAATTTAAGTAAATCCTACATTAATTAATTCTATAATTTATAAATGGTTCGTATCAAGCAATGGTCTTGAGGGTCCGAGGTGGTAAAAAGCAAAGACATTAAATATTAAAAAGCTTCGTACGAAACGTGTGAAAAGACTTAGAGAAGATGTCAATGCTATTAAGTTGGGTCCATACATGTAAACAATTTTCATAACGGGTGTTACAAGCTATAAAAAAAATCTACGTACTTCCCAACTTCCCATCAGTAATTTTGATAAGCTAACGTTAAATGTGAACTTACCAAAAAAAAAAAAATACTAATATTAGAAAGTAGTATATTTATAAAACATAGCCACATCTTTTCGTTACACCCTGTATACACAGAGGCTGCGGCCCGCGGCTCTCTGGCACGGATATTGGTCATGGTCGATGACAGATAGCGACATTTTTTTGGGTGACTCAACTGGTGTAAGCATTTTGGGGTTAACTTAGGTTGGAAAATATGTATGTAACGTTAAGTAGGTGGTAAGTAGATATGTAAGTAGAATAAATCAAACACTTTTGTTTTGTTAGAATTAGTTTTGGGAAAGTAAAGCTTAAGTACAAAAAAATTTTTCGCGTGAAACTAGAAATTTCTCTCAAGGGAACTTTCTTAAAAGTGTTTGAAAGTGATTTAAATACTTTTACCGTGAAAACGATAGGGTGTCCAAATTTTAATTTAAAAATAATTTTACCAATACTTATACTTGACATAAAAACTTTATATTTTTTTAATCATGCCAAAGTTCACTGCTCTTCTGCTACCTGCTACTACTACTACCTACCACTCTAAAACACTTTTATAACCAAATTAAGTTTTATTTTATGACCAACATTAAAGCCACAAATGTCAGCACCATCTACCGGAAAGTCACATAAAACTTTTACAACTTCTTAATTTTTAGGGTTCCATACCTGAAAAGGTAAAAACGGAACCCTTATAAGATCACTTTGTTGTCCGTCTGTCTGTCTACCTATCAAGACCCTTTATCAAGATCTCGGGAACGCGTGGTGGTATCGAGTTGAAATTAAATATAAAGCCATATGTTCAGGTCTGTGGTGCCTTGAAGCTGTGAAAAAGTCAAACTTGTAACTTAAAGAAAACAAAAAGATACGGCCATATAGGTCGTAAAAAATGTACATTACGATACTCTCAAGAGAATCAAAATTCATAAGGTACCTACTTCCTATTGGCTTAGAATCCTGAAATTTGGCATGAGGCAAGCCCTCATAGCAAATAAACAAATAAATAAATAAAGTATAGGAAAAATCTGAAAACTTTAAATTTGTACTTAGTTACATTACAAAAAAAGAAACTCGTTTCGGGAATTTATTGAACGGTTTTCATAGGTAAGTTTGTACGGAATTCTCAGTGCGCGAGTCCGACTCGCACTTGCCCGGTTTTTTTACGCAATGGTATCATTCTGTTGGACTCGTGGCAGGCTCGTAAAAAGTTGACTTCTTCCGCATGGAGGTGAAATGTGAAACTTTTGTGCAAGTGTAACTTGAACTGATGAATGAAACAAAGGAGTCTTTTGTTGTTTTTTAGTTGTGTTCAAATAAATGGCTGTGGGGTTGATCTGTGTCTATGATAGTTTATTAGATGTGTGTAGCTAAATAGGTACTATAAACTATCAATAAAGAATACGTAAATGGCTTTGTGACAATAATAAAAAATAAGTGTTTATTTGCATCTCACACAACTCATTAAAGCTAAAATTATGAAAAAAAACTGATAACATTTAAATACTGTACTAAATCTTTGCGATATTGAAAAGGCACCTGCCATTTCGGCCTCAAGTAGATTTTTTTTATAGGTTGATACTTATTTGTCTATAAAAAATCTCTATCTAAGCTTGAAGACCTTGAAACAAAACCGGCAGCTGATAGAGCCAGTCCTTCGACTAGTACCTACTACTAAGATAATCGCTTGCCTTTAGCACAGGGAAGGTGTCCAACAGATTTTATTAGGACTAGATACAGCGCTATAAAGGCCGAGTAAAAGAGTGGTGGATCAAATAGTCCGAGTCTTGCTCGATTAATGCTCACAGGCTTGTTTTTTTTACAAAGGTCCATGTTCAATATCTTAAACTGTCTTAAAATTAGCTTATTCTTAACATAATTCAATTAGGTAGCTCAGCATATGGAATCAACCGCACTAGTAGCGTGCAAAAAAATAGACTTAAGGAGGTGTCGCCCAGAATAGTTTTTTTTTATGATATGGACTAGTGCTTGCAGCGATCCCACATGATGGTAAACAGTGATGCAATCGCTGATGGTGAGCCGCTCTAGTTTATGTGGAGCCTTTTCACTCTAGCCTTTAATACACCTAAATTATACTCGGACTGGAAAACTTTTCATATGAACTTAAATTAAATCTATGGTCCATGCTGTCATAGGCTCATGGCCCATATAATACCTACTATCTATCTATGCATAAGCATTACACAATCAGCTTTATAATATTCCAACTGTTAAACTCAGACCTCTTCTCTAAGAGAGGGAATGGGCTTTTTTTTTTTTTTTTTTTTTTTGGTCGTGGGTAAAGTCATCCAATGACATCTCCCGCCCTTGGACGGAGCGGGAGATAGTGTCAGACTCTTACTGACTAAAAACCCACCCCGTTCCTTCGTGGCCTTAGATACCAGGGCCGGGCTTTCCTTTCGGAAGCAAACCCTTGGCCCCAGTAAAGAGAGGGAATGGGCTATAATTCACTACGCGAGCCCAGTGCGAGTTGGTATCTATGTATTTATATCTTATATGGCCTATCTATATACCTAGGTTTTGTGTAAAATAGCATAGTTTTTTTTAACATTTGGTATTTCAGTTCTAAAAAACCTTAAGGAAACTCGGCACAGCATTACGATTTCGCAAATTTAGTGATACTTACCTAATTCTTTACAATTTTCTAAAATATGATGTAGGTTCTATGATGGTCCTATTATGTAGGACCTGCATCACATTTTAGAAAATTGTAAATAATTTATAGTCTCATAAACAGCTATAACTACATTGTAGGTGGCGCCACTATCACTCGTCCCAACTGAACAATCAAAAGGGGCGGTCCACCCAAGACAGGGGTGTCTATAATAGTATGATTTATGAAAATGTAAACGTAATTAGAGCTGATTGCCGAACAAACATGTCGGTGTGTGCTCAGACATTATGCTCGCCGCGCGGCGGATCAACCGGCCATGACCTTAGCCAGAGGGTAATTGAATTACTGTGTCGTGTGTCTGATTTGTGAGTTAGTGACGTTCAGTGGTGCTACCACAAAATCTTAAGGCCAGGTTCTACTCATTTTGAAACTTTTTAAGCCCCTAGAAATCCACAAAATATAAAAGAGAAGAAAAATTATTTTATTAAAATTGACTATATGACTAACCGCCGGACAAAAATCAAAACATGATATCTATAAATTAGTTCGCTCGATAAAAAAAAAAAAACACAGATCTGACCCTAATTTATGTGACTTCAAACGTGTATGTCTATGAGATCATGTCACGGAAATATTTTGAAGTTACGAACAATAGTAAAGCTTGTTTTTTAGAAGGGCCTCGCGAAAACAAAAATCATGAATACTTAGTTACTTATTGTTTTTTTTTTTTAATCAATAAATTCGCTGTTACTGGACCGCGAAGTCGACTCGACCGGGCGGAGTTCATACAAAATGCTCAATGATGACAACCAGCTCTAAACGCGATCCATTTCACGACCTTAATTGAACTGTTAAAGGGATGGATGTTGACTCTATAGGGTGTATAGCTCCATCCCTCTTTTTTCGCTCGTACGCCTGACACGTCATGGTTTTTTTAGATGGGAAATCATCTAATGACATCTCCAGACCTTGGGCGGAGCGATAGGTCCTATTAATTTTACTACTGTGCAAAAATACAAACTGTCGCTTACGATGTATCGACATTTGCGTTGTTTTACAGAGGAGGTTCTTTTCTTTCCGAGTGCAAAAGTATTTATGATAATAAATTAAATGACACAATTTCAATGAATAATTAGAAATATGAACAATATAATTT
Organism: Leucania comma; assembly: GCA_958295575.1. Classification (NCBI taxonomy): domain Eukaryota; kingdom Metazoa; phylum Arthropoda; class Insecta; order Lepidoptera; family Noctuidae; genus Leucania; species Leucania comma. Next base: position 8,762,069 of record OY282483.1, read on the forward strand.
TTAGAAAATTATTATTATCTTAAATACTTTTTAATTAGGAAAGGAAAAAAACCTCTTGCAAAAAGCGCCCATACCGTCGCTTACGCCATTTTTCTAGAAAAGGCTCTATAACTTGTAGTTGACGAACATCTGCTGCAGAGCTAATGTAGCTGCTCCTCGATTCTTATTTACTTGATGTAGATGTAGGTGTAGAAAATAATCTAGAGTACAACATTAGATTATGTCCGATAGGGCGGGGGGGAGTTTCTGAAAGAGGTACCGTGTAAAAAAAACATTTATTTCAGGTTCATCACCCATATTAGAACTCAACCATATTAAAATTACAATCTCAATATTCAATAAATAATAATTCCAAAATTTTATAAAATTAAAATTCAAAAATTAGAATCAAATAAACAGAGAGCCAAGACATTTAATAGGACAAAATAAAGGCGTACGTCATTACCACATAGTCACAACAATACTTTTCACAAATAAGTATTTTAATAAAAAATGGAACAATAAGATTATTATTTCTCCTTCTTCTTCTCGAATAGATAGATGGTTTCCATTTCTCTCAAAGTTTTGGGCCCAGAAGGTTATAATTAACCCAATAAAATATAATAATGAAATATAATATGTTGGTAATTATTTCTCCAAAAATCAAGTAAAACCCTTAAACTGTGTGTCCTGGCAGGGTCGCCATATAAGGTGCGGTGTTGATGGTAAATGAAACTAGTGAATGCCAGAGTAATAAGTACTTACTCAATTATACTTCATAGGAGAGTACATTATGAATAAATTATAGTAATATAGATCTTGAAGTAGGTAGGTATTGATACAACCGTCACAGCAGCTTCATAATTTATCATCATCATCATTTCAGCCGAAAGACATTTATTGTTTTACATTGGTCTCCCTCAAGTGTCGCCGCCCAGGACCGGTCGCAATGACTGGTCTTGTACGTACTGTAATACTTGCATCCATATCGGGTCTCAATTGAAGTGGGGGGATATACGTAACCATAGCAAATGTTTCAATTTATTTTCCGCGTACTATACCTACCTATATTTTACCATAATTATATTCTAACTTCAGCATCCACCATTTCGCCCACCGCCGAGATCTAAAAAACTCTTTTTGCTGACAAAATGTCAACAAATTAAGTAGACCACTTGACGTAACTTGAAGTGCGTATCTCTATCATAAACTTGCTACTTTATTACAAGAATTTTGACAGTTTGACTTTTGAATGCTTTTTAGCAACGTCTTAAAATGTTCACAGCAACTTGAAATATTTTGTTAAAGTTATTTATGATAAGTTTCTCTTATCATCACTGAGTGAGACCCATTATGTATTAAGTTATGGTATTGCTAAAATACTTACAAAAGTCGAAATTTAGTTTTTATAATAAAGCTGGGGAATTTCGGGAATCCGATGGATGCGAGACGCACAGGACCGGTCGTTATGGCGACACTTGGGGAGCCCTTTGTCCAACAGTGGACGTCTTTCGGCTGACATGATGATGATGAATTCTAATAGGTTGAAGCCACGGAACCGAAATTGATGCTGCTACTGCTGGGTACCAGAGTTAGGTAAATTATATTAAGTTTATTTACCTAGTTAAATTATATTAAGTTAATAATTATTTTCCGTTAATGTTGTTACCTATATGTAAATAGGTATGTTATAGCCTGTTGAAATTGCAGTTTAATTTGCCGAGGATTCAGTAGGTGCAATTAGGTAGGCACGTGAGTAGTGCCAACTACGCTAAATCTATTGAGCCTATCAAAATAGGTACCTACAACGTGGCTTCTGAACTTGGGTATCTTCTTTCGGTTTCGACTGTGCAAGTCTGTCTAGCCGGGAGGCGTTCGCGTCCCATACATTCCATCGATTTCATGAATCTTATAACTATGTTGCTCTACTTACTTACTCTTTTTTCTGATTATTAAAAAAATATTTATAAAGGACTTATAGTGCCATCTGTTGTCGAGTAGCAGAATTAATAATGAACTGACAACAGTGCCATCTATACGTGACATATATTATTAAGTAGGTAACCATCATTCTAAGTAGTTATGTGTAAAATTCATAGATGGCGCAATATTATCCGGTTATAGTTCTAATTGAAACCAAAAGATGGCGCTATACACAATAATGTTAGTTTCTAAAAATCACAATAGAGGACGCTATAATAGTGGTTGAATTCATTATTATTTAATTGGAAAACCTATAATTAAAGAAGACTTAATAAATTGCCGAAAATCTGTAGGAGGAGAAAAAGAAAAATTAAGTTTAATTATTAATTTTAATTGAAAAACCTAACTACGCAATTAAGATTAGTGTTATCAGTCTAAAACAGTATTTAAAAAACTTCCTGAAGATGATTAGGAAGATGTTCTGTATTTCAAAAATTATTTTATAAATAAATATATATCTACATTAAGTACACGTGATACACCTTGAATCCCCGAAAGAAAGATTACAGTTATGGATTCTTTAAAAAACAAGAATATTCAGTGTTTCCACAGTTAAGTACCTTCCTATATTTATAAAAATATTACTAGATATGAATCATAATAATATCAAGCAAAACAAATAAATGTATCAGATTAATTAGTAATTAATTGACTAATCATGTGCCGCGACCGCACGCGCGTTAAATTTCGCCGAATCATCGCCTATCTCAAAGACGATCGCCGAATCGGTTCACCCGAGCCAAATAATCGAATAATAATCATATAAACCGAATTATTCGATTGTTCTAAGTCCACATCTCGGTGGGTGGGCAATCGATTGCTTGCTAAGATTACTAAATGGGTAATTCTGCGTCACGTTTTGTGTATTAACAAATAATCATGTTCTTGTGTTTAGTGGAGTTATTAGATACACGTTTTCTTTGTTTTCTGTTGGTATGGAATCAGGCGTAGAAACCATAGGCGTACCAAGCTTAGAGCGGTAAATAAAAGCATTCGGACTATGATTTGCGAAATTGTAGGTACCTACATAGATTCTCTTTTTGGTGTTTCAAATTTCGACGGCAAATAGCTATCAAGATAGCTATTCTAACCGGGGAGGGCTATTTCCAACTGGCGACACTGTTGAAAATAGGCCTCCCCTAAGTGTCGCTACAATGAACGGTCCTGTGTGTCTCGAATCTATCTGATTTCCGTGACTCTCGCCAGTTCATCGGTCTACCTTGAGGAAGGTCTTCCAACGTTACGTCTTCCGATACGCGGTCGCCGCTCCAGAACCTTACGGCGCCACCGACCATCTGTTCTGCACGCAATGCGCCCAGCCCACTGTGATGATTCTTCGGGTTATATCAGTAACCTTGGTTTTCCTAATCTTTATCCCCGACGAACGTCTTCTTATGGAATTCCTTGTGAAATTAACAAAGGTTATCTTTGAAAAGGTTTCTTAGCGTAGGCTTTGCAAATCATACACAAAACTTTTGAAAACTTTTACAAATTGACAAACACGTCAGAAACTTCAATGTGACGGACAGTCGCAAAAACATTGATTATATTTATTTATTTACTAATCAATCCCTCCTGTAGAGATGCAGTTGACCATCTGAGGCGAGATCTTGGGGGGACGCTCGCTTATAGTTATTTTATTTGACGTAGGATTATAGTGCAAAATGTCTGGTCTCATGACGAAGTTCCGTCACTTACCAATGTACAGACACTATCCTCTACTACGCGGAATGGCCTCCTACAGTATTATCTGGCCCACCTGCAGCATCACACAGGAGTACTTGGAACACGGCACAAACATAGCGGAAGCGGACTGGGCTCGAGCAGCACGCTTTGGATTCTTTGGCGCGTTCTGCATGGCGCCAGTTTTCTATAGCTGGATGAAGTATTCTAGCCGATTTTTTAAACGGAATGATCTAAGGACAGCAGTGTTCCGAGCAGCCATCGAACAGGTATCATACTAATATTATAAAGACAAAAGTTTGTGAGTGATGATGTGTGTGTTTGTTACTGCTTCACGTTCGAAGCACGGAAAGGAATTTGGATGAAATGTGGCACACGGGTAGACCGTGTCCTGGAGGGTACTTTTTATTCCGGGAGTATGTTCCCTTGGAATAATTTTCTACTTTCAAGAGGACGAAGCCGCAGGTAGCAGCTAGTTTGTTTACAAATATAGTACATAATATTTAACCATTGGCGTTTCTAGACTTATTTTTTATGTGGGCCCTGACCACTTGCCTGATTTTTCTGTGAAGTTATTAGTATTTTCGAGTGTATCATAGTATTTATAGTCGGTAGTCCAACATCTTGAAGTGGGCGCTGGACCATGCTGATGCGACTAAACTGAACGAGCGAGCCGTACAACATGTTCATGTTGTACGGCTCGCTCGTTCCCTCTCTATGTCGCCTCGTCATTTGACCCTCAAGGTTCATTGGAAAATCAGTGTCAGTTAGTCTGTGTGGCAACATTGCTGAAATGGCCATTTTTGTCCTCACCCGTCGGACCGAGCCGTGAGGTGCACACTAAGTATTATTCAAATAGTGCCACTTTTAATTTAATTGCGTGACCTGTTTACCTAATAAACTGTAGCCAATTTTTTTTTATTATTTATAGGCTAGCGTTTGACCACTATCTCACCTGATGGTAAGCGATGATGTGGCCAACGATGAACCACGCTTGCCTAGAAGTAATCTATTCACTCTTAACTTGAAGACCTCTAGGTTGTAGCTCAGAAAACACAGACAAATAAAATGTTTTTCTATCTCATTTCAAGGTATCGTACTCTCCTATAGCAATGGCGTATTTCTTCTTCGGCATGAGCCTCCTGGAGATGAAGCCGATAGACGCTTGCGTTCAAGAAGTTAAGCAAAAGCTGTGGCCAACTTACAAGATCGGCGTCATATTCTGGCCGACGGTACAGACGATAAACTTTTATTTTATCTCAGATAGGAATAGATTGGTTTTCGTAAGTGCTGCAAGTTTTGTCTGGACTGTATTTATGGCCCACATGAAGTCGAGGATAACAAAACCAGAAGATTTGAAGAAACCCACTTGAAGGGACTGTGTTTTTAGACGCTTTTTAGTTGTTTTGTACACTTTTAGATCCAGTTATTATTTTGGATATTATTTACATTTTTACTATTGATACTGTTTTTATTTATAACCTACTATTGAAACGTGTTATCTTGGTGTGGTTATGTGAAGAGGAGGGATGAAACGCATGTTACTAAAATGTTATAAATATATGTTCATGTGAGTCAGAGAGAGAGAGGTTTGTGTGACGAGTGACAGGAAAGAAAATGAAGTCAGTAATAGTGTGCGGTTGACTCCTCCTGTCCGTCATTCTAAGGATAAAATGGAAGAAAGAAGGTGTTGTACTGACCCCAAGTAGGATAATGGGACAAGGGTGGAAGATAATGATGATGAACTAACTCAAGCGGGCACACCTCTACCGTATGCTCTACCGTGTCTTCCAGGCGATCCAATCAGTGGTGGCGTTTCTTTCCACACGAATCTGGTGCAGGAACCTCCCGAACATCCCATGTCCGATGAGGACCCGCGTCTTGCGGAAGGTGAGGACGCCGTGACTGGAAAGACTACAGCCAACACTCCACAAAAGTCCCTTACTTACCGCCATAATGCATTTCCGACGTCTGGCTCCCAGATTGAATGGGACTGGGGCTACTCTCAAGCGGCTCCTGCCGAACCTAGGGGGTCCAGACGCCTCCTGCCGGAGGCTCTACGCAGGCGTCGTTCGGTCCATGGCCCTTTACGGTGCGCCGGTGTGGGCGCCATCGCTACGAAAGCGAGTGGCGGCCCGGCTAACCGCCTGCCAGAGGGTCATGGCCATCCAGATGATCCGCGGATACCGTACGGTGTCCTGTGAAGCGGCGAGCCTCCTTGCTGGCCTACCACCATGGGATTTGGAGGCAACAGTCCTTGCACACATGCATGATTTACGCGTGGAGATGCAACGTCGGGGCGAAACTCCGCTGCCATGGCATGGTGGACAGAGCTCCGGCGGGATCTCATAATGAAATGGCGAGAGCGACTGTCGCAACCTCGTGCTGGGCACGCCACGATCGAGGCGGTAAGGCCCCTCTTTAAGGCGTGGCTGGAAAGGCCCCACGGCGTCGTCACCTTCCGTTTGGCGCAGGTGCTGACCGAACACGGCAAGTTCGGTCCGTACCTGTACAAGATTCGTGCGGAGACGACGCCCGGGTGTCGCCACTGTGCGGACCGCCCGGTGGACACGGTGGAGCACACAGTCGAGGTGTGCCCCGCTTGGGAAGAGCATCGCCGTGTCCTCGTGGGGGCGATCGGCGGCGATCTCTCGCGCCGGGGCTTGGTTCAAGCCATGCTCCGGAGCGAGGAGGAGTGGCAGGCGGTCGCCTCCTTTTGCGAAGCAGTAATGCTAGCAAGGAGGAGGCCGACCGCATTAGGCAAAGGCGTACACGCCGCCGCTGCCGCCGGGTTTCCGATCCCGATTTCCGGCCACCGTAGGCGCGGGCTCGCGGACGGTGGGCAATGGGTAGCTCGCTGTCCGTCCGTCCGGTAACAGACCAGTCCGAGTTTAGGTCGTCTACGGCGCGCACTGTTCCCGCGCGCCTCAAGGAGTTGTCAGCAAACTGTAGGGGTCCAGCAGGGCCGAAGCCTACTGGGGCCAAAGGTTATGCGAGAGTGTCACCACGGGCCCCGGGACAAAGGCAAGGAACGGAAAGGTAGGTTTTTAGTCAGTAAAAGTCTGACACTATTTCCCGCCCCACCCAAGGGCGGGATTTGTCATTGGATGATTTTACCTACCAAAAAAAAAAAGCCATAATAATGGCGTGCCATTTGAGATCTGAGAGTGAAAACATACGGTAAACAAAGCCGATAGCTGTTGGCAAAATGGGATCTAAAACCTTTAAAAAAGTTTTTTAAACTATGTAGTTTAAGAAGAAGAGAAGGAATGTTCCTTCGCAACATAATCTTCAAGTGTGGCCAACGATTTCATTCACCATCAATAAGGAACGGGTCTAAAGAAGCATTCTACATTTTTTGTCCAAAAAAAGGACAAAGATATTAGAATTAATAATGTGTACGGATTTTTATTGGACCTTTTTTATTGGACATTAATCATGTTTTGTCATCGGACGATGTTAATGTGAGCAGTGAGTTAATAGTTCTACGGCTTTTTTTTTGGAATTTTAAATTCTTTGTCCGAAAAGGTGAAGTGGCTCGATTTTGTGTGTGAAAAATGTTCTTTTTTCCGCTGCTCAGTAGCTTGAAATCGCCTTGAAATGGTTGTTTTATGGATAAAAAAGGGACAGGAGGGAAAAGTTGATAATAATAAGTAGAATTTTTGACTTACTAGGGCCTTTAGGGATTTTTCGAAAGAGTTTTCCATGGCTGTGGAATAAATAGCAATTAAAGGAACACAAGTGAATTATAGTCAATTAAAATTTGACACTCCTTCTCGTCTCACCTACAGTGGGACAAGTTATTTGATAATTACTTATCTCAAAAAAAGACCTTTTTTAACTGACTGAAAAGAAAAGACTTCATATAGCTGAAATTGAACTACTGAATAAAACCATGTAATAGGCCACTAAGAAAATTATCACAATAATATTAAAAAGGTTGTTTGTTAGTTCTTCACGCTCGAAAGGCTGAACAGATTTGGATGAAATTAAGCACAAGGATATACTTACCATGCCCTGGATCAGCAGACATAGAACTTTTTACCCTGGGAGTACTATCACGCGGGCGAAGCCGCTGGCAACAGCTAGTGAGTCTGTAAATACTGTAAAGACTTTAAGGTAATTGGTATCAAGTTAATACACGGGTAGGTTAGCATAATCAGTCCTATACTGTTCCCACTGGGAATGGGCCGTAATCCTCCTCGCGGGACTAGTACTACCTTTAAATTGTTTGGTTCTAAGACATTGTTTTTCAGTTTCCTCGCGTGGTTTTCCTTCTGAGAGCAATGGTGATGGAATAAATTACACAAAGTGAAGACGCCTGGCTGGATTTGTACCCGCGACCTACAACTCGTAAGTCGAGGCCATTACTACTGAGCGACTACTGCTCGCAAAGAATAAACTTTATTGTACCTACATCAAAATAATAATAATTTTACAAAAACTAGAAAAAAATAGGTTTATGTGATACCTATCTTTAAATGAAGAAAATGAAAAAAGAAAATTTTATTCAGCACACAATCATGATACTATAACAGCAAGCATTGTGAGTGTGATTTTCTCATCAATAGGTTACCTAATTATTTTCGGAGCGAAATACCTACCTACATCTAGCATCCAAACGAAACTTGAACTTAATATATTACTTATTGGATGTTTGTTATAAATAAAATGTATTGACTGATTTAACAATAACTGCAGTAGTGCTTATAAAGGTGATGCGAATTTCTGAAGTAATTTCTTAGAGCATATTATCTGCAAAAGCAGTTGGAAGCAAAGAGATGTAGACACCGTGTGCAAGAGTAAAATAGAAGAAGTATTCCTGTTTCGGCACCGATTTTTTCGGCACCAAAAGTTTCGGCACCCAAGCTATTTCTCTTTCGGCACCACTTTGTATTTTTGGTATGTTGTTTCCAGATTCGGCACCAAGCTAACATACCTATTGGTGCGGAAAGAGGAATAGCTTGGGTGCCGAAACTTTTAGTGCAGATAAATATTTTCTGTATCTATCTACTACTAACGGAGTTCACAAACGGCACCATTTTTCTTAACTCCCAAAGCGTTTATCATACAACAAACACCACATTTATTCGTACAAACGTCTGTTTCCAGAGCTAAATATATGAACACACGTCGTCGGGGACTGAACCCCATGGCTACCAATTTGATATGGGCCCCATAAACCATGGGGAGTTGGGACAATGTCGCGATATATAACGACACTGTCATCAAAACAGTGAGTTTGTTTTATTTATTTTGAGAGAAGTTCGCGTCCATTTCGTGTGTAGTTTATGTCGATTTTGGTGAGAGTAAAATAAATGTATTTTTTTTATATTGGCATACACTATAAATTACTTTTGTATCGTAGCTGTGTTTACAAACATTTAAACTCTCATACACATTACATCCGGATGCGGAACAACATATATATATCAGTATCTACCCCATAAGAATATTTGACCCATGCGGGAATCAGACCCCAGACATGCAACACATTAACCAATTTCTCAACTACTGCGCCAACCAAGCAGCCAAATATGGTCCTATATAAATATGGCAGAAAGGAAATGCCTGTTGAGATGACGACGAGGAGAGAAATATGAGAGAAGAAGTGTTGCACTAAACCTGAAGGTGCTATTCGAACGTCGACTGCAGGCTACGGATGCAGGTAGCTCATGCGGTGGCTGCACGAAGCCGGCTGCAGCTGCACGACTGGTTGTCTATGTAGTAGTATATATAGATTTCTGTGAAAACAATTCCGAACGAGGTTGCGTCTGCAGGTCGCGACAGCAGCACTCGCAGCCGAGGCTCTTCTGTACGACTGTTTTTCTATGTAGTATGTTCGGAGATGTTACTGGATGAACACCTCCGAACACACTACATAGAAAAACAGTTTAGATTAGGGACTAATTCCAATAAAAACAACCAACAAACCTGTTATTTTTAGCTCGAACTGACAGCTCTAACATAACATATTTATTTGTCGCTCTTCACATCTAAATGACCTCGCTGTACCGTTTCGCCAATTTGCGTCCCTGCGCAAATTAGCCGAGATTGTCCCTCCGTACTATCTCAATCCATATACATTAAAATTCGTACGTTGGTACGATTAATTAGGCTGATAACGACAGTGTCGTATCGTTGCTACCGGCTACGAACATAGCCCACAAAAGCGCCGAAACTGGTCCTTTTTCACTTAACGATCTTGACTCGACGTTGCTACCAAAAAACACTGCAAAAAAAATATACACTTTTACCTGCACCTTGGGAGATGTATGGAGATGATGTTACCGCTTTTGGTCGATATAATTTAGTTAGATATGGTATCTATTATATGTATATGTAGAAATAAGTTCTGACGTACCAACGAATGTTTTTTTTTTTTAATGGTATAAACTAGTGCTTGATTGGGATCCCACCTGGTGGTAAGTAGTGATGCAATCGTTGATGGTAAAGCATACTAGTTTATTAAGAGCTTATTCATTCACTCTAGCCTTGAAGAAACCTAAATTATAATCGGACGGGAAAACCGCTGTAAGCAAATTGTTCCAGTCCTTCGATGTACGCAGTTAAACGACGAGGAGAAACGCTTAGTTTTGACCTTAGAAGTACCAACAACGTAAGGATTTTCTTCGGAAGTATGGAGGAAGAGAGCTAAGAAATGGTTGGGTAAATGTGTAAGTGTGGTTGACAACACAACTACGAGAATCTACTATATTATATGACTTTCACTTTCGTGTATGAAAAGTGAACTTACAAAAGCTTCCAATTTGTTTTTAAAACTTTGTTTTTCTGTTTTTTTTTTCATCAGTAAGGTCGTATTCCACGATTGGGCTACCAAGATACAGGCTGTGCTTAGTTTGAGGCCCACGGACAATTTCTAATGTGTTCTCTGTTTGTTTTCTACTTATTTGTACACTTCTCGGTTTTCCTCATAAACTTTTGTGTCAATAAATAAATAATTATTATTCTTTGATCTGTGTTCAGTTGTCAAATTTTTGCTCAGAATCGTTTGGATCAAACTCGCTGGTGGTTCGAGCAACTCTCAATATATCCCAAAGTGAACTATTTCACGGTATACGCAGAGGTCTATATTTTGTTAAAAGATAAAACTGACCAAAATCACAAGACATAAAGAGATTTTTTTGTCCTACAATCCTCGAATGTCCCACACTGCTGTCTTCACCTGTCTTGGTGACATTATTTATAGTTTTGTAAAAATCGCATCAAAAATTTCACAGCACCTGTAATAATCGATTTTATTTCTTACTTCACATAATTAGTGTGAAATATGATCGCTAAAGGTCGTTCGTAAAGTTTTTTTGCGGCTCGTTTTTTCTTTTTTTATTTAGCCCGAGTCGATCTACTTTTTTTTTGCTGTGGAGGTAGAATTTGGTCCAATTTGAGATAGGAAATTGGTGACAGGTAAGTTTATAATTGGTGATTGTTTATGGTAATGTTCTATATTTTTATGGAAGGAAAAAAGGAAGCGGAGGTATGTTATTACGAATTATGATGTCACCTGAAACTTGGCCAACCACACATAATCAAGAACGCACAAAAAAGTCTTGAACAGACAAGCAAGCAGTCACAAATTCCTTTAAGTTTCAAAAAATCCAGGCAAAGACGGGACACACCACTAATGCTAAAATATAAATAATCAAATCAAGACATAAAAGCTCCGCACTGCGAAATTTTAATTACAACAAGATTATGATATTATGAAGATATTAAAAAAGTTACGATAAAAAGTTTACGATCAATTTGGTTTAGGTTCGATTCCCCGCGGCATAAACACACAGTCGCTCGTTTTATAGCTTAACGTAAGGGGTAGTAATGGCTTATCAAGTGTATGAACCGACTTTGACTGGCGGCAAAATATGGAACTACATTTGAAAATGTACTAAATTTGACGTAAATTTGACAGTTGTCTTTGGTAGAGGCGCCATCTTAGAATGTCAAGAGATTCGAGCGGATTTTGTTGATTTTGTTTAGATGACTAAAGGTACATTGTTCTTTATGGTTGATTGAGTTATTAAAATTTTATTGGCTATGAGTAATGTTAAGCTTTTAGTTTTAATTATTTTAAGGCTCTTTTGATTGCTCTGAAGCATCAAGTTGGTATAAAGATTGTTGGTCTTTGGGCGTCTGTACGGTGCATCTAATGGACTCGGCAATATTTCAAACTATTTGTTTATAATTTTCTAATAATTCCTATGACCTGCATTTATTAAACACGTGAATAGAAACCGTATTGTTTTCAAAACATATTGACTAGCCTTTTAGACGTGATGTTGGATTAAAATCATCATTTCAAATCATATAAAAAAGTAATTATTAAAGGCAAAATAAGGTATTTCGAAAAATCTAAAGAAAGTTTGTCAAGTAATTTCCAATTATTAAAGCATTCATTACATAATTCTTAGTTTAATAAAATCATATTTATTATATTTATTCCTTTATCGAACTGTTATCTAGTCATTAATAAAAGATAAAAATTGGTAGCTCTACAATAAGTCACAATCTATAATACCGAAATAATTATGGGGCGTTCATAAAAAAAAGATTTGTTGTTTCATATCAAAAGAAAAAAGATAGGCAGCAGCCGCCGTCTTCCGGCAACCTTATTATATTTTTATGATAATTAAGATATCATGAAAAAAAAGATAAATTTTATTTTGGCTGCACATAATAGGTGGGCGGGGACCTAGTGGGGGTCCAAACTATGGATCTCTGACAAATGGAGTTATTGTTTAAAACAAACTTAACTATTAACAATCAGTAAGAACCTTTTCTATATTTGAAACTTTGTGTTATAACAAATTAGACTCATATTGCTGTGATTTTAATTTCAGGAACCGAAAATGTAATTTGGTTATCTTTTTTCTTTTTCCCTTCTCCGTCTGACGTGAGTAGTAATTAAAAGTAAAAATTATTGTGATTGGTTTTGGCAAATTGCAAATTGGCTCTTTATAAATTTTGAAGACAAAAATTAAATGGGATTTCCTTTTTATTTTAAGGCCGCGTTAATTACTTAGTCGCAGATAAATTAAAAACATTCGTTTCGGTTTAAAAATGAATTTGAGTGAGAATTAAAAAATATGGAAGATAACTAATAATTATAATTATTTTGTTTCGTAATATTCTCTCTTTCATCAAAAATTCTTATTGAATCGATCGAAATACTTTTTATAATTTTATTAAAATCCATAATACATATTATATTCCACAGCTTTTACACAAAACCATCTAGTCTCAAACAGAGCTTGCGCTATGAGTACTAAAATTTTGATACACATACTTATATATTTCTATACATACTTATATACATCTATATATATATATATATAATAGGAGAAACTGACTAACGTATAAACGCACAGCCGAAACTATTAGGACTAGAAGTAAGAAATTTGGCCCAAGATTTCATTTTTTGACGTAAACGAGCACAAAGAGAGGGTTTTCCAAAATTCTCTCCTTAAAGGAATGAAACGGGGGTCCAAGTTTTGTACGAGAAACCTGCTTTTAGCCAGGTGTAGCCGCTGACAGAAGCTAGTTATAGGTAAATTACACCTAGGCAGAGAACACAAACACTTGTCCTGGGTAGGAATCAAACTCACAACCTTCGGCATAGTAGTCAGGTTTTTTTAATTTAGATTATACATTCCAGCAGATGAGCAAAGGCCTCCTGCAATATCTTGTAAGTATTCCTTTCTCAAACCACTTCGAACCAGCGCATGCAATCATGTCAAGTAGCTTCGTCCATCTTCAGGGCTTGTTTACGGAGACGCGGCGCGTTGGGTGGTCGTCGTACATTGCCATAATGTTTGTGTTCGTGCGTGCGATGATGCGGCACGCTGCTGCAATGTAGGACGAACGCCCAACGCGCTGCGTCTCCGTAAACGAGCACTCAGGCTTGTACCTGCCTAACTTTAGCTCAGCGGACAACAGTAATTTTAATATACCAAGACGGAATTAAGATTTTAAGAGTCTTTTCCCAAAGTAGGTTGGTGTCTGTTCTGTTTCCAGTCTATGCTGCTGAAAGCCAGTATACGAAGCGGTTGACTATCTGACTTCCACAACCCAGTGATTAGGTGTCAGCATTCCCCTTGGCAAGACTAGACTTTTGGGCTCCTGAACTTTTTACACAACGGTAAAAAGGCGGATTTAATGTCTTCTCTACCAGTCAATCAAGGGTGGTAGAGAAAGAAAAAGCAAATGCATAAAAAAGAAAATATTATTTAGAAAACAAGGGTACAAAAGTATTAAACGACACGGGAGCTACGTCTGCCAACAAACTGCGATGCAGTTTGGCAGAAGTATTTATTATTGTAAAATTGTCTGAACTACGAATAAAGCATTTTATTATTATTATTATTTTTATTTAGGTATATATAACTAGCGACCCGCCCCAGCTTCGCACGGGTGCAATGTTGATATTAAATATATTATGCATGAATTATACATGTAAACTTTCCTCTTGAATCACTCTATCTATTAAAAATTGATCATAATTCTTTGCGTAGTTTTAAAGATCTAAGCATACATACAGCGGGAAGCGACTTTGTTTTATACTATGTAGTGTTTAGTTGTAATAAATAAACATTTATATTAAATATGAATATTAATAATAGAGTAAACCAGATATACGTACCCCAGACGGTAAAGTGCCCCACTTGTAAAACTAAGACAAGTATTTAAAATTATATAAACTATACAACTCAAGTAGAACTAGCGTCGTATAGTTCACATCGCCATTATACATAAATAAACTAATCTTGGTTTACCATATAATTTATACCTTTATGAAGTAAAAAACAGAGGTGTTTCGCTGGTGGAGGCCGTTTCGACGCCACTTGCATTATTGGCTGGTAAAAAATACTGAAGGCATAAAGTCCACCTACATACAGTCCGTAGGGGCCCAGTAGGGTCGAGGCCCAGTCTGGGGCTCTGGGAAGGTATGAAAATGCATACCAGGGCCCTGGAACCAAGGCAGGGAAGGAACAGGGTAGGTTTTTAGTCAGTAAGAGTCTGACACTATTTTCCGCTCCGCCCAAGGGCGGGATTTGTCATTGGATGATTTTACTTACCATAAAAAAAAAACCTACATACAGTGTTTTCTACTACTGCATAAAGTTATAAATATTAATATTTTAAAGTATAATTAGAACTACCATTAACCACTAAAACAAAGAAACTTTTACTACTTACGATCAAACTATAATTAAAACAGCACATAAAACTCCTAAACCGGAGTCCTTACATCTCATAATTTCACAGGATACGACAGTTAACCGAAGAGATCAGTAATACACACGTCACATTTCGTCAGCACCTCATCAAGCGGTCGTTAAACAAGCAATAAATAAACTTGTGACAAGAAAACAAAACACGATCGTTTATGAGTCGGCCATGACACTGACGACGTCAAGACTGACGAAGTGACAATGATGTCGTGACAATTTATGACTGGATTGTCGTCGGTGCTGAATTTTGCGTGTAGCATGGCCATTTGATAGATTTTTATTTATTTTTTAGTGTAGGTATCTGATCGTACATCTTTTTGCTCAACTCTCCCTCACCTCCTTATTAAGAATACTAGCTTATGCCAGGGGCTTCGCTCCCGTGAAATTCGGTTTCTCCATACAAACCCCGTTTTACCCCCTTAGGAGTGGAGTTTCGTAAAATCCGTTATAAGGAACCTACCTGCCAACCTACCCCGTTCCTTCGTAGCCTATCGTGCCGGGGCCGGGTATTCCTTTCGGAAGTTAACCCATGACCCCAGTAGGCTTCGACCCTGCCTGCCTGCAGTTAGCAGGCTGGGCCTCTTCGGTGTGCTGCCAGCTCCTTGAGGCTCCTTCCCGCTCCGCCCAAGGGCGGGATTTGTCATTGGATGATTATACGTACCATAAAAAAAACCTACCTGCCAAATTTTAAGTTTGTATTGTAGGTGTTATAGTTTCTGAGATTTCGTGATTAATCAGTAAGTGGTATTTCGCTTTCATAAATATGTATAAGTATAAAGTACTACCTGCTACCAGAAGCTTTAGCCGCGTGTTAGTAGAAAATTCTTCCAAAGGAAGCGTACCAAGTTTAACCGAATTCCGTTTAGCTGTTCGAGTTTGAAGAAGTAAAAATCCCTTACAAACATTCGCTTCGCTTTTATAATATTAGTGTGATATTGTGTTTGAACGGTTCTGTGTGTCTCGTATCTATTGCATTTCTCGACTCTTACGTACGTTTAGACTACGACACTTTATACGGTGGGTACACTCAGTGTATACATCGAATGTCTCTATGAACACGAGTGTGCAATCAGAGACACTCAGTGTTTCTAATAGTACACTTGTGTTAATACAGAGACACTCGATGTATATACACTGAGTGTACCATATAGAGTTTCGTCTATTCGTATCTTTACCTGGCTATCGGTCCTATCCTATCCTATCGGTGGACCTTCCAATGCCGCTAAACTTTATATTCTTCACACGCTAGGAGCCTACGTTCTTCTAACAAGCTCGTACTGCTTTGTCCTTCTCACTTTCATTCATATACCATACCTGTAATCCATACTTTGGTGAATGCGCTTCCTTTCCATGTCAGTTAAAAGTTGATATAACTACAAAAGGAGATATTTAATTATCTTTGAGCCGTATTTCCTTTAAAAACCTCTATCAGCATTAGAGCTCAATTTCACCCTATCTGTTTCTTCTGTAATAGGTGCATATGCGCCGGCGCAGATTATGCCACCATGGCGCATGGCGGGGGCGCCTCGCGATGTCAACGGAAGAGTATTTTTAACATGTTTTACTAATGCTGTTAGCGCTTCTTAATAGATAATAGCTGGTAGGTTTACATGGAGGACGTCAGGGTGGCATCTAATAAATTGGAAAAAAACTTTTGCATTCAGTTTTGTGAAGACTTAAGGCTCCTGGCGGTGGCGGTAAAGTTGGCGTAGTGGTTGAGTGATTAGTTGCTACGTTACGTGTTGCGGGTTTGATTCCCGCACGGCACGGAACACATATTTTTATAGCCTACAGATAGGAGTTTCGGGTCTGGATTTCTTGCGTATGTGAGTTTACATGTTTGTAAATGCATCCACCCACAATACAAAGTTAATCCCAATGTGCTATCGTTTTAAAAAAATACCAAGTACAATTTAAGTGAAAGTTAGATATTATCTCCTTAGTAGTCCTGATTTGAGCTACACGAATACTGACAAATGCTTGCACTGACTGGACAGGTCCACACGAATCTGTATGGTTCTTTCTTCAGAAGATCATATCAGACAAATCTGAATAGTTCCCATGTGGTTTGATCATCACAAATTTACTGTATGGATTTTAAAAGAGACTGTGATCCCTGAGTTTGTGTCGGTGTTTCTTCTCAGGGTAGTCAGCTAGGAAACACCGGTCTCATCTAGTTTAAACTGTCGAAAAAAAAAATTGACTTGTAAAAGTGTTTTTATAACCTATTTGCAAAATAAATATCATTTATCATTTATAAGACACCATCAACATTTCCGCTGAAATATTTCCAGTGCTGGACCTAGGGCTCTCCCAAGTGTCCTGTTTAACTCGCATCCATCAAATACCCGCGACCTCATCAGGTCACTGGTCCACCAAAGCTGCATCGGCGTACGTGGCCGCCAGAATCTTTCGGCTCCATCGACCATATTCTGATCTGCGAACAATTTATTATGTAGGTACACTGCCCAAGTGGGCACTGTCACTTAAGTTCGGAGATTCTTCGGGTTATGTCGGTAACTTTAGCTCTCCCGCGGACGTCTTCATTCCTGATTCAATCACGCTGAGAAAGAAACTCTGAGTATAACCCTTTTTATTACCCTTTGGGTGACTTTTAACTTAACACATGTGTTAATCCTTTGAATACCGTAATTAGGGACATAATAGAAAGACAATAGGTGTGCGGACACCAATTTCCGCTTGGAACTTGACAGTTAAAAAGACTAAATTGATTAAGACTAACAACAGAAGAACACATAGGCAATTAATTATATAAAAACATTCATAATTTTACCAAACATGGTGGTTCAAGTACAGTGAAGAATATTTTCAACGTAAACTGAAGCAATAACTTCAAGAGAATATACGTAGAACTGTTATACTTTTTAGTTTAAACCCAATTGTGGGTTTACTCGCCTGTGTAAAAGTTGTGTACAAGAATACAAGAATATTTACGGGGTATAACATAACAGCGCTAAAGTTGCCTTTTAACCCGTGAAAAGCTACGCCACTCAACCCCATGTACACCAACCACTGAACGCTAACATCTCTCCAAACCGTCCACACCAAAAACACTACTACCAACCGAATAAATTGTAGAAAAAAAAAAGATCAACGACGGCGGCGAGATAAATAAAGTTGGTGTAAAGACTTTGAGAGCGATAATTACTGGCAGTGGCGGAAACGGCGCGATTAGTGGCTAAAAGCCGTTCGTTTTAATGGCTTTTGAATAATTTAGCCAGATTGAGCCATCTTGCCCGTCCGTGGGTTAATAATACGTTACATTTTAGCTACTGTGCTGCGAAAAGAAAAGGTGTTTCTTTAAGTGGTGTAACAGGTTTGACCTCTGATTGGTGTGTTTCTGGCATGTGTTTTTAATTTCAAGTGATTAGTTATGCAAATATTTGGGCCAATTTTGGCTAAGTAGTTTGGCACATTAGTTTAATTGTGGTCTAATCTTTTTGATTGTTGATTGATAATGGAGCTTTTGAAAGGTCATTAGTACCCGATTTTATCTAATATGTAAAAATCTTGTGTCACAGTGTTTGTTATCGAACTCCTTCGATATGACTTGACCGATTTTTTTTTGTGTATATTTGGTAGGTCTGAGAATAGGTCGTAAGCTATTTTATACCCCTGCCCCCCCATTTTTTTTGCTAATATATATAGCAGATCATTCATCATCATCATCATTCGAGTCAGCTACTTGTATAAAAGGGTCCAGTCAACTTTTTTTGAGGTGTGAAATCATCAGATTACTTACTTCCCGCTCTGTGGTCCACCCCATCTGATCGGGTTGATGGTTGATTTTGATCGAGTTATTTTGTAAATAAACCAACATAGTGAGAAACTGAAGGAACACTCAGAATCTATATCTCAACATCCTACGCAACCCGTCTTATCCCTGCAGCCAAACCCCAGGTCTTGGGACGCAAGGCAAAAAAGGAACAAAGGCGTGGTTTTTAGTCTCTCTTCCTTGCATATCTGTCGTTTTGGTTTACTATCAACTACTTTTAACAGCTGGCACAGATATGTCAAACAGTATTTAGTATGTTGTGGAAATTGTCGTAGGTTATACATTTATAATTTGTTTAAGATAACTTAGTATAAGATTTTAATGTAACTCATAATTCATTTCAGCCGAAAGACGTCCACTGTTTGACAGGCCTCCCCCAAGGGTCGCCATAATGACCGCGGTCCTGCGGGTCTCGCATTCTTTGGATTCTCGCGCCATCGTTCATCTACTAAGAAGGAAGAAGACCGTTAACGGAAGACGAAGGCGTTAGAATATATAGCAGGAGATATAGTTATCTTAAGTATCGGTTCACCTCGGAGACCTTCTAACGCTATTTCTTCCGGTACGCGGTCACGACTCCTGAAATTTTCGTTTCCATCGACTTCTATCTGTTCTGCGAGCAATGTGCCCTGCCCACTGCCATTTAAGTTTGGCGATCCTTCGAGGTATGTCGGTAAACTTGCTTCTTCTGCGGATATCTTCATTTCTAATGTGATGACGTAAGACTAACGTAACTCCAAGCATAGCTCTTACCATTGCTCTTCGCCTTTTAATGTAAGTACTTACAAACGTTTATTTTCCCGGATAAATAAAATGAAAATAAAATGTCAATCAAACTCAAAACCCTCAATATGTTTCCACTCAAAACGATATCTACCTAATTACGGCTAACAAGATCTAATTCTAGCGCCAACCAACAGGTTCCTATAACGAGCGACCGACTCGCGGCGTCGCGGGATCGCGCGGCTATATCGCGGGGCGCGGGGGTGGGGCGGTACCGGCAGTTAATACCGGGTGATGTCTCAATACCTCCCAGTGTGCCAGCCTATTATTTCTGTCGCACACGATGCGGTTCTAGTGGTGTAGCGTGGAGTAGGATTCTGCAAACAAAAGCTTGACTTAATCGTCTGATTGAATCATTAAGTAGGTGGAACTACTTTGGGCACATGGGGGCCACGTACGCCAATCTGGGTGCATCGGTCTCCGTAAATTTCATATGATAACTTGACCGACGCTACGCGACACAACTCTACATACAAATCAAGCGTGGCCCACGTGTACGCCGCGTCGGTCTAGTGTAGTTCCCGCTTTACTTGCTTTGGACTTAGAATCAGGAAAAGAGCTGAAGTTACTCAAGAGCAGTTTCAGGTTGTTTTGACAAGGCTTAAAGCAACTTAAAATGAAAGATGGTCGGCCATGTTTGTCGAAGAACTGGTGGTTGTTGGACAGATACATGAAATGGAATGTTTCTTAGATAGATGGACCCACGATCTGGAAAATGCAGTTAGTTCTCGAAACACATTGGATGAGGACAACAAGGTTTTCTTAGGTAATTAGGGAGAGCGTAAGAATCATTTAATAAATGACTGTCGGTCACAATTTCAGGAATATTTTTGATTTTGCTTGAATATTACTCATTCTTAAATAAAATAAACCTTAGTCAAGTCTTATAACGTCAGTTATCTACCAGTGAAAGTCCCGACAAAATCTGTTCAGCCATTTTGAAGATTTACTGGTACAAACAGATACACAAAAATTGCGTCTTTGTGATAGGTAAGTACCGAATATACTTTCATTTGCATTTAGTGAAAAATACACACTTCAATGTGCTTCTAACCTAAACCTATACATTGACCTGGAAAAATATCGTACGTATCGGAAAAGTGAAAATTGTCTTTTGCCTTCAATTAGTTTTGATCTTCAAGAAGACCTAGAAATGAAAATATCTACACTAAATTATGTGCACAAACAGCTCAATTTCCTAATAATTCAGTATCAAACAAGTCTTCAATGCCTCGTCTCAATACGATCAATCAAAATGAGCGATGCTCTCTCTCCCTGTCTACAACAAATCTTTTACCTGTAATTAACCTAAATGAGTGTAGAACGATCGATGTAACAGTAGCAAATTGATGAGGAAAGTGAGCTATAAAGAATTTTTTTTTTCGTATTTAAAGTTCGTATAACTCTTATTTGTATGAGATTTTTGAGTGTATTTATTAGATAACACTAGCTACTGCCCGCGGTTTCACTCCTGCAAATTAATCTTTAAGAGGTGATTCCTTGGATTATTAATTATTTTGGATATTTTGTTTACCGTTTTCATGCATTTTCCTTTTTCAGGAGTAAAACTCATAAAATATGACGAAAGCTAGATCAGAAAAATATTCCATATTTCGAATTTTCTAAAAACGTGAAGCAAGACTTATTTAACTTATTACCGACTAATATTAATTAATATAACTTTAATTTAAATGTTAATTTAATAAATACTGAAGCCATTTCCACACCAACGATCACCCTATTTAGGTTCTATTTAGGTTGTACTAAAGCGTGGTGCATGCTTGTGCACCTACAATGCGTTCATGTGTTGCTCTTCATGCACACAGGCCCTAATATCAAAACGATTCACGGCTTTAATCTGAAAATGAAAATTAAACTCTATTTTCTGACAACAAAAGCTCAATTTCCTAGACCTACTGAAATAATTTTCTCTAGTGCAAGGGCAATCGTATCGTGACTCATCGTTATTTTAATATAGAATTTAATGTCATACCAGTAAGATTTATTTTTCTTTGGAGTAAGATTGCAGTAACGTCATTTTAGAAAATGGAATGAGGATTTTCAGATTTTAAATTGAGTTATTTTTAGAAGAGCTTATAAAACAAAATATGAAGAGAGTACATTGAATCATAACTTGTTAGATATAGAGTTTATTTTCAGTTGTTCGGTTTCGGTTCTTTGGATAATAAGGGTGGAGTATTGAAGAAGCTAGTGTGAGGTAAGGTGAATCGCGAGAAAGTAGCGCTATTTGCTACCGTATCGCGCGCCATCGCGACGTCAGGCGTGCACAACCTTCGGCAACTTCTCGCGGCCCTCAAATAAAGCAATAACAATCAATTAACGATTTTCTTTCACAAAGCTGGTCATGAGACATTTTGAGATTTGATCTAATTGCGGATGATTGAAAGGTTTATATGATGGTTACAAATGATGGTTTTGAAATATTACGTTACAAATTGTTCTTCATTATTTAATCTGATTATAATATCGCTTTTAGAATTATTACCATATTGCTATCATTACCATTATCCTGCAAAGGTCTCTTACTGATTTTGGGTTAGTCAAACGATGTTTTAGTCTTTTCATTTACTTAAACATTCCAAAACCACGAACATTTCATATTCAAGGATCCGTCTTCCAATCCAATTAAATTAAAAACCCTCAATAAAAATGTTGACATTACCTGGTCCGCGCATTCGATGTCACATCTGCCGCTCCGCATCCGTCCAATCAGCGGCATTATATGTTAATAGCCTATTAGAATATATGCTGCAGGGTTCTTCGCGCCAACCATCTCGAATGCACTATAATTCCCCCACCAACAAAGCCAGACCCCCCCACACCATTGTTCATAGTCAAATTACAGATCAACAAAAATTGGTCGCTCTCTAATACGCTACCAAGTTATTCTACCCCTGATGTGTTGCAGTTTAACGATTAATGTTCGGAAATAAAGTCGTCTCCAACTGCAAATATAAGTTTGCCGCCGTTTTGCACGGTGGCTTGTTAGGAGAAGTGTTCATTGTTTTTGTTGTGATCTCTTATTGTATTTTATGTAAGTTAGTGCTTTGTTACCCATTGAGCGCGTGTTTTGGTGGGTGGCTGCTCACACTGGTACTGGAGTTGAAACGTTTTAATAAACCGACTATCTTAAACTCCGTGTAGGTACAAAGTAACAGATACAGAAATTCTAAGAAGTTCCGGCATTAAAAATATAATGAAAAAAGAAAAAATATTGAACGACCCATTCCTAAAACGTATCGGGTCCCGTTCCGAGCGCGGTGTCTTTGCTCGGAGGCGATAAGATCTCCTTTATAATGTTTCAATTAACCAGTAGCCAGTATTTATTGGGGACACGCTGAGGCGGCCGGCGATTCATTACCTGCTCGCTACGAATTAACAAAAAATTTAAAGGATACGCCGCATTACAAAGTTAAACCCAACATTACTATTTTAATGGGGATTTTTGTTCTTAAAAAATAAACATTTGAATTTAGAATTGCCTAACGGAAAATAAATAGGATTTTGTATTTTAAAAATTACAACACAACTTGAATTTATTATGTTTGCAACACTTTTTAATTAGAATTTAGTATTTAAATCAATTACCTAGCGATCAGATTGTGTATCAAGAAATTATTATTACACGGTTTATTCGAAATGTAAATATACGGAACCATTAGCGTTGTTTATCGCTTAAGAGTCGCCTTTTAGCGCGCGTAAAAGCAAAAAAGTGGCGCGATTTGTTTATTTTCGAGAAAAAAAAACATGGCCGCGTATTATTCGAATTAATTCAGCTGTAATTGGATTTATGGGGTCTCGGTTGAATATTTCCAAATCCACCCTGTGTGGTTGCTAATTATGCCGCTCTGTGGTATTTTAACACTATTTATTGTGCGTTCGCCATCTTAATTTTACATTAAGTGGTATTATCGAGCGATGATATTCGATTATCGATATTAACTGCTAGGTTGGATGATAAAGTTTTCGTTGAAAATGTCGGCTTACAAGTATTTCGGCTTTAACATCTAGACATAAAGGTTTGTAGTACACCTGTATGTTATCCAATTACTGGGCTGAGGAATATGGTGGGAAGTTGGTGAGATCATCTGCTCATTATTGTAATCGTGTTTATCTTTGGGTGACTGTTGCTTTATCTTTTTGTATGTTTTAAGAAAATTGTCTTATTAATTAACACTCTGATAATTTAGTCATCAAGGTTAACAGCTGAATAATAATCATGGTTTTTTTTTTATGGTAGGTAAAATCATCCAATGACAAATCCCGCCCTTGGGCGGAGCGGGAAGTAGTGTCAGACTCTTACTGACTAAAAACCTACCTCGTTCCTTCGTAGCCTATCGTGCCGGGATAATAATCATGGTTGGTATTTTCAGTATCAATATAAAATAAAAATATAGCATGTAAAATAAATTTTACAGAATTAGTAAAGACAAAATCATATTGCTATAATATAAACTAAGTACTTGACTGCGATCCCACCTGATGGTAAGCAGTAATGCAATCGTTGATATTGCTGTAGACGCTTAAATTATAATCGGACAGGAAGACCGCATCGGGCTCATAAATATGGTTGAAATACCTCGTCAAAACCCTAATATATTTCAACTCATCTCTATCAATGAATCACGCACATATCTTATTCTCATGTCATCTAAGTATATCTCGTTTCACCCAGTGCGAACAATCTCTCAATGGAGACACATACCCTACCGTCATTCACCGATATTATTAAACCTATTCAAACGCCATTCTCTTTAAAATACGATCAAAAATGTATACATGGCCGCCTTAAGGATACACTAAGGGTATCGTGACGGGGTTACAAGCATAAAAAAAATTGTTATAAAATAAAAAAGATATATCGTAGCGCCATTTCTCGTTATTATTTTGGAAAACAATAGCGCCTTGGCTGTCACGTGAAGCGCGGTTCATGCAAATAATCATAAATAAATAAATAAAAATAAATATGAACCGAAAGGACGATGTCTTATTTTAGGGCCGCAGTCAATAGCCCCGATGTAAGAGTGCTAGATGTGGCTTTGTCTTTTGAATAAAATAATGGAGACTGTTCATCTAGGTCGTGTAGTTAATCATCATTATTTCAGCTGAAAGAAGTCCACTATTGGTCATAGCGACTGTCCCTAGGTAAACTATCGGAAGTGAAAAAATTTACTTTACAGGAGAGTGATTTGAAGTTTATTTTATTTATAATTTGTCAGTAATGGCTATATCTGTATATAAATTTGATTTCATATTTAGGTTGGATTTAAGAATTTTTAAGCAAAAATATTTTTTATTTTCGGATTCAAAAGCTTACCTAGGGACTGTCGATAGGCTTCCCCAAGTGTCGACACAACGACCAGTCTTATGCATCTCGCATCCATCGGTTTCTCGCGACTCTCACCAGGACATCGGTCCACCATAAGGAAAGCCTTCTAACATTGCGTCTTCCTGTACATGGTCACCGCTTTAGAACCTTTCGTAACGATCGACCATCTATTCTGCGAGCAATGTGTTGCTCACTGCTACTAGTACATTAACATAAAGATTTTTTTTTCTTGCTTTATTTACACAGAAGGCCTGCTACGGACATGTTTGGAATATTCACCACTGCCCTGAAACGCAAAGGGCAACTGAAGGTATAAGGGGGAGTTTTAGTCAGTAAAAGTCAGATACCCCTCTTGCTCTACTCAGACAGGAATAAAAATATGTCTCCAAAATCAAAAAAATAAAGATTGGCTTAGTGCGGTTTTTTTTTAATGTACCAACCTATATAGTATTTTATCGGCGTGGGCTAGCGGACGGCGAGTAATGGAGCTTGTCGTTCATAAAGACCATCCGGTTCAATAGGGCGTTATTTTCCACGCGCCTTCACCAGATGTCTTATGTTCCCACCCTAAAAAAAAAAGGCATCTAGGACATCATCAAAGTAATCATAACATAATTGTGTCGGTGTTTATATCACAGTTCGAGTAATAAGCTGCCGGTGTCTTATTAGAATATTCTCTAAGAGATATGTGCCGTCTGTTCGACTTGTCAAGTTAGGAATTTCGGTCGAATTATTTGTTTGCGTCTCACATAAAACTAATGAATTAATTAAGAAGTCGGGGTAACTCAAAGTGGTGAGGAATGCAAGATTGCTTTATCTGCTACATGTGCCGGGAGATTTAGGTAAATACGTCGGACATACCTACCCGAGCGTCTCTTGATTACTGCGTGTCTAATGGAGTGTTGATTAGTGCCAAATTATACTAAGCCTTCATTGTGTAACTATCACAGACGTTACTGAATCGTCATACTCGTAACATAGGTATTATAGGTTTTAAGCATGTAAATGGCGGAGATCCTGGTATCCTGTGATTCAGATCTAGAGCCTAGTTTAGGCTCATGCACATGCGCTATATTTTGCCGTGTTGTGTACAAATATTGAAAACAAAATCAATAAAAAATAAAGAACTAACAGACAAAAAAAGCAAATTTTAAACTTTTACAAGTAAAAAATATAGAACTAAATATTTTAAATCAAGTAAACGAAACTAATAAAAAAAAAAATAACAGTTTTAAAACTATCAAAACGGTTTTTATATTATAACTAATACTTTAAAATTATAGCAAGTTTTATTAATAAAGAGCTGAAATATTAAAAAATATCATTTATAAAATCTTCAACCGTATAGTCTCTAACATTTTTAATAGAAAATTTTCTCAAATTTTAATAAGGGCTTTTGCTATCGGGTAACTTAGTCGCAAAGTGTCGCGCGACGGCATGCGGCCGCGCGGCTGCAGCGCTGCGGCCGCGCTTCTTTGTTATACCATATAAATAAAAAACGCGCGGGCGCAGCGCGGTTATAGCGCGGCAGTGGCACGTTTTAATTATTTCTTTATTTATTTAACAATTCATGTTCACACACTAAATAATAAAAGACGACGTAACAGAAAATTAGGTACATAGGTGATGCTTATTTCTATAGAAATCTCTTCCAGCATACCATCTACATTATATGGAATAACAAAGCAACGTGGCTGCAGCGCTGCAGCTGCGCTGCCGTTGTGCAGCACTTTGCACCTAATTTGAAGGCGCGCTAACAGCGGATAGTTTCTGAAACAGATGTAAATAGATTTTAACGAACAACGCACTTTCATAAATGTGCATAGCTGGCGTATTTAGTAATTATAATGATTTAAAATGAGCTTCAAAAGTTTCTGTATTTTTTAAGTCACGCATGGACCGAATACATCGTTTTTGTGCACTAAAAACAGTTTCTCTTCCAGTAGATTGCCCCCAGTCCGTTATTAAAATATTAAAAGTGATTGAAGTCATTGTTGAGTTAAGCTCGCCTTTGTACATGAATTGTCAAACTACTGTGTACTTTATTGAATATTTTGTGTACAAAAAAGAATAAAGAAAGTGATAAGAGTAGGTAGCACATCCAGTAACCCAACATCTCTGTCATCAGCGAGTTCGAAGTTGTCCAAACAAGGTCCCTGTCTCACGAGCGCCATCTCGCAGCGAAACAAATGTCGTCGTCATGAAAATAAACTCATACTACAAACTGCACTATTAACTTTGTACTCGAGCTATTTACTTACAGGTACTTTTTTTTCAGTCTCAAAGGAGTAAGTATCATGTTGTCCAGTAACTGGGTTGTGGATGTGTGATAGGCAGTCGCTCTATTTAACAGTGGGTCTATGTTAGAGGAGCCAAGCATAGGAGGAGCACGAGTGAGCTCAAGTTCATGTGGTGTGGACCAATCCTAGAGGAGCCGAGCACGAGAGGGGCACGAGCCGAACTCAACTTCATGTGGTGTGGACCGACTCTAAAAGAGCCAAGCACGAGCTGATCTCTACTTCATGTGTAGTGTGTACCGACTCTAGAGGAGCAAGTAAGAGCAAAGAACAAGCTGAGCTCAAGTTCGTGTAGTATGTACAGACTCTAAAACAGCCGAGCACGAGAGAAGCACGAGCCGATCTCAAGTTCATATAGCAGTATCTTTTTTTCATTAACTTAGAAGTTTGATTTTTTCACAGCTCACCCGCAGACCGAAACATATTGTTTTAATTTCAACTCGATACCTCCACACGTTTTCGAGATAAAGGGTCTTGACAGAGAGACAGACAGACGGACAACAAAGTGATCCTATAAGGGTTCTGTTTTTTTCTTTTGAGGTACGGAACCTTAAAAAATAATGAGAACGATAAGCACAAATGAAATATATGCATATTCACCAGCAGAAAAGGTGTTCACCAGCAGACCAGGCTGTTCACCAACTATGTGAGTGCAATGTGACATTCCATCAGCATCGAAAACTATCGTCAAAAGATGTCTGTGATTTTTCAAATTGATCACGTGACATTTTGGTTGCGCATGATTAGTCTTTCTTCTATCTATAATAACACTAGCTTCTGCCAGCGCCTTCGCTCGCGTTAAACTCGGTTTCTCCATACAAACTTCCAACCCTCGTTTTACCCCCTTAGGGGTTTTTTTATGGTACCTAGGTAAAATCATCCAATGACAAATCCCGCCCTTGGGCGGGGCGGGAGATAGTGTCAGACTCTTACTGACTAAAACCTACCCTGTTCCTTCATTGCCTTTGTTCCAGGGCCCCGGGGTTCACTTTCGCCTTACTTTGGCACCTCCTTTACGAGTGGATTGTTTGAAAATTCGTTCTTAACGGATGTCTACACCCTATAACGAAACTATTTGCCAAATTTTAAGTTTGTAGGTTTTATAAGTAGTTTATGAGATTTTGTGATTAATCAATGGGTGGTATTTCGCTTTTATAAATACATATATATAAAATATTCCACATTTCGTTTGTATGTAACATCTTATTTCGTGGGTACTTGAAACTTAGAAGTAAATACTAAAGGATTTGTATTAAAAAAATGCTCCAGTGCGAAACTGGGGCGGCAGCTGAACACAGATATAATGTCGCTTTGTATGAGCTTTCTTCATCATCATCATCATCAGCTTTTTAATGTTCCCACTACTGGGACACAGGTCTCCTTTCTATGAGAGGGTATAGGCCGTAATCCACCTCGCGGGCCCAGTGCGGGTTGATGAATGTGACATGGTTTTAGAACATGCCGGTTTCCTCACGATGTTTTCCTTCACCGTTTTGAGAGTAGTGGCGATGAAATAAATTACACAAAATAATGCGCCTCGCCGGATTTGAACCTACAATTCGTAAGTCGGTGCCGTTACCACACGGCCACCACTGCTCCCGAAAGCCAGCAAGCTTTCTTACTTACGGTAAAACCTATATGAAACCAAAATACATTTTAAGCAAAATTTATAATCCACGTGCTCAATTTAGTACATTTTTTCAAGCCTTTTACATTAGGTAAACCCACCTCTCTTTAGGTACAGTGACCCAATATTCAGCTAACATTCTTTTTAAATATGCAAACAACACAAGCTCCCGTGTGCAGCCAAATAAAACGTCACACAAAAGCTAGAGAGAGACGGCAATCAAAGTTTGCGCTCATACATTTTCACGTCTATATTCGACAAACTTACCTTTATCATCAATTTGGAGATTCTAAACTCTATGGCTTGAGAATAGAGATTTAAATGGTAAGGTCGGTGGTGTGCTAAGTTTGTTGGTATGTAAAAATGGCAGCGGCGCGAGTTTTCCGGGCGAAATTGGAAAAATATTCGTATTTTCACAATGGCGCCGAGGCGCGGCGTGCGCCAATTTGAATATAGATTAGAAAATGTGACTACGTGCACTCTAATATGTTTTTTTTAGTGAGGTGATGGGGATCTTATCGATAGACTTCGGTACCCACAGGTAATAATTATATTATATATGCATAGGTAAAAGCATAGGTACATCCAGATCAAGGTATCTACTTGTTAACTATTGTGAGTTGATTTTATAGGCTGCTATAGGTACTGAAAGTATTTCCAAACTTTATTTTATCACTTTCATTAAAACTGTGTGTCGAAACTTTTGTTTCCGTAAGTTTAATTTATTATCCAACTATGGCAAAGTTCCATAATTCCACCTTTTTAATTATATGTTGGTCTGCCAATCTTGCCTTCTTTATTAACTTCTGGGCGTTATTTTGAAGGACGATAACTGCGAACTAATGTTGCCCAGACCTCATAATCGGCCTTGTAATATTCCCACTGCTGGGACTCAGGCTTGTTCTATATGAGAGGAATTGGGCCGAAATTCACCACGCAGACCCTGTGCGGGTTAGGTTATGTTATATTACGTATCTCCGAATTTTTGGTTCGCCAGGACATGCCGATTTCCTCACGATGTTTTCATTCACCGTTGTGAGAGTATTGGAGATGAAATAAATTACACAAAGTAATGCTAGGTTTGAAAACCACGACCTATAAACTTGTGAATCAGGGTGCTACCACTGGGTCACCATAGCTCTCAAATCCCATAATTTCATAGAAACGTCGACCTCCACGACTCCTAAATACAACAGAAATATCCGTCAATTATCGACGTTAAGTCCCCCATCCCTAGTGAAGCTACGAATGTACTACGGTGGGTAATGGATTTCCTGCACCCGCCCACTCCGGGTTCGTTCTGCTATTTTTGCTCACATAATAAAACCCATGGATTGGGCCAATTTATAGCTTATGTATGTATAAGTTGTGATGTATTTATGTATTTACGTTTGTTTTTTAAGGTTTTAGCAACGATAAATACCCCTTTTTGTTGTAAGGGGAGCGGCTAGGGCTACGGGATTGTTCGGAAGAGTTTCGATGGCCGTAATGAAGGTACACATTGCTCATTGCTCGTAGAATGGATGGTCGATGGGGCCGAAAGGTTCTAGAGTGGCGACCGCACACCGCAAAATGCAGTGTTGGAAGGCCTCCTACAAGGTGGACCGATGACCTGGTGAGAGTCGCGGGAATGCGGTGACTGCGAGACGCACAGGACCGTTCGTTGTGGCGACACTTAGGGGAGGCCGATGTCCAACAGTAAACATCCTTCGGCTGAAATGATGATGATGAATGAAGGAACGTAGGTAAGTTTTAGTCAGTTTGTCCGTCGGGAGAAGTTATTTTAAGATTTCCCACCCTTCAAAAAACAGAATACAATGATATCTTTCTCCTCAAACTCAGGACGCTTTTAACGTGTAAGTACGTCTTTCTTCATCGTTCTCACATCAATAAATTCTACACCGTTAAATTTTGGTCATTTTAATCCCGTGGACATTCGGTACATGAAACACTATCAATTTGTAAAGATAAAAATGAAAAATAAAGTAGTTTTTTTTTCAAAATCGAATTAATTGCGGGATCCTCCGCGGGATTAAAACGACTTAAAATTTAACGGTGTATATTAACGATGCCCCATAACTTTTTAACTATGTATTTGATATAAATAGATACATAGTTACAAAATTATGGGTTACAAGTTTCTTGCACGTTCTTCTCCATAGAGATCTACGCGTTGGAACAAGCAAATGGCTTCATCTTTTTTTTATCTTTTTATGACTGACTGACTTCTTAATCAAAGTCACAGTTGCTTTGAGTGTGAGTCTGCTCTATTTTAATTCAATGTTATTCAAAATAATTCAATATATTTCAATTTAATTTATATGTAATTCAATTCAATTTTGAATTACCTAAATAATTTTATTTATAATTATTAATATTGTGACTACTAATACTATGGACTTCCGTCTGAAATTAAATTTTAATTTATTTTAGTGGTAATGGCCCCGAATTACGAGTAGTAGGTCGTAGGTTCAAACCCAGCCAGGCGCATTACTTTGTGTAATTTATTTCATCACCACTGCTCATAAACCGGTGGAGGAAAATATCGTGAGGAAACCAGGAGGTATGTCCTAGAACAAAAAAAAAATACATGTGACATCCACTAACCCGCAATAGGCCCGCGTGTTGGGTTACGGCCTATTCCCTCTCCTAGAGAGGAGGCTGGAGTCCCAGCATTTGGAACATTATAAGGCTGATGCTATGCTATTCTATAGTGTGTTATTTTACATTTGAATCAATAATTCTATACTGACCTCAGATTTATCACTCTCTAAGAAAATTTTAAGCTATTTTAAACTTAAAACCCCCTCAGCACTCCATGTTTTTTATCAATGTTTAGCAAAATATTGACCTACTTCAAGAGCTTAAAAAACGTGTCAGCCTCGTAATGAGCCGTTAAAAGCATAGTTTTTTTGTGTTCCTGGGTTAAAACACTCACGTAATTGAGTATCCGGTGTGTTAAGTACGTAGATAATGTTGCCAAATCCTTCACTCAAGGAGGGCTAAGTTCAAAG
Source organism: Leucania comma (assembly GCA_958295575.1). Lineage (NCBI taxonomy): Eukaryota > Metazoa > Arthropoda > Insecta > Lepidoptera > Noctuidae > Leucania > Leucania comma. The sequence goes on from OY282483.1 coordinate 8,793,827, forward strand.
GTGCCTTAAGGCCGCATTGTGACTGTTTTTAGGGTTCCATACCTCTAAAGGAAAAAACAGAACCCTTATAGGATCACTTGGTTGTCCGTCTATCTGTCAAGACCCTTTTTCTCAGGAACGCGTAAAGATATCGAGTTGAAACTAAAACCATATAGGTACTAAGGTTTACGATCTCTTGAAACTGTGAAAAACCAACTTTTAAGTAAATGAAAAAAAAAGATACGGCCGTTTATGTCGCAATAAACGCATATTTGGACACTCTCAAAGGAATCAAAATTTATAGAACCCTGAAATTTGACATCAAGTAAGGCCTTATACGAATAAATCTGAAAACTGAACATTTTTGGTTAAGGACAATTTTTTTTTTTTTTGTTTTTGATACGGAAAAATCTTAGAGAAGCGATTCGGCAAGTGTGAGTCCTACTCACACTTGCCCAGTTTTTGTTGTTACTGAGCTGATATTATAAAATTCTATCTCTTTTCAAACCTATTAAGAAATAAGTAGACGATTTTAACTACGCTGAAATATTATAATTATTCTTGTATTCGGGGATCGTTTACAAACAAAACTACGTTCAGTCATAAAAGTGGCCTATTCCTTGGGGTTCACGCTTACTGGCTATACCTACCAAATTTCATCAAAGTCGATTCAGTAGTTTTACTGTTAAACCGTTATTTTCATTTTTATAACATTAGCTGTTGCCAGCGGCTTCGCCTGCTTTATAATGGAAAATCATCCCATGGGAACATACTTTTAGAATAAAAAGTAATCTATATACTATTCCAGGATATGTTCTACCCATGTTCCAAGTTTCATCGAAATTTATTCAGTAGTTTTTGTGTGAGAGAGTAAGAAACATCCATATATACAAAACTTGACAGGTGCCCAAGTAGGTCCCACAGCTGGTGACCGTCGGCATCCACTGTACCACCGCATACGGCTCCAAACGTGAGGAAACATACACCATCACTCATTACTTACCTCTTCCACTAATTTGCACTTCACTCAAGCTATGGGCAGCCATGTTTGTTTACGAGTCGTAAATACCTCCCGCTATCAAAACACTGGAATTATGGTAAGACAATCATTAAGTAAAGAGGTTTTTATGTCCAAATAACTTGAGAACTTTGGGAACATAAAGGTTTCATCGTCGACTAGCTGGCGTAGGGCTGACACAAAACTGCGTTGCGATGCGATACGACACGGCATCGCAGAAACCTGCGATACGAATTGTTGTGATGCGCTTTCGTAAGCTCTGAGGCTAGGTTAGTAACAGGCTGGGTACGCGTCGTCCCCCGCGAGGCGTGGGTCACCCCCACGAGTGTAATGAAAAACGTCGTTTGATGCGCGTGCAAATTTGTCACTGCATCCCTCGGCCTCCATAACACACTCGCCTTCGGCTCGTGCAAATTCCACCTCGATCGCAATGACAAACTTTCTGTACCTGTATCAAAATGTACCAACTATTATTACAATAAAATAGTGGCGGGGCGGGCACTATATGTGCACTTTTCTGCACTAGTGCGGAAAACAGTTCTTTACGTGCCTACAAGCGGTTAAAAAGATTTTTTATTTTGGTGGTAAGTCCCTTGTCGTAGCTAAAGAAATCTTTGACATATCTACAACATTTCCATTAAATAATTTAATCAACTGACAACATAAGTCCATCCTATCTCTAAAACGTGTGAATGTAATCCTGTCTATTGTTCTCATGGCGCTGGCGGCTAATGCCGTAATCCCGGCAAACACCGCGCCTCTCAACATTGTAGCTGTGTCAATATTAAACGAAGATAGTTTTTACTGCAACTATTTCCTGGCGCTATAGTCTGACGACTTTACTAAGAGCTTGTTTGTGTGAACTTATAGTTTTCGAAAAAAACGATTACATTTTGTGCAGGACTAAAACAAAAAAATCAAAACAAAAATACAATACAAAAACAAAACAAACAAACAACAAAAGACTTTACACACAAGAACAAAATGTATGGCAATAATGCTACTTGCGGAGAAGTCGCGTGACAAGTGACGTGACAGGTAATGTCATTGCCAAACTCACTCACTGACTCATCAACGCCCAGCTCAAATCCTTGAAACTCGAAGACATTAAATATTTCTATATTTAGAACTAGATCGCTGAAATTTTGCATACGGTGCCTTTTACGAAGTATAAACTTGTATTTACAACATAAAAGTAAAAGGCACATCTTTTACAAAGAATGATTACGAAATTCGAAAATTTCCTTAAGAGAATGAAACGAGGATCCAAAGTCTGTATCATCGTTGCAACTTTAAAACCTCTTATGTGTAATTTTTGGCCAAATCACTATAGAACCCTGCCTTTTAGACATTTTGAAGCTCCATGGAATGCAAAAACTCTCATGTGTATAATTGTTTTGGGGTAAAAAAGTGGTGTCGCCAATAGTGACACATGTCGCAACAACGGTATGGAGAAACATACTCTTACCTCTTCATCACACTATATATTATGAAGGAGAAAGTTTGTATACAACTTTTTAGTATATGCGAAACCTGAAAATGGTTGGTTCAGAATCAGTAACTGAATCGATTACAATAATTTTTACACCATGTTATATGTATTTCTACCGCAGGTTATAGCGGGGCATTAGGCGCCAGCGCACAGCTGGTTGCAATAGCAAAACAACCCCTAATAGGTTTTTTTTTTTTTTCGGTAAGTAAAATCATCCAATGACAAATCCCGCCCTTGGGTGGAGCGGGAAGTAGTGTCAGACTCTTACTGACTAAAAACCTACCCCGTTCCATTCTTTGCCTTGGTCCCAGGGCCCCGGGTGCCATTTTCACATACCCTTTGACCCCAGTAGGCTTCGGCCCTGCTGGGCCCCTTCAGTTTGCTGACAACTCCTTGAGGCGCGCGGGAATAGGTACGTAATGCAAAATGGAAGGTGGGACTTGGTTTGCGGAGTGATGCCGCACATACACTGAATGCTACGTTTACCTGTGGGCTCAGCCTCGGCCAATCGCCATTGTGTTAACGGGGTTTCCCCGTTTATACAATCATATGGCTACATAATAGCAATTGGCCGAGGTTGGGCCCACTTGTAAACCTAGCAGAAGATCGGAACCCCTACCTGTAGAAATTGTCTTTGCTGCGCTCAATCTGGATACGGAGTCTGTTTAAAGTTTATGACAATCACTGAACCGAGATTTTTTTTTTTTTTTTATGGTAGGTAAAATCATCCAATGACAAGTCCCGCCCTTGGGTGGAGCGGGAAGTAGTGTCAGACTCTTACTGACTAAAAACCTACCCCGTTCCTTCATGCCTATCATGCCGGGGCTGAGCCTTCCTCTCAGAAAACGGCCCTTAACCCCAGCAGGCTTCGACCCTGCCTGCCTGCAGCTAGCAGGCTGGGCTTCTACGGTTTGCTGACAGCTCCTTGAGGCGCGCGGGAACAGAACGCGCCGTCGACGAATTGGGCTCGATCCGGTATGTTACCGGACGATCGGACAGCGTGCTACCCATTGCACGCCGTCCGCAAACCCGCGCCTACGGTGGCCGGAAATCGGGATCGGAATCCCGGCGGCGGCTGGGGCGAGCGCCCCGTTGCCTCTGCCTGATGCGGTCGGCCTCCTCCTTTGCTAGCATTACTGCTTCGCAGAAGGAGGCGACCGCCTGTCATCCCTCCTCACTCCGGACCATGGCCTGAACCAAGGCCCGGCGAGAGAGATCGCTGCCGCCGATTGCCCCCACGAGGACACGGCGATGCTCCGCCCAGGCGGGGCACACCTCTACAGTATGCTCCACCGTGTCCTCCGGGTGTTCCGCACAGTGGCGACACCCGGGCGAATCCTCCGCACGAATCCGGAACAGGAACTTGGCAAACTTTCCGTGTTCCGTTAGGACCTGCGTCGTGCGGAAGTTAAGAGTGCCGTGAGGTCTTTCCAGCCACGCCTCAAGGATGGGCCTTATCGCCTCGATTGTGGCGCGCCCCGAACGTGGTTACTGAACCGAGATGAAGAAAAACGATACTGATCATAAAAAAATACTTTCATTTAAACATCTCCTTATTAAGTGATGGTACGATTGTCCAATAATATCCAGACGTTTGTAATTTGAATGCAAGCGCCTTTTAACTGCCGACATAAAACGCCAAAAAAGTATCTGTAATGAACGGTTTATAAAGCCGTATTTATTTTATTGTTCGTCATAATCTCCATATAAGAATTAAAGGTGTAATTAAAATGGTGTGTCAACAGTGTTGTGGGTGAAGTGTGCAGGCAATAAGCGCAGGAGTGCATCTATATGCGCTTAGCGCCGTCAAGAGCCTTTCATGTTGCCGACAACATGAATACTGAGAGTGGAATAAATCGAACCGTTTTGAGAAAAACATCGTAAGCGACGATTTGTGTTTTTTGCTGGAATGAGTTCTCTCTTCCAAATTAAAAAATTATCACGCTAATATTATAAAGGCGAATGTTCGTGACTGTGTGTGTGTATCTTTGTTACAAATGGCGATTACATTGCAAATACAAGTACCGCAATCTGTTCCGTTTTCGTTCGGGTTAAATGGCGACATACAATTTTGTATGTCGAGTTTCCATAAAATAAAAATCTAAGTACCCGTTACACCTACAAATAAACGTCCCGAAATAAGACTACATCAAAAATCATTGTCCACTTTAGAAGATTTAAGTAGACAAACAGACAGACACGAAATTATGATCAAGATTCAAGATTCAAAGAATTTACTTTTGAAAAGTCAAGAAAGTCTGTCAGAAAAAACTACTGACTAGACGGTTGACTTTCTAGAATGGGTCCCGACTGCTACAAATTATCTTGTATTTAAAATATTACTTATATGGTTAAGTGCAATCGGGTGCAACGACTTTCTTGTTTTAGGGCTTTTTCATGAATACTCAGAAAAGCAGTCGGGTTTTTTAGTTTTTTAAATTACCGTTTTTTATGTTTTTTTGTTGAGACTTCCTTGTACAATCATAGCAATTCTTTTGTGGTTAGAAATCACCAAATACGAATAACTCTTGCAGCTCTGGGTGGCGCGCGCAGGTTCGACGATTTCCAGCCTCCCGAACATTCCGAACGATTCACGATTCCGAAAAGGCTTCAGCCCCGTAGACCACATACATACGCTACGGCAGATTATACAGAGGACCGAGGAGTATAATCTGCCTCTCTTCCTAGCGTTTGTGGACTATGAGAAAGCCTTTGATTCGATCAAGACTTGGGCTACTACAGTCTCTTCAATGGTACCAGATTGGCTTTCGGTACATCGAAGTGCTGAAGTGTTTGTACGAAAAAGCTACTATGTCAGTATAACTTCAGGACCAGATCTTGAAACCTATCCTCCTGCAGCGGGGTGTGAGGCAGGGAGACGTCATTTCTCTGAAACTGTTCACGGCCGCAATGGAGGATGTTTTTTAAGTTCTGGACTGTAGTGGACTAGGCATTAATGTTAAACCGAAGGTGAGTGGTGTACTCGCCCACTAACCTTCGGTTTGCCGAGGACATAGTAGTCATAGCTGAGAATAAGGAGGAGCTCAGCTCAATGCTCAAAGGAGTATTATTAAAAAATCTGCATTCCTTACTGACATATGAACTAATATCCTTAGAAATTATTAGTCTTATTTTAGTCGTTCCACATTCCTGGACTACATGTCTACATTGCCTAGTAAATAGGTATTTCTTCGTTTTAACTTGCAAATTATCTACTTCATATTAATACCTAAGTTGTTACCACATTTTATCAGTTTGTTACGTTTTTTAAACTGTAATCCTAATATAACAACAATTTTATGCCCCAATTACGCTTTTGTTTTATTAAAATATAATCCATACTAGTATTATAAATGCGAAAGTAACTCTATCTATTACGCTTTCATGTTTAAACTACTGAACCGATTTGGATGAAAATTGGTATTGAGTAAGTTTGAATATGCTACTTTTTATCCGGCTTCGACATCGACATTCACACGGACGAAGTCACCGGCAAAAGCTATAAAGAATGTACATACAACAATATTTACACTGTAATAATAAAGTTATGATTTACACTGTAATAATCTTTTAGAGACAGTTCCGCTGTCGGTAAAAAAACGTTCTAAACACATTAATGTATGATAAACCAAACCACCTTTAATCCACTTAGATCAGCAAGACAAAAAAAATCTCCTTTACAAAAAAAAAACAGCGCCACTTCGGCAAGTTTTTACAAAAGCGCCACTTCAAATAAGCGCCACTTCAGAATCTGTAATTCAAAACTGTCAGTTGGCGGCGCCGCTCAATCATCTCGTCTTTCATTTTGCCGAAAGATGAACTAATATTTGAACACCTTGGCCCGCCTGAGTGATACAGATTGGCAATGTTTGAGAGGATTTGTTTGACTTACAAATGTTAAAAATTATTAGCGAATGTTATTTGTTTTTTCAACTTGTGAGGAATCGCAACATATATAGAGCCACAAAAATTAGGCTAGTTGAAAAGTGGCTATTGAGCGACTTGTGGTCCAAGGAAAGGTTGAGGGTACCAGGCCACGAGGAAGATCACCTATGAGGTGGACTGACCAGATAAGAGCGGCAGTAAATAGCTCATTATCACTGCATGAATTTACGAGGAAGGTGGCCATCAGAGAAGAGTGTCAACACGACCACTCTGTCAAGAGTGATACCGACTAAGAAGATTTGTTTATAAGTAGGTATCTAGTTGATTGTGATGAATGGTTTTGGTTTAGTTAGGATATAAAAACAAGCTTAAAAATATAAGTTGAAAATCAGACTGATTACTTACAAGAATTATTCTTATTCTTAGCTGTTCTCACACGATAGCGCTATACGTCTAAATCAATATTTTTAAATTTAGGTAACCTAAAATAAGCGCAAGCGAAGACGCAGCGTTGGAATTAAGGTCTCCCGAACAAGGTGGATTGTTGACCTGGTGAGGGTCATGGGAATCCAATGGATGCGAGACGCACAGTACCGTTTGTTATGGCAACAGTGGACGTCTTTCCGCTAAAATGATGATGAGGTCAAAATGATGAAAAATTATTCTGTTTCTCCGCGGAATATCTTATTTTATATTATTGTGCAGCCTTTTACATCTTCATAAAATATTGAAGCACCTTTAGAAGTTACCAATAAGGATATATATTTCATTTAGTTGGGAGATCTTCAAATAACTTCTCCTTTAGGTGGAGTGTAAAGGGGGTGTCAGATTTTTACTGACTAAAACCCACCTGTGTTACTTCCGATGCCTTTTGCGTTCCAGAATTCCGGTATGTCTTTTGAACAATCTCACATCTGTGGGGGCATAATACGACTTTATATATTTTCATAAAGGCTTATAAAGGACAGGGACAGAATAATCCATTTAGACAAAAAAAGAGAGAGACGAGTAAACAATTTTTTCCACAAATGTTATATTTCCCACACTAAGTTAGATACCGTTATGTTTGCGATGTATTAATGTGTTTAATTGTTTTAAAACTATGACAAAGTAGGGCCGCTTATGGGCTCAGCTGTCCCTAACTACAGAGTAGGATAAAAGTAGAGAAATCATTTTGTAACAATATTTATACTTTGAGAAAATACAACAAAAATCATTTATTAAGTCTTTAAATATTTTTCTTTATTTTCTTTCTTTCTTTAAATAGTCATTTTATTAAGTCGCGTAATAATTTATTAGTGCATTTTTAGGGAGATAATAAAGGAAAAATTGGAGTGGAAGATGTGTCAAACATGGTTCTTTAATATCAAAAAATAGTGGTATAAGACAAACAGGTATCACCAAGATACAACTACGGAATTGTGTTTCTATAATGGAAATTACACGTTGCCCTTAAAAATAGACTCGGACGCAAAAAGTGAAATCGTTTTTTAAATAAAAAATAAAAAAAAAAAAACTTATGAAACTGTAGTACGTTGAAGATAGCTGATTAATACATAAAACGAAATGCAAAACCACAGATATTAAAAAAAAAAAACTTAAAATGTTTACTTTTCAGAACATAATAGATATTACATAATTATTTGTCATAATACGTTAATAAGATGAACACTTATTTGTTCCTTTCCATTTCCAGCATAAGAAGGAGAACATTACTCTGTATCCCATAATATCAGATTCCCATCAATCAATGAATCCCAGTGGCTTAATCGTCCCTCAAATATTGGCTCAGAACTATAAACTGTTCGCTTAGCACCCTTGTGAAACCAAAGGCTTTCTCTTACACCCCTAATAGAACGCCATCTTGTTTTTTGTATCACTTTTAAATACAAGAAAATTATTGTTTGTTGAAGAGATTTTAGTTTAAACTTTCTAGTTTTACGGAATTATGGGATGGGATTTTTTTTTTTTAGATACAGAAGACCAGAGGACTATGTTTGAATAAATATGTCTTCTTCAGGAATTAAGTGCCATAGAAAATAATAGCGCTTGAACACTATCTGGTGATGAGTTTTGTTATATAAGGATCTCTAAAACTTTCGGTTTTTTAACACCTAATAGAGAATATCTATGTTTTCAATTTTTTATTTCCGAAATTAAATCATTTTTAATTTTAAAAATGAAATATTTTTTTAAATATTTTCCCTGTTAATCTTCTATTTTTGTTCTATAATTTATTTTAGATAAACTGAACAGATATAACAAATATTTTTTTCAAGCATATTAAAAATTCTCTTTATCTGAGAATTACTTTATATTCTTGCATTCACCTTTAACGCTAAACGAATAAGATCCGTTTTTGACTATCATTTGAAGTTAACAGTAGCGGAATGAAGTTTTTTTTTTACTAAACGTCAAATCGAAGATCAACCAAAAAAAACTGATATTCTCACATATCCGAACGATAGATCCGACACGGTCATTGAGCTGTAAAGATAGTCCGCATGCTGTTGGCTTTGGCTAGGCTATTCATAGAGCTCGGCTAGGCTGGTAAGATGAACCTTTTGTTTTAGGTGGCACAGCTTGAAAGCATCTATTCATGGTGCCTCTGAGGAACATAGGCGCTGATGTATATCGACTGATGATCTTTTTTATATATTACTTGCTGTTTGTCGTTCATTGATTTTTTAATAGAGTGCAAGACCCCGAGTCGAATACTATAAGTTTTTTTTAAATTTTTTTTTTGGTAAATGTTTTTAAGACACTAATGTCAAGTATATAAAACATAATAAATAATAGGCCAATATAAACAAACTTTTTTGAGGTTGCAAATTATCTTCTTCCTCTCCGGATGGCGCGAAAGGGAGTGTCAGATTTTTACTAAGTGTTTCTTCAGTTAACATCTACAATTTTTATGAAGAAAGCCATTAACATTTCCGAAAAAATCAATTAATAGCTGACTTTTCATACATAGTTCATTTGTTCTGCCATATTACAAATAGTACAAAAGTAAACATAGATGCCTAAGGAACGAAACCGTAGCAAAACCTAATGATTGGATTGTTAAGTAGATTTGAGTCACTTATGTTCTCTTGAAACATTAAAAATTTGACTTATTCCGTAACAAAAACGGCAGTTCCATATTTGAAACATTCTGACAGATGTTACCACAACTACCTATCGACACAAATAAGGAAGGGAGCCGCCAACCTAACAACACCACCCCCTCACTATTTATGCCTCAGATAATGTTGTAAACTGCATGTTTACGTTTGTGAATGTGTTTACAAAATTCTGGGGAGGGGGGCGTCGACCGGAAGTGACGGAAGTGACAGGCAGTGTATCATACTGGGGCGTAAGGTGTTACACTGGATGTCAGAGAAATGAGTGTTAAGTTATGAGGTCCTAGTGTTGTAATGTAGTGTTTGTTGCCCGTGGGGAATTTGTTGTGTTTATTTTAACTACTATACTATTAAACATAATAAATTGTTGATAAATGTATATTAATTTACTTTATTATTTATTTTATTAAGCTCTGCTTAGCTTGGGGCTAGACAGCGTTGTGTGATAGTTGTGGAATATATTATAGTATCTATTTAATATAATTTACTGTGAATTACGTAATCAAATGTATTATTGATGTACCAAAATTTAATTTATTTTAATAATAATTTTTTTTTTCATAATTCTGGATTATTATAGGCTATAAGGTAAGCCAATTCGGTAAATTCTTGATAGTACTTGATTACGTAACTAGTGTATTTGTGTGCGCATGAGTGTGCTACCATTGTGCCGATTGCCATTTTATTTTCCTGGAATTAGGATAACTAGTTTCTTAAAAAACACTTCACTTCATAATTTTCTAATTGGTAATTAGGGTGTGCGTCATTACACTTATACGTAGAATAAGAAAGTTACCATACAACACAATTACCGGTGAGACTTAGTTTAGGGTCGGTATATATCTGACGGAAAATGCGTTGCGTATTATCGGTCGCGTAACGCCAGAACAGACAAATATGTAATGAAACATTCGACCTTTCACACCTAATCGATGATGCGTTAATGCGTCGAGCGTAAAGTATAGTATAAACTCGATACGTTCAACGCATTTTCCGTTAGATATGTACCGACCCTTAAGGTACAATTGGCGAGATAAAAGACACATGGTCAATGCGCCTCGAGGAGCTGTCGGCAAACCGTAGAGGCCCAGCCTGCTAGCTGCAGGCAGGCAGGGTCGAAGCCTGCTGGGGTCATGGGTCAGCCTCCGAAAGGAATACCCGGCCCCGGCACGATAGGCAACGAAGGAACGGGGTAGGTTATTATTCAGTAAGAGTCTGACACCACTTTCCGCTCCGCCCAAGGGCGGGATTTATCATTGGATGATTTTACCTACCATAATAAAATCCCTATGCTAGGAAAACCTGTATTACAGCCACAGGGGTCATCCATACATCTAATAAGCAGTACCTAATAAGACTTAGATAAGTACCTAATGTGTACTAACATATAAAAAAATAGACTTCTATAATTTAGGTATTAGAAGAGGAAAAGAAAAAAAAAACTAAATATGTGCGTCGTGTGTGTGTGTGTGTGAATAAACATAGTACCTAAGTATGTGAATGCTTGACTAGTTCTACGGTTTAAGAAAATCTTCCGTGTTATCATAGTTTAGGCAAGCATAGTTCAAGCAGAAATTATTTCACTTTGGACTTACAATGGAACTTGTTTAAGTTGTATAATATTCAGAATGTTCTAATTTGTTTGTACTCACCCATGAAAAACATCCGATCTCATCCAACCCACCCAACTACGTTGAAATCGGTTATCCGTCTAATTAGACGAAAAACCTATCTCAACATAGTTGGACAGTCGCAGTTGCAGACTTAGTTGTAGTTGTTAGTTGTGTAGTTGGTTGTTCAACATATACTACTAGTCCTAAGTTGAGCTTTACGAATACTGACAAATGCTTGCTGGTTGCGCGAATTTGCTGTGTGGACTGTAGATTTAAAAAGCGATCTAAGGTTTATTAACAATATGCAGATACTATGCCTGGCATGGGATAAACTAGGAAAGAACACTGACCTTTAACCTCGAAAGTTCCACATGGCGCCGGCCGGCGAATCCCGAACTTCGTACTTTCAAGCACTGCCAGTTTCTGTATTGCACTACACTGCACTTATTGTTGAGTTTTCGAATGATTTGATCACGAAATAGCCAATTTTCTTGTAATTTCGAGCGGGCGTGTTAGCGGTGCGGTCACATTCACAATGCACACAAACGTCAATGTCAAATCCTTTCTCTCGAGGTCGTGCGGGAAGCGGATACGGTAGGGATAGGATTGCTAGGCCAAAAAAATAAATTACAAAAAACAAAGTCGCGGAACATAGCAAATTGGCGCAACCATTCCCCCCGGGTTTGAAGGGTTACCTTCAAAGAAAAGAAAAAAAACAAAAGCGAAACTAAACCCTATTACTAATCTAAACTATCAATACTAGGTAGCGAAACAACTTATAACTAACTATGCCACTACTACTGATTAGGCAGAGGGCAGAGGCGAATAACCGGACGCAGGTACGATCCAGTTGCGGTTTTAACTTTTACGACTCGCGTTATTCCGTTCGAACCCGGAAAAACTTCTTCCACTACACCAAGAGGCCAGTGCAGAGGAGGCGCACTCTCAGTCTTCAGTATCACCACAGTACCGACTGTGACTGGATCTGAAGGAGTGTTCCACTTTTGACGCGACTGCAGCGTATGCAGATAATCTGTCCTCCATCGCTTCCAAAAGGACTGAACTAAGCTATCTAGCAGAGCGTGACGCGGGTGGAGCTGCAGTTTGTCAGTCTCGACATCTAAAGCGGGCAAATATTTAAGAGGAGTCGTCGTCAAGAAGTGAGCCGGCGTCAACGCTAGTGGCTCCGATGGATCACTAGACAAAGTCCGACACAACGGACGCGTATTCATCAACGCCTCTACCTGAGCGAGTACAGTGCTCAACTCCTCGTACGAGAGAATCTGTTCGCCTATGACCCGAAACAGGTGCGACTTAAGGCTTTTAATATTCGCCTCCCAATTGCCACCAAAATGACTAGCTGCTGGCGTATTAAAACACCAATCAATGCGATTCTCAGCTAAGACATGGGCGAATTCACTTTGGTAGTACTTGGAGCGTAAGAATGTATGTAATTCCGAAATATTGCGTCGCGCTCCAACATAATTTGTGCCGTTGTCAGAGTATAAGCGCTTAACGGGACCACGGCGAGATAAAAATCGTTTAAATGCAGACATAAAACCCTGCGTACTCAAATCACTGGTTAACTCTATGTGAACCGCACGAGTTGTCATACAAACGAATAGGCAAATGTATGCCTTTGTGGAACGTATACCACGACCACGGGCAATAGTGACTTTAAACGGTCCAGCATAGTCCGTCCCAGTATGTATGAAAGGTTTCACCGTCTGTACAACACGACAAGAACGATGGTCGGCCATTTCCGGCGCGTTGAAACGCGGGCGGAGCTTAAAGCAGGGCACACATCTGTGCACTCTAGCGCGTATCAAATTGCGAGCGGAAAGTATCCAGTACTTCTGTCGAAGAATGGACATTAATAAATCGGGACCAGCGTGACAATTCACCTTATGGTGATAGTCCACCAACAAATCCAAAACGTGATCCCTGCGTGGTAGAACTACTGGATGCATTTGTTCAAACTCTAACTTAGCATTTCGCAGACGGCCACCGACACGAATGAGTCCGTCTTGCAAAAATGGTTTCAAATGTTGAAGTGCGGGACTACAAGGTTTATGTGATTCTAAACTACGAAATTCTTTTGAAAAATAAAATTTCTGCAACTCTCGAAGTACAACTGATTCAGCTCTATCCAAATCAGCTGCGATTATAGAACCACGCGATGGCAATAATCTCAAAAATCTTAGGACGTAAACTACACAGCGTAATAGTCTCGACCAAGACGAGACTCGATTAGACAACAACAAAACAACTGACTCTTCACGCGGAACTGATACTACAAGCGTATGTTTCTTCTCCTCGGGTGGTTCTGAAACAGTAGCGGGGTTAAACGGAGCATTTGGCCACTCGTTAGGAGTGGTATGCAGCCAGGGAGGGCCACAAAACCAAAGCGGATGATTTAAAATTTGCGCGGGAAGCAAACCACGTGAGAGACAGTCAGCTGGGTTTTCTGTTCCAGCGACATGGAACATATTTTCCGGTGACAATTCAGCTTGAATCTTAGCCACCCTATTTGCGACAAACGTGCCCCATCGATGGGGTGAAGAGTGGGCCCAACATAGGGCAACGGTTGAGTCTGAAAACGCTACAATTCTCTCTATATTAATGCGAGGACGACAAGTTTTGACTATAGATGTAATCAATTGAACCAACATAAGAATAGCGCAGAGTTCGAGACGAGCAAGAGAGACAACCTTACTAGGAGATACCTTTGATTTTGCGCTAATGAGGAAAACTGAAATGTTATCGCCATTTTGGACCTGAAAGTAAACCACTCCCCCGTAAGCCCTCTCACTGGCGTCTGCGAAACCTACCACATTAACAACAGTGTCTGGTACTATACCAACATGGCGAGGAATCTGTATCTGATCGAGCATTGGAAGCTCTTTCCTATAGCGAGCCCACAACTTGGCAACACTTTCAGGAGCGGTGTCGTCCCAATCACAGTTGGAAAGCCAAAGCTCTTTTATAAGCAGCTTTGCATATAAAACGACAGGAGCTACAAAACCCATTATATCCCATATCCGAGCTACACATGCTAGGATAACGCGTTTGGTACAAGTTGGCGGAGTCGAGCTAATTTTAAGACTGAACATATCAGTTGCGGGTGACCAACTTAAACCAAGGATCTTATGCGAATCACTATCATCGAATTCCTTTACCGAAGTCAACCGGTGTGACGGTGGAATCGACTCTAATGTAGCTTGCGAGTTGCTTGTCCATTTCACCAGATCAAATTGACCGGACTTCATGAGGCTGATTACTTGAGCAGCGGTCTCTATAGCCTCTGCTTCACTAGGTACACTGTACACAAAATCGTCCATGTACAATCCGGTTTCAATAGTGGCCCTTGCTTTCGGGTATGTATCACCCTCGTCAGCGGCCAACTGCTTGATAGTGCGAAGAGCGTGAAAGGGACTAGACTTAAGCCCAAAACAAACACGATTGAATTCGTAAACCTTCAAAGGTTCCTGCGGAGAAAATCTATACAAGAAGCGTTGGAATCTACGGTCACATTCTCTGATTCCAATACTAAGAAACATTTGCCGAATATCGGCAGAGAGCGCAATAGCAAACAAGCGTTTTTCTGCGGAGGCACGGGAGCCACCGAGCGAAAAAATATCACCCTTGAAAGGGAGCGCGACAACATAACGACCATCTTTATCACGAGTAGTCGTGCGGGTATAAATCTCCTCAGTGACCTGATCCTCAGGGCTGAGAATAGGCGGGACATTGACCTCTTCAATCTCCCAGAACTTGCGGATGGTAGACTCAAGCGGCGGCTCGACGGTGCAACAGTGCGACACAGTCGAGTAACTATTTAAATAAGCGGGTGCGGAACCAACTATAACAAACCCGAGAACTGTTTCCAGTGCGTGCGGAGCGGGGTACATCGGAAGACCTTGAATTTTACGTGATAACTGGAGATGCGGGAGAATCGAAGCACCGATCAATAGATCGATATCTCCAGGGAAAGCGTAATTTCCGTCGGCTAACTGCAAGTTCTTAAACTCCGTCAGCATGGACGTGTCAACCGGTACCGTGGGCAACCGTTCCGTAATCTTATCTGCGACTAGCGAATCCATTTCAAACGAAATATTACGATTAAAACGTGAACTAAATATTATTTTAATGGAACCGTGAATGGTTGCCTTTAAACCTCCAAAACCTTTCACTTCTGAGCGGGATGACCAATTATTAAAACTAAAACCAAGGCGTTGACAACAATCCCGAGTAATAAAATTACTCTGGGAAGCGCCATCTAGTAGCGCTCGAACGGTGCGCGGTTTGCCAAAGGCATCTACAATGACAACTTGCGCGGTCGCAAGTAAAACGGTAGTGGTTTGAGTACCAGCGGCGGAAAGCGAACACAATGTTACGTCGTTTGCACTTGCAGCGGGCCGCGCGTCACAAGCGTCGCGCGTCTGCGCAGGCCGCGGCTGCGATGGCAGCTTACTACTCTCAAAATGTAAGAAGGTATGATGTCTAGCTGGACATTTACGACAGCTAACACCACTTTTACATGACGTAACCAGATGTTTGTCACTTAGACAATTAAAACACAAATTATTAGTGCGGACAAACTTGTAACGATCACTAGGCGATAATTTCTGAAATCCCGAACACTTGTACAGCTGTGTATGGCTACTCTTACACAGAGAACAGTCAGGTGTTGAGGCGGTATTAACTAGCGTATGTGCAGTCTTGACTGACTTCGATGACGCGTCTATACGGCGATCGGAACCTGTCCTATTCGTGACTTCATGACGTGTCGACGTGCGCTGTAATACCTTAATATGGTCGCGAATAAAAGATTCTAAATCTTCGAACTTAGGTATTTCTTTGCCGCGCTGAGTCGTTTCAAACAGACGAACAGTTTCAGGATCTAACTTATTTAAACCGATATACAAAAACAAAAAGTCACAGAGGTCATTGACCTTTAGGTTCTTTACTGCACGAACAGATGATGCGAAAATATTTAAAAACTTCTCTAAATTATGATCGTTACAAACGGAAAAACTTTTCAAATCGAATAATTGATCTAAATATGCGGTAGCTACTAATCGCTTATCTTCGTATTTTGTTTTTAAAGTGTTCAAAACTAAATTGTAATTTTCAGCGCTAAACGTAATTCCAGCACAGACAGCCTTTGCCTTACCGGTCAATTTTTCTACGAGATAATGCAATCTCTCGTGATCTGTCAGCGATGTGTTCCTATGTATTATATTTTCGAAACTATCTATAAATAAATTCCAATTTCGAATGTCACCATCAAATTCAGGTATTTGAATTGGCGGCAATCGTGGGCGTTCGCGAGGAGGGTTAGATAAACCACTCGCGGGGGGGGGAGTCTCTAAACTCCTAGCAATACGTTTGATACGACAATACAAGTCATCAAAGGACGACAATGCCTGATAACTCACACAGTAATCAGGATTTAACTCCAACTCTAAAATGTTTATATTCTTAATTGTAGATTTAAAATCCTCGCGCAAACTATCTAAAGTTTCCAACGAACACAAGAAAGCATCTCTAATCGCCAGATCCGAGGTTTGCAAAGATTTATCACAAATTGATTGAACACGTGAAAACTGTGAGTCCCTTTCAGCGTATAAAAGCTTTAACTGAACCTTTAAATCAGTACTAACCTTGGTTCCCTTAAGAGACATCTTGTCTTGATATATTCACACTATACACTCAAACAAACACTTAACGAATTATTAAGTAAGCGATAATTATCAGATAACAATATGGTAATATTGTAAACAACAAAGTGAACGGCGAACGAACGGAACAACCTGAATCAATATTCATATGCGTATATAATCTATGGTTTATCCGTTTCCTACAAATATTCACTCAACAATGAACGGGTATTTTTGAAATGCGTCTACCTACATGAAATTTGTAGGACTTCCGAATGAATTTTGTCAAGAAAAAGAATGCGATCGATTTATATCTACGCTGATATTTACGTAGCTAACTATAATTATGCGGTGCGGTTGACGGCGTAGGTACCGTAATTATCAATGACTCTTTAACTATACGAGCGAAATAACGTATAGTTGCCTAAATGCCTAGATGCGGGTTTTCTACTATTATATCTAGGTAAACAGGCGCGTTGCGTTTATTCCCTATGGAACAAATACTATATTGCGAAATTACAAGAAAATGATTCACGATCCTGCTCGTATGGACCAAAAAGTAATGGTTGCGCGAATTTGCTGTGTGGACTGTAGATTTAAAAAGCGATCTAAGGTTTATTAACAATATGCAGATACTATGCCTGGCATGGGATAAACTAGGAAAGAACACTGACCTTTAACCTCGAAAGTTCCACATGGCGCCGGCCGGCGAATCCCGAACTTCGTACTTTCAAGCACTGCCAGTTTCTGTATTGCACTACACTGCACTTATGTTGAGTTCTGAATGGTTGGAACACGAAATAGCCAATTTTCTTGTAATTTCGAGCGGGCGTGTTAGCGGTGCGGTCACATTCACAATGCACACAAACGTCAATGTCAAATCCTTTCTCTCGAGGTCGTGCGGGAAGCGGATACGGTAGGGATAGGATTGCTAGGCCAAAAAAATAAATTACAAAAAACAAAGTCGCGGAACATAGCAAATTGGCGCAACCACTTGCACTTAGGGGACAGGTCCACTCAAATCTGTATGGTTCTTTCCTCAAAAGACCATCTTAGACACTGGTTTTCTCATCTGCATGGTTCTCATATGATTTTATCATTAAATAATTAAAAGAGACTTTAAACCCTGAGTTTGTTTCGGTGTTTCTTCTCACAGTAGTCAGCTAGGTAACACCGGCCTCATCTAGTTTAAACTGACAAAAAAATTGACGTGTAATTGTCTATCTGTAAAATAAATAACATTTATCATAAAATAATTATACGTAATTTTCTAAATAACAGAAAGAGAGAGAGAGAGAGAGAGATTTTTTTGTTATTTTAAGTATATTATAAATTATAAGGAGAGAACGAGCGTAAATTTATAATAATAATAACAATTTATTAAAAATAAATAGGGTTACAGGGTGTGTGTAGTGCTAAAATATTTTGTTTTCATTAATTATTTAACATAAAACGTTTCCGAAGACTTCCTGCACTAGGCGAGGCCTGTCCCGCAGGAAGCTTACAAGTATTCTTTGAAGAAATTATGAGTATGCGCATAATAACAAAAGGAAATAAAAATTGAATATGTCTATTATATCTAACATTGCAAATATACTATTTTCATTACTCATACGCTGAAAGTAGGTCTAAAGTTGCCTGAGGAGCGGGTTGAAAGTAATACTTTTCGTCCCTAGGGAGAATCACTTTCAACTGACAGCTGCCAATTATTAAAAAAAAACTAGTTCTATCTTCCCATTTCTATTGATCTAGGTCTCAACTTTCTATACAGCCAGTCATTTACAGCGCGATGTAAAATTGAAATTAAGAGAAAAGTATCTACATATTTTTTTTAAAATTACATAATTATTTATAATTTACTTTCAATTAATTCTGACGGATTAGTTCTTTTTCTACCCGTTTGTACATATTATTAATTTTTAATTTGTATATATATCTATTAAGTTTTATATCGAACTAGAAATCCATGTATGAAATATTGAAATAAATAAATATATTAAGAATATTAATTCTTTAAAACTAACATAGATATGAGAAATAGTTACCATTTTTCACTGATAAAAACGAAAAATGCTGGCTGAATAGCCGATTGACCACAGAAAAAAAAAACAAAATGGCGGGAAACTTGTTGTAGAATTTTGTTTAATAGGCACTTTACTAAATCTTAGCTGTAAGAATTTTTTTAATTACACAATAATCAGATTCAGTTAAGGATTCGCCTGATTCTTAAGAGAAGAGGTTAAAGCAGTAGTCGGAAACTTTTTACGGCCTACATCAAAAGAAACATACCTAAAATCATACGACGACCTTTGACGACGACTCAGGTTTTTATTTTTATTTTCCTTTTATTCGTAATGAAAAGCACAGTGTTTACCTCGGGTGAAAGGCTTATTTAGTCCCTCGAATATTAGCGACCTCGCTTCGCTCGGACGCCAAACTTCTTCTCGGGACTAAATAAGTTATTTTCTCCCCTAGGGTAACAATGTACTATTAAGGTCTAGTTAAATTGTTAAAATATAAGCTTATGAGGACTTTATACATTACAAATTACTATTATTTTATTATATTAAAAGGAATTACATGATCTAAATGACGCTAAATAGGCGTAAAAGTTATCAAATTTGTTAAATGTGCGAGCCGTCGGCTTTTGTGTTCTTTCGGCCGGTACACTTTAAAATCTGTAGGTACTTTTTTGTACTTTCGTCAATTACTATTATCATTTTTAGTTCATAGAGCAGTGGTGGCCGAGTGATAACGGCCTCGACTACGAGTTGTAGGTGGCGGGTTCAAACCCAGCCAGACGCATTACTTTGTGTAATTTATTTCATCACCACTACTATCAAAACGATTAAGAAAAACATCGTGAGGAAACCGACATGTCCTAAAACCAAAAATTCGAAGACATGTGACATCCACCATCCCGCACTGGGCCCGCGTGTTGGATTACGGCCCATTTTCTCTACCAGAGAGGAGGCCTGAGTGCGAGCAGTGGGAACATTATAAGGCTGATGCTATACAGATCAGCGGGATTGATCGAAAGAGTCACCAATCAAAAGGCAATTCAAGAAACACGTGTCAATTTTAGTCAATAAAAGTCTGTCATTCCCTCTCTCTCTCCACTTAGAGAGGGAGAAGTTACTTGCTGATTTTTCACCCGACAAAAAACTAGGTACGCACTTAAAATCTCGGCTCCGTCCCAAAATTCAAGTCAAACCCTTGATACTCTTGGAAATATAATCAAATTTTATTCACCTCATGTAGACGGATTTTATTATCGCTGCTATCAAAATAAGCTATAGATTTCTCATTTTATCCTACAAAATACACTGTAAAGTACTAAATGTGCGCCTGGCGCATATATACGGCGATATTATTCTGATCAAAAGCGATTCAGAATGAGGTGGAATGTTTTTTCGTCGACTCCTAAATGCCAATTGTATTTTCTGTGTGTTTATGAAAATGTGTGTTGGAGATATTGTGCTTTTGTTTGTCGTGTGATTATGTTAGACATAAGTCCAGTGCGTTACAGCCTTATTTATAAACCTTGATATTGGTTTAAATATTGTTTTACATATTCTAAATTCAAATTATCCAGTAATATCTGAATTAAATACTGTTTAACAAATTGTAAATTAAAATTCTCCAAAGGATATTTTGAATTAAAAATTGCATTTACATATTCTAAATTCAAATTCTCCAGACAATATTTATTTTAAACACTGTTTCACACATTCTAAATTCAAATTCTCTTCGAGAATATTTTGAATTAGTCCGCCGATCTGTGTTTAAACTAATTTTATGGTTATTTTATTTATACCTAAATAGCCCTTTTTTGAGGGTTGAGAATTAAATAATTTCTTTCACTTTGGGTGAACTGGGAGGGAGTCTCAGATTTGAACTGACTAAAAACCACCTGTTCAGTTGCCCCTTGTGTTCCAAGACCACTTTTATGCTTAGATTTACTTAGTTGTTAAAGTTAGTCTTCAATAAACTACGAGTACAATCATAATTTGAAACTTTGAACACTTCATTATTTAGCTTTTCTAAGCCTTAGTTAGGCTTAGAAAAGCTAAATAATGAAGTGTCTTTAGTCTAAATATATATTTTTTTATAGTAACTTTAATTTAACTAACCGTTCAATCATTGTTTATATATCTTTACAAAAATGAACTGGAGCACTGTGTTAGCAGGTTTTAATTTAAGACAAAAATAAGATTATTAAATATTAATAAAATTATGAAAATAAAGTTTTTACACCCACGCTTGCTGTTTTAAAAAACATTCAGATTTTAGGCAACAGTGATTTATATTTTGTTATTAACCAATTCATCTTGTTACTATAGCTGGTCCCCAGGGATTTACCCGCGTTTTTGGTTACTGCTCAGCGGAGCTAGGGGGCGCCCTATCATCGTAGCATGATGTTATATAGCCATCCACGATAAATGGGCTATCTTATACTAAAAGAACTTTTTAATTCGAACGCGTTGTTCCTGAAATTAACGTGTTCCAACATATAAACTCTTCAGCTCTATAATATACTAGCGACCCGCCCCAGCTTCACGGGTGCAATGGTGATATTAAATATATTATGCATGTATTATACATGTAAACCTTCCTATTGAATCACTCTATTTATGAAAAATTTGTATCAAATTCCTTAGTTTTTAAGATCTAAGCATACAAGGGGACAGACAGCGGGAAGCGACTTTGTTTTTACATTTTATAGTATAGATTTATAAACAATATTTTTTATTGTTGTAACTTTTTGCTTTAATTCAAAACCTAGTTCTGTTTGTATCCTTCGTAGCCACTATAACAGTTATATGATTAACTACTAATGTTTTCATAATACTAGTTCCATTCTTATGTTGAATTTTATTACCACTCTATCTGTTTAGGTACTTAACTAAATGTAAACAATCTCCACAAGTGTTTTTTTTCTAAAAATTGTCTATAAATTAGTTATTTACCTAAACCGATGTTAGGTAATTAATTAAATTTAAATAATCTTTGTATATTTGACATATCAAGATTGTTTATGTTTAGATAAGTACTTAAACAGATGAAGTATAGTTCCAAATTATTTGGGTTGGTGTTTGTGTCAAATAAACTTATTTTATATCTTTCTTTCTTTTCTTTCCCTATTTTATTTTATTCTCAATTCAGTAACAAACAAAGTTATTAACCGTGTACATTAACATAATTTTTGTGAGTAAGCGAGTCGGAGCTCAGTGTAATGTGTCCCCAGCTTTAGTGATATCACTCGTCGGCTATCACATTATGCTACGTTTTTCATCATAGCTTTTATTTGCTTGCCTACTATTTCAGAGAATGTTTTTCTTTAGGAGTGCGACGAACCAATCTTATTTTCCATTGGGAGTTATTTTCTTAATCTTGCCGTTTTAGTGGTTTAAGGATGAATAGTTTTAAAGATTAGTACCCTAGAACGCAATCGGTGACTATAGAAATACGAATAAGTTTTTTTAGGTTGAAAAATCATCCAATGACATTTCCCGTCCTTGGGCTGAGCGGAGGATAGTGTCAGACTTTTACTTACTAAAAACCCACTCCTGTTCCTTCTTTGACTTTGTTCCAGGGCCTCGAGGTTCACTTTCACAATACCCATGACGGATGGGACCCTTATGCAGTAAAAGTCTGAGAATCTCTCACTCCATCTAGAGCAGGAAAAGTTATTGGATGATTTCCCAACTCAAAAAAATTGTTTGTACATCGTAAAACAGCAAAAAAAATATTAAAAACCTAAAAGAAAAATTAAAACAAAGATGGACTCACTCATGATCTCCGGTATACATTCGGTTAGTAAGATTTTATCTATCATGTAGTTTAACCTAGACTATTGCAAAACTTACCAAACAATCAAACCCTTATTCCAACAAAACTCACACACTAACAGCTTCAATCACGTCAAATAATATAATAGAAAATAAAAAAAAAATCTACAAAGAAATCTCTACTACAATGCAAATGGTCCTAACGGTTTATTAGAAAACCGTTCTTTTGTCACCACTCGACTCGATTCAATTCTCCAGAATAGACCCCTCGTAATAAAATCTTACGCCTACGTCTGATATGCAAAATTCTTTGAACGCCACGGAAATGGCGGCGTATTCTGGTTAATGTGTTAATTAAAGTGTAGACCAATAGACTGAACGATTTGTTGAAGTAAAATAACTTTACGGAAACAATCCAAATTAATGCAGCAGGCTAGAAAAAACTTTTGAAGATCAATTGGTTCCATTATGTCACGTTACAGTTAACGTGACCTCCTATGATTTCGAAATTCAAAAATTTCTTTCAAATAAACTATTTATTGGCCCTTAGAAAAATGAAGTTCAAGCACGTTCCAAAGCATAATTATAAATATAGGTATTTAGAGGTCATTTTTTCATTAGAGATAATGATTTGACAAATCGAATATTTTTTTTTTTCATTCAATAAATAGTGAGGTGCCGCTACCGACATTGACCGAAAGATCGAAAAATATTCATAAAAAGCGTAAGATTTATCATTTTAAATCTTTACTAGTAATTATGGTCAGCTTTTGTACTTCCTGAGGACAAATTAACAGTGGCAAATGTCTAACTCATAAAATAAAATATAATTTAGTTATTTTCTTTTTCATCTTGATTTTTTTGATGGATGTCGCA
Source organism: Leucania comma (assembly GCA_958295575.1). Lineage (NCBI taxonomy): Eukaryota > Metazoa > Arthropoda > Insecta > Lepidoptera > Noctuidae > Leucania > Leucania comma. The sequence goes on from OY282483.1 coordinate 8,817,267, forward strand.
TGTCTTCGAATTTTTGATTCTAAGTCATAACGGTTTCCTCACGATGTTTTCCTTTACCGTTTTGGGAGTAGTGGTGATAAAATAAATTACACTAAGTAATGCGCTTGACTGGGTTTGAATCCGGGGCCTACGAAGCTGCAGGTCCACAACTGAGGCGGACGTAAGTTCTAAACCGGACGTAAGTAAAAAAAATATAGTAATATTTTTGAACATTTTTATTTTTAAATTCGTATTAGACTCTAATATAAATAAACACTATCATATCTTGGTCCTGCTTGCCTTAGAGGTTGTATTACTAAAAGAACCTTCTGATTATTTTACCTTTATGAGAACAATGTAAATAAAAATTAAAAAATTACAGAAATTAAGATTGTGTGCCGGATTAATCGTTTTTCAGATTCACATTCTAACAATCAAACATATTTTTTATTTATGTGAGTAACAACAAGCTGTTAAAACGGAGAATTATTTTATACCTGGCTGTCGTAGTCCAAACCTGTATTACTTATTTACAACATTTAGAAGTAGATATAACAAAACTCCATCTTTTCTCACTAAAACCTACCAGTGAATTTTTCTACGAATTTCCCAGAATACAGAATAAGCATACCCAATAACATAGCGAATAAAAAAAGAGTTGATTTTCGATTTGGATACAGAGCGGGCGCCGGGTGGCAATTCCGTAGATCTAGCTGATACATCTCGCATGGGAAATCACAAGTGCTCGCGAATGCAAATTTAACGCAACGCCGAAATCGGTGTTGAGAATAGGTACCTTTACCTACCTCTTTGAAATTCGTAGAACGAGATTGATTTTTCAAAGGGAAGAAAGAAAATCTGTGTGTTATTAAGTAAAGTGACCGTATTTTGTACATGGGCAAAGGTACAGGTAACAGGGCCTGGTGCGAGAGGTCTTTGCCGCCGAGGATACGGCGGTCCTCCGCCCAAGCGGTACACGGTACACCTCTACCGTGTCCTCCGGGCGGTCCGCACAATTGACACCCGGGCGCTTCGTCCGCTCAGATCCGTTGCAGTGTCTGTGTCATGCGGATGGTAGGGAGGCAGAGACGTCTTTCCAGTCACTCCTAAAGAAGTGTCTTACCGCCATAATAATGGAGTGCCCAAGTTTAACATATGAGGTGGTCATCTGCTTAAAAGGACTTGCATGGAGGCCTTTAGAGCACTCATCCCAAGATATATTTCAATGCCACCCGCTCTTTCGTGATTGTGTCGTTATTACACATCTTTCTCTTGGTATTTTGGAAACACAGGCATCTTGTGGGTATTATCTAGGTTTTTATTGAAGTCAAAATATAATTTTTTGTAGAACTAATCCATTAAATACCTCTGAAAATCTACTTTACGTCAACTTTGGCTCTCCAAAATGTAGATACTAATAAATTTAAAAAGTTAAGAAAATCTAACTATAGAACCCTTGTACATTTAATCGAAATTCTAAATGGCGAATTTTTTTTTCCAAAAACTATTAATGTTTAAAAAACCAAGTATTTCTTGGAAAAACTTTCGAGGAATATTCGAGTGAGTGACGGAATTACTAAAGAAATTTTCAGGCGTTATCTTTCTTTGTTTTGCATTCTCTTTATGAAATATTGCGTTGTATGAAACAACAAGCTTTTAAAGCATGCTCACGTTGACGATATACGGCTCGGGAAGGGACCTCTTAATAAATTATAGCCAGTTAGGATATTGGCGAAGACTTATATCTGAGTATTATTCGCGGCACGTAAGTTGAACTGTGGTTCTTCACGAATAATACTTACTTAATCTGTAACTACGTATTGTAGATTATATAATCTTCGCGTATGTACGACCGAAATAATAAAATTTTTGGATCTCAATCGAAGGGCGGCAACCGGCAACGCGGGGGTCTGAGCGTAACCACAGCAACGATTGCCATTTCAGTTCAACTTATATGCCGCGTACAATATTAACTTCGCACAATAGGACCTACTAACTTGAATTTTCGTAGAAACTTTTTCATTTAATTAGTTAGTCTCGTTTTGATCGTAACATGCAAAGCTGGTTTGATGTCGGAAGACCCTGCCATAAATGGTCAAGTAATTTATATTAATTAATTCTTATTTACTGCATTTCCCATAATTAATTCAGAGTGTGAATTAATTAATTATACATTAAAGAAATATCTGCTGTTATAACTCAAACAAAAACACGAATCCATTCGCATTAGTCACAATTATAAACAAAAAAATATGCAAAACGCCCAATTTTCTTTGGAGATACAATGAAAAAGTAAAAAGCTATATAATTAAAATCATGATAATAATTAAACACAATTAATTAACAGAACAATAAAAGTCGAATTTTAATGTTTAACCAACACACAAAGTTTTAACTGAAAAGTTAAAAGTATTATTACGAAAAATGACTTAATTCACCGTGCGGCGGGCTTAATTAAGAAATTAAGATAAGCCTGGCTACACAAATAAAGCATTTTGTAATCTACTCCGGAAGTGACTCGGAAGCTATCCGAAACGGACAGCGAGCTTAAATTTGTGTGCATAATAAAAGCCTTAAATCGAAAACCTGAACCCCTACTATTGGTCTCTAATGATTTCTAATCGTTTGTGGGCGGTCCATCGAGTTTACCACTTGAACCAAAAGTCAAATTTAAAATTAAACACCAAAAGTTAAATTCAAAGTTAAAGTAAAAAACCAAAGTTAAAATAAAAACCAAAAGTTAGAAGTCAAAGTCAAAAGTCAAAGTATGTAGTTTTATTTGACAGAAACATGAAAACAAGGATGTACCATACAATAATGATGAATTCAACATGTTTCACCAGTGATTGTTACACAAATATCAAATAACATTATGTAATTTAATATTAGTATAAATAGTTAATTTAGACTATGCGCGGTTTCATTATACAGATAAGGTACTGAAGTACGAGTAGATAATAAATTCATTTGAAGGGCATACAATACACATTTCTTATTACTCGTGATGAAAAACTTAAATAATTTCCATCAGAAAGAGAAAGCAAGTGATGTTAATTAGTTTTATCGAGATGCTCTTTAAATTAATGGCGAAATGTTTGTACGAATCGAAACCAACTGTGAGATCCCGTTCGATTATTTAAACTTATTTCTTAATTCTTAAATTATGATAACATTTATTAATTTAAAAGATTCAATTAAAGAAGAAATATCTATCTCGATTGCGCTATCGAATCTCGATCTCGACTCGATAAAAAAAGGTTCATTTAGTAGGGGCTGCCGTTTCGATACAAAGCGTTCGAGTCGTATACATAAATTTCAATTAAGGGAGGTGTGACAACTCGCTCACGAATGTTATCGCGTATCGGACGCGTTAGAATACATTATCATATAACTTTATTGTTTACCTAGTTATGACAGCCGACATTCGCCTTTGTCGAGCCGAAAACGTATCGATTTATATCTCGATTATAATAAGGGTTCGATACGAAAAGTTCAGAATAAGGTGTTAGAATTTAAATCGTTTCGTATTTTTATGGCTAAATACTTGTTTAATTTGAATAATTAGATTTGTGAAAGGTTTCAGCTCCGAAGCATTTTATAACTAATGGAAGAAAATAAGCAGAACTTTGTTCACTATTAAAAATGCGTTTACAATCTCTTATTTAATAGATTTTCGATACGTTTTCATAATTACCGATAGTGTGGGTAGGTACCCGAGAAAAGTAATCAGGATTTTTCTTTTTAAATGTAGTAAAGCATTTGCTTGGCTTGGTTTTCAATCTAAAATCAATTGCTTTTCCTAATAATAGCTAAGGAATAATAACTTAATATTGTTAGAACGAGCGTTCTTTGTTTTTTAGTAATTAAATGTGAAATGAAAAGGTGTGAATTTAGATTTGTGTTTCAGTTACATTAGTTATGCTTATAACTACGTGGTTAATGTGATTGAGAAGTGAGTTTAGTTTTTATTATCTGCTGCGTTTTGTTCTTTCAATCTTGAGACTGAAGTCGCAAGTAATATACATGGCTAAATTTTGGTCGTTTTAATCCCGTGGAGGGTCGATCTGGTACATGAAACACTATCTATCTAACTATATGTAAAGATAAAATTAAAAAATAAAGTACTTTTTTTCTAAAACTCGAATTAATGTACGCATGGACGTAATTAATAATACAACTACCTACAGGTCATTGGACTCGCTCAGCTGATGTTTACTTAATCGTAATCAAAATTCATAGGGTACTTTCCGTTTACCTAAAATCATGAAATTTGGCATGAAGCAAGGTCTCATAGCACAAATATAAGAAAAAATCTTTAAACTGAAAATTTGTAGTTACTTCACAAAAAAAATCGATGCGGAAAAATCTTCTTAACTCAATTCGGTGAACAATTCAATTCGGGAATTGAATTGTTTTCATAGAAAGTTTGTGCAGAACCCTCAGTGCGCGAGTCCGACTCGCACTTGCCCAGTTTTTTTTAATTATGGATAGGCTCGTGTTTAACCACTATCTCACCCAATGGTAAGCGATGATGTGGCCGACGATGGACTACGCTTGCCTAGAAGTAGCTTAATTATTCACTCTTGAAGTCTTGACTTAAAGACCCCTAGGTTATTATTGTGTTAGACCTATATTAGGTTAATTGTGAGTATGTGTGTGTCTCCTGACTATAGCAGCAGCCTTATAATGTTCCCACTGCTGGGACTTAGGCCTCCTCTCTAGGAGGAGGAATGGACCGTAATTCACCACGCGGACCCAGTGCGGGTTAGTTGGGTTGGTGTGGGTTGGTGTGGGTTGGTGCGGGTTGGTGCGGGTTGGCGCGGGTCGCGTCTGCTAACTGGTATATTTTAATAGTATCTACATATATAAACGTAAATAAAAGTCAGCGATTATATCCCCTCTTTATAGCTTTACGATAGTTTCATCAAGAATCAATATAAAATCAAAACCTAATCGATCAGAATCTATATTTATGAAAGCTAAATATCACTCACTGATTAATCACAAAATCTCAGGAACTTTATCATATACAAACTTAAAATTTGGCAGGTAGGTTCCTTATAGAGTGTAGGCATCTGCTAAGAACGGATTTTACGAAACTCCATCCTAAGGGAGTAAACAGACTTTCACGAGAGCGAAGCCGCTGGCAAAAGCTGGTTTATTAATAAATGACGTTGCATTTTTTGCAAAGCAGTTGGTTCGGGCTTGGCAAGTCTTTTAGATCTAACCATGCTGGTTTCCCTTCGACTTTGCTTGGAAAGAATCTTGGGTGTAGTAGCCAACTCTTCTTTTCTTCTAAGAAACCAATATCTACTTTGCTATTGGATGCTATGTGTGCTCAGAAAAAATATATAAATCTTTTAAATAAATAAAAACTGGTATCGATTTTCAAATTTCCAATTTGATCTCGACTACCCTTCTATAATTGTCATACTTGTCATCTTTCCAGTCAAGGTGCGTCGTCATCAACTAACTCCATTTCTATTGAACTTATAAATCCCCAGTATTTTCCTAAGAAAATTAACTAGACCTTTACAACAACTTTTCCGACAACCAACCAATTTTCCTTTACTACGTTCAAAGCAAGAAAAAAACCAAGAACAAAGCTAAATTGGCGCCAATTCCCAATACATCTGTGTGCTCTGTTCCGAGTATCCCCGCCCACAGACATAAAGCCGCCCACGAGCAGAGTCATACGTCTGGACCGACTTACAATGAGTTAGAAATGGAATAGACTGGAATGTGCATTGAAAAATGGTAATACTTTCAGATCTAGACAAAAGTGGAGTTATGAACTTGACTCTTGCTGAAGAGGCTGACCAATAGCAAAGATAGACGTGTATGGAAGAGGAAGAAGGAGGCTTTTGCCCAGCAATGGGATACAAGGGGCCTATCCAGGGTGGGAGGGCAGATAAGGTTATGTTTATTTAAAGAACAAATAAAACAGGGATGAATTTTAAACTTTGGGGGTAGTGGAACAGAGAGTAAAGTCCCAAATACCTCCGTTGAAAAGGGAGGATCCTCCGACCAGACAGGTGTTATATCTGGTGGGCTACTGCCCGATAGATGATTTCGGGTTTGTTCTATATGTTCCAATCGCGCCGCGAATCTTACTTGCGCGATGCAGGATTAGTTAATTGGTGACGACATAGATGTCGCTACATCACTCCCCTCTGGAGATCGGAGATCGATAGTTCTTGATGCTTCTTGATGCGTCGGGTGATGCGTGCCAGGCCAATGGAGGTTGGTTCCAGTGAGTCGGAACCGGATTCCGCATAGTTCTCGGTGAGTCGGAACTGTCTGCGGTGATGCCCCAGTGAGTCGGGGTGGTGCTATCCCAGTGAGTCGGGATACGAAGCTGCAGGCTCCAGTGAGTCGGAGTAGTGCGGCTGGCTCCAGTGAGTCGGAGCGGTGCTGTGCGACGTAGGGCTTGACTGCTGTCGTCGACCAGGAGAAAGCTCTTCATATGACTGGCCGAAGGTGCAAGTGCTTAGCCAAGGTCGCTGATGAGGCTGAGGGTGATGACCAGGTATGACCAAGTAGGCATGCTGGTGGTCAGGATACCCATATAGCCGTGGGTGCTGGCTGTATGGCTCGCTGCTCGAAAACTTGAGGAAGTGATGATGACGTCACGAAGTAGTAGCTGCACGAAGGCTGCGCTGACGTTCTTTGTCGAGGGTCACCAGTTTAGGGGTAGTGGAACAGGGAGTAAAGTCCCACAAAACTATAATAAAAAGTTGTAGTGGGTACCCGCTTAAAAATGACTTCTAAATCTTCTAAACCGGATTCATTTTCAGTATACTTATAATAGTTATATAATCTTTATTTTCTCATAAAACATGGTATCATAGTAAGGTCACCTACAAGAACTAAAAAAAATTAAGAAAAAAAGAAAGATGAAGACCTATATTTGTAATAATTATATATTTATCGTTGGAAAGAAAGAAAAGAAAATATTTTGTTACAGGTACATGCAACAGAAATTAAATAAATAAGTAACAACAATTAAATTATAAGGTTCATTAACAGCAATGTGGCCAGGCAGACGCCGATTTCAGAAAGGGCCTACAATGTCCCAAGACTGGGCAAAGGTCTCCAGCATATCATTTCAAAACACTGTTTTCTTTTACCAGCTCGTACTACATCCAGACTAAAAAAAAAAATGTGTTAGATAGTTGCCTTTTGTGCAAACTCACAATTGCCAGCATGCTTCTACATATTAGAAGTAAAAAACCGAATCAGCACCCGTAGCCAAGTTACAATCGTTTCGTTTTGTGTGAACGCTTGTGTTCGAACAAACGAATTGGGGGCGTGGCCAAATCCAAGCGTTAACGCAAAACGAAACGATTGTACGATCGATTGTTGGCGGTTGTTGTTTGTTGTGTGTGGTTGTTGTGTTGTGGTTGATTGTTGTTGTTGGCTAAGGGGGCAGTGTTTTACTAAAACCAAATTGGAAGTATACCCTCGATTTTTTATTAAGGCCTGTACTATCCACGGACGCGTGGCTTCAAAGACGCGTATTCGTCATTATACGCTTGGTGTACGCCTGCGTGAAGCGACCATACAACACTATGAAGCTCTGTCGACGAAGTAGCAACGACACGACGATACGACGCATAATGGACACTAGGCCTTTGAAGTTGAGTAGTTCTGAGACCTGAAAACCTGTTAAAATTTGCAATTTAAGTCGGTTTTGACATGTTCTTAATTCAAAATACTAATTCAAAAAATCGCCCATAGTCACACTTACTCTAAAAAGGCTCTTTTGTAATACTCAATTAGAGAATATAATACAAGCCGACTCCTGTTCCATCACTCTCAGATGGCTACAAAGTTAGTGTTTGTAACATCGATACAAAGAACCGTCGGTACAGTTGAGCTCGTAAAGGACTACAGTCAACGTCGGCGAACAGAGTTAACTATCTGCTGAAGCTTTCAGTAACTACAAAGGGAATGACTGGAAACTACAGTCGCGGAGAGAAGTGCTTTGATATGATTTAATTCAATAGCTAATTGACCCTTATCTGTCGCATCACGTCTTCAATTTTGGCTTATTTGTTATTAATTGCACTCAAATAAGTATGTCATTACTGGTGATACAATTTTCAAAATTGATTCAGTGGTACCAGAGATTATTTCTTACAAACTCATATACTTATAAACTTACCTTCTTTTAATATTATAAAATTTATATTGTATAATAATGAAACATTATACTTAAGTAAAATTGGTGATAATGTCTGGAAGTAGGGTTCTTACTCAAGATAGTTAATTAACTTCTCAATGACTAAAAAATATAATTACCATTGGCATATAATAGTGCACAGCGCGTTAAAAAAAACGCTTACTTTTCCTTTTTTTTATTGACCGCAAATTTATTTTATCAAAAAATTAAAATTAATATAAAAACTTGATCTGACGGCAACGTTTAAAATTAAAATAAAATCCAAAAACATTTTAACTGACTTTCCATTTATCTCAGCGGCGACATGAAACTGTAATAAAAGTAGGCAATAAAGTCCACTTTGCAGACAATGATAACACTGTGACACTTGTGTATTTCAGTGTACTGGGCGTGTCGTACGACTTGGCTCGTTTTACAGCATTTCACGGTAACACATTAATTGGCCGAAATAAAATCAAACGTGGTCGTTAATGACACTTGTGTGAGCGACTGTACCGGCCAATAGCTTGTCGTAATGAAGTTATAAATGTTCTCTTGAGTGTTATTTTGTAAGGATTTAGTTTACACTTGTGACTGGTAATGACTGGCTAGTTTGTTGTACAGAAAACAAAATATCTTTAGATTGATGGTGGAATCTGTGTGACGCTTATTATCCGTAGCGGTCATTAGAAAGTCCATATTCAAAGATTTATGGAGTTCCAAGTCAGGGCTTCAGAGTCTATATGGAAAGCACTAAATCGATTGCTCCCTCAGGTAGGCCGATACAAACACTACCCGCCGAAAAGGGGTTTTATAGACCCGTCGGATACTCAATGTGAGTGCGGTGCCCATGTTCAAAACAAGAGCCACACGTTAAATTGCACCAAGTGTCAATACTCCTGCACTTTGGAAGATTTAATGAGTGCCACCGATGCCGCAGTTAACGTAACCACTTACAGCGCCCAAACAGCTTGATGAGTTTAGCATCCATTCGAAAAGAAGAATAAGGGTTTGATTGAGGAACCTCCTCACAATACCGATCTTGTCCAGGAGTACCGATTTCTAAATCAAGCTCTTGATCCAGCCGACCAACGAGAGCCTCCTAAAGAGGGTTGATCGAGACATGTGGCTATTAAGCCACGCTATTTTTTCCTTCTACTATTATTATTATTTACAGTATTTAGTAATATTATTTATGTATTCCTAAATACTTAAAGTAGGTATATGTGTAGAATTATTTGACACTTTAATTTAAGATTTCACTCGTCACTGGGTGCTAGTTGCTTTAGAATAAACCGGCTTGGCATGTGACGATGGAAAGAGGCCAGACGGGATGACCATAGCACCCTAAAAGTTGGATAGGCCTTAGGTGTGGGATGCACCATGTCTGGACACCTTAGCGACATCGCATTTTCTGAGTACTTGAAGCTGTGTGTGGTGCTGCAATTGAAGAAAACCTTAAACGGCGAAATATAATAATCTTATCGGAATTTATATGTTTCAGTCGTTTGGGGTTGAAACACTAGGGCTTTGGGGTCCGAGCGTTCATTGAGTTGTTCGAAAAGACATCTCCGATGTTTGCTGAAGGAAATTTATTTATTTAACCATTCATGTGCATTAATTAAGTGCAAGAAGAAGAAAACAAAAAATAGAACAGGTATAGAGGTAATGCTTACTTCTACAGAAATCTCTTCCATTACACACAATTATCATTGAAATTTCAAAACATGTAATTTAAAGTTCAGTGTAGTGGAATAATTATCACATTTATTCTGAATAACATTATGTACCTAATAATATACTCTTATATGCAACTACGATGAGATAGAAAGATAGTGTTCTTTCACTCCTTTTTTGAAAATTGCAAGTTTCGCAGACCCTAATGTCAGTTGTTAAATAAGCAATAATTACCCTTACGCTGACATTTAAAATGTATATTATAATTTTCTATCAGTGTTTACGCACATAAATAATAAAATTAATACTACTACAGTTCATTATTTTTAAAATTCGTCGAATCGTTATGATTCTTACAAAACAATTTCTTAGATATTTCGCCCCATTTCTCTCGCAATTTACAACTTAACAAAAATTTTAATAAGTAACAATAACAATTAAAATGTTCCAAGCTGGCTTATTTTATAATAATTAGACTTAATTAATGTCTGTTCTTTAAGTCAATGTAGAACATTAAATTATTCTTAGAAGTGTGAGGTAAAATTTTTGGTCTGTTCAGTTTTTTTTTTTAATAATTGTTTCTTAAATACTCGTATGTGAGTAATAAATTCATGAAATTGTTGTGTTTTTTGTTGTTGTTGTGTGTGTTATATTGTGTTGCTGTATATTGTACGTTGGGTGTGTTGTATGTGTTGTACTGGTAGAAAATGTCTAGTCCGCCTCGGTACTTTTGTGTGCTCAAGCATTTAATAAATACACTTGAAGATGACTGATTAATACATAAAATAAAATATAACAAAAGATTTTGGTCTGTATTCAAATAAAGAGCTAATTGAATTTAAAATCGTATGTATATGCTGTCGGAAAAAAACCACCCCTCAGTCGCCTAGATGGCCCAGTGACCATGTATTGGTGTGAACAACCAGGTACCATAATAAGCTTATAACTTTGTGATTTTTCATGACACAATTATGAAATTATGTACATAGATTCTTTGCATAAAAATACTAGATACGTATTTCGAGTTTCGTATATACTAAAATTAATGTTTTATATGTTCTGTTGTAAATAATAACCGGTATGTTTTTCATTCTACATATATACATGAAAATATGTACATGGTTATATGGTTTTATAGCCCAATTCACACGGGACTGGTTCTTATCTCTTTCTCAGGAAATCATAACTAATAAATTAGACTATAAAATCAATTCTACTTAACCAAAATCTTGTTTTAGACTATTAAACTCAGCGGTGCTTATTAACAAATTAATTAGATGTAAACCTATCTAATTATTTGCTATGTTAATTAAATATGTGCTTCCTTAATATTGGAGGTAAGTGGATTTGTTTTTTTGCATGTTTTACGAATGAATAAAAAAAGATACATTATATTTGGGACACGGACAGGAAATTTTATATAAAAAATTAAATCATTAAAAACTAAAAAAATAAAATCGCAGCGCTTAGGCAATATCCAGATCACACAAGTTTTTTTAATTTCTGCAACTGAAGGATACATGTCTGTGGTTTTAGTCAGTACAAGTCTGACTCACCCTCCACCCAAGAGCGAGAGTAGTCATTGGACGATTTATTATCTCAAAAAGGTGTTCTTTTAATGAATGTAGAATTAGCCTTTAAAAAGGCTTAGATCTCTTTAGATGAAAAACTAAAATAGTTTGTATAGAACCTCCATAAATTTATTTTAAACAATCATAATTAATTATTTGTGCAGAAGGAGAAAATTACACACAATTTTAAGTACACTGTCTATTTTTACAACAAAAAAAATTAACAAAAAAAAAAAAAGCTTTTTTTACACCTTTTTCCTCGCATCACACAATTAACGCACAGTTGTAACCTAGCCTTAACAATTGCACACTGTATTGCAATAAAAGTGTAACAGCAGATGTGTAAGCCCAGCATTTCGTGTCAACAATTTTTTATTATCTTTTATGTTTTTAGGGTTCCGTACAAAAGAAAAAACAAAGAAAGAAAGAAAAACAAGTAAATAAAAATAAATAAATAAATAAAAATAGTTTATTTACACAGAATGACGCAACTAAAATCTAGACAATAATTATTATAAAGGAAAGATTGTTTTTGTGTCACATCCGTGCAAAACCGTCGAACGCTCAGCATAAAGCTGCCAAACCTACACAAAAGGTAAAACAGGACCCTATTACTAAGACTTCGCTGTCCGTCCGTATGTCGGTCTGTCTGTTTATCACCAGGCATGTCTATAATATGAACCGTGACAGAAAGTTGAAATTTTCACAGATGATATGTTTCTGTTGCCGCTGTAACAAATACTAGAAAAATCATTCCATGACATCTCCCGGTCTTGAGCAGAGCAAGCGATAGTGTCAGACTTTTAATGGCTAAATAACCAACCTCGTTTCTTCGTTGCCTTTCATACTAGGGCCAAGCCTTCTTTTCTGAAGCAGACCCTTAACTCCAGTAGGCTTCGACCCTGCTGGGCGCTACGGACGGTACAGAACCCTTCGATCACGAGTCCGACTCGCACTTGACTGGTTTTTTTCTTTGCTGAGCTCAAAGTGGTGTTATCTCAGCCGTCACAGATAGCATGGTCGACGTTGTAAATGTAATAGTTTTTATTTTAATGTATTTGTTTCCGATAAAATGCTAGTTTCGACCGTTATCCGTTGATATTTGAGTAGGTGAACTAAGGAAGCTATTTAGCACTGGTTATTTATTGTTGATAGCCGTGTAATTAATTAATTAATGTATCTTTTTATAATTATACCAGTGTCCATAACTTTTTTATGTGGGTATATCATCGATTAACTTTTCCTGCTGTGAGTGTAGCGGGAGGGAGTGTCACACTTTTATTAACTAAAACTAACTTGTATTTTCTCAGTTACCACCATATATTTATTGAAGATAAAGTCTATTTTTAGCGTTCCGGAAAAACGGAACCCTTTGTGGTCTGTCTGTCTATCACGCCCTTTATTTCGAGTACGCGTGGAAGTATCGAGTCGAAATTAAAACCGTATACTCAGGTCTGCAGTCTCTTGAAGCTGTGAAAAAATCAAACTTTTAAGTTACAGAAAAAAAAAAGATACGGCTGTTTATGTTGCAAAAAACGTATATTTCGACACTCTCAAAGGAATCAAAATTCATAAGGTACTTTCCGTTGACCTAGAACCCTGAAATTTAGCGTGAAGCAAGGCCTCATATCCCAAGTATAGGAAACGAACTGACAACTGTAAATTTGTAGTTACGTCAAAACAAAAAAAAAAAATGTGATTCGTAAAAACCTTTAAAACTCGATTTGGAAATTGAACTGTGTTCATCGGTAAGTTTGTACAGTCCGACTTATACTTGCCCGGTTTTAACATACAATTGAAGAAAAACTAAGAAAAAACGTAATCACCCGTTTAACATCGAACTGTTTAAACCCCTCAAAAAACCCTTAGATATCCCAATATTTATCTAAGTTTAAATAACTGTCACATTAAACTTTATGGGGCAGTAAGAAGATAGCTGCACCTCCCCTGCATGTATTTATACCGTGGGGTGCGTTGTACCAGGGGACGGTTGTAACGCCCAGGGTAAGAATTATTGTCACTTAGAGCGGTTAAAGATGTTTGTAGTGAGGGGTGACTCGAATTGTGTAGAGTCAGGCGGCAAATAAGTTGAACCCATTTCTATTGGTACGCATAGCCCAGACACTTCGATGTAGAACCTAAAATCCGTTACTGCACATTCAAGGTCAACCGCTATGATGGTTCAACTTGTGTGTCGAGAATTATACAGCAATAAACATACTTATATATTTCTAAATACATACATATTTATAGCTAAATAACACCCAGATACAGAACAAGTGATCGTGCTCATCACAAAAACGTTTGTCTTGGGTAGGACTAGCACAGATTGAAAGCATCGCAAGGCGTCATGCCTATATCAAAGTATCTCTATTTTCCAATTATTAAGGTACAAATTCGAGTTATGCAAATATTGATCGCGCGTAGACGCCTGCTTTCGCGCGTCTATGCTTGGTAAGAGTCGAGCGTTATTTGCGCGCAGTGAGTGACACGTCAGCTGACGATCACGAGCGTCATTCATGAATATCAAAAAGTCTCTCAACTGATCCAGAACCATGATCTCGTTCTAACGCGGCGTATGTAAGCGGTTCGACGCAAATGCTTGTGGACGCGTATGTGTGGACAGGGTGGCTCTGTAGCCGCGAAATTATTTCTTCAGCCACAATTTGTATAAAACATGTCACCGCAACGAAAATATTAAGTTATTAGACGTCCGCTTCGCTTCGCTGATCACCGCTTCGCACCCACGTGCTATTGGTTACGAAATGCGACGCCACGCTTGAATTCTGCCCCAGTATGAGTTGAACTTTAGTCAGCCGTCACATTCCGAACTAGAATGTTTCCGCCTCCCTCAGCCGAAGGAGATAATTCCCCACGCTAGGACGATCGCAACGGTCGACACGTGGGGAGACATTCTTCACTACAGTTAACTCTATTCTGATAACGGTGACCACATATTTGTGATTGCATCAGGAATTTTAGGGACTGTTAATAGTTCCTGACATGTTTTGGGTGTAGTTGTCTTGTATGGTTTAATTAAAATTGATGTTATGGGGGAAGATGCAGATAGGACACGGAGTTACACGTTACTGTCTTATAGTTTTGTTTTCAAGGTTATTAATCAAATTATGGCACGTGTAAAGAGTGGTGACAATGCAGTTTAAATATTATCTATGATTAAAATGATTTTATATCTAGTGTTTGCTGAATCTGCTTGTAGCTAGAATACTATACGGTCAAGCTTGCCGGAGTCGGTATCTGGATTGGTGACCAAACATACCGATCGTACATCTTGCCTTGGAAAGCACATTACGCCGTAAGTCCCGGATGTCATTTAAAAAGCTTTGACAGTAGTTATGGATAGGCTAAGAATTCACGAAGCGGTTTTCAACCGCCCCCACCGCGGTAGAGGAAACCGCTGCTTTTTTTAAAACCTCAGTAAACCGCAGTTTTATGCGGTTACACAGCTGTCGCGGTTACGATTTTCGCCCGCAAACCTGGCGGATGATATCGCAAGTTATTATAAGAGGGTCCGCCGGTGCAACAGGAGCCGCGAACAACCATGCACACCGCGGGCGTAAAACGCGTGCTGAAATGTGCTTTAATTTTTTACATTATATCTGCATTTTACAGAAGCTACGGGCCTGCAACCGCGGCGGCCGCGGGTGAAAACCGCTGTGTGAGTTCTTAGCCTTAGGAACCAGGAAATCTGACAAAATACTCATTTTATTGGGTTGTGGAGGTACTACTCGTAAACTAAGCTATCACTCCATGTAAAATTTTTCTATACAGTTGCATCATAGAAGTTCATTTCAGTTCAATTTTCTTTAGAATACAATATATAATACTTTTATTTGACATCTAAGTGCTGTTAAAAAACCTAAACCCTTAAATAACCGCCTGCCAAACATCGCCACTGATTGTACCCGCCGCGGCTTCCGGCGGCGTCGCGACCGGCGCCCGCGCAGCGCCGCATGTGACAGTTTACGGCCGCCCCCTTCCGCAAAGAGATGGCGCCACTGACACAATGTTAAGCTTTGTTTGTGAAGCTTTCACGGTTCTTGGGATTTGGTTTTGTTGCTTTTTTTTAAGTGTTTATGAGAGATTTGTGGTTTAAGTTACTTTTGTATTTAGGATTTTTGTTGTTAATGATTTTTATCATAATCTTCTTTAGCACTATAGGCGTATTAGTTTTAGTGTGATTCTTTGGTTACCGCAGTTTGTCTAGACTTGTTCTAGTTAGACCTAGATATACTTTATGTATAGTTATTATCTTTATGTTTTTAATAGTTATGTACTGACCCTTGAGATACACGATATATGCTTTGGTTTGGGTGTCTAAAGTCTCACGGTTTTATGCAATGCCCAATACCTATATTGTAGAAAGAGCAATACTTCTTGTAGCTGACTTAAACATTCTAAAAATAAAAAGCTTCCGACGGATTGAGTTCCTCCTCCTTTTTTTTCGGTATAAACTCTCAACATTCATCAAACGTCAACGGACTAATTAAACGAAGTAATTGCATAATAAAACGCAGTAAGAACACAAGAATTGATTGTATACATGTACTCTATATTATCTAATGTCACATTAGTTTACTACATCAATGACTTAATGATTTTAATTGACATTTACGACTTGTTTGAGGAATGAAATAAGCTATTAACCTAGAAAATTATGTTTCTCAGTAATCGTTATTTGTTAGAAAATTAACTTGTTGTTCGCATCTCTTTTAATGCGTTTTATTTGGTAGGTGTTATCATTTGGTGTTTATACAAAAAACCGAAACAAACTTCTGTCAAAAATTTATTTTAATGTGCCGCAAAAATTATTCCGCTATAGTCCACGTGTGCTTTTAGCATCAACAAGTTCAATAATATATGTAAGCAGCATGACTTGGACCCCTTTATGACTAGTGTGACGTCAGCCAGAAGACGCATAGGCGTCAGATCTTTTAAGTAACCTAGGCATCTAATTGTTTCCCTATTTTTCTGTAATATGTTTTTAAATATTTAATTTTGACTTTGTGTATTTAATACCTTCACTGTAATTTAATACATTCACTGTAAGTTCACTGTGTTAGTCTGTTTATGATTACTTCTCAATTTTAATTCTGTCACTATACATGAGCAGCCTAGGCATATATACTTACCTGACGCGGATATTCTTCTGAATCTCTGTGGCATTCGGACGTCGAGCAGGACTTGTTTCCACAATTGTTCTGGGTGTGGAACTAGTGAGTAAATAGTGATGCGAGGTCTCCATTCGATTTTTGAAAGGAGAACGACCAAAAATTTATAGAGTTTAAACGAAACTTATGTAATAAAATAGTCTACTAAATACTGAGTTACACATATAGGTACAGCAATCAAAAATATGCCATCAGTAAAAAGTGACTGAATGCAAAATCGTTTTTACTTTTTGATGCTGATAAAATTAAATATGGACTATGATTTTTGGAAAAATAAGTAACAATCCCCACGATGTTTACTAAATTATAAAACAAATAATGTGTTAATGTAATATACGTTAATATAATGCATTAAGCTGAGGGCTTACTCTCGAGTTTAATTCCGATCGGTCGACATTGGAATTATGAAGTTAAGTAAGTACTACTGAATTCGATGCTAGGGCCAAATTGCGTGACCTTTTGAGAAACTAAGTAAAATGGGGATTGGGCTTGGCGTGTGGTCTCGCAATTTAAAACCAATTTGGCGCTAGCATCGAATTCAAGAGTACCTAACGTCAAAATTCCAATGTCGACCGATTGGAATTAAGGTTGAGAGTAAGCCCCCTGATATTTTTTAACTAGTGAAAATTTCTGGAAAAAAAATAACTATTCCCACTGGTGGGGAACGGCCGGTAGTTATCCGCGCACGCACGTTTTCTTGTAAAAAATGGCTATCAAACTATTTTTTACAAGAAAACTTGCCAATATAATTGAAAACTTAAATTACATCAACTATAAAAACTTATGTTATCGTTAAAAATGGCCATCAAAAATTGTGAATCGTCGCAAACGGGCCATTGCAACTCTTTGTTGGGACGCGATAAAAAATCAAATTTCCTGCAGTTTTGTCCCCCTGGCGTTGTGGGGGGCTGTGTCGCTATGTTATGGGCAATGTGGTGGTTTATGGACTCCACTGTAACGGTATTTGATGGGTTATAGTTGGTCAAACTAGAATTTTATGTTAGTTAGTTGATTTAAGGTTTAGCGTTCTTGTTATATGACTTAGTTTTTGAACTTAGGATTTAAAGTTTGTCAGTTTTTCAACGTACAGTTTTGAAGTTCTTAATTTTTAAAATCACAGGTATGGTTTTACAGAAAGTATTTTTGGAGTAATAGTAACAGTGATTTTTTACGTCTAGCATTCCTAAATGCTTGTGGTTGATGTGCACCGTTGTACCGTAAAAAACGGCATGGTTGGAGCAGTTAGAAATCAGAAGCGTTTATTTCAAATCGACTAATTACAGGCACTTTTGAATTGTCAAAATGTCGGTCAGTTAAAAAAAAAGTGAAGCTAAATTGCACGTTCCAAAGCGTAGTGGGGAGCGATAGACTGCTACGCTGCATGTCGCGGGTTCGGTTCCCGCACGAAACAAATATTTGTTTGGCCTAAAGATACGTCAATCGCGTCTGTGTGTCTTGTGTATGTGAATTTATATGATTGTGACCGCACTCACGATACAGGAGTAATTCCTAGTGTGGGGCAAAATTAAAAAAAAAAGAATATCCCTAATGCTAAGAGCTTCCATCATGATTATAAAAATCTGTCCTCTGTAAGTCTTTTTAAAAAGGAACCTATAGTTAGACTGCAGTCTTCCTGTCTAATTATAATTGAGGTGTTTTCAAGGCTAGAGTGAATAGGCTTTTAATGAAATCAACGATTGCATCACTGCTTGCTAGGATCGCAGACAAGCACTGGTTAATATAAATAAAAAAAGAAAAAAAGACGAGATAATTAGATCTTAAGAAGCACGTGTGAAATACATATTTATTTCATAGGCGAGATTATTTACAACAAACGACATAAAATATTTCAAAAAATTTCACAACAAACGAATAAAATACCATCACAACATCATTTAAAATTTGGCACTGACAAAAAATCCGATACTCCTAGAAATAGGGTGTCCAGCGAAAGCGGATTTCCCTGGATTTTTCCAATTTCCACGAGCACGCATATCATGTGTCCGCCCGGCTGACTTGTGCACTTTTTTTTAATCGTACCGTTATTGAAAACGTTCGACTGACGGGTTTATTAAATGGTGTATACGATTTCGGACGTTTGAGGGATTAAAATACATGCCTACTGTGTTTTTGATGCAGATGTTGATTCGAGTTCTACTTATAAGTCATTTTGTAAAAGGTCGGATAAAGAATTGCTCTTTAATTACGTTTCAAAATGTGTACTCGCTTAACAAAGCAATAATAGATTTTTACTGGCGCGGGTTCGATTCCCGCATGAAACCAATATTTGCATGGCCTACAGATAGTAGTGGTGGGTCTGAGTGTCTTGTGTATGTGTGTGTGAGTGAGTAATGTTTGTGGACGCACCCGCGATACAAGAGTAGGTAAATTCCTAGTGTGAGCCATCGTTACGCGCTAACATCGCAATCAGAAAACCTGGACTTGAAACTCAGTGAAAATCAGTGTCATCAAAGACGTAAAGAAACCAATTATGCGACGGGCCTAATTTCAACGGTACACGCGCTAGAGACCAGTCACCTATCTTCCGCAGTTTTGATTTAATCTAAGAGTAGAGCCAATATTTTTTTAAATATGAAACAAACAATATAACTATAAATAAAAATATTTTTTAAATATATATATAAATAAAACTAAAGTTTTGGTTTGGCAAAACAAAGGTTTCAATAGAAAATATCAGAATAATAAAATCAGATATGTGAAAAGTATTACAAAACAATAACAAAAACCACAAAATACAACTATAATAACCGCCGCATTACAATTTTTAATTAAAAAGGACAGCTACAACAATAAGGCTAACACATCGAACAATTTAGCTAAATCCATAAAACCATTACAGTCCCCTGTGCAAACAGCTGAGATTCACCACGATAAACTGTTGTAATTCACGAGTATCGCGTTACCGACGTCAGCCGAAGTCACCCGACGTCGCCCGATGTCGCACGACGCCGCCCGATAATACGCGACACGCGCCGATTATGAAATCCGATGTAGGTAATAGTGTGAGCAGTTGGGATTGGATGCAGAAGGGACTGATGAATTTTGTGCCTACAAGTACGCAGGAGGTATCTTTGTTGGTCTCTTTTTAATAATTACCAATATTATGATACTTTTACAAAATTAAGCTGTGTTTCAGTTTCCTTCGGGAAAGGTAATATAGCCTGTAGGTCAACATGAATAGTTGTTTTTAAGCATAGGCGAGCCTGGACATGTTCCCGTCTTTTTCTTGCAGTTGTAGTTTGACAGTTAAACAATATTCTAAGGAAAATTAAGTACTAAATAATGTAACGTTTATCAATCTTTTATGTGATGCGGAATCTTTAAATGTCTCCTCAGAGCAATAAACAGTGTCAGATTTTACTGGCTAAAACCCACCTATGGTTCTCTTTCGAACAATCCTGGAGGCCTGGGACATCTAACAATCTTGGCCTTACATTTTCTACAAAATTGTTGAATTCTTATCCAAATGGTAGCAATCAAGTTTTTACGCTCAGTTTACATATTGAAGAACATTTTCCTAAAAACCATACTCTTACTTGTTAATAAAATTGTAGGTAGGCATCTACGAGTCATGCCCTTAATAGGCACAAAACTAACTTCCAAGAACCACACATCTACTCTATGCCACATCCCTCGTTAAGGGCGAGCTACCCTTGTAAAAGTCAGCGTGAATAGAGCTAATCCTTATCACGACCGAGGGGTTAGAGTGAATCAATTAAAGATAAGCAAATATGCTCCATTGTGGACCGGAGGGATTGAATTTGTTGGTGTGAGAAAGGAAATTAACTTTTGCCGGATAAAGCGATCCGTCATCGTCTGACGCCCCCTTAAATCGTGATCAAAAACTAAATTGTTTGAGTTGTTTTGTTGGATTAGATTACTCGTGTGTGTTTTCGAGGAAATGTGGGAAAATGCTTTTGTAAATTGTTGTATCTTTAGTCTGAAATTCAGAGGAGTTAACTTACTCCTTTTTTTCAGGGTGCTGTTTTACTGTGGTAGATTAGGTTACTTTTGAATGCTCATACAAGTTAATGTTTACTGGAGTTTAAAGGTTATTAACAGAATAATTGGCATCTAGAGAGAAGGCGCTTGGAGGAGCGTAGGTCTTCAATAAGGTAGACAGATAGACAGATGACCTGGTAAAAAAAAACCTACCCTGTCATTCATTGCCTTTGTCCCGGGGCCCGTGGTGACATTCTCACATAAACTTTGGCCCCAGTAGGCTTCGGCCCTGCTGGACCCTTACAGTTTGCTGACAACTCCTTGAGGCGCGCGGGAACAGTGTGTGCCGTAGACGACCTGAGCTCGGACCGGTCTGTTACCGGACGGACGGACAGCGAGCTACCCATTGCCCACCGTCCGTCCAGATGACCTGGTGAGAATGGCGGGAGTTCGATAGATGCGAGACGCACAGGACCGGTCGTTGTGGCGAGACTTGGGGGAGGCCTACCTTTTTTTAGGTGGAAAAATCATTTAATGACATGTCCCGCTCTTGGGAGGAGCAGTAGAGTGTGTCAGACTTTTACTGACTAAAAACGTACTCCTGTTCCTTCTTTGCCTTCGTTCCAGGGCCCCGGGGTTCACTTTCGCACCACCTTTGTTGGTTGTTATTGGGGCCACCCGTAACAACCTGTGATCCCAGTAAAACCCATTTGCAATGATGATAAGAAATTGAAATTAGCTTAGTGGCATAATAACGTTCCTCCGTGTCTTCTCTCTGAAACCAAATACCAGCTTCTTTGTTCGAACGAGTCACCGTGGCTCTGGGACCCGAAGGGCAACTGTAGGAACACAAGCGGATTTTAGCCATTAAAAGCGTGACACTCCCACTCCACCTAGAGTGGGAGGTGGTATTTGACGAGCCATTGACCCAATAAAAAGAAAAAGTTAAACCGAATACATAATTATAAAATAAAAATACTACTTTGATGCAAAAAAGGCATCAACGTTCTTCTACCTTTTATGTTTTGTTCATATTACTTATCTAATTACCATATTGCCTAAATATTCTCATAAATATAAGTTATGAATATGATTTATGCAAAAACATTTCCTGTTAAAACTAAAATTAATAAGAAATATTATATTTTAAAATTTGTCGTCCGGATTAAAGATATAATTAATAATTTTAATCCAAAACTGAATAAAATAACAATTCATTAAATATAGCCGTAATACCTCGAACGATTTCACAGCCAATCTTCGACAACGTTGTCAGAATTTATTTTATCACTAATTCTGTTAATCCAGTAATGAAAATTTTACGCCTAATACGTTATAGATCGGTCATTAAATATAATCAAAACTACTTCCAACAAAAGACTCCATTTGGAAAAATAATAAAAATGCCTAAAATCTAATAAATTTATCATGCTACCTATTACAAGGGACCGAATGATTCTCCCCACACTGAATTATTCATGACTAAATTAATAATATTAACAATAAAACCCATTATGGCGTCCACCAGTTATTATTAACATTATGCGTTCGGCTTTGACCGACCATTATTAATAAAAAATTCAAATGTGTAGGATTACAGCTGTAAGCTGTGGATCCGAATTGTTTAAAGTTCTCACAATAAAAAAATGCTTATAACTTATAAATCTCACAGATTCATGCGAGGGTGTGTATTATGTTTGTGTGTGTGTGTGTGTAGTTATAGCTTAATAGTGATGTAATGTGGTATTCGGTAATCCCTTGTGTGAAATGTCAATATGGTTTGCAATAGGGATTTAGTTATGATAGCTAATCCCAGAGGAATCAGGAGGGAAGGAGGAAGAGCGTAATGAAATTCATATGATTTTAGTGGGATAATGTAGTGGTATAATCATTTGCAATAAGGACCTTTATGTTATTTTTGTAGGGTTGAAAAACGTATGAAAATAATTGGCCCAAATAATACTGTGGTATCGAAGGAGACTGCATCTGTTATTGTTTTTATTAAATTGCAAACTAGCAAGACAATGATACAGGGTCGAAGCCTACTGGGGTCATGGGTTAGTTCCGAAAGGAATGCTCGGCCCCGGCACGATAGGCTACGAAGGAACGGGGTAGGTTTTTAGTCAGTAAGAGTCTGACACTACTTCCCGCTCCGCCCAAGGGCGGGATTTGTCATTGGATGATTTTACCTACCATAAAAAAAAAAGACAATGATATCTATAATTTGATAGATAAAAGAAAAAGCTTGTTTTTATTTAGGACGGCTGTCAAGCCTTCAGACTTGATTAATTTTTAATTAATAATATACAAAAAGTGCATTCTGGGAATAAATCAGATGAATAAGATGCATAATAGTATGTCATTACTTGCTACTTTTTACAATGTGGACGGATAGTGGATAGCTTTTAAATGAAAAACAAACAAGAAACAAGGTAAAGATAATTTGCACCACAAAATATTTGTGCGTAAATATCGGGAAAAAATCGCGCCATTATTACCGCCATCAAGTGCAGATTTTCACAAATTTTATTTATTCAAAAAACCATTAAGATTAGGCGTGACGCCTATATCCGTCATCAGCGCCGACATTAGCGTCAAGCGTCGCCGCGTGCGCTGATAAACGCTAATACATAACGTCGTGTGACGTCACGTGACGACGCCACGCATTAATAACATTGACGCGGAAAAATCGACAAGTGTAAGGCGTTGGGGGTGTGTTTCCATTGGAGTAGGTAGACGGTAAGACACGATAAGACCCTCTTTCAAAAATAAGAGCTTCTTCAGCGTCAAAATTAGGTGACACTAGTCCAGGGATGGCGAACCTATGTGGCAAAATAATTTGGGCACGGCAATGTAAGATGTAAAACATAATTATAGGTGATGTGATGCAGCAGTAGGTAATCACACTAGTTTTTTTTTCTTTTATTCCAATAAACAATAAGCAAACGTAAGTTTTTAGTTTTAAAGTGTGCCTATTAAATTACAAAGGCAAGATTCTTTGGCGGTACGTCATGAAATCATGACTACATTTTTTTTTTCATGTATTTAGTAGTAGGTACGTTCTCTATTAATGGTTTGGCATCCCTGCACTAACCAATGGAAACAGTCCAAGAGAGTTCAATATGATATCCTTCTAGAAATATGTCAGAAAATACAAAGAAAACAATAGATTACTAAAAAAGAAAAAAAAAACACCTTTAAAAAAGTTCATTTAAAAAAAATCCAAATCAATCTGAAGGTTTATCACAATTCAATTCAAAGTACCTAGTAGTAGTATCAGTAAATTTCTTAACGTAAGGACCTAATATATTGTTGCTTTGTAAAATGTAATAGAACTGACTAGTTTTCTATTAGAAAATACTAGCGACTCGTCCCGGCCTTGCCTAGGAAAAGTACCCAGAAAGCTGGCAGCATAGCCACATTGGATAGCAATGCTGATTCGTTGACCGAAGAAAAGCCCAGCCCTCTGCCAGTCAACCAGCCGTTGGCTGATATCTCGAACAAATCAATGAGCGCTCGGACCCCATTGCCCAAGTGTTTAGGACACGGTGAAGCACACGGTAGAGGTGTGCCCCGCTTGGGCAAAGTACCGCTGTCACCTCGTTGGGGCCATCAGCGGCAGTGATTTCTCGTGGCCTTGGCATAGGTCATGGTCCGAAGCAAGGTGGAGTGGCAGATGGTGGCCTCCTCTGCGAAGCAGTGATGCTGAAATCACGCGTGCGGCCTTCTCCTTTTCTAGCATTACTGCTTCGCAGAAGGAGGCGACCGCGTCGTACATTGGAAACCCACCCAAATCGAGTAATATTTCACGAACACACATCTCTCACACACATTATAAATGATTATCACCTGAAGCAACATCGAGTGAGGCTAATGATTCGATGCCTCGGCGCTGAACAATAACATAATGTGAAGGAAACCGTCGATAGCACAGTTCTTTCATTAGACGCTTTACGGAGGTTATTTAATAATATATTGATGGGTAACGAGTGTTTGAAGAAAAGGAATATTTTGTAGAGAAAATTGATTTAGCTTCAGGGCGTAGGTGATTCAATTTCTTTTATTATTTGGTTCTTTACCCAAAATCACAAATATGTACAAAAAATAAAATCTACTATTAAGTACTAAACAGGCACTTTGGATGTAAAGTTACGAGAAAGAGGTACAAGTGTTTAATATCATGGAACCCATATATGATCTTAATGTCTGTTCATTCCTACTACTAGGTAATATACCTACTTATACTCGTACATATATAGGTACTATAATACTGCATAAATACAAACGTTAGTCTATTAGACGACTAAGGGACGGGCTACTAGATACTCCTTAGTAATCCTGAATTCAACTACACGAGTACTGACAAATACTTGCACTGACTGGATGGTCTATTTAAATCTGTGTGGTTCTTTCCTCAACAAGCCATTTGCTCAAGCAAGCTCATCTGGTTTGACCATTCTGTCTCAGTGTAGTCAGCTAGGAAACATGGGCCTCATCTAGTTTAAATTGACGACAGAATTAACGTGCAAGTGTTTTTTAAAAGCTACACGCAAAATAAATATCATTTAGATATCTTAAAAAAGGACATAGGGAATCTGGAGTTTGCCTTTCAGAGCGAAAAAAATTAAATAACGCTATCATTATGGATCACTTAACACATGTGTTAAACCATCAGAAAGACAAGAAACAGGAATTCATTATTTAACAGGGTTAGTTTTAAAACATGAACTGTTTTTCTAAAACTAAAATTTTTAAACAA
Source organism: Leucania comma (assembly GCA_958295575.1). Lineage (NCBI taxonomy): Eukaryota > Metazoa > Arthropoda > Insecta > Lepidoptera > Noctuidae > Leucania > Leucania comma. The sequence continues at coordinate 8,842,572 of OY282483.1, forward strand.
ACAATCCCTTTTACCATGGTAAACACTTTACCATCATCCCCTAACTGGCCATCTATTTAGCGAGTCGGGTGCGTTACTGACACGGCTGGTTCGGTAGCGCGGGTAGCACGGGTGCCACCCCATCATTTAATGCTCTAATAGGTTAAGCAAGGATTGTCAGACCACCCATGCCCAGTAGTGACGTGGATAATGCTTCTGTAATAGGTATGGTTGAACCTGAGATAAGTCGAACAGGGAAGAGGTGGCGAGATGACCTAAACGATTACTGATACGATTATAAGGTTAGGCACTATGTCGAAGATACGCTTGTTTGGCAATGACTGCTTCTGCACATATGCCCCTTGGTAACTCATTCATATTGTGTCTATTAACTGCTCCATCTTTGTTTCAATACACACATTGTTTTTTGTTTTATTTTTTTGATACATTGCTTTTGCAATATTATTTATATTATTTAGACCTCAATTATCACAAATTCATTAGTAATTCATTTTATTAGCATCTCATAGTGTAACTGGTGATAGTTGTAATTATTGTTTTTTTCTTGTCTTGTTTTTTTTTATATAGCTTTTTTTACAATATGAATGTGAGAACACTGTAGATTTCGCGAATTCCTATTACGAGTCCCTTTCTTTTTATTATTATGATTATTTTTATTGTACTTATGGGCACAATATTGACTGGTCTACACTGTCTACACAACAGTGTCTCACCTACATAATTATTAATACTGTAATTTGGAAATATTGTACAACAAACCATTTTTTTAAAAGAGTAACCATGTAGTTTCTTGCCGGTTCTTCTCTATAGGAAACGACCAATTTGGAACCGTGCACTAGCTTCTGACTTTTTATAAGTGCCCATGTAGGCCATGGTAGTTATATATTAAAAATAGAATGAAGTATCATTAAGATTAGGTACTTAAAATAATAAAATACATAATATATGAGCTAAAATAATAAATATTATATTAAATATCAAATAATTGTTAAGAGATCTCAAAATATTATAATTATAACGAAGGCCAAGAGAAGACATCAAGTATGTATAATACGCGATAAGAAGTTGAACCAAAATGGCGATCGATTGATGCCCAGTAACAGATCTTCGGGTCTGAATCGAAGTGCGGCCCAGCGGTCTGCGGGTAACCGTAGCAACGACGGTCATTTTGAGTTCAACTTATTTGCCGCGTACCTACTATAGTTAATATTACTTCCTTCTCGGTAAAAAAAAAAATGGGTTGTACACATTAGAAAAAAAAACGAATGTTTCTCATTATTTATTCAAAAAAACATCCGTCAAACAATACACCACTTATGGTTAGACTAGCAATAATTTCACACGTTACCCGTCCATTTAGCGTCCTAACTGGTGGAGTGGTGGCACTATCATCCTCACTAATGTGCACGGCAAACAGAGCTGCTGACCACCCGCGACGATCAGCTGGGCTTTGGGGCATAGGCAGGCTGTAGATGGGGTGCTGGTTCTGTAAAATCTTCAAATGGTTCCAGTGAAAAAAAACTGGGCAAGTGCGATTGGACTCGCACGCTTCCGCATAAACTAACTTATGTAAACAGTAAAATTCCCGAATGAAATCTCGAAGATTTTTCCGAATCGAAAAAAAGTTTTTTTGTTGTGATGTACTATGATTTATTCCTATATTTGTGCTAAAAGACCTTGCTTTATGCTAAATTATAAACCCTATGAATTTTGATTCCCTTGAGCGTGTCGAAAAATATGTTTTTGCGACATAAACGGCCGTGTTTTTTTTATTACCGATTCGATAATTATTTTGATTCGCTTTTTGGGCGAAAAAGCGACATTTCTCTTGAAAATAACTGTCGCTAAATGTCACTTTTTCACCTAAAATGCGAATCAAAATAATTTTCAGTCAAGCTAATAAAAGATCCTACCCATACGTACCTACAAAGCTTTTTGAGAACACATTCATTATGCGTACAGCTAAGGAATGGAATTTCCTGCTAGAGTCTGTGTTTCATGATAGCTACAACCTAAGGGTCTTTAGGTCAAGAGTGAATAGGTTACTTCTAGGCAAGCGTGCCTCATCGTCAGCCCCATCATCGCTTACCGTCAGGTTATATAGTGGTCAGAGGCGAGCCCACAGTCCGGAGAAATGTTACTTTTTGGCCCAAAACACGAATCAAAATAATTTTAAATCCATCCAATAAAAGATTAAAACCTACTAAACGTAAAAGAAACACAAGAAAAGCCAGTTTAGTATTGATTGCTCAATTAATAGACACGGTCGGTAATGTGGTGTTAATGAGCCTCCATGGGCACCACACAAAATAAACAACATTATTTGATCACTGATACAAACGATTCTACTTCCTATAAAGAAGGCAGCGTATCTTAGCGTATTCGATAAAGATAAGTTTTACATGGTTTTTTTTATGGTAGGTAAAATCATCAAATGACAAATCTTGCCCTTGGGTGGGGCGGGACATAGTGTCAGACTCTTACTGACTAAAAACCTACCCTGCTCTTTTCATTTCCTTTGTCCCAGGGCCCCAGTGTTATTTTCACATAACCCTTAGCCCTAGTAGGCTTCGGCCCTGCTGGTTCCCTACAGTTTGCTGACAACTCCTTGGGGCGCGCGGAAGTTTTACATAGTAACTTAACCTACAAAATTATAAAGCTAGATGCATAAGAAAGAAAAACAGCTTATTTAGTTTATTAGAGGTGGGAAATCATTAAATTATTTCTCCAGGTCTGTATGGACCGACAGAGAATGCTAGACTTTTACTGACTAAAATCCACTTGTGATCCTTCAGATCCCTTCTTCCCCTTTGCGTTTCAGGGCCACGGGAACTCTTTCGAACCATTTTCTTTATATTACCCTTTGAATTCAATCTCACAGCCCTCGCAGCTGCGAAATTGAATGCTCAGGTGGGGTTTAGTTTCACTCCATCCTAGAGCGAGGGTATTGATGACCTCTCACCTCAAAAAGAAGTGAGAGATGTAAGGATGCGACCTTTGGCGGGAGACACCGAACCTTCTCATCGAGCTGACGAGGAAACTCTGGCCAACCTGGACAACTTTAAACAGACTCCACCCGTAAGTCAATCGCAGCAAAGACAAGACAATATCCACAGGGGAGGATCCATGCTCGAATCTTCAATATTTGTGTGGCGTCATTCCTTAGAAAAAGTTTCACCTTCCTTCTTGTACCACAAATGCACAATAGCTGTTCATGTCAGCGTCAGCGGACGGTATTGCTGTGGCCGAATACTGGGCCAACTAAGGGATTTAAAACAGAAAATATTATACTATTTCGCTATCGCCTTGTCATCAGAAAGTTTTTTATTATTATTGACAAGCTTGCGTTTGATCACTATCTCACCTGATGGTAAGCAATGATGTGGTTGACGATGCAACACGCTGTGGCCTAGAAGAAATATATATTCTTGACTTAAATATTGTGAATGTGGTTTGTTAATGTGTTATCGATGGCGCATATGTCTGGTGGTCCGAAGATGAAATGGGTGTTGCAGAATTAAGTTTTGCAATTCCGAAGCACACTCCCCGAAGTACAACCGGATGAAAACCGACTAAATTGATATTTAACACACCCATCATTTTTTGAAAGATTATCATCTTATCCTTATTGCGTTACTGTAGGGCTTTTCTTATCCTCTCTACACATCTCCATCCCACATCACAAATATACTCTTTCTATTTCTATTCCATATTAACTCCCACACAATTCACTCATTGTTTCTATAGTCTCTCTCTACGTTGAAACACAAATAACACTATCTTACTAACCCCTACAATAAGACCTAATCTCCATGTTGAAACTATTCAAATTCGATATTCAAACCGATCTATTACCGGCCATAAGCTATTAAAATCTATAATAGTATTATAAATGCGCATGGTACTTTGTTTGTTACCTCTTCACATCTTATTTTATTGAAACGTGGCATAGGAATAGGCCACAGATTTTTTTTTTGTTTGAGATAAACTAGTGCTTGATTGCGATCCCACCTGATGGAGCAGTGATATAATTCTTGATGGTGAAGCGCATTAGTTTATTAAGAGCCTAATCACTCTAGCATTGAATACCTCTAAATGCTTCGTCCGAACTGTAGAGATGTCAACAATTTTGCCTTAAACACCTGAAGTATGTTTCTTTAAGATAATTTACGACATTTACGCGGACGGAGCCGTAGGCAGAAGCTAGTTATTACATAAACTAAACCATAAACAAAACGAATATTCAAGGCGTTACTATAAATACTGAATCTCGTATTATGATGCTGAAGGCGTCTCGATACATGTTCCGATGCAATGCTCCACAACGTCGAATAGCAACGCATTGATGTCATAAATATCTATACTTCGAACCGTAAATATAAGGAACAAAGCGGTACAAACGTATAAAACGACCCTACATCTCTTAATGATATGTAGATTCCCTACATTAGTTACATGACTGTGTTCTCAGTGAAAACATCTCGCTAACTCTGCGATGAAACCTCTGACATAATGCAAACATACACTTCAGGCCAAATTAACCTCTCAATCGAACAATTTAAAGATCAATTTTGAGTTGTAGGAAAGGGCAGCTAAGACTTTGTGGTCCGAGAACCATATCGACTCATTAAACAAGACATAATTTAAACGCATCCTGTACCAACATTCAATTTAGTGTTTCAAACCAAAGATACACGTTCCAATTTTCTCTGTTAACAATTGTCCAAGTTACTGCGTTTGAGAATTGAGGCTTAAAGCTTGTGTATTTTAAACTGCGATCGAAACAAAGTTTAATTGTGTGTGCGATAAGGTTGCTATTAGGTTGTGTTATCTCGGAAATTGAGACATTAGAAATCTTCGAGCGACTATTACCGTGTTCTTTTAACAAATGCACGACGGCGTACGGAGTAAGATGTAAGTTTGTGCCGGCGTGCATAAATAAGACCCGGAGAAGTATCGGTTATTTTAATATTGAGACCCCAGGTGGGCGGAGACCCATCATATATCATCGGCAACAATTATTAAATTATCATTTTCGTTGACATTAAGTAATTGTTTCGGTTGGACCGTGCTCATAACTGGCGCGCCGAGCCATGAGCTATCGTTTTTAAATTGTCGTTTTAGCTTGTGCTTAAATTCCTTTGTTTAGATGTGTATATTTATTAATATTAAATGATGACATTATTAAAAAAATACCTTTCATCGTTCTAATGTTATTGGAACTTATGATCGTAACTGAGAACGTGAAACTCATTTTAGAATAACATAACTCATTTGTTTTATAGGATTACGTTCCCACATATTTTTTAACAACGATTAATCCTGTCTCGGCTTTAAACAGAATTATGACTATTAAACGAACATAAAACGATAAACATCAACAATTCAGCAATAGACACAATAATTGAGTTGGAACACACTGTATAAGCAATTACGCCGATTAAATAGTATGAAATGTTGTATATTTAGTTGTAGCATTAATCATGCACGGCAGTGTAATCGGGTCAGGCGGGCGTTGGTGTAATGAATCAAGGGGGTAATTAACTAACTAATACACTTATCACGACATGAAGTGTACACGTTCAATTGGAGCGGAGTCGAGCGGTGTAAGCTAGATGCTGCTCGAGTCTGGAGCTCGATTTCGAGATTCGAGATTGGCTCGGAATTATAAACTGCAAGTGAACTAATCATTCGGAATTGCTCGAATTGTTTGTGACTATTTAGATTCTTGGCCTTTCTAAGACTGTGAATAGTACGGAGGATGGGAGGAATGGCATCTTTTTAGGTATTTAGAGCCTATTTAAATACGTATATATAGTATCTTAGCATAATCAGTTTTATAATGTTCTGCTGGGACTCAAACCTCCTCTTTAGTAAAGGGGATGTGCCATAATCCATCGCGCGGACTCAGTGTGGATTGATGGATGTCACAGGTCTTCGAATTTTTTATTCTAGGAAATGCCGATTTCCTCACGATATTTTCCTTCACCTTTTTGAAAGTAGTGTTGATGAAATGAATTACACAAAGTACTTAATACACCCGCAAACCCAACCAGGTGTGAACCCGCGACCAACAAACTTGTAATTCGGGGCCATTGCCACTGAGCTACCACTGCTCTCTAGTATATTGTACTATACTATGATTTTTTATTAGACGAAGTAAAGTCACAGCTATAACAATGGTGGTTTGACAGTTAGGCATTGTTATTTGACAGTTGGGCATTGTCCACTGCTGTCACTTTACTTCATCTAATAAAAAATCATAGTATAGTGTCTGCTAGCGGCTTCGCCCGCGTGAAAGAAGAATTTTCAATACAAACTTTGGACCTCTGTTTCATCGCCTTAAGGGTTGAATTTTGGGAAATCCTGTCTAAGTGCTTTCTTGGGTCGTTAAAGGAAACCTTGTGAAAAATTTCACGCTCCCAATAGTTTCGGCTGTGCGTTAATATGTCAGTCAGTCAGTTTTTATTTTTATGTAAATAGACTAGCTTCCAAACTCCGTTTTACCCCCTTAGGGGTAGTTTCGTAAAATCCGTTCTTAGCGAATGTCTACACCCTATAGGAAACCTACCTGCCAAATTTCAAGTTTGTAGGTGTTATGGTTTCTGAGATTTCGTGATTAATCCTTGAGTGGTATTTCGTAGATTAAATACTGCACAAAAATAAACACAGTCAGGTAGAAAGCTACAGCCAGATCCCAGACAGGTCTTATAATACCCAGGACTTATCTACGATCATTTATTTCACAAAACATTCAATATAATAAGGGAAACTCTCTGTAATGGAATGTCAATATTGTCGCAATGGAAAGCAGATCATAATCTCGACGTTTATGTTTCCGTTCTATATTATCTGGAGTAGGAAGATTACTTAATAAATGATGAATGTTGCTAGCTTAGAATGTACTAATGCTTATAGTTGGTATGTGACTACCGGGGTTTGTATCAATCTGAGTGTGCTTTATACGGAAATTCGTAAGTTTCAGACTATCACAGAGTGACGGAAATTACGAGCGATATTGCAAGCCTTATCAGAATAACGGGGCTATTTACTATCTTTCTTTAATTTAATTATAATAGGTATCTTTTTTTCTGAAATGTTCTGGAGTGTTGACCGCGTATCGGAAGACGCAGCTTTGGAAGGCCTTCCACAAGATGGACTGATGACCTGGTCAGGGTCATTGGAGTCCGATGGATGGGAGACGCACAGGACTGGCCATTGTGGCGATGCTTGAGAGAGGCCTATGTCCAACAATGGAGGTCTTTCAGCTGAAATGATGAGATCTTTTTGACTTAAATTCCCCCAAGAGCAATAGAAAGGTCTATGCTCGGAGTTTCTTTGCGAGATCACATCAGAAATGAAGATATCCGCACATGAACCAAGGTTTCCAACAAGAATTGCCACAGTTAAGGGGCAGAGGATAGCTAGGGTACATTGCTCACAGAACTGATGGTCGATGTTGGGGACGAAAGATTCTGAAGTGGTGACCATGTACCGGAAGACGCAGCGTTGGAAGACCTCCCACCAGGTGGACCGATGAGACGCGCAGGACCAGACATTGTGGCGGCACTTGTGGGAGGCCTATGTCCAACAGTGGACGTGTTTCAGCTGAAATGATGAGTTATCTTTTTATTTTGTTTTTGCAATCTTCTTACCGTTTTTTTTTTTCGTTTTTAATGTGGGAATCATCTAATGAATTAGCCTTTTATAGAGACCCCAGTGATTTCAGTGGTTACTTTGTTAACCGCCCATTCCTTTCAATTTAAGGCGTATAGCCCCTTGAAGTGGCTGGATAGAACCCGCTGACTTTCAAGTCAATTTTCTTTGCAAAATATTGATCGAATCGAAATCTATTTAAACTCTGAAGAACACCTTTTTGTGTAAACTCATTTCTAAAGATCAATCGGCGTTCGAAAGAGTAGGGAAAATAAGCTTAAAATATCATTTTGTATTTTTTTTCTTTTTTTGCAAAAGCAATAATGTTATAAGAAATCATAATTATGTTGATAATGTTGCGTACATGAATTTATAAGAAACATTTTTTTTTAACTATTGACCAAGCCGTTACCGAGGGGCAGGCTTCCGAAAGTCACTGTTTTTTAGAAATGCTCGGGCGTTAAGTCCTTAATCTAACTATAGATACAAAAGCAACCTTTAGCACATAAAGTACCATTCCACCTGTAGCCAGTGATTGCGCATGCGATCGTATCTCCGACCACATTATTGTCTTAATTGATACGTTTTGTTCGAAGCCAAGCTTGGCTAGATTAAAATAGTTTAAATCGCTAATTCCTTGATTTAGTCCGGTGTGTTGCCAGCAATGCTTTGTAATGAGATCAGAAGATTGGCTTAATTTATGGTTCTGTTATGTTGGTACTTGGTAATAGGTTCGTTTGTGAGGTTATGTTCTTAATCGACGTTTAAATGGTATTGGTGTTGATTATCTTGTGCATGTTAATTTTAATAGCTTAATTTGATGCTTTGACAAGCACGGTTGGTGCAGTGGTGGAATTATAGGCTGTTGCGCTGCGTGTTGCGAGTTCTATTCCTGCATGGAATAAATATTTGTTCATACAGATACCTATTTAGGTGTTCCGGGACTTGGTGTCTTATGTGATTTTACATGTTTCTGAATACACCCACGATACAGGAGTAATAACTAGAAAAACGTTTAAAAAAAAATTGAAAAAAAATGAAATTTTTATATAAAAAAAAAAACACTTTTGCCTTTACTTTTACTTTCAAGTATTTTTTATTTTAATTTTCGCAGCGCTACTTTCTCGCATGGACAAAGACACTTTTCTCAAGCTTACTCGAACCAGTCTTGCGGTAGGCGTTAAGATTGTCAAGCTTAAGATTTCCAGCTCAAGATTGCCAGCTCTTCCCAGGTGAGTCTATCGCCGCCTGTCTCGATCCTCGGGTATTCTCTTTGTGGAGACTCTAAAGTATATAAATAATAATAATACAAGATCTGTTTTAAATACGAAATGTCACTTTTCCCATCCTTTCACTTTTTGCTCATATCCTTTCCAGCCAAAAACCTTTATTCCCACACCCTTCATACCAACAAAAACAACACATTTAAACCCCACAATTGCACACAGAGCCACATAAAACAATCACATGAAACTATTAATCCTGCTCCAGAGAACACGTTGAGATGGCAAAAATGGCGGCTGGTTCCTTCGTATATCATAAATTTGAATATTTCTGAGCAGTGGGATAATATAGTGCGGTATTGTCATGGCGGCGACGCGGACGCTGCAGAAATAAAACATGGGGAAAAATCGCGGGTTTTGTGTCGGAACTAACAGGCACAGAGTAGTGCGCTGCGACAGAGAAATTTGAGGTTTTTATTAAATTATTGCAAAAGCAAGTAAAATGTAAAGAAAGAAAACGTGTTTATTCTGCCTGAATAGACGCACAATTATATAACAAAAAAAAAAAAACAAAAACCGGTTTTCCTGTCAGGCCATTGATATAATCCCTATGCCTACTAGAACTACGGTATCTCTTTCAAAAGCTCCCGTGGTTGCTTACCAACCTATTAGTACCTGAAGCTGAGTTATAAAGCTTTATCAATAACAAATACTAATCCATAACAAAAAGAATAGCTAGGCTGAAGTGGGAGCGGGCTTGTTATGTCACGCGAATGTACCCGGACAAATGAGCGAAGATTGTCACTCACTGGACGCCTGAAGGAGGTTGACGCCGACGAGGTCGATTACAGCAAAGGTGGTGTGACGATCTGATCATGTTTGCTGGGAAAACCTGGCCAGAGATTACCCTAGACAGGAAAGGAGAAAGGGGAGGCCTTTGCACAGCAGTAGGGCACAAAATAGGCTATAATAAAAAAAAAACTACGTTATTTTTAGTTTATGTGAAATCTGAATAAAGTTTGTTCAGAATCAATTTTTGAATCGATTCCAATGATAAGACCGCCCATTGTGACACCCTATTAATTTGAAGTTCTTAATGTAATTTTACTTTTTGGTGTACAATAAAGAATACATCTATCTATCTATCTATCTATCTATCAATGATTTTTACGCCATATTATATTTTTCAACAGAAACGTTTAAAAAAGCTCACAAGTTGGACACAAATATATAAGTAGGTACAACACAGGTCACAGCAGGCCATAGTGAGCATTAGGAACCAGGGTGCAGGAGCAAAATAACCCCTCAGTCGCTCGGATGGCCGCGTGACCACGTATTTCTACGGACAACCATGTAGAATAAGAAACTTATAACTTTGTGATTTTTCATGATACGGCTTGTAACTTTGTACCTATATAGATTGTTTACATACATAAAAATACTAGACACGTGTTTCAGGTTTCGCATATACTAAAAATAAGGTTGTATATGTATAGATGCCTAATCCCATGTCAATTGATGTATATATATACATATATAAGAAAATTTCAGAACCATTACCTCATACTGGTCCACCACATCATTGCTCTGTATCAGAATTGAGACATCTCGCGTGGCGAGGCCGCGGGACGCAGCGTCTTGCGAGGAATGTTAATATGCAAACCAACCGGCCAAGTCATCCATGCTGGCCATAGCTGGCCGATTCCAAGGATATTTCAGTTATTGCTTTCTTATAATTGTTTGTAGTGAAGCCAAGGTTTTTTGTTAACGGGCTTGTATAAGATCAAATAAAACTTTGTCGCAAAGAGAATTCTAGTTTCCATTTCGCTCGCCAATTCTGTCACCGACAAGCTGCATTGTGATTCCTATTATAGTTTTTTTTTTATAACAACAAATAAATCGACAAAAACGGAACCCTTGTAGAATAACTTTGTTATCCGGTTATCCGTCTGTCAAGACCCATTTTCTCAAGAACACGTGGAGGCATGAAGTTGAAATTAACATGAAATATTTATACTTGGGAGTATAAATATTGAAACAACAATGAAAAAATCAAACTTCTTAGTCAAGGCTTTGTCGTTTATGCTCCGTTTAGGCACATAATTTAACACTCGCCAGGCAATCAAAACCTAAGTATAGAGCACTTTCCGTTGAATTAGAATACTGAAATTTGGCATGAAGCAAAGTCTCATAACACATGTAGGTATAGGAAAACTCTGAATACTGAATTTTTTTAGTTAAATCACAAAAAAATGTAGTATATAGATTATGTATGTATTAGATAGTATGGTAGATTCCTTGGCCAAAATCATCAGATATTCTGTCCGTTTTCTTCTGCTAGTAACTCGAGACGTCACCTCAAACCTGAAAATAATACAGAACTGTGATTTATTTTTTAATTTAAGCTTTTTCCGTGAAATTGTACCTCTCAATATTGATCTTTATCATCTTGCTTCGTTTAATTGATATGCAAATAAAATGCATCAAAACAAACTCACTAAAATTAAACATGCACTCAATCAAGCCTGATTTTTTACATTCAGGAGCTGAAGAGCATATTATGAATATCCGGAAGATCATAAAAGGGCGGTAATCAAAGCACCCATTATGACTATTATTACTACAATAAATAAAGAAATTATCGTCAAATCGACGATAAAAAGCTATATCCAATTAATTTAATCTCAAATGGGATCACGAATTTGTTTTATTCATAAATAAACAGAAGACTATCGTTAGTTGAAATCTGTCCTCGGCCTTTTTTGATTGAAAACTATGTTTTGCTCTCGACAACCTTTAGAAGTACAGCTGTATAACTCAAAATCATGCAGAACCAAACCTTATTCCTTTTTGATAAAGTGTGTGTCTGTTACATTTTTGTTGCCAGTTATGTTTGTATGTTCGCATAGAATCCTATTGTTATTTCCATACGTCACATCAAGGGTATGCGATGAAGGGAACGCAGTTTACTATAATTAGTTTGTGTTTTATCTCGATCGTCGAATTCGCAATACTGATGTGTTTAGAGATGTTTTGGTGTGACAGTGAATGTGTGGTGTGATTGTTATAAATAATTGATTGCGATTGGAAGAAGAAAGGTGGAAAAAAGGCTTGTAGTAGAAGGGCATAGGCTTAAAATAAAATATTAAAATTTAAAACATTAGACAAATCAACAGTATATAATCGAATTTCATAAAGAGTGTTTGCAAAATCTTTTGAGAAGATTGCACATTCTTTATTTCCTTATCTTCATTTTCTGCCTTTTAAAAATCGAATAATCACAAAATCTCCTGTAATATTGATGACCACATACCTATTATACTTATAAAATCTATGTTCAACAAAAAAGGATAAGCAAAAATTGTGAGTATTCTACGAAAAAAATATCTTATGTGCTATTCCAGGAAATGGTTTACTTGTGTGCAAAATTTCCGCAGTTTCTGTGTAAAGAAGTAACGAACATACACACACACTGTCGCCTTTATAATATTAGTGTGACTAGTACTTATATTATACACTAAATCGAATCAGCATAATACAAAACTGAAGTTTGTATGACTAAAGCAGCAGGCGCTCTACAAAAAACCAAAGTCCAAAAACTTCTACGTCGGTAACAACAGCTCCCGAAAATCCCATGTCCTCACACTTATCAAGTCTACAATCACGTCGCTTGATGTCCTGATGAATGAACGTTTTGTGATGCTAATACACAGATTATGTATTAAAACTACTGTTCCAACCCTTCACAACAAAACGATTTAACAACCACCACTCTCCGTTCGACTTTCAACTTTAAAATTCGAATCATAGAGTTGAGATTTCAGTAAGGGTGTTGTTGGAGTTATAAGGATGCTTGTTTTAGTTAGGTAATGAGGTATAGTCTAATAGAACACGTGTTTCCCTTATCTCTGATTAGTCAGTTTCAAACCTTTGTCTCTGGTTGTCGAAGGGTAGTTGTAAATTGACTGTGAATGATTTATTAGTGACGTTGATCTGGTCGGGTTGATGGCTGATTTTGATTGGGTTGTTTTTAAGCTGTTTTGTAAATAAGCCAACATAGTGAGAGAGTAAGAAGGGTTTGGAAAGTAACGGTGACTTCCAATTCGTTTTTTTTTTCAGATAAACTCGAACTCTATGTCTCTTTATGACATCCTACACAACCCGTAATATTCCTCTGACTTGCAGGTCTGAATTTCTTACGGTTTTCTTAGCGACACTATGCAGATCACACCTTCTTTTTATAAGTGGGAAGTCATCAAATATCTTCTCTTTTATTTATTTATCTCTATTCCTTTTTGACAATTTTAAAAGTGCCTGTAACGGCGTGCCGCAACTCTGTCCATCTTCAACAGCTACGCCCACTCTGACAGGGTGCCCGACAAAGAAGAAGAAGAAGAGATGGCAAAGCTAAAGGAGGGCTATTAACATGTTGGTCTGTGTATGTCCCAAATGGCTGGACCAATTTTGACGGGAATTTCACTGCGACAGCTGATGTTACTATTATTATATTATAACTAAATAGCATTGTGCTGTTTTAAGAGTCTAATCGAATAAACTTTTGTACAGCAGCTATTTAAAGTATATTTATAAACAAATCCCATTAAATTATCGTATTTACCCCTAAACCTGACCAAATTAAAGTGGAAATCTTGGGAATAAAAAGTGCTGGGGTAATGAGAGACCCCGGTCGCCCGACAGCGCCATACATCACACTATCTGATCTGACCACCGATTGATTTTCGGAAATCGCCTCCGAATAACCCTGACGATAAAGTGATTTACGGGTCGGACATACGGACGGGGCGTTTGGAGAACACTGGGAGGCTTGGTTTGTGATATTAGCACCCTCCTCCTTGCGTTGTATTCCTCAAGGCTGAGACTCGTGACCACAATACTTCATTACTTTCGCTCCTATGATGTTCCTCCATCTATTGCGGATCTGTACCTCTACTATGAGTTTTAAGCAATAGTATTCGTCGCTACTCGATATCGACGCCGTAAATATTTTGTATGGCAGATTTTGGTTCTGCAAGTGACCGCTAGAGGCGCTGCAAAATTTGCCATACAAAATATTTAAACACTTTTTTTACAATTTGCAATATTAAATATGTAAAATTAAATTTTTGTATATTTTATTATTGTGAATTTGGGGACTATGTGGATTCTTTTTTTCCTTTTCTCTAATTTTAATTAATGTCTGACAGTTATGAGTACTTTTTGCGGCCTACCCAAATGTCCTTTCTTTGGTATTGTTCGTCAAGTCGTTGAGCTCCTTAGTAGTCCTGAGTTGAGCTTCACGAATACTGACAAGTGCTTGCACTGATTGTACAGGTCCACTCAGAACTGTGTGGTTCTTTCTTCAAAAGACCATCCCAGACACCAATCGGAATGGTTCTCATATGTTTTGAACATTACATGTTTGCTGTATCTACTTTAAAAGAGACTTTGACCCCTGAGTTTGTTTCGGTGTTTCTTCTCTGGATAGTCAACTAGGAAACACCGGCCTCATCTAGTTGAAATTGACGAAAAAAAATGACGTGTAAAAGTTTTTTTAAGAACCTATTTGCAAAATAAATATCATTTATCATTTTTCATCATCATTTGCCTTTCGAGATTGCCACCATGTTGCGACGGTATTAGCGGTAATAAAAAGGTGATTTTTTTAGGGTAAACCGCGAAAATTAAATTTTCGTATACACGGTCGATAAGTTGAACCATTTTTTTTTTGTTTCGCGCAGCCCCCTCTTGGATTGATAGAACAAAATATTACATTACAAAATGAAAAGATTTATAATTTTTGCATTTTTGCTTGTTATAAATATACTCTAGAACTACGAGGCTGATTTTAAAAATTAATTTTCGAGTAGAATGTTACTTATAACTGGTATTCAACCTGTACTCGTACATATTTTCTCCACTGGCGAAAACTAGTGTTGTTATAATTATTATAACCGTAGAGTTGTCCATCCTTACAGCCAGTGCGTCCGGTAATTTTATCGATATCGAATCAGCGCCGCCGATTGGCTCCGTAATGGCTTGATTATCGTATTAGGGCGAGCTGATTATTTTCCACTTTTCCCTTTCTCTTTGCGCATTACACAAATTGTTTGTTTGTGAACTGATAAGAGAAAGCTTTGCTCAAATAGGATATTATGTGTTGTCTTTTTGGTTCGCTTATCTATTGTAAAATTATTGAAACTTTTACGTGCGTAGTGTTGTTACGAATATTCAATGGAAAGGGTATGGCTATAAGGTTGTGTAATTTTGGTATCGTTATAACAATTATTTTTCACTTGAAGTTTTTATGGTCATGAAGAAGATAAAACCGTATTATCCATGTGGTCCAAAATCACCCATTTATTCAGTTTTGGTACGGTACTTACCTTTTTTTTGAGATTGGAAATCATCCTATGACTTCTCCTGTTCTGGGGTGGAGTGCGAGGGAGTATCAGATTTTACTGACTAAATCCAAACCTGTGTCCTTTGCATTCTAGGTAAGCGTAAGCGATGATGTGGTCAACGATGGAGCACGCTTGCCTAGAAATTAACTATTTACTCTTGACTTAAAGACCCCTAGGTGGTAGCTATCAGGAAACACAGACTCAAAACGTTTTGTGCGTATGGGTGAAATGTCCACCATGCATAACCGTACGTCTAGGGCCCAATGATGGAAAAACGTCTAAAAGCAGAATTGAGGATATTGTGGGACGGGTCCCAATTCTGCTTTTAGACGACGGCAGTTGGAGATAGACATCTTCCAAGCGTCACCACATCGACCGCCCCTTTCTTTAAGTATCACACACCACTTCACCTAAATTACACTCAACACAACATAATACAATCTGCAGCAGTTGAAGCAGGACCAGCTGGCTATACAGATGAAAAGTGAGAAAAAGCAGTGAAAATGAAACAGGTTATTAGTTGAAAATTACCGAGCGCCCCGGCCTGTAATGTCGCCAGCAATAAAGTCTGCCTGGCGAAGAGGGGTTTCAGACCTAGAGTAAATACTGGAAGAGAACATTGTAGGCATTATTTTCTTTAGAAGAAGTTGTAAAGAAAATACTTACATGTTAACATTCAGATAGGTTTCTAATCACAATCGTCCGCGCTATATGTCAGACATTTTTTTTACGTGGGCCGTCTCCCGCTTTAAGGCTGAGCGGAAGGTCGTGTAAGACTTTTGCTGACTAAAACCGGTTTCCCTTTCGGAAGTCAACCTATGGCCCCAGTAGACTTCAGCACTGCTGGGCCCCTAAGGTTTGGCTAACATCTCTTTAAGAGAACGGACGGTTACCGGACGACCGGACGACGAGTTACTCAGCTCGTTGTCCGACAAGCTAACGCCCACGGTGGCTGGAAATCGGGATCAGGGTCGCGGCGGCTAAAGTTGTTCTCTCACGAGGTCGGCCGCCTCCTTCGATTCAATAAATTAATCATCATCATCATCATAGTTTTTAGGGTCGCTATTAAATGAACTTCCACGTTGATTAGGTGTTAACTAACAATTATTTTATTGGTAGGTGTTAACTAACAATTTTATTATTTTATTGGTAACAATTGCTTTTTTAGCATTGGTCCTAGCGGGTTACGAGTTACGACCGATACAGGCTTGGTCCTTAACA
The DNA here is from genome assembly GCA_958295575.1 of Leucania comma. Taxonomy (NCBI): domain Eukaryota; kingdom Metazoa; phylum Arthropoda; class Insecta; order Lepidoptera; family Noctuidae; genus Leucania; species Leucania comma. The sequence continues at coordinate 8,859,073 of OY282483.1, forward strand.
GACGGTGAGCTTCCCATTGTTCACCCGCCCTTAAGCCCACTGGTGATCTGGAGTCACCCTGCAACTCTCGACTCTCGAGGCGTCGCCTGTTTCTGTTGCTGGCTGATTTATTAAACAATTACCACTTGTCAGAGAGTTGAGGATGTATTTAACATAAAAATCTTTAGCTGTTCCAAGATAATCGTAATGTTTAAACTTGCACCAGGAACTCAATTCTAACCAATGAAACGAATAAAAAACTAGTTCTTTCAGGTCGAAATAGTAAAGACTAATAAGTATTTTGACAATCCTTACTCTTACCTTACCCAAATAATACGTATACAAATTACGTAGTGTACCTTCCATCACAAAGATACTCTGTGGACCTCGTTGAAAACAGGGTGGTTGTGGGGCCTAAGCCCAACCCCCTTAGGGGCCGGAAAGGGGGAGGGCTGCAGCGGGCAGTGGAGGGGGGGTGCGGCCTTAATTACCACCGCTTTTATAGTTTTAATGAGTTCATTTTGGACCGGGGCTAACAAGCGGCGTAATACCTATTTAAACCAATTTTGAAATTAATATCGTTAAGGGATGGTTTGTGACAATGTCGATGATTTGGGGTTTAGGTATTTAATACCATTTGAGAATAATTGAGATAGGTATATTTGTGTTGTAGTTTTGTGGTCGTTTTACAGTTGTAAAGTAATGGATATACATCTTATTTTTATCTTTGTAACGTAAAACTATTTCAAAATCTAGTCGTAGCTTGTTATGGTAATTACGCGACAATTTTCTGGTTTAATTTTAACATGCATTCTGTTTACTCTTTGAAAGAGTAAACGAAAATTTATTTTGTGCTATAAAGTGTTAAATGCTAAGCTTCTTACAAAATCACAGAGCCTAAGCTTAAAAGTGGTTTTTTTTTAATAATGTAAACTAGTACTTGACTGCGATCCCACCTGATGGTAAGCAGTGACGCACTCGTTGACGGTGAGATGTACTAGATTATTAGGATCCCATTCACTCTAGTCTTGAAGACACCTAAATTATAACTGGACGGGAAGAATGCGGTATAGATGAAGAGACGAAATGCTTAGTCCAGACCAAGCGGACCAGGTGGTAGAGGTTTCAACAACTTAAGGGTGGATATTCACCATACAAACAACTCAAAGATGGCTAAAACACCTTTATCGATAAAACCAAAAAAACGTAGAGTAACATCCCTAAAAACTTTTATCAGGAGCGCACAACTCGCGGTCGACTCGACTATTTTGTCGATATTAATTAAAAAGGGGTCTGTACAAGTTAATATTAAAGAAAATTAAGCAATCCCCTTCTAAAGTTGGTAATGAATTTTCACAATAAACATTTTCATGTTCGCCGTAAACCGCTCGACGGCATTTTGTTTTGTAAGCGCTTCAATTTTGTTTCTAAATTAAATTCTGTTACAGTTTGAGCGCTTATTTATTAAAAATTATGTGCCGGGCTACGGAATACAATAGTACAATGTTATTAAGCTTTTTGAAATTAAATAATAAGAGCAATGTTTGCATTCTATTCTCAGAGTCAATCTGTCTCTTCTACCGGAGTTGCGGTATTGTTCAGAAGAATCACCGCGGCTTTGTAACGAAAAGGGCAACTGAAGGAAAACAGATTCACACAGGTTACACTCTCTCTCACTCCACCCAGAGCCTGATTATGCAGATAATAAGTTACCAGGGAAGTCACATGTACAGAAACAGTTATTGCCAAACAAGCGTGTCTTCAACATAGTCTTTAACCTTATAATACTCTTTTTTATAAGTTAAGATACGCTAAATGGGTAGTTTATTATAAAAACGTGAAGTTAGAACCAACAATTTAAAGACATGTTATTATCTACCAATTCGCACTGGGCCCGCGTGGTGGATTACGGTCCATTAACTCTCCTGGACAGGAGGCTAGAGTCCCGGCAGTTGGAACATTATAAGGTTGATTTCATCTACATATGTTACGCAGTATTTTCTTTTATCTAGCTGGGGAAGCATTCAGCAATAATACCTTTACGTGAAGACTGTTTTTCGCTTTTTATATTGGTGCTTTTTGGGTACTGATTCTGTTTTAACCATCGCTTTATGTCTGCCATCAACACTGCAATAAACAGATACTATTTCAAGTATAATGTTAATATCCTATTTTCAGCGCCGAAGGGTTTGGCAGACCAGAATTAAACGGTAAGATCAACTTTATCAGTCCTATCAGTACACCTCTTAAGTTCTTAATTAAAAAGCGTTAAACAAAAACACATGACCGAAAACCCACACACACTTGACCCACCCCACCCCAACGGTGGCCATCGGGTGGGGTGGCCACGTAATAGCCTCGCAATTATCACCCTATTAAGTAGTTTGGAACCGCCATTCACGATGGGCCCCGCTGGGACTCTGCATCCTCACAATGGCCCAACTTCGAATACGCTGGCTGATATATGTTTTAATATGTGAAGTGATATTTTGGACTGGCAATTAGTATGGCGTGAAATATTAATATTAACGAGTTTGCGTGACTTAATTAAGGAATATATCTCGGTTTTTTTTTGTGGGGTTATTAGGGCTTATTAGAAGTGAATTAGATGGCCCTTTAAATTAATTGGATTTTTATGATTCATTAGAGACAGCGCATAATAATATACAACATACATGCAGACGTGTATTAAAACTGTTATTAGACTTTTATTATAGTAGTCAAATGGTGGACCCGTGGTAACGTTATAGGTACTTTTTTATTTATTTATTTAAACAAAGGAGAACCAACAGTTATAACAAAAATTACAGATAGTAGAAAACTTAGGATAACTAACAACCACCATAAAAAAATATGTAATAAAATATCACTTAGTACAATCGGCACTATGCACCTTTGAAAAAGTCTGCATTCAGCTGAGTGCGTGCAGAATAGGTTTTGGTGGTAAATGGGTCAAATGAGAACTCTTTACAAAGAAAATTAAAGTCTTTACTCACTCGCACCGTGTAAGAGTTTCGCCTGTAGTTAGAAGAGGAAGAAGAAATGGAGATGTATTACAGGCGCTTTACCAAGTGTAATTTATTCTATCACCAGTGCTCTCAAAACGGTATTGGAAAACATCGTTAGGAAACCAACATGTTCTAGAAAGCAAAACTTGGAGGGTATCCACAACCCGCACTGAGCGTGTCCTGGATTACGTTCCATTGCTTCTTCTCGAGAGAAAACCATAGTGCCAGCAGTTATGTATAATAAAACTGAGTTTTGTATTATACTATGCGTTCCATGCATGTATTTCCGCAATTACCGCAGCTCTAGTACGCAAAATGTAACTGAAGGAAAATAGTTGACTTTTAGCCAGTCACGAAGCGGTTTTCACCCGCGGCCGCCGCGGTTGCGGGCCCGCAGCTGCTGTAAAATGCAGATTATGTAAAAAATTAAAGCACACGCGTTGTACGCCCGCGGCGTACGCGGTTGTTCGCGACTCGCGTTGCACCGTCGAGCCGTCTTGCAACCGCATGTTTTGCGATAATCACCCGCCAGGTTTACGGGCAAAATTGCAAGCGCGACGGCTGCGTAACCACTCAAAACTGCGGTCCCGTGAGTTTAGAAATAAAGCACTGGTTTCCTCTACCGCGACGGGTTTGTTTGAAAACAGCTTCATGAGTTTTAGCCTTAAAATCTCTCAAGTGTAGCAAAGTAGGAGAATTTATTTGATGATTTTCTACGAAAAGAAGGGACCTCATGCTTGTATAGTGCTTGACGAGTGGGGGCAGAATACACAGTCATGCTTATCATACACACACTTTTCTCTAGTGGGGGTAGATAAAGTCGTACGATACGTTGGACTCCCGGGTAGGGGGTGAACTTATCACCACTTACCGCATTTCAAATATTAATATTAATGAGAATTCCTTATAGAAAAATAACATAGCACAGATCTTAGAAATATATTTTGGTCGTCCAAAAACTTTGCAGAATATAGTTTTTAATCATTCAATGGGCTGGGCCTACAGACTTGAATATATGATTTTAATTTTAACTCGATTTGTCCTCGCGTTCCCGAGATAAAGGGTCTTGACAGACAGACGAACAACAAAGTGATCTTATAAGTGTTCCGTTTATTCGTTTGAGGTACGGAACCCAAAAAACGGCCATTATACTAATTTTAAAATTATTGATCGATGCCTTCTTAAAACTAAATTACTCACCGAACATAAATTAGTGACTACTAGATTATTTGAAGTTTTAATTAAGTTATCATGCAAGCCTAAACACTGTAATGATTTTACATTTTTTTTTTTTATAAAATGCTTTTAAACTTCAAAGACATATTTAAGTTATCAATAGAAATACACACCGAATTTCCTTGCGTAAGTTTTTTTTTAACCTTTGAATGGTATTATTTAATTTTCTCTATTCAATAGAAAGCTGAACTATTCCCGCCCGCATGGATGGTGTTACAGAAAGGAATTTTAAACCGTCTAGATTTCTAGAAAATACTTTTGCATCAGACAAACACTATCTAAAATAGATTTTGAATACAGAGACCGGTTTCTTAAAACTATTCCAGCTATTTACCATACTCTTGTAAGAGTAAAAGGGAAGAAAATATGCAAATTGACTGCAAAAAGGTTGCGTTTCAACGCTACACTTGCTGTATACGAAAAACCTGCTTTGAAATTCGCTTTTTAAGGTCGATTTTCAGTTGCAGATTCATGAGTTATGTTACCTTTTGTTAGTTGGAAAGTTTCGCCCATTGTTACAACTTCATTTGCTTCTACGTTCACTTTATTCTTTTTCGAATATTGATTCAAAGTGCCTCGTAAGTCGGAATGCGGGGAATTTTTACGATTTGCCACCAGAATATGAGCAAAAAGCATTATACTGTCAATTGTTTTGTTTAGAAGTATTATTTGTGGGCTACAGTGAAATATATGGCTTTGGTTTTGTTAAGTGAAGTACGCCGATTTGCTGTGGTCTCCTCCCTGCTCTTAGCTTCGTTGGTGCGGATGCAAAATAAACTCTATCTTTCCGTTTTATAGGTCCTTTTGCATACAACAATGACCAGGTTCTTGATACAAAAATGGAGCCAGAAAACTCTTATATGACTGGTATCTGATGTCTCCTTTATTTTCTAAAAAGTTGTCGATATTGGGTACCTTTAACAAATATATTGTTATTAAAAAAACAAAAGAGAAGTATCTTTGCTATATTAATCTTATATAAAGTTTGCAGGGTTATATGGACTAAACGCTATGTGAAGCATGATATGGCTAGGGAGTAACTCATGAAATGAAGAATAAATATAATAGAGAATGTTTTTTTTTTAACCGACTTCGTTATTATTGAGCCATGTAGCAATATCCTGGAGATATAATATTCTAACCGTGTAAGGAATAAATTACACAATAATGCACGCTAAAACTAAAGACACAGATCTAGATATAAACCCATAAGCTTTGCTATTCTTAAGTGGAATTGGGTCGGACATGTCTGCCGCCAGTCAGGTAAACTGTAGGCTAAGAGAACCATTTATATGTTGGGTCCCATTAAACGTGAGACATCATGGCGGCTGCAGACCAAAGCAAATGTGTCAGAGATGAGCTTGACCAATATCAGAGGGACTAGCCCGTAATGGCTGAAGATAGTCATGTCTGGAAAACACGTATCGCCTAGGACTAACGTGATAAATAACATTTTGTTGTGCAAAAATATTTTGTTCAAACAAACTCAAACAATACGAAGATCAAAGACTAGAGAGTAACAACAATTATTGTCAGACGCTTCTGCGGGAACGTCTGAAAGGTGCTTTTCCGAGGCCTTGAAATCCAAAACACAAATGATGGTCACTGGTGGGTTCTAGCCTGTAAAAGGTCTGACCTTTTTCTTTTTTAGGACACGAAAATTTATTTTTTTCTCCTCAAAAAAAATATATTAGTCACTTCATGTAAAGCTGTATCCGGACTGGAAGACAAATCCAGTTTGGGTAAAGACAGATTTATTAAAAAGTAAGTGAACGATGATCATTTTGTGTGTGCTACGTAACAAGATCTTGGATCCAGCCTCTACCACTGCAATTACTAATAACACTTATTATTAATTTGCCAACAAAACTCAAACACTAACAAACTCCAGCATCTGCAAATTGCGTGGGTCACCGTAATAAAGTTATCGGAGCAGTGATTCCGCGGGGGTCCAATTGTGGCCCATCGCCTCGCGACGGGGCCCCCGCGTTAATGGAGCCGCACCATTATGCTATTAGCTATAAACGCATTATGACTATGTGCTTGAGTGGATTGTTTTTATATTGATATTTTGTGCGAGTTAATTTTTGTGGTGGATGGTGTAAGTGGTTTGAGGGTTTTATTTGAGTTAGAGTTTTTTGTGAGATTGCTGTTTGTTTGGTAAAATATTCAGTAGCTTCTTCGTGAATATAAGAACTGAACATTCACAGTTTAGCTTAAATAGGTACAACTTGCTTTCTAAGCCTATATAAAAAACTAGCCCAAGCGTAAGTATTTTGTTTTGTATGAGTATTATTGATAGACTCGCGCTTGGCCGCTATCTCACCTATTGTAAAAGATAATGTGGTCAACGGTAGAGCACGCTTGTCTAGAAGTAACCAACTGACTTTTGTCTTAAAAACTCTTAGGTTGTAGCTATCAGGGAACACTGACTCTGGCAGGGAATTCCACTCCTTAGCTGTACGCATAACAAAGGTGTTCCCAAAACGTTTTGCGCGTATGGAATTACGACATACGACGTATGACGTGTGTGTACGATGTCGATGGAATGTAATGTAATAATCAAGAATTTATTAAAATGCTTACGGCATTAAGTCCACCTTTGTACACTAGTGCATAAAGGTTTAAATAAATAAATAAATAGAAATAAACCATTTACAGGCACTTTTGAATTGTCAAAAAGTCAGTCAATCAAAAAATTATGCTAAGTTGCACATTTAAAAGCATATATCTAAATGGAGAAGAATATTGTGCAAGAATCTCATGGTCTTTATGGACACTCTTTTCGATCATGTTATGTATTACAAATATCTCGTTTACTTACATGTTCTTTCTTCTTTGTAATAATTAAGTCACAAGAATGTAAAAAAAGGTAAAGGAAATTATTCAACAATTTTTTTCTTTTTAATTTTTATAAACTAGTACTTGACTGCAATCCTACCTGATGGTAAGCAGTGATGCAATCGTTGATGGTAAGAGCCTATTCACTCTAGCCTCGAAGACGCCTAAATTATAATCAGACGGAAAAACCGCAACAGGCAAATTGTTTCAGTCCCTCGATGTACGTAAATTGTGCCGTTTTTAGTTCAATTATTTATCCAATCCCAGTTGGTTTCTAAACACTGGCACAGTCGCAATCGATCAGCCGATTCTGTCATCGATTTCTAGATTGCTATCGTTAAGGAAAACGTCTCGAGGAAATCTATCATTAGACTTTATAGACTTAGCCTCAATACTTCATATCTAATAACAGCAGAGGCAGCTAATTATCTACTCTAATTGAATACAAATTAGGCCGTGTTTAAGGAGACGCGGCGCGTTGGGCGTTCGTCGTACATTGCAGCAGCGGGCCGCGTCATCGTTCACGCAAACACAAACATAAGGCAATGTACGACGGACCGCCCAACGCGCCGCTCGACGCACCGCGTCTCCGTAAACAAGCCCTTAGAAATAATTTATTTATGCGCTCATTTATCTGTTGGTCTTATTTTGCAAACAGTTTTCAATTTCACAAAGTATGATAAATCATTAGATCACGCCTGTATTTCCCAAGTGTTAGGCAGTGACAGCCGGGAGTTGTAAAACGATTTTCTACGAAAATCTGCTGACAATGAGCAATGTATAGCTCGCCATTCGGCCGTCCTATACCTAAGGATTAGGCTGGAGTCAAAAGCGCGTAGTGTTCCGTGCAACTGACGCAGAAAACTGAAGGAGCCCAGTAGGACCGATTTCTGCTACGGCTGCGTAAAAAGTAACGTTGCCTCTAGAATTAGTATGGTTTTAGTCAGTAAAAATCTTTTTTTTTTCGCCGTCGATGACTTGGGTTCGGTCCGGACGGTTACCAGATGGTCGGATAGCTACCCATTGCTCGCCGTCCGCAAGCCCGCGTCAACGATGGTTGGAAATCGGGATCGGGATCTCGGCGACTAGGCGGTTGGGGCGTGAGGGCGTGCCTTATGCGTGCGGCCGCCTTCCACTCCACTTCGCTTCGGACCAGTTGATAGTCTAACAAACCCTCTCGTTCCACCCTAGAACGGGAGAAGTCATTTGATGAATGAGGGCAATTGAAGAGTTGCCCTTTGTGTTCCATTGCCGCGACGATTCCACACAATCCGGCTGCCCTAACTAAAATGACTGACGTGTTATATCAATTTCAACTTATCATAAAGTTCTCCGCTCGGTTCAATTATACATATAATGACACCTCAGACATCTTCTTGGCAAGCTAAGCCAACAATAATCTGTGTTAATTGCCCCATTAAAATTATAATTAGGAACCTATTGAGTAATTTATTGACTACAAGCACCCATTGTATGGTAGCATTGACATTTACGTCCTCAATTTCCTCACTGACAGACTAACAGTCATACAATTGCCAAATAGGCATATTCTACAAACTTAACACTAAAATTTGCAAGCGATACCAATAGACGGGCTTGTACGAACGAACAATATTTTATTAACCCCTCAATGGACTCATAATAACTGTTTAATAGACACCGATTTATCTCGAGAAGAAAACCAAAATAACTTGCGTCTTTGTGAAAAATATTCACGCGATTTTCAACCTTATTTCTAAGCGAAAAAGGCTGTAGTAATGATGGTAGAGGGTCGATGAAACTGGCATGTCGATATAAGAGTCATATCATCGTCATATTTGAATCGCGTGCCATGATTCGGCAGAATCGATCAAAGCAACGCCGGACCACCAGAGACTTCGCGTCCTATTAGAGATTATTAAAGGTTATCGATAGATTTGTCGACTAGTTGAAAGGTTATTGAGTAAGTAAAAAATAAGTAATAAATTATCACTAAAAGATAATTATTAGATTTCGTTAATGGTTTTGTTTGTTTTGTATTTTCTGTGTCGATTCGTGATGTAATTGTTTTATCTTTTAGTACCGTTATGTTGTAAATATTATGATTGGGTTTGACTAATTAGTAATAAAAGCTAGATTATCAATATCTATAAAGAAAATTATTGACATATTTCTTGGAACAGGCATACATTTTCTAACATATTTTGCCTTGACCAATCTAAACGTCGATATCGACAGTAGTGCATCCCTATAATACTAAAAAGCGTTCTCAAGAGGCACAATCAACACACATTGAATATTTCTTTGTATCGCCGAGTGATTTATTGATTGCGTCTCTGTCAACACCGGCTGGCATTTTACACCAAGTTGAATACTTCATTTGATCCGGATTTTTATCGATAATAAAACCCGATCATGATTCACATCACTCGTTAAGTGTATTTAGTAACAAATGATTTGATCGTGTTCGTCGAGTACTTTCGAATTTTATTCTATAATACTTGCATTCATTTGTGATAGATATGAATTTGCGCTTATTTTCAATTTATCATTTGTGATGGGCAGTCTACGGTGACTATTAATATTAATTTACTCAAGTTCAACAATTTCATAATCAGGCAAAGTTGAAAAAAAATGGTGACTCATTTGAACAGCAGAAACTATTATGAGTCTTTATACATTGATTGTTGATACAATTCATTCAGGATCTGTCAAGATGATCTTTGCGAGTAATTTAAAAGTCATTATGTACCCAAGCCAAGATGTTTTCATTGTCAGTTCTATGAAAATAAATAAATTTTTTCCTTCTTTCTGTCTTCTAGTATGAAGAAACCTTCTTCCAAAAATGTCCAATGTTGCAGTTTTTCTTTGGTGTAAGTGTTAAATGATCGATACTAAAAGTACATGTTAAACAAAATGGATCGACGTCGTTATAAAGTAGGTATGTCCCGTCTTTGTGGAGTGGAAAGATGTCACGACGTCCTCATCTTCCGCATGACGCAGGTCTTCACCGGACATGCACCTGATTCGTGCGGAAGAAATGTCCGGGTGTCACAATTGTGTGGAGCGCCCGGACACGGTGGAGCATACAGTCGGCGGCAACGACCTCTCGCGCCTGACCTTGGAACAGGCCATGGCTCTGAGCAAGGAGGAATGGCAGGCGGTCGCTTCCTTCTGCGCAGGCGGTCGCTTCCTTCTACGAAGCAGTAATGCTAACGTACAAGGCGACGCTGACGCTGACGGCTGAAGCTTTTCAGCCGTCTGGTAAGTCTGGTAACCTGGAATATCCACAGTTCCGTACCTCAAAAGGAAAAAAATTAACGGGAACACATCGAGGTATTGAGTTGAAATTACAACCATAAACTCAAGTCTGCAGTCCCTTGAGGCTGTGAAAAAAAAATCAAGCTTCGAAGTTAACGAGAAAAAAGATATGACTGTTTATGTCGTATAATAAAACGTATATTTCCTCGACACTCTCAAGGGAATCAAAATTCATACGTTAATCATTACTTCCTGTTGACCTAGAATCCTGAAATCTGGCACGGAGCAAGGTCTTATAGCACAAGTAAAAAACTGTAAATTTGTAGTTACGTCACCAAAAAAACGTTATTTGCGATTCCGAAAAATCTTCGAGACTTGATTCGGGGATTGAACTGTTTTTATTGGTAAGTTTGTGCGGAACCCTCAGTGCGCATGTCCGATTCGCACTTGTGTCTTACTTCCATGATTCAATTTAGCTTTGATGATGGTTTTAAGTCCTAATAATACCCTATATAGCAGCGCGAGCTTGCGGACGGCTGGCAATGGGTAGCTCGCTGTCTGTCCGTCCGGTAACAGACCAGAACGAGCCCAAGTCGTGTACGGCGTGCCTTAAGGAGATGTCAGCAAACTATAAAGGCCTAGTAGGGTCGAAGCCTAATCTGGGGCTCTGGGGAGGTATGAAAATGCATACCAGGGCCCTGGAACCAAGGCAAAGAAGGAACAGTGTAGGTTTTTAGTCAGTAAGAGTCTGACATTATCTCCCGCTCCACCCAAGGGCGGGGGATGTCATTGGATGATTTTAAGTACTTTAAAAAAAAAACCCTATATAGCAAATTGTCATTGCATATTGTTGTTGTTAAGTTTATTTTTTCTTTTTGTGTTTAATGTGTTACATACGGATCCCTAAAGAATATCGCCGACCCAGCAATCCATTCGATTGACGCCGGACACATGAAAACTGCATCGTCGCCACTTGCGCAAGCCGCGAGCCGCCGACGCAGCAAAACTTCATATTAGCAATAAGTTATTTTTAATTAATTTGTGGTCATTCCATATTCTAGCATCGAATAGGTTTCACCAATATTAATTGTAATTTCTATATTTAAAATAAATTAGTTTAGAATCATTTTGGTTTTTTTTCGATAGTTTCTGGACGCATACAACGTATACGTGAGCCTAACGGTTCCTTAAGTCCCCGTACAAAAGCTTGCATTGTAACCTTCCTATAAAGCGTTCGTTTAGCCTCAATAGTCGTCGGAATGGCCTCATGTAAGGTCACATACGTCATGATCGTACTAAACAAGGTTTGACACTGATCGTAGAACTCCTGAGGGGTTTTCGTACCTTGTGTAGCCAATGAGAGGTCGTTGTACAAAGCCGTTTCATCGCGCTGGTCTGAAAAGTTATTAATGAGGGCTGATCTAATACCTGCCCAAGTTTCGGGAATACCATTTGAATTTATTGTGGATGCAGCAGGCCCAGTAATTTTATTTAGGATACCGTTTAAAAGACACACATTATTTAATTCGCTACCTGGTTCAGCACTTGCGTACTGAGTGACTATTCTATCGCAGATATTAATAAATCTAGTTAAAACGTTAGGGTTTCCGTCAAAATCGGGCACGAGGCGTAAGGCCTTGAAAATAATATCGGGATTAAAAGACATATTGGGTTCAAATAAACTATTCAAATTAAAATCTAATTCGCTATCTATATCTCTACTAATATCTACTATATGCCGGCGCGCCTGTCGTGATGCAGGTTCCCGAGAGTAAGATCTATCGCGATGAAAAATCTTGGACATATAAATAACTTAGGAGTAGAAGGAAGCAACACGAGAAAGATTCTAGTGCACTTACATGTGTTTCATCTCTGGTTCTTCTTCGTGAATCGATGTCTGGATTCGCCTCCCGGCTCCGCAGCTCCAACGTAGATTCAGGATTCTCGTGACGTGACTTGATAGCCGCCCAGGCGATCCGCGATTGCAAATATCGAGGAAAATGACCCTAATGCGTTTCGCGAACTAGCCTGCGAGAATCCTACCGACTGCGCCAATTACGTAGACTGCAGGCGGAGGTTCGAAAAAAAACCAAAATGATTCTAAACTAATTTATTTTAAATATAGAAATTACAATTAATATTGGTGAAACCTATTCGATGCTAGAATATGGAATGACCACAAATTAATTAAAAATAACTTATTGCTAATATGAAGTTTTGCTGCGTCGGCGGCTCGCGGCTTGCGCAAGTGGCGACGATGCAGTTTTCATGTGTCCGGCGTCAATCGAATGGATTGCTGGGTCGGCGATATTCTTTAGGGATCCGTATGTAACAAATGCCAAATAAACATGTTTTCTTTCTTATTTCTTTTTTTCTAAATTCCTATAAAATAGCATAAACTGGCTAATTAGCCTACGACGAATCGACATTGCTATCTAAAGAACATAATATACCGCTTAAAATGCAATAAAAACACACGCACTATAGATCTAATGAATTTTCTTCACATAGCATTTATTTAGCGACAGCTAGAAGAAAACCACCTTCATACAATTACCACAATGGGTGGTCCCATATTATAGGAAAGAATTGCATTCCTATTTAACAGTGAATTAATTCCGCACCAGTGCGGCCATGCTATGTGGAAAATGTGAGACTGGCTTTAAAAAAAACATGGCCGTCATGGTTAACAGTGTCTTGATAGCCCTGTGGTTAAGGCTAATGCCTCTCATGCTTGAAGTTACATATTTCAAACCAAGTATCGATATGAATACTTCAATGTCATGTGTACTTTTCTAAGTTTATCATTTTTTTATTTATATAAACTAGTGCTTGACTGCGATCCCACCTGATGGTAAGCAGTGATGCAATCATTGATGGTGAGGCGTACTAGTTTATGAAGAGCTTATTCACTCTAGCCTTGAAGACACATAAATTATAATCGAAAGGAAAGACCGCAGCAGGCAAACTGTTCCAGTCCTTTGATGTACGCGGTATAAATACCGCGGTATAAGGACCGTAGAAGTTTCAACAACGTAAGGAAAACATCGTGAGGAAACCAGCATGTCCTAGAACCAAAAATTCGAAGACATATGGCATTCACCAACCCGCACTGGGCCCGCGTGGTGGATTACGGCCCATTCTCTCTTAGAGAGGAGGCCAGTGTCCCAGCAGTGGAAACATTAAAAAGGCTGATGATGAAGGGTGGATACCCGCCATACGTCAGGTTGGCCGAAGGTTATCAAGAATATTATTGACACCCCGAGCCAGGTGAAGCACGTAAAGCCGTTGGCCCCGGTTGTCATGCGTAGATCTTTGACAGTCGGAATGATGCCAGAAAGTCCGACCGTCGGTCCGTACCGTGTTTGTCGAGTAACTGAGTTGTGGAGGTCTGATAGGCAGTTAAATCGGCTCCATGTAAATCATGGGCATCCAGCCGCATCCAGTTAGAGGGGAAGCCGACCCCAAGCTTGTTAGAGAAAGATTAGAGAGACGATGATGACCGTCAAGGTTATACGTTTGTATATATGATGACCGTCAAGGTTTGTGTACAGAGGTGGCCACCTCTGACGTTCAAAGCGGAATGCGAAGCAATAAACTTTTTCAGAGCAGTAACGCGAGTGGAACAGGTGGCTGAAACCCTGGAAAAAGATATCCTCACGATCGAGCCACGGCCTCAACAGAAGCTCCAAGCATCGGAATTTGCAAGGCGTTTCTCGGCTATCCGAGATCCGAATCGATGTCGCGTTGTGTTCCACGTGCCTCAAAAAGACGTCAGCAAAACGGGCCGAACCAACGAGGTGGGAACACTGATATAAGTATTTTATGGGAAGATACGTTAGACGCTAATATCGCAATCAGAAAACCTGAACTTGAAACTCACACATCGCAAATCTATAGTCACTGATGGACAAGGACAGAGATAAGAGCCGGCGCTGTCGTGCAAGCGAAATAGCGTTAGCCACCGAATATGTGTAATCGTCACGGCCGTTGTGAAATCGTGCCATATAGGTATAATTTCAGCAGTCCCCGCGCTAGAAGTGAGTCTCCTATCTTCCGCTGTTTTGATTTAATCTAAGACGCAAACCCGCCAGTTTTTTTTTTTCAGTTGTCCTTTGCGTTCTACGTCCACGGTAACTCTTCAAAACATTTCCGCAGCCTTAGACAATAATGTTTTTCTAAGTACACACAAATGCACCTACATTTGCATACCTTTATCTTCGTCTAATAAATTAAAACTAGTAGCAACACAGAATACATTATCTATGCACACGTCAAAATTTAAATATCCGTTTCGAAATACCATAAATTATAGAAAAAAATGGTGTTTCGTGAGTAATTATCGCGCGGCATTCCTTTGAAGATAATATTAATTGCACAGTCAGTAGAATCGTAGTTTTTAATTCATTACTTCTACTTTATAATAAGTCCAAATGTAAGGCAATATCATGGTTTTGTAGAAAATAAAATAAACTACTTAAATATCAATTACGTGTTTATCTTACAAGGAGATAGTAATTTAGACTAAGTGGTAGCGAATTAGGTATCTGGTCTATTAACGGCAATTAATCATACTTCACACTAATATTCTATAGCTGAAAATTTGTTTTTTTTTTTATGTGTGGAATCATCCAAAGTCTTTTCCAACTCTAGGGTGGAACAATCAACCAACCGGTGCCCTAGTTGCTTTTTGCGTACTGGGTATTTTTTTTTATGGTGGGTAAACATCATCAGATTACTCAGATTCTTACTGACTAAAAAACCTACCCCGTTGCTTGGTTGCCTTTCATACCGGGACCGAGCCTTCTTCACTCTTTCTAACCTTCCCGCAGCCCTAGCTGATGCTTTACAGAGCCCCATCAGTTTTGCTCACATCTCTTTGCCCCTTGTCTACTTCCTACCGGATGGATGGACGACGAGCTACTCATTGCTTGTGGTCCACAAGCTCGCGCCTACTGTTACTGGAAGTCGTCCGCCTGTTGTCCTCGACGTCTATCCCGTCACAGCTGCGCTAATGTTCCCTCTGCGATCTCAGGCCTCTCGATCTCTGCGATCTCCTGCCAAAAATAATGACATATCATGTACAAGACCTGTCCTACTAATCAAGCTACCACTAACACCCTAGCACCACATAACGGTGACTCCCACGTTCATAGATAATTGCCACAGTACACCTCAACGTAATTGTGTCGAACTTTTTATAAGAATGCATTACACGTGTCAGCGCTTTGTAAGCGGCTAGTGTTGGTTGTTAGACTACAATGTAAGACTGAATTGTTAGGTGTTGTTGTTATTGTCATTCTAGAAAAAACTCATTGTCAATTACTTACATTTTGCCTTACTTGACTTTTTTAGAGTTCCGTACATAAAAAGGAAAATACGGTACCTTACCTATATAGGATCAATTTGTTGTCCGTCTGTCTGTCAAGACCCTTTATCTCGGGAACGCGTGGAGGTATCGAGTTGAAATTATAACTATATACTCAAGTCTATGGTCCCTTGAAGCTATGAAAATATCAAACTTTTAAGTTAACGGAACAAAGATGGACGGAGGAGTGTGTCGTATATATCGACCCTCTCAAAGGAATCGAAATTCATAGGGTACTTTCCATTGACCTAGAATTCTGAAATTTGGCATGAAGTAAGGTCTCGTAGCAGAAATATAGGAAAAAATCAGAAAACTGTAGATTTGTAGCTTCGTCACAAAAAAAAAATTACCGATTATAATTTAGGCTAGAGTGAATGGGCTCTTAATAAATTAGTCCGCCTCACCATCAACGATTGCATCACTGCTTACCATCAGGTGCGATTGCAGCCAGCACTAGCTTATATCAATAAAAAAAAGAACTTTTTTTACGACATAAACGGCCGTACCTTTTCTTCGTTAACTTATAAGTTTGATTTTTTCACTGCTTCAAGGGACCGCAGATCTGAGTATATGGTTTTTTCAACTCGATACCTCCACGTGTTCTCGAGATAAAGGGACAGACAGACAGACGGACAACAAAGTGATCTAATAAGGCTTCCGTTTTTCCTTTTGAGGTACGGAACCCTAAAAACCATTTTGAATGTGTGTAAACAAAGAGGTGTAAGCTAGACCGATTTTATAAGATGGCTCTTCGGAATGAGGATTTTCAGAAAAATTCACCACCAGTTAGCGCCACTTAGCCGAGAGGTTTTATAGTTTCGAAAAGGTATACATGACGTTGACTTCTAACATTTGACATTGACTTTGATGTTCAACTAATCTCATTAAAGGCCCTGATTAACAGGCGAGAAAACCGCGGTCTTATGGCTCGTCGGTAAAGCTCGCAGGTTTTTTAAAACGGCGGCATAGGCTCATTCATACGTCTAATTTTGAGAGGCGCCCAAACCTGAGGACTCATAGTGCTGCTTGCTCCGACCAGGTGAATTGAATGCCATTTTAGAATACTCTCATTCCACAGCCTAAATTAATACAGGTGTGCGTCCACCGTCCTAGGTTTTGACTTGTAAGAAATGAAGCAATTATGATAAATAAACTAGCATTTATCATTACTACGACTGCAACTAACTCGGCCAACCTAAAGATTATTCTTAGGTGGAAGTTTAGAATATTTTTTTAGTAATCGGGACCGCGGTCCCGATTCAAAGAGCCCCACGACCCAATTAATCACGTTACAATTCTAAAGTTAATCAGCGGACTAAAACATATTTTCTTTCACACCTAACGACAATAGTGCCATTAGGCCTGTTCCCATATTATATCATAAGTTTTTGTGCTTCAAACGTTATGGATTACAACGAGTATAGAAATCGATTTAGGAAATTGGTATAGTTTAGTGGTTAATTCTCACGTTTATCATTTGTGTTGTGACATTTTGATGGCAAAGTTCTTGCCATCAATTGGTAATTAACAATTAGATACAATGAATGGTTATTTAGCCACCTAGACTGATAGTGTTTGTCCCTGAAAGTATGGTTAATTCCACGCGCGCCCCAAGGAGATGTAAGCAAACCATAAGGGAGCCCTTACAGCCCTTACCTTACCTTGCTGGAAAGACCTCACGACGTACTAACCTTCCGCATGACCCAGATTCTCACCGGACACGGTAAGTTCGGGATGTTCCTGTTCCGGATTCGTGCCGAACCGATGCCCGGGTGCCACCACTGCCTGGACTGCCCGGAGGACACGGTGGAGCACAAGGTCGAAGTGTGCCCCGCTTGGGCAGAGCATCGCCGTGTTCTTGTGAGGGCGATCGGCAGCGGCGATCATTCGCGCCAGGCCCTGGTACGGGCCATGGTCCGGAGTGAGGAGGGATGGCAGGCGGTCGCCTCCTTCTGCGAAGCAGTAATGCTAGCAAAGGAGGAGGCCGCACGCGAGAGGCAACGGCCTTCACGGCCCAGACGCCGCGGGGATTCCGATTCCGATCCTGATTTCCAGCCAACGTAGGCGCGGGCTTGCGGACGGCGAGCTATGGGTAGCTCGCTGTCCGACCGTCCGGTAACCATCCGGACCAAGCCCAGGTCGTCAACGGCGCGCACTGTTCCCGCGCGCCTCAAGGAGTTGTCAGCAAACTGTAGAGACCCAGCCTGCTAGCTGCAGGCAGGCAGGGTCGAAGCCTACTGGGGCCAAGGGTTTGCTTCTGAAAGGAAAGCCCGGCCCTGGTATCTAAGGCCACGAAGGAACGGGGTGGGTTTTTAGTCAGTAAGAGTCTGACACTATCTCCCGCTCCGCCCAAAAGCGGGAGATGTCATTGGATGATTTTACCCAGCACCAAAAAAAAAAAGCCCTTACCTTACCTTAGCAGGGTCGAAGCCTACTGGGGCCATGGGTTCGCTTCTAAAAGGAAAACCTGGCCCTGGTATGAAAGGCAAAGAAGGAACAGCAGAAGGTTAATAGTCAGTAAAAGTCTGAGACTATCTCCCGCTCCGCCCAAGGGCAGGAGATGTTATTAAATGATTTTTCCAATTAAAAAAAGGGTGACAGTAACACCTTTGAACAATCTGGCTACTCAAAAATAAACTCCTTGACACATAATCTCGTAAATCTCTCCAAAAAGCGAATAATTAAATAGATTTTTTTAATTGCCCAATCAAGGCACGGGTGCGTGTATAAATCATGTGAATCTTAATAGTTAATTACTCGCTCGTCCATACAAGTCTAAACAGAGACATCGCAGTTTATGAATACCTCATTAACCGACACTTCTACTGCCCCCGTACCGTTTTATTATCGTTTGATGGTTATCATAATTTTATTATTTGCGAATTAAAGAGTGCTATTTTTAGTTTGTTAATTTATGATTGGTTGTCTTAAGGAGACTATAGTAGCTAGTCACGAGTTTTAATTAAAATGCGTGAAAGTATATGATCCACTGCAGGAAACAGAATCAGAAAAATATAATTATAGTTCAAGATAAATTCTAGATTGATAGTGTGTTCAAGATATAATACTGATAAAAATTACTTTTGTCGATCACAATCAGAATGATTGTTTCTTAATTCTACAAGCAATGTTTTTCCATTATAGTGGTTTGTTTAATGCTATAATATAATTAGTAATTATCCACTAATATTATTTTTTTTTGTTATTTTATTCATCCTCTCTTCTATAAAATAGATTTTGCTGTGCCCTACAGGGCACATAATTAAATCTTACTTTTAAACACTATATAACATTTTGGGATGCTATAAAGTATTAAATATACCTACTTAGTATTGTTTAATATTGAATTGATGATCAAATCTGTAGAATTTTAGTTAATCACTTAAATAATATTGGAAGCATTGTGTCTTTGCACTACTACTTATTACTTTCTTTTGTATGCAGTCCGAGAGTGCTCGCACTTTACGTGCTATAGTCCTCTTAAACGATAACCCGAGCAATGGTTTATGGTGGCTCATTTATTTTAATCAGGGCCTTTTTGTTTAAGATTAAGATAGGTAATTTAATAACGCCTCATTAAAACTATTGTTTCATCACTGTTCTTTATTAAAGTATGATTTGGAAAGGCATCATCTCATTTTTATTGCAGAGAAGCTCCCGTTTGACCACTATCTTACCTGACGGTGAAAGATGATGTGGTCGACGACGGAACACGATTACCTAGAAGAGCTCTATTTACTCTTGACTTAAAGATCCCCAGGTTGATCCCATTTTTTTTAGATGGAAAATCGTCATATAACTACTCCCGCTACGAGAAACAATAGTTTCAGATTTTTAATGACTAAAACTCACCTGTGTTTCTTTAGTTACCCTTTGCGTTCCAGGGCCGCCTGGCCGCGGTGATCTTTCGAACTTTATCTTTGTCTTCTAAATCTTGTAGTACTGGTAGGCATCGGCAATCAAACTCACCCCTCTCTTTATCACCCTGCTTCTTCCAGAGGCTTTACTGACGTGAAAATAGAAAATACATGTACATATATAGGTACATTATGTCACTCAATGATAAGGTAGCATTATACTGGTGAAAGAATTTTTAAAATCGATTCAGTAATTTTTGAGATTATTCATTACAAAAAAAAAAATCTTTTTATACTATTGTTAGGAAGGAGGCCTATCTCCAACAGTGGATGTCTTTCGGCTGAAATGATGATGATGATGATGATGACTATTGTTAGTAATTAGTAAATATTAGTTTAAACTAGCGCGACTTGCCCCCGCTTTGTATGGGTGTTATACATGTTTGAAATTCTCGTTTTTTCGGTATTATTTATTTTAACCTTCTTCATGAACTACTCTATTTGTGAAGAATGTATAAAAATCCGTTCAATAATTTTTGAGTTCATACAGTCATATAGACGCGGTGGAGGACTTTGATTTTGAATATGTTAGGACGGTTCAATAATAATTGATTAATCAAACTCCAAAATAAAGTAGGTACCAAATCAAATTCCGTTTTCCAATTAAACTTCTAGCTAATTTGCAGCACATTTGGGCTGCGTGACACTTGGCATTGATTGGCGCATTGTGCCAGAATGTGCCATTTTGTGCCACATTGCCACCCGAGTGCCTGTCACTCAAACAAACATGGGTTTAACTTGTAAACAATGCGCATCACTGCTTTTGTCAATGGGATTTCGAATGAAAGTGGGACAAGTTGGAAATTTGAGTTTTTATTTTTCTGTAATACATATAGTAATGTTTTTGCATTTTAGATTTGTAGTAGATCAGTATTTTTTTATAGGCGAGTTCAAAAAATTAAAACGGAACAATTAGTAACTTTGCTGGAGAAGTTTTGTGAGTGGGCTGGACATATGTAGACTAATAAAATTTTAAAGTTAACCCTAGTTACTAACAATATTTTAATGGAATACATTAAATACTAATAAGTACCTACATGATGTAGACATTGGTAGGTATCCTAAATTTTCTTCTTACTGCACTTCACACACATTATCATCATACATACTATATTTTCTTTTTGTTTGGTAGATATCGCTATCATCGATAAAGTCACAATTGTACCTATTTAAATTTATATATAAATCGTGTTACTTTTTTGGTGTACAATAAGGTTTATTCTATTCTATTCACTAACAAGTCTGTGAACCTTTAAGAAATCAATGTATTTTGCAAAAACGCAATTTTTGTACTTGTCCCATTTTCTAACCTAGCCACTATCGCCTACAAACACTAAAATTATCCAATAAAATTGGATTTTGTGCGGTACGATGCACTCGCGACGAACAATGACAAGTCAATCATTTTCGTATTATATCCGTACAGCAATACCCAGGCTTAGTGGCAGTGACGGACAAATTTTAATCTCGAAATGATGGATTTATTACAAAAAGATTTTTTTTCCACTTTTAGTTTTCTTAAAATATCTGAAAGCAGGTGTTGTTATTGGCCAGGATTACAAGTATACACTTGTCAAAGTTTTTTTGATTGATTGTGGGATTCTGTTAGGATCACATTGAGTTTTGTAATTGCGAATATAAACAGAGCGGAACGTGGTTTCGTACGAAAAAATAAAAGGAATTTGAAGATAGATCTATCTGCCTTTGTAGAGGTGTGTTATTAAAATGTCTTATTTCTACGTAAAAGCATCAATACGTTTTTGTAATACTGATTGAAAAAAAAAATCTTTTTAATTTATTTTAATTTGAAAAGTTAATAAATATAATGTGGGTAAGTGATTTTATTATAAATTTTAACAATTTAAGCTTCTATAATTCTAGCTTATCATAAATATAATCAGAGAGAACACAAAATTGACAAAGAAACAAGTATCGGATTTTATAAGTAACTAGATTGTGCCCTTGAATTCGTTTGTATGAATGATAAAAAGTAGCCATGGCCTTCCTTGGTATTCAAGCTTAGTCTGACCAAATTTCATGAAAATCGGTTCAGTAGTTTAAACGGGGGTGAAAGTGTAACATACAGACAGAGTTACTTTCACATTTATAACATTTGTATGTCCTTAACAATGTCCTTCAACCTTTTATCTAACTTCGCCTAAATTAAAAGTATTTACATATTTTTTACATCCCATCATTGAATTTCCTCTCTTCTCAGAACACGTGACACAAGCCCAAGCCCACATACATCGCACTCCAACCCAAACAGTATTATTTAACAAAAACAAATTATTTCATCCCATTCACACACAAAACGTCAATTATATTTTGAATGCACTCACTCCCGCTGATTTTCTTTAACTCATTTAACAAAAGATTCAAGGATGAGTTATGCCTATTTGCAAAGGTGTGGTAATCCCTTTAAGTTCATCGGTTTAGGGATTTTTTTTAACTTTTGAAGAGATGTAAGTGCTTAATTCTTGTGTTGAAGATAAGATGTGGTTACGTCCGGTTTTTTTTTGGAGTTTTGTGTTTTGCGATTTTGTAGAAGTTATTATAGGTACATAAATGGTAAATATAATTTCATTTGTACATCGTTGGTATACTAAGTGTCGTTCTTTGTACCATGAACTAAATATTACGATCAAGATATGTTGATTGAGTGGGCTTTTGGATTTCCATTCTCTGTGGATAATCCTCCTTTCTTTGCTTCCACCAGACAGGGATGTGATGAGTCTGACAATATTTTTTTTTGTAATATCATTGCGGAATACACAACTTCATTGACTCGGCTTTTTATTGTAAACCTGCTTTCAAGACTTGCAGTGTTTGGAACTAGTTTTTTTTTTATTAACTTTGTATCGTAGGTGCGTTCAGAACTATGTGAACTCACATACATAAAATACCCAGACCCGGAACAACCACCTATGTGCCATAAAAAATACCTATTTGTTCCTGCGGCATCGCAGAAATTGGTTATCACTCATTCACTTCTGAACCACCCTGAATTTAATTTGTCGATAGAATGACGTGCTTGTCCCAAAAAAAATACAATATAAATATAAGCCTACTATTTAATTAATGGATCGTGTAACTCCATACACAATTGTTTATTAATCACCAAGTTTTTGTCCCATAATACCTTTAAAGGTGTGATCAAAGATCTCACATCTCACATCCACTCACATCTCACACTCACAAAATCTCACATCCACTTACACATTTACTACCAGGGGACTGGAACCAAGGCAGGGAAGGAACAGGGTAGGTTTTTAGTCAGTAAGAGTCTGACACTATTTCCCGCCCCACCCAAGGGTGGGATTTGTCATTGGATGATTTTACCTACCAAAAAAAAACTTACACATTTATGAACTAGCTATTGCCAGCGGTTTCGCCCGCGTAAAATAAAAATTTGTCCCCAAGTGAACATACTCCCGAGATGAATAAAATCCTGTGCTATTATAGGTCATGGTCTACTCATGTGTCAAATTTCATTCAAATCCGTTTGGCCGTTTCAGCGTTAAGAAGTAACAAAAATGCATGCACACTCACATTTTCGCCTTTATTTACATGTGGATGGATGGAGAGGGAGAGGGAGGCCAAAGAAGAGATGGATGGATTGTGTGAGGAGTGATATGAAAGAAAAGGGAGTTAGTGATAGCGTGACGAGTGACAGGAGAGAATGGAAGAAAAAAACGTGTTGCGCCGACCCAAATAAAACGGGATAAGGGCAGGAAGATGATGATGAGTAGTAGTATGTTAAACAAATATAATATAGATATAGGTTAACCATTAAAACAGTAATTCTTCTATAGGTAATGGTGAGTTCCAGCTGTTTGTCACCTTGTCGCCAATTTTAAACATTTTTAGTGTCGAAGAAACAATTGTAATGGGCACATAAATTCGTTTATTTATGTAAAAAGTAGGCTCATCATTTACTATGAAGAGGGTGAAGGAATTCAGGGCCCAGTAATGATGTAGAGGTGACATTTTTCAAAATTTTGTGAATGTGAAGTACCATGGAGCAATTTATTAGGTTACAACTTGTTTGACAATGAGCATAGCAGTTGAGAGTTTTTCATGCTCACTCAAATGTCTCACTGATGGTAGATGATCACTCAGTTTCCTTCAAATTTTTGAACTGAGTGGAGCTGATGAATGGGTCATGCTCGTGAACAATTGCCGAGAGTTGAATCCGGTCACATCTTATCTACCAGTGGCTGACTTCAATTTCTATTTTTTTTTTCATTCTCTATCTACATTGTGCTTAGGTACATAATAGAAGCATAATAGAAGCCAGAAATATGTTACCAAGATTTATTATAGGTAACTCATAATATGCTTTTTAAATAAACTTTTCTGATTTCTAAGGCAGAACAGCGTATTCTAGACGCTTTAAAATTAAACACGTTTAGGAGAGAAAGAGAAATGGCAAACCAAATTTATAAGATTGATCTAATCTGCCCCAACCCACAGAACTCATTAAGATGAAGACTAGTATCTCTAAGGCTAGCCAAAACATACATTAACTCATACATATTACTAATTTTTTAGTGAAAAATTAAATAATCCGTTATGATTAGTGCGAGAGGGAGTGTCAGAATTTTACTGACTTATCTTGTCTCTGACCTTGTCTTCCTTCAGCTTTCCTTTGCGTTCCAAGGTCTTGAAGATTACTACTTCTTTCAAAGAGTCCCGGTGCCCTGGCAATCATAGTACAGTATCTTTGGGGCGAGCGTAGAACACAACGCGCCATTGACTCGGGCCTTGTTCTTGTCGGACTGGACGGTGAGCTACCCACTGCTTGCCGTCCACAAGCCTGCGCCTACGGTGGCAGGTGATCACCCTTCAACCCCCGATGCTTTGGGCGTGTCCTGCTGAAACTGCGACGTGATTATCAGGGGCGTAGCTACCGCCGTATCAGCCGTATTAATGATATAGGGCTTCCGGACTACAGAGGCCCCTATATGTGCAAAAAATCGTAATGTTATCATTAACCACTGCCCATCTCTGTCCTGACCTATCGCAAGTACGTCTAAGTTGTGAAAATAAAAAAATAGGAATTTTTGACTAGCTACTCCACTGTTGAAGATATACTCTCCTTCACGTTTTCTACCACCTCCTGTCTGAGAAGTTAAATGATGATTTCCCACCCCAAAAAAAAAAAGAAACCCTTGAATAACACCTTATTAATTCTCTTAGGGAAAAGCAGACAGACTCTTCATCTACGCAATAAGTAAATGTCCTCAAAGTGCGTATATCTACATGTATTTTATCGATGGCAAAGCAAAAGTAGCTCCGATTTAACTGCAACTGATTAACTAACCGTCGATAAGAATTCCCACTTATTCCGCTCCAGAAAAAAACGCGTAAAATGGCCACCATTACTGCCAATTACCACTCAATAACCCTATACATAATACGCGCTACAGAACCTCTATTTATTCATCTTAATTAATCTACACATGCATAATCTTGGATCGGGTCCTAGCGAAGAGCACGGAACGCTTAGAAGTGCCTCTTGCCAGAGCGGTGAATTGTTCTGAAGAGTTAAGCTTGAACTACATTAGATAGATGCACTCATGCACACGTATGTCACGCCTGATTTGTACGTAGACCGACGTCGCGTGGCGTGGATCAAGTCTAGCTCTTCAAGTCTAGTTTCCATATAAAATGTATGGAGACCGACGCGCCCAGATCGGCGAGTGTGGCACACATGTGTTCTACCATTGCCATGGCCTTAG
Organism: Leucania comma; assembly: GCA_958295575.1. Classification (NCBI taxonomy): domain Eukaryota; kingdom Metazoa; phylum Arthropoda; class Insecta; order Lepidoptera; family Noctuidae; genus Leucania; species Leucania comma. The sequence goes on from OY282483.1 coordinate 8,884,406, forward strand.
GAAAGGACAGCTGAAGAAACATTGTGGGGTCAGTGAAAAGCTGAAATCCCTCTCGTTCTACCCAGAGTGGGAGAATTAATTTAATGATTTTCTACAACATCTTGCTACATCTTTTATACGCGAGTAATCTAATAGCAGTGACGTCACTCTTTTTTCTGTTATTTAACAGTTTCGTGTTTCATCAGATTTTTTTTTTTCTAAATTACTTAATTTTGAAGGGATTTGAAATAAAACTTTTTAAATGCGATTTTGAATAAAGTTACGGTTTGAAACAATCAAATAAAATGAATCAACTGCCCTATTACTGCCGGAATCAATTTCGTTACTCTGTGGAACCTAGAATTCCGTTTCTCCAATCGAACCTATCATGTAACTGTGTTACATGCGATGATTGTCTATGTGTGCGTAACTGTAGGTGTGTATTATTGTAAATGAGTGTGTGTTAGTGTGCTTAGAGGAATGCATATGTGTGCTGTTGATTGAATTTAGTAACGCAATCACTTTTATTGCAAGCAATTACTATTGAATGTATAATGTTTGCGCTAAGTTGCCATTTCAAGACGGTTAAGCGTGAGTGTAATATCTTGGGTTGAGAACGGATTGCGTTGTTAATACAAATATGAGGTCTTTAACTAAAGATAAGCGAAGCAGCTTCGGTTAGGCACGTGCAAAATATATTCATCACGTCTATATTTTTAAAAGGAACAGGTAAAAGTCACGGTCCTTCGAGCCGGATATCAGAGTTTAAAATTATAGACGTGTTCGTAAATATTATAAAAAATATTGAAACTGAAACTAATAAAGCCTCTTTCGGTTCCTCTATCTTTCAGCTTGAAGTTATTTATCCATTTTTCTTCTTTTTTTGAGATGGGCAATCATCAAATAGCTCCTTCCGCTCTAGATAGAGTGAGATAAAGTGTCAGACTTTAACTGCCTTTCGCATCCCAATAGGTAATCGATTTAGAATTTGTTTCTCAAGTTGTTGAATATTTATTCTAATTTAGATCTAGCATACTACAATTTTCTCCCTAAAATCACCAGAAAGATGGTACTTTTTGAGCAAAGGTTTTTGACAAAATCCAAAATAATCGTTTGACATGCGATACAGAACGTCGCGTTACGTAAATTGTATACCTTTTACAATAGTTGCTGATGGAATGTTTTTAAAATCGTTATTTCTGATGGATTTTTTTTACTCTCGTTATTGGTGATTGACAGTTTTTACAACCGTTATTGCTGATTGAATGTTGTTATTATCGTTGCTATTGGTAAAATGTTTTTACATTCTTTATTGCTGATGGATTTTTTTGTTATGTGTTTGCTTATACTTTCAGAAACAGTGTCATCGTTGCTGCAAGAAAAAGCAGTCTTTGGTTTTCCAAAAAAAAAAAAAAAATGTTACTTACTAACATAAACTGAAAAAAACCCACGACGCGTTTTTCCTCCGCTCCCAAACACCCCTAAAAGAGTAATTACATCTAATTTCAATTCGTGGATTAGTAGCGATAATAGTTCGTTGAGTGATTTTTTCCTCGCGCAAACAATTACAGTTGACTCGTAATTACAGATCAGTTCGCGCCATTTACATCATTAAGTACTTACGTACTCATTAACAGTTAGTCCGTTAATTAATATGGGTGTTTAAATTGCAATCTTTCTTGGTCGTTTTTCCTTAATTAAGACGCACTTTTCTTTATTACTGCAGATTTGTGGAGGTTAATAGTGTGAGGATTTAAACGGCGATTGGGCTTTAACCTTTTTAATACCGTAATTAGAGACACAATAGAAAGACAATAGGTGTGCGGACGCCGGCGTACTCTTGGTGCTTCACAGTTTAAAGGCGCTTTATTTTGAGGAACCTAATCGTCTTATAACCTCTCAAGGGTTAAGCTACATCTCCTGCTGGGACCATGACCCCAGGGACGGAGGCTTGCAAGTGGCAAGCACAACACAACACAAGCTTTGCTTAGCTTGGGACTAGACGACGTTGATAGATAGATAGATAAAAAATTTATAAGTTGCAACACAAAACGTTGTGTGATAGTGTGTGTGAACGAGTAACCCGCCGTCCGGCCATTCGGAACCGTTCCGACCGAGCTTGAGTCGTCGACGGCGCGTAGTGTTCAAAACCGTATGTGCCCAGCAGGGCTGAAGCTTACTTCTGAAAGGGAAATGCGTGGTCTTGGAACGCTAAATTCAGTTGAAGGAACATAGATTTATAGTCCATAAAAGTCTGACATAGTAATCCTGCTCCTTAATGCGAAATAAGTCTGTGGATTATTTCCTGTCATAAAAAACCTTATTCTATAATATTAATTCAATGGGCCAAATTGTTATTAATTAAGATAATTAACATATCGATTGACATTAAATTATTGTTTATTAACTTTAATTTAATTTGGTCAGTTTTTTTTTTTTGGCCTTCGTAATTTTGGCTTTATTTGCATTTTTTTTTTTACTAATACATATTTATTATTTAAAACTTACTTTCACAAATAAAAAAAAAATTATAAAACTATGAAAATATCAGCTTTTTATTCATATAACTAGTGATCTATTAGAGTAGCTGCTATTATCATATTTTCATAAATACTCTTTATTTATTTATTAATTTAAACAAACACTTAAAAAAGAAAAGTACAAATACAAATAGAAGAACACAAAGACGGCGCATTTCAAAAGAAATTTCTTCCTACTGACCTTTTAAGAAAAGGAAATCCATCCTGCAAAAAAACAAATTGGTACTTACGACATTGTTCCTGACAATGTGCTCGATATGTGCAAATGGTAGTTATGTGGTATTTAGTGCAAAGCGACTTTGTTGTATTCTAGGAAGATTAGGTCAACTCGTATGTTTGTGATCAGCTATTTTTTATTCATTCCTAACGTCAACTGTCACTTAGTCATGCCTTGTTCCCATGTAGGTAAAACAAACACGCTTGAATGCCAATTCACCAGCTTTACCATTATATCCCACAACCAATTAGCAAAGAAAACCAATTACGAACCAATATATGTACATTTAAAACAATGAAAACCAATAGAGCAATACATCAGGTAAGAATTTAACCCTACAAAGTCTATGGCGATCGGTAATGACATTGGTGGCGAAAAACCCGTATACCCAAATTAAAAAAATCGAATTTAAAAATAAAAAGGTAACCCGCTACTCGCCACTCGAGACCCGTTGACACAACTACAAAAATGGGGCCGAGACTCTCTTAACTAATTTCTTCCATCGCTACCGTATACAGAGAGTGTTAATTGCCCTGTGCGACAGAGATAGACGTATAAATTAGCAGCATGTGTGAAAGGGACAGTCGTTAACACGGCAGGAAAATAAAAACTTGTTCATACCAGTTGGAGCACACACACAGTAGCGAAGCCTCGTTAAGTCACTGCTTTTAACCCTTTAATGAGTGTTTATGTTTGATTAAAAAACATGATTTTAGTGTAACTGTTTATTTTACTGTCTGTATCGACTGTCGTGACTGTTAAGTGGAGAATTTTAATAATTTGTTTAATTGTTTTTAAATGTGAAGTAATTATTGCAAATATATTCGGAATATTTTGTGTTCATGGTTCTTTTTTTTATAGCTCAAATGCTACAGCTGCTTTTTTCTGCATATTGTACGAATTTGTGAATAAAAACTGGTTTAGTAACTTGATTAGCATGCAATTATCTATTTTATTCATGCAATTAATGTTTTATTTGTGTAGAACAAACAGTGTTACTCATATCAAAACACGAAAATTAACTTACGACTTTGGTTAATTAATTAAATAATTATTTATAGACTGTGGATCATTAGGTACTCTTCGCTTATCTATTAGGCCAGTGCGTATTGATAACGTTTCTAGAAGTTTTAATTGCTCAGCGAATAGATACATGCATAATGCTTGGAGTACATGTTTTTGCATAATTATTTAATTCGTTATTTTTTTATCACACTGGGGTGAGCAGATATGTCTCTACCATAAAACTTTTGTTTTTTCATGTGGCATTTTAGAACTTGCAGATCGAGTATAGCGAACTATTGTAATTTGTTTCTGCCTTTAAGTTTAACCCATTTTTTATGTTTTCTTTGAAATTAAAAATAATTTATTGGAATCAAATCAGGTGTCCTAGGATATAACGCAAAACAGACTAACAAAATAGGAGTGCTACAGTAATCACTGAGCAATTTTTCTTTTGCTTCCGATGGCATCATGCAGTCACCAATTGCAAGCATGGCGATTATTAGTTAGAACAATGCTCTCTAAAACACCAAGGAAGTCTGAGTTTACCCTTTAGTGCGGCATCCAGTTACGGGAATGTTCGAAAGATTACCGTATCCTTAAAACGCAAAAAGTAACTGACTTGTGTCCCTTCAAGTGGGTTGAGAAATTATTTAATGATTTCTCATCTCAAGAAAAATGTGCGTCTTTCAAATCTTACTGATTTTCATCGACTTTCGGTACCCAAGGTTACTTGTCCAAGTAAAGGGATAAAATGATGACAGGTCACTGGAATAACTGACAGTAGGTATGGAAGAAAAAGACGGGTTGTGTCGACCCCCAAATAACATAAAACAAGGGTAAGAAGATGACGATATTTATCAAATCTTATTCTAAGTAAGTTATCGTTCAACTCGCAAAAAGATGAGCCTATATATGTAAGGCACAGGAGTGGGTTTTTAGTCAGTAAAAGTCTGACACTATCTCCCGCCCCACCCAAGGGCGCGGAGATCTCATTAGGTGATGTTTCCACCGAAAAAAAAGCCTATATAAGTAACATCTGTGATGAACAGAGGTCGGAGTAGGTAGATTGATTTTATATACTTGCGTCAAGATATTATAACATGGACATGCCATTTTATCCATAATGTGCGGGAAGTACCGGAAAAAGTTCCGGGATTGGAATTATGGACTAAAATAAAATAAACCGTCATACTGTCAAGCGTCATTTCTAATTCAACAGTAAGGGACAAAATACGGTGTAACTGTTCCAAGGTATTTGTGTATAAAATTAAATACTGATTTCTTTCACCATTAGCTAACACTGGCAGCGTAGATTGATATTATTAATACGTTTTTCACCTTAAAGACAAATTCGTGCTAATTTCAAAATTCCGGAACAAATATCACAATAAATATGAAGTTCCGGTATTTTGGAGGCATATCCATATTATCCTCTACGTTTGACGTCAACGACCTTAAATCAATCTACCTACTCCGACCTCTGGTGATGAAACTCCAAAAATGGTAGTGAATAATCCTGTATCTTGAAGAACTTTAAATGTAATAATACATTTTTGTTGTTTGTAAGTCTACTCTAAAAAAACCACAGCCGGTCTAAAAGACCGCACGCTACCATTCCACAGTTACATCACTTTGCTGACAAGTTGACGGCGATTGGCACCGAACGAGGCACATCGGTATCCACGATACGGTTAATTAGTAATAAAACCTTGCCTTCTTCGGCCACTTGAGGGTTATCTCTGCTACTATGTTAGCAATAAATGCGTGTAATAACACTGCAATTGCGAATCGATTAGGCTTGACCTCCATTTTGAATTTTTGATTTAAATGTGGGGTTTGATTTTTGTTATCGGATTTTTTTTATGTTAGTTTAGTAGATTCTGATCAGTTTGAGGGTTTGGTAATCATACTAATATTATAAAGACAAAAGTTTGTATCTAAGTATACACCGTTAAATTTTGGTCGTTTTAATCCCGTGGAGGGTCGATTCGGTACCTTCAGTTCATTGGCCTCGCTCAGCTGACGTTTACTTAAAGAAATTAATTTCGTGCATAAGTGAATTAATTCGAGTTTGAAAAAAAGTACTTTATTTTTGATTTTTATCTTTACAAATCGATAGTGTTTCATGTACCTGATCGACCCTCCACGGGATTAAAACGACTAAATTTTAACGGTGTATAAGTGTGTGTGTTTGCTTATATAAAATGTGCCTAAGGTGAAAAATGTTGCATTTGTATTTTGTGACAGAGCAGAGCTTTTTATTTAGTAAAAAAATAAAAACAAATGTTTTGATCTGATAATGAACTTCAAAGATTATGGAATGAAACTCCTCACAAGATTACATCAGAACTGTTGTAACAAGTATAATTGCTTTTTTTATACGTGTAGTCGATGACTGATTGAAGGATGAGGGGGAGGGTATATATGGAACTGATCTGATGATGAAGCCGGACGGTAAGCACCGGAACTCTGTAGTAAATCAATGTAACCTAACCGTGTTTATGGTCCTCAAGGAGTTGTCAGCAAAAAGTTGTTAGCAGGGTCGAAGCCTACTCTGGGGCCTTTCGAAAGTGTGAAAATGCATACCAGGGCTCTGGAACGTAAGCAAAGAAGGAATGGGGTAGGTTTTTAATCAGTAAGAGTCTGATACCATCTCCTGCTTCGCGCAAGGACCATAAAAAAAAAAAACTGTGTTTATTATTACAATTGTTATGCAGTAGTAATAGATGTGGTAGTAGTAGTAGATGATAGTGGTAGTAGAAGATAGTGGTAGTAGCAGGTAGTAGATGTAGATAGTAGTAGTAGATAGTGGTAATAGTAAAAGTCGAACTATATCTTGGGCTCGAGCTTACTCCGTACTAAATTTCATCAAAACCAGTGCAGTAATTTAATTGTGAAATCGTAAGAGTTAGTTTTACATTTTTAATATAAGTCTTGTATGGATTTTAAGATTATTATGTGAATAGTGTAGGTGGGTCAATGACCGTTATTGCAAATTTATCCAGCGTCTACTATAGTCATTTACATAGCCAGTAGGTAATCATTTGCATGCATACATGGGATTGTCGGAAAAAATAAAACAAAATTCTCCATCTGCGTTCATAGCAAGGTGTAAAGTAGACAGAATGGGTTACAAGTCATAAATGACAGGATATGATAAAATATAGAAGTCATTACTTGAGTACTTACCTTTTAGAATCAATACACATGTAAATACAAGGTTTTTCTTCAGTTTTTAGTTTGTTTTGTTTTTAAGATATTTTAGTTTTTTTTTTTATGGTAGGTAAAATCATCCAATGACGAATCCCGCCCTTGGGCGGAGCGGGATGTACTGTCAGACTCTTACTGACTAAAAACCAACCCCGTTCGTTCGTAGCCTATAGTGCCGGGGCTGAGCCTTCCTCTCAAAAAACGGCCCTTAACCCCAGCAGGCAAAGGTGGTGGTGTGACGATCTGATCATGTTTGCTGGGCAAACCTGGCCAGAGATTGCCCTAGACAGAGCCCAGCAGGCTTCGACCCTGCCTGCCTGCAGTTAGCAGGCTGGGCCTCTTCGGTGTGCTGACAGCTCCTTGAGGCGCGCGGGAACAGAACGCCCCGTCGACGACTTGGGCTCGGTCCGGTCGGGTACCGGACGATCGGACAGCGTGCTACCCATTGCACGTCGTCCGCAAGCCCGCGCAAGATATTTTAGTTTAAATTAATTAGATTGAATATCTGTAATTCCATTTAAAATTGGGCTTAAACTATCATAAGATCACCTGCTTGATTTCATCGAAATACTTATCTTACGAAATTATCGTAGGAGCCCAGCAGGGTCGAAGCCTACTTGGATCATGGGTAATGTGAAAGTATACCCCAGGGCCCTGGAACGTAGGCAAAGAAGGAACAGGAAAGGGTTTTTAGTAAGTAAAAGTCTGATACTATCTCCCGCCCCGCTCAAGGGCGCGGAGCTATAAAATCTCACTATACCTAAAAAAAATCTCACTAAATTATCATCATCGTAATTTCAGCCGATAGACGTCAATTGTTGATTACAGGTTAACCATAGTCGCAACAGCTAACGGTCCTGTGCGTCTCGTAACCATCAGATACCCGCAACCCTGATGACGTCATCAGTTCATCTTGTGGGAGGCCTTCCAACGCTGCATCTACAAGTTCGCGATCGCACCATCGGAACTTTTTTGCCCCTACGACATCTGTTCTGCAAGTATGCCCTGCCTATTGTCAAAATAATCAAGTTTAGCGAATCATCGGGCTATGTAGGTCAAACTTGGTTCGCATGAAATTATGGTGGATTTTTCTTTTACTGGGAAAGCAACCAATGACGTCTCCTACTCTAGGGTGGAGCGAGACAGCGTGTCAGACTATACAGACAAAAATCCACAAGTACTTATATTTTCTTCAGTAGCCCTTCACGTTTTAGGTCTACGGTTTCCCTTTCAGAATTTTCCTATTACTATTACTGATTGATTCCTGTTACATTTTTCTAAGGAGGGAAATAATCAAAAAACTTCTCTTGCTCTGGGTGAAGCGATAGTATAAGATTTTTAGCGACTAAAACACAGCTGTGTTGCTTCAGTTGCCTTTTGCCTTCTAGGGCCGCGATAACTCTTTCGAATTTTCCAACAGCCAAAAAAATTAAACTATATATTTCAATGACGATTTGATAAGCATACGGAGTCTACGCATGTAGGGTAAAAACCACAATAGCTGTCCTTGAGTCACAAGATTTATTTTATTGAGGACGAAAAATAGTTACATGCTAGAGAACATATAAGAAAATCCTTAAAACTAGATGCACAAACATGTAACCCACTACAATGTCCACACTCCACATGATTTTTTTTTATGGTAAGTAAAATCATCCAATGACAGATCCCGCCCTCGGGCGGAGCGGGAAATAGTGTCAGACTCTGAGTGACTAAAAACCTACCCCGTACCTTCGTTGCTTATACCCGGGGCTGAGCCTTCTTTTCAGAAAGCGGACCTTGACCCCAGTAGGCTTCGACCGTGCCTGCCTACAGCTAGCAGGCTGGGCCTCTACGGTTTGCTGACAGCTCCTCGAGCCACGCGGGTACAGTACGCGCCGTCGACGACATGGGCTCAGTCCGGTAGGTTACCGGACCATTACACAAGAATGAGAGAAGTGAAGGACTGCGGTAAGAGTGTATCTATTTAAGAAGTGTTTTTATTAAGCGTAGGATCAAAATTAAAGAAAATCGGTTAAACGGTTCTAGTAGTTATTAAGCAAATAACGACATAAATAGAAAGTTAAAAACAGTTTCTTTTTGACGTACCAAAAATGATTATGTTCAAAATGAGGCAATAATACCACAATTACAGTCTAATTATCACGAATAACTACACTTTATCATGATTATATAAACATCGTTAATTATTGGAATAACTTGATTGCGTAGACTGTATGATACTGATTTAATGCAACTGATTTGTTGCAAAGACATCCGAAGTTTTTTTGTGAATATTCATTATAGTTCTTCTCATAAATTACGACTATTAACAACAATGATAATAACTCGTTAATGGTGACAATGTTTTTTAATAAGATTATCATTCAATTATCTTGTTTACTTTAAAAGAGAGGTTTTTCCAAAGTTACACAATTCGTGATTTCATTGTAAATTGATACCTAGCTCGCGTGCCGTTGTACCTGGCAAGATGCCACTTGTTGCCACTCGTGACAAGTCAGCAGCACTAACTAGGGGTTTGTTAAAAAGTGTTATGTACGTTAGGGTGGAGATAAAAAACCTTTTTTTTTTAATTTCGATTCTCATGGGTTATCAACGAATGACCCATAGTCTGAAAAGTGTTCGTGCAAAGTTTCAGCTTTGTGAGTTAATATCTTCAGGTGGTGCATTGGATACAAATTTAAAGAAAAATCAAATTTCAGCTGGTAAAAAGAACTGTGTTTCAGACAATTTTACAAACTTTTTCAAAATATTAATACTTGAAATGATTAGAAAAAACTCTATTTGCCAGCTACAATTTGTCTTTTCTTTGAATTCGTGTCCAATACGCCACCTGAAGATACACTTTTCAGACTATAGGTCATTCACTGATAACCCAGGAGAATGGAAATTAAAAAAAAGTTTTATTCGCTCCACCTTAACGTACGTGGCCATGGAACCCAAAGAGTGACTGAAAGAACACACACAACATCTAATGGCTTCTAAGGCGAAGGGGGACTGAATTGAACCACACCTATGTTCCTTCTATTTCTTAGTTTCGGACAGATATAGGTAGGTCTTAGTCAGCAAAAGTCTGACACTCCGTGTCGCTCCGTCTAGAGCAAAAAAGGTATATATATGATGATTTCCCACTAAAAAAGGAAGTGACGTAAGTAAGTCACGATCATAAATTATAGAAGACTTGAAAGATCAATTAAAACGTTATAAATAGTCACATAAAATTATTCGTAGGCATCATCAAGATATTAATAAGTGCCATATTTTTAACGCAAAACTAAAAAAATATTTGGGATTTAAGTCTAATTTATTTTAACACCACTGCTCTCAAAACAGTGATGGAGGAAACCGGCATGCCCTAGTACCAAATATTCAAAAACGTGTCTTGACATCTAAGTGGATTACGGCCCATATCTTCTCCACCACGATTCTGGTGTCAGATCCCCACTTTGAGGAGTGGTGCGCAGTATTTCTCGTGCGAATCAAAACCGTTGTGACTGGGGAACTTTGGAAACAGATACCGAGGCCCTGGAACGCAAAAGGATAAGTGAGGGCTACAGGTGGACTTTTATTAGCCAGTAAAAGTCTGATACACCCCCCTCTCGCTACACTCTAGGGCGAGAGTCGTCAATGAACGATTTCGCACCTCAAAAAAAAATCCCAGAGGCCAGAGTCGCAAGCAGTGAGGGCATTATAAGGCTTGATTATACTTATTAAGTACTTACACATGACAGACAGGACTGTTACATATGTGACAGTTTAGACTTGCCTAAGTCTAAACTGTTATCTTCATTTTCCATTTTTCAACTGGCCGTTAACTAGCAAACTCACCTCTCGAATCATAAGTGTCAATAAAAATTAAAAAGAATATAAAAACGAGAGTGCCAGAGAAAAACAAACTGTATATGTTATCAGTTAAATGTGTCGTTAAACGTTAATTGTCTGCATTAATTGCAATAAAAATTAAAAGTTATTGCAGTCCGTTATCGACGGGTCACGGAGACATGATTATGTGTACTTATATATTACGAGTATATAATGGAGATTTGTGATATGTATAAAGCTTCCTACAACTGATCGATATGTTACTGGGTTACGAGTAAGGCATTGTCAGCTGAACATTTGGCTATAGAAGATATATTTTTTATATTTTCATAAATCATATATTTCTACATCTTGCGGTCGCATATACCACTATCTTGCTTTAATTTCTTATTCAATGATCATATATAACACATTCTAGTTTTCTTTCTTAACCAATCAAAATAATTGAAAAGTGTAGGGATCAAACACTCATTGGTTATTTTACCATAGTAATTGCCATTTTATTTATTTAATATTGCAAATACAGAAACAGAAGAAACTTAAATATTAACTATTTATACTAAACCTGTGTACTTAAAAACTAAACGAATGTATACTAGACCTACAACACAAAAACACACACACACATACAATAACAATACAAAGACACAAAATACACTTAGGGTTCGAAAAACTCCTCCACATCGCTGTCATCCGGAAACGTACCCAGAAGACTGGCAGCATTGCCACGTTGAATGGCAATGCTGATTCTTTGGGCAAAGAATGAGCCAACCCTCTGGTCACACATAGTAATTGTTTTCTGAATTTCCAACATTCATTTTTCCAATAGCAGATTTGAATTAAGTATAATCAAACTTATTTTGACATTCTGTTAGGCTGGCCACCCTACATGCCACTGTAAGTATGGCCTGGCGAACGACGAGCAATGGAAAGTTCGCCATCGGGCCGTCAGGTGAAAACCAAGCCTGTGTCGCACATAGTATTTGCGCGTGACTCAAATAGATGTCAGCAAAACCGAACCTTAGTAGGGCTGATACCTGCTAGGCTTACGGGAAAGTTGAAAGAATTACCGTAACCCTTGAATGGAAACGGCAAATGAAGGAACAGTAAAAGCCAGTAGATGCCTAACATACAGGGAGAGAAGACATTGGGTCATTCCTCATCTGAAAAAAAAACAATCCAGTTACTGCGTCTTTTGATATCCCTTAATAAGAACCCCCAAACAAAAGTTTTAAAATAATAAAAAATAAGTCAACAGCCAGGGGTCGGGACCTGTACCCGCCTTATCAATTTGTATAAAAAACTATGACTTCATGAATTTCTTCGCCGCTCAGTCATTATTCTTACGAATGCATTGTGATAACCTCTGATTTCTGCATTCCTAGTACTTGTGACGGGAAATAACGTAATTAACAAATTTCTGTCGACAGGATGCATAATTAATATTAATCTCATTATGTCAGAGGTCAGAAAAGTTATTTTTTTTTCGGTTGTCGTTGAAAACGCCATTACTTGGCGTTATCAGCCTGCTCCTGATTACTCTGCCCTATCGTCAGTGCTATTAAAAATTTATTGAATTATGTGTTTTAGGGAAAGTGAAAACCTGACAGTAATTAGGATTGTCAGAAACTGCAAAATGAATAGAAGACAGGTCCTACAGACTTTTGCCTGTGATCACATTTTGGTATTTTGACAATCTTCATTGCTGTTTGACACTTTGTTTGGTTTAATAATATTAATAAACTTCCGTTATGCTGCAATTTCCGATATATTATGAGTTTGTAAGAAGTACAACCTTTAAAAATATTTGTACTAGTTGTGAAAAGATTATAAAATTTATTTCACTAGTACAAAGCTACATTATTCCAATACTATAATGATATTTTTTACGCCATTTTTGGAGTAAAAAATATTATTATTATTTGATATCCAGCAAAGTGGACACGGGTAAGCTAGTACTAATAATTTATGTATCCAAAATGATGGTAGCTTCAACCTGTATATTGTTGGAATCAGATCGCACTAAATAACATTAATTTGTTTCTAAAAATAATATTATTGTGAATGTAAATCGAACTCAAATGACGCACCTTATCATTGATAAGAAATTGAATTTCTTAGAATGAACAATAAAATTACCAATAATATGAATAACATTGATTTGTGCAGGAAGCGAAGTAATTGAGAAACCAATAAATGTGATTGTTTGTGCCATAAATTAGTGGAATATCGAGTCTGTGGTCCTGACTGCGCCTGCGACGGTTTCATATCGGATTTCTGCGAAATGGCTGGCTCGGTGCAGACTGAAGTAGTTCACTGATATACGAGTGAAAGAAAATAAAAATATTATATTTTATAGGAATCTAGATTGCAAAAATAAAAATGTAATGAATAAAAATATAATCATCGTCATCTCAGCGCTCAGTCACGTGGTCAGAACAAAGGAATTGGGGACGTGGCCAACTCCAGGCGTTCACGCTTAACGAAACGATAGTATCTTGGCTGCTGTGAAATTTGTGGAAAAACATGGTAAAATATTCCTAAGTTTTCTTAGACCTCTGCTTACCTCTTAGTCAAAAGAATACGAGCGTGATAGTGTGCCTGTAAATCACTTCCCAAATTGGCGGTGAAACAATCATCATACAACATTGTACTGAAGAGTTACGATCATTGAAAAACGTTGAGCGCAGTCATCCGGGAACATGGTTGCCTTTCAAGCAAACACGTAAATTGGCATGCGTTTTTATATAATTAATTGGCAAGATCGTTAACTACTAATTATTGACACGGTATTGTTAAGATCAAGTCTCTGGGTTTGTAGCAGAATTGCTTCAAGTGAAGGAAGGTCAGTGGCGAAATCAGAAATGAAGATATCCGCAAGAGTTGCTGACGTAGCACGTAGAATCGCTAAACTTAAGTGGCAGGGCAGATAACACATAGAACAGATGGCCGTTGAGGCCGTAAGATTCTGGAGTGGCGGCCGCGTACTCGAAGATGCAACGTTGGAAGGCCTCCCACAAGGTAGACCGATGACCTGGTCAGGGTTGCTGGAGTTCCGCATAGGACCGGCCATTGTGGCGAGGCCTTGGGGGAGGCCTATGTCCAACTGTGACATAGGCCTCCCCTGAAATGATGAAAGATGAAGGTCAGTCAGGTTATTTTAATTATTCGCAAATTCCTAGTGGATATTGTGATGTAAAATTGGTGTAGTTTGATATCTCAAGTGTCTGCGCAACTGGACAATATGTGGAAACATTAAAACTGATGCGATCTCGGTAAAATGGAGCTGAGAATTTTATTGTAGTGTTGACTAGCTTAGTGAAGTTTGCCGAGAAGGTTGACTTAATACTCTGCTACCAAATACTACAAAAACATTAGAATGTGTACATCCATATTTTAATCTTTTGAATACCGTAATTAGAGAAACAATAGAAAGACAATAGGTGTGCGGACACCGGTGTCCTCTTGGGGCTGGACAGTTGGGTAAACAAATGAACTATTTATTACAATGGCATGGCTTAAAGAGCTTAGTATCCAAACCAAAAATATTAACAAATAAAGTCAAGTCCTTCAAGTCCCTTGATTTTTAAATGTCAATAGTTATAATTACTTTCATCCAAAAACTTTTCTCGTTGTAGGTACTAACCCGTCAAGTCCAATTGCATCAATCGAAGATTGATACGCCTTCATTTATTAAGTTTCTAGCATACGAATTCTTTTTTCAGTAAAAAAAAAACTGTGTCCTTCAGTTGCCCTTTGCGTTTTAGGACCACGGGTTTCCTTTTGAGAATATCCCTGAGGTCGTAGCGGGCATCTCTTTGAGAAGCAGAATTCTACGCACTGTCGACGACTTGCGCTCGTTTCGAACGGTGAGCTATCTATTACTCGCCGTCCTCGTCGGCCACGACCTTCGAATAATCCATAGCCCTGGCAGCCATCAGCCCCGTCAAGGCTCTCCTTCTCTGCAATATGCTTATTGCTTTATGCTTCTTGTCTGCAATATGTTTCTACATAAAAAAGATAAATCTGACTGTCTGCACCTTAACCAGGTAATTACACAGAAATCAAGGTAAGCACGAAATATTGGAGGAAGTATTTTAATAAATGGTTTTACTTACTAATAACCCACTTAACATAGTGATTACTTATCGCTAACCGCGCTCATGTATCTGAAGCATTACACGAAATTATTATGACAACCTTGAATTTTAAGACAAGATCTACAAACTATAGTACGATGCTGGTTTTGAACTGAATCCTCTAGAAAGTTGTCTTAGATAAACGTCAATGGATAACAAACATTGGAATGTTTTCTTTTTTAATTTCTGGGTAGGGTTCTGATCTTGCCGCTGTAGTAATTTCGAAATTCGAATGCTTATGGCCGTCAAAATATCTTCGACAATGATCGTAAGCGGCAAAGGTAATAATGGAAGCATAACCCTAAATATTACGATAAAAGAAGCGAGACGTTTAGTGGTCGGAATTAAGGATCAATATCGAAATAAATGTTTTAAAAGATGATGCTTTGTAAACAGTTTTAAGATGATTTAGTAGTACGGTAAGGTATTTAATTACTTGGCACTATATATAAGGTGACTGGTCATTAGTGAACGTTACTTAAACACGTGATTGTAGTCTTTATTTATCCAAAGTAATTTTTTTTACCCAATAAAGTGACATCAGCCTTTTTTTTTTAAAAAAATAATAATTTTACAGTTCTTCTGACCTAAAAACTGACCAAATAATTTGTACAAAATAAGTTAAACATAATTCAGTTATTTTTGCATTAGGAGTTTTTGAAGCAATTCTAGGAGCATATTATACTGTTTTTATTTTATCAAAGATAATAACAGAATCTGCATACAAATAATGTTTTATCGAATCTAGATTTTTTTAAATTCTACACACAGACAAGTGTCACTCGGTCTTTGACTAACATGCCAAAGTCCAAATTTAAGTTTTACAATGTGAAATAATGGAAATAAGGGGAGAAGGCCTTGCTCAGCAGTGGGCCAGCACCTATAGGCTAGATATTTTTTTTTTATGGTAGGTAAAATCATCCAATGACAAATCCCGCCCTTGGGTGGGGCGGGAAATAGTGTCAGACTCTTACTGACTAAAAACCTACCCTGTTCCATTCATTGCCTTTGTCCCAGGGCCCCGGTAACATTTTCACATAACCTTGGCCCAAGCAGGCTTCGGGCCTGCTGGGCCCCTACAGTTTGCTGACAACTCCTTGAGGCGCGTGGTAACAGTGCGCGCCGTAGGCGACTTGAGCTCGGACCGCTCTGTTATTATTCTGTATTTGTTGTTGTTGTCTTTTATTATTAGAAGGCTAGATATAATAGTATTCTAATAATAAAAAGAGTTCTTTTGTACTTGGTTTTACACTGTATCCAATCTTCTCTCAATATAATCCAGCTCTCCCCATTTACTCAACTGTGACTAATGAAGAGATGTGTACAATTTTCACCCTCATTTTCTAATTAAAACAAATAAAAACTGTCAGCCTATTGCACATAAAGCCGTAACTTATTTTCTGGTTTTAATAACTTAATTAAGAAACCACCACTTACTTCGAAGAATTCATCTCAATTCAGTTATCAAGAAAATTAGGCTCGCATCGCAATCACGCTTGCATCCCAACACTATAATCACTCGGACATAAAACGAACTTGATATGAACTCTCTGTAAATAAACATAAATTAAACGAACTCGGATTTCGCTTACAAATTGTGTCCAAATCGAGTTTATAGGTCATAAAACTAATGTGAGATAAAATGGTGAATTTATAATTAACAGTAATGGGTCCAAACTATTAACGGCTACCGGAAAACTTCGGATAGAGACATTAAAATAAATATATGTAGATTCGGAGATAAACGTTTTTATATTGAATAAAACGTCATGATGCGGTCTGCTGTTCGGTTAAGAGGATGCACTTGCCGACGCAACCACGATGATCATGATAGCACGGTTGATGCAGATGTTGAGCGATTACCTCGTAAGCTGCGTGTCGTTGGTTCGGTCCCCGTACGCAATAAATATTTTGTATGGCCTATAGATATGTATTCCGGATCTGTGGGTCTTATTTAAGTGAGTTACATGTTTGTGAGCAAGCACGACTAATGAGTTATCACCAGTGATGAATTCCGAGTATTGAAGTCTGCATCACAGCAAACACCGTGTCATGTGTGTACCCAAAGCCTACACACAAAAAAAATTATATATTCTCTTTTTTTTAACTTTTCACAAAGAAAAAACTCTGTCACTATGGTTACACAACTCGCTCCCCTGAAAAATAAAGATTACAAAATAATGGCAGTATTCCATATTAGGATACTATTCCATATTTGGTTACTTTCCTCTACTAATTCGCAACTTCGTATTTTATTACCACTTGTAAACCTGTTCCAAAAACACTAATAACAAACACGTTTCTTTTTATAACACACACAATACAAAATTATGGGTCAATTTTTTTGACTTTTGAAATCTATTTTCACAACTATCACCGTCTACCCCTTAACTGGGCAGCCGAGATAAGGCGGTTTCGGGTATATTTCCGAGTTAATTGGTATCGGAGCGGCATGTTCACTAGAACACATATTTTTTGTATGGGTGGGCACCTCACATGCACGCCATACTCCTGATAATTTCTCGGCTTCTTTCATTTTAAAACGGTGGCAATGTTTATATTAAGATTACCTATTTTCTAAATTACGCCAACAGGTTTCTTAGTAATGTCGACTATTTTCTATGAATATTAAACTTTCCTTTAACAAAACATCTTTATTTAAACTATTCTTCGTGTGGTCCTGAGGGCCTGGGGCCTTACTATGACGAAACTGCGGGGCGCCGATTGAAAACCAGCGTTGGGTGTCGCCCAGCAAATGCTAAGGTGGTTACCCGCTCGGTTCAGGTACGCTCGGCTCATTTGGTACTTTTGTTTTGTTTGTACATGTATATTATTGATAAAAAATATTATTCTACATCTTCATCATCATAATCTTTTCAGCCGAAAAAACGTCCACTGTTGGACATAGGCTACCCCAAGTGTCGCCAAAACGAACGGTCCTGTGCGTTTCGCATCCATCGCATTCTCGTGACTCTCACCATGTCACTGGTTCACTTTGCGGTCACCACTCCAAAACCTTTCGGCCCCAACAATCATCAGTTTTACGAGCAATATGTCCTGCTCACTGTCACTTGAGTTCGGCGATTCTTCGGGGTATGTTGGTACCCTTGGTTCACCTCTATTTATTATTAATATTAATCAAAGAAGACAAGCTCGTCAAGGTACGAGTATATTTACAAACCTGTGCCGATCTGACACCCCTACCAATACAACGTCCATATTAATTAATATTAATGAGGAAAAGTCAATTAAAACGTACTAAAAACATAATGATCATAATTGCTTTTATGGATGGTCGTTAGGAGTCTTAATTATAGAAAATATTGTGCCCCCCGTTGCGCCACAGTCGCCTAATTTGGTTGTTCGCAACACCTGTACGTTATTTGGAATTATAAAGTAGTTTACGTTCATTTTATATTTTACTAGCTTTTGCCAGCAGCTTCGCTCGCGTGAAAGTCGGTTTACCCCTTTAGGGGTTTTTTTTATGGTAGGTAAAATCATCCAATGACAAATCCCGCCCTTGGGTGGAGCGGGAAGTAGTGTCAGACTCTTACTGACTAAAAAACCTACCCCGTTCCTTCGTTGCCTATAGTGCCGGGGCTGAGCCTTCCTCTCAGAAAACGGCCCTTGACCCCAGCAGGTACCCCTTTAGGGGTGGAGTTTCGTAAAATCCGTTCTTAGCGGACGTCTACACCCTGTAAGGAACCAATCTGCCAAATTATAAGTTTGTAGGTGTTATAGTTTCTGAGATTTCGTGATTAAATTAATGAATGGTATTTCACTTTTATATATAGAGATAATGTTCAACATTTTGTTTGTATGCAAAATCTTATTTCGTGAGTACTTGAAACTTAGTACGAATAACTAACCTAAGTAAATACTAAAGTATTTGTATTAAAAAAAATTGCTCCGGTGCGAGACTGGGGCAGCAGCTGCTAATCATAGATATAACGTCGCTTTGTGGAAGCTTTCTTCATCATCATCAGCCTTTTAATGTTCCCACAGCTGGGACACAGGCCTCCTCTCTAAGAGAGGGAATAGACCGTAATCCACCACGCGGGCCCAGTGCGGGTTGGTGTCGCGGGCGGGTTGGTGGTCAAATGACTTCGAATTTTTGGTTCTAGGACATGCCGGTTTTCTCACGATGTTTTCCTTCACCATTTTGAGAGCAGTGGTGGTGAAATAAATTACACAAAGTAATGTTTGAACAAGCGACTTACAATTTGTAAGTCGCAAGCAAGCATGCTTTGTTACTTACGGTGAAACTTGTATGAAACCAACCCACATTTTAAGCAAAATTCTATAATCCACGTGCTCAATTTAGTACGTTTTTTCAAGCCTTTTACATTAGGTAAACCGACCTCTCTTTAGGTACAGTGACCCAATATTCAGCCAACATTCTTTGCATACAACGCAAGCTCCCATGTGCAGCCAAAATATTATTTACCCGAGAAACAAAACGCAGCAGTTCATCGCTCAGCCACAGCGCCATAGGTGGCGTCAAAAATATTTAATACATATTATTAATATACTTTTCAGAATAACCAATAGAGCTATTTTACTGCTTACCTAAAGTAGTAAAAATGCTATCAAGTTAGATATTTAGTGTTTTTATCTCTTGGTCTATGAATGTTTAAATACGCTACAGTAAAATCTTCCAAACAGCAAAATTAAACTTATTCTTTTTTTTATAACGATTTATATATATTTTTTTAAATTTACAAAGTCTGACGATCTTATATAATTTCTTTGTATGGAGTGACAATGTAAAATGTATAACGTTACATAAGTACGAAAAAAATAATGTACGGAACCGTCCGTGCGCGAGTCTGATTCGCACTTGGTTGGTTTTTTTGTATATGAGGACAGCATGTCAGAGTTTTTTACAGCAGGTACCAAATGTACCTTTCGGTAATAAATTAACTCCTACTGTGAACTGTTTCAAATAGCTTAATTAAATACAAAATTACTCATATTATTACACCACACATCACCTTTATGATCAAGTTCCATCGTAAAAATAATACCGATACATTCCATCCTACTGTATAAAAAATAAGACTCAATATCTGAAACTTAATAACCCAATAATAAATCGTACTAAAACTCCGGATTTATGATCACATAATTATCTTCTTGTACACTTAAGTAGCTTCTATTCATAAAATAAAAATTCTAAACTCACATAGAATAAAATAGAAAATAAATAAAAATTACCATAAAATAAAATTCTGGCACATTATAGAGAACTTGTGGAGAAGTTGACCCGACTTTTCCATGGGGAACATAGGTCACTGGGGCCACTAAATCGTGGCTCATAAAAGTTTAGGGTCCATTTTTATGTTTGTTTGTGGCCCAATATCGGTTTAACCCTCCACAGTGGATTTGATTGCCTGCTTATTGACGTTTGTTGTGGGGTCATTGTGAAAGCGGGGACGACAGGCCAGTTGGACCAAAGTAAGTTAACTTAGTACGGCACTGTAGCTTTACTTTAAGTAGCGTTTTGTAAAGTTTACAGTTTACAGTAACTAATTGAGTTCCTAGGGTTTACATCCGAATTGCTGATAAGCTTAAGTTATATAAGCTATAAATCTTTATTGTAAACCAAACATAACAGTAAAAAATGATTTTTTTTTTATCTTAATTACTTAATATCCTAATCAGAGGTTTATTAGCACTAGACCAAAGAACAGTGACCAATTTATAAAATTGCACTAGCCAGGAAATCACACATCTCGATCCAGAAAAATCAGGATTAATCGAAGAACTAAGCAGAAAATGTTTATTAGAATCGTAACTAGGATCAGCTTACCTAGTAAAAATACTTAAAAAGTTCTTTGTTTTTATGAATTATTGTATTATAAATGTGTATCATTCAACTTCCCTGTATTAATGATAAATTAATAATAAATTGACTGATCTGTCATGTTACGTAGTACGCGGCAAATAAGTTGAACTAGTGGTTATAGTTACGCACAGCCCTCCACTTCGATTGGGACCCGAAAATGAGTAACTGCTCATTCAAGGTCGACCGCCATGATAGTTTAACTTGTGTGTCGTGGATTATACACTTGACCGCCGTCACTGGCACCCCACCCCACTCTGCCCTAACGACCGTCATTCACGGGTGCACAAAGACACCGCCTCCTGACGCGTCGTACGTGTCACGACTCTAAACGCTCCACAAAACATTTAATAGTCCAAATCCTTCCTCAAAACGGTGTAAATATAAACTTAGAGTGTTAATTTAAAAGGTATAATATGAGACGATTAAATTGAACGGGGATATGATCTGTTTGATGTTTATTGGTTGGATTAGCCTTCCGTATCGTTCTCCTCGCGTTGTGTTCCTCTTTACTGAGAGTCGTGATTCTTCTGACGCGAAGTCATTCTCTTTACGATTCTTCGCCATCTGTTCGTCTGCCATCTTTAGAATTGTAAAGCGCTTCGTGGAATTTTGTGTACACCGCAATAGCGATAATAAGTTCTTTCTTTGAGGATTAGTTAGAGAGATGCCGCGGCTGCCTCAATACGCGGATACTGAGGATGCCGTGCTTCATCTAACGAAGTCTTCAACGGTAATGAGTGTCGTTATAATTCAAAAGTATCAATGCGGTTATAATCAGCGTTCCTGAGAGTGTACTTATGTCTCCGAAGTTTAACTCCATATAGCGTTTTGCCTCTTCGTTTATACCGCATACATCGAAGTACTGGAACAGTTTGCCTGCTGCGGTCTTCCCGTTCGATTATAATTTGGGTTTCTTCAAGGCTAGTGTGAATAGGCTCTTAATAAACTAGTGCGCCTCACCATCAACGGCTACATCACTGCTTACCATCAGTTGGGATTGCAGTCAAACACTAGTTTTTATCATTAAAAAATATGTTACTTAAACATAATTATTGATATTTAGGGATATTATGTCAGAGACGTCAACTTTTTGAAATCGTGAAATCTCTAATTGTATGTTACTTGATTCTCTTGATCCTTACTTTTCAATAACTTGATAAATTAAAGGCTTACTAATTGCTGTCAGCGGATTCGCCTGTGTGAAAGTAAAAAGTTAGCTCAAGGAAGCATACTCCTGGAATAAAAAGTAAATGGTCTATCTGTGAGCCAAACTTCATCCAAATCCGTTCAGCCGTTGCAGCGCAAAGAAGTAACAAATATATTTACGCCATCACAAACTTTCGCCTTTATAATAGTAATTTGATTTATCAATATAAAAACCCGCTGCATTCAGCACAAGTAAGAACCAAATACAGATACCCATCTCCCAATTAAGATTCGCCAAGATAGACCAATCATTCATTACGCTCCGTTCATTCATTCGTTCATTCAGAGTTAAAATAGCGCGTTTATCTGTCTGTCTGTCCGTCTATCAGCCGAAGGAAGTCATAAACCACTCGGCATCTTGGCTATATCGCTCGGCGACCTGACTCGTGACAACTTGGCATTTCTTTATTGTAGTAAAATTGATGTGTATATGGAAGGAAGACAGATAATGTAACATTGTATTAAACTGGAGTATCTATCATTTAAATATTTATTTCGATTTATTAAAATATGAAAGCGTTGAGTCGAAGCTTCGAAGTCTTGAGAATCGACGCCGAGTTGCTAGTCTGTCGGTTGCATTTCGGGGAGGTCTGTGCGTCGGAATAGGCTATTTAACCGATTTTTGAGTATCAAATTAATAATTAGGTATTGTTTATAGAGTCTACGTGCACAACACGCGCGTACATACGTGCGTGCGTGCGTGAACTACGTGGTCCTCACTGCGTCTTTGGACCATACCCACGAAGGCCAATTTCAGTCATCTTTTCGGAGATTGGTGCAACTTTGAAGCTCCCTCGAATGTGTTCATTTCGCACTCTGTCAAGCCTAGTCACACCCTCTGCCCATCTTTTTTTTTTATGGTAGGTATAATCATCAAATGACAAATCCCGCCCTTGGGCGGGGCGGGAGATAGTGTCAAACTCTTACTGACTAAAAACCTACCTTGCTCCTTTCATTGCCTTCGTTCCGGGGCCCCGGGTTTCATTTTAACCTTTGGCCACAGTAGGCTTCGGCCTTGCTGGGCGCCTACAGTTTGCTGACAAGTCCTTGAGGCACGCGGGAACAGTGCGCACCGTAAACGACTTGAGCTCGGACCGGTCTGTTACCGGACGGACGGACAGCGAGCTACCTCGCCCATCTTAGTATCTTCATTTCGTTGGTATGGACCTTCTGTTCATGCGCCTTTACCTAACCTTTATTGGTAAAAATCGCTTAACAAATATGAACTTATTTCTCACTCAGTCAAATAGTCTGCCCGCTTCATCATCGGATACTAGACGCACAGCGATGTCGATGTGCCACCGGTACATGGTGGACATCCACCCATTTGGGATCACATTCATTGTCGTTCAGTTAAGGAGTGGAATTACCAACCGGAGCCTGTGTTAGCTACAACATGAGAACTTTAAGTCAAGAGTAAATAGGTTAGTCCTCATGTTGACGACCGCTTTGTATTATGTCAACAATAGGTAGTGATCGACTACATTTGCAAACCAGAACCTGGGCAAACAGTTCCATTACCAACCATAATAACTGTTATACCAAAATATGACGATCTTTGCAAATTGCTGAACTACTCTGAAATGCAAATATAAATGTATTGATGAGTAGAAGTTTTAAAACTTTTGAAGAAAACCCAAATAAACCATCTATACAATAACGTATATCAAGCTCTAGCTCTTATCCCAATCTTGTATTTATCCAAATCAACCAAAAGTTTACACACCTCTATGCAAGTGCTCATCTCATTAGGCACCCTCCTTCTAGACTTAACATTGTTCACGAAATCCATCCATTACTTCTCTGGTCTTTTCCTACCTCCTAGAGCCATCCACATACATACACACTTTCAATTTATTTTCTGGATGGCGTAATCATCAATATCAAAAGTATCTCCTCTAGGTGGTGCAAGAGTGACACAGTAAAGCATAATCCTGGAAGTATTATGTTCAGAAATAGCTAGTAAGTAAAATCATGGAGTATCTTGCAAATACTTCTTCATTGAAATTTGAAGAAATGAGAATCGAATGTGTAATTAGCGTCATTTTTCTGACTGACTGACTACTTGACAACTCAAAAGTGCCAGTAAATGGTTATTTGAAATAAATGCTTTGAATCTTGAATCTGTAAAATCGATTTCAACTACTATTAAAATAACTATTTTTATGAGGATAAAAATATTACCTAACTCAAAACATTTTTGATAAAACTTGAAATCAATTTGCCTGCTGCGGTCTTCCCATCCGATTACAATTTGGGTGTCTTCAAGGTTCGAGTGAATAGGCTCTCAATAAACCAGTGTGCCTCACCATCAACATTTGCATCACTGCTTATCAGGTGGGATCGCAGTCAAGCAATAGTTTATATCAAATAAAAAAAAACTTACGTTACTAACGTATTTGTGTGTGCGTGTGTAGATAACATACTGTTGCGCTTTCAATGTAGTGCGTCGATGAGTATATTATTTGCCTACAATTGGGATAGTTCTTAAAAATCACTAAGTAAGTAATAAGTGCTTAAAAAATAATTATTGCTAATGATAAAATTCTAATTAAATTTTCTAGGATGTGCATTATTCCAGAACTTACATGTTGTATATACTCATTTTCATAAAATTATAACTTGACAGTATATCATCGACATGCAGTTCTCCAATCACAAGTTTAATAGTCGAACGATACAATATCTTAATGTGTTCTTAAAGGAACAATAATTGTTACAATATAATTATTACGATAGGCTCAATAAATCATAGTGTCCACCATGAATTATATTATGATTGAGAAATGTGTCTTTGATATAACTGTGTTTTGTGTTTTTTATAGTTGAGTCGTGAATGGGACGTAATGTTTGATAATTAATGTTGATATTAATGTTAATTATGAGTGTTTATTTTTAATGGTATTTGAAAACGTGTACGGCAATTACGTACTCTAGTAACATGGTCATCATCGTGTCTTTGGCCTTTTGGGTTGTTAAAGCTTGTCTACTACATAATGATATCTCAATTTCCTGACATATTATTGACTAGGAAATTAATCCAAAGGAACATACATAATTTATGATTTCACAAACTCGTCTTATCTTATTTCTACACACTATTTATCGTTTATATTTCTTCTAATCTCTCCTTTTGCAGGTCTGCTGGAAGAAATTTATTTTGAAATAAGCAGTACCTTTGTAATTCAGCTTTCTATTAATGTTTCTTCTTCTTTATATATGTGTTTACATCAATTATAAAATAAATAAACACATCTGTGATAAAAAAAATATCCTATTTCTCATTTCAAGACGTGGTCTATTTTTGTTCCCATCAACAAAAACACCTTACACACACAAACTCTTACATACATACACAAACATTCACGTTTATAATATTGGTGATTTTTTCATCATCATTATCATCATTTCAGCCGAGAGATGTCACTTAGGGAGGCCTGCTCCCCCGAGTATCGCTACAACGAACTGTCCTATGCGTCTCGCAACCTTCGGATTTCCGTGATACTTACCAGTTCCACTTTGTGGGTTCCAACGCTGCGGCTTCCAGTACGTGGTCGTCGCTCCAGAACCTTTCAGCTCCATCGACTTTCTGTTCTGTGATCAATGTGCCTTGCCCACTGATTGGCTCTGTCTACGTCTCCTTACCCCTTCCGACACCTCCCTCATACTTCTAAGCGTTTTAAAAGTCGTAGCAGAAAAATGAATTACAAGTCCATGTTTAGACACACACACGGTAGTTTCCTTCTCTGCCAATCTCTTTTCCAATCGCAATATTTCTCTCAGTTTATAACCTTTATGCCCTGTTCATTCTATTTCATGCTTATGCATGCAGCAAATGATGATTTTTTGTTTCAATATTACCGTGGAATTACTAGGTGTTACATTTCAGTTTTATAAAACCCAAGTAATTTTCTATATGGACGGCATGAATGCATTCTTCTATAAAACTTACAATAGAGCTATGAACGAAGTATTTTAAACCTTTTTTGCACATAGTTATGGTTATTTTCAATCTACAAATTGTATTTTTACGGTTGTCGGGAAATAATTTTCAGAATACTTGCTACAATAAATTTGTGCTGAGGTTATCCTACATAATTCGTATACGCAAAAGCAGTGTAACCATTGTTTATACCATAATTTAAAGTTATAGGTTAGTCGATTCTTAAGTTTGTTATAGATACGTGTGGTACAAATTTAAGGTGTGAAATCCGAAGACTAATTTCATTTTTTTTTTTTTTATTAGTGATAGGTTCGCGCTTGACCGCTATCTCACCTGTTCATGTTTCAATACACTTGCATTTCTCTGGCTTTAAATAAAATATGTCATTCTCGCCCGGGTCTATGTCGATTTCGCGGCCCCGTAACAGCGATTTTGTTTTTATATATAAAATAATAATAATAATAACTATTCAAGATTTTTGTTTTTGTGAGGTCCTATTGAAAAAACAAGCTTCATTAGTTTTTGTAACTTTGAAATATTTTCGTGACGTAATCTCGTAGACATATGCGTCTTAAGTCGTAAGTTAGGGTCAGATTTGCGATTTTTTTTTAAAGAGCCAACTAATATATTAAATATCCTGTTTTGATTTTTACACAGCGGTTGATCATATAGTCAATTGTAATAAAATATATAATTTTTCATGGTTTTCTCTTAATATTTGTGGATTTCCAGAGGTTTAAAAAAGTTCAAAATGAATATAACCAAGGCGAGGTCCACTTCGCTCTTATGTCTATTTTAGGAACTTTTTTTGAACGTTTCTATTCTATAACATTGTATTTTGAGTGCCAAAAGTCATTTAAATGTGCTCAACCGACTGAGCGTGAAGGAGTAACAAACCTATACATCCATACTGTCGTCTTAGGAGGAGGCCGACCGCATTAGGCAAAGGCGCACACGCCGCCGCCGCCGCCGGCATTCCGATCCCGATTTCCGGCCACCGTAGGCGCGGGCTCGCGGACGGTGGGCAATGGATAGCTCGCTGTCCGTCCGTCCGGTAACTGACCGGTCCGAGCTCAAGTCGTCTACGGCGCGCACTGTTCCCGCGCGCCTCAAGGAGTTGTCAGCAAACTGTAGGGGTCCAGCAGGGCCGAAGCCTACTGGGGCCAAAGGTTATGTGAGAATGTCACCACGGGCCCCGGGACAAAGGCAATGAATGGAAGGGTAGGTTTTTAGTCAGTAAAAGTCTGACACTATTTCCCACCCCACCCAAGGGCGGGATTTGTCATTGGATGATTTTACCTACCATAAAAAAAAAATACTGTCGTCTTTGTAATAGGGTTTTACCTATTAAATTTCCGATTTTTTTTCCGTTTTGTTTTCTTTAGATTGACTTGGAATCATAAGTTCATACAAACTTTATATTAAAAGTACTTTATTCTTTTTTCAAAATTAGGTATTTATTGTTTTCTATGTGTTTTTTATCTTCTGTAATATCACTGAGATTAGAGATCGAATCTCCAGTTGTTACCGGCACATCGATTCCGTGCTCTGTGGTGGTTACAATTTGCATTCTTCTTGTGACGTCATGCTTACGTGACTGACAATTGCACGTTCACACTCTGTCGCCACTTCCATGCAGTCTGCGTGACTGACGTATCACTCCACTAGCCGGTCTCTAGCGTCTCGTATTACTGCCTACTGCATAGCTGTATGTTGTGACCTTACTATGACTTTTTTTTTAGGGTTCCGCACCTCAAAAGCAAGAATTGGAATAGGAGCACTTTGTTTTCCGTCTGTCTGTCTGTCAAGACCCTTTATCTCGGGAACGCGTAGAGGTATCGAGTTGAAATTAAAAACATATACTCAGGTTTGCGATCTTTTGAAGCTGCGAAAAAAAGTTAACGACAAAAAATGACACGGCCGTCTATGTCGCAAAAAAATCGTACATTTCGACACTCATAAAGGGAATCAAAATTCATAGGGTACTTTTCGTTGACCTAGAATCCTGAAATTTAGCATGAAGCAAGGTCTCATAACACAAGTTTAGGTATAGGAATAAATCTGAAAACGGTAATTTTGTAGTTAAGTCAAAAAAATACTTTTTTCGATTTGGGGAAATCTTCGAGAGCCGATACGGGAATTGAACTATTTACATAAGTTAGTTTGTACGGAACCCTCGGTGTACGAGTCCGACTCACACTTGCCCAGTTTTTTTTTATATTTCAAGCCACTTCCATACTTCTCTATTA
The DNA here is from genome assembly GCA_958295575.1 of Leucania comma. NCBI lineage: Eukaryota > Metazoa > Arthropoda > Insecta > Lepidoptera > Noctuidae > Leucania > Leucania comma. Next base: position 8,912,564 of record OY282483.1, read on the forward strand.
GTCGTTATCTGAGTAATCAAACCCAATACTCAATCAAACTATAGAATATTATTCTGAACAGTAAAACTTTGCGATTAAATTGGTAAAAAAATATAGGTAAAAATAATAGAACGACCCTAGCAACTATCAAACCTGTAAAAAAAAATAATAGATAAAACTAAAATCTCAAAATAGTAAATCAAATCGGTAACAACTAAAGAACAAATAGACAATGAAATCGATTCATCATCACTTCCTCTGAACAATGTGACGAGAGCAATAAGTTTGTACAGATGAGCAATGAGATACGAGCAATAAGTTTGTATATGTGACTCTTGGATACAGTTGCGTTACAGATCACATAGCTGGAAGCTATTTAATCAGCGTACCAGGATTTGTGTGGCATATGGTAGGTATGTTCACAGAAGTTGAGAAAATAGTGGCTTTGTCTAAGCAGTAGGACTAATTAAGTTAACATAGTTATATAAAAAACTGGGCAAGTGCAAGTCGGGCTCGCACAGTGAAGGTTTCGTACAAACTAACATAAGTAAGTAGTTAAATTTCCGAATCGAACCTCGAAGATTTTTCCGAATCGAAAAAACTATTTTTTTTTGTGACGGTGAAGATAGTTCCGTCGACAGCCTATGAATTACCTACACTAAGAGCGATTTCACACTACGTCTGATCTGAATCCAATGCCGTGAAAGTATGGTCCGTAGTAGCCGTAGAACTATTTCATTACAATAAAATTGTGGTGGGGGCGAGCACGCGCACTTTTCTGCACTAGTGCGGAAAACTGTCAATTGCGTGCCTAAGGCTCGGTTTCCACCAAAGCAGAGAGGGGAGGAGACGAGAGGAGATGTGTTGCGAAGCTGGCCAGTTATTTCCACTAAAGCGGAGAGGAGAAGTGTAGCGGAGAGGAGATGTGAGCTTTGTGTAGCAGGGATGTGAGCAGAAAGAGAAGAGGCGCGGGAAGAAGGCAGCGGGGTGAGGGGTACACGAGTGCGTGCGCCGCCCGTCCACCCAACTAGACACTTCTCCGTTCTTCCGCACCGCTCGCTCTCTCGCCGCCCAAAATTCTATAGAAAAATGAGACATCTTCTCTCCTTTCCGCTTGATCCATTTTCATCAAAGCCAAGCGGAAAGAAATGTGCAAATCACGAAATCGGATTGGTTTATTCAAACACATCTCCTCTCGTCTCCTCTCTTCTCCGCTTTGGTGGATACCGGGCCTAAAAGGGGTGGGATAAGAGCAGGTTTTTGTCGAATCGGATTCGTATTGGACGTAGTGCGAAACTGCTTTAAGCCAAGAAGCACATTCTTCAACGAATTATTTCATGTGTGAACTTCCAACAACTTAAAACACCCTCTTTGAAAATCAAATTACAAACGAACTGACCCATGTTTAATGTGACACGCTTAAATAATTTCTAATAGCCGTGTCACTCAGCGGGCATCCCAAACTAAATATATCTGACAATGAAATTAATTAATAAAAAGATGGCGAGTAAATTAGATGATCACTTTCGAGAGATATCTTGATGCGCAAGAGTTGTTCTTAATGAGCGTGTCAATATTGAAACAACTTGTGGTGAAGGGCAGGAGAGAGACAGTAAACAAGTTGTCTTTTGAATTGAATTGTTGAAGAAAATGGTGGTATGGAAACTGCGACTGTTGCAACCTAGCGCTAACGCCAGAATAACGGCTGTAAGTCCCCTCTTTGAAGATTGGCTAGAGAAACGCTACGGAGTCCTCAGCATCCACCTGACGCATGTTCTCACGAGAGGTTTTTGTTTCTGATTCAGATGAAAGAAACGCTTAGGTGGCAATATCATCCCGACCGCCTGGAGGATTCAGTGATGCATACGATGGATGTGTGCCCCACTTGGTCCGCTCAGGCACCACCGTGTCTTCGTATAGGAGATCGATGGCGGTAACATTTTGGGCCAGGCCCTGGATTAAGACATGATCCGGAGTGAAATAGTTAGAAGTGGTTAGCTTCTGCGAAGCAGTAATGCTAGCGAAAGAGATGGCCGCAACCAAGATATAACGGATGTCTTATGCCCTAGCCACCGCCGTTGCGCCAAGGGTCGGGATTCACATGGGGATCCCTGGCCATCGTACCTCAAAGAAATGTCGGCATCAGCGTGCTAGGGCAACATGGAATTTCGGAAAGGGATATCGTGGTTTTAAAACGTAAAAGACCTTTTACGTTCTCAAACCACGATATCCCGAAGAACATTGGTGGGTTTTAGTCAGTAAAAGTCTGACACTGTCTATCTCTAAACCCAAAGCGCGAAAGGTGCAGTGAGGAGTGACATTCCCTGCCGGAGTCTGTGTTACCTGATGGCTACAACTCAGGAATGTTTAAGTCAAGAGTGACGACAAGAGGTTACGTTTGGGTAAGCTTACTCCATCATCGACCGCATCGTTACTTTCCATCAGGTGAGATAACGGTCAAGCGCGAACCTATAAAAAAAAAAGTTTTTTAATGTTTTCTCACCTCAAAAGTAAAGGCAGATTGAACCTTCTGTCTTACCTATTCTTTACACCAAATTCCCGAGCCAAATTCAAGCCGCCACGATTCGCCTGAAACAAAGCCAGGTCTGTGGCCTGAAAATTAACAAACACGCTACATTAACGTGATTAATTTAGTCAATTAAGTGCTCCCGTACTAAATGAATAAGTTATTTTTAATTACAGAGTAATTGTACGTAAGGGCTTGTATTAATTAGGATGTAATCACATGGCGACGAGCTTCTTGCGAGGGTGATGATGTGAGACGAATGTGATTGGAACTAGTTTTGTTAGGGACTTTCTTTTCTATCTTCTGAGCGCCATGGTCTTGTATAGAAGATAAACGATTTCGTGTCCTCCACGCCACGACTTTATTAAAAGACTATATTTATATTTGTTGGCATAGTTGGTGCAGTGGTAGAGCGATTGGCTGCTGCGCTGCGGGTAGTGGGTTCGATTCCCGCACAAAACAAATATTTGTATGTGAGCGTAGTTCAAGCGTAAAAGTGTGGAATGTCTTAATTTCAGTTTAGCAGATATTTAGTGTATGACGTCCTGTAAATGTGTATGGTAAGTTCAGATTTGTGCATCCAGCCATTCAGCAGATATTCAACAAAAACTGTTTCCGCCAGGACTACGTATTCTGAGCGTAACTTTTTTTTTTCTATGGACATACAAGAAAACAAATACATACAATAATTAGTGTGTAACGAGATGTAAATGTGTATGTATAAATGAAATTTGTGTGTCTTATAATTACGAAGATATCCAAGTTTCCGCTGCGGTGACGTTTGCCAATTTGATGAAAATCATATAAAACGGTTTAGTAGAAAGTTATAATTTTTTATGCACGTTACTTTGGATTTGTGTGTAATGTGTGTAAAAGCAGAATTTGAAAAAAACATACCGTTCAGAAGATATAAAAGTAAACGTAAAATAAGGTTATTAGGTCAAAGCTCTTAAAATAGGAACTCTAGAGTCTAACTTTTTACATGTATCTATAACTTGTAAGGCTCTACAATGTCCTGCAAAGTTTCATGTATGTGCGCTAAGTAATTAATGAGCAATCGCATAATTACTACGACTGGACCACTATATTTTATGACATCCGATTATAGGACTTTTTAATGGAAAAAGCAAAATAAAATATATACCAATCATTAGTGTATTAATGCAACTAATCCTGTTTGAAATTTCAGCTCATTACACTAAATAATTAAAGAGATATAATAAAAAGACCAGAACAACTACAAAACATGGATAAACCGGCCAAGTTTGAATGGGTACGAAAAAGCGGCCGTGCAGTACTTAGACCTAACGTTCTAAAATTTCCAGTATAATGTTGTTATTGTGTTGAATGATTTCGTACAGGTGCGTACACAATTGTTTTGCAGGAAATAAAATAACTTTCTATTAATAAAATTATTTATTAGGTAACGATTTAACTAAAACAAATAAACGACATTAATAAAAAATAATAAAATAGGAACTAACAGTAAGTATCTAAGTACGTGATTTATGATCTTACCTTGTTTATCTTCCAATCATTCTCACTACTGGCTCAATAAGTATCAATAAGTATGGTTCACAGTCACTTACACTAGCTACGTCAATATCCGAATCCGGTAAGTACCTACATAATATTACGTTGATGGCAAAATAAACAGTGCATACGCACGTTGTCCTTGACTGCACATTTGTGACTGTTACTAAACAAAACGGAACAGGAAGCGCGCGCTCAGAAGATACTTGCCTACTATTCAAACATGAAGTCGAAGCGAAGGTTTGCGCAGGATTCCCGCCATTCTGTCTGTCAAACTCCAAGCGAATGCTAGAATTGCGGGATCCGCGTAGATTATAAAATATTGAGTGTACTATTTGTAGGGTACCTACTTATCCAAGAACGTAAATAAGAAGTAGTAAAGTCTACAATGAAGTCTAGAAAATGTTAAGCATAAAAAACTGGGCAAGTGCGTGTCGGACTCGCACACTGAGGGTTCCGCACAAAACAAACTTACGTAAATGTGTGAGTCCGACTCGCACTTGCCCAGTTTTTGTCTATTTTTGTATTTGAGTTGATTGCTTGCCTGTGGAATTTTGAGGAGCACTTCGACGACGGCGGTGTGTTTTCGCCGTTGTCTGATGCGGTTGGGCTCCTTTCGCTAGCATTACTGCTTCGCAGAAGGAGGCGACCGCCTGCCACTCCTCCTCGCTCCGTGCGTAGACCGCAGGCGTTCCGCTGGGCCGCTGTAAAGGGCAATGGAAAGAACGATGCCTGCATAGAGCCTCCGGCAGGAGGCGTCAGAACCCTTAGGCAGGAGCGGCTTGAGAGCAGCCCCAGTCCTATTCAGTCTGGGAATTTTGACGCCCAGACGTCGGAAGTGCTCCTCAAAATTCCACAGGCAAGAATATCTTAGAGGTGAAGTAGTAAAACAGTATATAGTGAAAAAATATGATTACCCGCTTTCTTGATGTCCCCATTAAAGTTTCAGCTTTTCTCGAAATGCTACTCTCGGAATGCAACCAGCTATTTGTGTTTTAGTGTTTTATTAAGAAGATACTCGCCTATTTTTTATTATAAGTTAAATTTTTGAGTTTGAATCTATTAAGTCCTTGTGACATTTTCCATTTAAAATAAAGAATTCTTTTTATTTAAGATATTTCCTATTTCTTTTCGTTTTATCTGAGTATCAAGTGCACTATTTAACAAAGAAGTTTTACTTTCAAGTGGAGGTAGTAACAAAGGCAAATTGTAATCACCCTTCTAACAACTTACTACTGCAGTAGTAAGAAAGGAAATCAAATTAACAGTATTACTACTGGTAGTAACATTGGTAGTAACACGGGCAAGAAACCATACCAGATCCGCATCATCCACATAGAAAAAAAAAACAAAAAGTAAACTTAATTTGGAACATTAATTGTGCATAGGTACGTGCGGTCACAAAAAAATATTTTTTGAAACGTTTAAAAATGGTGGTTGCGCGAATTTGCTGTGTGGACTGTAGATTTAAAAAGCGATCTAAGGTTTGTTAACAATATGCAGGTACTGCGTCTAGCGTTTATTAATGGGATAAATGTATTAGAAGGAACACTGACCTTTAACCTCGAAAGTTCTACATGGCGCCGGCCGGCGAATCCCGAACTTCGTACTTTCAAGCACTGCCAGTTTCTGTATTGCACTACACTGTACTATTGTTGAGTTTTTGAATGGTTGGATCACGAAATAGCCAATTTTCTTGTAATTTCGAGCGGGCGTGTTAGCGGTGCGGTCACATTCACAATCGATGCACAAACGTCAATGTCAAATCATTTCTTCAAGAGGTCGTGCGGGAAACGGAAACGGTAGGGATAGGATTGCTAGGCCAAAAAAATAAATTACAAAAAACAAAGTCGCGGAACATAGCAAATTGGCGCAACCATTCCCCCCGGGTTTGAAGGGTTACCTTCAAAGAAAAGAAAAAAAACAAAAGCGAAACTAAACCCTATTACTAATCTAAACTATCAATACTAGGTAGCGAAACAACTTATAACTAACTATGCCACTACTACTGATTAGGCAGAGGGCAGAGGCGAATAACCGGACGCAGGTACGATCCAGTTGCGGTTTTAACCGTTACGACTCGCGTTATTCCGTTCGAACCCGGAAAAACTTCTTCCACTACACCAAGAGGCCAGTGCAGAGGAGGCGCACTCTCAGTCTTCAGTATCACCACAGTACCGACTGTGACTGGATCTGAAGGAGTGTTCCACTTTTGACGCGACTGCAGCGTATGCAGATAATCTGTCCTCCATCGCTTCCAAAAGGACTGAACTAAGCTATCTAGCAGAGCGTGACGCGGGTGAAGCTGCAGTTTGTCAGTCTCGACATCTAAAGCGGGCAAATATTTAAGAGGAGTCGTCGTCAAGAAGTGAGCCGGCGTCAACGCTAGTGGCTCCGATGGATCACTAGACAAAGTTCGACACAACGGACGCGTATTCATCAACGCCTCTACCTGAGCGAGTACGGTGCTCAACTCCTCGTACGAGAGAATCTGTTCGCCTATGACCCGAAACAGGTGCGACTTAAGGCTTTTAATATTCGCCTCCCAATTGCCACCAAAATGACTAGCCGCTGGCGTATTAAAACACCAATCAATGCGATTCTCAGCTAAGACATGGGCGAATTCACTTTGGTAGTACTTGGAGCGTAAGAATGTATGTAATTCCGAAATATTGCGTCGCGCTCCAACATAATTTGTGCCATTGTCAGAGTATAAGCGCTTAACGGGACCACGGCGAGATAAAAATCGTTTAAATGCAGACATAAAACCCTGCGTACTCAAATCACTGGTTAACTCTATGTGAACCGCACGAGTTGTCATACAAACGAATAGGCAAATGTATGCCTTTGTGGAACGTATACCACGACCACGGGCAATAGTGACTTTAAACGGTCCAGCATAGTCCGTCCCAGTATGTATGAAAGGTTTCACCGTCTGTACAACACGACAAGAACGATGGTCGGCCATTTCCGGCGCGTTGAAACGCGGGCGGAGCTTAAAGCAGGGCACACATCTGTGCACTCTAGCGCGTATCAAATTGCGAGCGGAATGTATCCAGTACTTCTGTCGAAGAATGGACATTAATAAATCGGGACCAGCGTGACAATTCACCTTATGGTGATAGTCCACCAACAAATCCAAAACGTGATCCCTGCGTGGTAGAACTACTGGATGCATTTGTTCAAACTCTAACTCAGCATTTCGCAGACGGCCACCGACACGAATGAGTCCGTCTTGCAAAAATGGTTTCAAATGTTGAAGTGCGGGACTACAAGGTTTATGTGATTCTAAACTACGAAATTCTATTGAAAAATAAAATTTCTGCAACTCTCGAAGTACAACTGATTCAGCTCTATCCAAATCAGCTGCGATTATAGAACCACGCGATGGTAATAATCTCAAAAATCTTAGGACGTAAACTACACAGCGTAATAGTCTCGACCAAGACGAGACTCGATTAGACAACAACAAAACAACTGACTCTTCACGCGGAACTGATACTACAAGCGTATGTTTCTTCTCCTCGGGTGGTTCTGAAACAGTAGCGGGGTTAAACGGAGCATTTGGCCACTCGTTAGGAGTGGTATGAAGCCAGGGAGGGCCACAAAACCAAAGCGGATGATTTAAAATTTGCGCAGGAAGCAAACCACGTGAGAGACAATCAGCTGGGTTTTCTGTTCCAGCGACATGGAATATATTTTCCGGAGACAATTCAGCTTGAATCTTACGTTCCAAGCATAGAAAGCGTTTTTCTGCGGAGGCACGGGAGCCACCGAGCGAAAAAATATCACCCTTGAAAGGGAACCGAAGAGGCCCAGCCTGCTAACTGCAGACAGGCAGGGCCGAAGCCTGCTGGGGCCAAGGGCCGTTTTCTGAGAGGAAGGCTCAGCCCCGGCACTATAGGCAACGAAGGAACGGGGTAGGTTTTTAGTCAGTAAGAGTCTGACACTACTTCCCGCTCCGCCCAAGGGCGGGATTTGTCATTGGATGATTTTACCTACCATAAAAAAAAAAAAAAAAAAAAAAAAAAAAAACCCTTGAAAGGGAGCGCGACAACATAACGACCATCTTTATCACGAGTAGTCGTGCGGGTATAAATCTCCTCAGTGACCTGATCCTCAGGGCTGAGAATAGGCGGGACATTGACCTCTTCAATCTCCCAGAACTTGCGGATGGTAGACTCAAGCGGCGGCTCGACGGTGCAACAGTGCGACACAGTCGAGTAACTAACTAAACAAGCGGGTGCGGAACCAACTATAACAAACCCGAGAACTGTTTCCAGTGCGTGCGGAGCGGGGTACATCGGAAGACCTTGAATTTTACGTGATAACTGGAGATGCGGGAGAATCGAAGCACCGATCAATAGATCGATATCTCCAGGGAAAGCGTAATTTCCGTCGGCCAACTGCAAGTTCTCAAACTCCGTCAGCATGGACGTGTCAACCGGTACCGTGGGCAACCGTTCCGTAATCTTATCTGCGACTAGCGAATCCATTTCAAACGAAATATTACGATTAAAACGTGAACTAAATATTATTTTAATGGAACCGTGAATGGTTGCCTTTAAACCTCCAAAACCTTTCACTTCTGAGCGGGATGACCAATTATTAAAACTAAAACCAAGGCGTTGACAACAATCCCGAGTAATAAAATTACTCTGGGAAGCGCCATCTAGTAGCGCTCGAACGGTGTGCGGTTTGCCAAAGGCATCTACAATGACAACTTGCGCGGTCGCAAGTAAAACGGTAGTGATTTGAGTACCAGCGGCGGAAAGCGAACACAATGTTACGTCGTTTGCACTTGCAGCAGGCCGCGCGTCACAAGCGTCGCGCGTCCGCGCAGGCCGCGGCCGCGATGGCAGCTTACTACTCTCAAAATGTAAGAAGGTATGATGTCTAGCTAGACATTTACGACAGCTAACACCACTGTTACATGACGTAACCAGATGTTTGTCACTTAGACAATTAAAACACAAATTATTAGTGCGGACAAACTTGTAACGATCACTAGGCGATAATCTCTGAAATCTCGAACACTTGTACAGCTGTGTATGGCTACCCTTACACAGAGAACAGTCAGGTGTTGAGGCGGTATTAACTAGCGTATGTGCAGTCTTGACTGACTTCGATGACGCGTCTATACGGCGATCGGAACCTGTCCTATTCGTGACTTCATGACGTGCCGACGTGCGCTGCAATACCTTAATATGATCGCGAATAAAAGATTCTAAATCTTCGAACTTAGGTATTTCTTTGCCGCGCTGAGTCGTTTCAAACAGACGAACAGTTTCAGGATCTAATTTATTTAAACCGATATACAAAAACAAAAAGTCACAGAGGTCATTGACCTTTAGGTTCTTTACTGCACGAACAGATGATGCGAAAATATTTAAAAACTTCTCTAAATTATGATCGTTACAAACGGAAAAACCTTTCAAATCGAATAATTGATCTAAATATGCGGTGGCTACTAATCGCTTATCTTCGTATTTTGTTTTTAAAGTGTTCAAAATTAAATTGTAATTTTCAGCGCTAAACGTAATTCCAGCACAGACAGCCTTTGCCTTACCGGTCAATTTTTCTACGAGATAATGCAATCTCTCGTGATCTGTCAGCGATGTGTTCCTATGTATTATATTTTCGAAACTATCTATAAATAAATTCCAATTTCGAATGTCACCATTAAATTCAGGTATTTGAATTGGCGGCAATCGTGGGCGTTCGCGAGGAGGGTTGGATAAACCACTCGCGGGGGGGGAGTCTCTAAACTCCTAGCAATACGTTTGATACGACAATACAAGTCATCAAAGGACGACAATGCCTGATAACTCACACAGTAATCAGGATTTAACTCCAACTCTAAAATGTTTATATTATTAATTGTAGATTCAAAATCCGCGCGCAAACTATCTAAAGTTTCCAACGAACACAAGAAAGCATCTCTAATCGCCAGATCCGAGGTCTGCGAAGATTTATCACAAATCGATTGAACACGTGAAAACTGTGAGTCCCTTTTAGCGTATAAAAGCTTTAACTGAACCTTTAAATCACTACTAACCTTAGTGCCCTTAAGAGACATCTTGTTTTGATATATTCACACTATACACTCAAACAAACACTTAACGAATTATTAAGTAAGCGATAATTATCAGATAACAATATGGTAGTATTGTAAACAACAAAGCGAACGGCGAACGAACGGAATAACCTATGCGTATATAATCTATGGTTTATCCGTTTCCTACAAATATTCACTCAACAATGAACGGGTATTTTTGAAATGCGTCTACCTACATGCAATTTGTAGGACTTCCGAATGAATTTTGTCAAGAAAAAGAATGCGATCGATTTATATCTACGCTGATATTTACGTAGCTAACTATAATTATGCGGTGCGGTTGACGGCGTAGGTACCGTAATTATCAATGACTCTTTAACTATACGAGCGAAATAACGTATAGTTGCCTAAATGCCTAGATGCGGGTTTTCTACTATTATATCTAGGTAAATAGGCGCGTTGCGTTTATTCCCTATGGAACAAATACTATATTGCGAAATCACAAGAAAATGATTCACGATCCGGCTCGTATGGACCAAAATAATGGTTGCGCGAATTTGCTGTGTGGACTGTAGATTTAAAAAGCGATCTAAGGTTTGTTAACAATATGCAGGTACTGCGTCTAGCGTTTATTAATGGGATAAATGTATTAGAAGGAACACTGACCTTTAACCTCGAAAGTTCTACATGGCGCCGGCCGGCGAATCCCGAACTTCGTACTTTCAAGCACTGCCAGTTTCTGTATTGCACTACACTGTACTATTGTTGAGTTTTTGAATGGTTGGATCACGAAATAGCCAATTTTCTTGTAATTTCGAGCGGGCGTGTTAGCGGTGCGGTCACATTCACAATCGATGCACAAACGTCAATGTCAAATCATTTCTTCAAGAGGTCGTGCGGGAAACGGAAACGGTAGGGATAGGATTGCTAGGCCAAAAAAATAAATTACAAAAAACAAAGTCGCGGAACATAGCAAATTGGCGCAACCAAATGGAATACTTTCTTTTTTTAAATACTGTTCATTTTCCTTCTAAACCTCAATACATACTTTATTTCTAGTAAAAAAAGTTGGTAACTCTACCTTCAAGGACCACTAGCGCCTTAATTGAAATTAAAACCGCCGCGCTGGTTTTGTTTTTAACGCACTTTTAGGCCGTGTTTACGGAGACTCGGCGCGTTGGGCGTTTCATCGTACATTGCAGCAGAGGGCCGCGTCATCGCTCGCGCAAACACAGACATATGGCAATGTACGATGGACCGCCCGACGCGCCGCGTATCCGTAATCAAGCACTTAGATAAACACAATGTGCTATACAAATACTTTATTGCCTTTTCTAGCATTTTTACAAACCACATTTTGTATTATTTACGAGTTATGATTTTTAAACTGGCGGCGCGGCGTTAGTAAATATGTACCTACTATATCAATTTTTTGTAAATATTTCGTCTGCCAAATAAATGCATTTGTTAATAGGTTTTTTTTTTATGGTAGGTAAAATCATCCAATGACAAATCCCGCCCTTGGGTGGAGCGGGAAGTAGTGTCAGACTCTTACTGACTAAAAACCTACCCCGTTCCATTCTTTGCCTTGGTCCCAGGGCCCCGGGTGCCATTTTCACATACCCTTTGACCCCAGTAGGCTTCGGCCCTATTGGGCCCCTACAGTTTGCTGACAACTCCTTGAGGCGCGCGGGAACAGTGTGCGCCGTAAACGACTTGAGCTCGGACCGGTATGTTACTGGACGGACGGACAGCGAGCTACTCATTGCCCGCCGTCCATCGGAATCCCGGCGGCGGCGGCGGCGTGTACGCCGTAGCCTGATGCGGTCAGCCTCCTCCTTTGCTAGCATTACTGCTTCGCAGAAGGAGGCGACCGCCTGCCACTCCTCCTCGCTCCGGAGCATGGCTTGAACCAAACCCCGGCGCGAGAGATCGCTGCCGCCGATCGCCCCCACAAGGGCAGGCGATGCTCTTCCCAAGCGAGGCACATTTGTTAATAGGTACAGATGCATTTATTAAATTGTAATAATTTCGTAAGTAAACGTCGTCAGTAAACAATCACGTAATCACTACTACAAATTTGTAGGTACTATTTTTTATCACAAATTCGTCAAGAATTGTGTACGCATCTGTACGAAGCTATTACACTATATTACACTGGAAATTTTAGAACGTTAGGTCTAAGTACTGCACGGCCGCTTTTTCGTACCCATTCAAACTTGGTCGGTTTATCCATGTTTTGTAGTTGTTCTGGTCTTTTTATTATATCTCTTTAATTATTTAGTGTAATGAGCTGAAATTTCAAATAGGATTAGTTGCATTAATACACTAATGATTGGTATATATTTTATTTTGCTTTTTCCATTAAAAAGTCCTATAATCGGATGTCATAAAATATAGTGGTCCAGTCGTAGTAATTATGCGATTGCTCATTAATTACTTAGCGCACATACATGAAACTTTGCAGGACATTGTAGAGCCTTACAAGTTATAGATACATGTAAAAAGTTAGACTCTAGAGTTCCTATTTTAAGAGCTTTGACCTAATAACCTTATTTTACGTTTACTTTTATATCTTCTGAACGGTATGTTTTTTTCAAATTCTGCTTTTACACACATTACACACAAATCCAAAGTAACGTGCATAAAAAATTATAACTTTCTACTAAACCGTTTTATATGATTTTCATCAAATTGGCAAACGTCACCGCAGCGGAAACTCGGATATCTTCGTAATTATAAGACACACAAATTTCATTTATACATACACATTTACATCTCGTTACACACTAATTATTGTATGTATTTGTTTTCTTGTATGTCCATAGAAAAAAAAAAGTTACGCTCAGAATACGTAGTCCTGGCGGAAACAGTTTTTGTTGAATATCTGCTGAATGGCTGGATGCACAAATCTGAACTTACCATACACATTTACAGGACGTCATACACTAAATATCTGCTAAACTGAAATTAAGACATTCCACACTTTTACGCTTGAACTACGCTCACTATTTGTATGGCCTACAGATTGGTACAGGTGTTGCGGGTCTGTGTGTATTGTGTATGTGAGCTTACATGTTTATCTAAGCACTCACGATACAGGAGTAATTCCTAGTGCGGGGCAAAGATTTTTTTAAAGAGAAAAAATAAAGAGAGAAAGAGATATGTAGGGTGACTGGTAATCACTGACCGATACTTAAACACGTGATTGCACTCATTATAACAAACAACTTTTACTATAGGACCAAAGCTAAAAAATCTGCTGGTCAGTACATTTATGTTCGCATAACTGTTAAAAATTATCTGAACTTGGCTATTTTTTTTTTTTTTGCGAGTTTGGTCCCGTAGTAAATGTTGTTTGCTACAATCACGTGTTTAAGTATCGGTCACTAATTACCAGTCATCCTATATATTAATAAACTAATTTTAAAATATGATTTGGTTTGTTTTATGTCTACTTTTACAATTAGTTAAAGCCCTAACCTTAGTTTTTTTTTTTTTCAATAGAGACTTGTTTTAAAAGCTTAAGCAATGGAAGTTACCTAGTCAGTGGTTTCATAATGACTACTTATAGGTATACAGTTATACATAGTAATCTTTTGACCTATCCAATGGCTAAGTTACTCAACAAGCGGTGTACCGCGTCAAATGGTATGAATTATTATCAGTATAACTTCGTCATGATCAGGTACTTAGCTAAGTGCCTTCCTACACCATTATGATTGCATAATCCGCCATTATTGGTACTTACTTAGCTGATTGGTGATCTATGGATTAGTAGGTACACAATGTGAAGTGATACGTTATTTTTAAGTGAGTGATTTCCTCCCTATGGGTGGAGCGAGAAACCGTGTTCTACTTTTATTATTAAAACTCAAGTGTGTTTTAGTTAATTAATAAAAGTCTCAAACTACCAGTTGCCATTTGCATTCCAAGACCAGGATATCTCAGATATTTCAGGAATTGCCCGTGAACCCTGGAGCAGTGGTAGCCGAGTGGGTTTAAACCAGCCAGTCGCATTACTTTATGTAATTTATTTCATAATCACTGCTCTCAAAACAGTGAAGGAAAACATTGTAAGGAAACCGGCATGTCCTAGAACCAAAAATTGGAAGACATGTGACATCCACCAACCCGCAATGGGCTCGTGTGGTGGATTACGGCCCATTCCCTCTCCTAGATAAGAGGCTTGAGTCCTAGAAGTGGAAACATTATAAGGGCTATGCTATCAGAGCGATGCCCTGCTGAGCTGCTACGGTTTTGCTGATATTTCTTTGAGGCACGATGGCCGGGGATCCCCCTGCGAATACCGACGCCCGGCGCAATGGAGGTGGCTAGGGCGTGAACACATCCGTTCCTTCTTGGTTGTTCCCTCTCCTTCGCTAGCATTACTGCTTCGCAGGAGGAGCCGACCGCTTCCCATTCTCTCTCACCCCGGATCATGATTTAATCCAGGGCCTGACCCGAGAGGTTACCGCCACCGATCGCCTACACGAGGACACGGTGGTGCTTGATAGGAGCGCGTGGGGCACACCTCCATCTCCTGCATTCCATCTCCTAGAGAGGAGGTCTGAGTCCAAGTCGTGGGAACATTATATGGCTGATACTATGCTATGCTGCCTGTGACCCTAGCGGACATCAGCCCTACTTGCCCTTACGGTTGTGCTGACGTCTCTGATGTTGCCGTCGATGATTCGGGTTCGGTTCTTGCCGGACGGCGGGACGGCGAGTATTATCATACTTCTACAAGAGTTGCCCAATGTTGGAAAGAAAATGATCGCAAACCTGATCTGATAATTTGTCCAACACGCTTGTACTGTTGCAACACTCAGTTTTTGTGGTGAGAAATCTTTAAATAATTTTCTTCAAGCTCTGAGTGGAGCATGAGGAACAGTCAGACTTTCACTGATTAAAACTCACTTGGGTTCCTTCTATTGCTTCTTACAGGCGTGCGAAAACTCTTTCAGATAATTTCATAGGCCATGTAGTTCGAGCCTTACAGGATAAGACATGAAGAGTTCATAAAGACAGTCAGTTCCTTGGACAGAGGTTCAACAATGGACATGCCAGCCCAATGACTTACATCATCACACCGATATCTCACAAAATGTTTATAATTTAGTTAAT
The DNA here is from genome assembly GCA_958295575.1 of Leucania comma. Lineage (NCBI taxonomy): Eukaryota > Metazoa > Arthropoda > Insecta > Lepidoptera > Noctuidae > Leucania > Leucania comma. The sequence continues at coordinate 8,927,788 of OY282483.1, forward strand.
TACTTACTGAATGCGCAAGTCCCGAATGTGGGGCATCTTCGTTGTAGGTAAATCGCCATCATAAATAATAAATGATAAAAATTGTTTTTGGACACAAACAGTTCAAATTATTAACCAAATCCATTGTGCACAGGGTGTTTGATTATGTGTTTTTTTTTTTGTTTCTTACGTGGTTAGGTTTTTGGTTAAAAAGTCTACCTATTGTCTTCCCATTTCAGGATATGGTGAACCCTTAGATTCAAAACAGACGGAAGATAGGTGACAAGCCTCTAGCTCGTGGACCGCTTAAATTGTGACAGTTGGCACGATTTGACATCGGTCGCGACGATAATACACATTCGGCTGCTAACACTATTTTGCTCCCACGACAGCGCCGGCTCTTATCTCTATCCTTGTCTATCAGTGACTACAGGTTTGCGATGTGTGACGCGTAACGTATCTTTCCTATAATAATATATCAATGGGTGAACCCGTGTGGTGTATTGCATAAAAATCATTATAGCCGTTTAAGCATGAAGCAGTATATTATATGTAAAAAAAACATCATCAAACACACACTTTCACCTTTCCTTTTTCCTTTCCTTCTTTTTTTCCTTTCTTTTTCCTTTTTTTTTCTTTTTTTTTCTTTTCCTTTTCCTTTTTCCTTTTTTTTTTTTTATGGTCGATGGGGCCGAAAGGTTCTGGAGTGAGAGCGACCTCATAGCGAAACTCGCAACGTTGGAAGGCCTCCTACTAGGTGGACCGATGAGCTGGTGAGGGTCATGGTAATCCAATTCATGGCGAGACGCACAGGACCGGTCGTTTTTGCGACACTTGGGTAGACTTATAACCAACTGATGATGATGGTGACTTGATTTCACACAAAAGTATAAAAGTTTTATTGAATTCCACATTTTATACTAGTCATGAGTGATGCAAATTTCTGTCCTGTCAGTCAGGATACTTACCCACTCAGGATACACTAAGTTCTCTAACTAGGCTATCCAACTATCAGAGGTACAGAAATAGATGTTTTATAAGGTAGGTCTAACTGATAGCAGCAAGTGTACATCACTAAGGAGTGCTCTATTGCATGGTAAATTTTTGTGGAAAGTTATTTTGGCACCCATTATACAATTTCAAATCGGTAGTCCATCATCCCAAGGTGAGTGCTAGCCCATACGGTGTGCATGGCCCATTCCTCCCCCGCACTACGCCTATGTACGTAACCCATAACAACAACTAAAACTCATGTCTTCATTTTTTCGCTACATCGTTTTCTATCAAATAAGTTCACAGCTCATTAGAACCACCCGCCCAGCTCACACAACATTCAACATAGTTGGGAAAGGCTTCCCGTCTAACTACATGTATCAGGATACCAGTGTTTTACAAAGAGTGACTGCACATCTAACTCCCATAACTCAGCAACTGGTTAACACGATGCTCTCTTGGCAAGACTAAGGTACTTATCGAGGCAAAAAAATCTTGGTAAGCATTGCTTACTTTTGGAGATCGACCAATGCACGAGGTCTGCCTGTTTTCTGTTACTGATTATATTTCATGACCTACAACAAGTTATATCTGGAACAAGTAACCTACCCTTTAATACCTTTTGTTTATCGTGTGCGAGTCTTAAATAAACGTTTTTCTTTCCTTCCTTTTGTCTTTCTCACTTTCTTTTTTTTATAACTTTTTCTTATTAAAGATAAAGGTGACTACATACAGCTCTAGACGGTTTCAAAACTTGTTAGTCACGATCCTATCCATTCTAGCATTTTTACTTTCTGTATAATAAGCTCGTGTTTGACTGCCATCTCACCGATAGTAAGTGATGATGTGTTTTACGATGGTGCATACTTGCTGTCTTGCCTAGAAGTAACCTATTCACTTGACTTAAAGACCGGAAAAATAGACTCCGGCAGGTAATTCTACTCAGCTGTACGCATAATAAATGTGTTCCCAAAACATTCTAGGTACACGGTATGGGTGGAATGTCTACCGCAGCGCAACGCCGCCGTACGTTTAGTAACCCGATGATGGAAAACCAACAAATTGCAATAGCAATTAAACAAAGACCCAGACCATCTGTCATACAAGTAATGTCTACGTGCATTTACTTAAACAATATTGCACCAATTTTTAACATCCCCCTACAGAGTAGCGAGTCACTATCGATACATATCACTCGACCTGACCCCGCTCGCTATCAGGCAATTAACTTTAATGGGTATATTTAAATTAGTGCTCCACACTCAATTGACAACATAATATTATCATAGTGTATTGTAAGATACTAAGATCATTCAAAAAATTCAAAAGAAATTAATTAAGACTTTGTTTTTATTTGCATAAAGTTGAATATTGATTGCATCTGGCCTCATTAGGTTCTAGAAGTTAATCAATGAAATTGTTATGATTATTATAGGCACTTTATATTTGTATTTTAATCACGTCTGCCAGTTTTATCATCAGGTCACTTTGCAAAATCACCCTTATCTCAAAGTACGTAATTATAAACGTAAATATAATAATTATTAATGTACATAATTAAATGTAAATGGGTAAATAATAAAACAATATTTTTCGTCAATATCAAAGAAATATATATTTAACTACAGAATTAAAATAACAATATACAAAATAAAATCCTATGTACAACAATATTACAGTTTTATACTGAATTCGAAAGTCTGGTCAACGAATTTTGTACTGAAATACAATCAAATAAAATTTTGGTAAAAAGGTAAGGTTTACCTACGATACAGTTATACATTAATTAATTCCGAACGTAATCCTAATACACAGTATTGTCTAAACTCCCTTTAATCTATATTTACACAATATTTTACAACTTTTATCGATAAGTCAAATTCACCGCACTCACAACCATAGACACGGTAGCGACAGCAGAAAAAATTAAAAATATTTTTTAATAATATTCTTCGGAACTTATTGTTAGAAACTTTCATTCACTGTTCGATTTAACCCGAATTTGAATTTTCAATCACGTTTTGTAACGTCTTTAGTTTATATTTCACTGTTGGCTTGTAGTTTGTGTGCTAGGTGACGGAGATCCACCTGACACAGGTGGTTGGACCATGGTTAGATGCGGTGGTGGCAGGCCCATGTGGGGCAGCGGCCTGCCTCCCCCCATAAGGTGGTGGGGGTGGAAATACTGCTGCAGCGCGGGGTGGGGGTACAGGTGGTGGGGGTGGCGTGAAAACTGCGCCATTTTGAGTTTCTCGATCTCCGCCTCCTGTACGCGCTTCGCTTTCGCTCTTCGGTTTTGGAACCAGATTTTTACCTGTTGCCAAAAAAAATGTTATAATTAGGTATTGCTTTAAGTCTTCATGATACAAAATTCGTCTTTTCTGTTAAAATATATTTTTACGTACTTATTAAGTACCAATTATATCTAGTTCTGTTCTAAGTCAATATCAAAATTTACTTGATTGCGATAATTACGATCAAAGTCATATCCTCACCTGAGTTTCAGATAATCCCAACGAAGATGAGAATTCAGCCCGTTCAGCGATGCTCAAGTATTGTTTGTCGACAAACTTGCTTTCAAGCGCACGAAGCTGCTGCGCGGTGAAGGGCGTGCGCGGCTTGCGATTAGGTTTGTGCTTACGCAAGTTGCATTTCAGCTTGGCTGGTTCACCATTAGCATCTGTAGCAAAGAAAAAAAAAAACAGTCAGTTGAATTCATAAATACTTTTGCCTTAATTGCCAAACAGGATCCTCGCATAATGTAGCCAGATTTTGCAATGTAATAAAAACGTGGGTAGTAAAATTAATCAGGCTAATTTGTAAACGAAACGATCTCTAATGATGTTTCGCAGCCTTTGTGTGATATGTCAAAGAAGATTAGCTTCAAAGATTTAGTAGATGCATTCACAGATAACGCCCGAAATGGACATTAACATTCTAAAGTGGATCTCAAAAATGCAAACGTTTCTGGATTTCCTCAACAAGTATTTTATGACTAATTAATAAATCGTAAAACTTCCAGTTTTCACATTGGATCACATTTTTCTTGCCGAAAACAGTTTCGAAACGTTCTCAAATGGAGGTGGTATGAATATTAATAATGATAAACGGTAACATTTATCGGTAGACAGATATGCCTCGCAAGTATGAACAGCATGAACTTTACTGTTACATCTCAATAACACAAAAGCAGCCGAGTGATGATCGGAATGCCGCTCCGGTCCTCCGCTGGATTCATAAATCGCATAATAAAACTCATATAAAATAAAGGCTAAAGGAAACGAACCGCGATCCGATCCCGATAAAATCTCCACGAGGTAATTTTTAAACTTATTTAGCGACGAAAACAAGCGTATTAGTACGCAAATTGTTGATTTTATTGCCACAGCTGGTTAGAAAAGAATTGATTAACGCCCACTCGTCCGAGATATGAAAGAGAGATAACAATTTCGTTTGGGTACCCGGTAGGCAAGTATTCATTAAAAATCTTTGAAGCCACGTATGGACTTCAGTCATTACGGTTTTATTGGGCGAGTGTTATGTTAAGAGTTATGTTAATTTTTGTATCGTTTTTTGTCGGATCATCTTCGTCCTGAGCACGCGTAATCCGTTATGTAACTTTATGACCGCTTAATTTATTTAATTCATCAATCAAATTAATTCGTGATTGAATAATATATTTATATCTCTCTGAATCATTATCTTGTCCGTCTATTAGTGGATTCGTCAACAAATTTCTGATTTTATTAGTAATTTGGATGTGATTCAATAAAAAAAACTTGCTTCGTAATTTATTAGTGGCTCCGTTCGACGGTTTTAATAGACTCTAACCTACATAATTATCTATCAACTAATTGGTATTTAAGTACTAATTAATGCTTGTGATCGTTGATTGATCGATGAACACGTGTTGTGAAGACTTTCGTTTTATTGGTTATGACACATATTTCGATCGCACGTCATTATACTTAATGAACATGTTATTATTATGATCTAATCGTTACTGACGCTGATTATTTATCTTGTCTTTTTCAAATGTTTTATAAATACGTTTGAAAAAGATTATTTAGGAGCTTATATTGCAAAAAAAGATCTGAACTGCAGATTTAAAACAGCCATAAGTAATACATATTAGTGTTAGTCAGTCCAACTTGTCAAAATTAAACCTTGTAAAAATATAAAACAATCATTATCAGACAGAACATTGACAATTTACATTTTAGAATATTAAAACATTAGTAGAGTGGCGCTTCAAACGCCGACGTATTAATCCCAATGTCAAACGGTACAGTCGCTTAATAGCTAATGTCCCACAAAAAAGTAAGAAAAAAAAAACGTAAATTATGTGACAGTCGAAAAAAAGCTAAAGTGTATTAATGTCGTGTTTAGCGGACGTCAAAGCAAGTACCGACGACAAGACGGAAATAAAGCTAAGAGGCGATGCACACTAACGATTTAAGTGCCACTTTTTTTTTACTTAAACGGTGCAACCGATATATGACTACGTAACCGTTTTTTATCTAAAACCTTGTTTTTCGATTTGATTTATTGTTCTTAATATTATTAATTTAAAATATTAAATGAATGTTACTGAGTTTCTTAATGAAATTATTTACATTATTAATGAGAAGACGACAAAAGAAAAAATGTAAAGTTCAAAAGAGTCGGGACGACACACGTGTGCAGCGTTTCTTAAAATTGCCCGGGAGCTGTTAAATTACCTTCTTTAAAAATACATATATGGGACTGTCTGCTCTCGTCCTCTTGTTAATTGTATAAAGAGATATTGACTACAGATGTTACTCCGCTGAATTATGTCCATGTTGTTGTGACTCCGTGAGCGACGAGAGAAATATGAGACGTTTTAAATGTGTTTAAATACATTTTCCATTGTTACACATTTGTTTCTTTTCTTTTGAAAAAGGAATGTCTAGCGAATGAATTATGAAAAGTGCCGAGTTTTTTGTGACAATTTGGAATGGAAATCAATTCTCATCCCGATCGTTTGTGCTGACGGTACCTAATGTTTCAGTGCGCTGCTAAAAAGACAGTTGATATATTAATGAGCATGTTTGCTTTTTGTGTGCGCACCACCATTAATCGTGCGAGGCGTGGTATGTCATTCATTCCAATATTTTAAACGGCCAGCGTACACTTGACGTTTTTGTTGTCTGTACAAGAGAGGCGGGCATTCTTTGCGTCTTGCTGGATACTTAACATTACACGTTTCTTTTATTATATGAATTTAAAGTAATATTAGAAAAAATGTATTGAATATAGCCATTATAAAATGCTTTAATTTCTTCGCAGTTCAAAGATCGCAACTCATTATAATTTATATTTCAGTTATCGAGACCGATATATTATCAGAATAAAAATATTCACTCAGATTTAAGAGCGAAAAATGAAAATAACATTATTTTATTTGTCACAATCGCGGTTGTTTTCGCAATAAACAATCATACACACTACATCACAAGTACAACATCAACAACATTATAAGTAAAACATCAAATAAGAACTCATTTGCCGATTTTCACCGCAGACAAGAAAAAATTAAAATGATGTTAGGTTTAAAATATAATAGGGTTGTAAAGTGAGAGATGTAGTGATATTGTTTTGAATAATAATTTATTTTCAACAAAGAGCTATTAAAGCTATTAGCTGTGTGAGCCCGGATTCCGTATGAAAACGCCCACAGTATTTATCTGGTGATCAAACGGCATCCCAAGAGCGAACCATTCATCAGCGCTCAATCTTTAACTCATAAAGAGGCCATAGGAAACGCGGAAGTGGATCGCCTGTGCCGTTAAGTCTAATTTATGTATAGAAAACTATTTGGTGATCGCTTTTATGTTTAGTAGATGGGGCTATTACTTATCATTGGAATGAATCGAATCTATATTTACCAAGGAACATCTCAAATCAGATAACTTACAAAATGAGATGAATAGTCTTCTACTACAAATACTCCTTTGTGGAATCATTTAAAAGCTATTTCATAGCTTCAGAACTTCATGTCATAAAAACTGCGCTTTAGAATATGATTTCATGCTAATTTATGACGCAAAGAAAAACACACAGATGAGTTAAGAGGTACTTTACGTGCATAATAGGTCCATTATTCATGCAATATCCAATTTTTTAAACTTCTCACTTTGATGTCAGTGGCATTTAATATGGTATGGCAGACATCACATATCTCATCAGCATCTGAACAATTCATTCCGAGATAAATAACTCCAACAAAAGACCTTTCATGTTTATTGAAAGAGATATCTTCCATCTTTCTTGGTCTATGACATTTACTTTAATGTCATCTTAAACTTATCGGGATCTAGTCTTTTCTCTATTAAGAATTCAAGTTTATTTCGTTATTTTTTTACCAGGCAGTATTTTTTTTAAAGCCAAAGGCCTCTTCTCCATCCATTCTTCGACTACGATCCCACCTGATGATGAGTAGTGACGCAATCGTTAATAGTGAGGCGCAGTAGTTTATTCAAAGATCTAAATTATAACCGGACGGGAAGGCAGAAGCAGGCAAATTGTTCTAGTTATTCGATGAAAAAATATTATTAATTTTTCTTAATAATAAGCATTCTCGGTTTAGGCTTGTTCTATGGCCTCGGTTTAAATGATCTATTAAGAGCATCGGAGCGTTAGAGCTGTGTTTATACTTGTCCCGCTCTCCTCAGTTTACAAATAGCACTATTCAATGGGACATTAGTATTTTGGCTCGTTGCCAAAGCCTGACAGCGGCGTTTGACTGCTTGTTAAACACAAAACGTCATTTTGCTTCAGTTTTTGTAATATCATTTTGGTTAAGAGATTATTTTTGGTTTTCGTTTTAGCTTGTGTGATAAACGTGTTTATTTATTTTTTTATTTAGAATTCATTATGCGAATGATTAATGATTTTTGGTAGTTATAATATCATAGCTTAATTAGCTTTATAATGCTCGCACTGCTGGGACTCAAGCCGTTTCTCTAAGAGAAAGAATATGCGGAGTATATTCTCCGCATATTCTTTATATTCACCACGCGGAAACAGTGATTTTTTTTTAAGTCTTATAAACTAGTGCTTGACTGCAATTCCGCCTGATGGTAAGCAGTAATGCAAACGTTGGTGGTGATGCACTTTAGTTTGTTAAGAGCCTATTCACTATAGCCTTGTACGTACCTAAATTACAATCGGACGAGAAAGCCGTATCAGGCAAATTGGTGGATGTGACATGTCTTCGTTTATATTATATACTTATATATTTTTATGCCATATTAAGCACAGACATTTATCATCACCAAACAGGTGCTTATAACTACTTTAAATTCATAACGAGATTAAAATTTTCTGGCATTTTACTTCCACTCACGAATAAGATAAACTTTCTTAATTAAAATTTAATTAATTATTTTGCTGACGCTACCGCAAATGAAGCGGTCGCAACAGTCTTGTTGCGCATACTCGGTAATTGATTGGGAATGCTTCTATAATTAGGAGCGTGACTTCGTTGCCGACTGTACTTACTTATAAGTACTTACAATAGGCCTGTGAAGTGTATATGCAAAAATATGCGAAGCGAAATTGACATTGTATGTAAGGTGTCGGTTAAAAATGGTAATTTTGAATTGTCGTGCTTATAAAGTCAGTAAAAAATATAAATAAAATATATGTCAAACTAAAGTGCAAGCGTTTTAAAAGTTCATCAACGACAAAATATTTAAAAAAGATCATTTAATATTATTAAAAGAAAAAAAAATATGCACTCGATCTTAAAGTCGGTATATGTATAGTTTTATTGATTTTTAATACAAATAAATAAAAAGACTATCAGAAGCAATAACATATCTAATAATTAAGCAATAATGGTAATCGAATAAGCAGCAATACAAGGCAATAAGACGCAATTATTGTTATAATTACCGATCTAAAAGACATTAAAATGTTATTATTATTATTGCTGTATGACAATGCGTATAGGTACTCATATACATCGTACTTAAGAAAATCCTTTTTTGAGGATCCCAATCATCAAATAACTCCTCCCGCTCAAGGCGGTGCGAGAGGAGTGTCAGACTTTTTCTGACTAAAACCTGATTATTGCTTCAATTTGATTTATATATATATTTTAATAATAGGCTATAACATAACGCTACCGCTAAGTTGTAGCCTATAAACCTTTCTCGATAAATGGGCAAAAAGAATTTCTAAATTCGAACCAGTAGTTCCCACTTTATAATATTAAGAGGGTGCTTTCCCCACTCGCCTCTTGTGGTTTAAAAGCTTGTTGCTTCATCTAAACCAATCCAACGCGATGTGTGATAGAGAGGTAATGCGAAAAAGAGAGATAACATTTGAAAACTCTGTTAGCATTCGGTGATTCCATTATTTTTTCAGGTTCTCTTTAAACTCTTCAAAGTTTTTGATAACAATTGTCGTTATTCAGAATCTCGATTAAATGTGCAAGGTTGTTTTAAAGTACATTATGGAGGGCCAAAGTTTACTTAAAATAGCAGATTTTCAGAGGTCTTTACTGAATTAGTTTCACAACAATTTATATTTTGATTTCTATACAAGCCTCGATAATATCCACAAAATATCTTTCTATCCAAAACATCTATAGAAAGATGTATACTTACATCATAATCACGTATTGTATTAAAATGTACCTCGGGTTGGCCGCTCTTAAGTATAGGTTATAGCCGTTTAAAACAATCAACACTGAGTAAGCAAACATTTCTTTAATCTGACAATAAACTTTGGCAATAAAGTCAGATTTGCCACCATCTTAACATCCAAGTCTCAAATCAGAAACTGGACTATAATAAACCTTTAACAAAACTTGTAGTCTAACTTTAATACGGTTATATATTAAAGTTATACTATATTAATACGGTATAAATTGTCTTGCGTAACTTGTATCGTCAAAATAATCATAAGACACGAAAGGAGACTCAAATAATACAAAATGGCTATAAATTATTGTCAAACTTTAGAACAACTTCAGTTACCAATATTAGTTTTGTGCAATATTGCATAAATTTGCTTCGAAATATCTATAATTCTATATTTAAATTAAAATCTTTTGTCAGGAGTTTGCTGCCTGGAGTTTGAAAAAGAAATGATTTATGATTTCGTAGATATTATGTACTGACTTACTCAGTAGTGATTGAGTGAGATTAGATTAGTATTGCAATTGCTAATTACATCATTAGCTAAATTTCTATTGAAGAGATTCAGACTACTACTCTTTGAAAGGAGTGGGTGGGCAGTGTGACTTGGTCAATTATAAAATTCGCTATCCATTGTGCTTATTTTAAATACGGTTTAGCTGATTCCAAATTCAAATTATTCTCCATAGAATATTTTGAATTTAGAACCTGCTGATTAGTGTTTTTACTAAGTATAAATGGGTTACTATAAATGGTTTTTTTTTTTAAACAAGGCCGGAATAATTTTGATTAGGTCGTTGAATACCTACATAAATGTATGTACTCGTACATAGATACTTGTAAATACCTAGAGCAACCGTTTTATAAAACCTATACGCATTCACGTTGAATCTAATAATTATATTACAACTCTTTTATTTTTACCTGAAGTGTACAAGAAATAAGGCACAGTTCACAATATCGTGTGCTTAATTGACAAGTGGTATATTAATTAGCTGCATGTAGCGATCCACTTGACTCGCTCGCCACCGACGCTGGCCTGAACACGGCCTTATAATGCTGTGCAATGAGCATCGGCCTACGATCGTCACGGGGTGTCTTTTATGTGTACGTAGCCTTATGAGTAATAGAGAAGACTTTTTCGAAAAAAGAACATTGTATTCCTTTCCGTTTTTTGTAGAATAAGAATACTGTTCTTCTAAAATCAAAATAGCAATGCACAGAAAAGTGTTACGTCTGAAATATGACATCAGAATCAAAACATTTTTCAAGATAATTTTAAACCTGCTAAATAAAAATGTCGTGGGAATACAGTAGCTAAAACTCACATTAAATACAAAAGCTACTGGTTTAAGTGAAAGTTGTCTTCATTAATTATTATGAGAACATTTTTAGGTCAAACCCGTCAATATTGACATTTTCGACTTTTTTTTAACCCGCTTGCTGCTCGCCTTTCCCAATGAAGTTGATTTTTAACGTGAAACTTGAAATGGTTAGCTCGTTTTAATTATTTCTACTTAATTTTCTTAATGTGTGGTTAAAATGCCATGTCCGAAGTATCAATCAACTGGGTTTAATTGAGATTAAAAGGTTACTTGTAATTTGGTAATGAGATCGGAGTAATTTTGGAAAATTGTTGATTGTATCTGAGTTATTAATTAATCTGATTAATTCGGATTTTACATTATAGTTGTGGTGATGATTGTCAGAAAATTGGATTGCTGTTATATCGGACATTACGGTAACAGAAATGTTGTTAGTTATCTTCGATAGTATTATGTATTTGTTCATGTGTAGTATCTATTTTGTGGTTATTGTGTGGCTGCTTAGGGTTGCCTGAAATAAATGTTTTATTTTATTTCTTTAATTTCTTTAACAAAACATTTGTTTTCGTGATTTAATTACGTAATTAAGCTAATCAAGCTCCGTTAACATAACAGCCAGATCTTTTGAGCTACTCGGAAGGTCTAGGGCAGTATTGCTTGTGATTTTTAATAGACTCGAGTATATAATTATTTATAACATATTTCAACAGTTATATAAATTCATCGCTTACTGTTGCGTTGAGCTATTTTTTCCGGTAGAAAATCAACTAAGAACTACTATCGCTCCAGGTGGTGCGAGAAGGACTGTCAGATTTTTACTAAAACCCACCTTCCTTTTTCTAGGGCCGTCTTTCGAACAACAACAACAACAACAACAACAACAACAACAACAACAACAACAACAGCAACTGTTTGTATCTCTATATGCTATGTTATATTTTTGTGTACAATAAAGAATTTAAGAATTTAAGAACCCATAGCTTACTAGCTGAGCGAATGTCTAAACGTTAATGCCTTGATCACACGACCGAGCAAACGGGCGAGACAGTGCACTCGACCGAACACTCAGTACGTATAAACATAGCGCCGAGTGCTCGTCCGAGCGCTTATCTCTACAACTCGCTTACAACACTGTCTCGGCCGAGCAACATTTTACTGTCTCGCCTTTTTACTGGGTACAAGTGATCAAGGCATAACGTTAACAAAAATCGACTAAACTAAAACAAGTCTATCTTAGAGCCTCTACAAGCCCCTAACTCTATGGCCTAGTATATTAATAAATGAACATGTTAATGTCGGTGCGTCGCTCGCTCAGCAGGGGCCCTGCCGGACTCCCACGCGCTGCCCACCTACCTCGGCCTATAGCGCAATGATACCACCAGCCATTAAGGCTCCTTCAATGGAAACTATGTGAGGATTCCTTCGGAGGAATGCGAGAATGCTGTATGACGGATTAATGATACGTTTTTTGTATAAATTATACGTATTTTGTGTTGAGTAGGTATTTTAACATAGTGTCTGCTTGACTGCGATCCCACCTGATGGTAAGCAGTGATGCAATCACAAGTTTAAACATCATGGCGGTCGATCTTGAATGCGTTATAACAGATTTTTGGGTCTCAATCATAGTGGAGGGCTGCGCGTAACCGTAGCAACGGGTTCAACTTATTTGCCGCGTACTCTAGCCTTGAAGGCACCTTTTCCCAACTATATTGGGTTAAGCTTCCAGTCTAATCGGGTGCTGTTGCACCAAAAAAAAAAAAATGTAGTGTAGTAAAGTACTTACTGGTATCCAGCTAGATACTTTACATGGAGCGACTGCCTATCTGACCTTCATCACCCAGTAACTGGGTAACATGGCAAGACTAGTGTCAGATTTTCTGGCTTCTAACTGCAAAGATATTCATATAAAAGCCAATATGCTTTCCAAGCCACGACGAATCTCCGTATTTTGAAATGATCACCCATCTACCATCTGACCTCGGTGAGTGTTGCTTAACCTAGTAGATCGAGCCTTGACGCTGTTATTTTAATCACAAGCTCTTCCTACAAATAAATACACAACAATCTATAACATTTTTAAAGGTTGACTGGTAGAAAATGCCCAAGGCACTGTCCGCCTCTGTACTTTTGCGTGCATAAAGCATTTAATAAATAAATATATTTATATTTTAATTCCTTCTTAGAATCACAAGAATTCGAACATTAATATAAGTTTTGACATCCTTCTAATTAATTATACTTAATGACATTTCATAACTAATTAGAAGGACACACGGATGTTCATTATCACTTTTCCCAAATCATTAATCGAATAATCGATTAAGCACGATAAAAAATTAAAGCAAAATTACAACTTCTATGATATCGGACAGGAATAACCAATTCAAACTAATTAGTAACTAATAATTCACACCTCAAAGAACAAAATGACATTTGCCTCTGACCGTGCGAAATTCGACGAACGAAAAACCCGTTTCTAAAGGCAAAAATATCAAAGAATCTTAATAAATATTCCACAAATACAAAATGATAACTAAAACTAGCCATTATAATGAATTTGAAGGGGAATAAATTAATGGTTTAACTTGTAAACACCCGCCAATTTATCGAGGTTGGTACAAGAATGTTTTGTTAGGTTGGTCACTCATCCGACACGCGAACTGGCAAGCAAGACTGCATAAGCAATAATTTCGTAAAATTATTAATTATTAATCGAATTATTTATCGATAAACTAATGATATTATAACAATAATAGCACAGACAATTAATCATCAATCAACTAATTTTGGACACTATTATGAGTCACCGTGACAAACCATAAACAAAAACTTTTGATTCTCAAATCATTGCATGACATCACTTAACAAATTGTGTTGCAAACTTTACAATAACGTTTTTTTTTTTCAACTAAACTACTGTACGTTACATATAAGGTATTTCGCAAGAATAGATTTGCGAAACAAGCACAATATGTCACTTAAATCATTTAGTTATGCATAATTCTTGCTTTCTTGTCTTGTCTGTATGGCCGTCCTTATTTCCAAGAAGGCTGAGATATTATAATTTATGTGTCTGGCAACAATATAACGCTACGCGAGAGTCGATGACAAATTATCTAATTCGTTTCGCTTGATCATTTTAATTAACTCGGAACCAAATAATAATGGAAGATATTAATTCCATATTTAATTTTTATTAGTAATTTATTGTCCGGAATTTATGATAACATAATTCAAAGTTTTTAAATTTTTATTCGGAACTCGTGATAATAAAATTAATATGATCGTTCTCTTGTAGCCGGGATTAGGTAATATTCGTTAAAAAATAATATCTATCAATTATGCATATTTATGAGACCGGATTATTTGCGTAGGTACTTCCCAAGATAATGGCCTAGTAAAATTATAATTAGGCAATTAATGACAATTATAATACTTTTATTAATAAGTCAATATTAAAGACTTAAAAAAAATATATTTATTAACTAGGAGTTTGTAACCTTCAGTTTATCTTAATCGTCTTCATCATCATTACAGCTGAAAGACCGATGCAGGACATAGGCCTCCCCCTAGTGTCGGTACAACGACGGTCTTGAACGTCTTGCATATTCATTCCTACCACCTTACCAGGTCTACCTTTTGGAAGGCCTCCCAACGCTACCATCCGCTATACTAAACCTACACTTCAAAAAAAGAGGAGGCAGAAGCGAGAGAGTATCAGAACTTTACTGATTAAAAACCACTTCCAGAGTCACGGTAACTCTTTCGAACAATCCCACAACCCTGGCTTGACTTGGTTAGGTATCGTAACACGATGGCCTATCACGAGGCATGGTATTTCTACTTCCCATCCGATGCTATGATATAATCTTTATGTTAAAACAGTAGTCAACTTTCATTTGACTATCTTTCCAAGAATCGGATGTATGCCACCATAAACCTACATATTTTATCTAAACTTTGATCAAAAGTGTCTTTGAATTAATATCAAATTAGACGGCAGAGGTATTGATACCAACTGTTATTTTCTGTTTGATTGTATCTTATTTATTTTTTATGTTTCTTAATTTTATACATTTTACAAGACCAAAATTACTAATTTTGACGTAATTTAGACAATAGTTGGGCCATTTATTTATTCCATGATTAATTTAGTTGGTCGTTATAATGGAGCTTCGAATGGTGCGTTTTATGCGTAAAAACTTCGTCATATAATACCAATTTACTTTTGACAATACAATACGTTTATGGCAACACTAAGTTCGAAATTCGAATAAACCTTCACTTAATGACGTACCAATTTTTAGAACGCGAAAGTCAATTGAAGCGTTCCATTTTCAAAAGGGCTACCGGTGGCGGTTTGTTCGGTGCAAATTGACGGATTAAATTGCATCGCTTGTTTTCGTGAAAGAATGCAAGCGGCGAAAAAATACGAAGTTTGCCGAATGCTTTTAATGGGTGTTTCTAATTGGTCAACGCGCGGGTCGAGGCCGATTGTTACAAATTCGGCTAAAGAAAACAAAAACTGGGTATTTTCAAGGAGTCCTTAGAATGCGTGTGTGTGGTTTACTGTGCAGTGAAATAGAACGTTTAGGTTCAGGTCATAATCCCAGTCCGGCTGTAAGTGCACGTTAACTAGGCAGTTAAATATTTAAACTGTGTTGTTCTGTTCATTGTCTTCTGTCGCTCAAGCACCGGCGTTAACTTTTAGCGTACGCTTCTGCGAACTACTAAAAATATATTCAGTGTTCTACACAACCATTTGTTAGATGCCTTTGCATGTCAAACGCTCAAATGAATTTGAACCTTATTGCTTTGGTCCTACGTGTGTAGTATAACAAATGGTGAGCAACATTGTTTGTAGGTGTTTTACTAATTTGCCCGTGCAGGAAGCACGGATGGCGTGAGGAGGACTCAGTACCGTATAATCTTCGCCTCTGATGTTATCTAAAGATTTATTATTTACTGTCATCGTCCGAGAGATGGCAGCACGCGTCACTGACTATGCCACTGGACTTATCTCTTTGCAAATATACTTCCACATCATTTTCAACCTTAAGCCCAAGCAATAAAAGCCAAGTGTTTCATCTTCCAAGACCTCCCATAGCGTGATAGGTATTGAAACTAGGCCATTTTTCATGCCTACACATAATTGCGATTAATTTCCTGGTAAGCTGCCTTATTTTGTTCTACAAACAAGTTTAATAACGGCTATTATTAATTCTGTATTACTATTATTAACAAAATACCAAGAAGTTAAGGGTCTATAAGAAATTACACGCTGAACGAAGCCCGAATGGTAACAAATTAAAAATTAAAGCCCGTATAATCTGAATTACAAAACATTGCCCCACATGGCAACCACAAAACACATCAAAGTAAACAGTGAAACAAAACTAAACGAATATTTGTTCAAAAATCGAATAATCCATCCGAGCACTCGATCGAGCGACTCACACGCAAACGAATCGATTAATCGCTTCGTTACACCACCGACCGCCAGGCGGAGCCACGCGTCAATAAAATACTTGTAAAACTATCGCAAAATGAATTAAAACAGATGGCGAGCCAATTAGGAGAGGCAATCGTGCGCGTACCGGGCGAAAAAAGACCTTAAACATGGCGTCAAATTGATTCCTTCCTTACGACTTTCAACTTAAGGTGTCTATTTGGTATTTTCGAATGGCAGTAATGGGGTTTAAGTTTACAAGCGCTAACGAGAGCATTCAGAACGATAAGCCTTTCCAGTTCTACTGATAGACAAATATGGATATATTTATCATTAAGTTTGCACTGAAGTGTACGCTTAGGCGCGTGTTATGTCATTATACTTTACTAATTAGCCTATAGAAGGAGACAAATTCGTGCTCTTAGATATCGTATAGAAATAAATAATTCATTTTGTTTATTTGTTAGTAATTTTGTAATTCCGACGTTTTGGGTCCATTTCGCTGTTTCAAATGGCCTGCGATATTGGGTATGCTCATAAATCGTGAGCCTTAGTATTGCGTGGATATGAACGTGACCATAAATCTATATCAGACGAATAAAGATATAGGTACAATTTTGATATTTTTGACTGGCCTGTTGGTCTAGTGGTTAGTAGTGACCCTGACTGCTATGGCGGAGGTCGTGGGTTCGATTCCCAAGACAAATGTTTGTGTGACAAGCACGATCTTTTGTCCTGGGTCTGGGTGTAATTCATCTATACATGCATGTATAAATATGTTTATCAGTCGTCTAGTACTAATAGCACAAGCTATGCTTATTTGGAGAGAGAGGAGGAGATTAGATGGCGTTGTGTGTAAGTTGTGAAATATTATATTATTATCTATTATATTATTATTACTTTCATCACGTTATAATCATCATCATCATTTCAGACGAAGGACGTCTACCCTTGGACATAGGCCGCTCCCAAATGTCGCCACAACGACTGGCCCTGTGCGTCTCGTATCCATCAGATTTTTATACCCATACCAGGTCGGTCCATTTTGTGGGAGGCTTTTTATCATTTACGTCTTAACATTGCCAGTTAACAACAAACTATATCATAACTTTAATATCTGGTTAACTGGTTGGTGAATAAGAATAGCGCAAAATAATATTACAAAATTAAGTTACTGAACATTTTGATACCAAAACACAGTTAATTGGCTCTAACTGTGGCACCCATTACTAAAATCAGACAACGATTTGAACCAGCTTAGAAAACCCTTTCAAAGTTAAAAGTACGAACTTAGTAAGCTTAACCTGCCTTAATACAATTAAAAAACTAGCCAAGTACGAATCGGACTTGCACAGAAAGGTTTCTGTGCTACAATAGTAAACTCAATCAAACAACTGAAAAAATACATCGCTTCAAATAAAGTTCCCTTTCATTTAATTTTATTCGGTATTTGCTGTTGTAGCGATAATAGAAAAAAATACCTACATATTCTGTAAACATTTCAACTCTACCTCATACGGTTTATGAGATACAACCAGCTGACAAACAGACGGACGAACAGCGGAGCCTTTGTTGGCATCCTTCGGAAACGGAACCCTAGAAACGATTACACGAATAAAATCCGTGCTGACAAATGTGCGAGAGAGACAAGAGACTTTATAACCATATGAGTGAGCGAGATAAACACATTTCTACAACGTCACTTGAAGCAAAACTTAGCACTTACAACTAACCCCTCAAGAAACCAATTAGAAGTTCGATTACTCTAACAATAACGTCGATGGCTATAAAGTTGAGGGTTAATCAACTAGTTGATAATAATAGTTGATATCACGCACCACTATAACTCAATAGGTGTGAAATGGAATGGTTAAACTTATTAAATGTTATAAACTCAGTCGGGATTGGAGCGAGGTGAGGTATGACGCTCTTAGCCGGCGAGTGCGTTTATCGATCGGGGGTAAGGCCGGCCTACAGTGGTGTTAGAAAGGCGGGTTAATTCGTGGCTTTGTTTATTTTTTTAAATGTTGCCCCTTACACCCTTATAGGATCACTTTGATGTTCGTCAAGAACTTATATCTTGGGATCGTGTGAAGGTATCGAGTTGAAAAAATCAAATTTCTAAATTAACGGAACAAAAGATAATGCCGTATATATTGCAAACAATCTATATTTCGACACTCTCAAGAGAATCAAAATTCATAGGGTACTTCCCGTTGACTTAGAATCCTGAAATTTGGCATGAAGCAAAGTCTCATAACACAAGTATAGGAAAAAATCTTCACACCTATGTTCCTTCAGTTGTTCTTTAAATCTCAGGATGAGTAACCCTTTCAGAAGGCAACTTATGGCCCCAATAGGTTTCGGTCCTGCTGGGCCACTACGGCCTTTGCCATGGTTGCGTTCACTAACAGTTAAGCTCACGTACACAAGACCTACCCGTAATAACTTTCTGTAGGCTATAATCATAAATCTGTAAATGCTTGTCCCGGAAATAGAACCTGCGACACGCTGTGCAGTAGCCGATCACTCAACCACTTTGCCAACCGTCTCATCGTAGAGGTCCGTTTTTATGGGAATTTATTTAGGTTTAATGATTTACTTATGAAAATAATGTTTTTTTATGAGACGATGAGACTCCAAACAAAAAAGAAACGATAATTTCTCTTTTCAAAGGTTCTTTTTGTCAAAAATTGTGGAACTAAGATAATGAAGAATTTTGATTTTTCGAGATGGATGGAGATGAAGAATTCCTGGAGAACAACAGTACACACAATTGCCTAAAAACAATTTTTCTTCTTCAAAGTGACAAAAAGTACATTTTTTTTATTTTATTTAAAGTGATGACGTGCACCTCTATTATTCATGAACCCATTTTAGGTATTTTCATAGAAGAATAATGACCACATTGCAGTCCCTGGTCACACGCAACGACCGCTCTGATAAGAACGTCCCCCGCTAATTACACTCGCCACGTTACCACATTTTACGACACAAAAAACAAAACGCAACGTGAATAGCCGCCTTTATCACGAGTCGAATTAAAGTGTAATATGCCTTTAGCTTTATCCTGTGGCTTCACTCTCATGGCGACACAAAAAACAATCGTGCATAGTTGTTTTTATCGAGAGTTGAATAGAAGTGTAATATGCCTCTACCAGCTTTGTTCTATGGCTTCACTCTCATAGCGTCACAAAAAAACCAACGCAGCGTGAATAGTAGTCTTTATCGAGAGACGAATAAAAGTGTAATATGCCTCTGGCTTCGCTCTCATGGTGTAGTCTCACGGAACAAAATAATACATGCCTACAGATAGATGTTCCGATTTTTTATGACCGTACGATATAGGAGTAATACCTAGGTATAGGGCAACGTTTTTTTTTTAAAAAAATAGAAAAATTGTACAACTATCTCTAGCGGGTAAGATTTTTCAACTAATCGAATAGTTACTACTACTGGGGGTAAATAAGGAATAAAAAATAACATAAATAAAAGAAGAAGTGTTGGCCCTGACTGACAAGTTATACGTCGCGGTTTCAAACCCAGGCGCTTTACATTGTGTAATTTATTTCATCACCACTCTAAAAACGGTGAAGGAAAAACATCGCGAAAAAACTGGCATATCTTCTAACCGAAAGTTTGAAGATATATATGACATTCAACAACCCGCACTGGGACCGTGAAGTGGATCAAGATTCATTCACTCTCGTATAGAGGGGGCCTGAATGCTAGCGTTGGAAATATTATAGGGCTGATTACGCTATGCTACATAAATTTCCAGTCCAATAAGAAAATTAATAACGTAGTATACCATGAACTTTAACAATTGAATTACTAAGATACTTGAACAATTGATATTAAACTATCGTTTCACAAACAATACAATTATTTTGTTAATCAGCAAAATACGCACATTTTCGCGTTAGCAATTTAACATTCTTAATAGACCATTATTCTCGATCGTAAACAAATAGGTAAAGGGTATTAATGGTATTTTAGTTCGTAAAAGCTACCAATATTGCGCAGAGTGGCCGCAGTCCATTGTGCATTGACGATAAGGGAACCTGTTCTGCGATGTTTTATTTTTCAGTGGTTGAAAGCGTACCTTTTCCACCGCGATTCGCTGATACGTCCCGTATTTGTGCGAAACAACTGGTCAATGTGATCGGTTTGGTGACTGCCTATACGTATACCACATAAAGTATAGCCGTTTTATGCGACGAGAATTTGTTCTCTAATTTAAACATTGCATTCATGGATTGAATTGTAAAATGTTTGATACAATACACACATTAGCTCCACTTGAAATTGAAACTCCAAGAAATAACAAACTATTAAAACGGTTCGATGGTCTTGTTAACCGAGTCTAAGTGAAAACGATTCCGTTAAACAAATATTTGTGACGGTAACATTTTAATATTTTATGCGCTTGAGTCGCCGTGTTTATCCATTGTTAGTGCGTGCAAAACTAATTACTTTTTGCGCTAATTACAATTCGCTATCTAACTTTATATTTCATTTACGTCATAAACGTCCGTAGCATCGTAAAATGTCGTTCGTTTTACACTTTTTGTTCCCAATACAGTTGTTAGCGACTGTACACGTATGTTAAATAAAAATTAGATACAAACGTACTGTTGAGTGGAAAAGCATAATTTATGTATTGTTATGTGGCTCTAGCTTTGTACTCATTCAGTTTACGCCTTCCTTATGCGTTTGTTTGCGACTGTACCTAACCAACAATACTTTACGTGGGTTATAAAAATTATGTGCGAACGTATAAGCGAGTGGAAAAGTGGAATTTATGTATGAATTAAAACTGATGGATCATGTTCGTACTGTTCTATATATTTACAATTCACATTTTTTGCTATTAACGTTCGTTAGCGACTGTACTGGGAATTGAACTCATAAAAGTAATATAAATGTACCTTCAGGTAGAAAAGTGAGATAAACTTTTTCCGTCGAGTTTGTAATGATATTCAAGTGTAACAAGCACGTCGTGTATGAAATGGGGTACTAATGTACAAGCGAGTGGAAAAGTATAATAGTCGAGATTCGTGTTCATGTGTCGTGACCATCGCATAATGGCGAATACTTTTCATTATTCGCTTGCAAATTATTTAATAGCTTTATATTTTTTATGAGGACATTTTGGATGGCGGCCAGTTGGCACCAGTCTATACACACCTCTTTTGAAACACTATTTGTAATTATTTTTATTGAGGAGGGGCGGGAAATTAAATTGTTATAATTTTGTTCTATGTCAAAATAAAAATGTTTTCATATTGTCAAACGATTTGCTGAAACCATTTACAGCGTAGCTAAGAAAACAGGCCACTATGTGTCATTTAAATCACATTATAAATGCATATTTGTGGTCGATATTAAAAGTAAAAATTCAAGTGTGACAAATAAATACTTTCTTCGTAGGGATCAAATACAAAACTGCGATGCGACTTCGCATCGTCAAATCTACGAGCTCGCACGACGCATCGCACGAATTTGCAAGATGATTTGATCCGCACATTGTATGGTCACCTGAACCGATGCTTTGCCGCACGAAACTGCATCGCTGTCGCAGCAATTGGCATCGCAAGATTCCGATGCGACATCGTATCGCATCCCATCGTAATTTTCTGTGAAAACCCTAATATCCACTTTTTATGTGGCAAGTTCTATTAATCCCTCAAAATATATTTATATCAGTAAAGTCCCACTTATGCGCTAAATTGAAATATACTCATACTGCAGCGAATAATTTAAAATGTAAATAATGCAATTTCATTTACATTTTCAAGAAATCACAGAAAAAAAATATAGCACAACTACAGAAACTTCAATTGCTTAGAGGTAAGCATTCTTGAGAACTGTTACAAAGTTGATAAGCAATAACAAGTTCGCATGTTTTCAAGCACTAGTAACTAATATTAATTGCAATGTTTGCTATTTACTGTGGAAAGGTATATTTTTTTGCTACTTTATAGTAGAAAGGTTTGCTACAATTTATGTGTGGAAGCGTACACATCGCGTAGCAAAGTGGTTTACATTCAAAACTAAATAAATAAAAATTATTGACTAAAAATGTGTTAACCTAAATTATTGGCTAAATAGTTGTTAAACCTTGACTGGACCAATTTTTTTTCTAATGGTACTATTTAGATGATAAACCGAAAAAATAAAGAACGATTTTATTTATTTACTGGGTACTTGCAGCGGCTTCATCCGCTTGACAGAGTAAATGAAATAGCCTATGTCAAACAGTTATAAAGTAATAATTATAATATTGTTGAAAGATTTTTTAAGATCTGTTATTTTTGAGTTTATTCATTAGGTACAATTCCTCCTTATAATATTAGTACACAAGTATAGATAAATCTATGTTGTCCTACCACAGAGAATTCCTGAAAGTTGACATAATAAACACAAAAGACTGGATAATATGTCCAACGTAGGTATAAAAACTTAAAACTTCCAAAACTAATGAAAACTATTCTACATTGTACTAACTGTACCTATGTAAGTAACCTTTGGTATAAGTAAAGGTGAAGTTAAGCGGGAAATGGGCTAATTTAGACTCCAACCTAAGCATTTGCAGGATTGTTCGAAAGAGTTACCATGGCCTGGAACGCATAGGGCTACTGATCGCTACAAAAAGTCGCCGTGGGCGAGGGGCCTTAGGCCGTGTTTATGGAGACGCGGCGCGTTGCGCGGCGAGTTGGGCGTTTCGTCGTACATTGCAGCAGCGGGCCGCGGCATCGCTCGCGCAAACACAAATCTAAAGTAATGTACGATGGACCGCCCGACGCACTGCGCAACGCGCCGCGTCTCCGTAATCAAGCAGTTAGTCAATAAAAGTCTAACTATCCCTCTCGCCCTAACCAAAGCGGGAGAAGTTATTGATTTTCCTCCAAAAAAAAAAAACTTTAATACTTCTAGTAAGTAATCAAAGTATTTGCTATACTTTTTCTATGAGAACTATGTATCGTATGCTTATGGAAATAAGCCTCAAGAAATACTCGTGAATTATATACATTTTGTTTTGTTTTCAGCACTTTACGAGTTACTTGCTAATTAATGTGTTGGATTTAAAAGTGTTTTTTTATTGTTTTTGATGCTATTACGTAACGCTTTGAGTTTCATAAATTTATTTAACAGAGACAAAAAAAAATAGTTACATGTTAGGTATGGATTCTGCAGATAAAGAAGTAAAAATTGCGTTTTTTTTTAATTAGAAAAAGTGGAAATGTCTATGGCGAAGAGTTCAAATTTGGAATCCGAGTTATACCTCAACATTTTTTTTTTTTTTGGAAAAGCAATTAAAACTGTATCACATTAGGTACACTTAGGTACCTACCTTCTTTCAATTATACTCAGTATACAATCAAGAAACTCGTGCATTTATTAAGCACTAAATGTTTCTCACAATGCAACATTAGAGACCAATAAAGTACGATAGGCAGGTTCGGCTCGATTAGCCGGTCGTAATTGAACAGGCGTGTATGGCGGCCGATTCCATGTGTTGGGGTAATGTTTGCGGGCACGCAATAGACGCTACTTTTACGTACCTTAGTTTGGAGAACTTTTTGAACAAATAATTGTAATAAAATGGCCCTTTCGATTCCGGTATGGAACAAATTGTACCTATATTGGTATACCTTTTTACCTATTTGTTCCGGGTCTTGTGAATGCACCTACTCGTACGATACAGGAGTAATTCCTAGTGTGCAACGATTTTAGAAAAAAAGAACTGTACTGTACCTACTCTAAAATCATTGTAGCGACATCTATGGCGCGTCATAAGAACTAAAAATACGAAACTGGTGACCCCGACGTGATAGGCGCCTTTGTCGAAACGGGAGAATCCTCTGACCAGTACCTCTACCATGAGTTTTAAGCAATAGTATTCGTCGCTACTCGATATCGACGCCGTAAATATTTTGTATGGCAAATTTTGGTTCTGCAAATGACCGCTATAGGCGCTGCAAAATTTGCCATACAAAATATTTACGGCGTCGATATCGAGTAGCGACGAATACTATTGCTTAAAACTCATGGTAGAGGTACTGACGGATAATTTTGTCTCTAGTTCGGCCAATCGCTCGATAGACGATTATGAGCTGCTGTATTATTTAAATCGCGCGGGAAAACTCTATTGTGCTATGTAGAATTTTGTAATTTTTTGTTCTTATGTGGCCATAGATGGAGACGCTGATGTGGCTCTAAAGGCTGCCTTTCTTAAATAAGACTGGGTTGGACATGTCTGCCACACGCCCAACAAACTATGGGCTAAAGTATTTGTATTGTTTCGAACTTCCTAACATTGGTCCATATGTGTATAAGTACATATGTATGAGTAAGTAATAAATTATTAACAAATCACCGTAGTCACTTTCTCGAAAGGTTTCTCAAGCAACGACATTGTTACTGTCATCTTGACATTTGAGAGAAGTATGATCCTTCATGTGGTTACAAAAACTAAAGCCATTCATTATAACAGTCGTGTTGCATTCATATCGTATGAAATATTGATCTCTTGTTGATTTTGCTTTAATAACTTTAATATAAACAAATATTCGTCAGAAGATATTCCCGACCGATTATAATTTAGGTGTTTTCAAGGCTAGAGTGAATAGGCTCTTAATAAACTAGAGCGCTTCACCATCAACGTTTGCATCACTACTTACTATCAGGCCGGATCGCAGTCAAGCACTTTTTGGTGGAAAGTCACCAAACATCTCTCGGTCTGAGTGATAGGCTAGTGTGTTTTATTGGTCACATTGTTTTTTTTTTACCCGACTACGTCAAAGCCAAAGGAGGGTAATGACAATTTGACAGGATATGTATGTATTTAATGCTCTGGTTAGTATTATCTATGAGTTATCTATTGAAATTGTGCGAAAACCGAAGATCTACCGAGTCGGAAATAAAACTAAGTCCAAAAATAATTTTGTGTGGGGAAAATCATCAAATAATTTCTCCCGTTCTTAGAGGAGTGAGATTGTCAGATTTTTACTAACTAAAAATCCACCTGTGCTCTTTCAGTTGCTCTTTGTTCTAAGACCACGGTAACTGTAAAGTCTAAAATATATGTCACTAGCTGCTAGAATTCGGTTGCGTGATAGTAGAAAATTATTCTAAGGAAACATTTTCCCTGGAAAAAAAGTATTCTATAAGCTATTCCAGGACACCGTCTACCTATGTACCAAGTTACAACAAAATCCGTTTAGTCATTCGAGCGTGAAGAAGCAACAAACATACACACACATACACTCACAAATTCACAATATTAAGTAGTGTTATTTATTTCAATTAGACATTATTACGTATTCCAGAGCTTAGATGTTGTTGCATATAAGGTACCCATTGCCTTATATGCAACAACATCTAAGCTCTTTTGTTTATTTCTCTAAAACAAGTTAGTGTAACTATTCAACGTTTCTATCACCCCCTTTGACAAAATCTCACGATTACACAACTTACACCGTGTAAACATGAGTTATGTGCTTGACAGTACAATTTATTTGTCTGTAACACAGGGCGTGGCTCATGGTTTTATGCGTCGCAAATGTGCCGTGTTGATGAAAGTGATCCGCTTGTACAGACGCCAGCACATCAACCTACCTGAATCTCTCAAATTTCTTTAATAGATTTTCAACCTTATCACATTAACGGAAGGTTAACGTTCGATGGCTAAAATTTGACAGATTAGGGTAGATTTGTTGGCGTCTGTACACACAGGTTTATCTTGCGCAGGTTTCAGTGAAATCAAGTGTAAAATTGGTCACATTGTTATTTTTTTTTATTCTTTGGTCAGTTTGTCTATGAGTTAACAATTGGAATTGTGAGAAAGCTGTAGATTTACCGAATCGGAAATAAATTATAATTTTGAGTGTGAGAAACTTTAACAGAAACAAATAACTCTCCTGCTCTTGGTGGAATGAGATCTAGTGTCAGACTTTTACCGATTAAAACCCATCAGTGCTTTTTCGGTTACGCTTTGCATTTAAGGAGCACAGCGACTGTTCAATTCCACAGCTAAAAAAACTTGACTTTACGGTTTTTGAATTGTTAATTCCAAACATTTAGATATTTTTTCAAACGTAGAGCTTAATGAGTAAGGTAATTGAGTTCCTGATTCGTAATTAAATTAGCGGGCTTTACGCAAAATGTATCATTTAAGCGAAGCAAAAACTACAATGTTTTATACCACCACAAAAAGTGTTTAGAACATTCCAAATACGACTATATTGTCCATATTAAGCCCCATTATAATTCTAAATATCCATAAGTATCATTCAATTCGTTTAGCAACAGGATTTCCTTAAACGTTTCTATCGAATGAAAAACAAATCGATTTCTCCATTAGAAACCAGTAATTGAGTAAACGATTATTATTCGAATATTGATACCGTAATCAAATAATAATAATCATAGAATTATGTCAGGGCTAATTTTTATTTATTAATATAATACAAGAATTATTAAAGTTGATTTATAGAATTTGAAATTGGATTCGATTTTCTAAATAAGGATTTATCTATTGAATAAAAATGTTGGTAATTGGTTGTTATAGCAATTATTTTTAAATTTCTTATGAGAAAATAGAAATAATTTAACTTTGCAATGTGCACGTCACGTCAGAAACAAATGGTCCATATATGTAGTTGATATGTTATTGATATGATCAAATACCACATGCTATGAAGAACCTGTAATTCTGTAAGTAATATGTGTAGTTTGTAGCCAAAATTGCGGGATAGTTTGATAGAGCACTGTAGCCCTGGAATGCAAAAGGCAACTGAAGGAACTCAGGTGCCTTTTAGTCAGTAAAAATCTGATACTATATCCACCCAGAGCGTGATACGTTTTGATA
This sequence comes from Leucania comma, assembly GCA_958295575.1. NCBI lineage: Eukaryota > Metazoa > Arthropoda > Insecta > Lepidoptera > Noctuidae > Leucania > Leucania comma. The sequence continues at coordinate 8,955,082 of OY282483.1, forward strand.
ATTTCCCACCTTCGAAAAAATAGTCTTATAGCTATCTCTTCATAGTACATTATACAATATTAAACGTTTCTATAAGATACAACAACTGGCTAGATTAACTACATGAAAAAGGTTGTTTTTATTCAATAATTTTACTAATGTACTTATTTAACTGTAGAAATCGATTGTGGCTTGCAATTTTTTTTTTTATAATTTACCTACGTAGCTAAGGTAGAAATTTTTGTATTGAAAACAATGCTAATATTATTTATTTATTATTTATTTATTATTTATTTATTATTTATTTATTATTTATTTATTATTTATTTATTATTTATTTATTATTTATTATTTATTTATTATTTATTTATTATTTATTTATTATTTATTTATTATTTATTTATTATTTATTTATTATTTATTTATTATTTATTTATTATTTATTTATTATTTATTTATTATTTATTTATTATTTATTTATTATTTATTTATTATTTATTTATTATTTATTTATTATTTATTTATTATTTATTTATTATTTATTTATTATTTATTTATTATTTATTTATTATTTATTTATTATTTATTTATTATTTATTTATTATTTATTTATTATTTATTTATTATTTATTTATTATTTATTATTTATTTATTATTTATTTATTATTTATTTATTATTTATTTATTATTTATTTATTATTTATTTATTATTTATTTATTATTTATTTATTATTTATTTATTATTTATTTATTATTTATTTATTATTTATTTATTATTTATTTATTATTTATTTATCATTTAAATCAAGTAGCATAGCAAAGCACCATCAGCCTCATAATGTTTCCACTGCTGGGACACAGGCCTCCTCTCTAGGAGCCCAACACGGATTGTTGAATGTCACATGTCTTCGAATTTTCGGTTTTAGGACATACCAGTTTCCTCACAATGTTTTCCTTCACCGTTCTGAGAGCAATGATGATGAAATATATTACACGAAATGCCTAATGTGCCTGGTTGAGTTTGAACCCGCGACCTACAAACTTGTAATTCGAGGCCGTAACCACTCGATCACAATTACAAAATTTTTTTTCTCACTTTAAATCGAGTGATTTAGCGTTATTGTTAGTAAAAAAAAAAACAAATAAATTAAACATTACATAAGTACATTAAATAGACGTTCTAATTATTCAAATAACACGAATTGTATTCAATGATTATACAAAACATTAGCATTTAAATTTAACTTCAAATAAACTTAAAAAAAAATATTTACATCACAAAATACACGCACCCTTAACCCTTTCAATGCAAACTTATACAATCTCGAAATCTCGTCGGATCCCCGTGATCTGCCCGGTTGTCGAAAACGATGTGCTATTGTTTACGTATCCAAGTGATCCGTTATTTATGTACGGCTTTGTTCTCCGCGCTCCGTTTCTTGAGACCCCGCCAGGGAAGGGTTAACGGGTTTCCGAAACAAGATGTTTGGACGTAAATAGGTGACAATAATGATGACGGGTTAAGTGTGGATTTAAGAGAGGGTTAATTGGTTTAAATCTTGAGGTAGCAACATTTATTTTATTTGCAATTATCAGAACAAGGTATGTATGAAATATATTTTTTATTTATTTATTAAATATGGAATTGTTTATTAACCTATTGTACCTATTTTAAGCAACGACATTTCAAGCCTCTCTATAGCAGCTATTGTTTTTTTTTATTAATTGATACAGCCTAATGCTTGACGGCAATCCCACCTGTTGGAAAGCGGTGGAACAAACGCGCTCTAGTGTGTTAAAAGCCTTTATTACATAATAATGTCCTATAGCGTCAACAACTATTTACTAACTTTGTGGGGTTAATTTGCGGACATTGCACCGGGCCGCAATATTTGTAACACTATGAGGATGATATTTTTAAGGATTTTTTTGTTGTGCTGTAGCGGTTTGAGAGATAACAAACAGTTGCAACATCAAACATGAAAGATATTTTTTTTTTGAAGATATGTCTTCAATAAATTCTTTTCGGCCAGGTACGGGTCAGGACTAGTTTCCAATCATTATCAGTACTTAAAAATATATAAATTTTAGTTTAATTATGTAGATCAGTATAAGCAAAGCAGTTTCTAGATAATATTATTAGCGCAGTAACTGATTACTGCAACTTAATTCCAGTTAGGTACCATAAATAATGAAAATAATTAATATCATAGCCATTTGATAAATACTAAAGCTAATAGATTCTACATTTATGTAGATTAGACAATTAGATATAAATTATTCATAATATAAATTTATAAATATAACAGATACTAGTTACTAATAGCTTTGTAATTTAAAACAATTTGTTCAACATAATATTATTAATATAATATATAATATGCCATATAGCCTTAGTAATGTAGCGTCGGTACATTAACAGAGTATACCTAACGATATTATCGACATTTATATATTAATCCCGTAAAAGCAATTATATAACCCGTAAATGTAACGGAAATAAATTGAAATATTCAATTAATTTAATTGAACACCAACGAATGTAATTAAGTTTTAATAATAATTTTATAATCGTAATTGGGTGGAGCAAAACTATTATAATTAATGGTATGCAGGAAAACGATAAGAATAATAATTATATTGGTTGCGCCAATTTGCTATGTTCCGCGACTTTGTTTTTTGTAATTTATTTTTTTGGCCTAGCAATCCTATCCCTACCGTATCCGCTTCCCGCACGACCTCGAGAGAAAGGATTTGACATTGACGTTTTTGTGCATTGTGAATGTGACCGCACCGCTAACACGCCCGCTCGAAATTACAAGAAAATTGACTATTTTCGTGATCCAATCATTCAGAGACTCAACAATAGTACAGTGTAGTGCAATACAGAAACTGGCAGTGCTTGAAAGTACGAAGTTCGGGATTCGCCGGCCGGCGCCATGTGGAACTTTCGAGGTTAAAGGTCAGTCCTTCTAATACATTTATCCCATTAATAAACGCTAGACGCAGTACCTGCATATTGTTAACAAACCTTAGATCGCTTTTTAAATCTACAGTCCACAAAGCAAAATTCGCGCAACCATTACTTTTTTGGTCCTTCGAGCCGGATCGTGAATCATTTTCTTGTAATTTCGCAATATAGTATTTGTTCCATAGGGAATAAACGCAACGCGCCTGTTTACCTAGATATAATAGTAGAAAACCCGCATCTAGGCATTTAGGCAACTATACGTTATTTCGCTCGTATAGTTAAAGAGTCATTGATAATTACGGTACCTACGCCGTCAACCGCACCGCATAATTATAGTTAGCTACGTAAATATCAGCGTAGATATAAATCGATCGCATTCTTTTTCTTGACAAAATTCATTCGACCATCCTACAAATTGCATGTAGGTAGACGCATTTCAAAAATACCCGTTCATTGTTGAGTGAATAATTGTAGGAAACGGATAAACCATAGATTATATAGACAGGTTATTCCGTTCGTTCGCCGTTCGCTTTGTTGTTTACAATACTACCATATTGTTATCTGATAATTATCGCTTACTTAATAATTCGTTAAGTGTTTGTTTGAGTGTATAGTGTGAATATATCAAGAAAAGATGTCTCTTAAGGGAACCAAGGTTAGTACTGATTTAAAGGTTCAGTTAAAGCTTTTATACGCTGAAAGGGACTCACAGTTTTCACGTGTTCAATCAATTTGTGATAAATCTTTGCAAATCTCGGATCTGATGATTAGAGATGCTTTCTTGTGTTCGTTGGAAACTTTAGATAGTTTGCGCGCGGATTTTAAATCTACAATTAAGGATATAAACATTTTAGAGTTGGAGTTAAATCCTGATTACTGTGTGAGTTATCAGGCATTGTCGTCCTTTGATGACTTGTATTGTCGTATCAAACGTATTGCTAGGAGTTTAGAGACTCCCCCCCCCGCGAGTGGTTTATCCAACCCTCCTCGCGAACGCCCACGATTGCCGCCAATTCAAATACCTGAATTTGATGGTGACATTCGAAATTGGAATTTATTTATAGATAGTTTCGAAAATATAATACATAGGAACACATCGCTGACAGATCACGAGAGATTGCATTATCTCGTAGAAAAATTGACCGGTAAGGCAAAGGCTGTCTGTGCTGGAATTACGTTTAGCGCTGAAAATTACAATTTAGTTTTGAACACTTTAAAAACAAAATACGAAGATAAGCGATTGGTAGCCACCGCATATTTAGATCAATTATTCGATTTGAAAAGTTTTCCCGTTTGTAACGATCATAATTTAGAGAAGTTTTTAAATATTTTCGCATCATCTGTTCGTGCAGTGAGGAACCTAAAGGTCAATGACCTCTGTGACTTTTTGTTTTTGTATATCGGTTTAAATAAATTAGATCCTGAAACTGTTCGTCTGTTTGAAACGACTCAGCGCGGCAAAGAAATACCTAAGTTCGAAGATTTAGAATCTTTTATTCGCGACCATATTAAGGTGTTGCAGCGCACGTCGGCACGTCATGAAGTCACGAATAGGACAGGTTCCGATCGCCGTATAGACGCGTCATCGAAGTCAGTCAAGACTGCACATACGCTAGTTAATACCGCCTCAACACCTGACTGTTCTCTGTGTAAGGGTAGCCATACACAGCTGTACAAGTGTTCGGGATTTCAGAGATTATCGCCTAGTGATCGTTACAAGTTTGTCCGCACTAATAATTTGTGTTTTAATTGTCTAAGTGACAAACATCTGGTTACGTCATGTAAAAGTGGTGTTAGCTGTCGTAAATGTCTAGCTAGACATCATACCTTCTTGCATTTTGAGAGTAGTAAGCTGCCATCGCAGCAGCAGCCTGCGCAGACGCGCGACGCTTGTGACGCGCGGCCTGCTGCAAGTGCAAACGACGTAACATTGTGTTCGCTTTCCGCCGCTGGTACTCAAATCACTACCGTTTTACTTGCGACCGCGCAAGTTGTCATTGTAGATGCCTTTGGCAAACCGCACACCGTTCGAGCGCTACTAGATGGCGCTTCCCAGAGTAATTTTATTACTCGGGATTGTTGTCAACGCCTTGGTTTTAGTTTTAATAATTGGTCATCCCGCTCAGAAGTGAAAGGTTTTGGAGGTTTAAAGGCAACCATTCACGGTTCCATTAAAATAATATTTAGTTCACGTTTTAATCGTAATATTTCGTTTGAAATGGATTCGCTAGTCGCAGATAAGATTACGGAACGGTTGCCCACGGTACCGGTTGACACGTCCATGCTGACGGAGTTTAAGAACTTGCAGTTAGCCGACGGAAATTACGCTTTCCCTGGAGATATCGATCTATTGATCGGTGCTTCGATTCTCCCGCATCTCCAGTTATCACGTAAAATTCAAGGTCTTCCGATGTACCCCGCTCCGCACGCACTGGAAACAGTTCTCGGGTTTGTTATAGTTGGTTCCGCACCCGCTTATTTAAATAGTTACTCGACTGTGTCGCACTGTTGCACCGTCGAGCCGCCGCTTGAGTCTACCATCCGCAAGTTCTGGGAGATTGAAGAGGTCAATGTCCCGCCTATTCTCAGCCCTGAGGATCAGGTCACTGAGGAGATTTATACCCGCACGACTACTCGTGATAAAGATGGTCGTTATGTTGTCGCGCTCCCTTTCAAGGGTGATATTTTTTCGCTCGGTGGCTCCCGTGCCTCCGCAGAAAAACGCTTGTTTGCTATTGCGCTCTCTGCCGATATTCGGCAAATGTTTCTTAGTATTGGAATCAGAGAATGTGACCGTAGATTCCAACGCTTCTTGTATAGATTTTCTCCGCAGGAACCTTTGAAGGTTTACGAATTCAATCGTCGAATTCAATCGTCACCCCATCGATGGGGCACGTTTGTCGCAAATAGGGTGGCTAAGATTCAAGCTGAATTGTCACCGGAAAATATATTCCATGTCGCTGGAACAGAAAACCCAGCTGATTGTCTCTCACGTGGTTTGCTTCCTGCGCAAATTTTAAATCATCCGCTTTGGTTTTGTGGCCCTCCCTGGCTTCATACCACTCCTAACGAGTGGCCAAATGCTCCGTTTAACCCCGCTACTGTTTCAGAACCACCCGAGGAGAAGAAACATACGCTTGTAGTATCAGTTCCGCGTGAAGAGTCAGTTGTTTTGTTGTTGTCTAATCGAGTCTCGTCTTGGTCGAGACTATTACGCTGTGTAGTTTACGTCCTAAGATTTTTGAGATTATTGCCATCGCGTGGTTCTATAATCGCAGCTGATTTGGATAGAGCTGAATCAGTTGTACTTCGAGAGTTGCAGAAATTTTATTTTTAAAAGAATTTCGTAGTTTAGAATCACATAAACCTTGTAGTCCCGCACTTCAACATTTGAAACCATTTTTGCAAGACGGACTCATTCGTGTCGGTGGCCGTCTGCGAAATGCTAAGTTAGAGTTTGAACAAATGCATCCAGTAGTTCTACCACGCAGGGATCACGTTTTGGATTTGTTGGTGGACTATCACCATAAGGTGAATTGTCACGCTGGTCCCGATTTATTAATGTCCATTCTTCGACAGAAGTACTGGATACTTTCCGCTCGCAATTTGATACGCGCTAGAGTGCACAGATGTGTGCCCTGCTTTAAGCTCCGCCCGCGTTTCAACGCGCCGGAAATGGCCGACCATCGTTCTTGTCGTGTTGTACAGACGGTGAAACCTTTCATACATACTGGGACGGACTATGCTGGACCGTTTAAAGTCACTATTGCCCGTGGTCGTGGTATACGTTCCACAAAGGCATACATTTGCCTATTCGTTTGTATGACAACTCGTGCGGTTCACATAGAGTTAACCAGTGATTTGAGTACGCAGGGTTTTATGTCTGCATTTAAACGATTTTTATCTCGCCGTGGTCCCGTTAAGCGCTTATACTCTGACAACGGCACAAATTATGTTGGAGCGCGACGCAATATTTCGGAATTACATACATTCTTACGCTCCAAGTACTACCAAAGTGAATTCGCCCATGTCTTAGCTGAGAATCGCATTGATTGGTGTTTTAATACGCCAGCAGCTAGTCATTTTGGTGGCAATTGGGAGGCGAATATTAAAAGCCTTAAGTCGCACCTGTTTCGGGTCATAGGCGAACAGATTCTCTCGTACGAGGAGTTGAGCACTGTACTCGCTCAGGTAGAGGCGTTGATGAATACGCGTCCGTTGTGTCGGACTTTGTCTAGTGATCCATCGGAGCCACTAGCGTTGACGCCGGCTCACTTCTTGACGACGACTCCTCTTAAATATTTGCCCGCTTTAGATGTCGAGACTGACAAACTGCAGCTCCACCCGCGTCACGCTCTGCTAGATAGCTTAGTTCAGTCCTTTTGGAAGCGATGGAGGACAGATTATCTGCATACGCTGCAGTCGCGTCAAAAGTGGAACACTCCTTCAGATCCAGTCACAGTCGGTACTGTGGTGATACTGAAGACTGAGAGTGCGCCTCCTCTGCACTGGCCTCTTGGTGTAGTGGAAGAAGTTTTTCCGGGTTCGAACGGAATAACGCGAGTCGTAAAAGTTAAAACCGCAACTGGATCGTACCTGCGTCCGGTTATTCGCCTCTGCCCTCTGCCTAATCAGTAGTAGTGGCATAGTTAGTTATAAGTTGTTTCGCTACCTAGTATTGATAGTTTAGATTAGTAATAGGGTTTAGTTTCGCTTTTGTTTTTTTTTTTCTTTTCTTTGAAGGTAACCCTTCAAACCCGGGGGGAATGGTTGCGCCAATTTGCTATGTTCCGCGACTTTGTTTTTTGTAATTTATTTTTTTGGCCTAGCAATCCTATCCCTACCGTATCCGCTTCCCGCACGACCTCGAGAGAAAGGATTTGACATTGACGTTTTTGTGCATTGTGAATGTGACCGCACCGCTAACACGCCCGCTCGAAATTACAAGAAAATTGACTATTTTCGTGATCCAATCATTCAGAGACTCAACAATAGTACAGTGTAGTGCAATACAGAAACTGGCAGTGCTTGAAAGTACGAAGTTCGGGATTCGCCGGCCGGCGCCATGTGGAACTTTCGAGGTTAAAGGTCAGTCCTTCTAATACATTTATCCCATTAATAAACGCTAGACGCAGTACCTGCATATTGTTAACAAACCTTAGATCGCTTTTTAAATCTACAGTCCACAAAGCAAAATTCGCGCAACCATATATATTGCAAAAATATTATAACGGTTTTATCATTATGTTAAAAGCTGATATTTTCCTCGTTATAACTGAAATAAATGTGGGATTTCCTAATTTTGTTTGTCACACAAAAATTTGCCTTGTACTAATAAAAATAATTAAGTTTTAATAGCAATATTGCTATTATGAGGTTGAATTTTAATTATTACTGGGGCCTAATGACTGTGTATAGATGTGTATTGTATATGTATGTTTGATTTATGGTATGCAATTTTTGAGTTTTAATTAATTAAAGAACTTAGGTATCACATAACAATCACTAAATAATATGAACCAAACAGGAAACTGGATTGATAAATAATAATTAAAATTAGTTTAGAGTATTGGAATGACCAGAAAAAAAAATATAAATAGACCGGAAAATATGTACCTATGAGATATAAAAAGATTATAAAGCTGAGCTTATAAATTTTAATACTTTTACACTTGATCAAGAAAAAAGGAAACGAGCTCTTCAATACTGCAGTTCAAATATTAGGTAGACAATACCAAGCAACTAGTAAACCACATACAGTAGAAAAAAAAAACAAAGTAAATCTCCCAACTATTGCCTATGTACAAAAGCAAAAATAAATTTTAAAATCTCATAGAAGAAAAAATTTAAACATTTCGGGAACCAAAAGCTGAGAATATCAAAACTGCAATAATTACTAGGTACTACCTAACGTCTACCGTACAAAATCTTTAAAGCCCACATCATAATATTGACACAAAACACTGTAAACACCTAAACTATAAAAGGTACAAAAAGTAACTAACCTGTTAAGGGACCAACGGGGAAATGTGACTGGAACAGGGGCCCGAAGGAAGGCACCACCGGCGGGGGGCCCGGCCACCCCAACCCGTACGCCGCCGCCGCCAACGCACTGAACGGCGTCGGCCGCACCAACCGCGCCTTCTCCGACGGGGGCCTCTCCTCATCCTCACTCGGCAAACCATTCTGCAAGTCCTCTACATCTACTATCGAATCTTCCTGGTTAACAGAATCTTCGTATTCATCTTCAGACGACGTAACCGTTGCAGACACATTTAGATTTAAAGGAGGCGTTTGAGACGATGGCCTAGGGGACACCGACTTTCCGCCGGGTAACTCAGGCTGAGCAGAAGGAGACTGCCTCAAAGGTGACTCCGGAATCGTCCTGTGGTGTCTGATCATCTCCGCTGTCTCGTCCACTTGATGTGCCTTCGTATCCGCTAATATCGATGCTACGCTGAAGCTGATCCTCGACGCCTTAGGTGGCTCCGTCACTTCGGCAGGGCTGCTTGGGTACCTCGAAACACTCTGTATCGCCATGTTCACTTCCTTGTCCTCGTAACTTTGATTCTTTAACATTGAACGCTGGTCAGTTCCATTTAGCACAGCCGGTTCACACTGGGGCGCGATCGACGGATCGTGTACGCATGCGGGCGCAGTCGGAGGTTGACTGGCGGACAGTGGCGGAGCGCGCGGCAGCCGGGCCTGAGGCGTGGCCGCCGGGGCCCCGCCCGTCGCGCGGCCCAATCGACCGCTGGCCCCGCGATTGATCCGCGCGGGCGTCGGGGGGAACGATTTAGCACGCTCTTATCTCGTTAGTCTCCTTTGTGATACTCGATTTTTTTTGTAGGAATCAAAACATAATTACCTTTTGTAGGGGTTCGCGCGTTTTGATCGCGCACTTTATGCCCGCCACCAGAGGTATAAAGTATAAAAATATAATGAGCAGTCGTGAATGCCGCTTGTTAAATCCTTTTGAGCATTCTCTGCTGGTCCCTTTGTGGGATTAGCGCCGAGGGGGCATCGGTTTGATGAATTCTGCTGCGTCCGTGTTTACGGATCCGTTTCAAATTAGCGCAAATGATTTACAGCGACGCTGCTCACTGTTATTTATACTTTGATTTATATTACTTTTATTGTGAGAATGTCTTTAAATTATAAGTACATACTTACTTCATGAAAGACCTTTGATGAGTGCCGACGTGAATACTTGTATTTACGACGGTTCTCGCCATCTAGAGGTTATACTCGCCATCTCCAATATCAATTATTGGTCTTCTATAAAGCTTCTACGATACGAATTAAACTACCTCTTCAATATCCTAGGTGCTGGAAGAGTCAACAAAAACTGCATGATTAACGATGTAAACGTATGGTCTGTCCACGAAACAGATCACAAGCAATTGGTGGCATGATCGAGATGACCGTCTTTATTAGGAATTGTGAAAGTAACATACTATTGAAAGTGGAGGTGAAATAAATCCTACAGACCTTTCCAAAATTTAAGTCTTTAGATGAATACGAGTACCACTACAAGATGCCGTCCGTATCTGGATTCTAGTTGGCTTAAACAAAATAAGTACTAATCATTCGATAGGAATGTTTAGTACTTATTTTGCAAAACATGAAATTCCTGTTGATGATTGTATACCTTTTGTGCTTTGTTTAATTAGTAATACATTGTTTGGCAAACCTACAAAACTCCCATACTTAACAACAAGTTAAATTCTGGGGTTTCCCGGAAAATATTACAAACAAATATGCGATAGGTAAGCAGCACGTAATAGTGAGCGATAGCCTTAAACAGCAGCACTAATTAATATATTTATTGATATTATTATGTTGGTACAGGAAGAATTACGTAAGAGGAAGAAAACTTATTTTTCATTGAAGTGTCGAAAATTTTACAAGATGATAAAGATGACGTGACCAAAGAAGAACCAGAGGAAATAAAATTTTAGAAAAAAGAAAAGTCTATAAAAATATTAATAAAGATGATGTGATTGTAGCAAAGGTTGATAAAAATCTGTGCCTACATGTGTCTGAAATTTAAAAGGTAAATGAAACTATAAAAGATGATAAAGATGATGTGATCAAAAAAGAACCAGAAGAAATCCAATTTTAAGATTTAGAAGTTAGGAATAAAAAGATCGAAGCTCTGGAAAGTGATGAGTAACAGAGAAAGAAAGGAGTGACAGCAAATTAAGCCTATAAAAATGTTGATAAAGCTGACGTGGTTGAAGCAGAGCTTGATAAAAATCTGTGCCTAATTATAACTGAATTTTAAAATATAAAGAAAAACTTTGTAGCATTTGAGCCTTAGAAAATTGGCGTCTATCTAGCAGCCGTGTTGTTACTAAAAGAAACTTTTTATTGGATAAACTCAACCCCTTAATAAACCCCCTTAATCACCTTAATAAATTCTGACTAACTAACGATCAAAGATAAAGTTTTGAATTTTCATAAATGTACTTTTGTAATGTGCTCTGAGTGTCCAAAAATTTATTGTATTTTCTTAATAAAGGGTAAAACAAAAATAGTACTTTTTTATTTAAAATAAAATGTAATTACAATATATATATATATGGCTATAAACAATGAAACGAATACATAACACAGTAAATATACAACTGAAAAAATATGTATAAACATTTAGAAAAAAAAGAATTGAGTGCTCATAAAACAATAATCATACACATGTTTGTCAATGGAAGAAGTGCCTAGAACGCTAGCAATATTACCACGTTGAATAAAAATGCTAATTCGTTGGTCAAAGAAAAATCAAGTTCTCTGGTAACAGTACTTAAGCTAAAGGAAATGTCATTCGAGGATCTAAAAGTTGTACGGGATTATCCGAAAGAATTATCAAAGCCCTGAAACGCTAAGTGTAATTAATGGAACATGGGAAAAAATATATAAATTGATTTATGTTTAGTTTTATAATTCTCATGTATTGATTGTAATGGATCTCAAACCTCAAAATATTTCGTCAGTAAAAATTATTGACACTCCATCTCGCTCCACTTAAAGTGGTAAAAGTTATTTGATAAGTAAAAAGGCTCAGACCAGTCTCTTTTGTGGTTCAGATGATGAATTCTTTTGTCTGCTAATCTTCATCATCTACTTTTTCGAAAATTGGGCTATTTTCCGAGTTCTAGCGAAGAAGACATTTTTCTACCATTATTCTGACATTATTCTGTATTACGATATCTGTCACAGCAGTTTTATTTTCTTCATTTATTTATAGCGGTATTTACGTATCGCGTATATCAGTCCCATCGTATCCTAAACAATTGTACATCACAAGAAGTGGGCCAAAAATTCGAACACACTTTTCACATCGTCACCATTTTGGGATAGAATTTTATGGAACATGCCTACATTAATTCTTTTTAAATTCAGGGAGCTTATCAAATTATTTCTTCTGAACCCATATTGGACACATTTGTTCAATAAATATTGTAGGTCCTCGTCATCACACTTATCTACAGTCTTTCGAAAATTGAGTGAATTGTAGAAATATATCTCCTTCGCTAGAACTCGTAATTTTTGTACAATTATTCTGCCGGCAATGTAGATGCGGTATCTGCTATAGCAGTTGCGTTAACCAACTGAAAGATAAACCTGTCAATTAAAGAGATTCTCCATTTAATTCTTTCACTTTTTCTTGCTATAACTGTCCCACTGCTTGGTAACCCCGATTCCCGATTTCCGGCCACCGTAGGCGCGGGCTCGCGGACGGCGGGCAATGGGTAGCTCGCTGTCCGTCCGTTCGGTAACATACCGGTCCGAGCTCAAGTCGTTTACGGCGCGCACTGTTCCCGCGCGCCTCAAGGAGTTATCAGCAAACTGTAGGGGCCCAACAGGGCCGAAGCCTACTGGGGTCAAAGGGTATGTGAAAATGACACCCGGGGCCCTGGGACCAAGGCAAAGAATGGAACGGGTTAGGTTTTTAGTCAGTAAGAGTCTGACACTACTTCCCGCTCCACCCAAGGGCGGGATTTGTCATTGGATGATTTAACCTACCATAAAAAAAAACCTCTTTCCAACTTAACTTTTAGAAATATTACGATTATATTCATTGTGCGTTCAGCCAACGAGTTGAATTCCTTACCGAAGTGAGTTTCGTGATAGCTACAACCTAGCTGTTTTCATGAAGATAAATCAATGATGTAATTATTATTATCGACAGTGATTGAATTTTGATTATTATTTGAATTTATTTATTACATATTTGAAAGAGGTATATGCACTAACACTAGTTTGTAAGTTGTGTACTTATTTCTTTACTAAGAATAATGTATTTTAAGATCTGACAAATAAATTATTATTTTCATTCTTTATTTCACGTACGAACTTATCAATTACATTTTTTTAATATTTCATAAAAAACAATGTAAAAAAATATATAAATTAAAATAAATATTATTAAGTCAAGAGTGAAGAGGTTAATATTGGAAAATCATGCTCCATTATTGATAAAAGTGTATCAATATTACTAACAAAAAATCTTTTAAATGTCTTCCCAAAACGGATCAACTCAATCAAAATTAGATGAGGGTTGTTATTTAAAAATAAATACGAACTATCTTCACAGCCGGTTAGCAACCTTATAGGAGGGTGACATATACACCCTCCTTCATAAACGTCAAACTTGGGGTGATATCCGACATCTGCCATCTCTTTCACACTCATGGAATACACTAAATAGGTATTTAGTATTCGGAAGGGGAAAATAGTTAATTTTGTGGGGTGAGACGGAAAAAATTGTCTAGCGTATCTTCTTGTGCGGTCTCTATAGCTCTTATTAGAAAGGTGTAGAGTTGGTTTTTTGATGTTTTAGGTGGTGCAGGTTTGTTGGTAAACGTAGGGAACAGTTTTCCTTATTGAATGTGTGTGATATAAATATAAATGTTATTAATTATGATTGGCTTCATTGATTTTGGCTTAGGAGGTGTTTGTATTGAGTTAGGGTCGGATTGAGGATGTTAGTTATTATTGAAATATTGAGTTTCGTTAGAATTGGCTGAAGGTATTAGATGGACTGACTATCTCCTTTTTTATACTTAATATTATTACATTATTTACCAACGACCCATTCCAGCTTCGATCTAGTATTAGAAATCTTTAAAATTGTCATCGTATGACCTAAAGATAGTTGTTTTGTATGTGATTTTACATTTTTGTGACAGCTTCCACCATATATTCATTCCTATACTATGATTTTTTATTAGACGAAGTAAAGTGACAGCTATAACAATGGTTGTTTGACAGTTAGGCATTGTTATTTGACAGTTGGGCATTGTCCACTGCTGTCACTTTACTTCGTCTAATAAAAAATCATAGTATAGTGTAGCAATGTTGAAAAACAATTGAACACTAGTTTAGAAATTATAATTAGAATTCTAATTTCGATCTTATCACACACTCAGGGCAAACTTTTACACATAACCTTTGGATGGACTAAACGGAAAGATATAGATTTGAGGCTATAAATATAAATGGCATGGAATTCCAATATAGGTAAGCTGTATTTAATTAATTCCGAGAAGAAGAAATAATAAGCTACAATTCCAATGCACACTCCCTGAAACGTTACAAAACCGAGAGTCCAGCCACTTGATTCCGTATCAGATAATTATTTTTGAAAAAATACGTGACTCCAGCAATATATTATGTCTAAAAACTAACTAAATCATTAATTACCGAAATAAATCATTAAGTTAATGATACTTCTTCCTAAAAATAAACTCCGAAACCAAAATCTGTTCTAATTAAAGCCAAAATTAGCGACTTCTACTAATGACTCCACACATTTTAGCTCAGATGTTGGCTGTGTTGCCATACAAATGATGTGGCATTCTGAACGAGCTCGCAAATATGATCCGCTCTCATACAAATATGTATGGAATCCGGGATTTTGATTTAGGTGGCGATGCAAAAAGTGGGGAAAAAATGATGGTAGATTAATGGGAATTTCGAAGGAAATAATCGTAGAATTTAGCCAAGTGATATGGAAAATAAAATTAATAATAGATAATAAATAAAATATGCACTAGAATAGAGCGTGCGCGTATTAAAATAGCCGGTTTTTAAGTACACGTTTCATGAAAAATATCTAAAAGGAGAAGCGAATTTACTTTGGCCCCTCGCCTCGTACGCCTTCCAAAGGTTCAAGGCTCAAGGTCTTATATAAATTTAAAATATATATAAAATAATAAATCATTTTAATTCAGTTAATAGTATCTACCATATCACATATACCTTATACACTACTATAGACCAAAGCTAGGCTTGTAATAGGTATACCAAATGCCATAAGATTGCCTATTGATTACCCAATTTTTTATCCAGAAACGTAGTATCAGTTTCGTTGGTTAATAATAATTAATTAATATGGACTACAAATCTCAGCCTACCCGTATAAAAAAAAAAACAAAAAAACAAAAAAATAAATAAATTGAAAGTAGGTAAATCTAATTTGACAAATTTCTTTGTATCAAATTCATCACACATATTAAGTATTTATTATTAAAACAGTGGTAATATATAGCTGGTGCCGTACAATCAACCGAATCGTTGACTCGTTCGAACGAGTAAATTAAAATAGATTTATAAATCACGCCATAGCTACCGTGCGGCGTAGGCGACGGACATAGATGAAACAATAAATCTAGATGTGACAATACTTATAGGTAGTAGGTAAGCGGCAAATAAGATGAACCATTTGCTATGGTTACTGCGCATGACCGTCATGTTAGTTGAACTTATGTGACGAGGATTATAACCGCTTTTCGGGTCTCAATCGAAGTGGGGACTGCGGGTAACCATATCAAATGGTTCAACTTATTTGCCGTGTACTATATCAATAGTAAATTAACTAGTTTATTTACCTAACCTGATTTTAATATTAAAAAGTATTGTGTTATCTACAGTAGTACCAACTATATTCGTAGATGGCTTGACTACCCAATCAGAGCGTGTGATTTAGAATATTGGCGATATGGCGGGAAAAACGCATCTTTTAGTCGGTCGTACCATTCCTTGCATTCTGCATCGTTATTTTTTGTAATTATTCAAGAAATAGTTGTTTGCGAAGTATATTTGTTTTTTGTGTATTGGGGAAATATAATAAGTAAATACAAGTACAACTTGTCTGTTATTTCTACTTCTTATTTCGTTCTCAAAAGCCATAAGTCCAACTAATACCCATAACACAAGCACTGCTTAGCTTGGGACTAGACGGTGTTGTGTGATTGTTGTGGAAATATTATATTAAATTATTATATTATTATTATTTATTTTATTATTATTATTAATAGAAAGACTTTTTTTTTAAATGATTCAAATCAGATTACAATTTATGAAGAAATCTACATTTATAAGTTCCTTTTTTTAAGCGTGGCGTGGTGGGTAAGATGGCAGCAGAACGAAAATATGCGATATAAGATGAGAGAAAAGGATAGGTAGCTACTTACATTGACGTATGAGACGTATTTTCGGGAATTGGGAAGCGGGCAACACAGTTAATGGCGTAAAAATTATCAATCTGCGCTACGCTGATGACACTACTCTTCTTGCAGCAAATGAGTCGGTCTGGTATCCAATGTCAGTAACGATGGCTCCTCCGAGAAGAAATTCAGCAGAAGAATTGGCATGGCTAAGAGCGCCATATCTGAGCTTGACAAAATCTGAAGGGATCGCAACCTCTCCGTAAAGTCCAAAACCAAACTGGTAATCTTCTCGATCTTTTCGTATGGCGCTGAAACTTGGACGCTAAAAACTGCAAATCGCAAACATATTTGAGATGTGATCCTGGAGAAAAATGCTCCGTATTTCTTGGACAGCATTTCGGACCAACGTATCCATATTGCGAGAACTAAAAATCTTCTCGCAGTTGTCGTCCTAGTCTCTTCACAATATTCTGCAATACTGCGCTCACATCACAGTACAAGGAAAGACGGTGGCAACATCTAAATGAAACGGGGTGGTCTCGACCCATTGAGGAATACGACGCAAGGAGGGAGGGAGGGGGTCCAGCTAAACTAGATAGCCTGTTCGGCTTTTCGGTTTAAAAATCTGAAATCCCTACTTGTAACAAAAGGTAGATCCCTCCTTGCGTCGTATTCCTCAATGCGAGGGTCGTGACCACTCTGTTTCATCACTTTTCCCTGAATGATGTTCCTCCATCTGTTCCTGTCTTTGGCGGTGTGAAGGGCATTGTATATCGTAGAGTCAAGAGCGATGTGGATCTGGTCGGACCAACGTATAGGGCTGCGGCCACGACGCCTTTTCCTATGTACCTTGCCGGTCACAATCAGCCTTTCAAGGTTGCTACCGAGAAGATAGGAAACGTTAAAGAAAATATTGAAAATTACACAAGACCGTAAAACTGACATGACACACAATACCACGATATTAAATTTATTGAAATTCAATTCCAACTTGTGCCCCAATATGTTCAATTCTAATTTGGACCGGAATGTCCAAATATTTTTGTCATTTAATTAGGTCATCGGGCCTTATGAGTTTAAAGGTGATGATTAGTCAACATACTATCTCATCTATTCCCTACATCATCTATGACCAATCGTTGATGAACGCGCATACCCACAGCATAATGAGACTAGTGAAACCAGGAACACGTCAATTAGCAACCATTTTGCCGTTTATGTTTTTTGCCGCCAAAAAAATATGATTTATGGTCAAACCGTGGAACATGACACTCGTTATGGCCGTTACAAATTGTCTATGGGTTTTGGTTATGATTGTTAAGGATGGAATTAGTCGATTTATGGTTTGGCCTAAACAGTAAATTTGGAATCGAGTCTTTTGTCAAGTCTTAAATCATATATAGGCTGACCAAATGCAAAGTAATTAATCATTAAGTACCATATCTATCATACAATCAATATTACAAAATGTTTTTGAGTATTTCCAAATTGAAAGTTTTTTTTTTTAGAGTCATTGAGTAGACCATGTGTAGAATCAATAATTACTTAATTACAATACTAAATGAAAAGTCAACTACATTTTCCCACATATTTAATGAATAGGAAACCATCTTCTTTTTTCACTACCAGAACAGAAAACACTCTTTAAATCTTCTGTAATTTTAATCGTCTTTCACATAATTACCTTTTACTGTAGGATAAAATCAGTCGAACTAGTCCTTTAACAACTTTATCAACATAATTATACCATTAGCTCGATAGTCGAGAATCGATTCAGACGAAGAAATCTCGCGGTATCGATATAATTTAGAGCTTGTAGCCATATGTGTATACTTCACTAGTAATTAAGTCACATTGTCAAGCTACAACTTAATTTGCTGTTGATATTCAACCTTTCTTTTGAAACGCAACCTTATGGCTCAAAAAATAAGAGGTGTCTGTATTTAATTTGCGACACAGTAAAAGTTGTAAAATGATGTCCCCCGCTTAATTTACTTCGGGAAGGAAATATTTTAGTTCAAAATTCTATTTTGACATTCGTGTTAATCGTCCGCAGGTGTGTACCGGTATTTATGGTATGTGTCATTGATACTTTAGCCACCGAGGCATTCATCATTTTTGTGTAATTTTGGACCATATTTAACTCGATTTCGACTAACGAATTGGGTAAATTGGATCCCTTGGCTCGAGTTGCTAATGATTCTATTAGTTCATTTTTAGTTGCTGTTTCCGGTTGGTAATAAATATATCAGTTTTGTTCTACTTTCATTTTAAATAACTTCGAAAGAAGACAACTCTTATACTCACACAATGGTAAACAAACAAAAAGCCTCAAAAATACGCTATCACTTAAACACCCAATTTCGGCAAACAAACAAATTCGAAAGCAAAAACCGTATTCGACTACAACAATCAACTAATTATGGCGATCTTTCATCATGTCAACGTCCGCCATATTGGCAGCCATTAAAAAAGTGTTGCCGTCACCGCGCAGGCGTGGTTCAACAAAAAGCACCTATTTGTTCGATTTTCAAACGGAATTTTAATCGACGCGAGATAAAACTTTTTGCGCAGCTACTGGCCGGTTGCCCTTAAAATATTCCGCGAAAGCCCTTTATCGTTCCAATTAAAATTTTGAACGCAAAATGGCTTCTTTCGTCCGCCATTTTGAGGCCGGAGAAAAAATTGACGCGTTTTTGTAGTAGCTGCATAATAGAAAGGGTTGATAGATTGTGATGTAGTGTCTACCTACCTAGAAGTGAATATAATTATGTTACTTACAATAGATACCTACTTAGGTACATCTGAGCACGTCCTACGTAGCTATAGTCATCAGGTTTATTCTTAACTTTTTTTTTAAATCTTCTCTTAACAGTTCCAAACTATTGCTCTTCTTGCTGTCTTACTTGTTCTATTGTCTTAATAGTACCACAATGCAAAGATTCAATCAAGTCATCTCGATTCTAATATCGAAATAACAAGTATAATACAAAGTAGGCGGCAAATAACTTGACTCAAGATGCTGTAGTGGGGGAAGCTCTCACCATCCATAATTTTATACATTTTGATATTATGTTCGAGCTACCCCCGCCACGAAAATCATTAGCCAAGTTATTTACCACCTACTGTATCAATATCTACATAAGTAATTAATCCGATTGCCAGACTTCTTTGTTGAAGTCTTATTATTTCCACAGTGATATCAAAAACTGTAAGCATATCCAATATAACTAGCACAGCTTTTAGTTATTCCAACTACCAACATAAGACACAAAAGAGGAGATACCAACATAAAGATATCATTAAAATCTCCTTTTCCATGTCTCTCGACAAAAGTTTCTCTGTTTGTTATGACAGTATTTCTGCAGAGCCTTTTGTAAAGCCTGGAATAGAGGCATTATGTACGTTATGTTGGTACTTAGTTTTCTATGTGTACTATCTTCATTCTTAGTATGATCAAAGAATTGAAAAAATAATGGCTTTAAAGTAGTTTTGACCTTTGATTGTGTAGTTTATGAGATGTCTAGCACTTTACCAGTGGTTTCGCTATCGATAATATTTTCTTATGTAAACTTCACCATCGATTTTGAGTGTAGTTTTGAAAAACTAATAATGAAAACCTTTATTATTTACTTTTTTATTTTTTATTCAATCAAAATTCTGCCTGTGCACCCCTAAAGGTTGAATTTACAAAAACCCCTTCTTAGTGATCGCCTGCGTCATAAAATCTGTGAATAAAACACATTCCTAGTGCCAGTAGTTTTTGTGCGTTGATGTATCAGTTTCTTTTTTTAGATATACCTATAGATTTTGTATCATGAGTGTGGGGGTGAAGGGGTGGAGGGAAAAAAATATTTTTGAAATTTCAAATCTCCTGGATTACAAATGTATGATCCATAGTTTTAAAAATGTTGGTGCAAAGTTTCAGCTTTGTAAGTCAATAAGGCGCATTAGATATGAATTCAGAGAAAAAACACAAACTTTAACTGGCAAAGGGAACAGACAATATTACGTCTTGTTTCAGAATCTTGTTTTAAAATTATTTAAACAA
This sequence comes from Leucania comma, assembly GCA_958295575.1. Taxonomy (NCBI): domain Eukaryota; kingdom Metazoa; phylum Arthropoda; class Insecta; order Lepidoptera; family Noctuidae; genus Leucania; species Leucania comma. The sequence continues at coordinate 8,975,537 of OY282483.1, forward strand.
TTAAAAGTTACTATGTATTAATAGCTATCAAAAATGGTTCAGTTTTCTGGATTTCGTTACCAAAGTTTGGTGAGAGCGTACCAGCAGAAACTGCAGAGCACATCTGATAAATGGATTTTTTACCAAGGCTCATCAAAATATTTAGATCTGGCAATTCGGCGCTAAAGGGTTCGAATGCCTCTATTTTGAAGCCGAGACACTTCTCGTATTCTTTCCGGATAGCAGCATAGCATCAGCCTTGTAATGTTTCGACTGCTAGGACTCGGCCCAGGGGGCCTGAGTCCCAGCAATCGGAACATTATAAGGCGATTAGAGAGGAGCTCTTAGAAAGGGAATGGGCCGTAATCCACCTCGCGGGCCCAGTACGGGTTGGTGGATATCCCATGTCTTCGAATTTTTGGTTCTAAGACATGCCGATTTCCTCACGATGTTTTCCTTTACCGTTTTGAGAGCAATGGTGATATGATGAAATAAATTACACAAAGTAATGCACCTGGCTGGGTTTGAACCCGAGACCCGTGACTCGTAAGGCCTCGTCGAGGCCGTTATCACTCCCTCTGCTCCCTCTTTTCGGATGCTGCTAGGTCGTAGAACTATCAAGATTAGAGAACAAGTGCCGAAGTAATTCATTGTGTGTTTCGTGTTCACAGCAGTGCCATCACATCCAATTGCCACCAAAGAAGAACGAAATTCGAATTTCTTTTCGAGAAACTCGACTATCTTCAGCTTTCCCCGAATCAATAAAAAGGAAATCGTCCAATAACTATTATTATTAAGAACTGAATATCTCAAGGTTAGACCCAGACAAGTAATTTACTGTGCTAATTTATTTTTATCACCACTACTCTCAAAACGTTGAAGAAAATCACTCACACAGAGAGACCTACAGGTCTTTAGAATACATCCCAGCAGTGGGAAAATGTCAGGTATGATTATATTACTCGTGGTGCACTTCTTATTTTTTTTTTTATTGCCAGCACTTCATCATCTTATTCCTTTATACTCATTCATTGCTTACATCTCTCCCAGACAGTGGCTTAGTTTTATGGGCAGGCAAGCATTTAATGGTCTTTTACTTCAATCGCCTTGAACGTCGGTCTCCACAAAGACATGGGGGCGTGTCGGTGATTCATTAGAAACAAATTCGTGTATTGTGCAGATTTGTGCCCATTCTACGGTCAGGATCGCCGCTCTGTCTCGGTTATTTGAGCCAAATAGCCACTCGAAAGTGTTCGTATAGTATATTTAAAAGTTGCAGAGAAATAATCTGGGGTTTTTATTTTAGTGGCTGTAAATAATTTAGTAAATATTAAATGTGCCAGTAACATGCAAATAAGTTCATTTGTTTGGTGGCTAAAGTACAGAACTGATTTTGATGACACTTAGTACGAAGTAAGTTTGAAATATAAGGACTTCCTTAGGTTAGACCCTATATCCTTACATAGGGTACTTTTTATTAGACTTCGATTTCGATTTCATGTCTGCTATAATTCACATTCAAGTAAACGAAGTCGTGCGTAAAAGCTAGTATTTTATAAATATCTGTAACCATATCATTTTAATTGATACTAAAGTTGTTGAATGACGAAACAATAGGAATGCATACTTTGATAGACAAAGATTTTACAAGCTGCAATGGTATCTACACAAGTATAAATAGGTGCCAATAATATAGATGTATTTTTGTTCTGGGGTAAATTTAATAGATCTAGCTAATGAATACAAAAATCATTTCTACATCATACATAAGACGAATTAACATTTTAAGTTCGAAATAAATTGAAAATAATAATGTTTCTGCAATTCTAGCATATACTACGCCTAGTTGAAGGCGATCAGTGCAAACGCCCGCCACATGGCGCCAACTTCACGCTGCAAATGAATTATGACAGAAAATATCCCAATTCATGTCATTTCACGCCCTCGCACAAAGAACTTCACTTAATGACTACTGAAAGTAAACCTTTTGTGTGTAACAGATGATTTTAGTGATGCCTTCAATAGTGGCACTGCCACACTGCTTTGTAGGTGAACTATTATTTAAATACCGGATCGAATTGGAAATTTTGTTTCGGTGTTCAATTGTTTTTGTGAATGGAATTTGTGTTTCATGGGAAAGTTATATCAAAATTATATCGGACCTTAACAATTAAAGTAACTAGGTAAAAGCCAATTCATCATTGTCAATTTTTAGTTGACATGGCTCTATGACGGAATATCATGGCGGATACTCTATCGCTTATTAAAAAAACCGACTAAAAATGAAAACTATGAATGGATTAAAAAAAATTTCAACCAAAATGAACATTTACCGACTGCTTAACGCCTACGATATCTAAATTGCAAGCTTTTAGAGTTTTTTTAATTTTTTTTTAGCTTCCTTTTATTACATAGTCACCTTTGTGATAATAGGAAGCTTTGTATATAATATATAGCGGGTGAGCTTTCCAAAATTCACCCCCTAAGATGATGAAACTCCAAAGTCCAAAATACGTTTCTCCATACAGGGGAAACGTATTTTTCGAAGTGGTCTGTTTTCGGGCGAAGCCGCTGGCAGAAGCTAGTTAGTAGATACATAATAAAATATCTTATCAAAGAAAAAAAAATACTTTTTATTTCTGCCACAAATACTTTGATAATTAAAGCACTCATATTATCATAAATTTGAGCATACACCCTAGCTTTATATATATATTTTTTTTTTGCACTAACTTATTTCTAACAACCAACTTTCTTAAAAACGGCAGCTGGCACTCAAAGTGCAATAATATCATTCCAATCCAATAGCTTTACACGATTTATGTCAAAAGACGCCATTCATTATTCGACCACAATTGTGTTTTGGTGGAACTTCAAGGTGGTCCTATTGTCCATTAGTACTACAGTAAAGAAAAGAATAGCTATGCAATATAAGTCGAATTAGCTAGCTTTGTCCGTCGAGTGCAGGTGATAGTTTGCCTAAGGCACGGGTCATTATTTTGATGCTGTTGGGTTTTTAATGTCCTCAAACGTTTTTGGGGTTGTAACTGGTCCTTGAGTTGGAAATTTTTGGGTAACGGTGAGCTCGAATTCAGTTTATAAATCGTCCTGGTCGTTGTAAAGAAAAATTACTGTTTTTTAGTTACATACATGTGAACTTGAGCCCTTAGTTATAGGTAAGTAGATCTCTAAGTTTTTTATTAATTAATTCCTCAGTAACTAGCCCGCCTTCCTTTTCAAAACGTTCAACATACTAGTACCTTAATTTATATATATTCTTCCAATTATTATCTCTAATAGTGTATTATACTTCTTTCAACTAGATTTAATTATACATGGTTAAATTATCATTAACATCACTATAAAAAGTACATCTATTGTTATGTTCCCATCTCCAACTCCTCCATTTTCAAGCACCTGCCTAAAGGTAGTCTAAAAGCAATAATCCATAATCAGTAACCACCTCTTAGATAAACAAATACTAAAAACAAAGATCATTGAAGATGCATGCGCTGCGCGGGCGCCGGTTAGCAAACAAGCGGCGGTGTGCCTTTGTAGGATGCCGCGACAGACCTCTGTCACTACTCTAAACACACGGCCTTTTTGTACCCATGCCGATTCAGTGAGAGCTTATGGAAAGTGTTTGTTTGATGTAGGATCGGCATAAGTTGATATTTTTGCATGGATTATTATTGAGTGTTTCACATCTGATAATTCTTTTGACATACCATCATTATCTAGGGGCTTTTGGACATTCAGAATAAGATTTTAGTGAAGAGCAAAAATTTCTTATATAACTTTATCATCTTCAACTTCATATTATACACTAGCTGTTCCCCGCGGTTTCACCCTCGTTTTTGGTTATTGCTTTGCTCTTTTTGGTTGTAACGAATTGCTATAACCTACTCTTATAGCCTTCCTTGACAAATTGGCTATCCAACACTAAAAATATTTTTTTTTGCACACTCTAATCTCAGAAGCTACTACTGCTAAAATTGCAAACAAGCCCTCTTTAGCTTTATATTATTAGGAAAGGTAATCTGGTTCCTCACTATTAAAACTATCCCTCGCAATAACATAAAAAAGCTTCTCTCTAAGCTTACTGTTGCATCCATTTAGCCATCATCTGATTGAATTGATTGACTCCAAAATTTAACTGAGGGAATTATTGAATACATTCCTCATTTTTCCATGGAATACATTCCTCGAAAACGAACGATCTCGAAAACGATATTTTCATCTGCAGATTGAAGCTATAACCTACAAATTCTCCTGCTATACCAAAATCGGTTATTAGTAAGTCATCCGACGCGTCGTTCGTACAGTCACTAGCCTAGTATATCTATGTGTATTATGTACTCGTATGTAAGACTGCGGCGACGGTGCAGGCAAGCTCTCTGTTGTAAGCGATTTGTCGTCGTAACCTAGGAATAGATTAGTTTGTACTGCAAATTGTCTTACAGCGTGAGATGGACTAGGCGCCTATGGCTTTAGGTTATACTTAGGTAGCTATAGAATCGTTCGAAAGAGTCATTGGGGTTCTGGAACGCAAAGGAAAACTGAAGCAGTGTTTTTTCAGTTGCAGCAGTAATGCGAGCGATGGAAATGGCTGCAATCGTAAGAGAATGGACATTCTCATGCCTCAGTCACAGCCAAAGGAGATATACTAGGCGTCGGAAGAGGCAATTTCAAGCTACCGAAGGCGTGGGCATGCGGATGACGATTAACGGGCGGACAATCAGTTGCGTCCGCCTGTCCGGTAAGAACCAGGAGCCTTACCAAGACATGTTAAAATGTCAAGCCTGCGAGCGAAAAAGAGGGTTAAAGCTATACAGATACACACTATATAGCCCTTTGGACATATGCAGAACAGAGTAAAGTCCCATATATCTCCGATGAAAAGAGAGGATCCTCCGACAAGAGATGTTATGTCTGGTAGGCAACTGCACGGTTTCGGGTGGTCGATATTCAAATCGCGCGGAGAAATTTGATTGCGCGATGCAGGATTTCGTATTTTTTTTCTAGTTCTTATGTGGTGCCATAGATGTCGCTATAGCCCCATCCCTTTAACAGTTCAGTTTAAGTCGTCCACTCGATCGCGTTAAGAGTTCGTGGTTCAGTAGTGTTTCACGCGCGCTTCATAGAAATGTCAGCAAAACTGAAGGAGCTCAGTACGGAATAATCCTAGCAGGCATCGGCCTACTAGGGTTGCAGGAACGTTTGAAATAGTGACCGTGACCCTAGAACGCAAAGGGTAACTGAAGTATACAGATGGATGTTAGTTAGTAAAAGTCTGACACTGACAAAGAGCAAATAAATTCTCCCACTCTTGATGGAACAGAAAGTCCGAGAAGAGAGAAGGTGGGCGAAATTATTAGCTCTTTTGTCACGTCAAAACCCCCATTTAACCCAAATGGGGGCTTGTGGACGGCAAGCAACGAGTAGCTCGCCGTCCGACCGTCCGGTAATCTTCTGGACCCAGCGCAAGTCGTCGACGGCGCGTACTGTTCCACGCGCGCCACAAGGAGATCAGCAAACAGTTCCTAGCAGGGTCAAAGCCTACTGGGGCTACAGACTGTGTGAAAGTGAACCCCGGGGTGATGGAACGAAGGAACAGTAGTGGGTTTTTCGCCCGCTCCGTCCAATAACGAGAGATGTCATTGGATGATGTGTGTTTTATCACTCACCACTGTAATTTCTTCAAACATTACCAAAGCCCAAGTAGCCATCGGCCCTATTGGAGCATATAACAGAACGCATATTGCACAAAAAAATTTAACATTACAGATCTACAACAAAATACACTAAACATTACAAAGAACAACTTAACATGACAAACTATAAGTACTTAACCCGCAAACATCTGACGAGCTACCGTCAGTCATGCGTAAGACTACATCTGCCTCCACTGACGCTGTCAAACAAAACGACTTGGAGCCAAGGAGGGAATAATTAAAGAAATCCGTGTGGTATTTAATTGATGACAAATATTGATCGTCACGGCAATTAGGTGGAGGGAGACACCGTGACCCGACGTCGCCGGTAATCGGGCAAGTGACCGACCGGTGACGCCGCGAACAGTTGGGACTTCATAGTCCAAAAGTTTTCTGATTCATTTTTCCTTAAGTTTTTTTAGGATTCCGTACCTCAAAAGAAAAAAAAACGGAACCCTTATAGGAACACTTTGTTTTCGTCTGTCTGTCTGTCCCTTTAACTCGGGAACGCGTGGAGATATCAAGTTAAAATTAAAATCATCTAAATACACAAGTCTGTGTTCCCATGAAGTTGTGAAAAAATCAAACTTCTAAGTTAACGAAAAAAAAAGTACAAATTCCTTTGTGTCATAACATACCTAAAGGACGTTTAAGATGTAAAAAAACGTAATTTCGACACTCAAGGGAATCCAAATTCGTAGGGTATTTCCCGTTGCCCTACAATCCTGCAATTTGGCATGAAGTAAGGTCTCATAGCACTAATATAAGGAAAAATCTGAAAACTGTAAATTTGTAATTACGTCACCAAAAAAACCGGTCTTTGCAATTCGGAATAATCTTCGAAACTCGATTCAGGAATTGAATTATTTTCATAGGTAGGTTAGTACGCTTCAGTGCGCTAGTCCGACTCGCACGTGCCCAGATTTTTTTTCAGCGGTTTGGCCCGCATGAAAGTAGGAAATGGTCTTGCGGATGACAAGCAAAAGCAATGCAAGCATCGGCGGTGCGTACTCAGTGTTCAACCCACCCCTCAAAGAGATGTCAGCAAAACCTACTAGGGCCATGGGAGGACTTCTAAAAAGATAACTCGTGGATCAAGAATGCAAAGGGCAATTGAAGGAATATTTAAGACATTTCATTTTAGTCAGTAAACGTATTAGGGTGTTTTTAAAATCGTGCGGATTTCATCACGCATGCGGGTTTGCTCCGCACGCGTAGCCCCCGCAAATGTAAAGGACATTCAAGTATTTACCTATTGTAATGCGTGGAATACGCATGCAGAATTCGGGGAGTGATATCGGGCAGCAGCCGCGCATGATAAATCCGCATGATATTAAAAACACCCTAACACACCCTCCCGCTCCGCCTAGAACGAGTGAAGTAATCAGATGATATCTCACCTAAAAAAAACGCATTTTTGAAAAGGGTTTGTATATTGATGGGATGAAACGGTTTTATTATTTTAAATGAGGCTATCAATTAGCTAATACCCCATTACGGATTCAGAACATACAAGGTACTAAGAATTCTCAGAACTTAATCAAGCCGTTAGGAATTATTGAATAACAACTTCATTGAATAATTCAATTTTAATAACACGACTTAAATATTAATAACCTGTATGAATATGTAAAATATTTATATAATGAATCGTTGTGCGTTTAAGTAATTCCCTCAAACTAAAGGTATTGTGACGACCAAACAGGTCATATACCGAGGTAACGTGCAAACTGGCACGTTGTATTAACTGATAAGGGAGGACAGGGAGTTTTGTTTCTGACGTTTTATAAGTGCCCATGTAAGTAGGCCAATGAAAAATAAACGATTATGAGTTTGAGACAATCGCGTGGTGTGCGTGCGGGACGAATGGTGTAAAGAGTGCTAACTCCATAGTCTGCGTAGTCATTAATGTAGTATTTTCGCCTAATGAGTGAACTATGCGATCAATTAGACAATTGTTAATAACCGTGTCGAACTATTATTATTAAAATAAACCCTTTTAACGTGTGTACTTGATGTTATTATTGTATTTCAACTTGTTAGGATATTTTTAGAAAGATGAGCCAAGACGAGGTACGTAATAAGTGTTTTACGAAAGCATCTGGAAAAAAAAAGCGTCTTTAATACGACTAGCGGTTCCCTTGGTTTCAAACGCGTCTTTATTTACCGCTTCACTCCCATGGGTCATAGCGTGATGTTATGTAGCCTATATAGCCTTCCTTGATAAAATTATTTAATCATTTCTAACAGGGTACAGTAGTGTTACATAGGCGTACATAATGCAACAAGGAATTCTCTACCCGTCAACCTTTGAGTTTAAAAGACAACACTCTAGTTGGTGTGCACAATAAATAAATAATAGATAATTCAATTTTAATGAAGTATCATTAAATTAGGTTATCCAACACTAAAAGATTTTTTTCAATTCGAATCAGTAGTTTATCAGATGATGATAATATTATAAATATATTTAGAAATGCCATTTAAAATTAGATCCTTCAATGTGCCAAGCATATTCTCAACAATGCTTTTTTTGGTTGTGAAAAATCTTATAATAACTTCTCCCGCTCCAGGGTAGAGCGACAGAAGGTGTCAGATTTTTACTGACTAAAACCCACCTGAGTTCTTTCATTTACAGGCTCCTAGTGACTCTTTCGAACAATCCAACATCGTGAATAAATTCATAGACCGATAAGAATATTTGAGGTAGCCGATAACTAATAAAAAAAAAAAACCTAGTGTTCAAAATACCCCATTAGTCACCCTAAAAGCCCATAAAAGCGATGCTAAATAAACATAATTCGCCGACATAACGGTGAAGCCTGTAGGCCAACGTTACAGGATATACTCATCAAGTCGTAAACACTGGATCGATGCCAGCCATATAATTATAACGCCGTAAGGAACTTAGGAACATACAAGTAGGTAAGACGCGATTGATCACTTAATACAATCACCCATTACACACGGGCTGGGTGGGGGACACACTAGGAGGCACGATATTTCGGAGATTTCACCTCATTAGGGTTTAGTACCTCAAAAGAAAAAATACGGACTCCTCTCCACAATTGAGGCAATAAGGTCCATCCTTCAGGCGTGGCTGGAAAGACCTCACGGCATTCTCAACTACCGTACGACGCAGGTCCTTACCGAACATGGCAAGTTCGGTAAGTTTCCGAGCCCAAGTCGTCGACGACGGCGCGTACTGTTCCCGCGCACTTCAAGGAGCTGTCAGCAAACCGTAGAGGCCCAGCCTGTTAGGTGCAGGCAGCGTCGAAGCCGGCTAGGGTCAAGGGCCGTTTTCTGAGAGGAAGGCTCAACCCCGGTATGATATGCAACGAAGGAACAGGGTAGGTTTTTAGTCAATAAGAGTCTGACACTATTTCTCGCTCCACCCAAGAGTGGGATCTGTCATTGGATGTTTTCCTTCCCTAAAAAAAACACCTCATAGAATCACTTTGTTGTCCGTCTGTCTGTTAAGACCCTTCATCTCGGGAACGCATGGAGGTATCGAGTTAAAATTAAAACCATGTACTCAGGTCTGCCGTCCCTTGAAGCTGTGCTAGAACCCTGAAATTTACCTGGAGAAGATGTTAGTCTTCTTCTTCTTACCGTGTCGATGGCAAAACTAGTAAAATTCCTTGCCTGGCTCAATATCTGGCCACGGTAATGGCAAAGAGATGTGGTAAAACTGAATTTCTCCAGCAGAGCCGATGCCTACTAGGGCTAGGGGAACGTTGGAAAAAGTGACCACAACTAGAAATAATTTTAATACACTTACTCGAAAACCCGCTCTTATACTTCCGTTTTTAGGCACGCAATAGACTGTTTTCCGCACTACTGCAGAAAAGTGTGCAAATTTTTATAGTAATAAAATTGTTTATCGTATTTGGCGCGCGTCGACCCCCATGAGCCGCAGGTCAACCGCCACGAATCGTAAGTGTATTGAAAAACGTCGTTTGATACGCGTGCAAAGTCCCTGCGGTCCCTGGCTCCATAACACACTCGCCTACGGCTCGTGCGAATTCCTCCTCGATCGCAATGTCAAACTGTGTGCACTTATATCAAAATGTACTATTTCATACCCGTTTTAAATTAAGTAAGTAAGAAACTTTTCAAATCTTGTAGAAGAGGAGACTGTGAAGTAACAGAAAAAGGATGTACAAATTACAACGTAGAAAAGAGATAGCTACATATTCTCACCACGTGCCCACCCTTTGTATCATTCCTACCGCAGCCCATACCTACCTACCAGCCTACTTTGTCTTAGTGTTATGAACTATGCTATCCACTGCTGGACATATCTAGGCCTTCTCCAAGGGTCGCCACAAAGACCATTCCTATGCGTTTCGTTTTACCCCCGATTTCTGATTTGAGCACTTGAAGTTGAGTATTACTCAAACTCTACTTTAGCCTGTAAAACTGTCAAAATTTGGCATTTAAGTATGGTTTGAGACGTTCTTAACTCAAAATACTCAATTCAGAAACCCGCCCTTAGCTTCATCGCGCCTTGTGGGAGGCCATCCAAAGTTCCATGTGTTCTTGTACGCGGTCGCCACTCCAGAATGTTTCAGGCCCATAGGTCATCTGTTCTGTAAGCAATGTACCCTGCCCACTGCCACTTAAATTTGACAATCCTTCGAATATTGGTTACTAATATGATGAGAGGAAAACAATAAAATTGTTGTCAATTAAAAATCTCTTCCATTTTTTGAAGTCAGTTAAAAAATGCACGGCCGGATGAAATAAACATGTGGTTAATAATTAGCGTAGTACATCGCGCGATTTGTGACAAATTGTTTCTTAACGACCCAATATTAATAGCTGTGATGCTTTATAATTGAATTCTTAAACAATTACTCAATTCTAACCGCAAAAACATTTAAAAAAATTATAGTGTAGACGCTGTTTACTATTTTATTTGTAAAATGACTTCACTTTTAGCACACTATTTGCCATTTTTTGCGTAACATTTTCCTCAAACGGGTGCGGTGTTTCGGTGGCATTATGATAACCATATTTCGGCTTAAAGTCCAGGGAAAACCTGTTTATTACGCATCCGTTTGTTTGATTGCTAAACGAATAAAAATAACAAATGTGTCCTCAATAGGTATTTATAGAATTAGATTCATATGACGACCAAATTTACAAAAATATAATTTACTAGCGACCCGTCATAGCTTCGCATGGGTGCATTGATGATATCAAATATATTATGCATGTATTATACGTATATACATGCATAATTATTATGCATATAACCATCCTCTTAAATCACTCTATCTATTAAAAAAACCGCATCAAAATCCGGAAATTTTTTAAAGATCTAAGCATACATAGGGATAGACAGGAGGAAGAGACTTTGTTTTATACTTTGTAGTGTTAAAGTTTAGTTTTTGACCATGTGCCTAAAATAATAAAGACGCTGCTGGACATAGACCTTTCCTCAGTGTCGCTATAACAACCAGTCCTTTACGTCTGGCCTCTATCAGGTTCCTCGACTCCCGCTTGTTCATCGGTCCATCTTGTGAGGAGGCATACCAACTCACCGTCTTCTAGTACGCGAACAAAGAACCTTCAGCTCCATTAAAGAGCAATGTGCCAGGCTCACTGCCTCTTAATTTTGGCGTTTCTACTTTAAGGGCTTTGTTGGTAACTATAGTTCCCCTATGAACTTCGTTTCTGAAGCACGCAAGGAAACACCGAGCTTAGCCCTTTCATTATAAAAAAAAAACATTTTTTTTCTGAAACAGTCCCTTTTATTTAGTTCAATATTTTAAGGAAAACCTATTCACTACAAATATTATTCAACTGTCAGTAATTATGTAACTCATAATTATGATTTAAAAGAATGTCAATGGAGTTTCTTGCTCGTTCTTCTCCATAGAGATCTACGCTTTGAAAGGTGCAATTTCGCTCCACTTTTTTTTTGTCTGACCAACATTTTGATCATTCAAAAGTGTCGATAAATTGTCTATTTTAAGTAAACGTTTGTGATGTCTAATTTGCCTTTTGTGTTCTAGGGCCAAGATATTTTTTCTAAAGGTTTCCCATTTATTTCAGAACCGCGTTGACTATTTCGAAAAATCTCTCAGTGTGTCCCCATCCTAAGCCCCACACATGACTCGGTACCTTCGACGCAAATTGCTCATCAATGCTGGCGTGTCGAATTTTATGTTGTCTAACAACTTGCAATGGGCTGGAAAATAAGCTATCCAGTACTAGATATAGCCATGCGTCGTGTTGATAGTGTGTTTTATACGACGTGAGGAAAAATATCAAGATTGTAACGATGAAATGAAGGAGTTTTACTAAATAATAACTAGAAAACTTGTTGAGTTCCGTTCGGTATTTTTTAGTGAAGTTCAGCAGCTATTTTAATTATTTGCAAATTGATTTCTAGTGGATACTGTTGTGTAAAAGTGGTGTAGTTTTGTATCTCAGCCCCCCCCCCCCTTGCCAATTTACGATCGTTTTGTTAAACGAAAACGTTTAGAGTTGGCCACGCCTCCAATTCCTTTGCTCTGACGTCGAATAAAGGAATTGGTGGCGTGGTCAACTCCAAGGCTACACGCTTAACGAAACGATCATAACTTGGTTAGGGCAGGTGTCTACACAACTTCGGGGAATTTCTAAAAAGAACGCAAAGGGCAATTGAAGGAAACAGATTTAAGGAGATCTGTTCAGTCAGTGCAATCATTTGTCAGTAGGTATTTGTGTAGCTCAACTTAGGATTACGTAGTTACTAAGGAGCGCAAAGACTAAGAAAACACATCAAACTAATGATATTTGGATAGGCCGCATAACGTTATCAAATTGCCTGAAAAGATAAATTAGTCCACAGTCTCCATATTTATAATAAATAATAAAAAATATAGCATAGCATCAGCCTAATAATTTTCCCACTGTTGGGACTCAGGCCTCCTCTCTAGGAGAGGGAATGAGCCGTAATCCACCACTCGGTCCCAGTGCGGGTTGGTGGATGTCAAATGTTTTCGAATCTTTTGGTTCTAGGACATGCCGGTTTCTTCACGATATTTTCCTTCACCGTTTTGAGAGCAGTGATGATGAAATAAATTACACAAAGTGATGTGCCTGGCTGAGTTTGAGCCCGCGACCTACAAGTCCTAAGTCGAGGTCGATACCACTCGGCCACCACTGCTCTACATAATAATATATATATATATAATTATAATACTGCAATGATGTCATTTTGTGGTAAGAGATACACCTTTCTACTCATTTGGAGAGGAAAAAGAACTTTACTATCTTTTAATCCACTTTTGCTTCATGAAACTATAATTTCATTCATACTTTCTATGACACACCCATTTAAATTACCAAGCAATTGTTTTATTGTTACCTACAATAATTTCATCCATGTATTCCATCGAAGGATAATTCTAGGTATTTATGAAATGATGTCACTCTTTTAAGCCTATGTTTGTTGTGCACAAGAGATATATACCTATGTAAGTGGCGCCATAACCACAGCTTGTGGTATTGCGGTGACAGACTTAGTATAACTGAATTAGTAGAATAAAGGTACAGAAATAGTACAAAATGAGACAAACCTTTAGAGGTATGATGTAACGTAAGTATAAACCCCATTTAAATCGTAAACAAGACTATCAAAAAATCCTAATCAATCAATCTAACACACCAATTTACACTGTTAGCTGTTTAGTACAATCTTTCTATCTTTTCTTTCACACACCAATTTCCAAAACTCAATAAACAATAGAAATCAAGAATGACAGCTCAGAAATAGAGGTGGGCCGACTAGTCGTTAAAATTAATTAAATGTACTTTTAAATATCACTCAAAGTGACCGTAAATAATATCCTTATTTTTGCTGAAACTGGTTTTTTTTTTGGTATAACTACTCGTATCAATACAAAGCTGCAGTAGGGCGCTCACACTAGAACTCTGTCAGTTCAACTGCTAAATAAGAAGAAAATTATTATGGCAATAAATTAATAGAAATCTAGGTAAGTGTTATTTGCTTATTTCCACAGTATCTTCTCATTGTAGAATTTAACTTTAAGCATCCGCATCAGCTTACGTAGACTCGTTTTCATATTGCAAGAGAGGGCAATCCGGGCAAATTTCAAATAATAATAATACTTACGCACTGTACTTCTAAGACTGACTTTATTTTTAAAATAAAACGTAACTACCTATATTAAAACTGGTGATCCATTAATGTTTTTTTTGTGTATATCTTTGCCGACTAGTAGCTGACTATACGAATGTGGCAATATGACTTTACTAACTTTATTATTTCAATTTAAATATTGCTCATTTATTACTCTACTAAAGCAACTGTATGTGAGTTGCTTTAGGTCCGCCTATGAACCACTTAATAAAACACAATAAAAAAGTATAAATAGATAGATAAAGTATATGTAGATAGTCGTTTATCACGACTAGTTGGTCCACCTCTACTCAGAAGCCATTATTCTGATGCCTCAGGTGCATGCTCTAATTTCCTTAACCGATGCTAATGGTCACAGTAAGAGGGCTGAAGCCCTGCACGATGCATGGAGCCACTAGCCACTTAAGACACTTAGCACTTGGCGGTGGGAAATATTGTCTTCACATCGATTTTATAGACAAAGGATGAACAATAAACTGCTGTATGGTAGTTAGTAGGTACTTTGGTACATAATCAGATTTGTTGGTTACAGGTTTGGAAGTCAATTACTTCAGTCTATGTTGCTCCCTGGTTACTACGTTATTCCGTGCTAGCGATCGTTTCTGGGAGCCCCTAGTCTGTCATTTTCATTTTTATATTTATACAAATCTGTAACGGGTCCGTAGTCTTTACATAGTTATTGGTAACCAATCCTAAAAAGCCTCTCAAAATCATAGCTCTACTTCTTTGTGTTACATATCAAATTAGTTCTAGGACATGCCTGTTTACTCACGATGTTTTCCTTCACTATTTTGAGAACATAAGTGATGAAATATATTACGCAAAGTAGACTGCCTGGGTTTGAAACCACTCGTCATTGTACTGGGCCACTACTGCCAATCATAACTATAAATTGTCATCATTCATTTTTATTACGTGGAAAATCATTAAACATGCCTTGAGTGCAGTGGCGGGAGAGCATCAGAATTTATCTGAAAAAACGACTAACCGTGTGTTCCTCCCACACTTCCATTTATCTTTTGTAGTCCAGGGTCAGGGCAACTCTTCCGAACACCCCAACAGCTCTCAAACAGTCTTCCTAAAGACATCATGCGTCTAAAAGATGATGAAACTGTTACAGCATAATAATGTGGGAAAGCTATACGGGAAGTCAGTAACGGAAGAAAATAGTAGAAGCCGCTAATGTTGCACAGTTCCAAGCTGAGCATATTTACATCCTATAACCGACGTAGTAGAGAGCTTCCTACTAGTGAGATGGGGAAAAAACACACTGGATGCTTTTTTAACTACAAATTTTGACGGCACTGTTGGAGCAGTGCAGTGATTGGCTGCTGCGTCGCGTGGCCTACAATTACTTAGAATTACTACAATTACTTTTCTTTATTGACATAAGCAACATTTATAAAATAGTGAGACCGACTCCTGCGCTAGGCATAGTACCTGATTTACCAGGAGCCAGTGTCTTCTACCAATTAAAGGCGTCGTTTTATGCAATAAAATCCAAAGAAAAATAAAAATGAAGTGAAAATAAAAATGTGTGTGTGATGTTGATGTAAATGTTGGTGTGTAGTGTTTATGAGTGTAGTGCTTATATGGAATGTATGTAGATCATGTTTGTTTTGTATCTATTTAAGTAGTAGTTCAGATTTGTAGTCAAGGGTCAGAAAGAGTCACTTCGGGTCTGGGTATCTTCTGCATGCACGAGTTTACATGTTTATAACCATAACCACGTTACAGGTTTACCGAATTCCTACTTTGGGGCAAGGTTTGTTTAGAAAGAAATAGTAATGAGTTAGATGGATGTTGACTGTGATAATATCTCAAGGAAAAAACTTACTATCCGTACCGTTAGAATGAGTTATCATAGATATTTGACAGGATGTGAAAACTTTGCCGCCTTCGACCAATAAAATGAGAACTGTTGTGGATAGTAACGCTTCAAATTACGAGTCGTACTTATATCGACCAATTGTAGTCCAGAGGCTAAAAATCACTGTGCAAAGGAAAAAAGAAAGAACTATTCAAAAGTTTAACAATTATCCAACTAATAAAAACCAGCCAGTGTGTTCACTTCCCAACCAATTCAAACATGGCGGCAGATAGTGCCGTGGGTACTACTGCTACTAGACAAGTGTAAACTTGAGGTAAATTACATTAGCAAATTGTGTAAACTAACGCCAAATGCTGTGAGAAAGCTGGCTGGGAAATGAAGAGGTTCTGTGAAGTTCGTGTGGAATCAATGAATCTTCGTTTTGATTGGTTAGCAAGAAATTAATTGGGATAATGGCAAGAGAATTGTGAATAGGAAAATAAATGGAGCAGTCTTTTGGAGGTGTGTGACGCATTTTGAAACGTGTGCGGGAATTACATGACTTTGATTCCGTCATCACCTTTCTACCATCGGAAAACCCGACGTAGGGCGAGTATCCACCCTTACATTGTTAAAACCTGTAGGGTACGGACTAAGCGTTTCGCCTCGTCGTTTATACCGTATACATCGAACAATTTGCCTGCAGTGATCTTCCCATCCGATTATAATTTAGGTGTCTTTATGGCTCAAGTGAATAGGCTCTTAATAAACTAGTGCGCTTCATCATCTACGATTACATTATTACTTACCATCAGGGGGATCGCAGTCAAGTACTAGTTTATATCTTTTAAAAGAAAAGGTAGGATATCTTTGTGTCAAACCTTTACTGACTAAAACACACACTTGTGTCCTTCAAATGCCCCTTACGTTCCAGGACTTCGGTATCTCTTTCAAAAATTCCCGTGCCTTTAGACACCGGCCCTGCTGGGCTCCTACGATTTTGGTTACATCTCTTTGAGGCACGCGTGGTATGTACGTGCTGTCGATGGCTTGAAACGGATCAGTTTTAAAGTGCTATTTAGTTGCAACTTTATTTTAGGAGATCAGTTGCAGACTAGGTCAGTCTGAGATGTGGGTCTGACTTCTGACCCTGACTAAATCTAGAAAAAAAAAAAATTATATCACACACACTATCACACAACGTCGTCTAGTCCCAAGCTAAGCAGAGCTTGTGTTATGGGTACTAGACAACTGATACACATACTTATATTTTTCTAAATATATACATATTATAGATAAATTACACCCAAACACAGAACAGATGATCGTGCTCATCACACAAACATTTGTCCTGAGTGGGAATCAAACCCACGACCTCCGGCATAGCAGTCAGGGTCACTAACCGCTAGACCATTACGTTTATGTCTTTTTTTAGCGTATATCACCAAATGGCTTTGGGAGGAACGAGAGAGTGTAAAATTTTTACTGACTGACCACGTGTGTTTCTTCAGTCACTTTTTCCGTTCTAGGGCCGAGGTAAGTCTTTCAAAGAATCCCGGAGTCCTAGCTTACCAAATAGCCTTCTTCATGTTGAAGATCATCTTGTATTATAATTTATATGTTTGTTTGTGAGGCACGACTACACGTTTTTTCTTTCTGTCTTTCTTTCTTTCCTTATTTCTTTCTTTCCTTCTTTTCTTCTTCTTTATTTTCCGTTATAAAAAAATTACTATCAAGCAAACAATCAACCCTTTTAAGCCAAAACGATGACATTATTACATTGAACTCTAAACAGACTTTACAACAGATTCTTCCACCAATTAGTTACCAACACGTCTAGACCTAAGCTTGTGTGAATCTTGATCGGAATCTAGACGACCATAAAGAAGGCAAGAGGTCTAAGTAGACTGGTGGAGTGCTGAGTCAAAAGAGATAATTTGTGTAGTTATGTGCAGGGTGTCCTGGAGAGCTAATGAGTTATAATAAGAACCACCCAGAGAGACGAGGCTCTGTGGCTGTGGAAGTGTGGAGGAGGCTTTTGTGCTTAATTGAAATACGTACCTACTATATATGTTGTTAAAAAAACGAGCTAAATTACCGATTATCAGATGACATTATTATAGTCTTTATAATTATTATTAGAAGATAAAAGAGTTTATGCAGAATATTTTGAAGTTAAATGTAGATTAATTTATGAAGTAAATAAATTACAAATAAAAAAACTTTTTAAAAACAAGCTTTCAATTAAATGGGCTAAAAAGAATAAAATAAACTTTTCCTTTATAACTTTTACTATCAATTTATAACGGCATTACACGATTTATATGATATAAAAGCTTGTCGCGAGATTTTGAAAATATTAAAATCAATAGATGAAGTTATTTAATTTATTTAATGAATGAAGTTATTTAGCTGTGTATTTACACAGTTAAATCTCGCGACAAGCTTTTATATCATATAAATCGTGTAATGCCGTTATAAATTGATAGTAAAAGTTATAAAGGAAAAGTTTATTTTATTCTTTTTAGCCCATTTAATTGAAAGCTTGTTTTTAAAAAGTTTTTTTATTTGTAATTTATTTTTTACTTTTTAGTTATACCTTATTTAAATCACAATTGTATTCTCAGCAAATCCTTTCATTTGTTACCTATATTAAAGGAAAGCATAAGAAACTTAGTCTGCTATCTTTAGAAGTCTGCCAGGTTTTTTTTATGGTAGGTAAAATCATCCAATGACATCCCCCGCCCTTGGGCTTGCTTCGGTCTATTACCGGACGGTTGGACAGCGAGCTACCCATTGCCCGCCGTCCACAAGCCCGCGCCTATGGTGGCAGGAAATCGGGATCGGAATCACGGCAACGGCTGCGGCGTGAGCGCCGTTGCCTGATGCGGTCGGCCTCCTCCTTTGCTAGCATTACTGCTTCGCAGGTGGAGGCCACCACTTGAGAAGTCTACCAGGTTGATTTATGAAACAAAAATGATGAGTGGTGTATCGTAAGACTAACAATCAAGCTCACTTCCATGAAATAGCCAATTGCGAAGTTGTCCAGAGTTTATCTACCTGGGATCCACAATCACAAATACTGGGAAATGTGGAGAAGATTCACGCACCGTAAAAAGATTGACGCTCTTGAAATGTGACGCAGGAGGCGTCTACTGAGGATAAAACAGACTGCTCAACGCACTAACGTTTTTATTCTTAAAGAGCTTTGCATCAAAACAAAAACTTTTGTCGATTGTGCAACTGCGAATTTTTAAAATGTTTGGATATATCATACGCAATGAAAGCTCTTTGGAAAGTTTAGTGGTACAGAGAACAGTAGAGGGCCTACGTTCTCGCGGCCAATCGCCTATCAGATGGACAGACCTCACTAAATCATCTTCGAAGTGTTCCCTCATTGAATGTTCACGAAGTGTCATGAATAGAGAGAGATAGAGAAGTCTCGCAAAAGCCGCAACCAACCTACCAGACGATCCATGACCACTACCACTCCTCCAAGAGTATGACTGAGAAAAAGGAGAATATTGGATTTAGAGTAATGTCACTTTATTTCTCATGTTACTCTCTGCAAGCCCTTTCAATTGGTACCTATTTTGTAGGACTGTGTTAAAACTAATTAGCTATTTACTTGTGTAAATTTGTACGGAACCCTCTGTGCGCGAGTCCAAGTCGCTTATGACCGGTTAGAACTTATTTTATTCGATCCAAAATTCGATGGGATTGTGTCGTTTTATTGCGGAACTCCTATGGCCACCTTCCAGCTCCATCATCAGATCCAGACTGCCATATTGATCCAAGTACAAATCAAAGTACTTGCCATTACAAATCTAATGAGACCAAAGACGAGAGGGTTGTGTCGTTTCATTGCGGAGTTCTTGTAGCCACCTTTCAGCTCCATCATCAGACCCTGGTTACCATATAGGATCCAAGTACTCATCAATACAAATCAAATGAGCCCAAACTCGATGGGATTGAGTCGATTTCTTACGAAGTTCCTATGGTAATCTTCCAGCTCCATCATCAGAATCTGGTTACCATATAGGATCCAAGCACTCGTCAATTAATAAAAATCAAATGAGCCCAAATTCGATAGGGTTGTGTCGTTTAACTGCGGAGTTCCAATGATCACGATCCAGCCCCATCATCATACCCTGGTTACCATAATAAGCTCCAAGTACTCGTCATTAAAAATCAAATGAGCCTATAGTCGATGGAGTTATATCTTTTAATTGCGGAGTTTTTATGGCAACCTTACAGCTCCATGATCAGACCCTGGTTACCAAATAAGATCCAAGTACTCATCAATAAAAATCAAATGAGCCCAAACTCGATGGGATTGTGTCAATTTCTTACGAAGTTCCTATGGCAACCTTCCAGCCCCATCATCAGACCCTGGCTACCATATAGGATGAAAGTACTCATCAATAGGAATCAAACGAGCCCAAATTCAATGGGCTTGTGTCGTTTTACTGCGGAGTTCCTATGACCACCTTCCAACTCCATCATCAGACCCTGGCTACCATACATGATCAAAGTACTCGTCAATACTAATAAAACGAGCTCAAACTCGATAGGGTCGTATCGTTTAACTGCAGAGTTCCTATGACCACCTTCCGACTCCATCATCAGACCCTGGCTACCATATAGGATGAAAGTACTCGTCAATACAAACTAAACGAGCCCAAATTCGATGGGGTTTTGTCGTTTAAGTGCGGAGTTCCTGTGACCACCTTCCAGCTCCATCATCAGACCTTGGTTACAATATAGGATGAAAGTAATAGTCAATACAAATCAAACGAGCCCAAATTCGATGGGGTTGTATCGTTTAACTGCGGAGTTCCTTTGATCACCTTCCGGCTCCATCATCAGACCCTGGCTATCATACAGGATCAAAGTACGCGTCAATACTAATCAAGCGAGCCCTAACTCGATGGGGTTGTATTGTTATATTGCTGAGTTTCTATGGCCACCTTTCAGCTCCATCATCAGATCAGCTCCATGTCATCATAATGTTGCATTGTCACCCGATTTACATATGCATGTAAAATTTTAGCTCAATCGGTTGAAGATATCTGCTTCAAAATTGAGGTGCAAGATTTGAGCCGAACATACATAGTTACATACAGTGCAAGCTAATAGAAAGCTTGTAAAAATTATCAAATTAAAAATTTCTAAAATAAAATATAATAACAATAATAAAAAAAGAAATATTAACTGAATAATGAATTTGAATGTGTTTTAATGTAATTTAAATGATTAATTTTGTGATTAATTTTGTTTTAGTATTTTATGTAATTCTTAATATCAACTAATGATTCCATTTTTTTGTCTGATTTAATTTGATTCAATTCTCACAATTTCAATTTTATGGAATTTAATTCGTTTTGTGTTGTTATTTTGTTTGTCGGTATGATTGCGCAGGAATGAGTCATTGTAAATTGACATAAATTAATAAATAAATGAGTTCCTATACAAAAATTGACAATTCCATAAGCGAACTCAAAGTATTTATTTTAATTAAACCTAAATGGTTTGACTTTGGAATGACCAATGTAAGTCCAATGTAAGTCTGTCACAAAAAAGATGAAGTTCTTTGATCGTTGCAAAGATCTCTATGGAGAAGAAGGTGCAAAGGTAAACTTCTTTACACCTTCTTCTCCACACAGGACATATTTTTAAAACTTATACATATTAGACAAGCGAAATTTTATAAGCGTGTATATTTACTACTTCTGCTGAACATCAGAACAGATTTGGATTAAAGGCACATGGATAGACATTAAATAGCATGAAAGAAAGAAAAAAGAAAGAAATTATCTAAGCTATTTATCCCGGGAGTATATTCCTTTAGGACAATTTTCTTCTATCACGCAGACGAAACTGCTGGCAGCAGCTATTCAATAAGAGCGGAAGGGTCTGTCAGATTTTTACTGACTAAAACCTCACCTATATAAATATTCCTTCCGTTCCCCTTTGCATTCTAGGACCACGGGTTTCTCTTTTGGAAGTCAACTCGTAGCAGGCTTCGGAACTGCTGGGCCCCTGCGGTTTTGATGACATCCCGAGCTACCCTGGAGCTTTCACTTCAACAAGGAGACACTAAACTACTCGTACAGTCTATCAATTGATTCAGCTATCGAACCCAACATGGCCAACGTCAAACCAACCCGTAACCCTTTTTTACAATTCAAAACGAGCAATTCCTCAAAATATTCCATGTTAAATGGATAACGTATTCCATATTAAGCCGCATGTAGACTCGATGTGTGCGAGCAGACTCTTACGACTTCATTAGGAAGCGTCAAGCAACCAGTCACGACTGTACCTAACCAAACCAGTGTCTACCTTCACACAAGCGATATTAAACCCTACTAGTAGAAACATAGAGTTGGTTATGGAATGGAATTTGATAAGAGTCTGTCTCGATGTCGTCGAGGGAGTTTAGACTGTGATACAAAAAGGTTACGGTGGGTTTTCGGTTGAGGTGTGAAGATAATGTATTTTGATCGTATTGAGATTCGAATGTATCCAGATGGAATCGCTTCCCTGAGTTGCAAGTTCGAATATGTGCACGATAATTGTTAGGTTTCGTCGCAATGTGCTATGATAGCTTTACCTTTGAGGTGAAATCTAAGGATACCTACGGATGTCGAGACTGTTAACTTTATCTAAGAGACAATGGACCTTTAAACTGACCTTAGTCTACACTCTTTATTCGTTAGTTTTAGTTTTTGAGTACCTTTTTTTGGGATGAGAACTTAGATTAAATCAAAACAGCGGAAGATAGGTCACAGGGACAGTGGGTTGGCGCTGATATTGTGCCTATATGGCACGTTTTCATTTGGCGGCCTTGTCTATCAGTGACTGTAGGTTTGCGACTGTGATGACACTGATCATAGATGTATGAGTTCCGAGTTCAGGTTTTATAGGTTAGGTAGGCTGGGAAGTATCAGACTTTTCTGACAAAAACTCACCCTTGTTTCTTTAGTTACTTAGGTTCTCTTTCAGAAGTCAACTCACGGCCCCAGTAGGCTGTGGTCCTGTTGACAGAATCAGAATCAGAATCAGAATCAGAATAGTTTATTTCAAATAGACCAATTACAGGCACTTTTGAATTGTCAAAATGTCGGTCAGTCCAAAAAAAAAAAAAGTGAAGCTAAATTGCACGTTCCAAAGCGTAGATCTCTATGGAGAAGAACGTGCAAGAAACTCCATGGACACTCTTTTAAAATCATATTATGAGTTACATAAATCTTGGTTACATTTTTCTTGTCGCTTCTATTATGTGAGCACAATGCAGATAAGTAATAAAAAAAAAAAAATGAACTAATTAAAAAAATAGAAATTGAATTGAGCTACTGGCAGCTAAGAGATGACCAGTCCCTACTGACGGCGCCCGTTCACGAGCATGACGCGTGCCTCAGCCCCACTCAGCTCAACCATTTTGAAGGGAACCGAATGACCCAATAACACGTGCCACCATCAGCGAGACATTTTAGTGAGCATGACAAACTCTCAACTGCCATGCTTTTAATGTCAAACAAGTTGTAACCTATTAAAATAAAAATGCTCCATGGTACTTCACATTCACAAATAAACAAAAAAGTGCTTCTACATTATACAATCTTATTGTTTCCAATTGCAAAAAGTAATAAGTAATTGATCACAAAACGAATAAAATAATGAAAAATAGTATATATATATAAAAAAAAAACATTTCGAAAACAACAATACAAAAAGGGGCCCCCGCATTTCCTCCAAACTAATTTGTAGGCAAATGTGGCTGTGTGACACCTCTTTAAGGTGCGTTTGGGACACTACGTGCCGTCAACGACTCGGGGTCGGTCTAGTCTTGACGGTTACCGGACGGGACAATTTCTAGTGTGCTAAATAAACGTGTTTTATTTCTTAAAAAAAAGTCAGAGCCGAGGGAGAATGTGCGTCGGAATTGCATAGTCTAATTCCGCCTAGCCCGTTCCATTATCGGACTACCAGCCGTTCGGCGTAGCGCCACCGGTACATAATAGACATCACACCTATACGGCCAAAACCTTTTGGAGACACATTCACACAGCAAAGGCGTACAGCCAAGGAGTGGAATTCCCTGCCGGAGTGATGGCCTAACTACGTACTCAACTATTATAAAACCCTTTCTCTAAACAAATCGTTTCAACACTAGATGATACTTAGCGTGTTTCCTCACACATACTACCCACATACTCTCTTGTCGTTAATAACTTAACTAGTGCTCTCCGCGCCCGTAATTACTAATTAGATAGAACTTTTAATTATTTTTGTTTCTAAGTTCTTTATAGAACATTATTTTTAGTATATCATCATCATCATCCAATGTTGCCTTTTTAATGTTCCCACTGCTGGGACACAGGCCTCCTCTCCAGGTGAGGGAATGGGCCGTAATCCACCACGCGGGCCCAGTGTCGGTTGGTGGATTACGGCCATGCCAGTTTCCTCACGATGTTTTCTTTCACCGTTTTGAGAGCGATTTTTAGTATATGCGAAACCTAAATATTGTTTGTTTAGAATCAGTAACTGAATCGATTCCAATTATTTTTACACCATGTTATATTTTTTCCCAAAAATGTTTTAAAAAGGTCACAAATTGGACACCACTGAGACTATAAATAAGTACAACACAGGTCACGGCAGGTCATAGCGGGCATTAGGAGCCAAGGAATAGCTAGGTGCGGGAGCAAAACAACCCTTCACTGGCCCGGATGGCCCGGTGACCATGTGTTTGTGTGAACAACCAGGTAACAAAACAAGCTTATATTTTTGTAATTTTTCATGATACAGTTATGAAATTTTGTTCATAGATTCTTTGCATAAAAATACTAGACCCGTATTTCGGGTTTAGTGTAT
The DNA here is from genome assembly GCA_958295575.1 of Leucania comma. Classification (NCBI taxonomy): domain Eukaryota; kingdom Metazoa; phylum Arthropoda; class Insecta; order Lepidoptera; family Noctuidae; genus Leucania; species Leucania comma. The sequence continues at coordinate 9,000,078 of OY282483.1, forward strand.
ACAAAAAATAAAGTTGTATAGTTATATGGTAAATTAGTTTCTTCTTCTGTCTAGACCTTATCCCATTTTTTTTTTTTTTGGGGTCGGCCCTACTTGTCTTTGTTTTCCATTGTGCACTATTTTGGGCGAATTGGTGCCTTAACTTAATTGACGAAGCCCACCAGGGTCGATGGCTGCCAGTTTTGAGGTATTGTTCAAGAATCACCGTCCTGAAACAGAAAGGGTAAGTAACTGAAAGAGAACGAGTAGGTTTTAATCAGTAAAAACTCTGACACTCCTCGCTCCACTCATAGGAGCAGAAGTTATTTGATGATTTGCCAAGCTCAAAGGGCTCCCTTACACATCGTTAAATTTTGGTCGTTTAAATCCCGCGGAGGGTCGATTCGGTAGGTACATGAAACGATTTGTAAAGATAAAATGAAAAATAAAGTACCTACTTTTTTTTTCATACTCGAATTAATTAACGAAATTAATTTCTCTATGTAAATGTCAGCTGAGCGAGGCCAATGAACTGTAGGTACTTAGCACGCAACGACCGACAACTACCTACAAGGTTATTGACTCGTTTACTTAAAGAAATTAATTTCGTACATGCGTATATTAATTCGAGTGTTACAAAAAAGCACTTTATTTTTTAATTTTATCTTTACAAATCTATAGTGTTTCATGTACTGAATCGACCCTCCATGGGATTAAAACGCCCAAAATTTAACGGTGTATTGCGGTGGCGTTGACGCTGCACTAACGTAAGGTATACGCAGCGTTAACGCCGCCTTTTCATAGCGTAAACGTTCGTCAAACGCCAGTACTGTATGCAGGCCCTGCATCATTCACCACAAAGTCAATGCAAACTGACGCAAGTTAACAGTCAACCATTAAACTTAACAAACAACAAACTTTTCTACAAAACTTTCTCAGAAAACACTTAAAGTTGGCACATGCGATGTTGGCGCATTGTCGCGACGTAATAACTTAATAAGCGCCCTCTGGCGGCTCGCGGCGGTAATTACAAATTAGATGAAGCGCGCTAGCACCCAGAGCGCACAGATCATTCTATAGATAGCAAGGATTTATTCTGCAAACTTTTTCACAAATATTTTTTTATAACAATGTACTTACGTAGTATATATCTACATATGAACATAGACACGGACGTAGACACAGTAATCTGTTACGATTTTCCCTCTAAAATTATAGGAAAATAAAAAAAATCACTTTGCTGTTAATGTTGAAACGTTATTGACTTTGTAGAGGCCATTTTATTTTTATTTCCACATATTTACGTGAGATACCTAGTTCGTATCTTCACCTATAGTTTAAGCCCCTAAGTAATAAAAAAAAAAATACGTAAATTTATTAATTCAATAAACGTATTTTATTATAAAATTAAAATGTACAACGTCAAAATAACTCTAAAGATTAATCATTCGTAATTTAGCACCGTTTCAAGCGGGTTTTATACCTGGTACGTATTAGCTGGACTATCAGGTCTTTAGGATGATTTGCTAGCCTCTTCTTGTAAGTGAATTCCAATGTATTTTCCTAAAGTAATTTTATAAATTACGTAATTCTATAATTTTATGTATATACCTAGCCACTTTAAAGGTATAAGCGGAATCAGCTTTATAATTTTTCCTCTACTGGAATTTATACCTCTTCTCTAGAAGAGAGAATGGACCATACTCCACCACGCGAGCCCAGTTTGGTGATGTTAGAGTTGAACACTTCAGTTCAATAAAAATATCTTACTTAATTAAACAAACTAACTTAAGTTTGCGTCTTCATTACAGAATAACCCGAGGTCCTAACCCTTGAATGCGCACGTTCAAGAGAAATCCTTAATGGGTTTACCGTCCCCAAGATGCGACTTATCGATCGCTTCACAAGTTTACCTGTTAATCTCAGCCGGTACAATATCAAGTAATTCTGTTTTCTTACTTCACTTCACGACTTTACCTTAAGCGGAGTAGGGTTAACTTTTAAGTCATAGTAATTAGGTTTGGTTGGGAAAGAAAATAATTGTTTGGAAAATGCATAGATGATTTTTTTTTTTTAAATAGACTTTTGTGCGTCCCACAGCTGGGCAAACAAAGAAGAAAGGGGAGACCCTTCCAAATATTTCTGCGTACCCCGATCTCTGGCCAAGTTTGCTCCACGAACATGATCAGATCATCACACCACCTTCTCCACGGACGACCTTGACGGCGTAGACCTCCCTCAGATGACCAGTAATGCCTTGATCACACCTACCGAGCAAACGGGCGAGACAGTGCTCTCGGCCGAATACTCGGTACGTATGAACATAATGCCGAGTGTTGCCACTGTCTCGGCCGAGCGTCTAATGTAGTTTTGGCTTCAAGGACCCGTGGCCAGTTGTCACAGCCGCAACTTTACGCAACTAAAGTTTAATTAGTCGTAAGCCTGATTCGTGAAGTAGCCATCAATGGAGAAAAATGCCTCCTTAACCTACCTACACTCACTATGGTCGACCCATAGTTTGTGATGTTATTCTCAGAATAATTATATATTTTAGGGTTCAAGTATTGGAATTTAAAAAGATAGGTTATCGATCCACCTTTTGAGAGGCCAACACTGAGTTTTCCGGTGCGCGGTCGCCACTCCAGAACCTTTCGGCCCCATCGACCGTTTGTTCTACGAGCTATGTGCCCTGTTGCTAGGGTTTGGGTCTCGTGTCTCGAGTCCTTTCGGCTCGAGACTCGAGACGAGACAAGATTGTCGAAATTGTTAGTACAGAACGTTTGGAACTACTGTAAAAATCCTTAAACACAATTAAACCGACACCTGTTGAATATAAGAGAGTGTGCTTCTTGTCCGGTGGCATTATTACAAAAATCAGACACAGATTTTCGGACAAAGTCAATCAAACAACAACAAAGCAATGGTTAATAATATAATTAACGTTAAAGTAATTAAATTTTAGTTTTCTGTTGATTAAATGTTGATTTTTTACCTTAAATGCCTTTTTTGCATTTCACCAAAAATTAAGTGAAATAAAAATATTTTTAAAAAGCTAACGACTCTTAACAAAAAAAAAATGGATAGTCTCGGAATTCCCGGGACATTTTAAGTCTTGTGTCCCGGGACTTTGAATTTGTAGGGAATTCCCAAAAACTACCTGTTGCATCAGAAGCGAAATATTTAATTATAATTGTTAATTAAATTAAGGAAATATATTGTTTATTATTGAATTCATATAGGTAAAATAGATTCTAAGAACTGAATGGGAAGATAATCAAAAACATAATAAGTATATATGTGTACATAAATTGTAAAATCAATAAATAAATAATATTAATTCATTGCAGGCATTCCTGAACTCTGACACCTACATAATGGGATAAGAAATGTGTCACATATTCACAGTTTCATTGAAGATCTGACCACAAACATGACATAAGTCACGTAAACAATATCAATCCTTTTTAGGAAGAACGCCGTAAGCGACAATTCGCGGTTTTTACTGGAAGGCGTAATTTATATTTAAAATTTCCTAATTCTCTAAGCAGGTGAAACCGCTGACAGTAGCTAGTAAAGCATGTGTTAGCAATATCGTTAGATCTTTAGTCACTTTACTTAACACTAAACAAAATAATTCAATAAAACAACCTAGGTCTAAATAATAATTTATTCATTCTGCATAAAAGACGTGATAGAGCATCGTCAATTAGTAGTAAAATACAAAGTAGGTGAAGTCCAACAAAGAGATAAGTATCGTGAATAGAGATAAGTAGTATTATTTATAATTGAATAGCACTTTATCAGAGAGCAGTGGTGGCCCAATGGTAGCGACTCCGACTTACAAGTTATAGGTCGCGGGTTCAAACCCAGCCAGGCACATTACTTTATGTAACTTACTTCGTCACCACTGCTATCAAAAAAGTGGAGGAAAACATCGTGAGGAAACCAGCATGTCCTAGAACCAAAAATTCGAAAACATGTGACATTTACCAATCCGCACTAGGCCCGCGTGGTGGATAATGGCTCATTACCTCACATAGAAAGGAGGCCTGAGTCCCAACAGTGGGAACATTACAAGGCCGATAATGCACTTTACCCGCGACTTCGTTCGCGAGAATATAAAATTTGCTCCTGAAAAGGCCACTGATGAGAAACATACAACCGATTAACTCCTTAACCCTTCTTAAGCTAAGAGATAAGGAAACTCCCTAGCTTCAAGGCTAGAATGAATAGTCAAGACCCTATTCACTCTAGCCATGAAGCTAGGGATAAAATTAAAACTAATGCGCCTCACCATCAACGATTGCATCACTACTTACCGTCAGGTGGGATCGCAGTGAAGCACTAGTTTATATAAATTAAAAAAAAAACTTATCCCCAACTAGTTAGGAGTCGGCTTCCAGTTTAACCTGGTGCCCGTGTTTTAAATGAATCGACTGCCTATCAGATCTCCGCACCCAGTTACTGGGCAGCACGAAACTCCTTGGACAGAGCGATGGTTTTTTTTATGGTAGGTAAAATCATCCAATGACAAATCCCGCCCTTGGGCGGAGCGGGAAGTAGTGTCAAACTCTTACTGACTAAAAATCTACCCCGTTCCTTCGTAGCCTATCGTGCCGGGGCCGGGTATTCCTTTCGGAAGCTGACCCATGACCCCAGCAGGCTTCGACCCTGCCTGCCTGCAGCTAGCAGGCTGGGCCTGTACGGTGGACAGAACGATGGTCAGACTTTCTGTCGTTGGACTACCTGTCAAAGATCTATGAATGGCAGCCAAGACCAACGGCTTTATATTATGCTTCCCAAGGCACATGCTGTCAGTAATTTCCTAGATTAACTTACGAGCAGAATCATTGAAATCATTTTATTGAAACAGGAATAACAAAAATTGTCATAAACATACAGAAATACTCTATTACTGTCAGCAAGTAAATATTTATACATTTCACGTTTCTACAAAATGAAAAAAAGAAAAAAAAAACTAGTAAAAAAGTAGATAACTATTTTCATAAAAACTTAAACATCTCGTAAATCATCTTTTGAGAAAAACTAATACTTAATGACGTTAATATTAAATATTTTTCATAACTCATTCTCTAAAAGTTGGTCTGAAGTTGCCTGAGGAGCGAGTTGTAAGTAATACTTTTCACCCATAAGGAGAATCGCTTTCTGCTGTCAAATTATTAAAAAAAAGAACTAGTTCTATCTTCGCATTTCTATTGAACAACTTCCCAACTTTCCATACAGCCAGTCAATTACAGCGCGATGTCAAATTTATATAACCTAAAGATCATTAATTAAACTTTTTTTAAATGTTTTATTTAAAAAAAAATACTAATATATAAGAAGGAAGATACCTAAATTCATACGACGACTCAGGTTTTACAAGCTTTTCATTTTACTTTTACTTTCCTTGTATTCGTAATGAAAAGTACAGTGTTTACCTCGGGCTAAAAACTTTTTTAGTCCCTCGAAGTATTGGCGACTTCGCTACGCTCGGACGCCAAACTCCTTCTCGGGACCAGAGTTCTATAATTAGTTTAGAATTTTATTTTTAGAAATATTTTTTTCTTTTAACCTTCTGGTGTTGTCAATAAAGAATTAGTCCCAATTCAAACAGTTTAGGAACCACTTCCTTAAATGAACTAACATTTCTTTGAAGAACTTCACACTTCAAGCCAATTCGATGACATTCCAACATGTTTAAAAAAGAGGACGCCATTTTTTTTATGTGACGTTATCCACACACGCACACATGGACACAATACTAACATACTCGCTAAAACTAACACCTATATTTACATTTGATCATCAATGACCATTCTTCATTAACCATAGCAGACAATTAAGCTAATAAATACTCAAACAAAGATAAATTAAAGTTTAATTTTCGATGGGATATAATATGGTGGTTTATTAACAATTAATATTGTAAATCAAAATGTTACGTCAACGTGAATTAGTAGGTAATTATCGAGTTTACGTTATAATACAATGAAGTCAAATTCTGAGAATTATTGAGATTTTAACAGGAAATAAATTATTATTTGCACGGAATATATATTATATAGTATTTGTTATGATATAATGGAATCATTTTCTCACTAATTGGGCTGAGACTTGAATGACGCAATATCATACAACAAAATAATATGATAATGTCTGTTCATTAATAAATCCAAATAGCCTTAATAAATTAAAAAAAAAACCTGTAAAGCGGAAACTTTGCCAGTAAGCTTTTTATACTGTAAAAGAGTTTGTCAAGGACAAAACGGCTTGGGGTCGACCTGCTCCAGTACTCATTATATTTGTTGTTATTTCATTTTTTTATTTTCTAAATTGCCCTTTTCTTCTTTACTATTTTGTTTTTTTTTTTTTTTAATTGACGAATATTGTTATTTTACAATTATGACATTGTTTATTTTTACAATTTGACATTAACAATTACTTTTATAAATTTCTTTTTTTTTACAATTTGCAATATTAACTCTGTAAAATTACATTGTATATTTTATTATTGTGAATTTGGGGACTATGTGGATTTTTTTTTTCATTTTCTCTAATTTTAATTAATGTCTGACAGTTATGAGTACTTTTTGCGGCCTACCCAAATGTCCTTTCTTTGGTATTGTTCATCAAGTCGTTGAGCTCCTTATTAGTCTTGAGTTGAGCTATACGAATACTGACAAATGCTTGCACTGATTGGACAGGTCCACTCAGAACTGTGTGGTTCTTTCTTCAAAAGACCATCTCAGACTCCAATCTGCATGGTTCTCATATGTTTTGATCATTACATGTTTACTGTATGGACTTTAAAACAGACTTTGCAAAATAAATATCATTTATCATTCAATGTTAGTTACTAACATTGAATGACCTTGACCATCATCCTTCATTGTTTTAGTTTGACCTTGAGCTATTCAGGTTGCCTAGAAAGTATACACGGCAAAATTTTGATCGTTTTAATCCCGTGAAGGGTTTATTGGTACATGAAACACTATCGATTTGTAAAGATAAAATTAAAAATAAAGTACTTATTTAAAAAAAAACTCTATTTAATATACGCATGTACGAAATTAATTTATTTAAGTAAACTTCAGCTGAGCGAGTCCAATGACCTGTAGTTATCGGTCGTTGCTAACTATGTACAAGTCATTGGACTCGCTGAGCTGAAGTTTACTTAAAGAAATTATATTATGGAGGAATAGCAGGTAGTCGAAGCGAAGGAGACGGTTACACGCGTGAGGGAACGGACTTTCTCACGGTCAAACAACCGGGATCCTTGCGGACGACGAGTAATGGGTAGCTCGCCTCCGACCGTCCGTTCGGACCGTCCGTGACGACGCGAGACGCGTAGTGTTCCACGAGCGCCTCAAAGAGATGTCAGCAAAATCGCAGGGGCTTAGCAGGGCTGCCCTCCTAGCCAAGTTTGGAGGCATGGCCAACTCGAGGCGTTCGACGTAAGAGAATCGAAATGAAACGGTCGTAACTTGGCTATGCCTGCTGGTTCGCAGGATTCGAAAGAGAAACCCGGGGTCCTGGAACTCAAGGCTAAGAAGGGATATAGGAGTGCGGACGGAACGCTTCCGGAAGAGCGGGAGAAATCATATTATGATGTATCTGAAAAAAATAAAAAAAAGGTATAATGTCACAGTCAAAAAATTTAATTCTTAATCCTTAATTATTTATTGTACACCAAAACAACATACAACACAGTGGATTACAAAATTTATGTACAAAGGCGAGCTTAACTCAAAGTTGAGTTTTCTTCCAGCAAACCATTGAATGATAGAGAGAGATCACATTAGAGGGTAAGATCCAGTGTACAATTTTAAATAACAAAAATAAAAAAAACACAAGAAAAAGGAATTGAACAATACATAAACATACATAAATACAAACATACTTATATAACCACCACCTAAACCACTTTTAACCTAATTCTCTTCTTCTTTTCTATCTCTTTAAATGTCGTAAGGTACTACTGCTTAATTCATAAAAGAAATCGCTTGTATAGTCATTATGGAACACTGAAAGCTCAAAATACCTTATAGTTTTTTTTTTTTTACAATAGCTGGGTATTTCGACTGGCCTGTTGGTCTAGTAGTTAGTGGCCCTGACTGCTATGCCGGATATGTGTGATGAGCATGATCATTTGTTCTGGGTGTGGGTGTAATTTATTTATCTATAATATGTATGTATTTAGAAATATATAAGTATGTTTATCAGTTGTCTAGTACCCATAACACAAGCTTTGCTTAGCTTGGGACTACACGGCGTTGTGTGTGATAAGTTGTTGAATATTATTATATTTAAAGTAACTGCAAAACTTGGTCAGAAGGTCACAAGATCGTTTGAAGTTTGTCACCCTAAAGATTTGTAATATTATTGTGTATTAACGACTTTTATTAATTTTGTTTAGGTATTGGAAAAATAAAAAACAACAACTAATTAAAACTATAATACATACACTAAAGGGAATTATTCATAGCTTAATAGCTAGCCATAAGGCCATGTTTACGGAGACGCGACGCGTTGCGCGTTGGGCGCTCTGTCGTACGTTGCCATATATGTTTGTGTTTGCGCGAGTTATGACGCGGCCCGCTGCTGCAATGTACGACGAATGCTCAATGCGCCGCGCAACGCGCCGCGTCTCCGTAAACACGGCCGTATCGCTGTCGACTGGAAGTGAGCCCAAAAGGCTGGCGGCATTGCCACGTTGTATGGTAATGCTCAATCTCTAACCGAGATAGAAGCCATCCCTGTATTGTGTATTTTAATTTACTTGGTTCTATGTAAATGCACCAACGATATAAAAGTAGTTACTAGTATGGTCAAAGTTAAAAAAAAAGAAAGAATTTAGTTGATTCAACCAGAACGTAGTCCAAAATTCCTTGGTTACAATTTTCGACATCCATTAAACAATCTAATGTTATTAGGAATTACTCCTATACATCGTTAAATTTTGATCGTTTTAATCCCGTGGAGGGTCGATTCGGTACTTGAAACACTATCTATAATTTCTAGAGCCCTAAGAAAAGTTTAAAAAGAAAGAAACAATTTTGAAACGTGAACCATTTCAAAAATCTCTTACTCACAATCTTCAACATCCATTAACCAATCTACCAATATTATTATTTTAACAAGAAACGCTTAACACAAGTCCACAAATCATCCATCTTTGTCTCACGACACAGTTTTCAATTAGCAAAGTGTTAATGCAAGCTTTCGGCGCCATCTTGTTTCTGTCAAACAATGCAAACTGACTTAACATGAGTGAAGCTAACGAGTCTGAGATATTAATTATTTGCTAAACCCCTTTGTCGTGATTTGTCGAAGTTTTAGTCTTTTGAGGATTTGTGAGTATATGTTTGTGAATATATATTATGTATTTTCAAATATCAAAATCTTACTGAAGACTCATAATGGGCTGGTGCAGCAAATCTGGCAGTTTTGGACCCAGTGGAAAGGCGTGCAAAGAGGCTAATTGGTGATCCAGATTTGGTTAAATCCAATCTACAAAGCCTTGAGCGCAGGCGTAAGGTAGCCAGCCTTTCAGTATTTTACAGGATGCATTTTAGAGAGTACAGCGCGTGAATTGCATGATTTGTTTCCGCCATCTTATTTCCACCATCGGACAATCCAAAGTACGGTTACTCACCGTACTTTGGGTTGTCCGATGGTCCGACCCTTACGTAGTTGAAACCTCTACGGTTCGGACGAAGCGTTTCGCCTCGTCGTTTATACAGCGTACATCGAAGGACTGGAACTATTCGCTTAATGCGGTCTTCTTGAACAAATAAATAAAATGTAATGTCAAACATTATTAAACAATAACCCGGCCCTGATCGTTGCCGGTGCAAATTTACTCATAACACTCACCGCATTCCCTCGCTGAATAGTGATGGTCAAACTTTGCACCAAGAACGACTAGACCCGGTCCTAGTCACTCGTTTGCCCGTTTGTTTTTGTTTTGTGTTTGTTTGTTTTTGTTTGTAAATGTAAAATCACACTAATATTATAGTCGAAAGTTTGTGTGTATGTTTGTTACTTCTACACGCTCAAACGGTTGTACGGAGTTCGATAAAGCTTGGCACACGAGTAGATCAAATGCTATAATAGATATCTATATAGAATCATTTTCTACCGTCGAGCAAGCCAAACAGCTGGCAATCATCGTATGTTGATGATGATTATGATCAACTGCACACATTACTAGACCTTTCTACGCTTGGCATCTTTTTTGTAATAGTAGTCCCTCCCAACAAAAAATATAACGATTAAGCACAAAATCAGCCGTCAGCTCGGTTCATATTATTAGAACTCATTGTATCTAGAATGACGTTTGCCTCCTCATAAAGAAACCGTCAGAAATTCTTCAACAGGTGACGTATCCAGAATAAAATCCTTAAACGACGCGGTAGTCCAATTCCAAAGCACAAAAAAAAAGCACATTCGATATTCAAAGTTCATTAATACAGCGTCGACAAAGGCCGCTAATGCTCGGCACACGTCCACAGACGGCAGCTAAAAAAGAAATTATTCTTAATTCAAAATAAATATCCCGCTTTCGATTACGAAAAAGGAACGTTCATCGTCAGTCACAATGGGATCGGCTTCACGAGTGGCCGTCTCGAACAGTCATTTAAAATATATTGAGGCGAGCAACAAAGGAACGATTGTCCTGCTAGCTATAAACCCGACGTTTTTCTACGGTGAATTAGTTGAGATTATGTTCGAATAGCGACTAATAAATCTTTGGTGGAAGCAAAGCTTGAGTGTCCATTGATTTCTTGAGAGTAGGCGTGATTGTCGATGGTAATCTTCATAAATTTTACAAGGGAAATCGATAAGTCAAAAGGTAAAAGAAAGGTGTTTTGTGTAGGACATGTTCGTTCCATTTTGCTAACAAACAGGCGTTTGTGCGTCGGGTGTACCAATTATGAGTTATGGCGTGTGCCTAATAGATATTATTGTTCGTCATTCTATGGCTGGAGATGGTTTTCGCATAGTTATAGTATGGTATTATGGACCGGTCTAAGTTAACTGTAAATCAGTATGAGAAATGTTTTGATGGCAGTCGTTCCGAATTATATCTTCTACACGTTTTAGAATTTCACAGTTTAGGGTTAATTTGTTTTGAAGTTTGTAGGTACTTAACTATGTAATTTCATCTCAACTCTACGTTTATCTACTGATGGTTTTCTTAAATTGGTTATTAAGGTAAAGGGAAGTGCACATTAGCTACACAAAAAAGTAAGCACAATAAGACTTATAATGCTCTTCTCTAGGAGAGAGAATGGGCCGTGCTGGATTACCCATAATTCACCACGCAAGCCCAGTGTGGATGGAAAGAAGTCACATCTCTTCAAATTTTTGATTCCAGGGCATGCCGGTTTCCTCACGACGTTTTCCTTCACATTTTTGAAAGCAGTGATGATGAAATAAATTACACCAATTAATATGCCTGACTGGGTTCGAACCTACGCTACGTTGCGACCTACTCGTACTACTCGTAAGTCCGGGATGTTACCACTGGGCCACTGGGTCGCGCTTGACCCTCTATCTGATGGTGGGGGTCGATAATAAAATTGTAGCGGGGCGAGCACGCGCACTTTTCTGCACTAGTGTGGAAAACATTCAATATTCGTGCCTAAAAGCGGTAAAATAAAAGCGGGTTTTCGAGTAAGTGTATTGAAAATGGATTTTTGTTGTTATTTTTGATAATACAATTTCATAATGCACAAATCATGTAAACTCTATGTATAATAGGAGTTCCATAAACCAATGATAAAAACTTTCTTCAACCAACAGAATTACCAATAAAATCCTTGCATATATTTCCCAACAAAGCAAAACGTAAGATTTGATAACAATATATCTATTCTTATCAAATCTAACATTCTCAATAATTACTAAACATATCTTCAATTGTGTTTTTTTCTATTTACTACAGGACCACCGCCGATTGCCAAGTTTAGTATGAGTAGTGCAAGCGAAGCCGGGTGATTAGCATAAGTGTTGCTGCGGGGACAACAAATGTGCTTATCGCTATCCCCGAGATTGCTTTGAACACTAACCTTAATTGCTCATCAATATTCGACCTAATAAGTTGGTATGGATGTGAGAAAGTCCGAGCATAATGTATTTATCGTTTTTTTTTTTTTTAGTTTTTTCTTTTTTATAAATTTGTGGCCAAGACTTGAAATGAGAAGAAAAGGGAGGTCTTTATTATCCTATAAAACAAATGTGTAAAATTTATAATTTTATCTTACTACTTTTTATTATCTAAATTATTAATTAAATTAAAATTTAAAATTTTTGCTGAATTTTTCGGAAGAGTTACCTTTGAACTACCCCTGAACCGCAAAAGGTCATAGAAGGTCTGTATACCCTTTCGCTCCACCCTGAGCGGGAGAAGTTATTTGATGTTTCCCAACTAAAAACAAAGTTTCTTAATTGCGCTATATGTATAGGTAAGTGCGTCCACATTGTCTTACAGCAATAATAATAAAATTTTAACGTCTTATAAACCGGTAATTATAGCAATAATTGCGTCTTATTGCCTTGTATTGCTGGTCATTTGATTGCCATTATTGCTTAAGTATCATGTTATTGTTTCTGATAGACTTTTGTTTTATTTCTTTGTTGTGTATTTTAAACATCTGTAACAACAACACAAACAATTATAAGTACATTAGTTGGTAATAATAAAAAAAAACAAGCCAACTGGCTATTTGTATTTTTTTTTTCTTTTAATATTTTTTTACTGTATGTGAGAGGTCGAATAAACGATTTTTCTTTCTTTCTTTCTTTCATTTGGATAGATGAAATTAACCAAATTGCATTCCTTATTAAAAACTGATTTAACTTTTATTTTATATTTATAACCTTATCTAACTAAAACAACAATAAAATAATCAGAAAATTATTATGGCCCAAACACAAAACTTGGATGCGAAGTAAAAATCTGCGAGCTCACACAACGAATCGCAAGAACTTGTGAAATGATTCGCTTCGCACATTTTATGATCTTCGTGCTTGTTTAAAGAGACGCGGCACGTGGCGCGGCGCATTGGGAGTTCGTCGTACATTGCAGCAGCGGGCCACGATATCGCACGCGCAAACACAAACATGGCAATATACGACGACTGCCCAACGCGTCGCGCAACGCGCCGCGTCACCGTAAACAAGCACTAAGCCGATACTTTCCTGCATCGCAGGTTTCCGCGTTGCGGTGCTTTATCACATGGCAACACAGTTTTGTATGGGACAACCAGAAACCAGTAGGTTGGTACTGAAAAACATTTTTGTAATTTTTCCGTATACTATGTAGTTTTTATAATACAAAATTCAGAATATATTCAATATAAATAAAGGAAAATATTAGTTAAAGTTATTAAAATATTCATTATTGCATATCCCAAAAAACAAATATACAATAAGTTAGCGATTTTGACTGAAAAATGAGAACATAGGTACCTAAGTGATTGAACAAAATACATTATAAAAATTATTACATTTTAATTAGCCAAGTTTAAACAACAAAAATGCGGAAAAAATATTCTAATTCTATAATTAATTTTTTTTTTCGCATTTTACATATTTCTCTGAAATTTAATGAAATTTAAAAAATGCACACAAGTCGAAAATGTAGGTTATAAAGTTAATTAAACCACATATGATATTGATATCACATAATTACATAAAGGTCGAAATAACTGCACTTTCCTTGTTATTGAAATAATTGTAATTTGTACAATTATTTTTCCATAATATACGTACATACGTATAATTAATTAGTTAAATATTATTTATCAAACTGTATAGGTCACCGTAGCCTTGAGAAACTTGACGTAAATCACATAATGGATATTATTTTTTAGTTAGATAAACATTATTAAGGCAAAAACATGTTTATATGCTGTGATGCACAGGTGTACCTACGTAGGTAAAATATTCTTCTTAAGAGCGGCCATCTTCATACAACTGCTCTTATGTGATTATTATGTAAATCGCTCATAAGTGATGATTAAAAAATTTTGAAATCACAGATATCTTGTGGATATTATCTAGGCTTCTATTGAAATAAAAACATAAATTTGTGTAAAACTAATCCAGTAAAGATCTTTGAAAATCTGCTATTTTATGCGAACTTTGGTTTTCCATAATGTAATCATATATTAAAAATATAAAAAAGTAGTCTTATAGAAAACCTGGCACATTAAATTTGATCGAGATTTTGAATGACGACCATTTTTCTCAAAATATTTTTAAGGGTTTAAAAAAAATACACGTATAAATCCTGAAAGAAATTTTTCGAAATATTCGAGTGAATCAAGGAATTATCGAGTGCTAACAGAGTTTTCAGGCGTTATCTCCTTTTTTTTCGCGTTACCTTTTCATCAAACATCGCGTTGGATTGCGTTAGATGAAGCAACACGCTTTCAAATCATGCTCGACGTTGGCAATATGCGAGTGGGGAAGGCCCACCTTAAGGTTCTTAAATATCTAATCTAACCTTTTTTGCTAAATAAATTATTATTTACCTACCTACGTGCTATGGGGCTCGAGTGTGGGCACCGTCGCTGCAACAGCAACCGAGGGCCCAGCTGAACACGTGCCAGAAGGTCATGGCAATACGCATGGTGCGAGGGTACCGCACGATTTCCCACGAGGCGGCGAGCCTCCTTGCTGGCCTACCGCCATGGGATCTGGAGGCAACAGTCCTTGCACACATGCACGATAAGCGCATGGAGATGCAATGCCAGGGTGAAATTCCACTGCCGCGACTAGTCGAGGCATGGCAGACAGAGCTCCGGCAGGATCTCAATGTGAAATGGCGTCAATGAATATCGCAACCCCGTTCTGGGCGTGCCACAATTGAGGCGATAAGTCCCATCTTTGAGGCGTGGCTGGAAAGACGTCACGGCGTTCTCAACTACCGCACGACGCAGGTCCTTATCGGACATGGCAAGTTCGGTAAGTTTCAGTTTCAGATTTGTGCGGAGGAGCCTCCCAGGTGTCGCCACTGTGCGGAACACTCGGAGGACACGGTGGAGCACACTGTAGAGGTGGTGCCCCGCCTGGACAGAGCATTGCCGTGTCCTCGTGGGGGCGATCGGCGGCCGTGATCTCTGTCGCCGAGCCTTGGTTTAGGCCATGGTCCGGAGTGACGAGGGATGGCAGGCGGTCGCCTCCTTCTGCGAAGCAGTAATGCTAGCAAAGGAGAAGCCCCGACCGCAACAGGCAAAGGCAACGTGGCGCACGCACCAGCCGCCAGGATTCCGATCCCGATATCCGGCCACCGTAGGCGCAGGCTTGCGGACGGCGAGCAATGGGTAGCTCGCTATCCGATCGTCCGGTAACCGACCGGACCGAGCTCAAGTCGTCGACGGCGCGTACTGTTCCCGCGCGCCTCATGGAGCTGTCAGCAAACCGTAGAGGCCTAGCCTACTAGCTGCAGGCAGGCAGGGTCGAACCCTACTGGGGTCAAGGGCCGCTTTCTGAAAAGAAGGCTCAGCCCCGGTATGATGAGCAACGAAGGAACGGGGTAGGTTTTTAGTCAGTAAGAGTCTGACACTATTTCCCGCTCCGCCCAAGGGCGGGATTTGTCATTGGATGATTTTACCTAGCATAAAAAAAAAACCACTTACGTGCTAATTTCAGCAATTAATATTTTCGATTTAATTTTTTGAAAGAAAATAGTTTTTTTTTTTATTTGTCTTGTTTCTACTCCTTCTCAATTTTTATCTCAAATATAGAATGAGAAGAACTTAAGATTTTTCTTAACTGTAATAATTTAATTTATTTGAATATAATATCCAAAAATAAATTTAGCACCAAAATGATTATGATTGACGTCAGAGGACTTCGTTTAAAATAACAGTATTTAATTTAAATTAATATCACTAATATGGCATAAGTGTGTTTTTCCCAATTTCTGACTAATTGGCTAAAAATTTGTAGGTATTGTGTCAGAATTTAGCCATTTACTTATTTAATTATCCTTTTGCAAATTAATTGAATCAATACCTACAAATTTCTGTCATTCAACAGTAAAAAAAAAGTCCTTTCATCAGCTCTGTATCTTCAAGGGATATTTTCAAAATGCTTGAGTTCTTGATGAAAATTCACTAAGTACCTAGATATGTACATACACCGTTAAATTTTAGTCGTTTTAATATGAGAGGAATGGCGGAATGGCGATTCGGTACATGACATACTATCGATTTGTAAAAAGACAATTAAAAAATAAACTACTTTTTTTAAACTCAAATTAATTTACGCATGTACGAAATTAATTTCTTTAAGTAAACGTCAGCTGTGCGAGGCCAATGAACTGTAGGTAGTTATTACGCAACGACCGAAAACTACCTACAAGGTCATTGACTCGTTTACTTAAAGAAATTAATTTCGTACATGCGTATATTAATTCGAGTTTAAGAAAAAAGTACTTCATTTTTTTTTTCTTTACTAATCGATAGTATTTCATGTACCGAATCGACCCTTCACGGGTTTTAAACTACTAAAATTTAACGGTGTATAAGGCGGTGGTAAGGCCTCCTTTTGCAAAGCAGTAATGCTAGCAAAGGAGGAGGCCGAACGCGTGGGGCAACGACCCTCACGCCCAACCGGCGCCTAGATTCCAATCCCGATTTCCAGCCACCGTAGGCACGAGCTTGCAGACGGCGAGCGATGGGTAGCTCGCCGAACCGTCCGGTAGCCGTTCGGACCGAACCTATGTGGTCGATGACGCGAATGTTTGATTGAGGAGCGCTTGGAACGCCAAGCGCTCCTTAAGGAGTTGTCAGGAAACCGTAGGGGCCCAGCAGGGTCGAAGCCCCCTGGGGCCAAGGATCTACTTCAGAAAGGAAGGCTTGGCCCTGATAAAGGCAAAGAAGAAGCGGGGTAAATTTTTTAGTGAGTAAAATCTGATATTATCTCCCACTCCGCCTAAGGGCGGGAGATGTCATTCGATGATTTTACCCACAAAAAAAATGCAGGTACATATTATTTAACGAGTTCAGTAGAGTAACCAATAATATTTAACGTATTCCCTCAATAATCATCAGAACTTTGTTTTTAAAAAATAGGACCAATCTAGAAGTATATCACAACCAATTAAAACAAGATTTTTCCAAATCAGAGTCGATAACAAACATAAAAAACCGAAACGAATTGAAAACCTGCACCATTTTTTGAAATCAGTTAAAACTACGAAAATAATACTCAACAAATTCAAGGCGGTACTTTCTCACAGCCATGCAGGGTACCGTACTCCATTCGCTTAATTAAGATGTAGGCAGAACGGCGCATGTTCGCTAACGAGTACCTCACACATCTGCCTGTGCCCTGCCTTATAACTCTTCATTTGCTAAGAGAGAACAGAAGGACTACTTGGTTAAGCCTGATTAGGCTTTTAAGGGCTGAAACATATAAAGCGTTGCGACGCCACGCCGCTAAAATCGGCGGTGCCACCCGTTTCTCGATATTTCTAAGTGTGGATAGACGTTTCTCTGCCATGAATCCTAATTAACTTATGCTTATTTGTTATTAAGAAGACATTAATCTATTTTAAATAAACGATAAAGAAGGTACTAGCTGCATCCATTTAATAAAGCTATGGTATTCGCAAAGCGGAATTTCGAGGTGTGCACCGCTACGCGGTTATGTGTTTTGGCCCCAGTAGGCTTCGACCCTGCTGGGCCCCTACGGTTTAGTTGACATCTCATTGACGCGCGCAAGAATCACTACGTGCCGTCGACAACTCGTTCTCGGTCCGGAGGATGTACGTTTTTTCACGCGTGTGAAGTAAACGCCTCCTTTGCACTTCTGCTTTCCAGAAGGAGGCGTCAGCCTGACATTCCTGCTCGCTCCAAACCATGGCTTGTACCAGAGCCCGGCGCGAAAGGTCGCAGTTGTCAGTCGCCCTCCGAGGACACGGCAGTGTACCTACCAAGCGGAGCACACGTCCACCGTATCCTCCGGGTGGTGAGCTTTTATGGCTGTATTTCCACTGAAGCAGTTCTGGGCGGAATGGCGCGGAGAAGAGTAATGACAAAAGTTATCATTAAATAATTGTCGAATAAAATATATGGCTAGTTGTAATTTTGAGTTTTATAGATTCCCAACGAAGGTAGGAAAGAGTTTTTCTACTTATTAGAAAGACCTAGAAAAGGTGGTGAAAAAAAATGTGTTGGAAAATGATGAAGATATTTTCCTATCCTAAAATTTAGCGGCCTGGAATGCAAAGAAAAAAATATGGATAGGCTCGCGTTTGACAACTATCTCACCTGATGGAAAGCGATGATTGACTTAAAGATTATTGTTTTCCTAAACTTAAATAGTTTACCTTCTGTCCATTACCTACAGAATGTCCTCACAGAGTTACCCTCATTACTAACCCCGTTACACATGGCGACAAACTATGACTACACTAACGACGACATCACATCGTTACAGTTCCATTGCTGGTTTTATTAGAGCTGTCAACAATTGAATACGAGTTGAGCAGGTAATGGGTTGGGAAGTAAATGTTTTCCTTGTCAGTGTGTTCGATTGTCTCCGGTATGTAAGGAGGTTCTACACTATAAAATTTCTTTAGACTTAATTAAGAGAATTTCGTGTAATTAGACATAAGTTTTTACGTAGTAATGAGGACTGATAGTATGTAAATTTGTTATTATCGCAAGTACGACGCAATCTATGAGGGTTTTTTATATAAAATTTTGCGATAAAACAAACTAGGATTTGTAGGTACAGGAAAAAACATGTGCAATTTTTAATTCACAATTTCCTCTTTGCTTATAGAAATTAATTTCGTACATACGTATATTATTTCGAGTTTTAGAAAAAAGTACTCAATTATTATTTTTTATCTTTACAAATCGATAGTGTTTCATGTACCAGATCGACCCTCCATGAGATTAAAACGATCAAAATTTAACGGTGTATTTATATTATATTTTGTTATTTTATTAAACCAATTAAATTATTTTTTTTTTTATTAAAATTAAAAGTCACTGTAACTACTATAAGTAGGAATGTACGAATTTCCGACTATCGCTCCGTATCCTTTAATAACTTTTTCTGAGACATTCAGTCCCCGAGGGTGCATAGTAATTTAACAAAATAAGTTAAGAAAAAAATCTATGCAAATCGATCATTTCATCGTTTCAGCCGACGAACGTCCACTATTGGACATAGGCGTCCCCCAAGTATCGCCACAACGATAATTTAAATGGAATGCATTATCGATTCGTGTACTTTTCATTAAACCGAGGACCTATTGTTTCTCAGATCTTCCATCAAATATGATACGAGAGAGCAATTGGAGCGAGATGAAGTATCAAACTTTTACTGACTAAAACACTTATGTTCGTCCAGTTCACAGACCATAGTGTCTTAAGACGAAAGTCTATGACCAGTGCGTGTTGCCAGCGATGATATATGATGACCCCGAAACAAGGTTGCACACAATGGGCCTCATCAGAAGCCTTAAAGTCACCCAAAGGGCAATGGAAAGGGCTATGCTTGAAGTTTCCTGGCAAGATCGAATCAGAAATGAGGATATCCGCAGGAAAACCAAAGCTACCGACAGCGAAAGTTGAGGAAGTCGTGGAGTATATGAGAGTGAAGAACAACTGAACTCTGAGGGTCAAAAGGCTGGAATAGCGCCACGACGTCAACTTCAAGTCGTTTTTGATACGAGGTCCAACCCACCATCTACAGACCTTTTTGAGAGAGGACTTTTGGTCGAAAGGTGTCCTATATCGACGTTTCCGGGGACAAATACGCGACTGTGGAGCACGACGTCGGTGTTACGTTCATAATTATGGGTTGATTGTTTGTATTATTTTTAATATGTATTAGTTTGTTTACATTTGGTAAGGTTATAATGTTATGTATTTCATCTATGAGCCTTAGTTGCCTGAAAAATAAAGAAATAATATTAGTAGCACGAAGAATTGTCAAACTTAAGTGGCAATGGGCAGGGCACATTACTCGCAGAACAGATGGCCGCGGCGGCGATCTCTCGTGCTGGCCTTGGTACAGGCCTTGGTCCGAAGCGAGGAGGAGTGGCAGGTGGCCGCCTCTTTTTGCGAAGCAGTAATGCTAGCAAAGAAGGAGGCCGCACGCGTGAAGCAACGGCGCTCACACCCCAGCGCCGCGGGCTTGCGGATGGTGCTGTGGTCCGACCGTCCAGTTACCGTTCGGACCGAGCCCAAGTCGCGCGCACCTCAAGGAGGGTTCAGTAAACCTTAGGGGCCCAGCAGGTTCGAAACCAAGGATCGTTTTCTGAAAAGAAGGTTCGGCCCTGGTATGAAAGGCAACGAAGGAACAAGAGTGGGTTTTAAAGTAAAAGTCTAACTCCGAAATCCTATGGATGCGAGACGCATAGGACCGTTCAATGTGGTGACACTTGAGGTAAGCCTATGTCCAACTGTGGACGTCTTTCGGCTGAAATGATGGTGATGACGTTTTCGTAAGTTTAGGCAAAACCACTGGTTAAAGTTAACTAAGTAACAAAACTTTTAACAATCTTCGAGTATCCCCCCCCCACCCCCAGCCTGACCCACTGTCTACAGGTGCACAATAACTCATTAGACCGTTATTTGTTCCTTTTTCAAACTCAACACTTCCATAGACGCACAGATCATACCATAATAATCAGCGTAAAAGAGTTTGTTTATGTTCGAGTAAATCAATCGATTGAGCCGATCAGCGGCACACAATAATCGAGTCGAATCGATGCGGTGTGGTCCCGAATCTTGATAATCGTTAGTTAAGCATTGTCACGTTAGAAGATTTAGGGTACCGTAAGTGTTGGAGCATCATTTTTTAGTATTTGTTTGTTGAGATCAATGTTGAGGGGAAATCACCATCGATTTAAATCATATTGTGATTTGAGTGCAAAGCTTTTATTTCGATTAAACTGTTTAATCAATTATTGGTATACATATAAAACTTAGGTATTTAATCTAGCGTTGCCCCTCCCAATATTTGACGTTATTTTTTATCATTAAAATTGGTAACATTTCATTACGGGTTTTTTATAGAAGTATTGATCCTTTTCCAAATAAGGCCGGATCTACCTAGTGGCTAAATGGGCTGCAGCCCAGGGCCCCGTGGATATAATGGGCCCCAGGTCTTACTGAAAATAATGGTCAATAATATGGTTTTATTGTTTTGACAAAACTCTTCAGAACAAATGGAGCATGTACTGTTTTTAGTATATGAAGTAGTCTTTGACATCTCTGCGGGATATTACAATGGTTTACAAGCAGTCAACGTCGATGTCCAAAGTATATTTAAACACTTTCAAGTTGGTCATAATAACTCACGAGCAGTTGAGATTTCTCAGGTAATGTCTGCAGGTGATATCTGGATGGTCCTCTTATGATTTGAGTATTGCATGTTTGCTGTATGAATTTTTAAAAGAGACTTTGACCCCTGAGTTTGTTTCGGTGTTTCTTCTGAGGGTAGTCAACTAGAAAACACCGGCCTCATCTAGTTTAAACTGACGAAAAAATTAACGTGTAAAAGTGTTTTTTAAAAAACCTATTTGCTAAATAGGTATCATTTATCATTTAATGGGATTACATCTTTTCTTTGATAGAGCATTGTCGAAGAAACACACTCCGAAAAATAGATATTTTTTGACAAAATGGCAATAAGTTTGATTTATGAGGTAGGCCCCCAAGAAGTGTTAGCCCAGAGCCTAAAAAATTCAAAGTCCGCCCCTGCAAATTAGTATTCAAGATATTGAAAATAGGTTTTGCCTTCAAACGTGGAATAGCAACAGCTATGCAGTGAGAAAACGTAGATGATCATTTATTAATCTAAATGAATCTAAAATAAACGATATATCAATATTAAAACAAGGATTTCTAAATTGCACTGTTCAAGATATTGGTAATTATTTATTTAATTTTATTTTCGTAATATGTCAGTAGCTATCTGTGTACCATAGATATCTGTGGTGTTTTTCCTTATTATGTTCGTGCTAAGCAGAAACAAAAAAAATGCAATGAAATTGATAGCGATGTAACTTACAAAAACTATGTAATTATGTAAATTACAACGTCCGTTGCTCATTACAGAAAAAAAAAACACATGATAAAAAACGTGAGCTCTTGAAATCCAATCAAACGTTCAATTTTTTACCTGTAACAATAAACCATTGTCTATCCAACTACCGTTTAATGTGACATTAGAAGCTATTGTTATTCATTTATTAACTACAAAACACACTACAAATATTTTAAGTTCCATTTTTAAACAATCTAAGGATAAATTAATAGGTAATATCACGTGCGGAACCACGTTTTCGAATAGACCACGCGTGTTTGACAAGTGCCGTGTGTTTTTTGATGAAATAATAATGGTAAAATTAGATGGATTCATTAATCGTGTTTACTCTAACGAACCGTTGATTAGGTGTTTATTGAAATGTTCGTTGTTAAATGTAATATCCAGTGGCGGATTTAACCGTTATGGGGCCCCCGAGCGGCACGTCTTTGTGAGGCCCTTGTCCTTTTTGTAAAGTATGCGAATCAAAACTGATTATTTCATATATTATTATTATTATTTTTAGATGGAAATTCATCAAATGACATTTCCGCTATAGACTTTTACTGACTAAAAAAAAATCCTATGTTGATTCTTTACCTTGCGTTCCAAGACCCCATGTATTCCTTTCAGAGGAGAACCCATGGCCCCAGTAGGCTTCGACCCTGCTGGGCCCCTACGGTTTACTGACATCTCTTTGAGGTGTGCGTGGAAAACAATTCGTCGACGAATCAGGCTCGGTCCAAGTGGTTACCGGAAGGCTGAATGATACATGAATTTCGAGTCAAAAGTATTATGTTAGAAGATTTATAAGAATAAACAATCATAAATAGGACAACGATGGTAAATCTTGGTAGATACAAATACCCTTAAAAGATATTCAAACTCTTAACTTCAAAGATACTTTTCAATAATTTATGTCAATTTCGTTTGAAGAAAAGTAAAAGCTGAAGACCAATCTTGTCTCATCGAAATTATCTATTATTCTACTAATATTAAAAACGAATATAAATAGAAACAGCAAAACAAAATCAATAGTTTCAAATATGTTTGTTATTTGTGAACTCAATACAGCACTCGCTTCCACAAAACCCTCACCTGCGGCTCGAGCAAATTTCAACTCGCTCGCAATGACAAACTTTCCCCACTTGTATGAAAATGTACTATTCTAAATTCAAGTTTAGCAAGTATTAACAATGTCAATACTGGCTAAATGCACCAACTGTGCTATTCCAAATAAAAACTAAAAACGGATCAAGGTGGCCAAAGTCAATAATTTTAACTTTTTAATGATTAACAACTACAATCGCATTGGCAACGGTCACGGTGCCATACAGCCTCATTAACTGACCATTAATCTCGGGAATCACTTAACGAGGCTCAAGGATTAGCTTCCTTTGCCAAAAATGTAATAAAAAAAAGTATTTGGGTCGTTAGCGGAACGCGGCAACCCTTTTGTGGGCGAAAATTAAATATTATGAAGTGAGGTCTGAGTGTGAGCGGGCAAAAATGGGCATTACATTAATAGGGCTTTTTTTGTCTCAGACTTTTTCTGACTAAAACCACCAATATGTCCCTTCTTTGTCTTCGTTCCAGGGCCCCGGTTCTCTTTCGCACAACCCATGGCCCCAATAGGCTTCGACCCTGCTGGACCCCTACAGCTATGTAATGTTATGTTATGTCTGAATGTGGTTTTGGTACGTGGACCATGGCGGCCATAATCTTTGGTAGGCTTATTTCAACCAGCCCACCTCTCTCCAAAAACTGATTACGTCAATAAGGGAGTTCGGGGAGCCTAAGGTTCGTATGCGTGTATCAGTGACCCTGTGCAGTTCAGGAGCACATACGCAATAGCCCCCCCCCCCCCTCCAAGCATGCTCAGCACGGGGTCCCCTACGGCCTACAGTTTACAGTTTTGATGACATCTTCTAGAGGCACGTGTGGAACACTACGCACCGTCAACGACTCGGCCTGGACGGTTACCGGACGTCTCCTTAAAAGAGTAAACTTCTTACTTCAATGATTATTTTGGAAACAGCTTAAGACTTTTTAAGTTAATTGGATTTTATAAAGCTTCGTCTCGAGTCAACACTATGATTAGAGCAAAATGATTTAGAACTTATAATGCAAAACTGATGGTATATGCAGTGGTAGACAAGATTGCCGGGCCGGCGCTTATTTCAATTAATTTAGGGGTTTTTTTAATGGTGTGGAATCATCGAATCCTCCCGCTGTAGGTGGAGCGAGAGACAGGGTCCGACTTGGGCTGACTGAAACCCATCTGTGTTCTTTATGTTGCTCTTTTGCATTTCAGAACCGCGGTGACTCTTTCGAACGTTCGCGCAGCTCGAGTCTATTAAGGTTTACTCTAGATATTATTATACTCGTGTGAACGAGTTCTTACGGGGCGCATATCCTATAGACGAGGGAACACCATCACCAGCCCACGCTGAAAACTAGCGAACTCATCGCATTATGCATGAGGTCACAGCATTATGTTTAACATTCTGCAATTTTACGCGGACGTAGCGCATATTTTCAGAATGTTCATAATTTGTTAATTAGTCTTAAAATTGCCTCATTTACCGCAAATATTTTTTTTTTTTGTTATTGTTTTTCTTCCTTTCTTTCTTTATTCTTTCTTTATTTAAATCTGAAGGCAATTTTACAGTACTCACAAGACAACAACTCCCCGCTACCAGTAGCACAGACCCCATAACTCATAAATATCGCTGAACACGTTAAATATTGAGGCAGTGTCGGCTGGTTCGACCGCCTAACCCTTTGTCGCGATCGCACGGTGAATGGGTGAAAAATGAGCCTACAGCAAATATTAATAAGAGATCCCATTCACGGCCCGCCGATATAAAGTTCACGTTTCAACGACAATTTGTTATCTGGCAACACTGTCGATTTGGGATAAATAGGCTAGCTGGGGTTTTGTACCTAAGCGTTTTATTTCGACTCTCTAGAAAAAGTGATAAATTATCAGCGAGAATAATTTTCAAAAGTAGGTAATTTTTTTTTAAACTGTTATCGATTGTAGGTATGTAGTTTTTATTGACTTCATACGTTTTGTACATTTAGCCAGTACCATGATCAGAAAGTATCTACCTATTTATTTTTTGACTAGCTACTGCCAGCGACTTCACCAAATAATAATAATAGAACCAACTCTACTGTTCGGCATGCCGTAACGGCGTCCTCGCCTTTCGCATGACGCAGGTCATCACCGGACATGGTCAGTTCGAGAGATTCCGGCATCGGATTCGTGCGGAACATGGTGTAGGACACAGTGGAGCATACGGTAGAAGTGTGCCCCGCTTGGGCAGACCAACGCCATCTCCTTCGTAGTCTACCGTGACCCCGTCTCGCGATTTCAGGGCATCAATTTTATGTCAGTTTCGATCAACTTACAACCATTTAATATTTAATAAATATTAATTTCATTTTAAACATTTTATAAGGAAAATATTTTTGATAAATCATAAACTTTATTATAAATATAAAAATCACACCTAGGTACCTTATTATCGAGTCAACGCATTATTATTTGTAAAATATTTATAGATCGATACTTTTATTTTATTATCTTGGTTATTCGCAATTAATATATTTATGTTTCCTTTTGTAAGAGCTAAATAAATAATTGTGATAATATTATGTTAGAAATACCTTATTTAAACCTTATTATCGGTTATCCCTATAGCGTACGATAAGACTTAAATAACAATAAAACCCAAACACGTGTTTTTAAGTTATTTTATTTCAAAATTATTTATGTTAGTTTGTAGTTGTGGTTTTATTTTTATCTTCGCACGTGCGATTTCCGGAATTTCCCGTAGGGTTTTAAACACGTGTTGAACTTGAAATAGTTAGATAGACTACTATTGTTCTATCATAGAAGAGGTAAATAACAATTTATCCGAGTTCAGTACACAGATGTTTAATCATTTAAAACATTCCGATAAAATACCTACCTACTTATCTATTTATAGTTTCATTTAGAGCATAGCATAATCAGCCTTTTAATGCTCCCACTGCTAGAACTTAGGTCTCCTCTCTAGGAGAGGGAATGGGCCGTAATCAACCACGCGGGCCCAGTGCGGTTTGGTGGATGTCACATGTCTTCAAATTTTTGGTTCTAGGACATGCCATTTGTAAATATTACTATTTCAAAATATGTATAAGTATTATTTTGTGTGTAAACATACTGTGAAAAAAAATTTTTGAAAATAAATAAATTAGCACATTCACACTAAAATTATAGAGGCAAAAATTTGAATGTATGTATTTGTACACACAAACATCAAATATACATATACACACGTTTATGTATATTTGATGTCCAGGAATAGCACATACATAGTTATAGATACTAATGATTTTTATCCAGGAAATATGTTCCTTTGGATTAATTTCTATATTTACGCGGGTAAAACCACTGGCTGAAGATAGTTTAAAATAAAATTATTAAAGTTGTTTTATTTGATCCTTTAAGTTTTCCACAAATAGAATGTGTAGTTATAGTGGCTAGGGTATCGTGGTGATAGTGGCTAGGGCATAAAGCAATCTTTTCAATCTTTTTTTTTATGGTAGATAAAATCATCCAATGACAAATCCCGCCCTTGGGCGGAGCGGGAAGTAATTTCAGACTCTTGCTAACTAAAACTCTACCCCGTTCCTTCGTAGCCTATGAATTCCGAACGAAACGAAGGTTGCTAAGTTTTAATCTCGAACGCCCGAGCAGCGTGAGGGAGTTAATATAGAAACCTGAGTGAAGGGTTCCTCCTTCAAGCCGCCAAAGCCCATGACACCTAAATCATCGCGTTGGATACTCTGCTTTTTATACCTTTTTGTAAGATAATTAACAATTATTAGCAATTTATATAACTGTACCACACTAAATTATAAAGATATTATAAAAATTCAATTCAAACGACTTCCTTCTTCCTTGATTTACGTCATTGCCAGCAAAAATTCATCCAAACTCTCCATACATCAAATGAGGACCTACCAAAGAGCTTCCAAAGCCCTCTTTCTAGATCCCAGTAAAAACAGTAAAAAAAAAAAAAAAAAAAACAGTAACTGCGCATGCACACTGATTGCAGGTAGCATACGGCTCGTAAAGGTTGTAACACATAAACTCCGAAAGGTGTCATTCCCATCTCAACTCGAGCCGGACAGTATCACCCTAAAGGTAGAACTGCATTAGGCACACGTAGGCCACGTACGCGGCATCTGAGCTTGACCGTCTCCATACGTTTTCTATGGCAACTAGACTTGTGAAGCTACATTAGATTCACGCCACGCGACGCGCCACTACGTACAAATCAGGTGTAGCCCACTAACTTGTGCCTCGGTCTGATGTAGTTCTCGCTGTATCCATACTTATATTATAAATGTGAAAGTAACTCGGTCTGTCTGTTCCGCTCTTACGATTAAACTACTGAACCAATTTTGATGTGGTACGAAGAAAGATAGAACTCCAAGGATAGACATAGGAAAAAAAAACTGTGTCATATTTTGGGATCACAAGGAAAAAGGCATTAAAGTACAGTTACCAAAAAAAACTGTATTTATTTTATTTGTGTTCCCAGAATACTACCTACTCAAAAAAATAAATTATAGGTTAAAGTTGGGAACGCGGTCCCAGTCCAAAGAGACCCACGACCCATTAGGAATTACTTCTGTATCAAAAGTGCATTTACAAACATGTAAACTCACATACACAAAACACCCAGACCCGGAGCAACTATATGAAAAACATAGAGTTATTTTTTCCGTGCGGGAGTCGAACCTGCAACACGCAGCGCAACAGCTAACCGCTCAATCGCTGCGCCCACTGTATTGTAAATGTCTAGTCAACTCAAGCTTCGATAAATAAATAATAACATAATTTATTTAATCAGATAACAGAGATCCATTAAAAAGATGAGTAAAACTAATATGAAATAGCAGGGACTTTGTTCGCTGTACTAATTACCACATAACTGAACAATCGTGTCTATTAGAACAGCTATAGCACTCAAGACGCTATAGCGACTTCCACGCAACCTACTGATGAACGATGCGGTCTTTTTGCGCCAGATAGCTGCGAAGATCTGTGTGTGCTTCAGCAAGCATTGCTGATGCGCTACAGAAACGTGGGAGCCGCGACAGCGCCCTGAAGGCATTGTTAAATATGTAAATAGATATTCAAACCTTTTCAGAAAGATTTGCAATTTAGCAAAGATTACATTAGCGACATTTTGACACTTCAAAAGTGCCTAAAATTGGTCTAGCAGCATAGCATAGCATCAGCCTTATAATGTTCCCACTGCTGGGACTCAGGCCTCTTCTTTAGGAGAGGGAATGTGCCGTAATCCACCACGCGGGCCCAGTGCGAGTTGGTGGATTTCACATGTCTTTGAATTTTTGGTTCTAAGACATGCCGGTTTCCTCACGATGTTTTCCTTCACCGTTTTGAGAGCAGTGGTGATGAAATAAATTACACAAAGTAATTCTCAAAAGGATTTGAACCTGCGACCTAAAACTCGTAAGAAAAACACAAAAACAATAAACGATTCTGATTTCTGATTTCCAGTCGAAAATCATGTCGTCAGTGTGCGACAACCTTAAGTCGTAGCATATACACTCTTCGTGCGCACGCGACGGTTTCGGTTCGTTATTGGATTTACCAACGGTTACCAAGTTTGAGTTATTGCTTACCTCCTGGTTATACTTGGTTCCTTTTGGTAATTGGTTGGTGGAATGTGGCGATACAGAGTAGGCACATCGTTCAATAGTGTGATGACTGAAAGGAGTTCACGTGCAAAAAAGTCGTAATATGCAAACTGGTACCTTTATTTATTTATAATATACTTTATTGTACACCTCATAATGTGGACAGGATAAATATTACAAAACTAAGTGTACAATGGGCGGTCTTATCGCACAGGGCAATCTCCTACAGACAACCTTAGGATGGACTGAAACAAGAGGAGATACATTTGGGGCGATCAGTGTACAAAAATAATAAATAATATTAAATACATATAATAATAAAAATACATTTATACAATATCAATTAATATACTAATAAATATCAAATATAAAATTGAGAAAGGAGGATATAGGACTTTGAAGGTTTAAGGTAAAAAGAAGTTAAGATTGACAGAGTTTTTGTTATAGACTGTCAATGATGAAAAAAATACGATATATATAAACGTATTTTCTATAATGAATGTATAAAACAGCTTCTTAAACAATATAATAATAGTATAAAGCATAGAAGCGTTTAATTACGTCTCAACCCACCACAATAGTATGCGGAACTGCATTTTTTTTTAAATACCTGTTTAAAAAAATCTTAACATGTAATTCTTTTGTGCGAGTGTTGGTCACATCAACCCCGATTTGGATGAAATTTTATGTATAGATTTTTATCAGTCCCTAGATGGTTTGAAAGAAAAAGAGTTTATTAAAGATAAACATGGCGCATACCATAAAAATTAAACAATTACAACAACGACAACCGAGCAAAACCGCCAGCGCTCAGCAAAAACTGGACCTCGTGTGCAATACAGAGCCACAGCGCGTTTGAAAATACAGCTGAACCCACTGTAATTGGGTTCTCATTTTTTTTTTCTGACGAAAACCCAGCTATCGCGCAAGACAACATCTGTCAGGATCGCCAATATTATTATAAATATTAAACGCAAACAATAAAGCAAAACAAACGATGATAATACTAAAATAAAATAAACGGAAATTCACATAATGTTCGGTTAAACACAGTTTTTAATGAGTTACAATAATATTGTAACGATATATAAATAACGGTGTATATTCCCAGCCATATCGCAAACGCTACGGTATTCACAACGTGATCGCCCAATTATACAAATATAATACTATTACCTATACTGAAACGGGGATATTGGAATTTGGCATAATGTAGGGCTGCCCGGGTTTCAAAATGGCGGCTGGCGAAGAATTTGGCAGGAGTGCAACATAACAGCATATGCTAACAGAGATAGACCAATAGAACTGATTTGACTGGACTGTTGGTCTAGTGGTTAGTGGCCTTGACTTCTATGCCGAAGGTCGTGGGTTCGATTCTCACCCAGGACAAATGTTTGTGTGATGAGCACGATCGTTTTTTCTGTGTCGGGGTGTAATTTATCTATAATATGTATGTATTTAGAAATATACACCGTTAAATTATAGTCATTTTAATCCCGCGGAGGGTCGATAAACGAGTCAATGACCTTGTAGTTAGTTGTCGGTCGTTGCGTACTAACTACCTACAGTTCATTGGCCTCGCTCAGCTGTCGTGTACTTAAAGAAATCAATTTCGTACATGTGTAAATTAATTCGAGATTTAAAAAAAGTACTTTATTTTTTAATTTTCTCTTTACAAATCGATAGTATTTCATGTACCGAATCGACCTTCCGCGGGATTAAAACGTCCAAATTTAACAGTGTATAAGTATGTCTATCAAGTTGTCTGGTACCCATAACACAAGCTCTGTTTAGCTTGGGACTAGACGACGTTGTGTAATAGTTGTGGAATATATAATATAATATAATAGAGTGGAAATTGAGAAAGCTAAACTATACTACACACTGGTGGATCTCTTTCACACGCGCCTTGTAAAGTTTACGGAGTCAATTACGGTTGACGCTTGGCAAGCCTTCTGATTGCTCAAAAGAGTTACTGCAAATTATGGGCCACTAAAGGAACATTTTTTTGGTGGGGAAAATCATCCAATGACACGTCCCACCCTTGGGCGGAGCGAAATATAGTGTCAAACTTTTACTGACTAAAAAACCCACCCCGTTCCTTCGTTGCCTTTCATACCAGGGCCGAACCGTCCTTTCAGAAACAGACCCTCGGCCTCAGTGGGCTTCGACACTGCTGGGTCCCTACGGTTTGCTGAAAACTCCTTGAGGCACGCGTAGAACAGTACGCGCCGTCGACTTGACTTGGAATTAATCCGGACGGTCGGACAGCAAGCTACCCATTGCTCGCCGTTCGCAAGCCCGATCTGAAGGTGGAATCAGATGGTTTAACACTGTGGTTAGTTAGCCAGTAACAGTCTGACCCTCCCTCCCGGTTTAACCAAAACAGATTGCCTATGTAAACAAAGCCTATATTTACCTGACAGGTAAGCAACCTTAAATTAATAATTTGTTTACTATGGTCCTGAGCGTAAATTCCCATGATAATAATATAATATTACTATGTTCACTGCGGTTAGCACGTTTGCCATTGTATTGGCAACAGTGCTGATAATACTCAATTTTGCAACCACAAGTCGTTCTCATTATTTATGTATAAGGTATTTCTGATTCCTGTTGATAGCTGCTTTTCTTCACCGTTTTTCACGTGATTGGATGATCTCATGGCATTGAAATGTGTTTAGTTTTGGGTTTTCCGATAGTTGAAATATCACCTTGCTAAAGGTGTCTGGGGCTCTGAGGAGGTATGAAAATGCATACCAGGGCCCTGGAACCAAGACAGGGAAGGAAAAGGGTAGGTTTTTAGTCAGTAATAGTTTGACACTATTTCCCGATGCGCCCAAGAGCGGGATTTGTCATTGGATGAATTTACCTAAAAAAATCTTGCTAAAAGTGGAATCAGATGGTTTACCCGAGTGCGTGATCCATTATTCGTTCATTTCATGTTCACTTGGTTTATCTGGAATAAAACATTGAAAAGAACATTCAACTGCTCTTTTCTATTTTTTTTTTAATAGTGTTGAATCTAGTGCTCGACTGCGATCCTACCTTATGGTAAGCAGTAATGCAATCGTTGATGGTGGAGCGCACTAGTTTATTAAGAGCCTATTCTCTCTAGTCTTGAAGACACCTAAATTATTATCGGACGGGAAGACGGCAGCAGGCAAATTGTTCCAGTCTTTCAAGACGTCCAATGATGTCCACCATATACCGGTGAAAAAAAAAAAAAAAAAAAAAAAAAAAAACCATATACCGGTGGTGCACGCCGTACGACTAGTGGTCTGATAATGGATTTGTTTCTGGTCTGCTCAATACTTTTATGGTTTCGTAGCCATTTTACGCAAAAAAATTCACCTCCTTACTAAGCAGGGTTTGTATATATGATGAATAAAAAAGCATTCTAAATCTCTCTGATTTTAATTTTAAGTTGAGCTATATCTAAATGAATTTCCCTGATTCTTGAGCTATAAACTGTATTACAGGTCCAGTACAGTAAATGAAATGAAAGTAAAAAGTAACTTTAAAAAAAATAATTACGAAATTGCTGTTTTAGTTGAAGTCAAAAATTCTAATCATGAATAAAATTATAATCAATATGTTTTCTATGATTTAATAATTATTTTACATAATGTTACTTCATTTTATTGTATGAGTCGGTTACTTTTGTAGTCACGCTCTTTTTTGTGATAATATATTTTATCTTTCATACAGCATAGCCAACTAATTATAATAATTAGTCAAAAGATATTATTCCTGTTGTCATTAACCTTATACGAATATCAAACAAGGAAAGAGCTGATATTATTTAGAAATAGGGAAAAGTAATTAGTTTACCTGTAGTGCAGACTACAGTATAACAGTATCACGTGTTGATAACACACATATGTAGACCCATAACGTCTGTTGAAGGAGCAGGCAGAAGGGTAGCTATGAAAGGCACACAGAAATCAAGGTGGAGATGAATAGGGTGATTGTTTAACTTCTAATCTAAAACAGAGGAGTGTGGACGAAGATTTGTTGCGTTGACTCTAAATAAAGTGAATGCGCAGTCATCATTCTCTCATCAGAAGGCTTATAGTCACTCTAATAGCATTGAAGAGGGAGGGCTCGGAGTTTTCTTGCGTGATATGCCTTGCAACTGTGACATTAGCATAGCATAGCATACCATCAGCCTTATAACATTCCCACTGCTGGGACGCAGACCTCCTCTCTAGGAGAGGGAATGGGCCGTAATCACCCACGTGGGCCCAGTGCGTGTTGGTGGATGTCACATAAGATACACATAAATACCTGCATAATAATACACCGTTAAATTTTGATCGTTTTAATCCCGTCACAAAATTTTGATCGCCGGCACATGAAATATTATCGATTTGTAAACACTGGCCTGTTGGTCTAGTTTTTAATGGCCCTGACTGCTATGCCGGAGGTCGGTTCGATTCCCACCCAGGACATATGTTTCGGCCATTCTCCGATAAGCAAGTTTTACGTGTCCGGGCTTGCATAATCCGTAATATTATCATATTCAATCATGGATTTTTTTTATATGTTAGGTAGCATCCGTATCTAGCTGTAAACAAAAACATTGGCTTCTGTTTTAAGTAGTTAAGACTAAATTAATTGAACCTATGTTCAAAGAACCTCTGTTCTCTAATTACCGTGGTGTGTCCGCACACCAACTTAATGTTAAAAATTGCTTGTAATTTTTGTAACGTACATCATTTACTTTGATCCATTCAACGTTTGAAAGGGTTTTTTTTTTTTTTTTTTTATGGTAGGTAAAATCATCCAATGACAAATCCCGCCCTTGGGCGGAGCGGGAAGTAGTGTCAGACTCTTACTGACTAAAAACCTACCCCGTTCCTTCGTAGCCTATCGTGCCGGGGTCGAGCATTCCTTTCGGAACTAACCCATGACCCCAGTAGGCTTCGACCCTGCCTGCCTGCAGTTAGCAGGCTGGGCCTCTTCGGTGTGCTGACAGCTCCTTGAGGCGCGCGGGAACAGAACGCGCCGTCGACGACTTGGGCTCGGTCCGGTCGGTTACCGGACGATCGGACAGCGTGCTACCCATTGCACGCCGTCCGCAAGCCCGCGCCTACGGTGGCCGGAAATCGGGATCGGAATCCCGGCGGCGGCTGGGGCGAGCGCCCCGTTGCCTTTGCCTGATGCGGTCGGCCTCCTCCTTTGCTAGCATTACTGCTTCGCAGAAGGAGGCGACCGCCTGCCATCCCTCCTCACTACGGACCATAGCCTGAACCAAAGCCCGGCGAGAGAGATCGCTGCCGCCGATCGCCCCCACGAGGACACGGCGATGCTCCGCCCAGGCGGGGCACACCTCTACAGTGTGCTCCACCGTGTCCTCCGGGTGTTCCGCACAGTGGCGACACCCGGGCGAATCCTCCGCACGAATCCGGAACAGGTACTTAGCGAACTTTCCGTGTTCGGTAAGCACCTGCGTCGTGCGGAAGTTGAGAACGCCGTGAGGTCTTTCCAACCACGCCCCAAGGATGGGCCTTATCGCCCCAATTGTGGCGCGCCCCGAACGAGGTTGCGATAGTCGCTGACGCCATTTCGCCATGAGATCCCGCCGGAGCACCGTCCGCCATGCCTCGACTTGTCGTGGCAGCGGAATTTCGCCCCGGCGTTGCATCTCCATGCGCTTGTCGTGCATGTGTGCAAGGACTGTTGCCTCCAGATCCCACGGCGGTTGGCCAGCAAGGAGGGTCGCCGCCTCGCGGGAGATCAACGTTTGAAAGGGTATTAAGCAACGTGTGTCGTTTATCAAAATCTGGACTCAATAGAACCAGTCTATAATTAACTATCACTAAGTAACCGCATGTCCAGTCGAAAGTTATAATTGCCGTGACATTTTCTGTTCTCGGGTGCACACCCCTAAATAACAATATTTTGCACATCACTACCGTACGTG
The DNA here is from genome assembly GCA_958295575.1 of Leucania comma. Classification (NCBI taxonomy): domain Eukaryota; kingdom Metazoa; phylum Arthropoda; class Insecta; order Lepidoptera; family Noctuidae; genus Leucania; species Leucania comma. The sequence continues at coordinate 9,034,783 of OY282483.1, forward strand.
TCGCGTCTGCTCAGCATGTGCCGCAGCCCATCAGCAGTTGCTCGTCTCTAACGTTAGTGTACCGCCAATGAAGCACGTGAGTGTATAATTACCGTGGCCTTGGTTAAAAACTTTTCTAATTACCGTTGTACTCATTTTAACACTTGATTTTTTAAGTTAGACCCAAGTTAATCATGTAAATGGAGACAGTACTTTGGCCTCCTTACGTTGTAATAAGCTAGTATTTACATACTGTGTCGGTTTTTGAAATTTTTAAGAAAATCTGTCGTTTTCTAATTTCCGTATACTAATTACCATATGCTTATAATTACCGTTGTATGTAAAATTAATTCTATTGGGTAGAGCGGGAAGAAGTGTTAGACTCTTACTGACTAAAAACCTACCCCGTTCCTTCGTTGCCTATCGTGCCGGGGCCGGGTATTCCTTTCGGAAGCTGACCCATGACCCAGACAGGCCTCTACGGTTTGCTGACAGCTCCTAGAGGCGCGCGGGAACAGTACGCGCCGTCGACGACTTGGGCTCGGTCCGGTCGGTTATCGGACAATCGGACAGCGTGCTACCCATTGCACGCCGTTCGCAAGCCCGCGCCTACGGTGGCCGGAAATCGGGATCGGAATCCCGGCGTCAGCTGGGGCGAGCGCCCCATTGCCTCTGCCTGATGCGGTCGGCCTCCTCCTTTGCTAGCATTACTGCTTCGCAGAAGGAGGCGACCGCCTGCCATCCCTGCTCACTCCGGACCATGGCCTGAACCAAGGCCCGGCGAGAGAGATCGCTGCCGCCGATCGCCCTCACGAGGACACGGCGATGCTCCGCCCAGGAGAGGTTTGAGAGGTTCGAAAAGGCGGGAAATAGCGTAAAGTTATCTAACATAGTGCGATTTATATAACCAGTGCATATTGCCAGTGATGACATATGGCTCTGAAACGTGGTCGCTTACAATGGGCCTCATAAGAAGACTAAAAGTCACCCAAAGGGCAATGGAAAGGGCTATGCTTGGAGTTTCCTTGCGTGATCGAATCAGGTAATGAAGATATCCGCAAGAGAACCAGGGTTGCCGACATAGCACGTAGAATTGTCAAACTTAAGTGGCAATGGGCTGGGCACATTGCACGCAGAACAGATGGCCGTTGGGGCTGAAAGGTTCTGAAGTGGCGGCCGCGTACCGGAAGACGCAGCATTGGAAGGCCTCCGACAAGGTTGACCGATGACCTGGTCAGGGTCGCTGGAGTCCGATGGATGCGAGACGCACAGGACTGGCTATTGTGGCGACGCTTGGGGAGGCCTATGTCCAACAGCGGACATCTTTTGGCTGAAATGATAATGATGATGATCTAACACAGACAGTTTTTGGGCTCCGTGTCTCTTGATTCCAACGTTTTCCTTTAAAACAATGACAAACGTTCCAAATAATAGTATTAAAGATAAGAAGAATCTATTTTTAAAACATTAATATTTATTTTCTGTTTTTATATTGTTTTTTGTTTGCTTGTTATTTTTAAATAGAAAATTAATATAAAACACGACTGATTGAAATTTATGACATACTAGTCGAGTGTATAATTATGATGATTCTTTATCGAGTATATATGTACTTAGTAATATTAATATAAGCAAATCTTAAAAGAGCTGTGAGTAGCTTTAAGCGAAAGATAGATCTATCTTTATTATCTAAGAAGATTTAGAATATTATTTTTTGAAGTTCCATCCTACTCAACTTTTTTTATATAATAAAAATACCAACTAAAACAATGTTTGTTTTATTTAGTTTGTTTTTACCTGATTTTCATTGAAAGTGTCTAATTTTTCATAAATTATAGTAATGATAAAGTGTCTTTTTTGTACTATTTACTATGGTTATGAGGGACATCTTTAATTCTATTGCTTTAATTATAATTATATGTGTACAAATTATTAGTGTGTTTTATTATCATTTTATTATATCATATTTTACATAGACTTGATGATATTTTCTAATTACCGTTACATTAAAATTTTTCTTTTTCTAATTACCGTACTCATAAATTTTTTTAGTCTCAATAACTAGAAAACCACTATTAATTGTTACATGCCACATTAATTATTGAATTCGTATCTTTGATTTCTTTCATATTTTAATGTGTTTAAGTCAAATCAGTGAAAAATAAAAAAGGTTACGGTAATTAGGCAAAGAACGCCGAATTGGAGAATGGCCGGTTTGTGTTATGAGTACGATCATTTGTTCTGTGTCTGGGTGTATTTTAACTATAATATGTATATATTTAGAAATATTTATGTATGTTTTTCATTTGTCTAGTACCCATAACACAAGCTCTGCTTAGCTTGGATATATACGTCGTTGTGTGATAATGTGTGTGTGAAAAAAAAAAGATAAAAAAATACTTTTTTCTAAAACTCTATAATTTTATTGTCTGTTGTCTGTTGACAGAGCATCGTATGTAAATAAATTATCGGCACATCACATCACCGTAGTGAATTGTTAGTTTTTTTTTTTTAATTATATTATAGACGAGTTTAAAGAAACTAAACTTTATTATGTGAAATTACCATAAACTATTTATTCTTTTTCTTCTAATACCCGCTGTTTTTTTTTTTGTAATTTGAATAACGACCTGGATTTGATGATCTCTATTGACGATGTATTCTTATCGGCCTCAAACTTCAAACAGTCTCCCGAAAGAAATATACTCTGGAAATATGTTATTTATCAAATATGGCAGGATGTGGCCGAGCCATGACTTCCATGGTTCATTAAGGCGGTTCCCTTGACTCCTGAGGGTCGGGGGCGTTAGCAATGACCCATGACACGTGGCGCCAAGTTTTTTCGCGTCTAACTCTTAATTGATTAGAGGAATTTTGGATTTTGTTCGCTAGTTATGAACTATGGTGGTTGTTAATTATTGCCTTAGTTTTTTTTTTGTTTGCTAGTACCTACGAATTTCTTGCAAGCATTGAGTATGTGGCTTTTTAGTTATTGATTTTTGGGAGATAACATGATGCCAAAATGTTGATTATATTACATAACTGGGTTTGTCTATTCACGATAAACTAATAATAATAATCTTTATTTATACAGAAACCTTTAACATGACAAATACAAAGCTTGTGCACATCTACTTTGTATATGTCAACACAATAAAATTACAATGAATTACATTAACTCAAAAAGTACTGAACGGATTTGCATGCATTTGTTATCGATAGAAATTTACATTATAATCTCTACTATAATATGTAATTAGGTATTAATATTATAGTAGAGAAAAGCCTAGAATTTCAAAGATTTTTCAAGTAAAATTCGAGCGAAGTTGGCGCGGTCCCCAATTTTTTTTTGAAAGTTTTTGTAAAAATTATATTCTTTCTTTCATATATTTTTTGTTTGTTTCAACTTTTGATATAAATTAGCTGAAGGTGTCAAGCTACAGAGACGCGTGATTAGCGACGGAACACATTTCCATAATTAGGGTTCAGGTTGAGGAGACCTTATTTTTTATCAGCCGTTTTTAATTTATTGCCACACTTTTGTTTTAAAATGTTTAATTTTTGGTCCTCATAAATCGATTTTAATGTAGTGTAAAACGGTCACACCTACTAAGTCGTTAAGTAATTTCGAAAAAAAAAATGGTTTTTATTACGTATTATTTTTAGTTACAAAACAAATGATCTGAGTCTTTTCCTTTTCAAGATCCTCATTTATAATAAGGTTTGCTGTAAGAAGAGCCATTTTTTAAACAATATAAACTAATATTTCACTGCGATTGTGGTTTAATCTCGCCTTTGTACAGCAGCTGTCCTATTTTTATAGTTTTATAAAACTTGTGAAAAAAAAATCTCAGAAACAAAAAAAAAATACTTTTTCCAATTTTTTTCCTTTTTTTTATAATTTATCCATGGTAATCATATAATTTTGATAATTGTAGTTATTTAATTTTGGTGAATGACAATTGACATACTCCTATTTTATTTATTTGTGTTTTTTTTTTTTTGATTTTTGTGTTCTGCATGACTTGATATTTGTAATTTATTTTATCTGTTTGGCTTTTTGCCTTCATTTTGTACGCCATTCTTTTGGCAAAACATAGTGCACTAATTCTTCTATTACTACCTGTTAACCCACCTATGTTTTACAAAATAAATTATTGATTGATTGATTGATTGATTGAAAAGTTAAACATTAAAATTCATATCACCAGTCAAAATGACCACTAAACCGCAGTCTACGGAAGCCAGCGGTCCTCAAGCCGTGACTGTCGTGAATTCTACCTAAGTTTGACAGCCGCTGGCTGGGGCAATCCTCGTATAATAAACTAGCTCGGCTCAACGGTAGCACAATGGCTGACGCTCTATAAACTATAATATATTGTCACTAAACACAGTATATGTAAGATTACCAGATAAAAATAGTGGGATTATTCTGAAGACTTGCCGTAGCCCTGAAAGAACGCAAAAGGTAACTGGGCACTTCAATGATAATTTCGTGACAATAGTAATAATAATGTCAAACGAGGAACGAAGCTCCTATCTCTCTCTTGCCTTTATTGGCTGACTTGATTGGAGATTCGCAAGAGCAAACGTGCTCGGGAGGAGGATAATCCAGTAAGGTGCTGATAGGAATCTTGACCGTACTTCCGTTATTGTCCTGATAGCCGTGGTATACCTCTCCACTCCTCAAGCACCTCAGGATATGTTGCTCTCTTGTTGCTACATCACTTCGTGCTAATGGCCGCTTTTAGGGGCCCATATATTGAGTGTGCAAGTCTTTTTAGCGGTGGGTATTAATAATATTGTTCAGGCAGTGGCCAAAGTCCCAACATAGTTGTTAGTAACCAGTCCACTCCAAAAGCCAGTGCACCTAAGTCCAGTAACTCCAAAAACCATAGCCCAATTGTCTTTATGTTTCCATATGTTGCAACAGTTTTTAACCAACCGAGAGTTGTCCTCGGGTGCATTAGCAAACAGGGATAACCGTTGGTTGTTGGTATCACGTTCCATTAAAAGTATCTAACGGGCCTCCTCGAGTTAGTTTCGGCTCCTCGTACGCCTTCTAAAGGCCCAGAACCACAGAGTTCTGGACTTTTGGAAGGAACCCTGTGGTTCTGAGATATATAAGTATATCTCAGAACCCTGTGGTAAATAAAAATTATACTGTCTATACATTATTATTGTTTTTCGTGTAAGAAATACGTGATTGATACTATTTTTTTTTCGTACCCCAAAAACAATACAAATAAATTTTAATCGGTTACATAATATGTTTACGTAATTAAGGTAAATACATAAACCAAAGCAGGATACCTTAATCTATAACGTCATATTGCATGTAATGACGTAACTGAATCACGTGAAGACGATAAAAATATTCATATTGATGCTTATAATAATTATGTAAACGTGCAAAAACGGTTTTAACTACCTACAAAATGATATAATACTTTAAATAATAAGGTAATAAGTGATGCAAATATTGAATATTCTGAATTGGTTGAAATAAAACAATTTGAGAAGGAATATTGCTACAAAATCACAGGTCAGTCTCTTTTTGAATTCATACAATTTACCTTTTTTCCCCTTTTATTGCTCCTACACTACTTTTCTCAACATTTCACAAAAGTTGACTACAAGAATATGCCTAAGACATTAAGTTATGTTAAGACTTTAAAATTTTGGGAGCATAAGTATTTAAGAAATAAATAATATTATGGTCAATGCATGTAAAAACTATAGACATTAATATCTAAGATGATCTTTTAATGAAAACAACAAATATTTCTGAGTAAACCTTTCCAGACAGTGAAAACATTTGTCTGTTGTTGTAACTTAAAAGTTTTAAAATCAAATCCATAAACGTCGACCATATAATTTAATTTTTAAAAGTGTGCTGAATTAGAAAATGGACTTAAAAACTATTTTTAACATTGCATTTCTTTCTATACCATCACCTATTGTCTGCAGTCCCCACATATACTACACCACAACAACAGATGCATACAAAAATAAAAAAAATCTTAACAATACGCCTAAGTGGAGTCAGTTACTAAATAATAAACTTTAACGACACCTTATTAAGGATTTATTTGTTGGTACTTACGAATTATTCTATAATTTATTACAAATAACATCCAAACCAGTAAAACGCGTAACAACGCAACTTCAGTGTACATTTGTTATAGGATTTGATTTTAATGATGCCCCATTCAGATCCATACGGCCATTCATACTTCTGACTTTTTAAAATATATTGGGTAATTTTTAATGGGATTCTTGTAGATTTATTTCGATTTTTATACCGTTTTTTTACGAATTTTATTAAATGTTACATATTTATGTTTTGATGTTGTGATGTACTAGTTTTGTTAAGACCACCTACGTCTGTTTTCATAGGCCTAGTCTATAGTATGTTCACTCCTAATCCTAATTTATTAAGAATGTTATCACTTTTAAAAGTATTTTTATTCATTTCTGGGAATAAAAACAGCCAATCATTCATTCGACTATTACCTGTTATATTTTTAGAACGATACAATAATATTCAGCCGTAAAAGTTATGGAAAAGTACATTAATTTTGTGAATGATAATACTCACTGTATATGTGACAAAAATTTCAATTCAATACAAGTTATTGAAAGTAGTCAATGTACTTTCTTTCATGCTAACTTCATTGGAATTACTACAAAGAAATTTTTGCTGTACAAATGTGTTCTAAATAAGACGCAAAATGTACTATAATTGTCACAAAAATGGTGTGAAATTATGAATGCTTGCACTCTCTAGAGACGAAACTCAACCCTTAAAACTTCAATGAATTTTACAACGTCATCATTCGCCTTAAACGTTTTTAAAATACCCGAAAAACGTCATTACCGACTATCAGACAAGCCGACGCCAAAAAAATCAAGCAAATTTCGACTTTATCACTTAAATATTCGTTAAAGGATTCGCTATTCACGATCCATTCATAGACTGTAAAATCGAAATATAATTAATCATTAATTGTATCATTAGCCGTATCGTATTTACTCTAGTGACGTACCATCACTTCATTTTCTCTCTCTTTAAGTCTCATTTCAATGATTAATGATAGACAGAGATAGAAAGAATGATAAATGATTTTGGAAGCGTTGAAAAGACCGCTGGCGCATGTGTTGCACGCATTTCTCTACGATCGTCAGATGTTTTGCCCTATAGAATTTTAAGCGGTCATTCATAACCCGTTATTGATGATTGGTAGATTGTGCGATAATAGATTTAAGAGTGGAACTATTAGTGAACTTAGGCAACTGTTCCTTCCAAATAGAATTTAGAGAAAAAAGTTATTTTTGAAACTTTTCGTGGCATTCGTAAGTTATGTTGAAAGAAATAGGTTCTTAATGTAATTTTAATGTTTTTCAAGACAATTTTTTGACAAAACATGAGCTCTCAAAAATACATTAAGGCAATCGAAATCGCCAGGGACACAGATTGTTCGGAAGCAAAAGTTAGCGTGGCCTTCGCAAAGTATGACTGAAGGAACCCTGTCTACTGTCAATAGGTAAACTATCGGAAGTGAAAAAGCTTGAAGTTTATTTTAGGGACAACTTTGTTATTAACGACAATGTCTGTTTATAAATATGGTTTCATATATAGGTTGAGATTAAGAATTATTAGACAAAAATAATCTTTACTAAGCTAGCTAGTTTAAAAAAAAATTTAAACACACACAAAAAAAATAATTCAAGTTTTCAGATTCAACAGTTTACAGATTGACGTCGCTGTACGTTTTCGTCAGTAAAATTCTGACACTCCCACTCTCCCCAGGGGGGGTGAAGCCATTTGACGACACATAAAAAAGGCAATCAAATTCCTGCGTCAATTTATACCATACAGACTTATCATCAGAAATCAAATTTCGTCTCCGGAATAAATCGCTGACGGAAATTAAGAAAAAATCACTATGTCCCACCCTCCGTATAACGTAATAACGATATGAGTTTTATGACAAATGCATTAATGAATTTAAACGAGGGAGTTTATTGTGTGCTCTGACTCCGTTAAACCTAGTTAAGCTTTTGGTTTTATCCGCTTTTAGGGGACGGTGTTATTCAGGAGTGGACAATTTTTACAATTTAAGAAAACAGCTGCTACAGGCAGTTTTGCTGGCGCAAAAGTAGGTAAATTTCCCAAGGAAACAAAAGGGATAAAAAGAATATGCTATGTGCTATTCTAGAACATGGTCTACTCGCGTGTGTAATAAAAAACATTCAAACTCACATATATTTTTGAATATTATTAGACTAGTAATATTATTGTATTTAAAGTATATAAGTATATAGTGTTTAAATAATATATAATGCTTAACATTGCATCTACCACAATTTGTATCTGCATCACCCAAAGGTTGACTGATAGAAAATAAGGAATTAAGTACTTTTGTGTGCATAAAGAGTTAAATAAATAAATATTAGTGTGATTAGTTTAAATAACTCGATTTTTTCCTAACAGAACATAATCGGCTGTTTTAAGGCGGCAATTATTTTATGGAATTGTTAACAGTTAACAAATTAATGAGACGATATCAAATAAAATTTGCATAGTAACTTATAAATTAAACACGAATTAAAATTAATAAAAAGTAGTTTTCCTCAAGTATTTTGTCAATGTTTTAATTGACCACAATTTATAGCCGAAAAAGGAAATCCTGTTACTATAGCTACAACTTTGTAGTTAATTAATTTTATCAGAATTTAATAACGAAATAACTTACGCATACAATGCATTAATTTACGACAAGAGAAAGTAAAAAAATACAGGATGTTCTGATGACGTTAGAACATTATCACAAATACAAGCCACACCGCTTATTATAATTTAGTATGGCTAAAGAGATTCATCGGCAAAAATTACAAAATAATTATGCAAGCCTTTATTCCTTATTAATCTGCAACTTATCTTTTTATTTTAAAATATTGTTTTTGTAATGTTATTTGTGTTATATTATTTAAACCACATCCACTTTAATTCTATTAGTAATTTATTCTATTCTATACATCTCATTTATTGCTTTTTATTTTTATAGCCTCTGTGTATTTTTTAAAAATGTGCACGCGAGAACACAATAGATTACCATACTACCATGTAAAATAAATGATTTTGTCTTTAAATTTGAGTATCAACTTCAGGGCATGTATTTCCAAAAGTCCGTCCTTTTTGAGAATCTTAAGTATAGGCTAAAAAAAAAAGCAAAAGCTACAAAATTTTTAAGTCCTACAATTTAAGTCCAACAAAAAAATAGCTTACAAATTGAATTCCTCGCTCTCACATAACACACTCTAAATCTCCCCAATAGTCGTTCTCGCACAATGATATGGAAAAATATCGTATTTAATAACTAACTAAACGGGGAGTCGTACCGGGGGCTACTATGAGGGTGCTTTATTAAAATATGTTAGGCTACACGTATTTACATATGCTCACCACTAAACCGAGCATGACGGATAGGATTTCACGGTTTAATAAGGGCTTTTGTGTACGACAAGTTAAGTAGAGCTAACGATTTTGTTACTTGTCAAAAGAGGGTATGATATACCCACTGCTGGGACTCCTGTCTCTTCTTCTTCTTTGTCGGTATAACTTTTGACAGAGTAGTCGTGGACATGACTTCAGGTATTGGTGGCACGCTTCACAATACGCCGCCACTCCTCTCTGATGGCCGCCTTCCTCGTGCATTCATGCAGTGATGATGGGACTCAGGTCTATAAGAAAGAAAATAGGTCATCACAACATGGGCCCACCGCGGTTTGGTGAATGACACATGTCTTCAAATTTTTTATAGGATATGCTGATGTCCTTACGATATTTTCCTTCACCGTTTTGTGACCAGTGATAGAATAAATTACATAAATTAAAGTGCTTGGCTTGTTAGAACCTAAAACGTACCCACAACTCGTAAGTCAGAGCCTTTACCACTGGTATATGACCGCTCAAAAGAGGGTATTGCTCTTTGTAAATCATTAGTTTTTTCGCGGCTTTTCCGGCAGAAATCATGCTTAGAAAAAAATAATTATGAAAGCTACCAATCTGTGACATAATATTAAAAGCCGGAATTTTGCTTCCAAAGACCTTTAACAGACATTTAAGTAAACCTAAATTATTAGAATAGAATAGAATAAACTTTATTGTACACCAAAAATAATAAAAAATATCTTATTATTTTATTTTATTATTGTACTTATACCTAGTGGAGACACGTGGTACAAAGTGCGAGATATGACGTTGTTTGCAAATATTCTAGGTCAATTTGTCCAGTCATCGACACCTACGGGTATAATACACCCACTATACTATAAATAGAGATCCTTGGTGTTAACTATCAGACGTCAGATCATTCGCAAATATTCTAGGCATGCTTGCCCAATTGTCGACACCCACGGGTGTAGTATACCCACATTTCACCAGTTATGTTTAAGACCCAACTGTCCAAGCTCCTTCCTGAAAGAAAACCCAATAGAAAGAAAGAAAGAAACTGCTATGCTGAACTGAGGCCCTAGACCCGACCTAGGAACAAACAAAGAGCCTCAAGCTCAGCAGTACCAAGCGTATGACAACAAGGCAGTTCATAATTTAATACTTCATAATCAAAATCAATTTCAAATAATAACGTGTTGAACAATATTCAAAACTAGCAACCCTAATCATAAACAGTGAACCGAAATGCATGTTAAAACAATTTTATTCAATAAATTCACAATTTAATTGTGGAATCATTGAGTGTGCGTTTGTCGCAACCCTAGTTATTTATGTGTTAGTTCAATGTTACACAATCAGTGTACTGCGGGCCTTAGGATTGGGATAGGGCTGCCAGGAATATTGTTTGTGTGAAACTTTTGATAGCTTGATAAAATGAGTTAAATTTTTAAACAAAAAAAAAATGAAAGTAAAGGAGCATTTGCACATGCGGGCTTGTTCGAAAGAGTTACCAAAACCCTGAAACCCAAAGGGCTACTGAAGAAGAACAGATGAGTTTTAGTCAATAAAGACTTGAATATCCCTCTGGTTAAACCCTGAGAGAAGTTATTTGATGATTTCCTACTTAAAAAAACCTGAGTATTTGCGCAATGATGTATACCGTAAATAATAGAAAAATGCAAAAAGAAAAAATTATATAATTATACAAATTAGGAAGAAAATTAGTAGCACGTGCTCAATGATTTCATTCCTTGTTACAATACATTCAAAATTACTTGCTGCGGTCAAATATGAACCTGAAAATTGATACTTCAAAATGCTAATATTTTTTGCCAGGGAAGATGTACCTATACCCGAGCGAAGTACACCTACTTACCAAATACCCAAATTTATAATTTACCCTTGTTCTGAATGTCAAGCAGTCTTTTTTTCCAAAAAAAAGAAAAATAACGATATTTAATAAGAATAATAAATAAATTATGAAATATTGCATAATGTTACTTAAAGCAATAACTGCTTTAATCCCACTTAGATACAAAATACGATATTTCCAACAGGAGAACGGTTGGTAAACCCTTTTTCATTTTTCCAGCATTTTGTGGTTTAATATTTCTATTTACGGAAATAGCAAATCTTTTAATGATAAAGAGTGCGAAACATAATTTTATTTTGCTAACGAAGGATCCTCTTGGTTTTATAAAAACTCTTTTGAGCAAATCAATATTATTTATTTGTTTATATCCGTAAGTTCATAATTATTATTTATATCAAAATACTTCCAAAACCAATCATAATGGATTAGTTGACATAGACCTTCCTTATAACGATATTTGAAATGCAAAATAAAAAAAAATTTTAGTTTTCTTTTCAGTGTCATATAAAATATTTTTATTGCTCACAAAAACATAATAATATAATTAATATAAATATACAACATACATAGTTAATGCGCAAATGTGACAAATATTTGTATCTACTTGAAGTGGCTCTATTCGGGACTTTGACCTAGAGAGATATAGCAACCTTACTTTTTTCTAGAATAAAAAGTTAAAGTGAAACTTCTAAAAAAGTTTTCATCTGATTAATATTCATCAATCAAAGATTTACAAACTTACAACAACAAATTTAGAGTTACCGCGACTCTCGATCCCAATGGGGAAAAAAGAAAAAGAAGCCTAATGGGAGTAAAGCGGGTTTTAGTCAGTAGAAGTGTAACACTCCCTCTCACTCCAACCAGAGGCGGGAGAGGTTACTTGATGATTTTTCATAGAAAATAAAAATAAAAAAGTAATAAAATAATTTTACCTTTCTCTAAATCGGTTTAGGTCGACAACCCTACACTACTAGATTGTATAGGGGTGCCAAAGTGGCCTATAATAGCCCAACATAATGTGTTTAAACGAATGATCATCGCATTCTACTCGATACAACACACATAGGGTTTCTTTATTGCTTTTATTTTGGGAACTTTCTGTTTTATTTCCGATAGAAAGGGACTTTTTAATAATAGCCCTTTTAGATCTCTAAAAGAGTTAAGTGAAAAGCTTTTTTTATTGTGTAGCTAATTTATTATGTTTTCATTAATACTATTGCTGCTTTTTAGTTTTTCAAAGTAAGAAAAATAACTACTGGTATCCGATTTTGGCGGTTTTTTTTTATTTTTTATTAATATATATAAACTAGTGCTTGCCTGCGATCAAATGACTTCTCCCCGCTCTGGGGGAGCGAGAGGATGAAAAGTAGGAAGGTGGGACTTTAACTAAAACTACAACCCACTTATGTCATTTGCCAATTGTGTGGAGATACTTTTTGTCATCGACTTTTTAAAAAAAATTCTTTTTTGTCTAAACATTTTGTATGTATGTACTTAAGTACTTAACTAATATATGAAGGACTTACAGTTCCGATCTACATTATAAACAAAATACAATAAACAGACACTTAAATATACACTTGCTAATATACTATTTTTATTCAAATCCATCTCCCGAGGGACTCGTTGCAGTAAAATAGCAGCAAACTTTGACGAATCACGGTTAAGCTACGCTTGCCGCAGTAGGTCCGTAGATGGGTGACCATATGCATATATCATAACCCTCATTTGGCTTTGCCGTATTCGGGTAACAAATACGGTAAGCCGGGTCCCTTTATGGTATTCAGAGACCTGAAAATTCAGATAAATACAGTCTGACTGAGTCTGCTCATTTGTGTTGGGAAAAACTTTTTACAAAAACAAATACAATCGACTTCAATGTAAAAAAAACACAAAAATGACCAAAATAACTTTAATTTCGGAAGTCGGTCTTTCTATTTAATAGCTAGGTCTCTTCATTTAAACACCAATGTCCGGCTTTCTATAAAGATAGGTAGGTACCTACTTTTTGTAGTGAGAATGCAAAACTTAACTTTCATACCCGCCAATTTATATTTATAGCAATTTATGTTAATTATAATTATCAGAATACTTTCTACGTAGAACAACAAACACTTAATTAACTGTCGTAATCAATCATTCTATCACAGTAATTATCGAAAACAGGAAAATTATTTTTATTTTTGTTAATTGCCCGCCATTACACTGTTTTGCCGCGCAAACATGGCGTCAGCTTGAATAAAAAATAAAAACAGATAAAAAAACAAAATGGAACAAATATAATTACTATTAATTACTGCAACAGTTATTATTTGAATTTTTTCCTCTAATTAATTCATTCCAATTATTTTTTATCTCAAAGTACGTAATAACGAACTAATATCCTGTTCTGATAACATGCCTAAAGTTGAAACATGGGATTTTATTGTAAAATAATGTGTAAAGCCGGGTACAGACTGCTGTTATATAACATGCAAGATAACATGAAAGGAACATTTCATGAGTGTGGACGCAAGGGGCGCACGTATTTATCTATAATCTATTTATTTAGGTACTTAACAAAATGTAAATAATCTACACGTGTCTATTATCTAAAAATTGTATAATTTTTTTATTTAAAAATGTTTACAGTTAAATATTTACCTAAACCGATGTTAGGTAATTAACTAAATTTAAAAAAATTCTCTATGTCTTTTATACGATTTTTTAAATAAAAAGACATAATTATCAAGATTGTTTACGTTTAGTTAAGTACCTAAACTGATTGAGTACACTCTAATCACATAGTTGAAATGCTGTGTTCGCACGCGTAATGTGCACGGTTCGCGCGTTCAAGATGTCCACACTGGAAATTCTGTTACATTTCATGATACATTGCGACAATATGGACGGCAATTTTTTTCATTGCGTGTTACATTCATGTTACGCTACAGCAGTCTGTATCCTGCTTAATGGATATTGTGTCAAGCGGGTAAATATGGAGTTTCCTGTTTTGTAGCCGTGACTACCGAAAATGCGTAGTTTGAATATTGATTAATTAAGATTAATTTTACCAGTTTTAATTTAAGGTAATGTGAGATAATTCAATCGTAATTTTCAGCCAAGGAATCAAAAGTAACATGTTTACTTTTAATTCCTTGGCTTTCAGGACAGTAAATGGGTCAATTTCAGTAACTGTTTGAAATAATCACAAATTGATTTCTAGTAGATATTGTGATGTAAATTGTGATGTAGAAGGGTCTAACCATACTTCCACAGCAAAACTACCCTTGCTGGGCACCTTTACCACAACATATATTGAAGTGGGCTCGAATAGTAGTTGATCGAGTAGATGTCAGCTACATACATACTAATATATCTTAGTTGAGGAGCTATTTGAAAAAAAGTGTCCCCGGAGTCTACAATATCTTTGTTAATTTTAAAGTCAGCAAAACCAATTCCAGTGTTTGTGGTACACGTTTATTTTAAACATCAAATTTATTTATTTATTTAAAAAAAAAAACGGCAATTTCATAGATAAAGACTCAATGATATTTTATAAACGTACATGCGTACCTATATTAATTCGAGTTTTTTAAAAAAAGTTTTTTATTTTTTAATTTTATCTTTAGAAATCAATAGTGTTTCATCTACTGAATCGATCCTCCACGGGATTAAAACGACTAAAATTTAACGGTGTATTATTGGAATTCACCTCAACCACGATGCCGCCAACCGACATTTTTGCTGCCAAATACTGCAAAACGTTAGAATGTTTTACATTCATAGCCGGCTAATCAAAAATAACTTTTACAAAAAAGATAGGTATAGAATACAGTAAAATGACTTTTCTCTGTCTTTTTTCTGAAAATTAATTAAATTATTATTTAAGACTTCGCTAAATTAACATTAATTATACATATATACATATATACCTACTTAATACTGCCGCACGTGAAATATTGTTGGGGTAAAAAGAAAATTACTAACTATAATCAAAAACAGCCTTTGTCACTCAGGAATAATGTAGCTTTATACTGGTGAAAAAACTTTTAAAATCGGTTCATTAGTTCCAGAGATTACTTCCTACAAACAAAACTACAAACTTTATCTGTTTACAATATTAATATAGATAAAATAAAAATCATTCTATAGTATTTACTAATTATTTTACTCCCGCCATTTTATGTATCAGTGTATGACTACCAACATAATAATACAAATAAAATGGTCCCCAACGCACTGATCATAAATATAAGTAACACAGCTAATTCAAAATCGGAACATATCTCCCAAAGCGTTGGTGAACGATTGTTTAATGTACCAGAAGTGAGCAAATTCGTTTTTAAACGGCTATCAGCCGGTCATTATACGACTATGAATGACGCGAATGGTACGTCACTGCTGGTTTCATGTAGGGTGACGACGATTTGTCGGATAACAGTAAACGTCTTTACATTACTTTGAAGATTAAATTGTTTGTTTTTTTCTGTATAGGACGTAATCTATGCAAGTACTGACTCATTTGTGAAATTGTTTTACTGAGGTATTATAGCTCTCACGGAAAAAAAAAATCAGTACGGAGTAATACAAATAATTATACTAAAAATATATCGTATTACGAAAAAGATAAAAAAAAATGTAAATAACACCTTATTTTTAGCACTTGTGACCATAAAAGATTTGCCTTGTGGTTGAATATGATAGTTTTAGTAAGTTTCTGCAATTAGTAAAAAAAATCTGATAACTTTTCTCCGACTACTTGTTGAAATTATATTAAAAATAATTCAAAAAATAGTTTAAATTCTCCAATTTTTCTTCTACTTCATCCCATACCCACTTCAAGCGTTGTCACCCTATCCAGTAGTATATTAAGTACTCTTAATAATGGGACAGTTTCACAATAGGTGTACGTTTGTCATCTCACACAATAGACTCACAGCATCCCAAACGTTTGTTGTTTGGACATCTGGGGTCTCACATCGATCGATAAAACGTGGACACCCTAGCTGTTCCATTTTTGGCTACGTCATTTTGCAACTTAAGAATGTGGTCTTTAGTGAATTTATCATTCAGTCATTCGTTCTTTGAACGGTTGGAATAGGTACTTAAAACAAATTAGAAACCATTTTTCATTTATTATTGTGGTGGAATGTGAGGGTCCTGATTGATAGTAAGTCTAGTTTTTTTTTAATACATAAAGATAGGTATTGTAATCGTTCTTATGTGGTTGGGTACTAAAAAAATTAGAACAGATTATCCACAAAAAATCCAAGAAAATAAATTCCTAAGCCTGATTACCTCAAACCAATAAAATAAATAACTAAGTGACTTTAATTTCAGCGCTTTACAGTATCTTAAATAGCGCACAATATAATAACATCGATACAAGCTACTTATCACCCAATTTCCAAACTTGTACAACATAAACTCACTTAACGAGAAACGGGCATTAAATTTTGAACAGGCCAGTAATCATACGAACACTTTAAAACACCCCACCTCTAGTAATTATCCACTATAACTAGACCCCCCAAAAGATCATTATTTACCCCCCTTTACATAAATAATTATCCCACAAGAAGGGGCAGGAAGGTCATACTAAAACGGTCGAAGGGTAAGCTCCCCCGTTGTTGGCTACCCTATTAAGTGATGGGTAATTTAGGAATACATAAAGTACATAATAGGGTCCTTAACTTGGACTTAATGAGGTGAAAACGGGACCGTTTACCCTGTTGGTAGCGAGTTAATGTTCGTTCAATCGTTCAATGTGCCAAATATAGAACATTTGGCAATTCACGTGATATTTCAAATCGATAATGTTAGTATCGAGTAGTTAAGTTTAAGGGTAATCGAGATGTGAGTAGATTAACGAATCGAAAAGGTTAATTAATGAAAACAACGTTACAATGGGTAGTGGACAAAGTAAAATTACATTCCATGAATTCTGGCAAGCTGTTTGCAATGTAGCTTTGTTTTTTTTTTCGTAATAAACGACCCCGGTGTTAATTTAATTAGGAAAGTACTTAAAACACAGTCTACAGCAAGTACAATGGACGATTTAATTTACCATAGAGGTGAAAAATTAAGTGCGGTATGCTGTTAGTTGCATTCAATTCATCTAAAGTCACATTTACAGTAACGTCGGTCCAGAGGTACAATACTGGCCTAAATTTTCTAACCAATAAGATTACGGGATAATGTTTTTACTACGTTATATTGATTTACGAGATAGGGCCAAAGTAAATCAACTTTACAATATAATATATACAGTACAATATATACTTACTAATATTATAAAGGGGAAATATTTGCATTTTTGTTTATAATTAATAAACTTTTTATTTTATATTTTAAATATATATTTTATTAATCAATTATTGATTAATAATATATTTTTTTATTAAAATTAATTTATTAATTAATTTTCTTTCTTTAGGAGGACTCCCACCTTTTATTGGATTTTCCCTAAATGAATTATTATTAATTTTTTAATTAACAATAATATATATACGAGTATCATTGAGTGCCTAAATTATATATAAAAAAATGTTTATTTCAATTACATAATACATTATTTTACAAGCCCCAAGCCCCAAGCGAACGCTGGCGTTCGCACACTTATTATCTTCCTATTGTGTCTCTAATTACGGTATTCAAAAGATTGATTAAAAAGACGCTTATGTTAGCTGACTCTTCTAATTAACATTATTCAATCTATGCAATTGATATCTAAAGATTTAAAAAAAAATCTAAAAGTAAAAGGAGCAGAAGAGCAAAGTAAAGGCACTTGTGAGATTTATGTGACTGAGTATGTGTGAGAGTGATGGTGTGTGTGTATGTGTATAATTTCTACATTCACGCGGGTGAAACCAATGGCAGATACTAGTCAAGAATAATCGTAATCAATTCGTGTTTAAGCACTCGTGTCACACGAGGTAACATTGAATTATAACTAAACCATTATAATATTAAACCATCACACACAAAAACACCAACCCTTTATTTTTTCAAACAAATCTCTAACAAAAGCGTTGAAAAACGTCGTTCTGCAGATGTTCACAACATTTTATTACGATTTAATGCCATAAATAATTTGATTAGTCGCGTATTTATCAACTAAGGAGCATCTTCATGGAAAAACGTCACCCATTCATGACCGCTCAAAGACTTTTATATGGGGTGTATGAGACCCCATTGAAACGAACAACCGTTTATAAGCCACTAATGTTATCTAGACATCTTCACGGGAAAGAAGATGTCATATAAAAGTGCTTTATACAATCTTTTTGTTCTTAAAAATCAAAAGTTCGAAGTATTTTCGCACTTAACTCTCTAAATATAAGAGCGAAATAGGAAGTGACAGAAATAGTGGAAGGTTGTTGGGTCTATGACATTTTTTTCGCGTTTTCAAAAGAGAATTCGTTTATCAAAAGGTGTAAAGACGTCTTTTGTTGACAAAAATGTATTTTTTGCGAATCTCTGGAGCACGCGTTGAAAATTGACTCGATCAATGCGTTTTTAAAAACTGTCGGGATTATCTTGTTCTCTTTTGTATTTAAATATTTATGGAATTGCTGTTTCTAAAAAAAAAAAATCTTTGTCGGTGTTTTAATTTTATTGTATTATCTAAATGTTTCTAACGCGTTATTTTTATGATATCATAAAAATATCATAAAATAAGCAAATACATTTTCACTTCTCACCTAAATAAAATATCATGTTTAATAACTGTAAAATAAAACTTCGCTTTTTCACAATATGATAATTTGAATAAATACGCGAACAAACATTTTTATTCATAAAATCATTCATGAACACACAAAAATTACTCAATCAACGAAAAGGCAATCCGAGAGTACTTTACTCGGTAATCATAAGCCCCGGACCACACACGTCGACAAACGAAACATACAGTAAAAGGTGCTAATGCGAAAACACAACACGTTCCATTTTCGTAAAAACAAACATGGCGCTTAAAACGCCATAATCTCATTACCCGGCGCCCCGACTATTTGAAAATCGAACTAGTTACACTTCCCTATTCAAAAATTGTTACACGTTCTTTGTTCGAACAATATTTGTTGGGCGTATAATGCGACCAAATTTTCAAGACCCTCCCTTGTTTTAAAGGGCTGTTTAAAATTAACTAAATGGAAGTGTCTTCTAAAAATGGTTCGGTTAAGTGATGTGGTTAAGTGGAGACTTGATGTTTGGTTGTTTTAGGGCGCTGTTTGTTTTCGGGCTTTAAACACGACTCGTCTTAACAAGGTAGGTTTATTTTTATCTGTTCCACAACAAAGAGACTGTGGTAGCTGATTTTTTTTTTGTCGTTGGGTGCTGTCTACCTCCTTAATGCTAAAGGTACATAATATGTACGTATTACCTTATTTTTAGTGTTGCCATAATTCTGGCTTTGGGAAAACAATCTTACTTTTATACTCATGTTAATATGTCCATTAGAATATTTACTGAAGATAGTGGAATCTCTCTTCGTAATGGGAAATAAAGTGTTTGGTTAAACATATGTAGGTAACTCATACACTATTTCACAACCATTTGTGAAGTAAGTAGGTACATATGTATTTACGACCCAACCATGCCTGAAAATTACCAGAAAAATATAAAAACCGTATAAAAGTTAATAAAATTTGAATAGCAAAACGAAAAGAACAATAAATTAAAAGGGAAACGAATATTGCCACCGTGGGGTGCAAAATTACCCCACGGCATAAAAATGCCACAATAATTCAGTGAGTACGCTGCCCTACGGATTTATTGTTCGCATTTATCATAATAAAATTGGCAATAGCAATAATGATTATTGAATAGAAATTACTTCTTGTTGCAAGGATATTACGTTACTATTATTTTTGGTAATGTATTTTCTGATGGAAAACCACTCTTTTGAAATATTTTGTGTTCATTAACTGACTGGCACGTTAGCCTAGTGGTTAGTGGCCCTGACGGCTATGCCGAAGAACGTGGTTTCGATTCCCACACAAGACAAATGTTAGTGTGGTGAAGCACGATCATTTCTGTGACTGCGAGCAATTCATCTATGTGTATGTATTTAGAAATAAATATTACTAGCGACCCGCCCTAGCTTCGCAACGACCTTGTAGGCAGCAGTCGGTCGTTGCGTACTACCTACAGTTCATTAGCGTCGCTCAGCTGACGTTTACTTAAAGAAATTAATTTCGTACATGCGTGAATTAATTCGAGTCTATAAAAAAAGTAATTTATTTTTAATTTTTATCTTTACAAATCTATAGTGTTTCATGTACCGAATCGACCCTCTATGGGATTAAAGCGACCAAAATTTAACGGTGTATATATCATTAGACATCATCATGAAAGCCTCCCGTAGTTTTTGTGAAGAACCATCAGCGAACAAACGGACAGACGGATACTGGTGTCATTTCATAGGGTATTCAGCTTTCGTAGTATTGAACAGCAAACAATGGACTGTCAGATTCTTCATAATACCGATTGAAGATTAGATTATTCTTAATTCTGCATTAATTTCCTTGCATCAAAGTAAAAGGCAAAAAGCCCTGGGGTTTTACCATGCCGATATAAAATGTTACTTGTGCGAGTAAGAAAGAGAGATGGATTTGTAGCGACATCTATGGCGCCACATATGAACTAAACTACGAAATCCTGCATCACGCAATTATGCTATAACTACACTGCGCACACGTGTGCCACACACGCTGATTTGGGCGCGTCGGTCTCCATACATTTTATATGGAAACTAGACTTGTAGAGCTACACTTGATACACACCTCGCGACGTCTTTCTACGTACAAATCAGGCGTGCTACACGTGTGCGTTGGTCTAATGTAGTTTTAGCTTTAGAGTCCTCCGCGCGATTTGAACATATACGATATAATTATACAACTGCCCGAAATCTTCTCGTCGGAGGCTCAGACCAAGCTAACCCCCGGTTTCTAGTCGCCGACAGCGCGCACTATTCCCGCGCGCCTCAAGGAGTTGTCAGCAAACCGTAGGGACCTAACCGGGGCCAAAGATCAGCTACTGAAAAGAAGGCTTGGCCTCAGTATGATAGGTAAAGAAGGAAGGGTGTGGGTTTTTTAGTCAGTAAGAATCTGACACTATTTCCAGCTCCGCCCAAGGGCAGGGGATGTCATTGGATGATTTTCACCCACTAAAAAATAAAACGCCGGTCTCTGAAAAGTCATTGACGCTTTACAATTTAGACACAAGAGAACTGTTGCGCTTCGCTGTTGAAACTTCCTTTGACCAATCGTAGCAGCTAACGCGTTTTTAGTAAAACGTATTTAAACATACATAGTTTATATATTTTTACACTGATACTAATAAGGCACCTGTCTATTATATGAAGTTTTTTTTTTTTTATCACACAACACCGTCTAGTCCCAGGCTAAGCAGAGCTTGTGTTATGGGTGCCAGACAGCTGATAAACATACTTATATATTTCGAAATACTTACATACATATTATAGATAAATAACACCCAGACACAGAACAAATGATCGTGTTCATCACACAAACATTTGTCCTGGGTGGGAATCAAACCCACGACCTCCGGCATAGCAGTCAGGGCCACTAACCATTAGACCAAGAGGCCAGTTGCGGTTTCGAAACCGGGGCAAGTACCAATGTGAC